>JAKOOJ010000046.1:1968055-3363004 GCA_022577455.1 Arizona elegans
AGAATAGAATAGAATAGAATAGAATAGAATAGAATAGGAATTTCTGCCCAATAGACACATAAAAAAAATAACGTAAGAACCTCTGGATCTTTTGCACAGCACAGAAGTGTTAATAATAAGCGAATGTATTATGCTGCAATAGCTTCCTTGTAGGGAGATGTTTGTGGTTGATTTTTAGGGAATGTTTTTTTCTTTCACGATGACTCAAAAAACGTTGGGTTTTCTTTTCTTCTCACCAGCAAAAGATATGGATATAATCGATGAAGCCATCTACTACTTCAAAGCCAATGTGTTCTTTAAAAATTACGAAATCAAGGTAAGGGTTCTTAAAAAGTGTTCCCCACAAGTCTCTCCGTGAGAGATGAAAGGGAAAAATAAAATAAGAGAGCGAAAAAAGTTCCTTTTTGAGAGGAGGAAAAAAAAAAAGCAGGCTTGACGTTCCATCTTAAATTCTCTTTCTTTATGCAGAATGAGGCTGACCGAACCTTGATCTACATAACTCTCTATATTTCGGAGTGCTTGAAAAAGTTGCAGAAGGTAAGGAGAGGGTTGATGGGCTGGGGGTTTCGTGATGCTTTAAAATAAAAAGCAGTGCCATTTTTTAAGTAAATAAAACCAAAAAAGGAGCTCAGAAATCCAAAGAAATAAAATGTAATGCAAATTGTAAGATGATTGAGACAAATATTTTTTTTCCCTAAACCTGCTCCTAAAAAGGGCTTATGTCAGAGAGAAAATTTACTGAGATTGGTTTTTATATTTTCCTTTTTGATTTTCTTTTCAGTGCAATTCCAAAGGCCAGGGGGAAAAAGAAATGTATACTTTGGGGATCACCAATTTCCCGATTCCTGGAGAACCGGGATTCCCACTGAATGCTCTCTATGCCAGACCCAGCAACAAGCAGGAAGATGGTAAGGGGAGAGAAAAAAGGAAAATTGCAAGCTAGTGTACCCAAATCTCACTCATAAAACACGGCTAGTTAGATATAAGAACACCTGAGGTTTGCACAGCTCACTTCTGTGTATAGCATTGGGATAATATGTGACTCAGCCATGGTTTAGCTTTTTTTTCCATGTCACTGAAAATCAAGGTTTAATTGGAAATTTTCCCCCTCCTGTTGGCAAAGGAATGCTGGGTTTATTTTATTTTATTGGATTGGATGATTAATCAATTTACAGATCTATGCCAGAGCTCGGTTTCCCTGCATCTGGTCTGCGATTTAAACATCTGTCCAAAAATATGGCCGGCTGGTTTAAATCCATCCATTAGAAAGTCTTAATCTTGCTTTAAAATGGGCTCTCAGAGAAAAAGCCAGATATTTTGCAAAATAAATAAATAAATAAATAAATAATTCTAAAAAGCTAGTGGTTTGGGACAAAAGGGAGAATCTTAAAGCTTTAATTCGTTGACTTTCAAGTGCTCTAACAGGATCCGTTTCTACGTAGCTGACTGTGTCCGTTTTCTACTTTCAGAGGTTATGCGAGGGTATTTGCAGCAACTGAGGCAAGAAACCGGCTTGAGGCTTTGCGAAAAGGTTTTCGATCCCCAGAGTGACAAACCCAGCAAGGTGAGAGGCTCTTCCCGCTTCTGCTTCTGTACCTTTTCAAGTCTTAGCAGGTTGCTTTTTAAAGAAAAGAACGGAAAAATAGTTGAAATATTGGGTATATTTCAAGAGTGCATCAATCTTAAGATTGCTTATTCGGAGTTCAGCCACCGAAAGCGAGCCTCGGGTCTTGAAAATGGGTTTAAGTGACTGTTGTGGTTTTTGATGACAGCTGCTTTTCTGTTACTTATCTTTTCTTGTTCTCTCCTAGTGGTGGACCTGTTTTGTGAAAAGGCAATTCATGAACAAAAGTCTGTCAGGACCAGGGCAGTGAAGACAACGGTTAGATCTGTGGTTACAGCATTCTCTGTTCCCAGGGTGATTTGAATTATTGCTTCTGTTTTAATATAAGTTTTCTACCGAAGGAAAGGAGGAGTTTCTGGATGCCAGGCTACTGATGGGAGGGAGGAGGGAGCTTAAAAGAAAAAAATCACGTGCAATTTTTGTCAAGCTTGATAATAAATAAAAACAAAAGTTCTTTCTAATACTGTTGTCTGTATTTGCTCTGAGACCATCCAGCTCTAATTCAGAAGACCTCAGTTATTATTCTTAATGGCTGAGAATTACATTAAGGGAGGTGACGTCCAGAAGACATTGGGTAGGGAAGGCTGGTGTGCACTTTTAATAGATTTGCAGGATAAATCTGCTCCAAAGTTTAAGTCCTATAATGGACTGTGAGAGGGATCTTGGAGTCTTAGTGGACAATCAGCTAAATATGAGCCAGCCGTGTGCAGCGGCAGCCAAAAAAGCCAATGCAATCCTAAACTGCATTAACAGAGGGATTCAATCAAGATCAAGTGAGGGTACTAATACCACTCTATAAAGCCCTAGTAAGACCGCACGTAGAGTAATGCATCCAGTTTTGGTCACCACACTATAAAAAAAGATGGTAGAAAGAGTGCAGAGGAGAGCAACCAGGATGATTAGGGGACTGGAAGCTAAAACATATGAAAAACGGTTGCATGAACTGGGCATGGCTAGTCTAGTGAAGAGAAGGACCAGGGGAGACATGATAGTAGCCGTCTTCCAATACTTGAGGGGCTGCCCCAGAGAGGAGGAAGGGGGTCAAGCTATTTTCCAAAGCACCCGAAGGCCAGGCAAGGAATAATAGATGGAAACTGACCAAGGAGAGATTCAACCTAGAAATGAGGAGGAATTTTGACACAAGAGAGCAATCGACCAAAGGAACAGAAGTTGCCTTCAGAAGTTGTGGGAGCTTCATCACTTGAGACTTTTGAGAAAAGGTTGGACTGCCATTTGTCAGAAATGGTGTAGGATCTCCTGCTTGAGCTGGAGAGTGTGTGTGTGTGTGTGTGTGTGTGGACTAGATGACCTATAAAGTCCCTTCCAACTCTGTTAAATCTGTTCATTGAAGAATTGCAGGGCAAAAAAAGGAGCACACCAATAATTGCATCACACAAAAGCCATTGTCTCCAAGAAAACATGCACAAAAGGTGCACAGAGCCACTCTGTGTGAGTTGTGGGGGGGGGGGGCATATAAATATATTAAATACATAAATAAGTCAGTTACTTTAGCAATAAATTATAAATTATAATGATAAATTATAAATAAATTATAAATTTATTATAGCCCATTGCTATATATAAGGGGCAAAATGCGCCACCTTCCTCCCATCCTTATTTATTTTCAAATAAAAACTTCCTGCCAAGGGCCTGGCACGACCCAACACTGCCTGTCTACAATCGTACATGGTGAAGGGCTTTGCAATATAGTGCTGGGGGCGCCCGGTTGGCGAAGGAAGCAGGTGCACTTACTGCGCATGCTCGGAAGGTAGCGTTCTCCCGTTTCCTATTTTCTACAGGCCGGTTTTGGCCGAAGTGTCTAACTCAGTGCCTGATTTATACGAAGGATAAAGGTCGTATGTTTATGTTTTAGAAGAGGGGAGTGAAATCCGCGGCGCGGTGGGCGCCTTCCCTGGTGTGGAAAAAGCGGCCGCTCCTGGATTTATTTTTTTTATTTTTTTTGTGTGTGACAGGCGTTGAGTTAGGCAGCCCCACCGAGGGGGGCGTGGCGGGCGGTGTCATGGCCGCCCTCGGCGCGAGGACCCCTCGAGGAGGCGCCATTTTAGAGGCCTTTGGCCGATTTTCGCCACCGCCGCTTCGCTTCGCTTCTCCGCCGCCATGAGCGTCGTGGATCATGTGCGGGAGATGGCGGCCGCCGGGCTCCACTCCAACGTGCGGCTGCTCAGCGGCCTCCTGCTCACCATGAGCGGCAACAACCCGTGAGTGAGGCGGGGGGGCCCCCCGGAAGTGAAGCGGGGAAAGGAGACCACGCAGCGATCGACAGGAGAAAAAACAACAACAACAACAACAAAGGAAGCCCTGCAGCTCACATCCTCCCATCGCTTATAGGGCTGGGGATGATGGGCGTGGGGATTCCAGAGCAGTACTTCTCGACCTTGGCAGCTTGAAGATTGGGGGGGAGGGGGGAGAAAACTCCCATCTTGGCTGGCTGGCTGAGGGGGATTCTGGGAGTTGTAGTCCTCCCCCCCCCAAATCTTCAAGCTGCCAAGGTTGAGAAGCACTGGTCTTCTAGGCACTATGGGAGGATGGTTCAGGAGGATGGGATAGGGAATCCAAGCAGGGTGGGCACATCCGGCGAGAAGGCGCTGGCCGGGGATGATGGGAGTTCTAGCATCCCCCATCTTCAACCTCAGCCGAGGTTGAGAAATGCTGCTCTAGACTCTATGGGAGGTTGGCTCAGGAGGATGGGATAGGGAATCCTAAGCAGGGTGGACAGCCATCCGGCGAGAAGGCAGGTGCTCTGGCTGGGAGTGATGGGAGTTCTAACGTCCCTCCATCTTCAACCTCAGCCGAGGTTGAGAAACGCTGCTCTAGATACTGTGGGAGGTTGGCTCAGGAGGATGGGATAGGGAATCTTAAACTGGGTGGGCAGCCATCCGATGAGAAGGCGCTGGCCGGGGATGATGGGAGTTCTAGCATCCCCCATCTTCAACCTCGGCTGAGGTTGAGAAACGCTGCTCTAGACACTATGAGAGGTTGGCTCAGGAGGATGGGATAGGGAATCTAGGCAGGGAATGGTCAGGCTGGGAAAGATGGGACTTGTAGTATGTGACCCCTGCTGAAAGAAGTTGGGGGGTGGGGGGGTGGGGGGGAAAACCTTAACTTGCAAAATATTTGAGGTAGAGTTTGCCTCCTGGGCTGCCTGGTCCTGCTGCGTTGCTTCTTGTGCTTGGGCCTACCTCACAGGGTGGGTGTGCAGGGAGAGGCTGACGCGCTCCAACGGCGACTCTCAATCTCCGCTTGCCTTTTCTTGCAGGGAGCTCTTCTCCCCCTCGCAGAAGTACCAGCTGCTGGTCCACCACGCCGACTCTCTCTTCCACGACAAAGAATACCGCAACGCCGTCAGCAAGTACACCATGGCTCTCCAGCAGAAGAAGGCCCTGAGCAAGACCTCCAAAGTCCGGCCTTCCACCGGCAGCGCGGCTTCCACTCCCCAGAGCCAGGTGGGTGCAGGGCCCACCCGCCTGGGCCTAACATTGATGGTTTAGGACAGGGGTCTCCAATCATGGCAACTTTAAGACTTGTGGACTACAATTCCCACAATTCCTCAGCCAGCTGTCCTTGGTATAAGCCGCCTAGAGTCCTCGGAGAGTGGGCGGCATAGAAATATGAATAATAAAATAAAGAAAGAAAAGAAAAGAAAAGAAATTTAGATGAATGTGAAATTATTTGGAATAAAAACTATAAGTTAACCAAATCAGCAGCATACAAGGAAAATCAATACAAAATGCTATATCGTTGGCATCTAGCGCCTGTAAGATTGGCAAAAATATATCCGAATTTAAGTCCTAAGTGTTGGAAGTGTAATCATCACCAAAGTACCTTCTTTCATATGTGGTGGCTAAGTCCCAAAGCAAAGAGGTATTGGAGCAAAATACAACGCTGGTTGCAAGAATTAATTAGCTGCAAAATTGAATGAATTCCGGAAACATTTCTCCTGGGTGTACTAAAAACCAAATACGACCAAAAAATAAGATACTTGATTTTATACATAGCAAGAATTGCCTATGCCCAACATTGGAAAGGAAACAATGTAAACAACATTGGAAAGGAAACACCAGAGGGATTAATTATTCAAAAAAATATTTGAATGTGCCGAAATGAATAAATTAACTCTAGAATTAAAAGAAAAAGAGGATTCAGAATATTATGTGGCGTGGGATAAATGGTATAGGTGGATTGATAACCGAAATAAAAACAGATAACGTTTAGAAGAAAGTTAAAGATGTACATATATATATATAATGTAGAGTTTACATGAATCATGAATCCAACCCGTTTTTGGATTAATGACACTGTCTGTTCAGTTATATATTGGAATTTTGAAAAAGAAAACTACAATAAAAATATATTAATAAAGTAAAAGAAACAGTGAAGATACGCCTGCTTTTTTTTCTAGTGCCTGCCTTCTGAAATCGAAGTGAAATACAAAATGGCCGAATGCTACACCATGTTAAAGCAAGACAAAGATGCCATCGCCGTCCTTGATGGCATCCCTTCCAGACAGAGGACCCCAAAGGTAGGTTCCTCTCTCTGGATTGAACCTGGGTGATGGGTTGTTTTTTTTTTTCTGGCACCTGAGGCGTTCACACACAAGGACGCCGCTTTGCCGCCAAACTTAAGGCGCCGTCGCAAAGCCAGAGCCTTGGTTGTCAGTGGTTGGGGTGGGGGGTGGGGTCTCTTGGTTGAAAGCTTTGTTGGAGTTGCTCTGTTTTTTCCTCTTGCAGATTAACATGATGCTGGCCAGCTTGTACAAGAAGACGGGCCAAGAACGTTCCTCGGTGACCAGTTACAAGGAGGTTTTGAGGCAGTGCCCACTGGCTCTCGATGCCATTCTAGGTAGCTCCCCCCTCTCCTCCTTCCTCCGTTGCTTGTCGCCGTTGGCAAGGAATAAAGTTGGTAGTTTGACATCGAGGTTTGGCCAAGTGTCAAAATTCTCAGGGGAAGGGATGCTGGAACGCTTCTGAGTGAGCGTAATGGACTCGGGCCTTACCATCTTTGGAGATCTGGAGATTAAGGGCAGGAATGGTAGGAAACTGCCTTTTGTGGTTCGGTTTTACCAAACCTTGAATTATTCATTTGGTCTCCTCCGGCCACGCTGGATGGGCTTCAGCTCCCATGAAACTCTCAAACCTGGCCTGGTGGCGTTCAGCTGCCAGATCGAGCCTGCTTTTGTCAGCCTGGACACATCGTAACCACGGTCTGTCCTCATCTAGGCTTGTTGTCGCTCTCGGTGAAGGGCGCAGAAGTGGCTTCCTTGACCATGAATGTGATTCAGAGCATCCAGAATCTGGATTGGCTTTCGGTGTGGATCAAAGCGTACGCCTTTGTGCACACGGGCGATAACACCAGAGCCATCAACACAATCTGGTGAGCACACCCAGATCGAGATGGCGGTGGTTGAATCTCGATCGGGACGCAGAAATCCTTGGCACCGAAACGTGAAGTGTAAAATCTAGAATGTGTTTTAATTTCCCCCACCCCACCCCCGATTACAGAAGTTCCCTTCCTTTTGTTCGTTAGAGATAAGGACTCCAGAATATTGTTTTACAACAAATCCTTTTTTTGTTGTTGTTTCTGTTTTTTCCCCCGCAAAGCTCGCTAGAGAAGAAGTCCCTCCTGAGAGATAATGTGGACATATTGGGCAGTTTAGCAGATCTGTATTTCAGAGCCGGGGATAACAAGAACGCCATCCTAAAATTTGAACAGGCCCAAATGTTGGATCCATATTTAATCAAAGGTAAGGCTCCTGAAAATAGGGACAACTGTTTGGGTCCTTCATTCAAGTTGGCAATTTTTCCCATGAAAAATTTTTATGATTGGTTAGAAAGGAAATATGAATAAGGGTATAGAGATAAAATAGATAGAGAACAGATGAGAGAAAACAATTAAAAAAATAGATACCCAGTTGATGCCAAGTAAAAGGAGAAAGGGGAGGGGGGATAAAAGGGGGAAAAAGTGAGATATTATAAAAATGTACACAAATGATGAAATAAAAATAAATATTAATTGAATAAGAAATTGAAATGAGAATAAAGATAAATAGAAAATCGGGGCTGTTCGAATATCACTTTAGATTGAACTGAAAAGGGAAACAACGAGGGAGGGAAAGGAGTAGAGAGAGGAAGGGAGAAGAGAAGAGAAAGGGAAAAGGAGAGGAAGAAAAGGGAGGGGAAAGAGGAATAGAAGAGAAGGTTAGAAGGGGGGAAGAAGAGAGGAGTGGGGGAAGGGAAGGGGAAGCAATAAAGAGAAAGAGAGGAAGAAAGAAAGAAGAAAGTAGGAGGAGAAAGAGGAAGGAAGGAAGAGAAGGGGAGGAGAAGAAGAAAGGTTGGAGTAAAGGTCAATGGTAAAAGAGCAGCCCCGAAAAAGTAAAAATTAAAAATGAAAGTTAAAAGATAAGGTGAGTGAAAAATGATGGATAAATGACCGTACATGTAAATGTGTTTATGAGAAATTTTGCCACTGTAATAAAACAAAAACACTCGGTTTATAACGGCAGTGAAGATGAAAGAAGAATTAGAGCAAATTCAGGATGCTTAGGAGTTCACTGAAATTTGGCAAATGATTAAATCTCAGTTGTAATTGGATGGAAAATATATGCAATTGAACATGGATACGTTAGCAGCATGGAGAATTCTTTGCGCTGCTACTGCACTTGGGCAAGAATATTCAGGGATAACAAATGTGATTAAAATATGAAGGTTAATGTTTCCCATTTAAACACTAAAATTACAATAAAAGAGATCTCCAGTTTTATCGTTTTGCACATTTGTGTACAGGGGTGGATTTGATTTAAATCAGGTCGATTTAAATCACGATTTAAATCACTAGTAAAAAGGCTTGATTTAAATCAACTCGATTTAAATCATAATTTTTAAAGAGCAACTGGCATCTCTGTCCCGCAACGGCTCCTCCTCTGATCCGCTTTTGACTCACCGACAGTCTCAATATTGCAAAATATATAGCCTCATGCTACATAACTAAGCTCCTATTAATTATGTAGCATGAGGCTATATATTAGTTATTAGCTCCTATTTCATGCTGGATAAACTAAATTATGAATTGATCTCAAATAGAAACCTATCTTTAGATAGATTTTTTTTTACTCCAAAAGCATTTTATTAAAATAAATTTGATAAAAAAAATTAAAAATCTGATTTTTTTTTTAATTTTAAAAAAAGTCATCAATTTTTATCCATCCTGTTTGGGTACCCATGAAGAGGGGATTTCCAAGCCCTTCTCTGGCATTTCCAAAATACTGTATGACCGAAAAGAGATCATCTTTGTTGTGTTTGTGCACCTTTAGTTGTAAGAGATGGATGGATTTGGCCTCTGGGATCTCTTCAGATGAAATGGGGGTGGCTGTCAGGGTTGCGACAGATGTCCTAATTAAATAATGAGCCTCGAGCCATGCTTCAAAAGAAATCCAGTTATTTATTAGGATTAGAACGTGGCGGCACGTTCCCAAATGAAGCCAACTCTGACCCAACATAATTTATGGTCCCAATCATGACCCTGTTTCCCCCTCCCTCCCCCCAGGGTGTGTCATCAATCACATTCGCCAACAGAGCCATTTCGCGGGTTGTAGAGATCACTCCCCTCCGCCGCTGTGGATAACCCTGGGAGACAACCTTGAGAAAGTTTACGTCTGGAATGCGCTCCTGTCTTTGGCTGCCTGCTGCTTCGTCTGTTTCCCCTCCCCCTTGCCTATGGCAGGCCAAGGATGCTTTGCGAGTTGACATTCAGCTCCTCTCACTTCCTGAGTGAGTTTTGAGTGGTTTTATTGTTCTTCTAAAGTTGGTTTGTTTTTTTTTTTCATTTGCGTTTCTTAGGAATGGACGTCTATGGTTATTTACTGGCTCGGGAGGGTCGCCTTGAAGATGTGGAGAACCTTGGATGCCGGCTGTTCAACATTTCCGATCAGCATGCCGAGCCTTGGGTAGTCTCAGGGTAACCATTACCATTCCTCCTTTCCTCAAAAGTGTTCAGAATCCATCCTGAGCTCCGTTTCAATCTTCCTTCTTACTCCTTTCCTCAGCTGCCACAGCTTCTACAGCAAGCGCTACTCACGGGCCCTGTACCTGGGGGCCAAAGCCATCCAGCTGAACAGTAACAGCGTCCAGGCCCTGCTGTTGAAAGGGGCCGCTCTACGGAACATGGGCAGAGTGCAGGAGGCCATCATCCATTTCCGCGAAGCAATCCGGCTCGCCCCGTGCAGGCTGGACTGCTACGAAGGTGAGCGCCTGCGTGGGGTAAAATATTTTGAGAAGCCTCCAAATCCTCACCGGGTGGGAATGGAGGCTCTTGGTTTCCTTTTGGGACATCTCTGATCTTCTGCGTAGAGATCGATGGAGGCCGCTGAAGGTCTCTGGAGAGGCTGAATCATCCATGGTTGTCCCAAGGTGCTTTCCAAAAGGCCAACTGGGTTTTTTTCCCTTGAAAATGTCTCGCTTCTCATTCAAGAAGCTTTTTCAAGAACTGAAGAAGCTCCTTGGATGAGAAGTGAAACATTTTCAAGGAAAAAAAACCAAGGAAGTCCAGTTGGCCTTTTGGAAATATTTTTGAGACATCTCTGAAGCTTTGAGCTTTCTACTCCTTCTGCTGAACTTGGCAGTTGCTTTGTTTCTTTTTTTTTTTTTTAAATTTTATTTTTATATAAACAATCCGTTTTCTATTAACCCATGTGTCGTCTGGGTACAAATATTTTTTGCCGACATTAAAATATACAATCTTATTCATTGTTTAATCTCATCTTGGCTTAATTTCCAATACTTTTAAGTATCTAATATTATAACAATCCCATTGTGATTTATTGAACTCTATTAATTATATTAAGTATTAATACATTTTCTTTTACTATTAATTTTTATGTCTATTCTCTAACCACTGGTAAAAAGATTCCCAAATTGTATAATAATCAGTTTGTTCTTTCTCTTTGATAGCCAGTGTCAATCTGTTCATTTCTGCACATTCTAGTATTTTCCTAATCACATTCTCATCTGTAGGGATCTCTTCACTTTTCCAAGTTTGTGCAAAATACAATCCTAGCTGCTGTTATAACAGGAATAATGAAATATACGTTTTGTTTACTATAATTTTCTGGTAAAATCCCCAGCAAAAATATTTCAGGTTTTAAGTCAATATGTTGTTGTATCATCTTTTCCAGCCACATATATGTTTTAGTCCAATATATTTTTTTGCTTCTGCGCAGGTCCACCACATATGATAGTAAGTGCCCGGTATCTGGTGGCATTTCCAACATTTAGTTGATTTGTCTTTAAACAAGACAAAGCCATTGCTTTGTTTCTGAGCTGCTCCTTTCCTCTTCACTGGTTCTTCATCAACCTCTTTTGCCCTCCAGGTCTCATCGAGTGCTATCTGGCCTCCAACGGCCTCCGTGAGGCCACCGTGATGGCCAACAACGTCTACAAGACCCTGGGAGCCAACGCTCAGACACTGACCCTCCTGGCCACCGTCTGCCTGGAGGATCCCGTGGCCCAAGAGAAGGCCAAGACCTTGCTGGACAAGGCCCTGATGCAACGCCCCGATTACATCAAAGCTGTGGTCAAGAAGGCCGAGCTGCTTAGTGAGTCGGCTTCCCCCCCCTTTCTCTCTCTCTCTCGCTGACCGAGAGGCCATCTAAACGGGCTGGACTTCATCCAAGGGAGCCTGTCCACTCTTGGAAGGCCAAGGGAGCAGATCTGCAGAAGCCGGAATTTGCATGAGGGTTTTGCTTGTTGGTTGATGGGTTTGTTTATTTATATATCCTGCCTTTACTACTTTTATAAATAACTCAAGGCAGCGAAGACGTAACAATACTCCTTCCTCCTTCTATTTTTCCCCATAGCAACAATTCTGTGGGTTGGGCTGAGAGAGGGAGGGACTGGCCCAGAGTCACCCAGGCAGCTTTCAGGGCTAAGTTGGAAGTAGAACTCATGGTCTCCTGGAGATTGGCCCCAAATCGCCCAGCTGGCTTTTGTGCCTAAAGTGGGACTAGAACTCCCAGTCTCCCAGTCATTGGCCCAATATCACCCAGCTGGCTTTTGTGCCTAAAGTGGGACTAGAACTCCCAGTCTCCTGGTCATTGGCCCCAAATCACCCAGCTGGCTTTCAGGGTTAAGTCAGGACTCGAATTCACCGTCTCCTGCCTCACCCTCCTCCTACAGCCTGGTGTTGTAACCACTACTAGACCAAGCTGGCTCTTACAGCACCGTTTGTTGAGCCGCGTTTAATTTTCCTTTCCCAACAGGCCGAGAACAGAAGTACGATGACGGGATCGCTCTGCTCCGCAACGCCTTGGCCAACCAGAGCGACTGCATCCTGCATCGGATGTTGGGCGACTTCCTGGTGGCCGTCAACGAATACCAGGAAGCCATGGACCAGTACAGCATCGCTTTGAGGTAGCCCTTCCAAACTCCCGGTTGGCTTCTGTCTTAGTTCCCCTCCTTCTCCGCTCTCCCTTAACGCTGCTCTGTGTCTTGTTTTTTCTGCAGAAAAGCCGTGACCTCTTAAAAAGAGGGTTCTGGGGCTTATTCTCAGTAGTAGTAGTAAGGAATATTAGTACCGTATTTTTCGGAGTATAGGACACACCTTAGTTTATGGGGAGGAAAATAAGAAAAAAGCTGATTGGCAGATGGATCGGCCTCCCTGAATAGCCCCAATCAGCTGTCCCCAGAGGTGAATTTTAGCAACAAGTTTGTTGGTTGTAAGCTCTGTGCCTTGCTTTTTTTTCTGCCTCTGAAACTTCTGAAATTCTGTTTGAGAAAAAACTTTTTTTCCTGCCTCTGAAAGCCTCCGAAACAGCTTCAGAAAAAAAGCCTCTAAAGCTCTGTTTGGAGGCTTCATTTCTGAAGCTTCGTTTCGGATGCTTTTTTCAGCCTCTGAAACCTCCATTTGAGAAACGGGCAGGGCTACACTCAGAGGATAAGACGCACCCAGATTTTCACCCTCTTTTTTGGGGGGAAAAAGGTGCGTCTTATACTCCGAAAAATACAGTAAGTCCTCGACTTACTATCACCATTTGAAGAAGTTCATGCTTCGAAGCCTGCTTTTTCAAAAAGAATTCCTTTGGGATTTCAGTTCATCCCTCTTTTTCCCCCCCATCTTTTTAGAAAAAATAAACACCCTTTGATTCTCCTTTCAGATAGACTGTTCCACTTGGATGAATAATCATCACAGCTTTTTTCTCCCCCCCCCCCAACTTGACTTAAACGTTTTCATTTTTAATACAGTAGAAGCAGAAATCCTCAAAAGGTTCCTTTCTGCATTTGAACCTCCAGGCAAAATCCCTCTCTTCTTTCACCCCCTCCCAAAGCAATCCTTCGGGGATGCCGTGAGACTCGGCAGGCCAGGTGAGAATTCAAGGCAAGGACCTCCCTCCCTCCCTAGGCCATGATCTTTTCTGCCTCCCCTCCTCCCCAGTTTGGATCCCAACGACCAGAAGTCGCTGGAAGGCATGCAGAAAATGGAGAAAGAAGAGAGCCCCACCGACGCCACCCAGGAAGAGGACGTGGACGACATGGAGGGCAGCGGAGAGGAAGGGGACCTTGAAGGCAGCGACAGCGAGGCGGCCCTGTGGGTCGATCAGGAGCAGTGGTTCCGTGGGCAGTGAGGGAGCCGTGGACGTATGGCGCAGCACTTAAACACGCCGGGGGAGAGGGGGGTGTCTGGTGTCCTCGCCTTCCTTGGCAAGGACAGGAATGTGGATTGAGAGACAGGCCGAGGCCCGGACCCATGAAAAAAGAAGAATATTCTGCTTCTCCATCATGCGTGTCATGCTATTTATGGACCGCGAAGGCTGAGCAGCTCGTGTTTTAGGGGTGGGGAGCAAAGAGGCTCCGGCCTCCAAGTGTAATTTCGAGTCCTTTCTAAAATTAGACCCCCTTCAAAGAAATTCTTAAAAGCCTTTTTCTGAACATGCCTTTGGAAATCATCGCAAAAGTAATTTACGCTTTATCCCCAGCGGCGTTAAGCTATTCTTTGGTGGAAGAGAGGCTTTTATTCAGAGCCTTTAGAGGCCCAAACGCCTCCAGGAACTGGCAGTGGGGGGTTCGAGGGGGATTGGAGAAGCAGCTTTTTCCAGCTTTTCTCCCCCAACTCCTGAGTTTTGAGTGGCAGGTTGAGCGTGCATGTTTTTTGAAAACGGAAGCGTGCTGCTTCAGGATACCGATTGAAAAACGACTGTCGAACGTAGAATTCAAGGTGTTCTTTTTTTGTTTTATGTTTTACAAAGCTTAATGCGTGAGTGACTTTCCTTTTGGATATTTGTGGATATTAGATATAGCGGGATGGACCAGCGCCAAGCAAAGAACAGGCATGCCAAGGCGTAATCCCAATTAGTCCAGATTAAGCTTCATCCCTTCCCTAGAAAAAGGAGTATTAAAAATTCGATTTTCTGTTTCAAATTCCGATTTGGCTCCCATTAAATGACTCCGTTTGGCCACAGGTTTCGCCGGGCCCATCCCGTCGTTCGCGTGCAAATGGTGTTCAGCGTTTTCTCAAAGGAATGAGTAGTCCCCGGGATTCTCTTTTTTGCACTCCCCCTCGGAACTTTTTATTTCTTGGTTATGTTTGGGGGGTGCTTCTCACACGTACCCTTGTAGTAATATTTCACCATTTCTTGAGAATAAATGTGTACTGTTCTGTTGAAATAAACTGCCTTCATCCGTTTTGGTAACTCGACCTGTCGCGTTATTGTCATGTCCGTAAAAGTGTTTTTATTATCCATTTTTCTCTTTTAGAATAGAATAGAATTCTTCATTGGCCAAGTGTGATTGGACACACAAGGAATTTGGCTTTCAGTGTACATAAAAGATACGTTCATCAAGAATCATAAGGTACAACACTTACAGGGAACAAATAAGCAATCAGGAAACAATATCAATATAAATTGTAAGGATACCAGCAAAAAGGTTACAGTCATACAGTCATAAGTGGGAGGAGATGGGTGATGGGAACGATGAGAAGAATAATAGTAATACAGTTTTAGTGAATAGTTTGACAGTGTTGAGAGAATTATTTGTTCAGCAGAGTGATGGCGTTCGGGGAAAAACTCTCTTTGTGTCTAGTTGTTTTGGTGTGCAGTGCTCTATAGCGTCGTTTTGAGGGTAGGAGTTGAAAGAGTTGATGTCCAGGATGTGAGGGAATCTGTAAATATTCTCACAGCCCTCTTTTGGACTCCTGCAGTATACACAAGTTTTTTAGTGGACTTTTACCTCTGTAAATTACAGGTTTATCTTATTCAGTTATTAAATGTTTATTTCTTTCTGTTGAAAACTAATAAGAATGAAAACACCCTACACGTGAGTTTTGTTTTTTTAAAGTATCTTTAAAAAAATTTAGAAGTATGCCGTGGCTGAATCACATCATTCGGCCTCTTAGCTTATTTTCATTGGGTGAAAATGTTATAATTTATTTTACATTGAACGGAGCCCGGCTGAGCTCTTTGCACCCGACAGGTGAAGGCTAATAATTCCTGCTTACCGGCCCATGTTTTGTCCCTAATATTTTTTGGACAAGCCGCCTCTGGTCTTGCAAAAGGTGGGCGGGCTTAATCACTAACACTTAACACTGGGAGCATTGCATGTTTCACAGCGGTGACAGGTGTTTACATCATTAAACTCGTGTTTAAAATTACCGACCGCTTTCTTTCCGTTCTCCAGCGTACAGAGGAACCTTAATGGCCTTGAAAAATGGCAAGTCCTTGAATCACAAAAGAAGCTTTTCACGCAGGCTTTTCTTTTCGCAATTATGATCATTGTGATTAGACCTCAGGCTGTGACTTAAAGACGCCCACGACGGCCCTGGTTGTGAATCGCTTGCTCCAAAAAGCTCGGAAGTATTGTATAGCGAAGAGACGAACAAGGGTGACATTTATGTCTCATGCCAGAAACGGGGAGAAAGTGCCCCCCCCCCCCCCCCGGTTCCCTGAGCAACTGAGCTGTGGTAGAGGTTGGGTTGCTTGATGCTTTTTTTCCCCAAGGAAACAGCAGGCTGTTTTCAGAGGTGGTTTTTTTTTTTTTTTTTAGAAAAAAACCCCACCACTTTTGGGGTTTCACCCCAAAAATTGAAATCAAAGATTCACTTCTTTTGAATTCCAGCCACCTTTTAAAAAGCTAAATTGCCAATGGATATAATTGGCTGGCTGGTGAAAGAGTCAATCATTTGAGTCTGGAAGACAAGTGAGTTTGCAAAAAGCTACTTACAGGAACTGTATTTAATTACCTAAGATGGGGTCAGCAACCCGCAGCTCTGGAGCCGCATGTGGCTCTTTTCATCCGTCTGCTGCGGCTCCCTGTCACTGGTCGGCTCCACAATTGATGGGGCTTTCGGTTAGGATAGGTAAGAGGAAAAAGGATGCCGCGCTAGGAGGAGACTCTATGGTGGGGGAACTGGACTTCCGGTTGGCTGTAGAATTGAATTGGGGGTGGGGGTGGGCTTCCAGTTAGGACCTTTGTGGCTCTTTGAGTGTTTAAGGTTGCTGACCCCCTGACCTAAGAGATCCAATGACCGGAAACTGAATAATCCAAGTTTCTTCGATTCTGATGATCTCTGGCTAAGTTGCAAAGGGAGAGCATCAGAGGTGGTATTCAGCCGGTTTTGGAGAACCAGTAGCGGAAATTTTGAGTAGTTCGAAGAACCAGCAAATACCATCTCTGGCTGGCCCCGTCTCCATCTATTGGCTGCCTCCCAGCTGATCGGCTAGGTCTGCACAGGAGAACGGAGCTGGAAAGCAGGTTAGTGAGGTGGGGAGGGAATGGAGATTTTACAGTATCCTTCCCCTGCCACACCCACCAAGCTACGCCCACAGAACCGGTAGTAAAACTAAATTTTGAATCCCTCCACTGGACAGCATCCTTGCAAATTCCAGTCCTTGAAAATACATCAAAGGCAAAAGGTGTTACTGTAGAATAAGTTTTTATTTTACCCGAAACCAGAATGGTAGTGTGATGTTCCATCAGACGTTATTTACAACTTCTAAAAAAAAAAAAAAAAAGTCACACATGCTATCTTAGAAATGGGATCCGAAGGGCTCCCAACGCTGGGAGCCACGCGACAAAGCCTCGGCCACCATTTCGCCCGTGGGAATTCCCTCGAGGTAGGATCTAGACGACGGCGTGTCTCCCGTGGGCCACCGCCGCCGCTCGCGTTTGAAATCCATCCGAGAAAAGTATCAAGGAAGGAAAACAAGGGTGTCTCCTGCTTGCTGGCGTCGGAAAACCCCTCCAGGTTCGCACGCTTGCTCGGATAAAATGCATCACGACTCGTGTATTGCACAGAACGACTTTTAGAGTTAAAATAAGTTACGTGACTACGGTGCAAAAAGAAGTGTCTTATTTGCACACTCCAGGTTATTATTTTTTTTGTTTCCTTTTTTAAAAAAAAGAAGCTGAAGTTATGGAATTTGAAGGTTTAAGAGTTTTCTTAAAACATTTCAGGAACGGTACCATCCATCAATGATCTGTATAAATAGAACTGCATATTGTACAGAGCTGTTTAAACTGTTTTAACTTTTTTTTTTTTTAAGATACAATAGAGGTCATCGGCTACGTACAATTGAAAAGCATGCATTGACAGTCTAATACTGTACATTTGATAAAGGATCATAACATTTTACACAATGAAAATATGGAAAGAAAGGGGGAGAGGGAAAAAAAACTTGGCCGGATCATCACTCATATTTCTTGCTCAGCAGGTAAAGGGAGCCTTGTCTTCATGCATTCCCAGAACATCTTTTGCAAAGGTCTGTTTTATCAATTAAAAACTATATTGCACAGTTTGGTAGATCTGTATATATAAACTTTTAGTTGTAAGAGCACCACACACTTCCTTCACGGAACACAAGTTTGCAGTTCAATTTTTTTTTTTCCTCCTTCGCTTTCGGGAAGGTTTTTTAAAAGTTTTTTTTTTCCAATGTACAAGACTCATGCAGATGTTTTCAGCAGATGCGTTGCTAAAGACACATGCAAGAAAATTAACCTTACAATTCTGCGAAAATTGGTTTAGGACTAAATGATTTTACTCCAGTATCACTGCAAAGGAAAAAAGAGAGAGAGAAAAAGAGAAAGAGAGAGGGAGAGAGAGAGAAAAGAAAACATTAGTGATAAAAGACAGATAAAGAAAGCATAATAAAAGCAAAAGATTGCTTTTTTTTCTCTTTAAGACTTAGTAGCGATAGGCAATTGACCATAACTTCCCACGATCCAACAGGAGAATACAGGTTAGTGGAAAAAGAACTAAGCATTAAAAAGCTAAGAGGACATTTAGAAAAATTAGGTTTTCATCCACCCGAAAGCTGCAAGCTGGTTTAGTGGATCAGACACAAATACAGCCAATTGTGGAGTTGACACTCTCTTCAGAATTGTACCTTGCACCTTTAAGACCCCAGAAATACAAACAAGGGGCTTGTAACCCCTCTCTTGGGAGGGTTGAACCCTAAACATCTGGAGCCCAAATGGATCTAATCCATCCATCTTCACTATTTGAGTCAGATTAAGGACTTTGAAAGCACAGGCAACTTTAAAGCAGCATTGCTACTATTTCCTATCAATGTCTGACTGCTTTTCTCACAGAAAAATCTACATCCACCCTTGGCGTGTAGGCCAGTCGTATTTCCAGATTCCTAGGTCTCCTTTGCCCATCGTAACCAACAGCCTTTCAACGCAACCCTCCCGTCAAGGCTTTCCCAGCCACTGTGCTATGCAGAATGACTAGCTCGCTTAAGCTTTCTCCCGATTTAAAAAAATAAATAATAATTTCAGAGGCATTCGTTCAAAGAAAAAGCAACTTGTGAGTGACAGGAGGTTAAGAAACTGCCAAGTTTTGCTTCATTTCTTGAACAGAACAAAATCTCTTAGCAAATAAAGAGACTCAGAACCGCAGATCAAACTGTCTACCATCTACCCATTGGCTCTATTAGTTTTTTTTTTTTTTCCCTGAAACTTTCTGACCAGATTTATTCTACGGTGCCCGTTTGATCCATTCCCTCTGAATAAAACCTTTCCAATCTGCCTTTTGTCGTTGGCTATGCCAGAAAAGTACCCATCTCTTTTCGGGATTTTTATTTATTATTTATTTTGTGCTGATGGGTAAAAAATGTGCTGCTAAAGCCATGAGTAGAGATTAGGGAACCGATGGTTAAGCAGTGCAAGATGTGCAACAAAACAGGTGTGAGGACACAAGACAATCTGCATTGTTGTTGCATGCTTTGTCTCTCCTGAAATCCTCCCTGCTTTCTCCTTGCATGCAGTTCAATTTTTTATCGGTTGTCCTGGGTTATTTTACAATCGCAGAGCGAAGGGTCCCTTTTCAAAACCCAGCAGCTGTAAATCTGTACCCAAAGCAATTTAGAAACAGCAACAAGCCACGTTCTGCTGATTTAAGGGGACAGCTGTATTGTGTAAATAAAAGAAAAAGGGGGAGAAACGGATACCAGGGGCAGCTCAGCTCGGCTTTTAAAAATAGATCCTCCTGCTGTCTTAGAATCGGTTTTGTGGCCCAAGGCACGTTGAAGAGGGAGGGAGGAAGGAACGCTGGGTTGGGTGGTATCTGCAAAATCAAACTTAACCTGGGAATGAAGACCAACTGCGACCGTAACTCACACATGTTATTTGTGCAAATGGAAAAACAGCACAGACTCGCATCCTTTTTGAAGCGATGGGCCTGCGGATCTGAACTATGCAAAGAAAAATCCTATGGATGCGCACCTCGACCTTACAGCCAACGTTACGTCCTCCAGGCTCAGCTAGTCCCAACTCCCTAACTCGCCTTCTAAATCAAGCGTGTCCTGAGCAATGTAGGCCGAAGTTAGGTTTGGACAATTTAAAAAGTCCCGTCTCTCCGTACAAAGCCAGGCATTCTCTTCCTTAGCAAAGCCTTTCCTACATTCTCGGTACGTCTTTCAAGCAAACCCCAGGAAGAGCCAAGAGCTCTTTGTCAGCACAAAGAGAACCTGGTAGATAGCACTGATGATGTTCCCTAGTTGGGTCATGAAACGTCTGTAAGGAAACAACGCAGCTCAGAGAGCACTAAGGACCGTACAACTCCTTCTCCTCCCCTTTCTCCCTTCTCTTCCTCCTCCTCCCCTCCGCAAACCCCTCAACCCTTCTAGCACTGATGATGTAACCTAGTTGGGTCATGCAACGTCTCCAAGAAAACCACCAAGGCTCAAGAGAGCATCGAGGTCCCCCAGGGGGACTCCAGATATTTTGAGAAGCCACGAAGGGAGCATGGCCCAGGGATTTTAGAACAAAGGCAACCGATTTGAGTGTCTCGAGATTTAACTCAGCAGAAAGGCGGGGAAAGGTTTTTGTGCTACGCTAAGGCAGAAAATGTAGGCTAGAGAAACTGCAATGGGGAGTTTATTGAGGTCTCTGGAAAGGGTCACACAGCATAGGGTCCCTCATGTTTCCGCTGTTACATACATAGCAACACGCACCACCATCGAAATGGGAGAGAGATACTCACTTCAGTCGATGAAATGTTGGAAGGCATTGGAGAGAAACACCACACAGTTAGACTGTTAATGAACTTACATATCAATACAGGACTCAAGTTTGGGGAGGCAATAAACAAGACACCATGCACAGACACTGATCACAAGAGAACAATGGTGGTTAGTGCCACAGGGCGGGGTGGGGGTGGGGAGAGAAAATAAAAAAGAGTTCTCTACAATATGTTCATTGCGTAACATGGTATTTACAAATTTTTACAACACAACACGGACACAAAAGTTGTTAACTTATTGGCTGCAGCCCGAGATGCGGCTAGCAGATGGTACCTCGACAAGGTGGCACAGAGAATTAACAGGCCTAAACCAAAAAGGGGGGGGGGGGAGAAACCCCAGAGAGAAATGCCAGCTCTTAAAAAAAAAAAAAAACCCCACACAAAAATTCTGAGCCAACACAATCAAGGTTTGGTTGTAAATGCCCCGATTAATAACAGGAATGGAATAGGGGAGGGAGGAGGAGGAGAAGGGAAAAAAAAGCCTGACGCAAGAATTAAAATGGAATGAAAATGCCAAACAGAATGGTCTCGATTTTAAAAGAAAATTTATTCTCTCTCTTTCTTTCTTTTTTTTTTTGCTCTTTGCTTAAAGTCCATCCAGATTGCCTCCCACCCCTCATTCCTTCCTTCTGTTCCTCTCCCATCCCTTCTCATAATGGGCAATGCTGGTGAAGCAACCTTGTTACAGTAAAAATACAGACGATATTTAAATAAATAGTTTTGTTTCTGCTTTTTGTTTTTGATTTTTTTTAAAAAAAAAAAACAAAAACCTCTACATGTGTCGGGGATATAGAAACGAATGAAACGAGGAAAACAAAAAACCCCACCACCTAATTTTAGCGGGATGCCTCTCAAAATGACGTTTTCTGCACCGGCGAGATCAACAAGATACCAAGGACAGAGTGTAAGCAAGATATTTTTCTGGGAAATATCTTGTGAATATTTGTAAATATGTTGTAAATATCTAAAGCAGGGGTCTCCAATCTTGGCAACTTTAAGACTTGCTGGCTGAGGAATTCTGGGAGTTGAAGTCCACAAGTCTTAAAGTTGCCAAGATTGGAGACCCCTGATCTAAAGGATAACTGGGTGGCAAATGCAAAAAATGAAACCAAACCAAAAAAAAAAAGAAAAGAAAAGAAAAGGAAGGAAGGAAGGAAGGGAGAAAAAAATTGAGGTGTCTGGTTTTCCCAGTGCAGAAAACGCCCAACTGAATGATAAATTAGGATTAGATGTTCAATCATGCAGCAGACATGAAGAGAGTTTCGCATGCTTCTGGTTTAAGGGAGGAAAACGTCTCCCACGACACTCATTCCCTAAAATCAGCTACCAATCACGGGTTTCTCAAAATGTGATCCCCTGCCTCCCCCACCCCATCCCACCCCAACCCCCAGCGCTGTCGTCGTTTTTACAAGGATGAGTGAACTATGAAACAGAACACTGTACATGCGTCTCCTCTACAAAAAATATTTGCATAAAATAGTGTTTAATTTCTCTGTACATGTCGATGGACACCCTAGTTCGTGTATAAAAGAAGTGGGGTGGGGGGAGAAGAGGACTCACCCCCCCTCCCCACACAGGGGTCAGGGGAAAGGAAAAGGAAAAGGGAAAAATAAAAAGGTTAAAAAAAAAAAAAAAAGAGGAAAAAAACCCAGAGTCTAGAATATGGAAACCTCAGTCACCGGCAAACATGTTCATGTGAAAATTCAGCAGAATAAGACAAATTGCTTGGAACAATTTTTTAAAAAATCGATTTTTTCTTTTTTTCTTCTTTTCTTTTCTTTTTTAAGTTAAACCTCTCTCTGACTGCCAAACTACCGCTACGGGACTTCAGGTCAAGAAAAAAACATGTCACTAAAGTTAGTGTCTGTGCTATAAAGCCAAATCAACAACGGCAAGGACAGCAGCACGAATGGCCACGAGATCCCTTCGGTGCATGCAGACAAAGGACGTGGTTTGGTGGTGGGTGGCATAATATCTTTACCCGGCTCTAGGTAAGTACGGGCCACAAATTTAAGAGTCTCGTCCAGCAGGATCACCGGCAGGGAGAGCTTGAGCACCATCAGCCACTGGGTCACGTTCAGAGGGGTGATCTGGAAAATCAGCTGGGGAAAGAGAAGGCGAAGGGTCAGGCGGGGAGTTCGTGCAAAGGGCCGCATCTTTAGGGTGGGCGGGCTCCCAACTCCCAGAATTCAACATTTCACAACCTGGGCATGTCTTAAAATGCGTGAACTTCAACTCCTAGAATTCACTAGGTCAACTTTTTCCTCGAGACGGGTGGACTTCAACTCCCATCCTGTGATGGTTGGGGAATTCTGGGAATTGGATGTTCACGCATTTTAAGAGATGCTGAGCTTGAGAAACATGCCTTAGCCAGATGTTTGGGGAGGCCTTGGCGAATCAGGGGAAGACAGGATGGGCTTCTGCTTTTCCTTCACCCTTGAACGGGGTGAAGGCCGTAAGTCTTTGGAGCAATAAACCATAGCTAACTTGCAGAGTGCCACATGAACGGATGATGTGCTCATAAAGGCACGGATTTTGCTTTTGTTTCTGCAATAAGCAGCTGGGAAAGAAGTCTGAGGTTTAGCAAGCTGGGCTTTTGATGCTCCCCTTCCTGCCCCCCACCTCCTCCAATGTGTGCATTTGCAGGGACTTACTGGCAATGGTTCTACATAAAGGATGAGGAAGTGAAGAGACATGGACAAGCAAATGGATCCCAGGAGCCAGACGTTCTCCCATGGGGGCATCCTTAGCAAGGACTGGTTCTCCGAGAGGCTGAGGGAGGAAAAGAAAAAAAAAGGTTGGCGGCAGAAGCTCGTGGGAATGGAGGTACAGGGGTTTCAGCTCAATCCTTCTGGAGGGCCTATGAAAGGGAAGACTGCTTTATTGGAAAATGGAGTGATGATGATGAGGAGGAGGAGGAGGAGAAAGGAGGATGGAAGGAATTGGAGGAAGATGAAAGGAAAAAGAGAAGATCTCTTCCTCATTGCAGGCATCCTAACCTGTTGAGGGCGTTGCACATCTCTATGGTGACCAAGACGGAGAGCGCCATGGTCATAGGATAGGGAGATTCAAACACCTCACAGTCGACCCCTTCAAAATCCAGATTGTCCTCTTTGCACTGCAGGAAATGGCTCTGAAAAACAGCAGAAGGCAACGTTAATCTCAACCAAAAAAAAAAAAACAAAACCCAGGGCCAATTTGCTCTTTTCTCTACCCCAAATTCATCAAAGCATCCTCAATAGTACAACACCGTTAAGAACAATGTTTTGTTTGGTTTTTTAAAAAAAAAAAAAAAAACCCACGGTTTCTAATCAGATTATTATTGTTAAGCAGGGACTCCTTGGATGTCTAAGAGGATTTTCCTCAATACTTGTGAATAATTTTAATAAGATTTTTGAGCCGGTCGTCCAATGACACGCCATGTAGGCAGGCTACAAAAACAAACAAACAAAAAAAAAAACCCTGCTAAGCTTCGTTTGGAAGACAAGTTGCCAAGAACCGAAATATCAAGAAGGAAATACCAGCTGGTAGTAGGTAACTCTCGGGCCCCCGTCAGCAGCTATGAACCACCAAGCCGCAGCGCCCACCGTGGCAGCTCCGACGTAGCCTTGAGGAGAAGAAAAAGCATGGTAAGTGTCTTGCGCCACTGAGTTAATAGCCACCCCACCAATGGGCCACGGCTTCTTGGGTCTCCCCCTGCCATCGTTCTGCAAGTTTAGGTCTTCTTGGTCAAGTTCTCACAACTGGATTCCTTCCCACATCGGATCTCTGACTCAGAACAAATCCAGGAAAGTAGCTAGGTCAGTGGTTCTCAACCTATGGTCCACAGATCCCTCGGGGGCTGCAATGGCACAGGGTGGCCGCAAATTTTTTTTTTTTTTTTAAATTGATTTATATGCCGCCCTTCTCCGGAGACTCAGGGCGGCTTACAATGTGTTTGAATCTTGAGTTGAGTTTTGGTGGCCTGCAGCCATTATCCGTGGACATAAAGGGTATTTAAGGAGGTTCCATGGTGAAGAAAAGGTAGAAAAGGTTGAGAACCACTGGGCCATGTTGTATGAGCGAGAAGAGTTTGGCGTACAAAGCCTTGAGTTGTGTGGACTCTGCTAAAACAAGGCCTCTGTCTTTTGGGATGCCTGTTGCATTTATCCTTAGTTAACCCCCTGGCATAAGAACCAGACTTGAAATTGCATTTAACACAAAGCAATTGCAGGACAAAATCTTGTAATTGGAGGTCCTACTCAGACAGAACTACTGACTTGACTGCAACTTCTTTTTTAAAAAAAGGAACAGGGAGGAGAAATGGATGCAGCCCCCGAGAATTGATTTTGGTACCCAAAGACGATCTTCTGTTACCGTAATTTGCTACAAACTCGATTTTTATGACTCTGTCTGATTATGGTAGTGTTTCTTAAACTTGGCCACGTGAAGAAGGGTGGACTTCAACTCCCAGAATTCCCCAGCCAGGCATAGGAAATTGAAACCCACTCATATTCAAGTGGCCAAGATTGAAAAATACTGAATTAAGGGGGAAGGGAACCCTTCTCTGCTCTCTCTAGTTACGTGGTGCTCAAACAAAACACTCACATCCGATTGCCAAGTAACGGAAAAAGAGCCACCCGGAGATGAGGGGCTCTTTGGGGTTACGAGGTGGCTTGCTCATGATATCCAGATCAGGGGGGTTGAAGCCCAGGGCGGTGGCAGGAAGTCCGTCGGTCACAAGGTTGACCCATAACAGCTGGACAGGGATTAAAGCTTCTGGGAAGCCCAGTGCGGCAGTCAGAAAGATGCTAGAGGAGGAGAAGAAAGAACAGAGGTTAAGCCATGTTAATGCCACTGAGTGTCTTAAGCTACGATTCTTAGAAGTTAAACCACAGCTGGCCTCTGGATTTTCACACTTTCAGAGCGGAGCAAGCGGACAGCGGGAAGGAAGGCTTGAACCCTACTTGACAGGGTGAAGTATCCCCAATGGAGAGAGAGATCTCTGGGTTCCCTTCTTTTATTCTGGATAAGGCTTCTCCAACCTGGGCAGCTTTAAGACCTGTGGACTCCTATCTCCAGAATTCCCCAGCCAGCCACGTTTATCTTGTATGCTGCCCAGAGCAGCTTGGAAACAAGGTGGGCAGCAAATAAAATTTCATAATAAATAAATAAATAATAAAGTTGAGGTTTACAAGCCTTAAAATTGCCAAAGTTGGGGGCTCCTGTTCTAAACCCTTAAACAGCTCTTCAGTTTAAGCTACTGTGGGATCCAGTTATCCATCTAGATGGGCCTGTTCTCAAGACTGAGGAACGATACCCCCGTTTGGTCCCCGTCAACCTTCTCTCTTTCCAGAGGGCGGGACAGATACCCAAAGCGGCTGCCAGGATGAATCCAGCCCTTGCTCTGCTCCTAGTTGCAAACGCCCAGGTTACTCACCAGACCACTTCTCCAACATTGGAGGAGATGAGGTAGCGAATGAATTGCTTCATGTTATTGTAGATGGCCCGGCCTTCCTCCACAGCGGCTACGATGGTGGAGAAATTGTCATCCGCCAGTACCATTTCCGATGCTGTCTTTGCCACGGCCGTGCCGGATCCCATGGCAATTCCAATTTCTGCCTTCTTCAAAGCAGGGGCATCGTTGACGCCATCTCCTGTCTGGGATAAGTTTTGGGTTGGGTCAGGATGCCCAAAGGCTGTAACCAGCCAATAACCTTGGAATTGGCTGAAACGTTTCTGGAACCCTTCTGGAGTCTCAGAATAGATTAATAAATTCTATTTTGATTCATCCCCTCCTGAACAGGAAGTCCTTGACATTTCGGTTGCTAAGCGCGACAGTCGTTAAGCAGGTTTTGCCCCATTTTACAACCTTTCTTGCAACAGTTAAATGAATCACTGCAGTTAAGTTAGTAATTCAGTTGTTAAGTGGATCTTATTCATCAAAAAAGCACAATAAAGAACGTTCTTTCTGTGCCAACTCAGGAAGCTCAAACTGCCCAAGGAGCTGCTGATGCAGTTCTACAGAGGAATGATGGAGTCTGTCATCTGCACCTCCATAACTGTCTGGTTTGGCTCTGCAACCCAACAAGACAGACACAGACTTCAGAGGATAATTAGAACTGCGGAAAAAACAATGGCTACCAACCTGCCTTCCATAGAGGACCTCTATACTGCACGAGTCAAAAAGAGGGCTGGGAAAATATCTACAGACCCCTCGAATCCTGGACATAAACTGTTTCAACTCCTACCCTCAAAACAAGGCTATAGAGCACTGCACACCAGAACAACTAGACACAAGGACAGTTTTTCCCCGAACGCCATCACTCTGCTGAACAACTAATTCCCTCAACACTGTCAAACTATTCACTAAGTCGGCATTACTATTAGTATTAATCTTCTCATTGTTCCTATTACCCATCTCCTCCCACTTATGATTGAATGACTGTAACCTTGTTGCTGGTATCCTTAAGATTTATATTGACTGTTCCCTAGTATGATTTGATTGCTTATTTGTTCCCTATGACGATCATTAAGTGTTGTACCTTATGATTCTTGATGAACATATCTTTTCTTTAATGTAAACTGAGAGCTTATGCACCAAAGACAAATTTCTGGTGTGTCCAATCACACTTGGCCAATAAAAAATGTCATGCTATCTCCTATTCTATTCTATTCTATTCTATTTTATTCTATTCTATTCTATTCCATTCCATTCCATTCCATTCCGATTCCCCCTTGACTTTACTTGTCCGAAGGTCGCAAAAGAGGATCACATGACCCCAGGACGCTGCAACCGTCGTTAAGTACATGTCAGTTGCCAAGCATCCAAATTTTGAGTATGAGACCACGAGATTGTGGCAAAGGTCGTAAGTGTGGGAAACTGTCGTAAATCCCTTGTTATAACTTCAAAGGATCACTGGAAGCTACTTGTATGTTTTCTCAAGTAGCAGCACAAAAGGCTGCTACTTATTTGCACTCCCCACACGGACTTACCATGGCTGTGATGTCATCAAAGGACTGGAGAAACTCCACGATTTTGGACTTGTGGGAGGGTTCCACCCGGGCGAAACAGCGGGCATTCATGCAGGCGTCTCTCTGGCCGGCTGGCGAAAGTTCATCAAATTCCCGACCGGTGAAGGCTTTGGTGGTGACGTCCTCGTCTTCGCCGAAAATGCCAATGCGCCGGCAGATGGCCACTGCCGTCCCCTTGTTGTCGCCCGTTATCATAATCACACGGATGCCCGCTTGCCGGCAGAGCTTTATGGAGGAGGCCACCTCGATGCGGGGCGGGTCCAGCATTCCCACGCAGCCCACGAAGGTCAGGTTGGTCTGAAAGGGGAGCAAGGCCAGAGGCGGTCAAGCAGAAGGAAGCTTATTGCTTTGCCACAGCTGGAGTCCCCAAAGTGGAGATCGACAAGGATGTTCGGTTATCGTTATTACTTTGCAACTTTTAAACATGTAACCTGCCACATCTTTTCTTTTCTTTTCTTTCCTCTTTCCTTCCTTCCACCTTTCTTTCCTTCTAACTTCTTTCTTCTCTCCCTCCACTAATTTTCCTTCCTTCCTTCAACTTTTCCTCTTTTCCTCCACTAATTTTTCTTCCTTCCCTCCTTCCAACTTTCTTCCTGTCACTCCGCTCATTTTCTTTCCTTCTTTCCTTCCTTCCTTCCTTCCTTCCAACTTCTTTTCTTTCTCCCTCCATTAATTGTCCGTCCTTCCTTCCTTCCTTCGAGAAGTTATGTTTCCTCCCAAACCAAAGCCACAGGGAAAGTTCATCTCGACCTCGCAGGTCTAGGGCATAGTGTGATCTGGGCAAGCTAGATGACGAAACACAGAGCTTCGTAGGCAGGGACTCAGTTTATCCCCGAGGAGGTCTGCCTACCCAATCTGGGACTCCCACCCAGCAGGTCAAATCAGCTCTGTTGAGACTCCAACGATGAAAACATCGTTCTGACATCAAACCAACCTCATAGGTGATGAAGCCTGTAGAGTCTTCCAGGTTCATGTCCTCCTTTCTCGGTGGGTTGTCATGGGTGGCCAGGGCCAGGCAGCGCAGCGTGTCCTTCCCGGTGCCCCACTCGCGGATGACGGTCATGATCTTCTGCTTAATCCCTGGGGTTAAGGGTACTTTCATGTTTCCTGCTCGGAAATGGGTGCACCTGTCAATCACTCCTTCTGGAGCGCCCTGCGGGAAAGCGAAAGAGGAACCAATTCAGCCTGCAGACTCTTTTTACCTCTTCATCGGAGAACCACCCCTGAGCCGTTTCACGAAGGGTACATGCCTTCACAAACATCTTGGTCATGGCCGTCCGGCTGGGTTTGTTTGGAGTGCAGTAAACAGACATGGATTTCCTATCCCGGGAGAATTCGAGGGTGAATTCCTTCCTCATCAGCTGCTTAATCACCTGCATGGAGAGGAGGCAGAACCGGGGGGTTGGAACCAGTGTGCGTGAAAGCACCTGGGTCGCCCCAGAGGCCCAGTTTTTTACAAGGACTGACCGAGTTGCAAGCGTTGGCCCGCTCGATCTTGGACAGCCCTTTCAGATCCGTGTCAAACACGTTCATCTTCTCCACCAGACAGGTCAGGGCGGTCTCGGTGGCTTCCCCGACCTTCTCGTAAACTCCCTTCACCTTTATAAAGAAGAGGGGGGAGCTGCTGTTACTACAAAGCAGAGGAGTCATTCATAATCATATACTATTATTTTTTTATTCATAAACATTATGAATACAGTGTATTGTCAGGGTATATCATTTACAAAAGAAAAACAAAGAGAAAACAAAAAGAAATATTAACACATATACTGGTAACAATAGCAATAATGTAACAGAATAGTTTTGGCTAAATTTCTCTTTATATTAGCTTATTTATAACTCTGTTGATTATATTGGCATATTTATAACTATAAACCATCTTTATATTTAATTCATACAAAGCAATAATCTTTCTTCATCTAATTTCTACCTCTTATCTCTAACCACTCATAAAATCTATTCCATGTCAAGTAATATTCTTCTGTCTCTTTTATTTTTAAAATCAACCTGTCCATTTCTGCAGTCTAATATTTTCCAGGAGTCATTCATAATCACCTGCGGGATTGGTCAACTTAAGAGATGGAATGACACTGAACAAAGCAGGCTGTCATAGCCCACGTTGGAGCCTGAATCTGTGGAGAAAGACGAGCTGGAACTGGAGCCCACAGAGATCGAGGGGATTCGTTGGCTTTGGAGGAAAATGGGGAGGAGCAGGCCGATTCAGGCCAGGGCCTTTCAGGATTGGGATGGCTTGTAGGCAGGGAAGAACAGGGAGGAGTGGGGGGCAGGATGACCAAGAGTGGTTAAGCAGTGAATTATGAGACAGAGCTCAGCCAATGAGCAAGGATCCCCCCCTCCTGATCCTCGAGCACGGAGAGTAGTAGAGAAGGCGGGAACAGCGCAGGCTGACCTGACAACTTGGAAGGAGAGCACCCCGTCCCTCTTCACAAGGCACACTTTGGGGACCGAGATTTAAGGAGACATTGTGGGGAGGGGCATCTGTCACTGAATTGGTAGTTTGGTGTGCAGTTGGGAGTTTGTAGGACTGTTTGCTCTGGGACTGGACAGAAACGTTTGGGGAGTGTTTGGGGAACAATTGGGGCAATAAAGGGGCAGTTTGAACTGTCAGCTGACTGTGTTGCCTCTGTACCGTGCCCCGGGTCATCCCACATGCTGACACAAGGTGCCATCAGACATAACTCCGGCCAATTAAAATAGGGAGAAGATCTCAGGTTTATTTGACCATTCAACATTTTATATTGTTTCAGCAGTTCTGACTGGCTTACGAGCCCAGTAAAAATATCACTATAAGGTCCATGAAAGAATGAGATACGATCAATAGGAAACATGAAGACCAAAGCAGTGGCATCAAATGTCTGAGTTACATTAATTTCGCTAAGCGTGTACACAGGCTTTAGCAGGAGGACCAAGCCTTTTATCACAGATTTTCCATTACTCATGATGTCTGCTCCAAATTCCCGTTCTTCATACTCCGTGCTAATTTAACGGGCTTGTATTTTCTTGATGGGCACCCACGTGTTTCAAAACGGCACAGAAAAGTTACGTGCAAGACCACAAAAAGAGTTTTGCTTGGGCAATTCCCTCGAATGCTACTCACTTCATTGAAATCCAGAGAGGAATCGTTACAGAGGGCGCAGATTGTAGCCAATTCAATGAGGCCGTCATACATGCAGCATTTGACGGGTTTATCGTTTCTGTAACTGTTTGGGGATGGGGAGGAATCAGGCGGGGGAAAAAAGAGATGAAATTTCAGACCATGTAAAGAATCCTAATTTATCAGTGAACTAATTGGATCCTAGGAGGAGTCAGACAAATTGGAGCTTGTTCAAACAAACAAACAAACAAACAAACAAACAAAAAAGAGTAGAGGGCAGCAAATGGATGAAAATTGCTTTTAAGAGCTGGAAAATTTACAAAATTGGATGAATGCCATCAAAAGGACTGTTAGTTGAAAAGATTCTGGTACATAGGCTTTTAGCAATGAATCTATTTAACTGAATGTTCACATGTGGGCCTGACATTTCTAGAGCAAAAATCTAACTCCGAAAGACCCTTTTGGATTACATTTTCAAAAACAAAACAAAATAAAACAAAACAAAAGGGTACAGTAGAGAATTATCATATTCTCCCCAGGCAAGAGACAGAGAGCAAATAATAATATGTCTCAAATCATGGGCAGGTTTCCTGCTTCCCCAAAGGAAAACCATTACTTTTCAATCTACAGATTGAGGGGGTTTAAATCTACGGATCAAGTTCAATCCTCTTTTATAGCATCCAAATATTTGCCTTTCAGGCCCCGTAATCCTAGCCTTGGCCACACCGCACACCAAGAGACCAGTAGATGCATAAGCTGGCAAACAAAAAGGATGAACGTTCTCACATGTCTCCAACGGGAGCGTACGTTGAACCAGACACGGTGAATTCATTCAGAGAGCAGCTATCTCCTTCCACACGGTCCACAATGAACATCTGCCAGAGAGACACAAGGGTGTGATTACACTCAACGAGCTGAGGCCAGTTAGAACATTTTCACATTAAAGACGCAAAGTTTGATCAGCCAGCTTGCTCTTAGAAACTAAACACGTTTTACTTTAAAGTAAGATCTAGCTGTACTTTTGAGAATATAGGTCACCTACAAGCTCTTCCAGTTGTTCCTTGAAATTATACTTTGCCCCATTTCCTTCTTTCTCGTCTGACTAGAACAGGGGTTGGCAATCTTAAATACTCAAAGGGCCATTTGGACTCTATTCCCACAGAAAAGAAAACATTGGGAGCCACAAAACCCTTCCCGTGCCTGACTATTTCCTGAGCAGCCACAAAACTAGCATATGTAGTTGAATTAAATGTTCTGTTTTCTTCTGAAACTTTTCTTTTCTTGGATTTATCCATGGTTGGCCTCCCGGAGTTAAAAAGCTCAATAAATCACGTGCCAGAGGTGTTACACATTGGCGGTTGCGACGTATATTTTGAGCGAGAGGGAGCCACAGCAGAGGGGTGGAAGAGCCACATGCAGCTCCAGAGCTGCGGGTTGCTGACCCCTGGACTAAAACAATACACGAAGCCTTCTTCTCAAGCGGTTGGTTGAACCTCTTGTGCGCCTACCATTCAAAATGAGGGCCCCACATCAATAATCAGAAGGTGTCAGACCTGGCCCAACTTGGTCCTTAGGAAAGAAAGACCCTCGACTCCATTTGTGGCAAAAAGGTTACTCTTACTAAAGCCAAGTGGTTACTGTAAGTGAAGCCAGAACAAAAAGTTTGAGAGCGAAAATTCCCCTAGTTAGCTTTCCCTTCAGTGGTCCTCCCTCCTGTTATCACCCCATTGTCCAGTGACATTCAGAGAAGGTATTTTGGTAACTGTCTACGCTGTGGTTGGTTGGTTAGATGGATGGGTTAGATGGTCCATTCCCAAGACCTTGGACTTGAGATGTCTCAACTATTGCTTTTGATTTCCCAGATCTTCGTCTCAGGTTCCCCCGTCTCCCCCCTGCAGCCCCCAAGTTCCCTCTCCCCATAATGTATGGCAGGCTGGTATCGAGTGAGCGAAGGGATGGAAGCTCTGACAGAAGGATGCTTCAGCTCAATTCACAAAAACCAGCTAGAAAGGCAAGCTCTCCCAGCGATGCAAACATCTTGAATGAAAAGCGTGCAAACATGTGAAATGTCCCCCCACTTCCACAGGCCTAGGGGATCCAAAAATGTACAAAATGAACATAATGATAACACAGTCTTAATTTATGTCCCCCCTCCTCCCCAAAGTCCTCTCACCAAGCAACATCCAACTTGGATTCAGGCCACTTTGCTGTTACTACCCATCTTCAGCTCCGTGTAAGTCTCAAGAATTTAAATTGCACCCACTTGGACTAGCTACGGTTTGGCAACGGACCCTAATGGAGAAAAAACCCTTTCCCAGCATCATTAAGCTTGCTGAAGAGAGATTTTCACATAAAGTAGCTTTGACATGCTCGGCCATTTCTCACCAGCCCCACAAACTCCAGGAAATGTTTTTCTGCATTGCCTAATGGATCTGACACTATAGGACGAGAGGGATTAGTTTTGAAAAAGGCAAAGTGAGGATTTTCCTGCCCTGCCAAAGATGCTTTCTGGAAGAAGAAGAAGAAAAGGTTGGGGAGCTGCTTTGTGGAGGAGCCGTTCCGCTGTTTGGCCTCTACCCCCTGAAAGACGGGCAGTTATGCAAGATCCCTGCAAAGCGCCTCTCTCGGAATACAGATGAGCCTGGGCTTTGTGCGCTCTTTGTGCGCTACGCTTCAGCAGCCAAATGCGGGAGAGGGAGAGGAGGCAAGGCGCATAGGTAAGCAGCCCATCAGAAGGGGGAAGGAAGATTCATTTCAGCTGCGGAAAAGACCCAGAAAAAAAAATCTATTGACGTCTTTATGGCCGTTGACTCATTTGAGGCTCTCGCCTCGTCATCGCAACATCCTGCTCCGAGGGTGGCTGGAAGGCATCCCTTCCAAGATCCCTTCTTCTCCAAGAGAAGAATTCCTTGCTACCGAAGAAATGCAGTTTCCTTCCCTCCGGACTGCCTTGAAAAAAAAGGCAATTTAATCAATATTTCACAGTCGCTCTAATCATCTTCCCTAGAGAATTGCCTGGGACAAGAACAAACCTCCCGCCCTTAGGTTTTATAAACTAAGACCTGATTTTTTCCCCTCCCAGCCTCCTTTTATCTTCCCTAAGTGAGCAGAACTGGCTGGGTTAATAGGAAGAAGGGAGCATATTAAAAGCACTTTAACTTCTTTTTTTTCTGGCTATATATATATATATATGTTAGGAGTCGACAGAGTCTCTGTATCTAAATTAAATGTATTTAAATTAAAACTTATTTCTCGGCTTGCTGAATGACCGCGAAATAAAAGCAGCTTTTCTAAACCGGTTTTGCAAGAGTGGTTGATAAAAATCAAAATCAGTTTTAGGACCAGAGAGTCCAAGACACACAGTTCACCCCAAATTTTACCGGTTCCCCGCTTCCTGACCCAGAGAAATCGAAGAAGCAGCTTACCCGGCAAACCGACATCTGGTTGGTGGTGAGGGTGCCCGTCTTGTCGGAACAGATGACCGAGGTGCATCCCAGGGTTTCCACCGAGGGGAGGCTCCGGACGATGGCGTTCTTCTTGGCCATGCGACGGGTGCCCAGGGCCAGGCAGGTGGTAATGACGGCGGGCAGGCCCTCTGGAATGGCGGCCACCGCAAGGGCCACAGCGATTTTGAAGTAGTAGATGGCGCCCCGGATCCAGGAGCCGCCGTGGACGGGGTCGTTGAAGTGGCCGATGTTGATGATCCAGACGGCGATGCAGATCAGCGAGATGACCTTGGACAGCTGCTCCCCGAACTCGTCCAGCTTCTGCTGCAGGGGGGTCCTCTCTTGCTCGGTGGCCACCATTTCGTCACGGATTTTGCCGATTTCCGTGTTGACCCCGGTGGCCACCACGACCCCCATGGCTTTGCCCGCAGAAATGTTTGTACCCTGGATGGGGAAACAATCGGATTCAGGCATTTCAAGTGTTGAAAAAAAGACTATTAAAACTCCTCTCCCCAAAGTTCATTATTTCAGTGCAGTCTTACTGCAAGGATCTCATTTTAGCTGATCTGATTCAGCGCTCGTAACCTAAGGCTGCAGTCCTCAAGGTTTTGCACTTGATTCTCTTCTTCAAACTGGGAAGAGGCTTTGAGGTGCATAATTGTCGTCTGATGTATTTTATTGTTCTTATCAATCAAATATGTTCTACCCAAAAATTCCGCAGGGAGCACGTTTCTGATACTACATATAATCCGCTCCTCCCTTCAAAAAATGTTTTCGTTCTTTTGCTCCTCATCGGTGCCTTGGTGCCCATTTAGAAGCAGAAATTTTCAGGCATACAATAATATACACATCTATGGTTTCTCTTTCTTTCCTAACTAGGTTTTAAGATGTAGACCCATTCCCCATTCATTACTTCATTCTCCTGGTACATTATCAAATTCTGCAGCACTCCAAAAAGGTCTGTGTTGGAGATCTGAAGTATAAGCAACCAACAGCAGCGTCGATTAAGTGTGCAAAGGAAATCAACACACAAGCAATGGTATCAGGGCTGACCAAGAGAGGAGGGCAGCATAGAAATTTGATGGATGGATGGATGAAATCAGAAACTAGACCAGGCGTGTCCAATCCTTTAGCCATTGAGTGAAGAGGAATATATGTAAAGGTAAAGGTTCCCTTGCACATACGTGCTGGTTATTCCTGACTCTAGGGGGCAACGCTTATCTCCGTTTCAAAACCGAAGAGCCAGCGCTGTCCAAAGACGTCTCCGTGGTCATGTGGCCGGCATGACTCAACGCCAAAGGCGCACGGAACGCTGTTACCTTCCCACCAAAGGTGGTCCCTATTTTACTACTTGTATTTTATACCTGCTTTCGAACTGCTAGGTTGGCAGAAGCTGGGACAAGTCACGGGAGCTCACCCCATTATGTGGCGCTAGGGATTCAAACTGCTGACTTTTCCATCAACAAGCTCAGCGTCTTAACCACTGAGCCACCGCGTCCCTTTATGTGTGTGTGTGTGTGTGTGTGTGAACATGCGTGGTCTAGACATGTCTTAACAGCTTCTGAAAAAGCAGGCTTGCTTGATGGGGTCTTGCTTTGCAATTCTGTAATGCGATCACTGTGCAAAAGAAGATCTGAGTCCCACAGGGAGGATCTGAGTTTATAGGTGCCAGCACTAATATATATATATATATATATTTTTAAACAGCAATGGTATTTACACAACGCCCTTTCCATTCATTCAAACCAACCGAACCGGTTTCCATGAACTGGCACGAGCCGGTCAATATTTGGCAAGATGGTGTACATATTGTGAACTTCTGAGGACTCACTCCACGTTCTCAAGGAACAGCTTCTGAAGTTCATCCAGGGAATGGATGAAGAGGACATAAATTTTAATTGGGGTGACTGCCTCAGAACAGAGGCAGGAGAAAGGAAGGGGGTGGGGGTGGGGAATGGTTCTTAGCTGTTTTGCCAGACGCAGGAACAGCAGGAGTGGTTAAGGTCAGGATAATAAATCAGATAAATAGCCAGGATTCCAGTTATGAAATTCTTGAGTAGCAATTGATCGGTGATGTGGAAGTTCCTGCTTGAACACCAGAAGCCTCTTGTTCTCGGTACAAAGAGAACTCTTTAAAACTCTCCCCAAAAGAAAACCACAGATAAGGAGGGGAGCATTAGGCATTTGCAAGAGATTTCCATTTTTTTCATTTTATGAATGATAATCTACAAAGTTTAGCTAAAAAAAACCTTGGATCACACTATGCTTATATGTACTAGACTAGAAATAGACTAGACTAGACTAGAGGAGGTTGAAGGGACTTTGGAGGTCCCTTCCACCTATATATATAATTTTTAAGGCTCCATTCAAGGTGACCATTAAATCAGTGTTTTTCAAACTTGGCAACTTAAAGACCTGTGGACTTCAATTCCCAGAATTCCCCAGCCAGTACGGCTGGATGGGTAATTCTGGGAGTTGAAGTCCACACAACTTAAAGTTGCCAAGTTTGAAAAACAGCGATTTATAAACGATCAAGATAGATGCGATGTTGTCAGGGCATTCTAAACAGATTAAGGAGAAGCTAATTTTGTTTTTAAATGAAGCAAGCACCAAATGATCTCCAAAAAAACACACGGGTCGAGATTTTACTCACCGAAAAAAGCATATTTTTCTTGTCTTGGTTTACTGCCCGAGGATCAGGCACAGGGTCCGTGTGCTTAATTACCGAGACAGATTCACCTAGAAAAAAAGGTCAAATGCCTTAGCACAGAAATGCATATTCTCCCTGCACTTTGGACATACTTCCTGGAGTGTTTAGCAAACAAACTTGGAAGCAAAACAACCCACATTTGGTTTCTTCCCCTTCCCCCACCATTCTAATATAATTTATCAGTTGTACTATTTTTTTTTTACAAGCCATTTTGGCAATCAAATGATGGAAATAAGCCAGATACAACTACAACACTCCAAGAGGAAAGCTGAGACAACATGCTGGGCCCAACTTTTAAATTTAAGCCAGATAGGAGGGAGTTTTTCATTCGGAATTAACTTTCCATGGGGTGGGAGAGAGAGAAGAAGGAACATGGACCCAGGGCAAAATAAAACAGGTCACCTTCATCATAACCACCATAATAGGACTTTGTCATCAAGGATAAATGTTTGCAACCCCAAAGAGCATCGCTTTTCTCTCGAGAACCCCCTACCTGTGAGGATCGACTGGTCAACTCGTAGAGTTGTTGATTTTATGGAAGTAATTCTGATGTCAGCAGGAACTTTGTCCCCAACTGCGGGTTGGGAAAAAAAAAGAGTGTGAGTTTAAGTGATCTGTAGGAAATCCAAAATATTTTTCCAGATGTGCAATGCGCATCAGAGTAAGCACAATAATATTGGGTGTTTATTCAAAAAGCACTTCTCCCTTGCCGGTTTATTTTTGTTTCAGAATATTATTCCATGCCTTTCTTTGCCTTTATATCTGTGTGGCGGGAAGTCTCACCGTGTGGAAGTTTCTCTCCTATAATATGTTGGTACGTTACGTCTCATATTTCCACCTTTAAATTCAGGGAGAAATTTCATTCTGCAGACCCAGCTTAGTATAATTGCAAAGGCTATATTTTCACTCTAATACAAGTAGGAAGGTGCTAATGGGTTTATTAGATTCCCGCTGGCATTTGGTTGAGCCAATGGGAACTGTTTCCTGATCAGGATCAATCTTGGCTCCGTTCTGGCATGGATCTTCTTAGTAACATGCAGCCAAGTGGAAGGTGTGCTTAAAACAGAGCTGTATTCTATCCGATTTGGTGGGGACGGGACGTCCACCGGTCTTAAAATTGTCCAGGTCTTAAAGGGGTGTCCAACAGGTCTTAAAAGTTGGACACCCCTGATTCAGGAGCTCCTAAGAGCCACGCAAAATCTGTATGGAACATTTATGCAAAATTAACTTCCCAGAGCTCCAGGCAGCACCGTCTCGTAAATGACTGATCCTGTCACGGAGAACAGTCTCCCCACACCAGGTCCCACTAGGCTTCCTGCAGGGAATGCTCAGCTGCTGAATTCCTACAGGAACTGCTTATGCAACTGGCAGCAATCGGAGACACAGAGGGAAAACCACAGGGTAGTCATGGTAAGTTGGCAACGTTACCATGAAAATGGGATCCTTTACTCATCGGTTAAAGTGACGCTACTTTGGGGATTAGCCTGGCCTTTGAGAAAGGCAATTACAGGCAGTCCTCGATTTACAACCACAACAGAGCCCAAAATGTATGTTGCTAAGTGAAACATTTGCAAAGTGAGTTTTGCCTCGTTTTACAACCTTCCTTGCCAAAATCACTGCAGTTGTTCAGTTACTAACCCGCTTGTTAATTAAGTGAATCTGGTTCCCCCCCCGCCCCCCATGCACTTTTGTGAGTTTTGGCCCATTTTACAACTATTCTTTCTTGCCAGAGTTGTTAAGGGAATCGCTGCAGATGTTAATCTAGAAACAAGGTTGTTAAAAGAATCTGGCTTCCCCATTGACTTTGCTGCTCAGAAGGTTGCGAAAGGGGATCGCGTGAGCCTGGGACACTGTGCAACCGTCATAAAGACAAGTCAGTTGCCAAGCATCTGAATTTAGACCGCCTGACTGTGGGGATGCGGCAACGGTCGGTAAGTGTGAAAAACGGTCCCAAGTCACTTTTTCCAGGGCCATTGTAACTTCAGACGGTCACTAAATGAACTGTTGTTAAGTTAATTGTGCTGTACTGTACAATCTCTCAAATTAAATTATATATTTGTAAATTTTTATAGATATTCTTTGATGGGAAGCAAAGCGGTGGCCCGTTCTTAAAAATTCCCCTAGAGGGCTTTTATTGACTGGATCTATTTATATTGCCTGGTCACCATTTCCCTTTTCTTCTACATTTATAGTGAAGAAGGAGGAGGGGGGGAAAGGGGGGGGCATTCTAAGTGCCCTTCAGCCCCGAAGAGAAAATAGTACAAGACAAACAATTGCCAAAGCCAAACATGGGCAAACTATTCGGACGCATCCTCCCCTGGATGGGTGTCGTGAGGAAGCTCCTTGTCCAGCAGCTGCTTTTCGGCGATCACAATTCCACCCAAGAGCAAGTGGAGAAGATTTTGGCACCGGGTGAGAAAAAGCCCATCAGTCCGTCAGGAAAGAGGGCAAGGCTGCCAAAAAGCCTGACAGCTGGACCTCTCGGATGCCACCCATCCAAAGCCTGGCACCCCTGCAGATAGGTGAGGTCCCCTGCTCCCAGCTATGGGGAATGCCGGCTGGGGGATTCTGGGAGTTGAAGTCCACAGGTCTTTAAAAAGGTGCCAAGGTTGGACAGCTCTGGCTTAGCCCACCTGGGACTCGGTCCTTGCAAAAGACAAACTTACAGACCGTGGCTTCGGGCAATGGGTTAAAGGGTGCCTCAAATGTGTGTCTTCTTATAATAAGATTCAGTACTTTGTCCTCGGCTCGCGAGTTTGTTTAGTGACCGTTCAAAAGTTACAAGGGCACTGAAAAAAGGGACTGATGAGTTTTTCACACTGATGACCGCTGTAGCATCCCCCTGGCCATTCAATCAAGCTTGGCAACTGGCTCATGACCGCTGCCTTGTCCCGGGGTCACGTGATCCCTTTTTGCGACCGTCTGACAAGCAAAGTCAACGGGGAAGCCAGATTCGCTTAACAACCGTGTAGCTAATTTAGAACACGGCACAGTGATTCACTTAACCACCGTGGCAAGAAAGGTCATGGAACAAAACTCACGCAATAAATGTCTCGCTTAGCCACAGAAAGGTCTCAATTACGGTTATAACATCAAGGATTACCTGTAATCTCTGCTAACCAATTTCTTTTCCTTCCTTGGACACAATCCTCAAACACAGTTCTGTGTTAATTTAGGAACAATGCCGGGAAAAACCAAAATTATCTAAGCCTGTAAATGCATTTCCTCTCCCCACAAAACGCATTAATGGTTTCCACAACAGAATTTGGCCAGGCGCCATCAGATCCCTGCCGGGCTTACATTGCAACCGTGCGATCAGAGATGCTCCTAATCAAATTCACACTGCACGATATTAGCAAAGGGGCTTGCGGCCGCCTCCGTGGAGCCGCCAACTGGGGGAGGGGGGATTCCTAAGCTCCCTTCCCTGATAAACCTGGTTACTCTGCATCTCTTTAATAACGATAATTGTCACCATCCAAATGTTAAGAACCGTAAACCGATTAGCTGGAAATAATCCGGAGGCTTTAATTATAGCAATAAGTATGCACAGAGGGTTTAACAGACATAAGAAAGAGAAATATAATTGCCAAGACTGCCGCGGTAGCACGATTGGAGGGCAGAAATACATTTTCCTTATGGAAGGAAAAACCTTTCTGAATAGCTTTGGACCAAGCAACAGGGATCAGAGCAAAAAAAAAAAAAAAAAAAAAAAAAAGCAAGTTTAAATGACCGTTAGATCTTGTAGCCAAGTTCTGAATTCAAAAGAAGTTTCTGTGCTCCGATTCAGTGCATTTGCCAAATCAGAATGAAATATCGGCGGCAAACTTATCTTGATGTTCAAGAATTTTCTGTCCGATGGTACCTTTTGTTCCAATAATAAATTCCCTCTGGGGGTTCTATTAAGGTTATAAGATCGTAACCATTCAGCGAATTCGAAGCACGAGAGTAGCAGGCCTCGCATTCTGCAGGCTTTATACTTCAATAACTCACAGGAGGGAGGGGGGGAAAGGACCCACTCGGCAAGAGGTCAAATGCAACAACCCTTTTATAAATAATCCTGAAAATAAATGTTCTGTCCTGGTTTGAACTCCGGGCCGTTTTTGACAAATTTTAGCGGGTTACGGCAGGAGCCTACGATTTATTTTGCTTTGAACTGCTTCACTTAAGAACTACTATCTGCATCAGAGGAGGATGAAAGCTCTGGGTAAATGTATTTACATATTTCTTACCCACAAAACACTGTTCGACATTGTGACTCAAGAGAGATTAGAAGGGAGCCAAGTCACACTGAAAGCTAAGCGCATCCCACGGAGCCCAGCTTTTCCAACTAGTCCTATTAAATTTATATATAGAGATATATATTTGTTTCAGTGCTTGACAGGGATTTACGCTGACACTAAACAGGAACGTTAAACACAAATACGAGCTCCCAAAATTCCCACCAACATTACAAGCAGTTGTACAAAATTGATGCCTGTTTACAACGGAATGTCCAGAATTAAGGCTACTGTCGATTTACAATCAATAGAGTTTTACTCTACTATTGGGTTCCACTGAAGTGAAATACGCACAGCGTTCGGCAAAGCCACTAAATTAAAGCAGTTCCCCGCTGTGAAAGTCTGCTACAATTGATCCAACATAAAAGTTGGCTCAAGGCATGCTAGCTTTAACCATGTTAGGTTTAACCAAAGCTCAGAATATCAGGTCAGAGTTTTCAGAATGAGCACCCAGGGCGGGCTTGAAAGCCATCCAAACGAGTCAGGATGGCCCTTGGTTCCTAAACTCCATTACGAGGTCCTACAAGAAACTTTCATCCCACAATGCATTTCTCCTTTGCAAGAGAATGGGGAAGAATTTCCTGCTCCCCCTCCTAAGGGTATTATGTCCACAATTTGTGTATTGTCTGGATGGAGTTCTCGGCTAAAATCAATCTCCGTGCAACCCATTATAGGGTCAGCCCCTTTGCTCCCTGCAGAAACCTCCTTGAAGGATCCCTGGCCCTTAGGCCCCACTGACCTTAGGGGGGAGATGATGGCCACCTGGTTGTTTTATGCTGGTCAATAGCGAGGAGCTTTTCTGCGGACACGCAAATGTCCCTGGCACGCTGCCTAAAATTCCGCCATCAGATACGCATCCCCCGACCAAGGGCTCTGTTGCTTCCCTACATGGTCCTCTGTTGGCAGACGCCATGTCAAAGGCCATCCAACGCGCTTAGGCTTATGACAGAGGCATGCGCACCGTCTTTCACACCTCGGGAGTCTTGACATCAGCTATGGAACACGGTGTCTCTACCCTGGAAGAGCTATGCTTTGCGTCCGTGGCTCTGCGGATGGGCGGCTGGGTGCCCTGCAGAGAACCTATCCGGTCACTGCAAGATGGACCGGACACGAAAGGTTAAAGTCCACTTTTCTTAGCTCCTGCCTTGGGAAAGAAACTCCATCCTTTCATCTAAAGCCTGCTTTTTTTTTCTAGAAGTCACAGCTTCCCATCAACTCCTTTTTTCAGATGCTTGGTTTTTTTTAAAAAAAGATAACACAACCAGTGTTCTCCACTGGCTGTGCTGTGCTACACACAAGATGTGCCAGGTGACCATGGCATTGGCAGTCGGCCACATCCAAGGCAGCCACTCGGATGGGCTGGGAGAGGGGCGAGGCGAGTGCATATCAGGCCTCCAGGGGCAGCAGAGCCCAGAGGGGGTCAGTGGTCTCCTCCCTCCACACTGATCTGAAGCCTACACAGAAGGGCTGAAAAGGCCACAGTGAAACCTTCTGGGGCCAACAATTCTGGCAACAAGTTTGGCAAAATGGAAGGAACCCGTTTGGGGTATTCTCTCTACTGGGGGAAAAAAGAGCCACGGTCAGAAACCGCCCACTGATCATACAAGCCATCTGGAGGAACAATAAATAGGGGCCAGGCTCTCTTAAGGGCACGAGCTTAGCATGGTGATCATGTAACTCAGGAGTCTCCAAACTTGGTAACTTAAGATCTGTGGACTTCAATTCCCAGAATTCCTCAGCCAGCTGTGCCAAGTCGCCAAGTTTGGAGACTCCTGATGTCAATCATCAGTACGAAACTTAAACTTTGTCCCAAAGGTGCTTTTTTCCAAAAGGCAAATTGTCCCCCTCCACCACTCCCCTGGAAAACATTTCACCTCTCATCCAAGAAGCTTCTTCAATTTGGAACTGAAAAACAAAGAAGCTTCTTGGATGAGAAGTGAAATGTTTTCAAGGGAAAAAAAAAAAACAGCAAGAAAGTCCACTTCCCTTTTTGGAAAAAGTACTTTTGGGACAACCATGACCTGGAGGTTTGAGAATCTCCACAGACATTTAAACTTGGAAGAAGGGGTTTACCCTAAAAGAGGGGAACCCTATGTAGCCCAAACCCCGCTTTTGATTTCTTCTGCTTGCTTTCTAAGCTTTAAATGCAGGTCAAGAACTAATTCAGGTTCGACAGTAGCTCAAAATACGGAAGCAACACCCACACAGCCTTTGAAAATCCATTATTATGTAGAAAATAAAAGTTCTCACCAGCTACTTCCACGATATCACCGGGGACGATGTCTCTTGCTTTTATCCTTTGTACACTTTTTCTGTCTTGTCGATAAACTTTTCCCATTTCAGGTTCATATTCCTTAAGAGCTTCAATGGCATTTTCAGCATTTCGCTCCTAAAACACAGGATCAACAGCAAGGGTTCAGTAATTCTCTCTCTCTCTCTCTCTCTCTACATATATTTTAACTACTGCGCTGAGCAGCTGGCCTCCAAGTTTGCCGTTTAATAATCTAGGATCATCCGCTGGCAGAAAGAGAGGCATCGTATTGCTGCTGCAGCCAAGCTAAGGGAGCAGCCTGCAAAATTTCACTGTCAAATGCACAGCCGAAATGCGCAATTTTTTGGTGTGCATAAAGCCAAAAAGGAGATAACCCAACAGCGGAGATCCCTTTTAACTACGGATTCTTATCTCTCTTTAAATAACTCGGATCCAAAGTGTACTTTTTGACTAAATGGGTAACCAATAAATTTGACAACTCAAAGAGTTACAACTAGGTAATTAAGTTTCTTTATACTTTCTCTCCCTGCAGCATTTGGCCCTCCTAGGCAGAGTGTGTTCATTGTTCCAATTGAGAAGCCAAAATAGCAGTTTGGGGGAGTGGGGGGGAACACTGTTCCCACAACTTCAACACATTTCACACTCATGACTTGCTAGCAAAGTGCCTGCTATCAACACAACACGGTGGTAGGGTTGAGATTTTTAGACCATAACCTTGCAATGCCTCAGGAAGATTTCAGCTTTTTTAGAAAGAGCCCAAGGGCTTCTGAGTCAATGCAACTGTACCTTACTGCTAAAATCTTGCTAAATTATTAGTTTGTCATGAAAAGGCCAGCAGACAAATGAAAAACATCTGCCTGTGGTTTTTGCTGTTACACTTGGGAGATGTAGGACCACTGGAACCCAAATTAAGTGGGAAATACGTCCATGGAAAAGGAATGTTCGTTCGCAGGTATTTCGCTTGTCACAGACCTCTTGAAACAGGAGATAAAGACTAAGGAGGGTAATCATGAAAAGGCGGTTTCAATCTCTTGCTTTTCAAGCTAAGAAATACATTTTTAAGTCACCCTGTCCATTTTCAGAAGCAAGAAACATTAAACTGTCACCAACATTAGCAGACAGATGATTAGTGAATATTAAAGCTTTTTATAGCATTTATTCTATCACAACAACTACATTTTCATCTGAGTGCTGGAAGAATTTTTCACTCAGTTCCAAGAATTTTTCTTGCTTTTAAAAGGCGGTGTTCATATCAGTACTTTGGGGGCGGCAGCAATAATTTGTTTTTTTCAATAGATGTAAATCTAACCGGAAAGCCTCTCAACTTTCAGCTATTTCAATACATCAACTGTAAATTAAATCCCTCTAAATTTTAAATCGTTCATTTAATGGGCAGTACTAGGCTTCGGGGCTTATTATTTATTATTTTCATCATTTTAAAACTTCCTCTCTGTTCTGCTCCCATACCACCTTAGTTGGCACCCTCCAGTTCCTATGGCAACAATACCCTGCTATGAAAGATGAATTATGGGCAAATTATGGCTTTCTCATACAACCAAGATGAAAAAGGAGGGGGGAAAATAGGGTATATTCATACCAGAAATGTCACTCGCATCTAGGAAGCAAGCTATTAATATTCAGTACTGTATAACTTAGTGGCAGGACCCAACCACAGTATCGAACTGGTATGTCCCACAAAACAGAGCCCAAGTGACTGCTAGCAGCAAGCCGCATCCACCTGCCCTCATGCAAAGGAAAGCAGAGGTCAACCCAGGCTGCGGGCTGGGGAATTCTGGGAATCGAAGTCTACATGTCTTCCACTTGCCAAGGTTGAGAAATGCTGCTCTGATACATTACCCTGGTAACTTGTTTTGATATTCTCTCATGGAAAATCTGAGTAGGACTAGAAGGCAAACATGGGCTGTGCCCTGATATATGAGGATATATTTTGGTGGATGCAGTGGCTTGGGTAAATTGCACAGGCTGTCATTTACTGGATATAAGGAACAGTCCCCAAATAAATTGAAATGTTTGGTGGCTCTCAGTTTTCACAGATTTAGCCTATCATCTAATCCACACAACTTTAATTTCTTTCCATGACAAACTAGAGTCCCTTTCCTCTGACAGAGACTGGAACTCATCCCTGCTTTCCTAAGGAAAGATACAACTGATGGTTAAGCATTAAGAAGTCCAAAGTCTCTTTGGTGGACTGAATTAGATACACGGTTATTTGGATCCTGCCTTATCTTTACAACATCCAGCAACTCTCTAAGAATGACAAAGGTTTAACTTAATTTCAGAGCTCGCCTCTGCTTTCAACTTTCTTAATAAATATGATAATGGCGGCTCTAAGCGACTTAAAGCAACCTGTCGAAACAGCACACAGATTGCAATGGCTTTTCAGTTTTTCCGAGCACGTCTTTGCTTACCTGCCACACACCCACAATTGCATTAGCAACTAATATGAGTAAGATTACAAAAGGTTCTACAAAGGCTGTGATTGTTTCTTCTCCTTCTTCAAACCAAGCCAACACCTGCAAGAGAGATTAGAAAACTCGGTGAAGATACAGGTACGATTCGGTGGCATTTTCTGCGTGTCAACTTGAATTTTAGCCTGATGTTTATTCCATGGATGATTTCCCAGATCGATTGCACAATTCCAAAATGTCCGCTGACTCACTTGAGCACACCTGAGAAGCAAATTCGATTACCAGGAAGTAATTGCCTCACCTGCGCTTTTCAAGTAGCTCACTGCTTTTAAACTAATTTGCGGATCAGATTAGGCCTGTCACTTTTTGTTTTCAAAACAAATTACGCTGTAAATAAATCCCATTTGGGTTGGAATAACCCGACATCATCACCACTGCATTCCTTGTTAATAAATCACCCCTTCCTAAGGATAGCCTACGTGGCAATCGAAGGAGCTCCTCTTCAAAATCAGGAGACACAATCCGTATGGGTTACTTAAAGATAAAAGCATGGGTGGCTTTAACAGACAGCCAATTCTCCACTAGCGTTTTTATGCTTGGTCAGCTTGCCAAGAATTGAATGGCAGACAGATTTGATCTGTCCATCAGGCTCTCTGTTATCGCTATGGTCTGCTGCTCACCCCAGCACCATTTCTTCTTTCTATTTGAAGACCTCTTTTCTATTAGAACTTCAGGCTGGCTGGCTTCCAAGATCTTGAGTGCTCCTGATGGTGAGGGATTCTGCTTCCTTTCAAGACTCATCAAGATCTAGAGGGAAAGCGGTTTTTTGTCCGGTTCACAACATGTGCTAAGCCACCAAGTCCTTTGTTTGGGATCATCCAGGAAACCATCATTTGATGGTGTGCTATTCCAGCCAACTAGACTTGGCTCAAGCAAGCTTACTTGTAGTAACTAATGGCTTAATCCAATATATGATCCCATCATTTTCAGCTTCACTGTCCTGGATCAAGAGTGAACTACATATAAAGCCGAAGAAAATTAATATTTAAGGCTAAAGGATCCCTGAAACCATTACTGTGAGATTCTCCTGCAAAAGGACTCAAAATTAGCTTGCATTCTTTCCTGATTTACAACAAAAAGGGTGTTGCTTTTAATTAAGAACTTCCCATCACACTAACCAGGTTGTATTTTGTGTGAAGCCATTGGCTGAGAACACACAGCAGTCTAAGCCATAAGCAAGCCAGCTTTGCTGAGGATTTGCATACCTTGGAACTCATCCTAAAATATACCCCTAGAAGACAATGTTAGAAGCTCTGGAAGACGTCCTTTAAATCTGGGACACCTCTCTGAAGCTAACTCATTGTTCTGACAACATGTCAATATTTCCACAAGCTCCATTACAGCTTCTTAAAATGATTGTTTCAAAAAATCAAAAAGAAGTTAAACATGTTCCTCTTAGATTCTAAGACTTAGAACAAAGCACTGATCAAACAACTTTGGAAATCCTATACCTCGGGTTTTTTGTACTAGCTGAAAATTCTGGAATATTTTCCCCAATTGTCTGAGTTACTCAGAATTAGGAATTTAACTGTTAAGAAAAAGAATGTGTATGCTATGTATTCTCCCCCACCCCTTCAGAACTTTCTAATTCCAAGGATCATGTTACTGAGAAAGGCACATGGGGTGATGACCGAAATTGACTCGCAAAATGCCAATTTAGGCCTTATGAGTAACCAAAAATGACTTGGTAGCTTGCATCAAAGGCTGCAATGATTCATGAAGAAAAGGGTGAATATTATGTTGGATATATTGAGCAACAGGAAGTACAGAGCAACTGACTTGAAGAATGCTGAAATCGGTCTTTGGAAGTCATTCAGCAGCAAGTCATTGTTCAGATCTCTTTTAAAGAAAGGCAGGCACAAAAGAAGCAACGGAGAGGGGGGGGAAAGATTCAGAGCAGCTTCTCTACCGCTTTTCCTTAAGAGGCGACTCGGTGGGTTTCCAGATGAGAGGAAATTGGGAAAAGGAGTATAAAGCCTAGAGGCCGGATGACCAAAAATAGTGGTAAAACGGGAGAAAATATCTGGTTTTTCTGTTTGATAAAATGGTAGATGGCGGCCTTGTTCCAACACAAAGCTGGTTGAATTCATACAACACAATGAACCCTAACTCTTGGGTGGGGGAGATGACCTACTACAAGGTCCCTTCCAACTTGATTTACGAAGCGCACTAAGTCCAAAATAAACATCAGGTTACAGTTCTCCAAAATGTGTGAATGGAAACATCAGTTTTTCTTCTTACTGGGGCTGAAATGTAAAACGCAATTTCGAAATTTGCACCGAGGACACAGATCCTCGCAGGGCCAAGCCAAAGGCAAGTCCTGAACCTTCTAGAAATCAGCTGTCCTGTCTTGACCCAGACCGAAAACAAACGGAGAAAACTACAGGCGAATTTAACCTCCCAAAATTTGACTCCCAGGTTCTGTAAAAATGGGTGCAGCAGCTATTATTTACTCCTCTGATGAAACTCCAATAATGAAGCAGGTATTTAATATTAGTCCTTGAATATACAACACTGGAACCACTGATTTTTCTCTTCCACTGCACAATCTGTACTGGCAATATATACCATGCATGTTTTTCTTTTGATTTTTGGTTCAGGAAAATCCTTTTTTCTTCCCACTCTGAAGCGCAGACCAGATTTATCTAACTATCACTTTGAGATGGGTAAGACCAAGCAATCCAGGAGCTGAAATGAACACAACGGAGGCTCTGCCTTCCAGTGTTGGTTACTGGCTATGTAAAAAGGTCAAAGCAATTTAGCAGCCGAGTCTACAAAGCATATGGCGAAGGGGAGGGACATCGGTCGGTTTTTGAAATGACAATCATACATCAGGATACCGTGTCATTAGGTATGCCAACATATTTCAGCGTCAGGAAGCTCCAGGATCTATATGTACTGTAAACCTAAGCCACAAGTGAATTTTCAGGACACCAGCAACACTGATTTTCAGTTTTAACTGCAATTGTGCCAAGCTGCCATACTGGTCTGACACCGGACTGGACTTGGAGCCAGCATTTTCAAGGGCAATTACCTCCTCTGAGCAATTTTCTTTGCCTGAACTTCCACACTGAGCTACATTTTGAGTTTTTCATGTGCCTCGTAAGTATTGATTGTCCGCCCTCTCCTTCTGCATTCGGTATACAAATTTGCACCCATTGCAGCTTCCCCTTCTCTTCAAAATGCAGCTACAACAAGCAAAGGCAGAGGTCTTCCCAGGTAAACATGCAAAGGGTTACAATCCTGAAAAATAGCTACAGAGCTCAATAAAGCCACTTTTAAGCACTGCCTCTAATTTTGAGTTACTTTTGCAGTCCTTGACTCTATAGGTAATGTTAAGGGACTAAATGCTGTTATGCAATCTACAGAGAGACATGATGCCTAATGGTATTTAACAAAAGACAAGAAGAACATCTGTTCTTCCTTCCTTTCATTAAAGAGGAGTCATTAAAGTGAGTTTTTCTCTATTACATCTCGGCTTGTTTTGGTCCATTTGATAAATTTGGAGGAGCTTATTAAATGTTAACATTGTCCTCTTTTCGTATTCTCTGCAGGACCATCTGGCTCCCTCAGGAGCTTACCGACTTTGCCCATATTTCACTTAAAATTAAAACAAAGAGAAATATTTCCTAGAATAAATAAGCCTGACAAATTATTCCATATAAATCCTTCAGGGGGATTGCCAGGCATCGGTCTAAGTTATTCCCATGTTCTTATGAGTCAATACTCCCTAACAAGTGTTGGAGAAAGATAAAGCTGTTAAGAGAAGGAAATGGTGGGAACTGTTTGCTATGATGCCAAACTATTAGATATAGAGACATCTTTGAAATAAAGAAAACCACCAAGGCTACATACCATTTAAAGACTATGCAAATTCTAAGAGATCTGCAATTTTTTTCCTTTGCAGCCCTGGGGGGAAAAATCCATTATAACGGATTTTTGCTTGTCTAATAGCACCAGTATTTAAATTCTCACGTTTCCAAATAGCATTAGGCTAAAAAATGGATTTAATGGGTTATTTTGTCGCTTGCCTGAACTCACTCAGGGGCACAAGCAGCTCAAACCTTTTATTAAGATTGCCGAAAGTACAGTATATTTGTCAGTTAATTCTACTGATGGGGAATATCAGCAGCCATTCTTCGGGGATTTTTTTTTTTTTTTTTTTTGCTTAAAAAGGCAGGGAATAAATTAAGGGAATGAAATAATCTTGCCTTTTGGAGGCAAGATTGATGGGAACATGCACACCAGTTGCTAGGGAACACAAGAAGAAATGATCTTTTTAAGCAAGGAGCAACTTTTAGAGACCCAGACTAATATTTCCTCTTGGTTTTTATACTGTACTGAGGTTTAAGTCTTTACAATTAAAGATTTAGCTGAAATGTACAGAAAAATAAGGCACCAGTTAATGTTGTGCAATTGGGCTTCTGCTTTGCAAATGTTCCTTTCTTTCCCACCCCATTGCAATTTCCTTTGAGGTAACATTGCTCAGCCTTGGGCATTTTAAGCTGCGCGGACTTCAATTCCCAGAATTCCCCAGCCTGGGGAATTCTGGGAGTTGAAGTCCACACACCTTAAAATGCCCGAGGTTGAGAAACAGTTCTCTGAAGGATCCACAACCGTTTCTTCTTTAAATTCACTCTCAGCAGAAAAACAAGAAAGTGAAGATACTCTGAACATGGCTTCACTACTTGGTATATAACATTATGTATCTGATTAGCTGGATGTTTTATCTGATTCAGGTTAAAATCCCCCTCTGCGCAACTCTCTGGGAAAAGGTTTCACTTGAATTTACACTTGCCAACCTGTTGTCCTGCTACTGACAGGATTGTCTGCTGGAGTCATAAGTAGGAGCTGCTACAAAGGGGGGTGATTGAATATCAGCCCAGAGAAAAGAGATCATGCCAAAGGTAGAACGTGGTGTCTGGATGCTTAGCGTGAAGTAGCGCTTATTCGACTTTATTTCTGTTAGACGAGTAAGATGATCCCTCATATTCCAATAAGTGAACCTTATCTCTGTTGCATCTGTTATTCTTCGGACCCAGAACAACAATTGTAGCGATTGGCCTTACGGATTCAACCGCTACACTTAGAAGCACAGAAAGCCATTTTGCTTTTCAAATAATGCCTCGTCCTTCCCTCAAAACGAGGCCAGAACTGCAAAATCTAAAACAAGGAAAGGTCTTCCCAACACTGGAAGTCATCTAAACATCTTCTACTGGCATACAGCAATAGACTTATATACCGCTTTAAGCGGTTTAGAGAATCAGCATATTGCTCCCAACAATCTGGGTCCTCGTTTTACCGACCTCGGAAGGATGGAAGGCTGTGTCATATGGTCTTATACAGACAACCACAATTTTCTAATCCAGAACAGCCTTAGAAAGGGATCACTTTTTGGGCATGTGACTGTTCTGCTTTTTCTAAATTAATGACACACCGTCCTAACCTCATTAGAAATCGCCAAGAAGGCAGCAATTAGGGCATTTTAGTACGTTGTTCCCACAATTCTTTCAGCATTAAATGGGACGCTTCAGACATCATTTCAGAATTTTGACTCATTATGATTGAGGTTACTAGTTGTCCCGTTTTGCCAGGAAAAAGTATTCTCAAATCAGGGAGTCTCCAATCATGGTTTAATTTAGCAATATTCCTGCATAGGAATCTCTGGCCTATTGCTCTTCTAAGACACCATAAAATCAAGAAGGGGGGAAAAACCCTTTGTTACAACAGCCGTGAGTGAGAGATTTCCATTAAGGCATCATGGTCAGTAAAACAGGAGGCCCATCAAAGCAAGGACACTGGGCTGTGGGTACCAGCATACCTGCTGAGAATCAAAGTTCGTTTTGTCATCAAAACCAAGTTCAAGGAAAAAGCGAGGAAGCAGAAGGATATTAAGTTTGGAAGCACTGTACAACTTACATGGAACAACCAAATACAAACAGGTCAAATTTAACCCAAGATTGAATGATAACTATTAAAAGTTAAGGAATGCAAGGACCGCAAAGAATGGAAGGTTATTTACTGCTGTGGAATTAATACTCTTTCAATTAAACTCAGAAATAGCCCAACAGGCCACAAAGAAATACTCACTACTATACAGAAAATAGTTTTGGAAATCTTTCTCCAGGCTAATTCATGTCATGGTAACTAACAAGAGCAGTGTTCTGGGCTGGGAATTTCAAACCATCTTCAAGACCGATTTTTTTTGTATATAAATTGCCCAATCTCATCGTTGGGTGTAGAATTTTAGTGTGAGGAGGCAACCTTGAAGCTTTTGGTGCGCCAACAATTTTCCTGCAAAAGTCTACCATAATAAAGAAGTTATTTTAACCGATTAACTGCAAAACCAGCGTTCTATGTATGTTTCTCTCCTTAATTGAGACTCGTGGGACAATTCTAGGACTCAACAGTTTATGTATCATTATTTTAAATGAAAGAAAAAGAATGGGCACCCTGGCAGTCTACTACACCTAGGGCAACCATAATTGGATCTCATCATGCACCAGCAGCTACTTGTCGATTAACCATTCATCCACCCCAAAGTCACCAAGAAAAAGCTGAAACACAATGACTAAATGACCTGTTGCTGCAGAGAAGAAAATCTATGCAAAAAAACTTTCCCAGCTGGGTGAGTCAATGGCATGAAACTCTCACTGGCTCAAATTCTGCACTCCAGTTAAGTCAAGGGTGCACTGTTTGGTTTCATTTCTAAGGTCTATAATTTAAAGAAAGAGACACAGAAAACTACCCTATGTATCAATAACCGCTAAATTAAAACTGGGGACAGGAGTTTCACATACAACTTCTACAGGCCAATCTGGATATGTGAAGCTTCTCTTTTCACCAGTTTCCAGGTGCCCTCAAAATCTACTCTAGAGGAGTATCCTGAGAACTGCGACAATCTATGTCTAAATCAGGGGTCCAATTTTAGCAACTTTAAGATCTGTGGTCTGCAATTTACAGAATTCCCCAGCCAGCTGGCTGGGGAATTCTGGGAGTTGAAGTCCACAGGTCTTAAAGTTGCCAAGGTTGCACACTGCTGGTCTTAACGAAACCTTGAAGGACAGTCTAGGAAGTGAGATACTTTGCAAAGCTCACCCTGTTGTATCCCACTTACAGTGAATTTTTTTCTCCCCCATCTCCCACTCTTCTCCAAACGCATACTTGGCACCTGGCAACGTGACCCTATCCTTTTACACATTATTTTAACATTCCGACTCGATTTCACAGCCCTCATCCTACCCCATTGTGCCCAGAGAGCAAGGAGTTTACTTTACCAGAGGCTTCCCAAAGGTCAGTGACCAAATTTGGTCAACAATGGTGCCATCATTGCTGTCATCATTCTTGTCACTGTCAAGAGCAACAACTGTCACCTTGCTATTATCAGCAAGAGAAGGCAACTGGCATATCCCCCCCATACAAATTCTATTTACAGTTTGCATTGCATCCAAAAAAAGACTTCCAGCAGTCTCGGTGAGTTTCATAACAATCAACCACCGCTAAAAAAAAAAAAAAAAAAATCAGCCATCCTACAGCAGTTGACTTTCTGGCTGGGGCCAAGGTTAAAAGGCAAGAACCTATTTCAAACACAGAGACAGCCATGTCTGTTCACAATATTCAAGTAGGCCTGGCTTAGACTGCTGTGTATTCTCATCCAATCATTCCCCTGACATTGTATTTGTTACAAGAAACTGCTCAAGATTCTGAGGTGCAATCTACTGAACTCAGCTGCAAAGACAAAGCATTTATTTTAAGCCAATGGCAAGACAGAATAAGGATACCCAGTCTTCTCCCCAAAAATCATTTTCTAACTCTCACTAGCAATCCAGCAACCTTGTGTGTCCATGAAGATAAAAGCCATTGGTTCAAAACAAGGGAGATACTTACAAAAGATATACATGCTGCCAGCAACAAAATTCTAACTAATAAATCTTCAAATTGTTCAATCACCAGCTCAAGTAAGGTTTTTCCTGCCAAGAAAAAGATTCAGACTTCAGTCAGCGAGCAGAGGATGGGGAAAAAAAAAAAAGAATCAAGCAAGACAAGGCTTCAGATGCCGGCTTACCTTCTTCAGCTGGTAGTTCTTCAAAACGCCAAAGAGTCGCAGGAACCACGTCAAGTGGGGGGAGAAAAATCAAACATAACAATTGTCAGAAATATAAGGGTGCCTGAGCTAGATCAAAGAGCTTTTTGGCTTTCAAAGGCTTCAGGGCCAAGGGAAGAGATGTTCTAAGGGGATGAGCAATGCAATAGTTAATTAGGCTTCCTTCAACGAGGCAGAGAGAGGCGGGCGGGCGGGCACAGGCTTCCCTGCATTTTACGTCAAGAACATTTCGGCATCCAGTGCGCGCTCTCTCTCTCTCTCTCTCTCTCTCTCTCTCTCTCTCTCTCTCTCTCTGAAGGATTAGCAATCCAGCCAAGTCATCACTGCTCTTCCCTATGGTTCCTAATGCGGCTCCATGCTTTCCACCATTCCTCATTCACTCCTCTGAAAGAGGGGTAAGGGTTGGTTTTTTTTTTTTTAATTTTCCCATGCCCATCAGGGTAGAGCTTTCCCCCCCACCCCACTTCCCATCTTGCAAGCCCTAGAACTGGCTTTTGACAAGCAGAGAAAGCCCAAGCAACAGAGCCAGGCAGGAAAGGCGAGAAAACAAAGGTCAAATCAAGCCAAAAAGGAAGAAACAACCGGGAAAAAGGGAGGAGAGGGTGGGGGAGAGAGGAGACCCCCGCCATCCCCCCAGGAGATGGGGAGGCTTTCTCCCTTTCTCTCTCTCTTTCTCTCCTTCCCAGGAAGGTGCCCGGCAGGTTTCCACGTTGCACAGCCCGGGGCAGCAGCTGAAGGGAACCCACGAGGTCGATGGCTAAGTCAGCCATCTTCTTCTCTTTCTCCCCCCCCCCCGTTTTTTTTTTTTCTCCTGGCAGGCTCCAGTTGCCAGATTGGGGAGGGAGGGGAGCAGGTGGAGGGTCCGGGTTAGATGGATAGATACGGGGAGTGGGGGGGGGGAGAGGAATAGATCTGGGGTGGGAGGGGGTGGTCTCCATCTTCCCGGGCGGAGGATCGGGATGGATGGATGGATCTGGGGAGGGGAGGAAAGGAATAGACATGGGGTGGGGTGGGGGGATCTCCATCTTCCTGGGAGGAGGGTCTGGATGGATATGGGAAGGAAATAGGTATGGAATCAGGGGGGTGAACCTAAATATGGGGTTTGGGAGAGGAGTAATCATCCTGCCCAGGGTCAGGATAGAAGAGTGGGGAGGGGGATAGACTTGGGGAGGGGGGGAGTAATTGTGAAAAAGAGGAAGAGGAGGATGGGGGATAGATATGGATTCGGGGGGGGGGGGATATGAATGTGATAAGGAATATGGGGCTTGGGGGGGGGGTTAATCATCCTGCCCAGGGTCAGGATAGAAGAGTGGGGAGGGGGATAGACGGAGTGGGGGGGAGTAATTGCGAAGAAGAGGAAGAGGAGGATGGGGGATAGATATGGATTCGGGGGGGGGGGGGGTGAATATGAATGTGATAAGGAATATGGAGTATTTTTGGGGGGGGGAAGGGTGATCATCCTGCCCAGGGTCAGGATAGAAGAGTGGGGAGGGGGATAGACTCAAAGGGGGGGGGGGGAGTAATTGCCAATAAGAGGAAGAGGAAGATGGGGGATAAATATGGATTCGGGGGAGGTTGAATATGAATGTGATGAGGAATACGGGGTGGGGAGGGGGAACGGGGGGGGCATCGCCAAGAGGAGGAAGAGGATGGTGAGGGAAAACCCCCCCAATATAGAGGGGGGAGAAGGGGGGGCGGCCGCCCACGCCTACCGTTGGCTCCCCACCGCTCCTTCTGCTTCTTGACCTGCTCCAAGCTGAGCCCGGTGCTCTCGTTGACCCCGAAGTAGCCCAGCACTTCCTCCACCGTCTTGGTGTGCCCGTTCTCCATGGCGGGGGGTCGGGGGAGGGGGTCGGAGGAGGAGCTGCGGGGGCCCCCCCTTTCTTCTTCGGCGGCGGCAGTAACGAAAAAAAAATCAAAGCGGGGGGAGGGTGTTTTTTTTTTAAAAAAAAAAATAAAAATAAAACGGGGGGCGCCTCGGGCTGCCCCCCCTCTCTCTCCCTCAGCCCCCCCGGCTCTTCCTTTTGGCTTTTGAGGGGTTTTTTTCCTCGCTTTCTCCTCCTCGCGTGAGGGAAGGTCACGGAAATGGGGGGGGGGTCGCCGCCTCACGCGAGGTGTGGGGGGGGAGGGCGCCGGTGGGGGAGGGGAGGGGGGCCCTGAGGTAAAAAAAAAAAAATTAAAAAAAAATAAGCCGCTGCTGCCGAAGAAGAAGCAGAAGCCGAAGAAGAAGAAGCCGGCCTGGGCCTCCCGCGTCTGGCGTCGCTGCCTTGCCCGGCTCTGGCTGAACCGGCAGCGGCTGCTCTAATAGAATTTATCCGAGGAGACTCGCCGCTGCCCCTCTCGCGGCCGCGGCATGTGGACGACGCCGATTGGACGCCCGCCGACAGGACCGCCCCTCGCGTCACGACAGGGACCCGGATGCAGCCCCGCCCCGCCGGGAGCCTGCGCCAATCGCCGCCGAAGGAGCCCGGGCACGCACGGCGCGCGCCGCGGACAGCGGAGGGGAGGAGGGAGGGAAGAGGGAGGAACAAAAAAAAGATTTTTTTTTTCTAAAAAAAAGGACAAAGGAAAAAATCGAGCCGACCGGACCGGCGTTTGATTTTGTGGATCGACGGCTTATTATGCTAGTCGCCCTCGCTCTCGCTCTGGCGGGAGAGAGGCTTAGGCGGGTGGGCGGGAGGGCGCCGAAACCTAAAGCAGCTTTTGAAAGGCGTGGGCGGCCGAGTGCGGAGCGTTAACGGACGGGGTTGGAGGGGGGGGGAAGAGTGTGGGCGGGGCTTGCGCTTGGAGCTGCGGGAGGACACGTGGGGCGGCCGGGCTCGGACACGCGTGTGAATGGGGGACAGGCGTGGGGGGAGGGTTTGGGGGGTCGTCGTGGCGGGGTTTAGCCGGCTGGGGTTTTGTATTTGCAAAAGGAAGCGCAGGATGGCTTAGGCCGCTTTTGCAAAGCAAGCTAAATAACCCCGTGCCCTTGGGGTTTTTTTTTTTCGTAACGTGTGAATGCGGGCAAAATTAAGATGGGTTGATTAATCTGGGTTTATTGGGGCGGGGAATGGAATTGACGGGGGTTTCCACCAGCGGGACGGCATACAAATTGAATAAATAAATAAATTAATAAATAACCCATATTAATTCTGGTTTAGAATTGCAGTTTAGCCTCAATGGGGTCAACCTGAGCACATTGTAAGCCGCCCTGAGTCTCCGGAGAAGGGCGGCATATAAATCAAATTTAAAAAAAAAAGAGTTGGAGAGGACCTTGGAGGTCATCTAGTTCAACCCCCTTGCACAAGCAGGAAACCCTGCTGCACAAGTGGCTGTCCGGTATCTTCTTAAAAACCTCCAGGGATGGAGCACCCAGATTTATCATAATTTATCTTCATGTACCCAGAGAATTATAGAACATAGGAATAATAGGAAGGGATCTTGGAGGCCATCTAGTCCAACCCCCAGCTCAAACAGGAGCCCCCTATAGCATTCGGGACAAATGGCTGTCCAAGCTCTTCTTGAGAACCTCCAGGCATGGAGGCAACAGGCAGGCTGATTTCGGTGCCTTTCTCAGCGAGGAGGAGGAGAGGGGTGTTTAAAAAGCAGCGGGGGTGGGTGGATGATGGGTAGAGGGACATTCCAAAGTCCCAGCACCCATCTCTAGGCTTGAATTCTTTCCCACCACCTCCCAAAAAAATCCCTTATTTACTTCTCTGCATTTTATGCTAGGAGCGACCCGCTCCGCTAAAAAGACAAAAAAAAAAAAAAAAGGCCTTAGAAACCACACAGTTTGCCTCGGTTGGTTTGCTTCTTTTCACCGGCGATTTTGGCTCGTCAGCGGGAAACCAGGGGAGGCTTTGGGGCGGATAAATTGCCTCTGGAAATGGAGCAAGAATTAGGATGGGAGGCAGTGAGGCAAACAACACGCAGCGGCGCTCGGGAGGAGCGGAGACAGTGGCGTGAATGCAGAGTGGGACCTTGGCGGAAATGGAGGTCACGATGGAACAAGGAACCCTCCTCGCTTCGACGGGGGATACGACTTCTTCGGCCGCAAGCGAGCTGCGAAATCTCGGGGATCTAATGAAATAAAAGCCCAGAATCTTTAAACCGAGTGGGGTTGAATTAAAGGTTGACCAGGCCAGACTCGGATGAAAAGGGAGTTGATTTCGGACATCTGTGACATGTTTACGTGTGAATCCATCCAGCCGGTTCCGTGGTTCAACCGTGACGTGGCCCCCACCTGCAAACAAAGCCACTTGACTCGCAGGCAATCTACTCGTTTGGGAGGTGGAGGAAGCTTGGAGTAAGAATAGAAAGGGCGTTGTGGGTCGGTATTTGGACGAACGTCCTAGAGGTTTGAATGGCACTTCCGTCTGCTTCTCGTAGCCCCAAAGACATTAGATGTTGATCTGTCATTTGAGCGTCAGAAAGGACTTCGTTGTCCCTTCCCGGTGACAGCGGCTCAAATACTGAGCAGGCCTGCCACCTTGTATGACACGGTGGGTGCACGGAGATGCTAAGTCACTAAAGCCCATGTCTCCTTTCTTGGCATAGGCCTTGTGTTCTTGTACAACATGGAACGTGTCCCCTTCTCAGTGCCAACCCTTGATAAAGCGTGTTTTGCAGATGATGATGGGCAGGAGGGCGATGGGTGGGAGGAGGAGGTCTGGGATGGGCCTGATCCTGTGCTCAACAGCCTTGTTTGATGGGACCCAACTGAGGCCAGGAAAGGAGGTCTTCTCCAACAGCAGAAGGAACGTGGTGGCTCAGCAGACTAAAGCACTGTTATTAACATCCACTTACATCTGCTGTCTGCAATTACTGCAAGTTCAAATCTCACCAGGCTCAAGGTTGACTCAGCCTTCCATCCTTTCCAAGGTAGGAAAAATGAGGACCCAGATTGAGGGGGGGGGGGCAATAAACTGACTTTGTATAAATATACAAAAGTATGAAGGCTATTGCTTAGTGCATTGTAAGCCGCCCTGAGTCTCCGGAGAAGGGTGGCATATAAATCAAAAAAATTTTCTTAAAAAAAAGATGCTGTTGGGGAAAGGGAATGGACTAAATTGTCTGCCCGGGTTCTAGGCCTACTCACATGATACCAGGAAGCCCCTTGACCATCTGCTCTGGTGGAACGTGCATCTCCTTGGGACATCAAACTTCAGTCAGCCAGGCTTAGCAGGATACTAGAATTTAGGGCAAAGGGAACTTGTTTTTAGTTGTGAAAACGCATCGCGACCCCATGGACCACGTTCCTCCAGGCCTTCCTGTCCTCTACCATCCCCCGGAGTCCATTGAAGCTCACGCCGACTGCTTCAGTGACTCCATCCAGCCACCTCGTTCTCCGCCGTCCCCTTCTTCTTTTGCCCTCCATCGTTCCCAGCATTAGGCTCTTCTCCAGGGAGTCCTTCCTTCTCATTAGGTGGCCAAAGGATTTGCGTTTCCTCTTCAGGATCTGGCCTTCTAAAGAGCAGCCAGGGTTGATCTCCTCTAGGACTGACCGGTTGGATCTCCTTGCAGTCCAAGGGACTCGCCGGAGTCTTCTCCAACGTTCAAAGTTCAAAGGCCTCCATTCTTTGGCGCTCAGCCTTCCTTGTGGTCCAACTTTCACAGCCATCCATTGCAACTGGGAAAACCATCGCCTTGACTATACGCTCTTTTGTTGGCAGGTTGATGTCTCTGCTTTTAGTACAGTATCTAGATTTGCCATAGCTTTCCTCCCGAGGAGCAAGTGTCTTTTAATTTGGCTGCAGTCCCCATCTGCGGAGATCTTGGAGCCCAGGAAAATAAAACCTAGGAACAAGGTGTGTCTACCCTAACTAAGAGAAGGCTCAGGGGAGACACGAGAGGAGTCTTCCAATGCCTGAACAGCTGCCACGGGGAAGCGAGCGTCCATTTAGTCTCCATAGCGCCTGAGGGCAGGACAAGAAGCAATGGGTGAGAGCTCATCAATAGAATTAAGAGAAATTTCCTGATGGGGAGACCGGTAAATCAGTGGGACGTCCTCACTCCAGAAGTTGTGGGTGCTTCATCGCTGGAGGGTTTTTTTAGAAGAAATTGGCTTGTCTCCAATTGTATAAGGTCTCCTGCAGGGGTGGGACTGCTGGGGGTTTGGGAGAACCTCTAGCTAAGATTCCATGCAGTTCGGAGAACCCCCAAATCCCACTCCTGGCTGGCCCTGCCCACCCCGCCCCTCCCAGGAGTCCCCACGCGGCCCGTTTTGGATGCAGGTAAGTGCAGGGCGCGCGTGGAGGCTTGGGGAGGGCGAAAAACGGGCCTACCGGAAGTTCAGGAAGGAAGGGCCTCTGGAGCCTGGGGAGGCCATTTTTGCCGCCCTGGAGGCTCGAGACAAGCCTCCGGAAGCCAGGGAGGGCAAAAACGCACCCCCTGTGGTGCAGGAGGCCAACTAGGCCACGCCCACTATGGCCACACCCACTCAGCACCCCTTGCTAAAAATTTTGAAGCCCACCCCTGGTCTCATGCTTGAACAGGGGTTGGACTAGAAGACCTCCAGAGTCCCTTCTATCTCTATGATTCTAACAACGTCATACGAACGCAATTATTCTAGCCTTCAAAAAATAATAATAACAATAATAAGGAAAACCGTGATTTATTTTCTAACCATCCTGGCCACCAAGTGATGGCTGAGCCAGCCTGCAGCTCAAATTTTCGAGGCCCCCTCGGAGAGCAAACCTTTCCCAGAGCAAGCTATTTCCAGGCAGGCTGTCCTGGTTTTCTCTTTGACTTCTCCCGGGCTCTCTTCGACGTCAAAGGGATTTGTGTGCTTGCAGAAATTGTCCTGACCTCCAGCACCCACCCACCCACCCCACTTTCTATTTTAGACCATCGGTTTCCTGGCTTCTGCGGATATTTTCAGATTTGTTGGTTCTCTGTTTTACCCAAACCTGCAGAATTGTGCAAGCAAGGGAAACGCTCTCGACGGACAGCCGTAACTCTGGAGAGCATGGGAAAGAACACCAGTCCTGCAGTGCTGGCCTAAGACGAGCCTTCTTCATCGGCTCTCCAAATGGGAATCTGCTTCCCCCTCCTAATCGGCCAGCTTGCCTTTTAGACAAAGTTCGCTTTTATCCTTTTTTTAAAATTTCTACCCGTTCCTCTCCTCCTTTGGGTCTGCCACTCTGGGCCATCGTCAAAGCTGAAAAGTGAAATGATTCGATGGAAAAGCAAGCTTGAAATTAACGATGCCGTTAATTGAGTTTTAAAGCCAGAAGTGACACATTTGAAGATTTTCCCTGGGACGGAGATAAAAGGATAGGCGCTTCCTTTGTTAAATGTTTGCATCAGACAGACCCATAAAAGTTACTCATCCTTTTGGGAGCTTTTCTATGGCAATAAATTCAGCTGGCAGGGTGTTGACAATGAGGGATGGGCCGGGAGGAGACTCAAGGCACCCAAATTAAGAACGGGATCCTCTTCTGGGCTTGCCCAGTGGTTGACCGCCGGCCAAAATGCTTCAGGTGCCCCTCTGGACCGGTCACAGCAAAAAGACACCCAGCAAAAATGTTGAGTTTTTAAAAGGGCAATTTGGAGGTCCTTGGTCTGTCCCAGGAGGAGAAACCATCGTAAAGATTTAAGGCTCTAAGTTTCCAGCCACACTCGCTCACACACACACCTAATATATTTGGTACTTAAAACTATGCTAAGAAAGAAAATAATAAATTGCAAGCAGCGAAAAATCGACAAAAGAGTTCAGGTGTGCATGCGTGAGCCAGTTTTGGAAATCATTAGATGCAAAGCTGTTAATATTCCATTACAGGAACTGTCAGGGCAGTCAGGAGAAATTAGCCGATTGCGTTCCCGTCCCTCCGGAGCGGTGGCCGGCTGCCTGAAAATTAATTCCATCATCTCTCTTCCATTCCATGCATCTTCTCCATCCATTTGCATACGAAACTAACCATCGGGAGACGGGAGGAATGGCAGGCATCGCCTTGCAACCCCTAGGAAGGGCTGACCGGTGCTCCCTGTGCCAAAGCTGGTCGGCCGTGCCTTTGGTTCTCTTCATGGCACAGGCGGCCAATCTTGCAAGGATGCCACCGGGGATTTTCCCTAGCAGAAGCCGGAGGAAGATAGGATAGGAGAGCCCATCTCACATTGCAGCCACACAGCCAAGAAGCAAAAGGACCAAGGCCTCCATAACCAAGTGGCCGATGGAGGAGGGGTTTGTGGCAAAGACCATCAGCTGGCCTGCAAACCTGCAGGATTTTAGGCAGCGTCTCGGCGAAGACGAGGCCCCAAAAAGTGCTTTTCAAAAGGCAACTGGACTTTCTTAGAGTTTGGGGGTTTTTTTTCTTCTTCTTTTCTTGAAAATGTTTCTGAAGAGCTGAAGCTCCTTGGATGAGAAGCGAAACGTTTTCAAGAAAACAGAAGAAAGCATTTGGAAAAAGCACCTCCGGGACCCCCACGATGGGATGGATGATTTGAGAATCTCCATGGAGGAGAGAAGATGCAAAGATGCAATCGTCCTGAATGTCCTGACCTATGAACCTTCTGCGGAAATGATACCGGAGCAATAGGGAGACTAATGTAAACCATAACCCGCCCGACCCTCTTCAACGCTGGCAGTCAGGATTTCCTGCCTCACAATGGGAACCTGGGTCTGAATTGTCGTGGGCGACCAGGAAATCCCAAACCTCGTGTGTGCGAGGACTGCGAGGAGGTCAAGTTTTGCTGTGGTTTTGACCTGGAGGGGAGGGGAGGTTGTGTTTCTGAGCACACCCGCTCTCCGTCCGATGCCATGTGTGGAATTCAGCTCGTCGCAAAACTGCGGCCTCTTAAAAGCTTGGAAAGCAAATCCTTCGAGTGAGAGAGAGGCCCTGATTTCATAGGTAGCTGCTCCTTTGCGATGTTCAGCGTGACAATGCATAACCAGGTGGATCTTGTTGTTATCCCACAATGGGAAGTGCTTGGAAGCCAGGCTGGTGTGTTGTAAAAAGGGATGCAGGCTAAATCTGCCTCCTCCTCTTCCTGTCTTACAGAGGGGCTTCTTGGTTTGCTTAACAGACCTCACCCATTAAACCAGAGATCTTCAGACTTGGCAGCTTTAAGACTTGTGGACTTCGACTCCCAGAATTCCCTGGGTTTCTGGCACACGCATGTCCACTGGCCAGCTGGTCTTCGGGTTTCCAGCGGCCCGGTACACATGCGTGCACGCACATAGGCACGTTCCAATTTGGGCAGTCTGTGCCGAAAAGGTTTGCCATCGCTGCCCTATACCATTCCAAATGGCTGTCCAGTCTTTTCTTGAAAACCTCCAGCAATTCCCTCAACACTGTCAAACTATTGACTAAGTCTGCACTACTATTCATCTTCTCATCGTTCCTATCATTCATCTCCTCCCATTTAGGACTGCATGACGGTAACCTTGTTGCTGGTATCCTTACGATTTATATTGATATTGTTTCCTGATTGCTTATTTGTACCCTATGACTATCATTAAGTGTTGTACCTTACGATTCTTGACAAACGCATCTTGTCTTTTTATGTACACTGAGAGCATATGCACCAAAGACAAATTCCTTGTGTGTCCAATCACACTTGGTCAATAAAAAATTCTATTCTATTCTATTCTATTCTATTCTATTCTATTCTATTCTATTTCTCTTCTATTTTCATTCTCTTCCCTTCTTCTATTCTATTCTCGTCTCTTCTATTTTCATTCTATTCTATTTCTCTTCTATTTTCATTCTTCTCTTTCTATTCTATTCTCGTCTCTTCTATTTTCATCCTATCCTATCCTATCCTATCCTATCCTATCCTATCCTATCCTATCCTATCCTATCCTATCCTATCCTATCCTATCCTGTCGATGGTTGAGTCCGTACTAGATCTATGATTTTTGGTTGGCTTTAACTCAGATGGTTCTGTGCCTACAACATGGTAAAATCTGCTCACCCTTTCCTTATAGACGCTTCAGTGGCCGGGTTCCCACATCCTGTTTAACAAGCCAAATTCAAATCTGCGTTGACCCCAAGCGATCTGAAGCAGACTGGCGGCTTCCCAGCGTATATTTCAGGTTTGCTCATTCGGTTATAAATAGTCCTCAGGTTCGTCCCCGTGGCTCCCCTAGGTGGGGAGAACAAAAGGCCAAGGGGAGAGGCCCAACCACTTGAGACTCGCAGTAATAATAGCATCTGGTTGGCTTTTCTCCTTGTTGGGTTCCTCTGGCTTCGGGGCTAAAGCAGGCAGAGGAACATAATCCCTTCGGTGCGTCTTCTCCCACAGCCCCCCTCCCAAGGGGAATTCAAGCTATTGGGGATGGGGGACGGAGGGTGGGGAGAAACGTTGGAAGAGAAAGGAGATACTTCAGCTGGCCGCTTGGTCTCTTGGCCACCTCGGCTGGTGATCTGAGCCGGCTGTCATTGTTGCAAGTCCAACCCGAGAAGGTATCTGGGCAACCTCCGGAGAAGAGAAAACACCTCCCTCTAATAATAATCCTTACGGCTTCTAACAGGATCATCCGTTGACATTTTGTCCCCGGGGCGGGGTTACTTGGGTCCATTGTGAAGTAATGTGGCTGGGGGGGTGGGGAAGAGAGGGGGGGTCGCCGTTCTGACAACCCCTTCAATCGATGCTCACAAATGGTCCAGGGTTTTTGGCATTGTACACAGGCCGAAAGAGTTTGGAAAGCCATCGGGCCAGACTGGGTGAGAGAGAAAGACATGGGAGGGGGAGAAAACGCCCGAAGAGACGACACGAGGTCATCAAATTAATGTCTCCAGGTCAGGGGTCTCCAACCTTGGCCAACTTTTAAGACTTGTGGACTTCAACTCCCAGAATTTCTCAGCCAGCGTGGTTGATTTCTCCCCTGGATCAACCAAGCTTTGAAAGTGGGGTGACCTTTGCGAAGTATTGAGTCTCAATTTCTGGGTTGACCTTCAAGATTTCCTTTAGACCTCGGGATGGACAACTTTTAAAACCTGTGGACTTCAATTCCTGGAATTCTAGGAGTTGAAGTTCATCCATGCCATTGATGGACACGGGCCTAATCTTTTGAACCAAGAAATTTAGCTACCTCTTTTGTGTCTTTGTGTTGAATACACACTACTAGAGATCAGCCATCACTTTTGGAGTCCTTTCCTGTCTCAGAAGGTGCTTGCCACCTGTATGTCAAAAGGAAATTATGTTGTGTTATATGCAGTTGTTGTTAGTTGCGAAGTCGTGTCCGACCCATCGCGACCCCATGGACCACATTCCTCCAGGCCTTCCTGTCTTCTACCATCCTCTGGAGTCCATTGAAGCTCCCACCAACTGCTTCAGTGACTCCATCCAGCCACCTCCTTCTCTGCCGTCCCCTTCTTCTTCTTTTGCCCTCCATCGTTCCCAGCATTAGGCTCTTCTCCAGGGAGTCCTTCCTTCTCATTAGGTGGCCAAAGGATTTGAGTTTCCTCTTCAGGATCTGGCCTTCTGAAGAGCAGTCAGGGTTGATCTACTCTAGAGTCCAATAAATTGGGTGTCTGGTGCACACACTCACATACACACATACACACAGCTAAGTAAAATTTGAAATCTTCCCAAAATAGCTTCAAAGCACTTTTTTTCAATGAAACCCAGAAAAAGTGTCCGGATCACTGGGAATGTTCCATTAGCTTTGCCTCCAAATCCCCTCTAACGAAAACGGAGTTTTGTTTTTTGTTTGCTTGTCTTTTTGTTTTAATTAGGGACTTTGATTTAAATGATTGGGACAGATGTGGTGTACTCTTCCCCCCCCGCCTCTCCCGGTCCCTGGAATGGGGTGGGGGGGGGGGGTGGGGAAGGGCATTGGGGATTACAGAAGAGATGAGAACCAAAGAGGAAAGCATCAAGAGGACCTTAAAAGGCAAGTCAGCAAACTCAAGGCAACACGGTTATCTGGGAACTGAGAGGGATGACAATTTTAGGACCGGTGAAAGGATACGAAATGTCTTTGCAACGGGAAGAGAGAAATTTTGCCAACTTAGGTTGCCCAAAGATTGGTTGATTTCTGTAGCAGGCCTGGCTTTGCAACCCCAAAGGCATGCATTGTTGGGGCATAAACCACGATGGTTACAGGGGGGGCATGCTTGTTAGTAAACAAGGGCAGGATTTCATTCCCACTGCATCCTTCTGTTTTGGATCACGGCCAACTCTTCTTCAGGTCACAGAGACTTCGGGGCTTAACAGATTCACGTCCCAACTGTTCAGAACTTCCTCACGATTCCCAGATTATGTTCCCAGTCTGCTTGAGATCTCTTTGGATGGAGTTTACCGTCTGCTGAACCTCCGAGAGGATTCCAGCTTCACAGCAATACATTTTGGAGGGGGCTATCCATGTTTCTCTAAAGCAGGTGTGTCCAACTTTGGTAACTTTAAGACTTGAGGACTTCAACTCCCAGAATTCCCCAGCCAGAATTCTGAACTTCATCTCCCAGAATTCCCACTCCTGAACTACATGTAACACAACATAATTTCCTTTTGACATAAGGTGGCAAGCACCTTCTGAGACAGGAAAGGACTCCAAAAGTGATGCCTGCTACTCTAGCTGTGTGTATTCAACCCAAAGACACAAAAGAGGTAGCTAAATTTCTTGGTTCAAAAGATTAGGCCTGTGTCCATCCATGGCATGGATGGACTTCAACTCCTAGAATTCTAGGAACTGAAGTCCACAGGTTTTAAAAGTTGGACGCCCCAGGACTAAAGGAAACCTTGAAGGTCAACCCAGGGATTGAGACTCAAAACTTTGCAAAGCTCACCCCACTTTCAAAGCTTGGTTGATTCAGGGGAGAAATCAACCACGGTTCGGTGTAGGTCCATGGGTCCCATCCTACTAAAACAAGGGGTCTCCAACCTTAGCCCCTTCAAGACTTGTGGACTTCAACTCCCAGAATTCTGGGAGTTAAATTTCACAGTTCTTAAAGTTGCCAAGAATTCTCACACAGCATGGCTGGCTGGCGAATCCTAGAAGTTGAAGTCCACAAGTCTTAAGGTTGCCAAGGTTGGAGACCCCTGACCTGGAGACATTCTTAATTTGACGACCTCGTGTCTTACAGGTGGGGTAAGTAATTCCCGAGGCAGGGGTACCTGGCATTTGCAGGGTCCCGTACTTAACCTTGAGCTTAAATGGGACTCCAGAGGATGGGAGAGGACAGGAAGGCCTGGAGGAACGTTGTCCATGGGGTCGCGATGGCTCGGACACGACTTCGCAATACTTAAACCTAGTTGCGGAGTACAGAAATGTGCACAGACCTGTCTTTCTTTTATCCGTACCAGCATTTGCCCCCAGCCCCCGGAGAATGGGGGGGAGGGGCGTTCCTGCCCATCTTGTCTAACGAAGAGGAAGGAAATGTACCCAATCAATTTTCACTTTTGCCTCCGTGGATTAAGAAATGTGTGGGTGCCGTCGCACATCCACTTAGGCAGATTGCTGCCAACGGACCTTCTGTGAGGCTCCTTGGGAAAGTTGGCAGCTTCACTCCTGGAGTTTTTGTCTCCGAGGTAGAAAGCAGGTTCAAGGAAGGAGGCATCTCAGCTCCCAGCAATTAAATCGCCCTTTTTTCCTCCTTCGTGCCATTATATTATACGGCACGGAAGAGAGTGACTCAGCCTTGGCTGGAATCTTCCCCAGCTTCCGAATGGCTCATCATTTTTTAGATGCTTTTAAGGGCTAAATCCACTAGCATTTTGAAGACAGGGTTTTTTTAATTGAATTAAGAACACCCCGAGGATGCCAAGCTGTGTCTGGGCATTTCATTTTGTGAAATGACTTTCCGATCTTTTCTTGAAAACCTCCAGGGATAACCATTAAATTCATCTCTATCACCAACTAAAAACTCCAGTGAAGGTCTTCTTCACCAGAGTGAAATGGAACCGCAGGATCTAACAGTAACAGAGTTGGAAGGGACTTTGGAGGTCATCTAGTCCAACCTCCTGCTCAGGCAGGAGACCTGTACTAGGGATTCGAACCGCCGAACTGCCAACCTTTCTGATCGACAAGCTCAGTGTCTTAGCCGCTGAGCCATCTAGTCAGGCATAATTGATCTAATCGATTCCTTTTTTTACCCTTTCTGCATTACTGTTTACGAGTTTTCCTGTCTAGGTTAAAAGTGGAATAGAAGTCTTAAGTAGAAGGGTAATCCAAATAAGCAGCAGGCTGCAGGCTATTATATATCTGCAATCCAAGAGTCCTCCTATGAAACTTAAACCCTAAATCGAAGATAAATGTTTGGCACGGCTCGCCTTCATTTCATTAGATTTTGGTACAAATCTCGCCATTGTCCAAGATGAGGAATGATATCGTTCATCATCCCCCGTGAGGAATTTAGCTCTCGCGGGAGACGAGCCAACCCAAAACTGGAACGCCAAATCAAAATTACAGGCGCTGGTCCTTTAGAATCTGGCTCGTGATGTTGGTAGCTCAAAATCCAGTTCCTGCTTGAGACGGCTTCCAAAGGAACAAAACAGCAGATAAACAAAACAGTATTCCCATCCGAATGACATAAGGAACGTTGGACCGGGAGCAAAATGCGAGCTGTAAAACACTAAAAAAGGACGGCCTGCAGTACTTTGCTGATGGATGCCTAAGTAAGCGCACATCTACACACCTCTTACAAAAGGGATGGGATTCAAGTAATTTAACAACCGGTTCTTTGCCCTAATGATTTCTTCCAACAACCAGTTTGCCAAACTGCTCCAAAAGTTAACAACCGGTTCTCCCGAAATGGTGCAAACCGGCTGAATCCCAGCACTGTCTTACACACAAGAGGAGCAACAGTTCTCCTGCCTTGCCTACGTCAATACCCACTGCTGGTTTTCGTTTCAGTTACCAAAAAAAAAACACAAAACCATTTCAAAAATATTCCGATGTCCCTCTTGGGCCAGCTGCAAAATCCTAAATTGGAAAAAAAGCCACTGCAGCCGTGCCAAGGTCACTTGTGCTGTTTCCAAAAATATCTTGAAAAATACAAAAGGCAAAGAGGGCCACTTTGTCGGACGTTATCTGGACATACAGAGTTTCAATCGAATTCTTCAAGAAGTGTTAGAATAAAAGCCGGCCACTTGTTTTGACATCCCTGAGTCATCAAAGAAGGGCGGGGGAGAGAGAAAGGGAAGGGGGAAAGACATACACAGTCGTATTTCTTCTAAAGCTTAGTTGGGGGAAGAGAGAGATAGAGAAAAAAAAAACAGACCCTAAGGTTTGAAGACTTCTTAATGGTGTCTTCCCAGTTCAGTTTGAATTTAATTGCATTTTGTTCTAATTGCAATGGATTTCCGGCTGGCTAGTTTTAAGGGGCTGTTTTGATGTAGAAGAAACAAGGAGAAGAAACCTGGAAGGATTCCCTCCCTCCCCCACAAAATTGTTTTTTTTCCTCCTGAAATTTTAATTCCAAGGTTTAGTTTTTTCTACCCCTGCATTTCTCGTAATATATTCTGCATTTAAGGTGAATAAACAAGGGGATAGCCTGCATAATAGTTGGGGTACCAAGCATCGATTTCCTGACTTGGTTCATTCTTTTTTTTTTTCTTCTTTTGTGATCGTAATTCTTTTTCATTTGCAGTTGCCAAGAATTGTCCAAAAGCGGTCTTTTATTGCTGAGAAAAACTGCAGTCAGGCAAAGCAAGTTTCTCGTTCGGCCAATTTACAGTTTTAAGATTTTCGGTTGCCAAATTTCTTCAGGCTATTCCTTACAATGGGGGATAAAAAAAAAACAAACAAACCGGTGACTTGGAAAGTCTGATCTTGGGGGCTTATCTTCCCTAACCCCTAAGCCAGTGTTTCTCAACCTTGGTAGCTTGAAGATGGGTGGACTTCAACTCCCAGAATCCCCCAGCCAGTGCTGCTGGCTGGGGGATTCTGGGAGTTGAAGTCCACCCATCTTCAAGCTACCAAGGTTGAGAAACACTGCCCTAAGCCATCTCAGATCAATACAATTATATGGTCAATTTGTGAAAAGAGTTGGCTGGTTTGTTTCTTTCTTTTAATTACTGTATATTGCACTGGTCTTTAACACGATCTAGACCCACTATAAAAAAAAGATGTAGAAACCTTGGAAAGAGTGCAGAGGAGAGTAACGAAGATGATGAGCGGCCTGGAGGCTAAAACATATGAAGAACGGTTGCAGGAATTGGGTGAAGGGGAGGACCAGGGGTGAAATGCGAGAATAGCACTTTTCTAAGTATTTGAGGGACTGCGACAAAGAAGAAGGGGTCAACTTATTCTCCAAAGCACCTGAAGGCAGGACAAGAAACGAAGGATGGAAACTCAAGGAGAGAAGCAACCTAGAACTAAGGAGAAATTTCCTGACAGTGAGAATTAATCAGCGGAACAACTTGCCTCCAGAAGTTGTGAATGCTCCAACACTGGAAGTTTTTAAGAAGATGTTGGATAACCATTTGTCTGATGTGATGTAGGGTTTCCTGCCTAAGCAGGGGGTTGGACTAGAAGACCTCCAAGGTCCCTTCCAGCTGTTATTGTTAGACCCTTTGATCATTTTAGCAATGGACAGACGAGACGCCCCTGGAAGCTCCCAAGGAACTCATCGATCCCACCCCTTAGAAATGTATGCAAAGAGAACAGATAATTTGAGGAGGCCTGTTTGATCAGCTTTGTCGTTACCAAGCTGGAGTTTGAATGCTAAAGTTGTCACACTTCCTCAATAACCTGCTTCCTCCCTAGGCGCCCCGACCAAATTAAGAAACCAGGGAGGTGGAGGGGCAGAGAATTAAAAGTCGCATTATTGAGTGTTATTTTTCTTAAGAGCTAAAGATAGCCCACTTTATCTGTTTCTCCAGAATTCTTTGCTTCCCATTGGGGAGGGGGGGTAATTATAATTTTCTGCTTCAGCTGAGATGAGAAATTAATTTTGGATACTGATGAAGTGCGTAATCGGTTTGCTTCTCGGAAGGGCAGCAGGGATGATGCAGGAATTCAAACAGGCTTGCAAAACGGAGCGGGGGGGAGGGAATGGACGGACGGACGGACGGACACAGGTTTTGCAGGATGGGAGTTCCAGGTTTGGCAGTATTGCTGCTGCCAAAAGAAGATGCTTGTTTGAATTTAATCTCACCTATTGACTTCCTTCTTTCCTTCCTTCCTTCCTTCCGTTAGGACTGTTGGGAAGATCAAAAGAAGACAATATGAAAGTGGGAAATAAAACGACTACATCCCATTACAGTGCTATTCAAATTCATGAAGTCTAAATGACATTTTTGCCTGCCAAGGATGGGAGGTCTTCCAAGATAATTATTTCAACCGTGCGTTTTGCACTAACAGAGAAGAAACAACATTCTCTCTCCAATGGTCCATTCCCGAAGATAAAACCTACGAAGGGAGCAATATGTTTTCAGACCTAACCCTAATCACCGCTTGGAGGTTTCCAAAACGCAGCTGCTGCAGCCTGTTGTAGCTAAAATGATTTAATGGAGAATAAATGTGATTTAGCGTCTCCTGGGGTAGCATTTTGAGATGTCAGTGAAAACTTCCAAGTCCCATTAAACTGCCACCGAGGCTTCAACGATTATTCAGGATGTAAATCCTGAACTACTTTCCGCCAGAGACCCTTCCCCGATCTATTTATATTTCCTGCCCCTCTGCCAAAATACGTCTTTCCACACCTTGGGACCGAGCAAGGCCTTCCTGCTCCTCTCTCGCCGTTAATCGAATTAGACCAGGTTTAAATTTATCCTCCCGGGGGGGCTACGAGGCTTCGGCAATCTGCTGACCCGATGCCTTAACCGATAGACCAAACTCCCGATGATGTGGACAGGATTTTGGGGAGACTTAGTGGGGCCACATGTTTACTGGACCCGTGTCCCTCCTGGTTGGTACTGGCTTCCCGGGAGGTTACACGAGGCTGGCTCCAGGGCGTCATTAATGCTTCTTTGAGTGAGGGTCACTTCCCCGCTGCCCTGAAAGAGGCGGTGGTGAGGCCTCTCCTCAAGAAGCCGTCCCTGGATCCAGCAATATTGGCCAACTATCGTCCTGTCTCCAACCTTCGCTTCATTGCGAAGGTTGTTGAGAGTGTGGTCGTGCAACAGTTTCCGCAATTCCTGGAGGAAACATCCTATCTAGATCCGTTCCAGTCGGGTTTCAGGTCTGGGCACAGCACGGAAACGGCATTGGTCGCGTTGGTGGATGATCTCTGGAGGGCTCGGGACAGGGGTTATTCCTCTGTTCTGGTCCTATTAGATCTCTCAGCGGCTTTTGATACCATCGACCATGGTATCATGCTGCACCGGCTGGAAGAGTTGGGGGTGGGAAGCACTGTGTTACGGTGGTTCTCCTCCTTTCTCTCCGACCGGTCGCAGTTTGTGTTGGCAGGGGGGCAGAGGTCGACCTCGAGGCCTCTCATCTGTGGAGTGCCGCAGGGATCGGTCCTCTCGCCCCTTCTGTTCAACATTTATGTGAAGCCGCTGGGCGAGATCATCCGTGGCTTTGGGGTGAGATACCACCAGTACGCTGATGACACCCAGCTGTACATCTCCACCCCAGGCCACCCCAACGATGCCCTTGAAGTGATGTCCCAGTGCCTGGAGGCTGTGCGGATCTGGATGGGGAGGAACAGGCTCAAGCTCAACCCTTCCAAGACTGAGTGGCTGTGGCTCCCGGCATCCCGATATAGTCAGTTGACTCCATCGCTGACTATTGGGGGCGAGTCTCTGGCCCCCTCGGAGAGGGCGCGCAATCTGGGAGTCCTCCTGGATAGGCAGCTGTCCTTGGAGGAACATCTGACGGCTGTTACCAGGGGGACCTTTTATCAGGTTCGCCTGATTCGCCAGTTGCGGCCCTTTCTTGATCGGGATTCCTTGTGCACAGTCACTCATGCCCTCGTCACCTCTCGCCTTGACTACTGCAACGCTCTCTACATGGGGCTCCCCTTGAAGAGCACCCGGAGGCTCCAGCTGGTCCAGAATGCAGCAGCGCGGGTAGTGATGGGAGCAACATGGCGCTCCCATGTAACACCGCTCCTGCGCGAGCTGCACTGGCTCCCGGTGGTCTTCCGGGTGCGCTTCAAGGTGTTGGTTATCACCTTTAAAGCGCTCCATGGCATAGGGCCTAGCTATCTCCGAGACCGCCTGCTGCTACCAATGACCTCCCATCGACCCGTGCGCTCCCACAGAGAGGGCCTCCTCAGGGTGCCATCAGCCAAACAATGTAGGCTGGTGGCCCCCAGGGGGAGGGCCTTCTCTGTGGGGGCTCCCACTCTCTGGAATCAGTTGCCCCCGGAGATAAGGAGAATCCATGACCTCAATGCCTTCCGTCGTTCCCTGAAAACCCATCTTTTCCAGCAAGCCGGGTTGGCTTAGAAGAAATTTTTAAATTTTAAATTTTTTAATTAGTTTGTTATTCTTAACTTTCGGCCCAAATCTATATATATTTTTAAATGTTTTAATATTTGTATTCTATGTTTTTTATCTTGGCTGTACACCGCCCTGAGTCCTCAGGGAGAAGGGCGGTATATAAATTGGAAATTAAATTAAATTAAATTAAATTAAACTGGCTCCTTTATGCACCGAGGGAGTTGGGAGAAAACATCCTGCGCCTCTTCCTGATACTATCTCCTTTCCCAGGGCTGAAGAAATGCTTTGGCTTGCTTTTGTGAACGACATCTGAATATTCTCTTCAAGGCCATCTCCATGGCTACCTACAGCGTATAGTATAATGACTGACTTTAGACTTGTATTCACTCACTCACCACCTGCAAGATTAAGCAAAAATGTTTAACATGTCTGCCAAATGTTGGAAATGCAATCCGACTCCAGGTACTTATTATCATATGTGGTGGATGTGTATAAAAGCAAGAAAATATCAGACAAAAATACATAACATGGTTGGAAAAGATGATTAAGCAGCATATAGATTTAAAGCCAGAAAGATTTTCGTTCGGTATAATACCAGAGAGCTATGACACAGGGACTATATACTTAATGCTACATGTATTGACAGCAGCGAAAATTGTATTTGCACAATATTGGAAAAATTAGAACACCCCTTCCGATGAAAATATAATTCAGAAAATATTGGGTTGTGCGGAGATGGATAGATTGACACTGAACATAAAAGATAAAGGAGATAAGAGTATTATTTAACGTGGAATAGGTTTTATCAATAGAGATAAGAGATAGAAATTAGATGAAGAAAGAGCATTGTTATGTTTAAATAAAATATGAATGTTGTTTATAACTATAAGTATGCTAATATAATGGGATAAATAAGCTACTATAATTATAAATATCATTAGAATCATTATGTATATTATTATTACTACCCTGTTTCCCCTAAAATAAGACATCCCCTGATAATAAGCCCAAATGGTCTTTTGAGCACATGCACTAAAATAAGCCCTCCCTGAAAATATTTAAACGCATGTGCAGCTGGTCCCTGCCATTTCCTCTGGTTTCCTCCAAGCGCCCCAAAATAATAAGACCTCCCTGAAAATAAGGCCAAGCGCTTATTTCGGGGTTCAAAAAAATATAAGACAGGGTCTTATTTTCGGGGAAACATGGTATAAGTATATCTATTATTTTTTATTTTTTATTCTGTAAAATGGAATGCCTGGACAATACACTATATTCATATTACTTATATATAAATTAAAAATAACTTGACTAAAAAAAAGAAGAGGAGGAAATTAAGACTGGAGGATAGAATTTGCCCAGTCGTGTTCATGACCTTAAGCATGGGTAAGATCCAAATCCGTCTCTCGAAGCCTGTTTTTCACGTTTCATTTATTTAGGCATAACTGCGCTATTCTTCCTTCAAAGGTGCACCTAAAAAAATTGCAAATGCACATGTGTGATTCATCCACGTTCCTCAGCAAGACCAGTTTTATGAGTTCTTGGCAGAAAAGAAAACGTCTCATTTCCCCGGAGCAGGGATTCAATTCAATGAACACCCAGAAACAACGTGGAAAGAAACACGCTACAAATAACTTTATTGTCTTCCAGGCTAAGGACAAACAAGGATCAGCCAGTTTGAAGAGAGACAGGGGCATGCATGTGGAACGCCACCAGGAAGTCGGCGACAAAATAGAAGCCCGAGAAGGGAATCTTTAAAAAAAAAATCAACACAAAAATAAATATTCAGAAGTGGGCTCGCTGAAAGTCAAGCGAATGAGAAAAGGCCGAGGAACTTCAGGTTCTACGGTGCTGAAGCTTTGGGTTTGGATCCAGGAGAATTAAGGAAATTGTGCCTCTTGCATTCTGGTCTTTCAGCAACCAGGTGGGTCCACGGGGGCAGCTCCAAGGAGGAATCAAGGCCCTCATCGGGGTTTACACATCTGTGGGCTACAGGAAACTTGGGCCACAACGTCCTTGTAGTCTGTGCGTTTTGTTTTGTTTTTCCTTCAAAAAATTCAAAAGTCCTTCCTTGATTTGGTTACTGGAATTGTGAAAGGGAATTTTAAGAACGTTGGTTTTGGGCCAAAAGGATGAAAATGATGTTCCTGAGTTGGTGAGGACCTGTGTGACTTGAACCTGGCTTGGTGTCGCGTCAAAACTATCCTAATCCTGATTTTTTTGTCTCCCTCCTTCTTTGGAATGACTCTTAAATTTGAACAGAATTGCATCTGCGCCACCTCCTCAATGCTTTAATCCCTTGACTGACTTTTGACCGAGGGAAGGCTGGTCCATGCATCAGCAGAATAAAAGAATTTCCCCCCCACTCCTTCTAAGAAGGAACAAATGAAGCCCACCTACCCCAACCCTGTTCTAGTTAAGAACTTTTTAGGTAAACTCCTGAAGCACGGCAAATCTCATCATTTGCATCGAAACCATCGTAAAGCCCAGCCAACATTCGCCACCAATTTGCTAGGAGGAAGAATGGCTCTTTCGGGATGACCTAGATGTCGGCCAAGTTGCGTTCACAAGACCAGGCGGTCTTCTCCGTCTTCCTGAATGACTTGGCCCACTGAGGCCGGGTTCTGTTGCTTGAGAAAACATTCTCTTTTGCACTCCATCAGAAGCTGGAGATCTCGCCACATTTTGACTTGCTTCAGGTTGGGACCATGACTTTCCCGGACAGATTTCTGCTTCTCGCGCAGTTTCTGATATTAAAAAAAAGAGAGAAAGAGAGAGAGAAAGAGAGAGAGAGAGAGAGAGAGAGAGAGAGAGAGATATGCTGTTCAGGGAGGGGTCCTGATGATTATCTTCTTTTAACAACCCCATAATCCCTTGTGGGTTTGAGTCTGGGCAACTGAATGGAACTGAGTGTTTACTGGCCAGATGCCTTTCCTGTCGCCAGTACGGAGTTTTGTTCAGCAGATATATTCTCAGTGTGCCCAGAGAGAGAAATATCTGCCTCTACCTAGGATCAAACTTACAGCCTCCTGATTGTAAGGTGAGAGCTCCACCTCTAGGTCACCGCACCACTCAGGGAAGGGTCCTGATCCATTGGTTTATTTACTTACTGTCCCCAACTACCTCCATTCAGAGGTTTTCGGCAGCTAACTATGTTGCTTCGAAATGAAATACTTCAACTCCAGAGCCAAAGCAGAGTTTAAAGTATATAAGGACTTCCAAATAAATCTTCATTCCTTTATTCTTTTTGGCTTTCCTTTCTTGTTTATCATTTTTTTTAAAAAAATGTTTAGCTGATTGCATTAAACAACATCTGAAAAAGTTTAGATAAGGCCTCAGCTCAAGTTTGAATAGCGGATTAAAATCATATTTTGGAAACTTGAGACTGTCTTAAAAGTCACAAAGACAGATCTCCTTGGGAAGAAAAGCAACATGTACGTGACCGGTTTGTAAGAACATCAAAGACAGTTGGTTTGAAAAATTAATTCTTTCTACATGCTGCTCCAAAGCCAACTGCCAAGAAAGGGATAGAAAACGGATGGCAGGTCCTTTTTGTAAAAATAGGACGGCGCGCCACTAAATACCGTGTTTATCTGCGGCCAACTGCTGTGTGCACCACTGATCTGGCAAAACGATGCCTTCTTTCGGAGGTTTCTGCCGAAGATGCCTTTTGGAAGCGATAGTCCATTAGCTCAGGCAGTATCTGTAGGAAGCTGACTTCGCAACTGTTTGTGTAGTTTATTTTAAGAAGGCAACTTCTCCGCATCTAAATCCGAACGGTTTTTAGGAGCTGTGCCTACTAGGCAGTGTATAAATCAGGAGTGTCCAACCTTGGTCATTTTAAGACTTGTGGACCTCAACTCCCGGTGATGCTGGCTGGGGAATTCTGGGAGCTGAAGTCCACAATTCTCGCTGGGGAATTCTGGGAGTTGAAGTCCACATGTCCTAGAGTGGCCAAGGCTGGACGCCCTTGGTCTAAAAGAGAAATCAATAAGGTTCATCCACTCCTACCTTTCCAAGGTTCTCTTGTTCTGTGATCATCTTGGAATACTGATCCCTACAGAAAACAAGCCATTGAAGAACAAGAGTTATATCGCAATTTTAGGATGTTTGAAAGTACTTCGGGTGTGTTGTTTGACAAGAAGCTCCTTAAGGTAGGTTACACAGGGCAACTCACAGGCTAACAACAACACAGTCCTTGGAACTATGGAGAACCCAGGCATTTTCCCCACCATCCTCTCCCCACTCTGCTAAGGTAGGGGGCAGATCCCTGATTTCTTGTCATGGGAAGCCAGAAAGTGCAGGAAGGATGTGGGGAAGTCTCTTTGGCCCTCAAGAGCCCGAGTTTTCAGCAACTCGGCTGAAAACTCGCTGCCTTCCTAGAAAAGAATCTCCAAGGAAGTTGCAAGGAAGAAGAAAGAAGCCCCAGGGTTTCCCTTCTCCTCCCATCAAACCTCTGAAGCCGTGGTGCTGGTGAGGACTATCAAAGAGGTGTAAATAAGGCATAAGCAAGCTGGGTGACCTTGGGCCAATCACCAGGAGACGGTGAGTTCTAGTCCTGCCTTAGGCATGAAAGCCAGCTGGGTGGCTTTGGGCCAGTCCTACTCTCTCAGCCCAACCCACCTCAGAGGACTGTGGTTGGGGGAAAAAGAGGAGGGAGGGAGGGACGAGGATTAGGTGTGCTCATCGCCTGGAGTCATTTATTAAAATATAATAGCAATAGCACTTAGACTTACATACCGCTTTCCAGTGCTTTCCAGCCCTCTGTAAGCGGTTTACAGAATCAGCATATTGCCCTCCAACAATTTTACCCACCTCGGAAGGGTGGAAGGTTGAGTCAACCTTGTAAAGGTGGGATACAAATACATAAGTAACTTTCTCATATAGCAAGAAATGACGTGATGTAGGATAAGGAGTGGCAGAACCTGGGGGTGGGGGTGGGGGGGCGGAGTGAGAAGAGGAATTAGACTAGAATCCCCACGTAGCCATAAGTGAACAAAATCCAACTCCCCTTGAATTCCGTGGAACCTCCTCTAACTCCTAACAGGTGCTGAGAAGATTCCTCTGCACAGCCATTCGTAGCAATAAATCAGTTTAACTGGACCTTTGCGTTTGTGGGCCTGATCCTTTGTACCTGACAGGTGACCTTCTTTCTCTCCCTTCTACTACCAAGACATTTAGACCTTCGCTCCATTCTCATTTTCCAGGCTGTCCAGACCCCCCAACCCCAAACATCATTTTCCGATGGGAGAAGAGATATTTGCGTCAGGAACACATTTTCCACTCGGAGGTCAGGATCTTCTCTTTGCAGGACGTCCTTACCTTCCAGGCCATTACCTTAGGATCTCTCCCAGGATTTGCAGATGTTTGTTTTTCTGCTTTTTTTTTTTTTTTAAATTTAAAAAAAGGCCGGCTCCTGAAACCAGATTTGTTTTCTTTTCTTGGCTATTTAAACGATGCTTGGAAAGAATGCCGCTTAATTTTGAAAGTGAACGGCTATTTTTAGAGAGCCAAATTAACTTTTTTGCATTCCTGGCGGCTGACTCCATGGAACAGAGATGGGGAAGGGATCAGGAGGACGAAGGAACTTCTGGTTCCCGACTTCGGGGGCCCGATGTTTATGGGTTGTCGGAATGCGGCTTCCATTCCAGGGCTTACCGAAGGATTTGGAGAAACTCATTTGCTGGCCCGCACAGGTGGTTGGCTTGTCCAAACCTTCTGACAAAGAGAAGTCGGATGGTTTGGGCATTTTTTTTAATTTTTTTTTTTTTTGGGCTCGCTCGCTTGGCCCTAGTAGGAAGGCCTTCATTAACGGGGTGGTAAATTTCACAGAAATGCAAGAATGCTACAGCTGAACACGGCAGGTATGTGAAATGCGGAATCCCTCGCTACAGGGAAGCGCTTCTCCCAGTTTCAAACCTGGGGTAGAACTGGGCCAAGAGAGCGGGTTGAGGAGCACCATGGTCAGTTTGGACTTCCAGAAACAAAGTTTTGCCTCTTCCTCCCGACTCAGAGAATGTTAGAAAGTTATCCTCCGATACTCTGAGCTGAAGTGGCGCAGTGGTTAGAGTGCAGTACTGCAGGCTACTTCAGCTGACTGCTAGCTGCAGTTCGGCAGTTCAAATCTCACCAGGCTCAAAGTTGACTCAGCCTTTCGTCCTTCCGAGGTGGGTAAAATGAGGACCCAGATTGTTGGAGTTTGCAAGAGGCTGACTCTGTAAACTGCTTAGAGAGGGCTGTAAAAAACACTATGAAGCGGTATATAAGTATTATTGCTACCTGGACAAAGTTTTCCTTCAAAAGTCTACAAAGCAATTACTCTAAAGCAGCGTTTGTCAACCCTGGGGCACCTGAAGATGCGTGGACTTCAACTCCCAGAATTCTCCAGCCAGCATTAGGGGAATTCTGGGAGTTGAAGTCCGCATGTCTTCAAGTGGCCCAGATTGCGAAATGCTGCTCTAAAGTACTTGATATGGCTACACGCCATGTGAAATCCTAAACAAAACATACAAATCGCTAAGCTGACCCAGACACAGGAACTCATCCAGGCAGGAAGTTCTCTGCCCCCACTCCCCTTTTGCTCAGTGTTGGCCTCTTTCTCCTCCTTGATCTCAGCTTCTTTTCCTCCCTTCAGACAGATAATAAAATCCTCTGCAAATATTTGGAGATGTAATCTGCTCCTTGTCCCTGGCTGCCCTTCCATTGAAGCACCATAAACGGAGAGCTCGGAGAGGGAACTCAGTGGCACAAGTGGTATTTTGCAGCTGTGGTGGCCACGGGCGTCCCCCATGCAAGGCGCGTGCGAGAAAGCATATCCCGTGATGTCAGGACGTAAACCCACGGCCTGCATGTCAGCGGGGACAGAAGCGTGGAAGGGGGAATACCACCACATCTGGGGGCCTTGTCACCCAAATTCTGCTTACTGCAGATTCCTCTGGCTGCAGCTTTCTTCCCCTACTGAACGTAGAATCATAGGGCGGGGAGGCACCCCGGAGGTCATCTAGTCCAACCCCCTGCCCGTTCCAGGGAACTCTATACCTGACTGCCTTCTTTCTTTCCTGTTGATCCGAAGAAACGTACATTTTCACTTCGTCTTTGACACGTTGCAGCTGTGCTTCGGAAATCTAAAAAAACAAAACAAAACAAAACAAAAAAAATCTGGATTTAGATCTCGAACAGTCATCCTTCCTGTCTGAAAAAAAAAATCTTAGTTTCTTTCACCAACATACCATTTTCATGCAGTTGACCTGATGATAGCTGCTTTCTTCCTGTAAACACTCCTCCCGAAGGCTCTTCACCTCCTGATGGGAGAGAAGGGAGATTTTGACGAGGGAAGAAAGAGACTCTCCCCCCCCGCCCCCCCCCGCCCCTGCTTGCCTACCTGCTCCAAGGAGGAACGCTTGCTTTCCAAACCAGCGGCACAACTGTCGTACTGAGATTTTTTCTCTTCAGATTCTTGGGTTAATTCCTGGGGAGGAGGGAAAAAAAGGGTGTGTGGCAGTGGTGCGTTTCAATTTTTTTTACTACCGATTCGGTGGGTGTGGCTTGGTGGGCGTGGCATACCTTGGTGGGCGTGGCAGGGGAAGGAGACTGCAAAATCCCCATTTCCTCCCGATCAGCTGGGACTCGGGAGACAGAGACTAGATGGGGGGGGGGGCAGTCAGAATTTTTACTACCGGTTCTCCGAACTACTCAAAATTTCTGCTACCGGTTCTCCAGAATTGGTCAGAAGCTGCTGAAACCCACCTCTGGTGTGTGGATACAACAGGTGGCCCCTGGCAGCCCAAGCCCACCTACCTAAATCCAAGAGACCCCTGAGTCTTGCTGTGCAGGATAAGGCATCAGCTTGCGGGAGAGATTCCTGGCTTCCTTGATGCTTATTACAATAAATTGCTACCCACCAATTTTGTCGAGACCAGGATTCCTCTTCGTGCCGTTTGGGGTAGCCTAGGTCAGAACAAGTGGGGGCGTGCCAGCCTCATCCCCCGAGCATTGCCTGCACTCACCTGGCACCTCTGTCGTAGCTGCCTGAGGTCTTTGATGATTGGGGCCAAGCTTGACTTTTTATCGGCTACCAAGGTGTTCAGTTTTTTCACCTGCGGGGAAGGAAGGCGGTGCTGTGAGCGAGCCCGCTGAATGGGAGCCGAAGTAGACGAGGAAGGACCTGCCATATTTAGAAGGGAGCCCCTTTGCAGCATCCTGGGTGTAAGGGGTGGCAGAGGGTGGGGTCAGGGTTAGGAGGAGCTCGTTCTACACCCTCCCTTTGTGAAGCCTCTCTGGACAGTACCATGTCAGACATGTTGTCCAGAGTCCGGCCTTTCATGTCATCCATTTCGCTCTTGACGGCCGACACCCTCTCCAGCTCCTCCTGGGTGTAGCTGTAGCCGGAGATCCCTTTCTTGTCTTCGATGGCTTGCTGGGGGAACAAAGGAGAGAAACAGGACTTTCCGGAGAGATCGGGCTCCAGGGGTCCTTCAGAAGTTGCAGGGTTCCAGCTCAAAACGTATGTGGCCGCCCAACTCAGTCTCAGGGACTCCCCGCGGTTTACATAGATTTAAAAAACCCAATATAAAAAAACAATAAAAAGCGCTAATTCCTGCCCCGCCCCATGATAACAATTAAGAGAATTAAATAAGCCACTTGAGGGATGAGGGGGGGTTCATCCCTCTCTGGGGCCTCCAGGCCCGTTAGCCAAACCAACGGGGCCTTGCGAAAGAGTGTCAAAGGACCGGGGGGGGGGGGGGGGGCAATCTTATCTCCGTGGGCATGCATTGCAGGGTTGGCTGGGGAATTCTGGGAGTTGAAGTCCACAGGTCTTAAAAGCTAGGAAGGTGAAGATACCCCTGCTCTAAAAGATAAACACCGGACCAAACTACAAACCCTAGTTGATTTCTAAAGAAGAATATAATTGCAGAAATGGCAGTTTGGCTGTGCAATGCCATGTTGTATGCAATTAAATTCTGGTCCTTGACATATTAACTGGATTGACGCAAGATGGGCCATGGTTTGTTTGACTCCCAATTGTTAACTAAGCCACAACTGGCTGGATTTCCACCACGCACGCACCAAGCAAGCCACGTTACGTAAACCCAGCTAACGATTTTGTCGTTCTTCGTGTCCTCTGCCAGGCCTCCCTGGGATCCTTCCTGGAATTTAAGATGGGCTTGGGATCTCCCGTTGACGTTGCCATCAAAACCCCGGGCAGTCCTGGCTTTACAGGACGGGAGGGAGAGTTACCAATTGCTGCTGGATGTCTTCGTGCCGTTGTTTCAGAAGTTCTTCCGTCCGCTGCAGGATGCCGTACTCGGCCGTGATCTCAGCTATTTCCAGGCGCTTCTTCTTGTAAAGAGTGTTTTTGCTTCGAAGCTTGTTAACGTACCGCTTGAACTGAAACGAGAAGGATCACAATCCGTGGCTGTGCAAAGATGCTCGGTCCAGCTCAGGTCCTTAGGACAGAATATTTAAATAACCTTTTCCTTCTCTTTCAAAAGAGAGTGGAATCAAGAAATCAGGCTCTCTTGGGTAGAAATAGAAAACTCACCTTTAAAAGATCACCATTTAGATATGTTCAAGTGTATACATACACACACACACACACACACACACACACACCAAAAGCTTTGCATTTCTTTGTTCAGCTTTTCAACGTTGCCTTAAATTGATGAAAACTTTTAAAACGTTATTTAAAAAGAAAACAGAGTTGGGGTGCAACATAGCATCCCATTTGAAGAATAAATTCTTACAATCCGAGACGAACCCCCTGTGAGGACCCCCCCCACCCGCCAATAACTTTATGTGCTATAAAAAGGTCTCCCGGGCAAAGAGCCCATCTTAAAATCGTGCCAGTTCATCTGCCATCTTTTGCCAAGGTCTCCTCTACTTCCCTGGGCTCCTGCAACTATTTTTAAACCCAAAGCTGCAAAACGTTTCAGCCGGAAAGCAAAGCCAGATTTAAACCGTCTCGTGTTTTAAAAAGACCGAGGTCCTGACTGCTCGAAGAACAACTGTCTTTGCTGCCCGCACCACCAATGCCCGGGAAGGTAGCAAGGTAGCTGCACAACTTGACAAAGCAACGGGGCTGAAGGAAAATCAGGCTTGTTCGCATTTAAGTTGGGGAATGGCAGGGTGCCAATGAGGGGTGGGCTTCAAAAATTTTAGCAAGGGGTTCTCCACCCGGTTCAATGGTGGGTTGCTCCCGGTTCGCAAGAACCGGTAGTAAAAATTTGTAGTAGTTCGGAGAACCGGTAATAACATTGGCTGGCCACGCCCCCGAACCAGTCCCCGGCCCCGTTGCCACTCACTTATCCCGCCCACATCATCAGAGGCTTTTTTAAAAAAAACTTTTAAAAGCATTTTTTGTACAACCTCTTCGGCCGAAGACGTTGTAGGAAAAAAAATGCCTTTAAAAGCCTCTGACGATCCCAGCTGAGTTGCCTGATCGTCAGAGACTTTTAAAAGCATTTTTTTCTGCAACCTCCCCAAGGTGCATAAAACCAGGTTTCCATCCCTCTCTGTCATGGAGCTGAGTAAAGCAATTCTCCCTTTCAGCCTTCTTGCCTGTTGAAAGAGGTAAATAAAACCAGAGAATTAACACTTGTTTTAGTTCCCCCCCCCCTTCTCCCCAACTCTGGGAGAGAAAGAGAGAAGTAAAAAAACAGCAACAGCAGCAACAACAAACCAAGAAGACAAAAATTAAACTCCCAACCGCCATTTCAATGAGATGAAAAGCGAAGCTCCTTCATTATCTCAGCGGGAAGCCCTCAAATAAAAGTTTGCAGAAGCTGCAGCCGGAAAAAAAAACGTGGAGCTGTTTTACTGCCCATCCAATTAATGTAATAAGGGCTCGGCAGGCAATTAAAGAGAATTTCGTCTGAGCAAATTGCTGGCCGTGACAAGCTCTGGACCAATTGCTCACTCGAGCCCCCTCCCACTCCAACGAGGCTCAGAACGCTCAAGGGGAATGTCGCTTTAGGGGTCTCTTCTGTTCTCGGGGATGGGGGATAAGCCCCCTCAATGTCCACCAGAAAGGAGGAAAGAGGAAGGCAACTGGAAAAGCACACCCATACCCATGTGCCTGATTCCAAGCCCCTGTGGCAAAGATGACTACAAACTCTGGTGGAAGGAAAAATGGGATGTGCTGTTTAGACGGGCCAGGCAGGTAATTCTTAATAGTAATAGCTCATTCTTAATAGCTCATTCTGCCTCTTTGCTGGCATGGAGTTTGCCCGATTTTAATTTAGCTGGAGGTCTTCTCGGAGACCCCACTTCTGAACAAACAGAAACACCTGGGATGCACTTGGCTTCAGAGTGCTTGAATTTTCAACTGATTTCAGGCCAGACGGGCCTGAAATACAAACCTTCTTTTTACAAAATATGGCACCAAGCCAGCTTGCTGTTGTGGTGGCAGAACATGCTCAGGCGGCTTACAATGCGGATCCTTCTTCGGTTTTTTAGAGTGACCCAAAAGTCTATTCTGCACATTTTCTCTCCTCCCTAACTTTTGGCTAGCAAAGATACCAAAGGAAGGACAAAAGAGAGATGCAAATGTTGAAGGTCCCCTCCTGCCTGCCTTGTCTAAGGCTCTTTTGACTGAGTTTGCTGGTCCATTCTTTTATCCTTCACAATGATGGCCAATCACCAGGAGACAGTGAGTTCTAGTCCTGTCTTAGCCATGAAAGCCACCTGGTGACTTTGAGCCAATCACCAGGAGACGGTGAGTTCTAGTCCTGCCTTAGGTACGAAAGCTGGCTGGGTGATTTGGAGCCAATCGTTAGGAGACGGTGAGTTCTAGTCCCACTCTAGGCATGGAAGCTGGCTGGGTGATTCTGGGCTAGTTCCTCCCTCTCAGCCCAACCTACCTGACAGAATTGTTGTGGGAAAATAGGAGAAGGAAGGAGTATTATGTATGTTCGCCACCTTGAGTTACTTATAAAGGTGGGATAAAGATCTATTAAATAAATGACCAACCTAGTAGAAGAAAAATAACCAGCCTACCAGGAATCCCAGCTCCCTAGAACTGGTATTCAACTGCAAAGAGTACAATGTACCATGAAGAAGAGCTAAAATTATCCCCGGTTTACCTAACATCCCTCGTAACTGAACCAGCTCTCCTTCTCTCTCGTGCAGGCATGCAATGCCCTAATTTTTACGGTTTGATAGCTGCAGGAAGAAGCTGGCCAGCCTGGCCTGGATTTTTCTTTTAACGATGTCGTCCCTTGCGTAAGAGGCCACTTTAGCCTCTTGAACATCTTCCCCCGTTTCCCCCTTAAAAAATGAAAAAAAACAACAACTATTAAATAAATCCATCCACTATTCTCCTCTGTTTGCACAAAGGCTGAGCTTCCCTTGCTCCCCCTCATCAGGGGGGAAAACCATAAGCCTGAGCTGACCTTTCTGGGGAGGAGGTGTTAAGACCTCGGCCGAGGATACAATGGCTGGCATGCAGAAGACGTCCAGGCAGGGAAGGCCTTGATTCATTGGGACACCAAACTTAGTGTGAGACACAGGCCATAAGGGGATACCAGTAACTCAAACCCCTGGGGGGGGGGGGGGTGCAGGCTGGAAGCGACTGAGGTCTCATCACAAATCATTAAGGGCTCTAACTTCATGTCTAAAGTATTAAACGACGTTATAGAGCATTGCACACCAGAACAATTAGACACAAGGACAGTTTTTCCTGCATGTCATCCCTCTGCTGAACAACTCATTCCCACAACACAGTCAAACTGTTACTAAGACTGTATCACTATTATTATTCTCATCCTTCCTATTACCTATCTCTCCTACTTATGACTATAAGCTTGTTGCTTGTATCTTTACGATTTATATTGTTTTATTTCGTTTCCTAGTATGATTTGATTGCTTGTTTAGTATCCTATGACTATCACTACGTGTTGGGTCTTATGATTCTTGATGAACGTAGTTTTTATGTACACTGAGAGCTTATGCACCGAAGACAAATTCCTTGTGTGTCCAATCACACTTGTCCAAGAAAGAATTCTATTTAAGCCGGGTCCAGATTGGGCACCCCTTCTGCGAAGAGACAAGGATGGGGTATCCCAAAGCAAGCGGGGTCTTTAAGCTGGCATTTTCCAGCTTTCTGGCAAGGAATTCCAGGGAAGTCCAGAAGCCACCAAGGGAACAGTCACATCCTGACTTAAGGATGCGAACTCGCTCGTTCAGCATCCTTGATTCCTTGAAAATCTCTGCGGCTCGGAGTTTTTAAGATGCATAAGAAAGCTAAGAATACTTGGAGGCTGGAATCGAATTGTGCTGAATCAAAAACCTGGGACAAATTCAACCGTGAGGTTCTTTGCTCTCAAGTACCTTCGTTAGGGTCAGGAGATTAAAAACCGCCCGCTGGGTAGAAAAGAGAGAGCAGGAGGATGGTTTAAACATACAACAATGTAAGATGAAGCCTGAAATAGATAGGGTTAATCAGACATTGGTGACTCTCCTAGGCAGCCCTGTTCTTGGATGGGACTCCAATCGAAAAGGTGGAGAAGACATGTAGAAGGCTTCAAAAGGGGCCATGACTGAAAATCAATAGCCGTTGTGTGATCTGAACCCACAAGTTGTTCACACAGGTCTACTGGTGTTCATCTTTTCTTCATTCCATATAGCAGCCCAGTCATAAACTCAACAACTATCTAATTCTCCATTTCCGTTCGGTGGGTGCTCTAATTTATCTTCACATTTTAACTACTCAACCCATCGTTGCCATCAGACGTGTTGACAACATGAAATTGTTTGTGAGGTACTTAAAACCTTGCGGACACGCAACAGATAAGATCTTTGGCCTCTGTGACAGGACATGTTGCTGTTGTGTAGTATAATCACTGCTGGCACCAGGGTCACAAAGCACAGAGCCTTCCTGTGGTTTTGCTCCTTACAAACGATTTGCTCGGAACAAATCTACTACTTAAAAAGGAGAGCCACCGAGGCCAGGTTTCTGGAATAAATCCTCAACTCAGAATTCTTCCAGATAACAAGGGAAGCCATTTTGGGAACCCCAATGCAGTTTTGCAGGCAAAATGGCCGTTTCCTTACCTCATCGCCCTTCAAGACTTCTGTCCCGTCCAGTTCCCGAGCCTGGCTCGACTTCTGTATCATTTGTCTCTCCAAGGTGGTGATCTCTTCCTTGGCGGTCTGAAGTTCCTCCGCCTTGGCAGTTTTCTTCCGCGAGATGATGGAGGCCTGTGAGGATTCTCAGACTGGTTAGTATTAGGGTGTCAAAAGTGGACGATGCCAGGAAAAGAGCTGACACGCCAACCTCAGTAGCTTTAGGGAGTTGAAGTCTATCCATAATGGATGGGGAATTCTGGGAGTTGAAGTCCACTCAAGCTGGCTGGAATTGAAGTCCACACATCTTAAAAGTTGCCTGGGAAACATTATGTTAGACACATTGCAAATTATCATTTAAATCAGGGATGGCAACTCTTAAGACTTGTGGATTTCGTGTGGTTTAGGTCATGTTGGTCTATAAAAGCGCAAGTGGGCCAGTTTTGCTATAGAGCCCACCGATATGTAATGTCTAACACAAGGACAAATAATGTTCAAGGCAGAACTACATATTACAACTAAAATATCGTAGTAACAGTAACGGAGTTGGAAGGGACCTTGGAGGACATCTAGTCCAACCCCCTGCTCACACAAGAGCCCTGTACTAGGGATTCGAACCGCCGAACTGCCGACCTTTCTGACCAACAAGCTCAGCGTTTTAGCCACCGAGCCACCTAGGAATGCCAAGCCTGGTGTTTTTAGTCATTCAAAAGGCAGACTTTGCCATTGAACAGGTAATTTTGAAGGCACCTTCCAACATCTGGCTGAAATCATTCGGTCTGGGCGTTAGCCAAGCCCTTTGCTTCTCTCACCTGGGCCCCACGGAGACAAATGGGGTGAAAAAACACAACGGGGCCCTCCAGTAAAGTCGATGAAAGGGTCCCGTGGAGCTGGGCACGGAAGGCCACCTGTTTTTGACTAAGTGAGGAGTTCTGCATTCCTGGCATGGCTCCTCCGAAGGATGTCAACACTTTATAGAAAGAGCCAACTGGTCTCTTGTACCGGCACATTATGTAGCATACTTAGCCTTGTAACACAAGGCTCACAACAACAAAAGGCCCCGGATCACATTCGCTACCCAAAATTGTATCTTGTTCCACCTATTAAATGATTGTTGGCTAACAGTTCTGGAATCATCAGATGCTCCCCAGCACAATGGCCGCCCTATCAAGAAACCTGCAATGCTTCAAGTCCCAGTGGATGGGATTTTAGTGTGCAATGCAGATAGTCCTCGACTTACGACAGCTCGTTTAGTGACCGTTTGAAGTTACAACGGCACTGAAGAAAAGAGACTTTTTACGACCATTACAGAATCTCCACAATCACGTGATCAAAATTCAGACACTTGGCAACTGACTCATAGTGTCCCTGGGTCAGTGATCCTCTTCTGCGACCTTCTGGCAAGCGAAGTCCACGGGGAAGCCAGACTCACTTAACAACCGTGTTACTGACTTAACCACGGCAGCGATCCACTTAACAACGGTGGCAGGAAAAGTTGTTAAAATGGGATAAAACTCACTTAACAAACGTCTCGCTTAGCGGCGGTAATTTTGGTGTCGTAACTCGAGAGCTACCTCTAACCTCAATTTCTCCTCGCGCTCGTCCTGCCATGAATTTCTTCTCACCTGTTGCCGGTACATCGAAAATTTACTATCGATGGGTTCGTACTTCATCATCCTCTTCTCAATTAATTGATTGATTTGGGCGTTGACCTCCTTTATCTGAAATGACAGAAGATTCGAGAAGAACGTTTTTCGCAATAAAGGCAAACCGGGTTTGCAGAGAGAAGCCAGTTCCAGAAATAGGCTAACTTCTCACTAATGGATCCGGATGAGGTGGGGGGAGGATGGGGGGGGGGGGTTTACAGCCAAAAGACACTTTCTGGAATTTTGGGGCGAACTCTTCTACAATTACACCGGGCAAGTTTTAAAATAGCAAATGGCAACCGCTTGTTTTCACTTCGCTGGTGTGCTTTTCAGCGCTTGAAGCTTTTGTCGGCGAGCAAGCAATTCAAGCCAGACTTCTAGAGCTGGAAGGGGATGTTAGGCTACGGAGTCCAATGACTTGCTCAGGTCAGGAGTCCCAGCTAAAATCCCGTAACAGGTGCGGTTCAGTCTCTGCTTACATAAATTCGGTGAAAAGGCAGGGATTCGTTGCTTAAACTTGACTACATTCTATCAAAACCAGTTAGTGTAAAAAGCTAATATGTAGAGAACAATGAATTGTTATTTATTATGCCCAAACTAGAAGTTGAGGAAGGGACATGGTGGCTCAGTGGCTAAGATGCTGAGCTTGTCAATCAGAAAGGTTGGCAGTTCAATGGTTCAAATCCCTAGTGCCGCGTGACGGGGTGAGCTCCCATTCCTTGTCCCAGCTTCTGCCAACCTAGCAGTTCGAAAGCAGGTAAAAAATGCAAGTAGAAAAATAGGAACCACCTTTGGTGGGAAGGGAACAGTGTTCCGTGCGCCTTTGGCGTTGAGTCATGCTGGCCACATGACCACGGAGACGTCTTCGGACAGTGCTGGCTCTTCGGCTTTGAAACGGAGATGAGCACCGCCCCCTAGAGTCGGGAACGACTAGCACAGATGTGCCAGGGGAACCTTTACCTTTACAAGGTTGAGAAAATACACAAAGTGGCAGCTGCAGTGGGACTGCAAATCTAAACAACAACTATTGTATTACCTAAATGACGAGATTGGTTTCAAGGCCGTCTCCAATTTTACAGCCCAATTCGTATTTTTAAAGACTCGGTTTCCCCATCCTGCCTGCTGTGATTTATCTTTTGAAATAAAGACACACCACGGAGCCTCTTCTGTCATTCCTGCTTGTTTGAGTGCCACTGTGTAAATCAAAGGCATTTTATTGGACAGGAAACCGAGATAGGAGCCTGGATAGCTCAGCAGACTAATGCATTGTAATTTAACTCCAGCTGTCTGCAATTAGTAAGTTCGAATCTTGCCAGGCTCAAGGTTGACTCAGCCTTCCATCCTTTCTAAGGTAGGTTAAATGAGGACCCAGTTTGTGGGGGCAATAAGCTGACTTTGTAAAAATATACAAAAGTATGAAGGCTTATTGCTTAACGCATTATAAGCCGCCCTGAGTCTCCGGAAAAGGGTGGCATATAAATCAAATTAAAAAAAAAAAAAGGATAAAAACCCGCACCTATAAATCTAAATTTAAATCCGCTTCTCTTGTAAACCTCTTGATTTCCCTCCAGCTGACTGCCCTGCTGCTCAGCTGGTCAAGCCGCGAAGAGACGCTCGACCGATACCAGGTTTCTTTGCTCCTCACTCAAGGTTGATCGTTTTTACTAAAAATAAGCAGCCTGACAGCGCGTTAACTAGCAATGCTTCTTTGGGGCTTCTGCTAATAAGGAAATGGATATTGATTCATGAATTTATAACCCAGAGGGAGGAGACTGACTTTGCAACCTTCTGGCGTTTCATGAATGGGGGCGCTGGGTCATTCCAGCTCCTGAATGTTGAAAAGGGTCTCCTGGGATAATCTCCAGGGAGGCCGATGTTATCCCGAGATGACCCCTGCCATCTATTTCAAGGCATGTGGACAATGTCTGGGCAGTTGCAAGAGAGGGTGAATGTTAAGCCTTCTTAGGCTAACCTGGTGCCTTCGGAAGGGAGTGGGTTACAGCTCCCATGCTTCCTAGCCAGCCTGGAATGACTCCGAATATGTCCACTCTTATGCTCCCCAAGGCCATCTGGCGAGAGCCTGCCCTAAAAAAAAATAATAGCACCTATCCTCTATGGATGGAACGGCCTTTAGTCATTTAGGAAGAGGAAGGGTTGTTATTATTATTGTGTGGTCCTTGATGCTCTCTGCCAGGGGTGAAATGCTCCCAGCTCGGACCAGATCGCCCGATCCGGTAGTGATGGTGGTGGGTGGTTCAGAGAATCAGTAGCAAAAATCCCTTCCCGCCCCCCATGCCCAGCTGAGCCACGTGGTCATCAAGGCTTTTTTTTTTTTACTTTTAAAAGCATTTTTTTTACAACCTCTTCGGCCGAAGAGGTTGTAGAAAAATACTTTTAAAAAGCCTCTGACGATCCCAGCTGAGTTGCCTGATCGGCTGAAGAAGTTGTAGAAAAAATGCTTTTAAAAGTAAAAAAAAAAAAAAAAAAAAAAGTTGGCCACGCCCACTATCACATTACCCCTCCACCAAGCCATGCCCACAGAACCGGTAGTAACCAATTTTACACTGCTTTCTGCCCTTATTTTCTTTCAGACGTTTCACGACCCAACTGGGTAACATCATCAGTGTTAGAAGGGAGGGGAGTCGGTGGATGGAGGAGGAGGATTGTGGGAACCTTGGTGTTCTCTTGATGGTTTTCTTGCAGACGTTTCACGACCCAACTAGGTAACCTCATCAGTGCTATTTATTTTCCGGCCCACCTACTTTGGATTCCAGCTCGTTGAGATCCGACTGGCCCATGGCTGGCTCGGCCACCACTTTCTGCAGGAGAAGCAACGACTGTTTCTTCGTTTCCAGCTCTCTGGGAAATTTCTCGGAGACCAAATAAGTGTTGAACTTTGTCTCTTCTTCTAGACTCTTCATTAAGCCTGAACAACAAAGCAGAACAAAACCCTCACATCCGCATGTGTCTAAACAAAGGGAGGAGAAGGGCCATTTAGCGTCAGGCTGTAATAACTGTAATTTAGACCCAGCTAATTTAGCAGCCGGTTGCGTTAATTTCTGTGGGAACCAATAAGGAAGGAGGTCCCCGTGTTTCAATTGGCAGAGATAAATATACAGCACGTTAGCTGGAGAAACCCCAAAAGCACATAGATTTTTGTAGAAAGAGATGTCAGTTTTTCCCCCTCCATTTCCTGAACAGGGATAAAAGATGGAAGAAAAAAAAAATTCAGCCTAGATCAGTGTCAATATTTAAACACATGCGCAGCCGGTCCTCACCATTTCCTCTGGTTGCCTCCACGCGCCCTCAAATAATAAAACCTCCCCGAAAATAAGGCCAAGCACTTTTTTTCAGGGTTCAAAGAAATATAAGACAGGGTCTTATTTTCGGGGAAACACCGTATCAATCTTATTTGAATTACCGTAGAATGTATGACACCCAGGCACCACTGTTCAAGCATTGATATGTTTGTAAAAAACAAACAAACAACTTTTTTTTAAAAAAGAAAACTGCCTACTTCAGACTGTGAGATTAGCACACACACACACACACACACCCATCCCACCGGGACCGAAAGCCATCCTAATTTCCCCCCAGTTTTCAAAGAATCTTGACTTTTGCAAGGAGGCTAGAAAAAAATAAAATAAAATGCACTTTAGGGTTTTCTATTATCCTTCATAATCTCTCCCCTCCCCCTCCCCCCGACGTTTCTTTGTAGAGTGTCTAAGGCCAGACCCTGCCTGGGGCTTCGGGTCCCTCGAGGGCCATTTTGCCAGCGGCATTGTTACCTGTGCAAAGCTGTGTGTTCGTATTCATCTGTAGTTGGGTTTTTTTCCCCCCATCTCTTCTTAGAAGAAAGAAAAGAGCGATCTGCCCATATGGGGGGGGGGAGGGGGGGAAGAGACAGACTGTTTTTTGTGAGGCTGCGCTAAGGAACGTGTTCAAGCCAGAGAGAGGAAGACGGAGTTGTCTCCATCAAATTGCCTGCCGTTCAGTTCAAGACGAAGAGAGCTTCTCTCCCGAGACTTAAGGCCAGGGCTGAAATTCAACAGGTTCTGCAGAATCGGTAGCGGAAATTTTGAGCAGTTCGGAGAAACCGAATATTATTTGATTTGGAATGTTTGGTACAACTGGTTAGATAGTAGATGTAAAGATTAGGAAATTAGAAAGGGAAGATGATTAATGAACCTGTAAGCAGAATTAAGTACAACTATAAAGATAGATGAAGAATCTGTAACATTATGGTATGATAAGATGTGATAAAATAGAAAATATACATTATAAAATATAAAAAATAGTGAGAATAAATAATATATATCGTATGCAGATTAGCATATATAAAGGAATATATATATATGTGTATATATATGTGTGTGTGTGTATGTATGTATATATATATTGGATGTATACCGATACCAAAGTGTTGTAAAGATGAAAACAGTGATATAAAATCAAGAAAACTGTTTAATAAAAAAGAAAGAAAGAAAGAAAGAAAGAAAGAAAGGAAGGAAGGAAGGAAGGAAGGAAGGAAGGAAGGAAGGAAGGAAGAAACCCAGGAGAGTAACTGGCTGAAACCAGAAGTTCATTTTCGCACACACGCCCGCGCCCTGGGCAGCTCCTCCATTTTCGTGTGCGCGCTCCCTTGTCGGCACTTGGTGCCGAAAAGGTTCTCCATCACTTTCCTTCCTCTTCGGAAGAAGCCTCACATGGAAACTCCCTTTCTACAAAAGAGCAAAAGGCCCTTGCTGTTCGCTTGGATTTCAAATGCAGAAGTCAGACCATCATTTGTTGATGATATTCGGAAAGCTCCTGTCAACCCTCTGAAAAATAAATGGGAGCTGTTGTTGATTTTTTTTCGGTTTTGACATTCTTCAACCTAATTCTTCTAATCCTTGTGTTGATACCAAACACAGACAAGGACCAAAGATTTAAGTGGCTCTGTTGATACTATAAACACCGGTGGTTTTCGTTTTTTGCCAGGAAAAACCAAAAAAAAATCTCCAGCAGAATTGAGGCCTAACGTAAGATTTAGAGCTTGTGACTGCACTCGTCAAAATGTGTGTGTGTATGTATGTATGTATGTTATATTAAATATTAACTAAATATTAAATATATTAACTATACACATACACACACACACACACACACACACCCTGTTGCCCCCAAAATAAGACATCCCCTGATAATAAGCCCAATCAGGCTTTTGAGAGCATGGCAATAAGGCCAAGCGCTTATTTCAGGGTTCAAAAAAATATAAGACAGGGTCTTATTTTCAGGGAAACATGGTATATAGTGTATATAGTCTGAGCTTACCAAAAAAATAAACAGTGTGAAGACTGTTTATGGCAGGGGTCTCCAACCTTGGCAACTTTAAGCCTGGAGGACTTCAACTCCCAGAATTCCCCAGCCAGAATTCTGGGAGTTGAAGTCTTCCAGGCTTAAAGTTGCCAAGGTTGGAGACCCCTGGTTTATGGAGATTCTCTGTCATGCAGATCAAGGTTGTCCCAAAGGTGCTTTTTTCAAGAGGCAACTGGACTTTCTGTTTTTTTCTCTGAAGACGTTTCACTTCTCATCCAAGGAGCTTCTTCAGCTCTGCGTTAGTTGTGCCTTCTTTATAAATTCTGCGACCTGCTCCAATATTTCTGTTGTTATGGAGCTGAAGAAGTTTCTTGGACAAGAAGCGAAACGCCTTCAAAGAAAATACCAGAAAGTCCAGTAGAAAGCACCTTCTTCAAGTGTGAAGACTGCAAAGTCCTTCCGCTGTTGCAAAAAAAGTTCAAGAGGTTAATTGGGATCTCCTCCACCACTTTCCCCACCTTCTTCCTCTCCACAGCCACGACTTAAAACACTCCAGCTGAAAATCCAGGCGACTCTAAAGCACTTTAATCTGAGACGGGCCATCACTCAGCGTTACTCAGCTCTGTCAACAGCTGATGTCATCGGTTCTTAGCAGGAAAAGACCTGAGCGTATCTTAGTCGCGCTTACGCAGGGGGCTAAACTATGCAAGGCCTGCTAGAACCCAAGAGGAAAGGGAATCTTTCAGAGCTTAAAGTTTTAAAAATAGGATAACGGGCTGTCTTTGAGCAGGTCAATCTGTTGGTTGTTGGTTTTTTTTTTTTTTTTTTTAAAAAAAGACCCAGGATTAATCCTTCCTGGGCGATAGGATTCTCTGAGACCAACAGAAATAGAAAGCTATGAAATTGCACCAAGTCAAACTCTGAAAATGTAAATTCAGAGAGAAGGGGTGGTGATGGAAATTACAGCTTTTGCTTTTTTTGTGCAGTGTTTTTTAAGTGGATGTTTTGGGCAGAAGACCAAAAGCCACAGTGGTGTGTGCGTGTGTGATGGATTGGGAAGACTCCCACTTACTTTCTGGCTTTGAATCCACGGCTGCGTGACGCATATCCTTGAGCTGAAGCTGAATTCGGTGCAGTCGCTGCTCTGCGTGAAAAAGCTGGGGAGGGGGAAAAAAAAAATAAGCACAGGGTTTTTGTTTTTTTTAATTCCTCTGCCCCCGATTCTTTGGAAATAAGATAGCTTCGTGCCAAACAAAGAGGAAATCTCTGTGAAAGAACGGCTAAATAGATGGAGGACGCATACAAAGGGCTGGCTGTTCCCTCCCAGGAATCAGGGGACATTGAAATGGCAGATTTGGCAAGACAAACTGTCCACCTGTTGTGCCAGCTCTTTTTCTCTTTTCTTTAAATGGACCTGGTTAACATTGCGTTGGCGAAGCAGCGCGGAGAAAACCTTCCTAGAGAGGTCAAGTGATTAGTCTCGGCATCTCAAAGGCTGGCTGGCAAGCAAGGGCCCTGCTCCCCCAGGTCTGCTATGGGGAAGCAGGAAGGGAGTTAACGTGAACCCCAATTTCTCCACGAATATAGATTCTGGGGAGCTTTAGGATCAGCAAAAATTTAAAATTAAAAAAAAAAAAGGAATACAGGTAGTCCTCGGCTTACGACCACAATTGAGCCCCCCCAAAATTCTGTTGCTAAGTGAAACATAGGTGAAGTGAGTTTTGTCCCATTTTACGACCTTCCTTGCCACACTTGTTAAGTTAATCACACAGTTGTTGAGTGAATCTGGCTTCCCCAATCAGCTTTTGCTTGTCAGAAGGTCGCAAATGGGGATCATGTGAGCGACCGTCATAAATGTGAGCCCCTTGCCAAAGCATCTGAATTTGGTTCACGTGATGCTGCCACGGTCGTCGGTGTGAAAAGCGGTCCCAAGTCCCATTTTTCAGGGCCGTTGTTGTCATTTCCGTCAGTAAATGAACCGCCATAAGTCGAGGACTACCTGTATTGAACCAACAAGAACGCCAGCATCTCTGGGACAAAAAAACCCCCCAAAAGATCTTGAATAGGAAGACCCCATACCTGGTTTTTCTGCTCTTGCTTCTGCTGGGCGAGGCTTTCCTCCCGCTCTTTCTCCACCCGAAGCTGCCTGGCCATTTCAAGCATCCGCTGATGGTTCTGCACCGTCTCCACCTTGGGAGAAAGGGGACAAGCCAAGCGAGTGAGCCGAGAAAGCCATCCCGGGGATCGTGTGTCTCACAGGTTCGCGCCATCCTTCCTTCCTGTCCTCGAGACTTTGAGGAGCTGTCGTCTCCTCCCTGTCATGAGGCTCAAGTTCTTTCGAAGTTCTGGAGCCCTGCCTGGAGAAGATTGGCTTTTCCTCCTGGGAGACATCTGATGCCCTTCTCCAGACTCACAGCTTGTAAAGCTTAATTCTTGTTTGCATTCCCGCAAGCCGAAGGCGAGGGTGTCTCACGCCCGCCTACTTACCCGCTTCCTCAGCCGTTCTACTCGCTTCATCAGCTGATCCTTCTCCTCTTCCATTGCAGTGATATCCTAGTAGTGAGACAAGAGACAAATCGGTGGCGTAAAGGAACATTCAGCCTTGCAAATCAGAAACCCCAACAAAGAGAAGTATCCGTGAATTCAGCTCAGGATTCCAACGGTCTTACTTTAGGTGCGTTAATTAGAATCAACTCACCGTGCTCAAAGAAGGAATTGGGTCTTACTTTATAGCAGGGGTCTCCAACCTTGGAAACTTTAAGGCTTGTGGTCTTCAGTTCCCAGAATTCCTCAGCCAGCCATGGTAGCTGTGGAATTCTGGGAGTTGCAGTCCCCAGGTCTTAAAGTTGCCAAGGTTGGACACCCCTGTTTTACAGAATTTGTAGAGGTGAATAAATGACATCAAGATATATGACTTATACATTCTCAGGGGCTTCCGTTCTCAATTTGTCCCGACTTCAGGTAACAAAGTGGTTCTGAATTGGCAAGTGGGCTTGTAAAATATTTCTGAGCTGGACGACCATGTAAATTTAGACCAAAGAGGCTTGGCCTGTTTTTAGAAATGTTATGTTCATTTTCAGATCTCAATCTCAAACCTTTAGAAATCTCAACGTTTTCTTACCCTTCTTATTTCTGCTGTTGAAAAGCCAGAGGTCCTGAGCTGTTCGCATTCTTTATGTAAGCTTTTGAAAGCTTCCATCAGCTCTTCGTACTGCCAAAAAGAAAAAGATGATTTTTAATGCCGAAATTATCACCCATTAATTCTCAGCACAGTCATGCTTGAGTTATACCCCCAGGGACAGGTGAACAAATTAATAGATGTATGTTGTCTCTTGAAATGACCCATTTTTAGAGATCAAACCTTATGAATTAAATCCCAAACCATTTTTGTCCTGCATTTAGAGAACAAAGCACAAAAAAAACCCCCAAATGCGCACATAAAATTTTTGCAATTAGATGACATAGAAACATGATTTCTAGTCTCCCCCAAAATAAAATATATATCTTAATGCATAATTGTTATGTATTAATGTATATACCAAATATATACATTAATAAGAGCAAAATCCTAGGTCTCACCTCAGCAGATGGAAACTTATCAAGCATGACACATTTAAAAAAACCCAAAGAGGTTTATCCATGTTCTGCCTTTGATTTGCCTGTCTTACAAGCTGCCACTGAATGAATGGGGTTTTTTGTTTTTTTTTTATTTGATTTATATGCCGCCCTTCTCCGGAGACTCAGGGCGGCTTACAATGCGTTAAGCAATAGCCTTCATCCTTTTGTATATTTTATACAAAGTCAGCTTATTGCCCCCACAAACTGGGTCCTCATTTCACCTACCTTAGAAAGGATGGAAGGCTGAGTCAACCTTGAGCCTTGGAGAGATTCGAACCAGCAGTAAATTGCAGGCAGCTGTGTTAATAACAGGGTGCGTAGACCACTGTACTATCAAGGCTCTTTTTGTGTGCCTAGCTTTCTTGCAGGAGGGATGAGGAATGTATGATCAAGGCTACCTGTCTGTTGGTATCAGCCACCGTGTCGTCCTGAAGGAACTCGGTTGGCACATCGATCTTGATCAGAAAGCGGGCCAGGTAGGCCCTTTTCTTCAGCTCATTGGTCCTCTGAAGGAGCCAATGCAGGACGGGGTGAATGACGGGCTTGCTCCCCGTAACTAACCCTTGACGGAAGGTGCTCCTGCAATAACAGGGATAAAATCATTCAAAGATTTAAAATAACGGTAGCCAAGAGTTAGCAGTTTTTTGCATAGCTATCAAAGGGCTGAGGGTCAGTTAAATCAGACAATTTTTCAAACTCAAAGACACTGGTTTGTTGTGTGATTCTTCATCAATCAAGGTAAAGGTAAAGGTAAAGATTCCCCTCGCACATCTGTGCTAGTCGTTCCTGACTCTAGGGGGCGGTGCTCATCTCCGTTTCAAAGCCGAACAGCCAATGCTGTCCGAAGACGTCTCCGTGGTCTTGTGGCCGGCATGACTCAACGCCAAAGTTGCACGGAACGCTGTTCCCTTCCCACCAAAGGTGGTCCCTATTTTTCTACTTGCATTTTTTACCTGCTTTCGAACTGCTAGGTTGGCAGAAGCTGGGACAAGTAACGGGAGCTCACCCTGTTATGTGGCACTAGGGATTTGAACCGCTGAACTGCCGACCTTTAGATCAACAAGCTCAGCGTCTTAGCTACTGAGCCACCATGTCCCTTCATCAATCAAACCATCCCCCAATTTTTCTAAATTTTCCAAAAGGCTGATAACTTCTATGCTTCCAGTTTTCATCCCCAGCTGCTCTGAAAGACTGTGCCTTGGTGAAGGCCCAGCCCCTGTATCTATTCAGACAAATGAATTAAAATCTCCCTTTCTCAGCAACTGTCTCTGAGAGGTTGTCTGTAAAAGCTGGCCACAGCACCAGGTGCCCGATTTAATTTAGCCCTGGAACCATGCCAAATGCCATCCTCTTCAGATAAACCTGGCAAATTCCCCCACACAATCATGGCTGCAGTTCAGGGAATTAACTAAGAAGCAGCTACTGGTTTGCCATTAATCAACTAAATATGAACTGTCCATTTTATATTGTAAGCTCTTTGAAAAAAAAAGTCACTGGCGCTTTGTGTTAAAACAGCAGCACCCTCTAGTGTTACGCAGAATGTACAAAGGGGGCTGAAAAAAATACAGTATATGCAGCAGCGGTCCGATCCAGCCTGAAATAAATCCCCAAATCAATAGTGTTAGTTTGGAAGCAGAATCCAACTGATTTTATTGTGATTTATTCCCACATACGTTTGTAAACTTGTTGAGGTGGAAACATGTAATACAAAACAAACTTTCTCAGATTGTCATGACTGTCCCCATCCTTGCGCCCAACTCCTCAGCCCAGTTAGTCTTCAAAATTAAAATTATCTAACAAAGAGGGATAATGGTAAAGTATCATGTGACAGGTAAGCTAACAAACCAGTGACTCTAGAAGAGGTAAGTTTTGTGTAAATATATGATGTTATTGCATTCAACAACAGCTGAATTTTATAATAACTGTGTGTTTTGAGAAGGGGATTATTAAAGGGGATTTCCTTTGTTTTTTAAAATGTTTTTAGTAATTTGTAAACTATTCAGAGTTGCTGGGAGTTGGGCAGCATACACATTTAATACATTACCTCTACTACTACTAATACTACTACTTACAAGTCACTGGTACCTCCTGGAGGTTTGTACTTAAGAATGCCGAGCAGGGTCAACATCCGTTTTGCTGTGTGTTCCGGCAATTCTTCTCTAATGTCAACGATGTGCTGAAAGGTTTAACCACAGTTGAGGTTACAACTGACACAAATAAACTACATTACTGGGGGCAGCTTAAGGGGATCAAATATAATGAATGTTAAGAGCCCGGGGATGTTCTATGGAAGTTCCAGGAAGTGAAAGCATTAGTCATGTAATCAGATGTGATTTTCCTTTCCATGAGTTGAGGACGGGCATAGTCAAATACACGGGATCTCAATCGTCTTAGGCATGTCTCTTTAAGATGAAGAAAAGGGTTTCATTTCGAGCCAAACCACTAAAGCCAGCCAGATCTGCCTTTATAACATCAGTCCTCCAAGTTGGTCAAAACATCCACAATTTTGATCAGTCCAGCCTTTGCCAGATCTGGGCACCAGCTTGGATAAGGCTAAAGGATCAAGCCATCAGATCGAATCATAAGCTGGGGGAAAAAAACGATCCCCAGGATTACCTAGGTCAACCCTCTGTAATAGGGGTGTTGTGGTCCCCCAGCAGCCTGCGGAGGTAGCAGTGGAGTCGGACAGTGAGAAGGCTGGGGAGGAACATGGGCCAGTCCTGGAATCTGGGGAAGGCCCGGATGAGGGTTCTGCGTTGGAGGCAGAGATGGGGCCAGGGCCATCTGGGAGTGATGCACAGACTCTGGAGCCCCCCGAGGCAAAAAAACAGGAGGAGCCTGTTCCTAGTGCACGCATGCAGAGCTGCCAGAAGGCAAGAGCAGCTAAAGCAAAAGGGAGTAAGGCCAGGAGATGATTGGCCCCTCCCATAAGGCTTAAAAGAGAAACAAGGGCACTTGGGCTTTTTGCAGGAAAGCAACGTTGCTAACTCTGTTTTCAGTCGGCATCTCTTCTTTGTTTCTGAACTTTGTGGGGCTTTGCCAAGTAAGGCCTTTGGCAGGGTGTCAAAGAAGATAAAGGTTGGTAATTATCCTGAAGGATTTCTTCCGAAGGACTTGTTTTGCAACTAATTGGGACTCAGCTGGGAATGGACGTAATTCTCAGCTGTTACAATAAAATAGGTTTTTTGGGGACTAATTGTGTATTGTAATGACTCAGTAAGCCTAGGTCACAACAAGGGGTGTCAAACCCAAGGCCTGGAGGCTGGATCCGGCCCGCAGGGTGCTTAGATCTGGCCCATGGGGCCGCCCTGGAAACAGCGAAGGACCAGCCCACGGTGCCCCTGCAAGAGGAAATGGAGCTCGGCAGGGCCGCAGGCATCCCTCCCAAGCTCCATTTTTGTTGGCAGAGGGTTGCAGGAAGCCATCACAGCCGAAAACGGAGCTAGGGGGCCATTTTCGCTGGCAGAGTGCTTGGGCTGCCAAAGGCGTCCCCGAAACGAGTGACGTTGAACTGGCCACACCGACCCCGGCCCTCCGAGGTCAAACACAACCCTGATGCGGCCCTCAATGAAACCGAATTTGACACCCCTGCTCCGTAAGATGCAGGAAAAAAAACCAGGACTGTTTTCCAAAGAGAGATTGCTGTCCTGGTAAAAGTCTGGCGTACCTTGGGGTCAATCTCGCCCAGGACATCGCTCAGCAACTGCAAGAGCTGCGTTGATTCCAGAGAGTCAAAAGTGATCAAGTTGAAATTCTTTTTGAAGGGCTCTTTGTTGAGCTTCTCAACAATGAATTTCAGTTGGTCACTCATGATGGCGTCTAGAAAAGGATCTGCAGGAAGGGAAAAGAAAAAGAGGTTAAGGAAGAAGTCGCTGCTTTTAATCCGTCCTCCATTTTACTATATTATTTTTATCGATTGATTGGATTTCTATGCTGCCCATCTCCCCTACAAGGTGACTCTGGGAGGCTTACAAATTATAAAAAGAAGCAAAAAAAACCCCTAATTAAATTCAGTTAAATTTTGATTAAACATTAATTGCAGCTGCTCAACACCCACCTACCCCAAAGATTCTTTAAACAGGCCATTAAAATGCAGAAAACGATTTCTTCAACAAAAATGGCTTTAATGCCTTAAGTTATTTCTCTTCCATTGCATCGGCTGTGGATTTCTTTTTCCTCTCTTCCTTGTGCCCCATCTGGATTCCCCCACACCCCCGTTGTCCATAGTGAGTGTGGCCATATCCACAAGGGAAGGATGCTCACAGGGGGTCTCCAGCTTGAGCAGGGGGTTGGACTAGACGACCTCCAAGGTCCCTTCCAACCTCCCTCCCTCTTTCTTTCTTTCTTTTTTCTTTCTTTCCTCCCTCCCTCTTTCTTTCTTTTCTTCCTCCCTTTCTTTCTTTCTTTTTCTTTCTTTTCTTCCTTCCTTCCCTTCCTTCCCTTTCTTTTTTCCTTCCTTCCTTTCTTTCTTTTCCTTTCTTTCTTTCCTCCCACCCTCTTTCTTTTCTTCCTCCCTTTCTTTTTCTTTCTTTTCTTCCTTCCTTCCCTTTCTTTTTTCCTTTTTCTTTCTTTCTTTTCCTTTCTTTCTTTCCTCCCACCCTCTTTCTTTCTTTCCTCCCTCCCTCCCTACTTCTTTCTTTTTCTTTCTTTTCTTCCTTCCTTCCCTCTTTTTCTTTCTTTCTTTCTCTCTCTCTCTTCCTTCCTTTCTTCCTTCCTTTCCTCCCTCCTTTCTTTCTTATTTAAATTTTTATCCACCCACCTCACTTATAAGGATCTATGTTCATCCACAACTTGACTGGGCTGCTTGAGCTATTACGGCACATTTTGGGGGCTGCAAACCCCCACCCACCCACCCTTGCAGGGAAGGCGAAGTTTCTCCCCTCCCTCCAATTGTGGATGGGGGGGTGGCCTTTCAATTACTCTACTGACATAGTTGGCAGCCTAAAAATGGGAGGATTTTTGGGATTTTTAGACCCGGCAAAGGGGGCCCAACCAGCTCCTTGCAGTGCTTCCCAAACTGGGCCACTGCAAAAGGGGTGGACTACATCTCCCATAAGTCCCCAGCCCTGGGGAATTCTGGGAGTTGTCGCCCACCCCTCTTGCAGTTGGGAACTGACCTATTTGGGTGAAAGGCCCCTCCCACCTCATCCAACTGCATCCTCTTGGGGGGGCAGCCCAGCCCCCTCCCACTCAGGCTAAACGGAAGCGAGGACCCTCAGCGCCCCCAAATTTTAAGGAGGCCCGCAAAGACCACCCCCCTCTTTCCGCCTCCCCTCTCCTCGCGCCCCTTCCCCACCTCGGGAAAAGCGCCGGGCCCGCCTAGGCCTTTAGTGACGGTTGCTAGGCGACGGGGGTCCAGTTCCGCCCACGTGACCAGCATAGCGGGAGGGAGGGAGGGAGGGAGGGAAGAAAGGAGGCGCGGCTTGAAGACACGCCCCTTCCAGCCGTTGACGTATGAGAAGGGGGCGGGGCAAGGCGCTCTCTCGGGAAGAGTGGGGAGGGGGAGAGCGGCAATCCTACTGCGCCTGCGTGATGCGAGGAAGCGAAAAAGAAGAAAGTGGAAGAAAAAAAAATCAGAATTTTCTTAAAAATGAAGAAGAAAAAGAGGATTCGGGAGGGGCCGAGGATGGTCTCGCGGCCGAATGAACTGGGCCTCCCCTCCCTCTCTGCCCTGGCACTCAGGAGGGTTTGGACTACAACGCCCAGAATCCACAGCCCGCTGGAGGAAGGTTTGGGGGATTGCATTGGAATGCGTCGCCTCTGGAAGGGGCCGCTGCTCCCCAAGAATGGGGCTGACCGGATGCATTGAGTCCCAGCGGGGTGATTTGCAAAAAAAAAAAAAGTGCTTGGATAACCTCGGGATGGGAGACCACGAGGAAATCCTGCAAAAGAGAAAGGTGAACAGCTGCCACTTGGCTGCCAAGGAAACCACCTGAAGCCATCTGGGTTTTTGCTCCAACAGGTGGAGGAGCACACAAGACCAGGTCTTTGGTTACCTGAAGACCCAACAAGTTAGGAATTGGGTTACGGGGTGCAATTTTGGGATTGGAACCAATTAACGAGCCCCTTTCATTAGGGAAAAACCTGCCTTACCCTCTTTTCCCCCTTTCACCTTGGAACCCTTTCCCAAAATTAGGATGTCCAACTCATTAGGCTTTCCCAAATCGAATTGGGCAGAACCCCCCCCCTCGGATCTGGATTCACATAACCCCCTCCCCAGATTTGCAAAGCATTCAAAAGACTTTAGCTGAAATTGGAGAGATTCATCTCCATCCTCAACAACTAGAAAGTGCAAAATAAAAGGTGTGGCTTTCGGCATGTTGTACAAGAGGGATGTCCAAAGCTTGGCAAATTTAAGCCCTGTGGACTTCAACTCCCAGAATTCCCCAGCCAGATGTGCTGGCTAGAGAATTCTGGGAATTGAAGTCCACAATTCTGTTAGGGGAATTCTGGGAGTTGAAGTCCACAATTCTGATGGGGGAATTCTGGGAGTTGAAGTCCACAATTCTGACTGGGGAATTCTGGGAGTCAAAGTCCACAGTTCTGGCTGGGGAATTCTGGGAGTTGAAGTCCACAAGTCTTAAAAGTTGCCAAGCTTGGACACCCTTGCTGTACGGCTATTTCTCCTACCAAGATGCGAGGGAAAACGCCTCTCCTTCTGGTGAACCCTGATCTGCACCAATATCCAGACAGGAATTACAGCTCAAATCAAAAGCTTTTAATGAATGAAACGTTTTTTTACCAAATAAAACGCGCTTTGAACGGCTCCCTCTCCTGACAATCCTGAATAAAAGGGGGTGCGTGGGGGAGCCTGAGTCATTTAGGGAAAAGGAGTTCCTCTTAAGGACAGGCTGATCAGCCTTTCATTTCCTCCCCTGCCCCTTTAAGATTTGTGGGGTTGTGGTTTTTAATTGTTGTTCCGGGCTGAGGAGCTGCACAGTTTCTCTGAAAGTCAAAAGACAGATATATTTTTTTTTCCTCCCACCCAGCATGGCAGCCTGTTCCAGCTTGAGGAGCGTGTTCGAATACGAAACCAACAAAGTGGTGCGAATCTACAGCGTTTGGTACGGGAGCCTCAAGTGGATAATCCATTTCATGGTTTTCCTATATGTTAGGTAAGTTGGAAAGGGGAGATTTGGGTAAATCAGTGGGGAAGGGAAGCATGGGAGAAGTGGGGGAGAATTGGGTTGTCTTGTATCCTCTCTCCGGTTCAATATCTTAAATAACGACCACAGTAAGAGTTTGCGCTCAAAAGTGGACCGTAAATTTATTTATTTATTTATAATGCAATTTATATGCCGCCCTATCTCCAAGGACTCAGGGCGGCTCACAACGGCAAAGATGCACCGTTCCTCAATAAAACAATATAAAATTAAAATTCCAATCCTACCGTAAATGCTACCGTTTGGATAGGAGATTTTCCCATCGACCAACTTCCTCTGATCCACCAGCATGGAAGAGTTTTTTGTGTGTGTGTTTTTTTTAATATTTAAACAAAACATAAAACATCATCCTCCATTACAGTTGCAAGCAGTGTGTCGGTCGGTTACAAATCTTTTGTGCTTCGTCTCACATTCATAATTTACTAATTTTCTAATTTCTCACATCATCAATCGAATGTTATATCTTTATATTATTATTCCTACTTGTCATTCATTCAAGAACGGCATTTTCATCCCGTAAAAATCACTTGCATGTATTGTTTTTATAACATTCATTTCATATTATTTCATTTCTATGTTTTATTATCTAGCCATTGATAAAATAAATCCCCTCTTTTATAATAGTGTTCCCGTTCTCTGATTTGAAATATCAGTTTACTCATTTCAGCACGTTCCATGATTTTCACCAGGGAAGAGTTTTAAGATGGTGTGAATACGGGATACTTTGCTGCCCCAAATATAATCAAGAAATTGTTGGGGAATCTCTTGCGGTGGAAAAATCTCATATATTTGCTTTTGGGGCATCCAAACTTTCTGACGTTACACGCTGCACATTGTGTTGTTGTGTTGTGAGATTTCTGGTGGACGTGGGCTGAACGGAGCGTGGAAAGATTTTCAAGTAGAATCGTTGTTGAAGGAAGTGGATTCTCAGACCGGAGACGCTTTTTCACTTGAGTTGAGCAAAAGAGGGCTGGAATGATCTAGAAATCTTTGACGGGATCTCTCGGCTTCCAAGGGGAAGCTGTTTTCGTCCAGCGATCAGAAGACAAATGCAGCTTTGTGACTTTCCACCCACACGGAATAAATATTCTGATGTAACCAGTCACTCTGAAAGACCCATCGTCTGGCTTTTAGTCCAGTCCAAGTGAATAAATAACAATCCACAAATCTAGGAATCTTGTATGTTAGCAATAGAAGAGAGGGTTGGTAGCTCAGGGTTGAACTGGGGGGTCCCTGGTGCTCTCTGAGTTTGGTGGTTTTCTTGAAGACGTTTCCTGACCCAACTAGGGAACATCATCAGGGCTAGATGGGAGTGAAGTTTGCAGAGAAGAGGAGGAAGAGAAAGAGGAGGAGGAGGAGGGAAAAGAAAGAAGAGAAGGAGGAGGAAGAGGACTGTGGGGTCCTTGGTGTTCTCTGAGCTTGGTGGTTTTCTTGCAGATGTTTCCTGGCCCAACTAGAGAACCTCATCCATGCTAGAAGGGTTTTGTGAAAAGGAGGAGGAAGAGGAGGAGGAGGACAATGACTGTGGGGTCCCTGGTGCTCTCTGAGCTTGCTTGAAATGTTTTGCTGAAGCAAGATCTGTTCCACTTTGAACGGACAATCGAGAGTTTTCTAAAACCTCAGTTTTCCCCTCTGCAAAATGGGCGCAAAACCGAACCCTCCAGCTCAAACCTTTTTCCGCTGTGTTTCTTCAGCATCGTCCTGTTTGCTGATCGACGCTATCAGAAGAAAGATTCGGTCATCAGCTCGTTGCACGTGAAGGTGAAGGGGGTGTCCCAGACTGACAAAAGGGTTTGGGATACAGCCGAATACACCATCCCTGCGCAGGTGAGTCCTTTTCCGGAAAGCCAAAGGAGAAAACTATCAGGTGAAGCAGTGAAAAGCGAAGGGTTTGAGCCTGAGAGATGCATTAGAAAAAGAGTCCCCTGCTGTCATAACCGTGACCCCAATTTTCTTCTAGAATTCTTGGAGGGCACCCCTCTTTTCCCCCTAAATTCTTGTCCTCCTGGGTTTCTTTTCGAAGGAATCCACGAACCATCTTCAAGTTGTTGCAATAGATTTGTTTTTCAGCAGACCGACCGAGTGATTCCACTTTTTCCCTTCTCTTTCGTTCATTTAGGGTGTGAATTCCTTTTTTGTGCTGACTAATATCATCACAACCGAAAATCAGGTTCAAGGACTTTGCCCCGAGGTACCAGCATTTCCTACCTGTTCTATTTTTATTTTTTTAAAAAAATTATATTAAGTTTACCAAGAGCTAAAATGCAAAAGGAAGGAAGGAAGGAAGGAAGGAAGGAAGGAAGGAAGGAAGGAAAGGAAGGAAGAAAGGAAGGAAGCTGTGGGAAAATGGGAGAGGAAAAAGGGAAGAGGAAGAAGTGTAATCTAGAGTGGGAAGAAAAAGAAAGAAAAAGTGATTTTCTGAGTCCTTTTAGCGCAGATAGTAAAATGACATTACAAACGTAACTTTTTACGAATGAAGGCAAACTTTTACTTTTAAGGCAAACTTTAACTTTTTTTACTTTCATGTACGAATAGGGTACTGGCCATTTCTATAGCAACAAACCCGTCCAATCAACAAAACCCAAAGTCAACATTTCATACCCGACCTTCATATTTTAAGTGAAACAGGCAATAGGTAGCGATTTATTTTTGGCAAACCTGTTTATATTTAATTTGAAATCATTTCTACGGATACACTCATGTACTGGTTTGTGTGTCCCACCCACTTCCCTGGTTTTTAAAACAGTGGGAAGCAGGCTGTAACTAGCCCAACGTTCTTCTTGGCAAGGATTTTTTTTTAATTTATTCCCTTCCCATCAGCTAGAAAATTGGTGAGTAAGCTCCAGGCTATGTCAGTTTCTACCTGTTTACAAGTTGGAAAGCAAGGGCGTTTTTGTGAATTGCAGGGGAATTTGACAGAAGACCAACCTGTGAAGGGATCTGTTGTAAGAAGCTACTCCCGAGGAGCCGTCCTGGAGGAAAAACTAGCGTCATGGGAAAAAGGGGATAATAGGAAAATATTATCCGGATGCAACTTGTTAGGAGAGAGAGAGACAGAGACAGAGACAGACAGAGAGAGAAAGAGAGAGAGAGAGAGAGAGAGACATAGAGCAATACAGAGAGAGGGGGAGAGAGAGACAGAGAGACAGAGAGAAACAGAGAGAGAGGGAGAGAGAGAGAGAGAAACAGAGAGAGGGAGAGAGAGGGAGAGACATAGAGAGATACAGAGGGAGAGAGAGAGAGAGATACAGAGAGAGGGAGGGAGGGAGCTACAGAGAGGGGGGAGAGAGACACAGAGATACAGAGAGAGAGAGAGAGAGAGAGAGACATAGAGAGATACAGAGAGAAGGGAAAAGAGAGAGAGAGACACACAGAGAGAGAGAGAGAGATACAGAGAGAGAGAGAGAGAGAGAGACCAATAAGCTTAAAATGTGTTTTTTTTCCTGTTTTATGCTTTCAGTTTCCTCTTGCTAAAGCGGTGTGTTCTACCGACAAAAGCTGCACGAAAGGTCGAGTAGACCCACAGGGTAACGGTAAGCCAGATTCATTTTCACCCTCGCGGTTGGAAATTCCTTTCCAACGAAATGTTTAGTCTCCAGATGAGGTTCCTTGATGAAATGTGGGCAGAGGTTCTGACCAGTTCTGAAGAACCGGTAGAGGAAATTTTGAGTAGTTCGGAGAACCGGTAGTAAAAATTCCGACTGGCCCCGCCCCCATCTATTCTCTGCCTCCCGAGTCCCAGCTGATCAAGAGGAAATGGGGATTTTGCAGTATCCTTCTCCTGAAGTGGGGTGGGAATGGAGATTTTACACTATCCTTCCCCTGCCACACCCACCAAGCCAAGCCCACAGAACTGCTAGTAAAAAAATTTGAAACCCACCACTGGATGTGGGGGGGGGGGGTTTGTCTCTCTTCCCTTGGTAGGCATCCAGACGGGCAAGTGTGTGAAATATAACAGTACCGTCAACACATGTGAAGTCTCCGCTTGGTGTCCTGTGGAGTCAATCAAAACCGCCCCAAAGTAGGTGCTTTTTTCTTAGCTGCTCCTGTATCCTCTTTTAGTCTGTCTCCTTCCCTGTTTAATTGCCTTAATGCAGGGGTGTCCGACTTTGGGAACTTCTTTAAGACTTGTGGACTTCAACTCCCAGAATTCCCCAGCCAGCCATGCTCTCTGGGAGTTGAAGTCTACAAGTCTTAAAGAAGTTCCCAAAGTTGGACACCCCTGCATTAAGGTAGGGAGAGTTGACGTCCACAAGTGTTAGGATTCTGGGAATTGAAGTCCACAAATGTTAGGATTCCGGGAGTTGAAGTCCACAAGTCTTAGGATTCTGGGAGTTGAAGTCCACAAGTGAAGTCCACAAGTCTTAGGATTCTGGAAATTGAAGTCCACAAGTCTTAGGATTCTGGGAATTGAAGCCCAGAAGTGTTAGGATTCTGGGAGTTGAAGTCCACAAGTCTTAGGATTCTGGGAGTTGAAGTCCACAAGTCTTAGGATTCTGGGAGTTGAAGTCCACAAGTCTTAGGATTCTGGGAGTTGAAGTCCACAAGTGAAGTCCACAAGTCTTAGGATTCTGGGAGTTGAAGTCCACAAGTGTTAGCATTCTGGGAGTTTGAAGTCCACAAGTCTTAGGATTCTGGGAGTTGAAGCCCAGAAGTTTTAGGATTCTGGGAGTTGAAGTCCACAAGTATTAGGATTCTGGGAGTTGAAGTCCACAAGTGAAGTCCACAAGTCTTAGGATTCTGGGAGTTTGAAGTCCACAAGTCTTAAAGTTCTCAAGGTTGAACAGCCCTGCCCTAATAGCTTCCTGTCACAATAATTGCAGGGCATTTTTGAGGGCCATCCTTGAATACTGTTCAGAGAAACCAATTTGTGTAAACCACAATGGGTCTCTGGCATGCATTTTGCAGACCTCAATGCCCAGCCTCTTGAACAGACTCCCCAGCTAAAATGATTCAATTACCTGGGGGGGCGGGGTGATCATGAACTGACTTGGATCTTTTCATCCTTCCAGGCCAGCCATTCTGGACAGTGCTGAGAATTTCACCGTGCTTATAAAAAACAACATCCACTTTCCAAAATTTGATTATACGACGTAAGTGGGATCTGGGCTTGGGATGGCTGTATTTGAAGGGAGGGTCCCTCCTGTTCTCTTCCTGGGAAATCGATCCCTTGATGGGGATCATTTGCTAAGCTGTGGTAGAGCTTCCAAAAATCTGTGTTTGCAGAGGTGGACTTGCAACAAAACAGAAATAAGGGTTAAGCGTGAAATTCCTGAAAGAGCATCTGTGCTTGGTCTTCCGAAATCCTGTGCATTTTATAAAAAAATGCATTTGTGTGGCTAGGCTGACAAAACTGCTCCTCTTCTGAATAATATGACACGATTGTTATTCTGAAGGGACCATGGAGGTCTTCTAGTCCAGAGGTCTGCAACCTTCAGCACTCAAAGAGCCATTTGGACCCGTTTCCCACAGAAAAGAAAACACCGGGAAGCCACAAAACCTGGGTGGGCATGGCCAACTTGATGTCACTCACTTCCACCAGTCACATGACACACACACCCCCAGCCACGCCTACCCAGCCGGTCATTAGGGCAGAGAACCAGTTGTTAAAAAACACCGGGAACCACAAAATCCTTTTGACATCTCTCTCTCTCTCTCTCTCTCTCTCCCCTCCCTCCTCCCTCTCTCTCTGTTTCTCTCTATGTCTCTCTCTCTCCCCCTCTCTCTGTATCTCTCTATGTCTCTCTCTCTCTCTCCCCCCTCTCTCTGTATCTCTCTATCTCTCTCTCTCTCCCACTCTCTCTGTATCTCTCTATGTCTCTCTCTCCCCCTCTCCCTGTATCTCTCTATGTCTCTCTCTCCCCCTCTCCCTGTATCTCTCTGTCTCTCTCTCTCTCCCCCCTCTCTCTGTATCTCTCTGTGTCTCTCTCTCCCCCACTCTCTCTGTATCTCTCTGTGTCTCTCTCTCCCCCACTCTCTCTGTATCTCTCTATGTCTCTCTCTCTCTCTCCCCCCTCTCTCTGTATCTCTCTGTGTCTCTCTCTCCCCCACTCTCTCTGTATCTCTCTATGTCTCTGCCCCAGCTGCTTCTCCATCCCCCGCCGTCACCCTTACCTTCTCAGGTCAGGCGAAGAGTGACTGGGAGGGGAGGGCGAGGGGTGAGGCCAGCCAGTGGTGGGATCACCTGACAGGGAGCCACAGCAGAGGGCCCAAAGAGCCGCATGTGGCTCTGGAGCCACAAGTTGCTGACCCCTGTTCTAGTCCAACCCGCTTCTCAAGCAGAAGAACCTCTACCATTTAGGACAAAGGACTCTCCCATCTTTTCTTACAAACGTCCGGTGTTAAGAGTTCTCAAGGTTGAACAGCCCCGCCTTAATAGCTCCCTGTCAAAATAACTGCAAAGCCCCCCCACAAACTTCTGAAGGCGAGTCCTTCCACTGATGACTTGTTCTAATTGTTCCCTGCAGAAGAAATATTCCACCGGAATTTAATGTTTCCTGTATATACAGCAAGCACAGAGCTTCGCTTTGCCCCATTTTTCGTCTGGGGGATATTCTTCAAGAGGCAGGAGAGAAGTTTTCAGAGGTGGCCGTTCAGGTAGGGGGCACTTTGAAAGTGGCCAGAGGACTATTTATTTGTTTATTGCTGCTGTTAGTTGGAAGGGCTGAGTTAATAAGGGCAAAAGTTGCATTCGATGGCGAAAAGGAGAATTTAAACCAGCGGTCACCAACCGGTGGTCCGTGAGAAAATTTTGGTGGTCCGCAGAAAAATTATTTGCATTTTTTATTTTGCACTAAATCAGGGGTCCTCAAACTATGGCCCCTGGGACGGATACGTGCAATGAAGGTTTGTGATGCTGCAGAGAGTCTCCCCCTTCGGGGTCTTTTTGTGTAGGTCGGGTGCTCAATCCATCTTGCAAATGTACTTCTCTGACGATCTTCTCCCAGGGAGGCATCATTGGCATTGAAATTAACTGGGATTGCAACCTAGACAAATGGGCGCACCGTTGCAAGCCCAACTACGGTTTCCGGCGCCTGGATGACAAACGAACCAATGAAGCCTTGTACCCTGGGTACAACTTCAGGTAATGGATATTCAAGTACTTGTGATTTTGAGGGGTGTCACAGATCAGGAGGGAGGATCTGTTTTATTTTTCCACGTGATGATCATAACAACAGAGTCGGAAGGGAGCTTGGAGGCCTTCTGGTCCAAGGTTCTGGCTTCTTCTCCTGCGTTCAGGTGCTTTGGAGAATAGCTTGACTCCCTCTTCTTTGTGGCAGCCCCTGACTGATCCTCGCACTTAGGACCATCATAGCTTCCCTACAGTCAGCAGATAGATGTCATGGTCCCTCAGTTTTTGTTTTGAGCTCTTGGGCCACCATACTGATGAAGCTACCTAGCCTGGTATTAAGACGCCTGCAGGAAAACAATCAAGCTCAGAGGACACCTGAGATTTGAACCCGACACTACAACAGTTCTTCCTGTCTGATCGTTCTAGATTTGCCAGGTATTACAAGCAGCCGGGTGGAAGGGAGGAAAGGACCCTGATCAAAGCTTACGGCATCCGTTTCGACATCCTCATCTTTGGCACGGTAAACGCCATCTGGATTTCTTCCCTCCGTCTTCATTTTAGATGAGGAAACCCCACATCATTCCAATGAGAAATTCCCCTCCCGCCCCCATGGGCAGGGTGAGTTTGTAAGTCAGTCGCTGGTGCAGAGATCCCAATTGGGGTGTGTCTCTAGCAGCCCACCTGGAGAATTTAAATCTTAAAGTCTTGATCCGGAATATTTCCTGCTTCCCTCTCCTTGCTGTTCGGATGGGAAGGAAAATTGCCATTTGTGGGATGATGTAGCCTGGATTCTCAGGAAGGGAGGGAGGGGGCTGTGTTCCAGAGGACCAAGAGACAACAAAGATTACCGTATTTTTCCATCTATAAGATGCCCCCATGTATAGGATGCCCTTGTCAGAGTTCCAACAGATGCCCTAACTAAATCATGAGCCAAGCTTCAAAAGAAATCCAGTTATTTATGAGGAGCTTCATGTCAGCATGTTCCAAGTGAAGCCAGCTCTGACCCTACGTAATTTACGTCTCAATCATGACCCTGTTTCCCCCCTCCCCCCAGGGTGTGTCATCAATCACATTTGCCAATCGAGCAATTTCACAGATTGTAGAGATCACTCCTCTCCGGCCGCTGTGGGTAACCCTGGGAGACAGCCTTGAGAGAGATATGTCTGGAATGTGCTTTTGTATTTGGCTGCCATGCTGCTTCGTTGGTTTCCCATCCCACCTTGCCTATGGCAACTCGAGAGCAAGCCAGGGATGCTTTGCGAGTTGACAACCCCCATGTTTCATGTAGTTTCTTGTAGTAAGCACACTACAAGCCATCGCTGTGCAGAAGCCAACTTATAAGAGAGTGAGTAATACAAGAACAGGTAATGTATCACAGGAACAATAGAGATGAAACCTAGACTGGCAGTGTGATACAGAAAACAACTACAATAAAGAGGAATGATAGAGCTGCCTATAAAATAGAGGCTCATCCGGCATGCTTGGCCTCGTGTCTATAAGATGCCCCTCCATTTTCAAGAAAATATTTTTAAGAAAAAATAGTGTCTTAGATACGAAAAAATACGATAGATACCCTGTTTCCCCGAAAATAAGCCTCCCCTGAAAATAAGCCCTCCCCGAAAATATTTAAATGCAGAGCTGGAAATCGGGTAAGACGGCAAGAGGAGCCCCATCTTGCTCCACGTGCCCCAAAATAATAAGACCTCCCTGAAAATAAGGCCAAGCGCTTATTTCAGGGTTCAAAAAAATGTAAGACAGGGTCTTATTTTTGGGAAAACATGGTAGATAGATAGATAGATAGATAGATAGATAGATAGATAGATAGATACCCTGTTTCCCCCAAAATAAGACATCCCCTGATAATAAGCCCAATTGGGCTTTTGAGCACATGGCAATAAGGCCAAGTGCTTATTTCAGGGTTCAAAAAAATATAAAACAGGGTCTTATTTTCGGGGAAACACGGTAGTTTGGTTGGAAGGAAGAGTTAAGAAGATGGCTCTTCCTTATAAGTTCTCAGAATAGATCTTTCTTGATGCAAATAGTCCGCGTTAGTTTGGCAAGATTTCTGTCTAAAGGCGAGAAAGAAGAAAGGAACTACTCAGAAGTAACTCCACATGTTTCGGTTCTTGTTGTAAGTCAAGGACTACCTCTGTGCCCGTGAAGGCAAGGCAAAGGGTCTTAGCAGGTTTCCCTACTGACATGATGGTCATCACTTCTGTTCTCCTTTTCCAAAGGCTGGGAGGCTGGACTTCTTTGAGGTGGTGGTGTACATTGGATCAGTGCTTTCCTACTTCGGCCTGGTAAGATATTTTTCTACTGCAGGGTCTCGGGGGCGAATTCAGAGGTGAAATATCTGCCATGGGTGAATCGCCCCCTTTCTTGAGTTGGGTTTTAAGGATGGGCAGGTCTTTAAGGATGGGGGGACCTCAGTGCCTTCCGTCATGCCCTTAAAACCCACTTTTTCCAGCAAGCTGGGCTGGCTTAAGAAGAAATTTGTAAATGTTTTAACTGGTTTGTGATTTTTAATTTTGGGGCCAAATTTATATATATTTTAATTGTTTTTTAATATTTGTATTTGATGTTCTTAATTTTGGCTGTACACCGCCCTGAGTCCTCAGGGAGAAGGGCGGTATATAAATTGGAAATAAAATAAAATAAAATAAAATAAAAATTTGTGCTGGTATTTGGATGCCCAACTCAGCTGTCTCGAAAAAAATAGCTTTGGATGCTTTTGTTGAGGGCCTTCTTGGCCGTCATGCTTTGGCATGATTCTAATTCCTGGTTTCCAAATTTCCAAATCATTTTATGAATGTATTCTGTGTTTAGGACAGGAGTCTCCAAACTTGGCAAGTTTAAGACTTGTGGACTTCAACTCCCAGAATGCTTCAGCTAACCATGCTGGCTGGGGAACTCTGGGAGTTGAAGTCCACAAGTCTTATAGTTCTTGCTAAGTTTGGAGACTCCTACTTTAGAAGAACAGCCTGTATAATCCTACCCGGTGTTTGTCTTTGCAGGCTCAGGTAGCTGTGGATTGTCTGCTCACTTCATCCACGGGCTGTTGCTGCAAACCTGATCCAGTGAAGGAGTATTATTACAATAAAAAGTGTCAGGAGGTGCTGGGACCAAGAAGCGTAAGAGTTATGACTAAATTGTGGCATATGTTGTCGTTCCTTATGGATGTTTCAGTGCAGGAAAAGGTCCCCGCTTAGCATCAGGAGGGGATCTCAACTCTTCCCTTACAAAATGAACAGACCATGTTATGGTTTTTTTAATATCCTGTGGAGACCCATCCATGGTGGCCAATGTAGCTCATTGAACTGTGGGGTCCTTGGTGCTCTCTGAGCTTGGTGGTTTGCTCGCAGGCATCTCATGACCCAACTAGGCAACATCATCAGTGCTGGGATGGAGTGACATGATACGCATGCAGATACGATACATGATATGATACATGCAGAATATTTTTATTTATTTTTATTTTAATTTGATTTATATGCCGCCCTTCTCAGGAGACTCAGGGCGGCTTACAATGCGTTAAGCAATAGCCTTCATTCTTTTGTATATTTATACAAAGTCAGCTTATTGTCCCCACAATCTGGGTCCTCAATTTACCTACCTTAGAAAGGATGGAAGGCTGAGTCAACCTTGAGCCTTGGCGAGATTCGAACCTGCAGTAATTGCAGGCAGCTGTGTTAATAACAGGGTGCTTTAGACCACTGTACTACCAAGGCTCTTTAAACCACTGTACTACCAAGAATATCCTTCCCCTCCTCTGTTTTTGCCATCCTGAGAAATCGCTTTCTTGCATTGGTGCAAGGTGGAATCTTGAGCTGTTAATCTGTCAGCGTTCCAGAACGACCCAACTCCAATTAAAAACTCCCGAGACAAGCATCATCTCAAATCTTTCATATAAATCTTTCAACTTAAGCCCCCACTGCAACCACTCCTCCTCCAGATGCAGGAACACCCTGACCTTGACTGAAAAGAAGAATGCTATTATGTCTAACTCAAATCGCTCTACCAAATTCCCCCACTCCTACTTTCCCAGGCGCAAGAAGTCGGCGGCAGTGGAAGCTTCCCGGGTTAATAGGGCTTCCAAAGCTGACATAATCATTACGGAATATCACACCTATCCAGTAAAATACTAAACCTTAATTCCTTTGATTTTCTTTGGCTGGAATCTGGACAGACTTTGTTTTACGTGACTTATGTTGATGAGCCTGGCATCCTAATGATCGACAAATTGTCAGAGACCAGTTTGCAGGCCATCAAGGGCGGGGTTATTGAGGTGAGTTTGGAATCATCTTCTTCTTTTTTTTTAAATTTGATTTATATACCACCCTTCTCCGGGGACTCAGGGCGGCTTACAATGCGTTAAGCAATAGCCTTCATACTTTTGTATATTTATACAAAGTCATCTTATTGCCCCCACAATCTGGGTCCTCATTTCACCTACCTTTGAAAGGATGGAAGGCTGAGTCAACCGTGAACCTGGTGAGATTTGAACTTACAGTAATTGCAGACAGCTGGTGTTAATCACAATGCTATCAGTCTGCTGAGCCACCAGGCCCTTTTATTGGGGTGTGCATAGGTATCGGCCGGGGTAGCTGAGCGTTTACTGGCCAGATGCCCTTCCTGTCACCAATGCAGAGTTTGCAGCAGATATATTCTCATTGTGCCCGGCAAGGGATTATGGGGTCATTAAATGACAAAGAAGAAATATCTGCCTGTACCTAGGATCAAACTCACAGCCTCCTGATTGTGAGGCAAGAGCTCCACCTCTAGGCCACCGCACCACATTTCCCTTCCTTTCCAAGCGTCTCCCTTTGGAGAAAAACCATCACCCGCCAACCAATATGATGTTTTTCGCCTACAGAAGCGCCAAGGGGATTTTACGCAGCCTTCCCAACTTCCATATCGGGACCGGACCATCTCCCCGCAAAACGCTGAAGAGCTGCAGCTCCTCCAAAACCGAAGGGAGGGTCCTTGCTTCCGCGAACGTCCTTCTTGGTGCTGCTGTGGAAAGTGCCGGCCGGCAGACCTTTTTTGGGAACAGCTCTGCTGCCGCAAAACAGACGGGGCTTGCATCGCCAATTCCTCTTTGTTTGAGCAGCTCGTCCTGTCCCGATCCGTGCTGGAATTCGTTCTGCTCTACAAAGATCCCTTATTGGATCTGAGCGGTGCTGAGGTCGCCAACAAGCCCTTTCGGCACTGCGCTTACGAGCGGTATATTCATTGGCGCTTTGGCGAGGGTGACCTGAGTGCCCGGGCTGTGATCCCCAATTGTTGCAGGTGGAGAATCAGAGATGCCTTTCCGAGCGAGAACGGGGAATACAGCGGTTTTGGGAAGAAGAAGTAACCGTTAGTTGCACCTCTGTGTTACGGCCTTAAGGGTGGATACGCACGTGTGCCAATTACCGTATTTTTCGGAGTATAAGACACACCTTTTTTCCCCTCCCCTAAAAGTGGGTGAAAATTTAGGTGTGTCTTATAGACCGAATACGGCGGTTTTGGTCTCCTGAACCCTCCGCGCATCACGTTTTTGCCCTCCTAAGTCCCCAGAAGCACTCTGCAGGCCAAAAATGGGTGCGTTTTTGGCAAAAACAGGCTGTGCGGAGCACTGCAGAGTTCTTCTGGAGGCTTAGGAGGGCAAAAATGCAACACGCGGAGGTCAAAAACAATTCTTGTTTTCCTCCTGTAAATTTAGGTGCGTCTTATAGTCCGAAAAATACGGGTAATCTGTTTTGCTTTTCAGAAATTGCCATTTATGGCTCTGTTGTCATCTTGGCTCTAACTAGATCAGTGTTCCTCAACCTTGGTAGCTTGAAGATGGGTGGACTTCAACTCCCAGAATCCTCCAGCCAGCAGCGCTGGCTGGGGGATTCTGGGAGTTGAAGTCCACCCATCTTCAAGCTACCAAGGTTGAGAAACACTGAACTAGATGATGTTTAGACTATGGGATAAGGTCAGAAGGGAGCAGAGTTTCGATCCCAGCTCAGCCATGAAAATCACCGGAAGGCTTTGTGCCTCCTTTCCCCTGCTCCTCCTTGCCTACCTCACTGGGATATCAGGAGAGATCCAGGATTGGAAAAATCATGGAAAAGGGCCCAGATTTCTGATGTTTAGGCAGCCAAACTACTGAACAAACCTGTTCGTTTTTTCCCAGAAACACAGCAGTGGTTTACCGGTGTGAAAGGACTTGCTAAACCAGGTTGTTTTGGTTGACTGATCCCAACACAAAGCCGCCTTTGTTTAAAAACCTCCCCTTGTTTATTTTTTTTTTTTAAAACAAGAACCCTTTATTTTGTTTTCAACCTGCTTGCGCTTTTCTTTTTCCGTAGCTCAGCTGTCTTTTCAACTTTCTTTTTCCGTAACTCATATCTCAGGAAATGGCGGGGGGGAAATGCCTTTTGTTTTCAAGATTGGTATCTTCCCATGTTTAAATATCCTTCAAAGGCTGGATATTTTCCATGCAAAATGCCCCTAACCCTAACACACACATGTAGAAATCAGAGTCATTTGCAAGGTGCGAAGATGTCCCTCTCCCTTCGCAGCGTTTATTGCTTTTAGTCAGTTTTTACAAGCAGAGAAAGGCAAACTAGCAGCAGTGTTTTTCTTGGTAGATATTACTCGCCCCCCTTAAGATGCCACCATCCTGATGGTGAAGGCAAGGTGAGATAATACAAACCAGAGCCAGGATGAGATCATACAGGCATGCAAGATATATAGGCATCTCAGGTGCAGCAGTGTGCTGCACACAGCCTGATACCATGACCTTTAACCTCTACACACACACACACACACACACATATACACACTTCACCTTCAGCATCTCCATATAGAAGGGAGGGAGATACAGATGATGAGAAGGACAGTGCAGAACTGTTCTTAGTGCACAGAATATGGCTGGGAGATGCTTTTTTTGCTGTCTAGAAATTTTGTGAATTGCAGGGATGCCACGTGTGAAAAATCTCCGGCTGGGACAGCGTAAACAACTTTTCCATTCAATTTCATTGCTTAACAGGACTTTGGTACCTAAAAAAGTCTACACAAAGAGAGACTTGGCCCCACGTATTTTTTCACAAATTGCTGTGCTATGCTTTTTTTTAAAAAATCATTTGACGGCCTGTTCCAAAGCTGGCCTAGCAAGTTATTTCAAGTGGTGTTTTTTTTTTTTCTTTATCAGAAGCAACAAAACAAACATAACATTGAAGTGGCTGCTAACTTTTCTGCGCTCATCTACTTAATTGTTGCAAAATGGAATCTTATTTCTTAGCATTTTTTTTTTTTTTGCAATTTCCTTTTAATCTCATGTTGCAGTAAAGATTATATATGGTTGCAGAGTTTGTACATTTTTTATACAATATGCTCGTGTGAATTCTCTGTGCATTGTACAGATGAAAATTAAATTTATAAGAATAAAACACTGTGCGTGTGCTTAATTTCAACTGATTAAGAAATTGTAAAGTATGATGGAAATGGTCTGGTTTAAAAAAAACCCAAGGAAGATTTCCTTTTTAGTTGTGAACCAGGAATTCCAGTTGGCATTTTCATATTTAGACTTAATTATAAAAAAGCTGACTAAGGGCTTGGCAACTAGTCCAGTTCTGTTTTGCTGTCGGAGAAGGACCTACCTGGTTTTCCCTATAGAATTGGTTTACAGGTAGGTCTATTTGGGATCTGAATGGCTTTCTTGATCTACATTGATTCAGGATTAAAATAAGCAGCAGTCAGGCCGAACCATTAGGCAAATGTGCATAAGAATTCAGGCTGAATAATTATTTTAACAATTAGCATATGCATAAAATTTGCAGCCTCATTAAGCTGCTGATTTATGTGGCGGCCCAATTAAATTCCACCTTAGCTACCTTGTGTGATATCTTAATGTTATTTAATGAACTGATGAGCCACAGCGAACGGTTTGGGAGTTACGGAGCGAGGATTTGAGCTCGGAAACCCCCACTGCGTATTTGGGGTACTAACTTTAGTATGGCACGGCTTCTGTGCCCCTAACCACCACTCTGCATGCAATGCAAGATATCGCTTCACCTCCAGGAAATGGAGCTACCTTTATCTCTTCAGTGGGTTCCGTTAAAAATAATTCTGCTTTAAAAAGTGACGTGTAGCCAGATACCTTCACCTTTGCCTACAACAGCATCCTCTAACCCAGGGGTCTCCAACCTTGGCCACTTTTAAGCCTGGAGGACTTCAACTCCCAGAATTCTGGCTGGGGAATTCTGGGAGTTGAAGTCCCCCAGGCTTAAAGCGGCCAAGGTTGGAGACTCCTAAACTGGCTGGGGAATTCTGGGAGTTGAAGTCCCCCAGGCTTAAAGTGGCCAAGGTTGGAGACTCCTAAACTGGCTGGGGAATTCTGGGAGTTGAAGTCCTCCAGGTTTAAAGTGGCCAAGGTTGGAGACTCCTAAACTGGCTGGGGAATTCTGGGAGTTGAAGTCCCCCAGGCTTAAAGCGGCCAAGGTTGGAGACTCCTAAACTGGCTGGGGAATTCTGGGAGTTGAAGTCCCCCAGGCTTAAAGTGGCCAAGGTTGGAGACTCCTAAGCTGGCTGGGGAATTCTGGGAGATGAAGAGAGTCCTAAACTGGCTGGGGAATTCTGGGAGATGAAGTCCTCCAGCCTTAAAGTGGCCAAGGTTGGAGACCCCCGCTCTAACCCCCTGCTGAAGGTGGGGGGGGGGCTTCAGTTCCCATCATCCTCTCCTGGCTGTAATCGTGGTCAGATGGCATTGCGCGTATTTGTCTTCGGAGATGCTCAGCGATGTTTGCGCAGCGGCGCTTCGGGGCTCCGTGTGGCTTTGCAGCGCAGGCATGGATCGTCTGCGGGTGGGAAGCGCCTTGTCTCCCTGCAGCCAATCGAAGGACAGGGACACGCCTCGGCCGCAAACCCCAAGCCCGGCCCGGCGTTTCTTGCAACATGCAGCGAGCGAGCGAGCGGCAGGAAGCGGGCGGCTCCGGCTTGCTGACCCCGCGCTTCTCCCTTCGCTTCGGCCGAGCGGATGGCAGCCATGGACACCCCCTGGAAGCGCTGCGGGGCCCTCTACAACTTCCTCTTCGAGTACGACACCCCGAGGATCGTGTCCATCAAGAGCCGCAAAGTGGGGTTCATGAACCGGTTGGTCCAGCTGGCTATTTTGGCCTACGTCATCGGGTAAAGAAAGACGCGACTATCTCTCCTCTCTCTCTCTTTTTTTTTTTTTTTGCGCGATTCTTAGGGACTAGCGCCTTGACTAGTTCGGAAGTGCCTTCGCGAAGTTTCAAACGGGCGTAGAGGGCGACGTCCTATTCCCCAGGCTGGGATTCCCTCGCCCAGGATTCCCAGCCTGGATCTGATCTATTTTAACCCCTCACAGAAACGAGTTTTGCACAGCTGGGGGGGGGGGAGTCGAACCTGTTGAACAGCTGCCGGTTTGATTCCCACAGCAGAGAGTGGGGAAACCGATCTCCTCCCCAGCAGCAAGTTTGATTTGGCAAACTCTTGAGTCAAACTCTTCCCCGGACCTCTTATCTCGTCTCTGCCGCTTTATCGGCAATTTGGCTTCGAGTCTTTTTCCTCTAATGCCAAACTATGTTCGCGCAGGGAAAACTCGCATTTCCTACTCCTGGTTTGTCCCAAGAAGAAACACGCCAGCTTAGTGTCCTTCCCTGAAGTTACATTTTTTGAAGTGGGGGGGTAGCGTTAAGCTTCTTGCAAGGGCAGCTCAAAACGAAAGTAATTTGAAGGGAGGCTGATGTTTTGCAAGTTTGTTCCTCAAAGCTTTGGATACCCAAGAGGTTAGCAATACATAAAATGTTGGCAGGATTCAGCTCTCACAGCCCAGCTGGGTCTTCTCCCCCTCCCAAAGTTTTTTATTTTTATTTTTTATCAACTTATTTAAATGTACAGTCTTTTTTTGTCCATCTTTAATCTATTCATTCATCTTATTCTTTAACTTCCATTTGCTAATTAGATATTTATCTCCTCCCTTTATTTTAACACCACCTTTCCTTTTCCTCTTCCCTTCTCTCTCCTCTTCTATCTGTTTCTACTTTCCTCATTCCTCCTCTCCTTCCCTTTTCTACTTCCTCTCATTTAATACATACATTTCTTCCCCTTTTCATTTAATTTTAATATACTACAACTTATTCATCCCAAAGTTCTTATCTTTACCATTTATTATCTATACTCACTTTCTATCCATTGATAAAATTTTCCCCATATTTTATAATACTCCGACTCGTCTTTCTCTTTAATTGCCAATGTCAACCTATTCATTTCTGCACATTCCAATATTTTCTTAATTACCTCTCCCTTTGTAGGAGTTTTTTCTGCTTTCCAATTTTGTGCAAATACAATTCTCGCCGCCGTTATTACATGGATGATCAAATGTGTGTGTTCTTTACTATACTTCTCGGAAAGAATACCCAACAGAAACCATTGTGGTTTTAAGTCAATATGTTGCTGTGTCATTTTCTCTAGCCATATTCTAATCTTTGCCCAATAGTTTCTTGCTTCTGGACATGTCCACCAGCTGGGTCTTGAGATGCCTCTTTAAGGCACAGGACAGTTTATTTGGCCCTTCTGGCCTTATGGACCTCCAGCTCTTTGGCCACTCCAAGCCTCCCCCCATCTACTTTTCAGCCTGGATGATTTCAGTCAGCTCAGTGGGGAGTGACTTAGACTGCTTCAGGGCTGCTTCTCTGGCTTCTTCCGGCCCTTCTGGCCTCTTCAGCCTCCAGCCCAGATGCCTCTGGAGGGGCTTCAGCTCTACAGCCCCTCAGAACTGCTGCTCTGGCCTTTTTGGTCCTCCAGCTCTTTGGCTCCTTCTGGTCTCTGGAGGGGCTTCAGCTCAGTGGCTCAGCAAGGAGTGACTGAATGCCTTTGGAGGAGATTCAGCTCTTTTGCCCCCTCAGGGCTGCTCTTCCTGCTCTGGCCTCTTCTCTTCAGCTGTCTGAGAGAAGCCCTCGCCTGCTGCCCCTTTTATAGCTGTTTTTTCCCGCCAAAACAGCCGATTGGTTGCCCAGTTTGGGGGGCTTCACTGTTTCATTGGCTCTTCACCCTGCCACACGGCTTCAGTTTTCTCAGATGGCCTCCCATTGGCTGGAAATGGCAGCATCTTGAACTGCATCGTTCTTATATATTTTTTCCTCAGTTCAATGTTGATGCCTTCTTACTTACTGAAAATCTTTTCCCAGCTGACTTCTGGGCTTCTGACAGACGGTGGAGTGAAAGCACCTAGCTGCAAATGTCTATAAATGTCACAGAAAAGTAAAAGCGCCACAAAATTCTTCAGTAACAATTTGATATTTAACTTCTGAGGACATCACCCCATATTTTAAGACGTTCCTAAGGGGGCCTGCGTAAGTGCACAAACGTGCAGATTGTCCCTGACACATTTTAGGTTTTTTTTATTTTGTTTGTTCAAATTTGTGATTTCCGTTTGACGAATAAATAAAATAAAATAAAATCTTTCTCCTCACCATAGATTCAGCAAGGCCACTCTCCCAGGCTAGCTTATCATTCCTTAAATGAAAAATACACAATATTGTCATTAAAATAGATGGTGAGATAAACAACAGAGACAAGATAAGCCCTATCTATCTATCTATCTATCTATCTATCTATCTATCTATCATCTATCTATCTATCTATCTAATCTATGTCTGTCTGTCTTGATCTGTCATCTATCTTATCTATCTAATCTATGTCTGTCTGTTGGTCTATCATCTTTCTTATCTAACTGTATCTTTGTCTGCCTATCATCTATATCTATCTAATTTATCTAATCTATGTCTGTTGGTCTATCATCTAATCTATGTCTATCTCGGTCTATCTATCATTATCTATCTATCTATCTATCTATCTATCTATCTGTTGCTTGTATCCTTACAATTTATATTGATTGTTTCCTGATTGTTTATTTGTACTCTATGACTACTATTAGGTGCTATACCTTATGATTCTTGATGAACTATCTTTTCTTTTATGTACATTGAGAGCATATGCACCAAGACAAATTCCTTGTGTGTCCAATCACACTTGGCCAACAAAAAAAAATTCTATTCTGTTCTATTCTATTCTATCTAATCTATGTCTGTCTGTTGGTCTGTCATCTTATCTTATCTATCTATGTCTATCTCGGTCTGTCTGTCTATCTATCTATCTCCTCTCTCTCTCTCTCGCTCTCTATCTCGGTCTAACTATCTATCTATCTATCTATCTATCTATCTATCTATCTATCTATCTATCTATCTATCCTAAGAACTAAGCACTAAGAAATTAAAGTAAAATACACAAGTTCAGACACACATGGTATTTAAATCTATTTTCTTTCTCTCTGAGGCAGCCATATTGAAAGATTTTTCCTCTTCCTTGCAGTTGGGTCTTTGTTTGGGAAAAAGGCTACCAAGAAACTGATTCGGTGGTGAGCTCGGTAACCACCAAGGTGAAAGGTGTCACCATGACCAACACCTCCGACTTGGGACCCCGGGTTTGGGATGTGGCGGATTATGTGATTCCATCTCAGGTGAGTCCATGGGAGATCAATCTTGTTGTGGTTTTGGCAGCTTTAGAGGGATTCCTTCCCTTAACCTCTACTAAAGGAGTACAATGGATCTCTTGGTTTGCAACCTCTAATTTCTGTTGTGAGCAACGTCGGATGCTGATGTTTGGTTTCTATGAGAAAGCACTGATGTTTTTAGCTACCGTGGTAGCAACGCTGAGTGAAATATGGGATAAGTGGAGAATTGTTTGTCTCCAAACTGCCCCTGCAAGCTCATGGTCGTAGTTGCTCCAAAATTCCTTATCTACTAGTCCATATTTTTCTCCCTATAATGTGTATCGTTATATATTGTAACGTGTTTTTATCCTGCACTTAACCCCAGGATAAATATATTTAAATTAATCTTTCACTTCTCAAGGAGAAGGATGGTCCTATCTAAATGATGACACTTTCCAGCAGCTCAACAGTGGCTGGAAAAATGTAGACTTGTAAGTAATGAGCGGTGAAATGTTTTTCTTGTAGTCTGCAAAGACGCATCATTAATTCAAGAGATGCTTTGTTCCAAAAGGAAGTCTTTCAGGCTTCAAATCCAGATCAAACATCTTCACCACTTCAGCTCGTTTTTCCATCCTGCTTCTTTCCTCTCTTTAGGCTGAGAACTCGGTTTTCATCATGACAAATATGATCGTCACGCTGAATCAGACCCAGGGGCTTTGTCCAGAGGTAGGCTGAGGTAGAAGTGGCTTATCGTCAGATTTTGTGTATCTTTTCTCTGAGAAACAAAAAGCGAGGATGTGAAATTGGGAGCAGAGTTTGGAAAGGGCCAGGAAATCCTATCTGGTCTACATCCCAGCTTTATTTTTTGCCTTGTGTGCACTGGGAGCACAATTTCTATAAATTGCAGAATATCTAAATTACAATGGCACTGAAAAAATCTGACTTACGACCAGTCTTCAAAATTACATTGCAGCATCTCCACAGTCAAGTGATCAAAATGTGGGTGCTTGGCATTCAGCATTGACTTAACAACATCAGTGTTTTGCTTAAGGACTGTGACAAAAAAAGAGTTGTAAGATTGGGTTTGACTGTCACTTGACAACTGCCTTCTTTAGAAATGGAAATTCTAGCCCCCATTGTGGCCGTAAGTCGAGAATACCCCATATTTCCAAGGGACTGGTAGGTGAAGTTGGCAGTTGCATTCGAAGAGATCTTTGAACTGCAGAATAGATAACAGATTGTTTATTTATCTCTTCGCTGCTCTTCCTATCCAGCTCCCAGATAAGACCACCACATGCAAGTCAGATGCAGACTGCGAAAAAGGCTATGTCGGCACGCACAGCAATGGTAGGGGTCATGCTTTTCACCTTGAGGGTCTCCCCTTCCCTTGAAAGCCTCTTTAGATAGGAGGCGACCACCTTTCCAGCAGAAAATTTACAATGTGGTTGTAAAATGTGAAATAGAACTGAACAGAAGATACCGTTTGCAGTTTCAGAAGCGATGGCCTGGATAACATGTTATATGGGGAGGTCCATTTAATGGCTCGGCATGGGGTGAAGCTTAAGGCTTCCCCCATCTACTCCACCTTTGCTGTCTTGAGATGATCCCAGCTTCCTTCCAATTTTATGATATCCATTCTGTATCCCTTCAGGTATTCAGACCGGAAAATGCATAGTGTATAACCATACAAATCCCCCCATTAAGACTTGCGAGGTTTTTGCTTGGTGTCCAGTGGAGAATGATGAAAACTTACCCAAGTAAGCATGTGAAAGGAGGAGGAATGAGGAGGAGGAGGAGGAGGAAGGCAATGGCAGGATGTGGAAGGCAACTCTTCCTAGAAACAGCACCTTGCTGAATTATTTGATTATGCCAGCTCCTTGGCTTATATTTGTATCTCAGTCAGGTTCTAGCAAGAAAACAAAATCAACTGTCCAAATAGGGTCTCAAAGGTGCTTTTTCAAAAGGCACCTGGATTGTGGTTTTTTTTTCCCTTGAGGAAAACGTTTCATCTTTTGAAAAAACACCTTTGAGACAACCTGGGTGACTGAGAATCTCCATAGACATTTGTCCAGATAGTGCCATTTTGCAAGATTAATTATGGCTTCTTTGGGAAAACCGAACTAAAACGGATCTTGGTTTATTGTTTAGCAAACCTTGCCCTCACATCTCATCGGATCTCAAAGTCCTTTTTGAAAGGGTGGGGATGTTGGGTTTGAAATCAAGGTGTTTTATGGTGATGGGGCAAGAATTAAAACTTTGGCTGTAAGAAACTGGATCTTTTCACAAATACTTCTTTTTTTCTTTCAACTCCCTCTCTTTTGCTCAATTGCTGCCAGGCCAGCTTTCTTGCGGGATGCTGAGGAATTTACCCTTCTTGTGAAGAACAATATTTGGTACCCAAAGTTCAACTTTACGAAGTATGTGTATTTTTTTTTAAAAAAAAATCTCTTTTGGTTGGAGTGGGGCTAGGGAGAGAAATTTAGGGGTTTAGGTGGGTTATGCAAAATGGCTCCGGGAAACACTGGCACTATTTTGATGAAAAGATGGTTGAAGAAGTGAGAAAGCACAACATAATACATAGTGATGTATATTAGTGATCAAAGTTATGACAGGCCTACTTGGGGGTTACTTAGCACCTGAACATGGGCTCCTTCGAGGTGCATAAATCCAGAAGTCTCTTTTTTTCTCTTCTAGGAGAAACATTCTTCCCACCATCAATTACACCTACCTCAAGAATTGTAAATACAACACCAAGACTGATCCCTTTTGCCCGATTTTTCGCCTTGGGGACGTAGTTGAAGCCGCTGGCCAGAACTTCCAAGAGATGGCCATTGAGGTGGGTCCAAAAATGCATTGGGCCAGGCAAGGAAGAGCCATTTCATTTGACTTGGGATTTCCTCCTCACTCCTGCCAAAGGCGGCACTTAACGGCTTGACGTATTGAAGGGAATTAGAGCTGACCACCAAAATCCATTGAAATTTGGAGCCATCAGTGTTGTGACCCAAGCTCACGTAGTCATTACAAGACACAATTGGTCCCAAACAAAACTGCTTTATTATAACAGCTAAGAATTACTTCATTCCCAGCTTAGTCCAAATTAATTCCAAAACAAGTCCTTCAGAAAAAGCCCTTCGGGCTTATCACAAACCTTTATCTTCTTTGGCACCCTGCCAAAGGCCTTTCTTGGCAAAGCCCCACGAACTTCAGAAACAAGAGACGCTGACTGGAAAACAGGTGTAGCAACATTGCTTTCCTACAAAGAGCCTACGTGCCTTTCCTGCTCTTTTAAGCCTTATGGGACGAACCAATCATATCCTGGCCTTACTCCCGAGTTGACCTTTTTGCTTTAGCTGCTCTTACCTTCTGGCAGCTCTGCGCATGTGTGCACTAGGAAAGGCTCCTCCTGTTTCTCTGCCTCTCTGCTGTTCACCTCTGGAGGCTCCGGAGTCCACACATCACTCCCAGATGGCCCCTGCCCCATCTCATCCGGGCCTTCCCCATACTCCAGGACTGGCCCATGGTCCTCCTCAGCCTCCTCACTGTCCGACTCCGCTGCTAGCTCTGCGGGCTGCTGGCGGACCACAACAATCAGCTCCAGCAAAAGTGCATCGGACAGGTGTTGGTCAAGGATGGTAATAGCCTTTGTGCCTGCTTGCTATGTCCTTTTGCAGGGTGGCGTGATGGGCCTGCAGATCCGATGGGACTGCAACTTGGATAACTCTGCTTCCCATTGCGTGCCGAAGTATTCCTTTCGGCGAATTGACAACAAGGATTCTGCTCATTCCGTTTCCCCAGGATACAACTTCAGGTAAGGTCGTTCAAGCAGCCAAAGCTGGAAGTTGGTGGTGGAACATCTGGGCTGGAACTGGGCGACTTGATGGCTCCAGAGGCTGATTTCGTTTCTGCACCAAACGCAGATGCTTTTATCTCCAGAGAATTTCAGATCTGACATGGTGACTTTTACTGTTTTATGCCAAAACAGTATTTTGTTTTTGTGTTTTTAATTTTATGATTTCCCCCTGGTGATTTTTACTGCTTTACTGCTTTTACTGCCAAAGTTGGTGAAGCGGCTGCTGCTTGATAATGTGTAAAATATATTTCCGAGTTTTTTTTAACTGGGAGAAACTACCTGAGGTGGTATTTTGATTTTGTATGAACATAGCAGGTGACTCTATAATCGACTAAACTTTTACCGAGAAGGATAATATTTTGTAATAACTATGAAGTTCTTGGGGATATACATGAATGGCCCATCAATCTTGGAAAGGTAGTGAGACTTAAAATACTTGATTGAGGAGGTGGGTGTATTTCTGGCCTAGAAATGTTGCTCTGATGGTGTCATTAATCATTGGATTGAATTTTACTTATTTTCTCTGGTTTAGGTTTGCAAGATACTACCGAACCTCTCCCAACAATGAATATCGGACACTCATCAAAGCTTATGGCATACGCTTTGACATTATGGTATTCGGCACGGTAAGTTTTTTGGAAAGTGTATGTTTTGTAACTTATCTGTACTCTTGGAAAGCAGTTCCAGTTGAGAAATGTTGCTCTAAGCCATTAATCATGATGCATAAACCACCATCAATAGAGTCACACATGGCAACAAGTCAGATCACAGCTTTAGTTCATTGTGTGAGTCAAAAACAGAATATAGATAATCTCTGCAGTGTTCTTAAGGAGATAAAATAGAATATTTTGCTTCTATTCATACGTCTTAGGCTGGAAAGTTTGATATCATCCCTACTATGATCAATATTGGATCTGGCTTGGCCCTGTTTGGCGTGGTAAGAAACTTATTTTCTTTTTCCCGAGCAATTTTTTAAAATGTTCCTGAACTTTGGAAGATTTCATTTCTTAAAATAAATTCCTTGAAACCTCATCTAGGCCACTGTCCTCTGTGATATCATTGTCCTGTATTTTATGAAGAAAAGATACTACTACAGAGAGAAGAAATACAAATACGTGGAAGATTACGAATTGGTAAGCTTGCCACTTCCCATCTGTTTTTATACGGTTTGCACTTTGTACCCAAACCACTAAATAAAAACCGATATTCTCCTACTTATGGGATTTAGCTTTGCCCTTCAGAAGTAAAGAAAGTTAACTGCAAAACTTGGCAGTGGAATTGCTTGTGGTCTCTCCAGATTGTCCAAGAATTATAATTTGTGTAAGAAAGAGACACAAAGAGAGAGAGAATGTTGAATGAGTTCAGGTATCTTGTTATACAAAGAAACTAAAGTATTTTTCTCTGAATGAGTGATCCATTTTTTTATTAATCTGTCAACTTGGGAGGAAAATGTCAGTCTTAATTCAGTGTGTCCAACCGTGGCAACTTTAAGACTTGTGGACTTCAACTCCCAGCATTCCCCAGCCAGCTATGCTATGCTGGCTGGTGGGGAATCCTGGGAGTTGAAATCCAGAAGTCTTAAAATTACCAAGGTTGGACACCCCTGGTCTAATTGGTTTCTCCCATCCTGAAAGTTGTGTTTATTTTAGCAGGGAGACCACCCGTCATATGGATCCCAGACAGAAGTTCAAGACTGCTCCACAATGCGATGATTCTTCACAAACAGGTCCTGTTCATTTCACCCAGCCGAGGAGCAGATCTGTGATTCTTCTGCCCCTCCTGGGCTCCGTCCAGGTTTGCTTCTGTTGGCGGCCTCCTGGATCAACCTCGAGGTTCTCCCAAGGAAAGGAACGTTCAATGCTTTTTGGGTGCAGGGTCTGCCAAGCTTTGAATAGTCCAAGGTAATTTTGCACCGGATATTCTACGTGCCTTTCCCACCGTCCAGTTGATGGACAGATGGGTTGCAGGCAGAGATTTTGGGACCAAGGAACTTCTTTGATATTCCTAGAATTGCCAATTTCTGATGTGCTTCCCTTTGTTACGTATCACACCTCTCTTCATTTGGCAAGGGTGGAAAGATACCCCTTGTTTAGACACTTGTCTTCCATGGTCATCCATTTTTTTAAAAAAGGCCCACTTGGTGCAATTTGCAGTATTTTAAAATTAAGCGGATCTTGAGAATTCCCTCTCGACACTCATTCCAACCTGGAAATCCCCAGGATCTGAATGCGACATGCGGGCGTGTCAGCCTCTCCCTCTCCAGCTTCTACTACTGAATTGCTACTGCTCTGTTTATATCCACTGAATTTTGTTTGTTTGTTTTATTTGATTTGTATACTGCCCTTATAAATTTATATAAATTATATAAATTTATATAAATTATATAAATTATATAAATTTATATAAATTTAATATATAAATGAAAAGATAATGGCACTTTACCTCTTTTAGGAGTATCGATGAGAATAATCTATTTTGCCAAGAGAAAATAAAGGCACTGGGAAATACGATTTCTGTTGCTTTTTTTTTCTTCATGTTAGTGAATGGTTGAGTTTGAAAATAACAGTATCAACAAAATATCCCCATAGTCAGAGAGGGACGGAGGGAGAAGGAAGGAAGGAAGGAGAGAGAGAAAGAAAGCGACAGAAAGAAAAGGAATGAAAAAAGGAAAGGAAGAAAGAAAAAGAAAGAGAAAAAGAAAGAAAAAGAAAAAGAGGATATAAGTATTGATCTGGGAAGGTCTATTGAACATAAGACTAACTTCTGAGCAAATTTACCTAGGTTTACAATTTCAGATTAGAGTCCTCAGGCTCTTCTGAATTCTCTACTTCTTTTAGCCTGAATACAGAAAGCAGTCCCCAAAAAAGTCTTTTTAAATCTGTATTTAACAGAAGGGTTAAATGCATTGTGATCGGATACCTCATAACAGTGAAATGCATAGTAGGAAGCTGGAAACTAGGAGAGCTGTAATGTAGTGCAAACTTGAGGCATTCATTGCCGATATAAAAATTAGCAATTGTCGGGGATTCTTCAGCAGCGAAAGGTAGCTGGCCTTCTAAAAAGATGCTTTGAAAGACTTAACATTCCTGATTCTTAAAGTAGCATCATCACAAATGGCTATATAGACACGCTGCAAGCACAAAAACCCAAATTATTCCATTCAACGCTTCTTTCATAATCCCTACATTTCTTTGACCACAATTCACACCATTCCTGACTGGTATTTCCACTGTTGGGGGGAGCAGCACATGAAAACACGCAGCCCCCCCCCCCCCCCCAATTACAATTAGCCCTTCTCCTTTTGCTTTCACAGCAACAAATGTTAATGTCTCACAATCCGGCCGGTTTAGAATACGAAGAAAGCTACGTCCCAAATTACCTGGCTTGCACACAACCTGCCAGAAATATTCTGATGCTCAGTGGTTTTTTTTTTTCTTTTTTTAATGGAATGAGAACTTTTTAATCTTTTTTTTAAAAACATGTTTTTGTTAAAAAAAAACAAAAAAAAAAAAGAACCACAGCAGCCTTTCCATGCGTTAATTCTTGGCTGCTTTTTTTAAAAAAAGCAGATGCAAAGACTTGGGTGAGCCGTATTACTTCCGAGCGAGGTTAATCTGTGAAAAAGATTACAGGTGAGGTCCATAATACATCGCGCTCCCCTGTGAATTGGTTTCGACAACCGTTCCCTCCCTTAGGAGCTGCGACTCTGCCGGAATACGTAATGCCGACTGCTTTCTATCCAGAAGTGCAGAGGAAAACGGGCGGTGAAACTACTCTTGGTAAGCGAATCGTAAAAGTGTTCCAACAGCAAAAAGAAAAAAGAAAAAGAAATCTGGTTTTGGTTTAAATCCTTGGGAGAGTCTTGGAAAAACTGCAGAATCTCTATGTCCATCCTTGAAAGTTTATTTGACTATGAAACATGCCAGCAAGCACCGGATGGCTATAAAACCCTGAATTTTGTGAACGTAGCTATACAGTAACACAGATATAAAGTATAGAATTATGATCAGGAAATACCAGCCTGGGCTTTGCCAGCCAAAGCAGACTGTTGCACCAAACAAAATGCATGTTGGCCATTTGTGCTTGAATGCAACCGCGCAGCCTATCTTCAAATGTGAGGCCTTGCCCCTTGGCGATGTGCATCCCTTCCGTCTTTCGCTTCAGACGAAGGAAAAAACCTCAGGAATCTTCCAAAACCCGCTCTTAAAATAAAACTGCATCGCCTGCTCACAAAAAACGAAGCCTTCAGCAAATCCCCTTAATTTGACATCAGTTTGGTTTCCATGCAAAAAAAAGGGTAACAATAATAATTATTTTTTTTAGGAAAAAAAAAAACACCCCAAAGCAAGCGTTTTCTTGATCCTCGTTTGGCAGGAAGCACCGTGGTTTAGCCGCCCTTGATATATATATTTTAATATATATATTTTAAAAATCGGACCAGGTTTTTTTGCAAAGGATTTGGCCTGAGCAGATGTCGGTTTCTTTCCAAACTCTGTTTTATTTTTGGTGAGTTTCTTTGCCTTGCTTTTTTCCCCCCTTGGAAATTCGGCACGATGCTTCACAGCTGGGGGAATGACCGCCAGCGAGCCTGAAGATAATCCCCTTCCTCGGTTCCCACATCCTGTTTTTAAATCAGCAGAGATCTTTTTGGATGGTGAGGGAATGGGTTCTGATCTGTACAGCATGCTGTCACAAAAATCTTTACATTCGGTTATTTAAACAATGAACCAACGTCGTGGAAGGCAAGCCGGCTCAACCGTCTGCAGGGCGCCCTCTTCTCACAGACCATGCCTGGCAAGCTAACCAGGAGCCCCCTTTCCAGGAAGGGCAAGGGTGGGTTTTTTTTTTTTTCAAGAAAGCAGTTCATCTTCGCTCACATTTGGCAGATCATTGGCGGCGCGGAAAGCCTCTTCGCTGCTTTGTTTTCTGCTTTGAAAGGAAGACAAGGATCATCAAAGCACAAAACGTTTTGTCCTTAAGGAAAGATCACAAAGATTTTGGGATGGGGTGTGTGTGAGGGAGATATGACCATTTTTATTTCATTTGGAGAGTTTGCTCCCTGTAGGAAGGGAAGATCTGGGGCAATTTTCTCCCACCCCACTTTTTCAAGTTTTAAGACATATTCAATCTCAAGAAAAAAGGAAGGAAGGAAGGAAGGACAAAAGTGAGGGAGGAAAGGAGTGAGTGAGTGAGGGAGGGAGGGAGGGAGGGAGGGAAGGAAGGAAGGACAAAAGGGAGAGACGGAGGGAGAGAGGGAAAGAAGGACAAAAGGAGGAAGGAAAGGAAGAGGGAAGGAAGAAAGGAAGAAATGGGAGGGAGGGAGGCTATGCACTTACATCAAGTAGGTCTGTCGGTCTGGTGCAGACAGAAATCTTTCTTCTCTTCTACTCCCCTCAAACGGATTCCCAAAAGATCTTTTCCTGATCATGGATTTTACCAGGATCTGAAAACAGAAGATAGTTCCGCATTTACGTCAAAGGAAAAGGTAAAGGTTCCCCTCGCACATCTATGCTAGTCATTCCCGACTCCAAGGGGTGGTGCTCATCACATCTCCCCTAGTCCTTCTCTTCATCAAACTAGCCATGCCCAGTTCCTGCAACCATTCTTCATAAGTTTTAGCCTCCAGTCCCCTAATCGTCTTTGTTGCTCTTCTCTGCACTCATTCTAGAGTCTCCACATCTTTTTTACATCGTGGCGACCAAAACTGAATGCAGGATTCCAAGTGTGGCCTTATTACCAAGGCCTTATAAAGTGGTATTAACCCTTCACGTGATCTTGATTCTATCCCTCTGTTGATGCAGCCTAGATGAACTGTTGTAAATCCAGGACTACTACCTGTACTCTTGAGGCAGCCTTCATCAATCTCTTGCACAGGGTAAATCTAGAATCCGACCGACTGAGTCCATTATTCCCACTTCATTTGAAGCTCTTAGTCAGCTCTCTCGCTCTCCGCACAGACCAATAACAGTTTAATGGCAAAGCCATTACCGAAATTGGAGCTGATTTGAAAGACGTCGGATCGACACTCCTGAAAGGCTGGCAGCGTGTCAACCGCGGGACGGGATATCCAAAGTCCACTCACCACGGTGGCTAAGCTGGGGATGTGCTTGACCGAATTCTCCACCTCTTCTTCGGTCACCTCGATCAGCGTGCAATTTTCATCTTCGGTCGGCAGCGGTTCGATGCCATTCTTAGTGACCCACGGATGCAACTGGGGGCACAGATAAGAGGTGGGAGGGAGGGGGAGAGAGAGAGAGGAAGAGACAAGCGTTGGCAGTTCATTTCAGAAAAGATCCCAGAAAGGTTTGGCCATGCAGGTCATCCTCAACTTACAACCACAATTGAGCCCAGAATTTATCTTGCTAAGGGAGACGCTTGTTACGTGAGTGTTGCCCCATCTTACAAGCTTTCTTGTCACATTTGATCCTGTTGTAAGTGTGAAAAACGGTCGTAAGTCACTTTTTTTCCAGTGGCGTTGTAACTTCGAGCGGTCACTAAGTGAACCGTTGTAAGCCGAGGACTACCTGTACTGAAGACGTGGAAGCGGGCAGTGGGATATTTAAAAATTAATGCCAATGTAAGAGAGGTGGGGAACCGATTGCCAAATGTATTTCTTGGGATGGCAAACCGCCGGATAGGGCCAGCCAACTCGGATGAATGATTGAAGAAACCTGGGTAGGTGATGAATAAATGAACTGACTGTATTTTCGTAAGGATTACGCAAATCCCTCATTGGGATATAACTTTACTAGCTGAATACCCGTGCTCCACTACAAACTTATGTGATCGGGCTTGATAAATCGACACTTACAGCTTGGAAATTAATGAGTAGTTATGATCGGCCTCTCCTCTACCCTTCTCTCACTCAGCCTTGCCCCACAGAAGCCTCCCCTATCCTATCCCCTGCTTGCTGCTGTGAAAGTAAAACTGAAACTGAAACGCCTCTCCTCTGCTTGTGTTTTGCATTTGGAACAGATTTCTTTTCAGGTGGGGAGGGGGAGTAGAACTCCTTAGCATCAGAGCGTGTTAATCATAATATAGGAAATACTAATGCTCTGATGGTCATTTCGAAAAATCCTTTCTTAGTGAGCACCTAGAAGCCAAGAGGAACATACGTGGCAAATTTCAAGTTTGTAGGCTTTACAGTTCTGGAGATATTGTGATGATGCATGAGTGGTATTTCGCTTTTATATATATAGATTTTATGTATGTATGTGTGTATTATTGCGATTAATAAAGCCAGCCCTCCCAAATGCATGACGGTGAATCTTTAAAAAATATGGAATATTAAATACAGAATCAATACACTGCACGTTCTTCAGGCTGATTGTAAAGATGAAAGAACAGAGATACAGAAAAGTGAGACAATGAAACAAAAGTTAAAAAAGAAAATTGGGAGTAAAAAAAAAACATCCTAAGGAGTATGGCACTTTGGTTATATATTAACACTTCCCAGCTCCACTAAATTTAGTCTCTACTGTTTTCAGGAAACACAGGCTGGCCATGAAGTTACCTTAATTTCTGGGATGGTGATCCTGGATTCGGGTTTTTTATCCAGCATCTGGGTTATTAGATCCTTCAGTTCGTCAGGAATGTCTGGTCTTGGATGATTAAAAAAAATAAATAAAATAAGAACGATGCCTTTTGGGTTGAGCTATAGTAGTTAAGTAGTAAAAGTGGTAAGAATTTATCTCTGCCCTGCCCTTCAAAGGAAGTTGGGTTCAATAATCTGAATTGTGATCAGAAATACGGGCCCGTTTCCGGCCTCCAGAGGGCCTCTGGAGCCTGGGGAGGCCGTTTTTGCCCTCCTGGAGACTCGAGGAAAGGCTGCAGTGCCTGGGAAGGGCAAAAATGCTCCCGCCCCCCACCTCCCCATGGTGCAGGAGGCCGACTAGGCCATGCCCACGCAGCAACCGGACAGAGAACCCCTTGCTAAAATTTTTGAAGTGGTGCTGAGAACTTGTAATGCCTCTAAAAGCATCAACGCATCTACTTGAGGTGAGATCCAGGGTCTTCCCTCCCTCCCTCCCTCCCCGTTGAGCGTGGAAGGGAAGGGAAGCGAAGGGGCCCTTCCAGAATTCAAATTTCCCTTTGCAAATCGGGAGCTGCCTTTTGTCATCCTTGATTTTGCAGGAGATCGCAGGATTCTTACTTACTGGTCCGGAAATTCCAGCATTTGGCTCTTGATTTTGCTGTGCAGACTGAGGATTCGCTCATCCATAAAAGGACACTGAGAAGAAAGAATACCCCAGGGAGATATTATGGCTGGCACAGATTTTTTTTTGGGGGGGGGAGTAGGGGTATAGAGGAGAAACTGGCTGAGTTCCCATTCAAATCACACCGCGCGAGTGGCAACAGATCTACGATAAACCTGAGCCAGAATTAGTCACCTACGAAGGGTTTAACATCACATTCCTGGGGTCTATCGATCACTTGTGGTGAAGGAGCTGCCTTGCTCCGTAAAAAAGGCACATTAATCGCACCAAGCTTTTTAAAAAGTGTATTTTCGTGGCGCTAACAAAACCGGATTAAAAACAACACATTCTGTGATCTCGTCTGTTTGCACAATTGTATGCGGAAACGCAATTGAGTTTTAGCACTTTTTTTAAAAAGGAATTTCAGCCTAGCAGAGGAATTGGGCAACTGAAAGGAGTGGGAGAAAATGACAAAACCACAATTGAGAGAGCCATTCATTTCTGCCTGACTTAATATCCATTATTAAGAGGCTTGGATTCTGTAAACTGAATGCTTTCTTCGGCCTGGCATCGGACCAACGGAAAAATTGGCAAACAGATAGAAAAGGAGGTTTTGTTACCTGTCCAAAGACGAAACAGTACAACGTGATTCCCATTGCCCAGACATCTAAAGCCTTGGAAAGGAAGGAAGGAAGGAAGGAAGGAAGGGAGGGAGGGAGGGAGGGAGGGAGATAGGAAGGGAGGGAGGGAGGGAGGGAAGGAGGGAGGGAGGGGTGATAGGGACAGCGAGAAAGGGGGAGAGGAGAGAACATTAGCTTTTCAAAAATGCTTGCTCCTTCCATTATTATCACTGATACTATTATGAACTAGGAAAAATATCTAGAATGGTATTTTGCCATTCTCTATTCCACTCACTTTCCAAGGCTGGCGTAAATTCTTATTATCCTGACACATCAAACCTGGGACATAGGGAAATAGGGGAACTGCCATAAGATCTAGTCACCTGCCTTAAAGACCTAATGGTCGATCCTATGATCACACAGCTTCGCAATTGGTTCACAATTGAAGCGGTGTAGGGATTCCTGCCTAGGCAGGGGGTTGGACTAGAAGACCTCCAAGGTCCCTTCCAACTCTGTTATTCTATTCTAATTTAGGCACGGACATAAATCCCCAAGCCACCAATTAACAATAAATCACTGACTGACTAGGTTCACATACTGTAGCATTTTAAGGTTTTTTTTAACCAAACTTTAACTAAGCCATGATTGTCATGATTTACACAACGCCCTCGGCCAAAAATCCCAGGTTAAGTTGGTTTCTTTTAGGCCGGGTTCGCAGACCGTGTCAGCTTGAATGCGGGGTCAGTTCTAAAAATCTTTTCAATTCCTACCAGAGGCTAGAAAAACACGGGAACTCGGGAACACGCGTGCTGCTTCTTTTTTCCCTTCCCTCCACTTACCTTTCCTGAAAATATTTTCCTGGTTTCCGAGAGCGTCTCGGGGGCCATAAATGCTGGGGTGCCAACCGTGTTGGTTAAGAAGGCGTCCGATCCTTTGAATTCGTTGCTCACGCCAAAATCGGCAATTTTGATGTGACCGTCCTCTCCCACCAAAAGGTTGGAAGGTTTAATATCCCGGTGGATAATTTTTTGGTAGTGTACTGCGGGGAAACGTTAAATGTGAGACGTTCGCTTCTTTGGCTGCCTGGTTTGCAAAATAAGGACAAGGGAGCAGTTCCTGTTTTATTATAACAAAAGGCTACGTGGGAAGATGCTACTCTGCACATGTTCAAAAGACACCATCTCCAATCTGATGGTGAGAGCAATCGATCAAAGGAACCGAAGTTGCCTTCGGAAGTGGTGGGAGCTTCATCCCTGGAGACTTTCAAGAAGAGACTGGACTGCCATTGGTCAGAAATGGGGTAGGGCACTGATGGTGAACCTTTTCAGCACTGAGTGCCCAAACCAGAATGCGCGTGCATGCAGTGGTGGGATTCAGCCAGTTCGCACCTATTCGGGAGAACCGGTTGTTAACTTTCTAAGCAGTTCGGAGAACCAGTTTTTGGAAGAAATCTTATTTTGTTCTTTTCCACTTTACAGGGCTAATCCTGTAAGGAAGGCAGGAAAGAAACATTCTGGTGGTGGTTCTAGCCTAATCTTTTATTGTCCTGCTTACAGAAACTGCCTCTCTGGTTAACCCTTATTACATTGTAACAGCTAAGGTGAAGTGTCCATCGACGTGAGTGACGTTGAGTTGGCCACGTCCACATGGTCACATGATCACCAAGCCACCCCTACCCAGCTGGTCATTAGGGCAGAGAACCGGTTGTTAAATTATTTGAATCTCACCACTGCGTGGATGCATGTGCACACGCCGGAGCGCTGGAAGTCATTTTTGGCCTGGATAACAGCCTGGAAAATGGCCTGGTTTTTTGGCTGTTTTTCGGGCCATTTTCTGGGGCATTTTCCGGCTGTTTTTTGGGCCGTTTTCCAGGCCGCTTTCCAGGCTGTTTTTGGGGCCATTTTTGGCCCAAAAAAGGCCCAGAAAACAGACCAAAAACATCCTGAAAAACAGTCCAAAAATGGCCTGAAAACAGTCCAAAATATGGTCTGTTTTTTGGGCATTTTCTGGTGCTCCAACCGGAAACCAGAAGAGCAGATGGCAATGGCGCCCGTGCCCACAGAGAGGGCTCTGCATGTCACTTCTGGCACGCGTGCCATAGGTTCGCTATCATAGGTATAGGGTCTCCTGCTTGGGCAGGGGGTTGGACTAGATGACCTACAAGGTCCCTTCCAACTCTGTTAATCTAATCTAATCTAATCTAATCTAATCTGATCTGATCTGATCTGGATCTGGATCTTGATCCTGATCCTGATCCTGATCCTGATCCTAATCTACTCTTTTCTTACAAGGCCCAGCCTTGGGACAGAAAATAGGCTCCCACATTCACCCAGGCCTTGGTGCTAAGCTTTGTGGGGTTTTTTCCTACACACTCACAATATTCAATGCCTTTGAGCAGGTCTTGGAAATAGAATCGTGCCTGGTCCTCAGTAAGAGGTTTCAAATTGGGAACTTCCATCACTGGCCTGCAAAGGAAAAAATAGAAGTCAGAATCAGGGACCAGTTTGGATGGAAGAGAAGCAGACAATAAAATAGGGAGTGGCAGCCTTTCCTTGAGTCCAGCACACCTGGCACCTGCCGTTTTTATTCCCTCGGGAGCAAAACAATTGGCTAAGTAAGCAACACTGGCATATTGCATTAGGTTGTAAAGCGTGGATTGGCTCATTCCATCGAGCCAAAAATAACAAACCATGTTACGGCTCAGTGCAAAGTGTGGGCTGTCGTGGTTTGTATAAATCATAGTGAACACTTTAAACGTGGTTAGTTCAGGGCTCAAACACGCTGAGCCAACCGTTGCTAAAAAAAATTGGGAATCATATTATAGTCCTCGTGGGGAAATAGAATTTTTAAAACAGAGAATCTACGGCAGTGCTTTCCAACCTCAGTGGCTATAAAACATGTGGATTATAACTCCCAGAATCCTCCAGCCATTAAGATGTGTGAACTTCAACTCCCAGAATCCCCCATGGTTAGGGAATTCTGGGCGTGGAAGTCCACAGTTCTTCTTAAAGTCACAGAGATCGACAAATCTTGCTACAGGGAGTAAAATGCTTAGGGCAACAATTTCTCCCCTTATTCTGTAATGCAACATGTACACGATTAGTTAGAAACGATGAAAACAATAATCATCTTACCCTTTTTTCACAAGTTCAAACACTGAAATGCAAAAAAAAAAAAAGAAAAAAAAAAAGAGGCAGGCCATTAATTAAAAGGAGAAACATTTGCCTAAGAAAAACGGTCTCAAATAGTTGACTGGGTCAATCAAACCCTTGGCAGGATTCCTATGATCTATTCAGTCCAGGGATGGGCTTCAACAATTTTAGCAAGAGGTTCTCTGCCCAGTTGCTGGGTGGGCGGGGCCATGGTGGGCGTGGCCTAGTCGGCCTCCTGTACCACGGTGGGGGTGGATTGGCGTTTTTGCCCTCCCCGGGCTCCGGAGGCTTTTCTTGACGCCCTCTCAAACTTCCGGAAGGCCGGTTTTTTTGCCCTCCCTGAGCCTCCGTGCGCTCCCTGCACTTACCTGCATCCAAAATGGGCTACGTGGGGACTCCTGGGAGGGAAGGGGTGGGGCGGGGTGGGCGGGGCCAGCCAGGAGTGGGATTTGGGGGTTCTCTGAACTGCACAGAATCTTAGCTAGAGATTCTCCCAAATCCTTGCGAACCCCCAGCAGCCCACCCCTGATTCAGCCCCTCCTTGATCTACTTAAAAGTCATGGCAACTTGGACAGCAAGTTAATCGTAGGGGGATAGGCAGGGTGGGCTAAAGCCCTAGATGAAGGGGCTGAAATCCCTCCTGACCTCTAATAGAGGAGCAAACGGAGGGAATACACGCCGGGCTGGCTAAGCCGAGAATTGTGTTGGGCTGCAAAATCAAATTTAATTAGGAAAACAGCAACACGCAACAAACACCAGATGGCACAAGGAGGGATGAAATACGGAAGGGCCGTTGGCCACTTATTTCTGTCTTGCTTCCATCTGGAACTGGGTCCTGGTGTAGGAAGAGGCTGTTGGAGAGGCTGCCCTGCAGAGCGCCGAATGCTGCTTTTCTTTTATTCAGGCACAGTTCTCGGCTAGGCTGGGAAAGGAAGGCAGCGCGGCAAGCAGCCTGTCCTTTCAGACCAAGGTTAATGCAACAATCTGGGTTTCATTTTTGGACCCTCAAAGCAGGAACTCCAGACAAGTCTTACTTTTTCCTCCTCCAGATCCAGCCTGGTATTTAGAGCAGGGGTCTCCAACCTTGGCAACTTTAAGACGTGTGGACTTCAACTCCCAGAGTTCCTCAGCCAGCAAAGCTGGCTGAGGAACTCTGGGAGTTGAAGTCCACACGTCTTAAAGTTGCCAAGGTTGGAGACCCCTGATTCAGAGGGGTGTTTCTGAAGGTTGGCTACTTGAAGGTCGGCTTTGTCTCCCGGGTGGACTTCATCTCCCAGAATTCCCCAGCCAGCGATGAATTCTGGGAAACGAAATCCACCTGTTGTCAGCGTCCCAGCACTGACATATATAAAGAGAGGAGAAGCTTGAACTTTTGCCTACTAAATCCCTTTGAAGATTCTGTCTCCTCGGAGATGGGAGAGGGGGGAGACATTCCTGTGATCTGACGAAGAAGAGATCAGGAAAGTGACTTGGAAGATAGCCAATGAGAAGCAGAGAATTGGGGATCGGAAAGGGAGGGATTGGGAGGCAAAGGTCAGTACTGACCGCGAAAGAGCCAGGATCAGATCGCTGTGCTCAAATAAAGAGAAAATTTCCTTAAAGATCGGCAGTTTGGAAATTCATTTATTTTGAGATGGCATCGAAACCTGACACCTGTCTTTAAGTGGCCAAGCTTGGAAACTCTGATTTAGAGCAATGCACCAACAAGGAATCCCTTGTTGCAAACCAGATCTATAACCCTTCTAATGGATCTTGATATCCTTTGGCTCTCCAAGGTTGAAGGCAAGCCGGAAGGAATGCAACATTTTTGGGCAGGAGAAACCCTGTTTCCTCCCTTTTCAGGATATCAAAAGAAAGAGAGAAGCAGGATGGCTTACCCATGTATAAGTGATCTTCGGTGGGGTCATCCAGTACCTGCCAGCAACGAGAAAGACAAAATGGGACACTGGATCTTAGCTACATTCACACCATGAAATTCCCCTAGTAAATGTAGATTTGAATGTTGGAAACAGAAACTTCTCACTAACTTCTGGTGACTGGAGTGAGTCCATAATGGAAACCAGTGGTGAAATGTAAAATTTGTTACTACTGGTTCTGTGGGCGTGGCTTGATAGGGGGGCGATTTAATGTGACTGGTGGGCGTGGCCAACTTTTTTTTTTTTACTTTTAAAAGCATTTAAAGAGGCTGTAGAAAAAAATGCTTTTAAAAGCCTCTGATGATCGTGCGGTTCAGCTGGGATTGTCAGAGGCTTTTAAAGGCATTTTTTTTCCTACAATCTCTTCGGCAGAAGAGGTTGTAGAAAAAATGCTTTTAAAAGCCTCTGACGATCCCAGTTGAGCCGCACGATCATCAGAGGCTTTTCTTTTTAACTTTTAAAAGCATTTTTTCGGCCGAAGAGGTTGCAGAAAAAAATGCTTTTAAAAGGCTCTGACGATCCCAGCTGAGTCGCGCAATCATCAGAGGCTTTTTTAAAAAAACTTTTAAAAGCATTTGTAGAAAAAATGCTTTTAAAAAGTAAAAAAAAAAAAGCCTCTGATGATTGCGCGACTCAGCTGAGCACGGGGGCGGGGGGGAGCAGGGATTTCTGCTACCGGTTCTCCGAACCACCCACCGCCATCGCTACCAGATCAGGCGATCCAGTCTGAATTGGGAGCATTTCACCCCTGATGGAAACCCATCCGCTCACACGTTCTCTTGTGAAAAATGCCACTAGACTGGCACATGATACGCCAACACTATGGGCACGTTCTGGAAAAAAAAACCTGCCTCCGGTTGAAGGTCAGCCTCACCTCCACTAGCTTCACAATGTTTGGGTGGTCCAGCTTCTTCAAGATGGCGATCTCTTGGTAGACCTGCTCAATGGGCCCTCTGGGTTGGCAGAAGCCTTCCAAGGGCAGTTTGGCACCTCGAGGAGGAGGGCGGCCTAAGGGAGAAGATACGGAGGTGATGAGAAAGTGGGGGGACCAATTTATGATCAATGCCGTTGGGAAAATCCAGACTGGGGGAGAGAGAGGGGGGGGATTGGTCAGCCTTAGCATGTAGCCCAGACAGGTGAGCAAATTCAATTTTATAGTAACAGAAATGTGTAAGTCTCAAAATGCAATTCTCCCCAGCCGTCTCTTTTACAGCCTGAGAAACTATAGAGAGTATCTTCTCAGTTTCTTTCTCCTAACCCAGTGATGGTAAACCTGTGGCACGCAAAGCCTTCTCTCCGGGCATGCCAGCCGTTTGGCAGTTGGCAGCACTGGAAACCAGAAGAGAGCGGGAAGCTGAGGTTCTGGGTTCCTGCGCGCGCATGTGCCCAGGCCAGCTGGTCGTCACACGCGATGCACGCCAGAAACCGGAAGACCAGGTGACCAGCACGCTCTTCCGGTTTCCGGCACTCCCCCACTGTTACTGACCTAACCATTATGCAGCTGAGGACTAGGCTGTCCCTTATCTAAGCATCCTCCGTCCCAAGGCCATTCCCACATGCCATTTACAAGCTTGGATTGAGGATAGTAAAGCAGTGCAAACCCCCATCGGGGCCCAACGATTTGCTTCCTCCCCACCCACCTCCCCAGGACGGCCGCCTGCCCATCCCAACGTACGTGGGAAGCCGGCTTGTCTCATCAGCTTCTTCTTCGAAAGCAGTTTCATTGCCTGCAGGAGACAAGGACATTGTGTTGAGTTGAGTCGCAAGGCAACCCCCCAAAATTAATTGCTGGTTGCAGGTTTCATAATGAGTTCTGCACTGCTTGTTCTTTTCTGGGCTATTCTAGATCTGCATTGCAAATTATTCTAGGGATAAAACCGATCGATGGATTAAATAAATTAAGTTCCCATCTCATTCAGTGCTATGCAAAAATTATGAATTTCCCCCTTATCGAAACTCATCGCCCAATTCCACCCTTCCTTTGGTTCAAAAACTTCCTCCTTTTTTAGGTTACACCGAGTCAATCCGTGCCAGCTGATGAGTGTTTACTCACATAGTAAGTATTGTCATTTTCATTGTAGGCCAGCTTCACAACACCGTAGGAGCCCTGGGAAACACACAGACACACACAAAAAACGGTAGGTGAACAAAACAGGAGGGAAACAACAGTTGCTGAAATGATTGACAGGTTATTTTTATTAATATGTTTATTTACAGAGTTTATTTGCAGAAGGCCCATCCCAAATATGCAATGATTATGGCAAGGACTTGTGGGTGTGGGTGTGATTACCTTTCCAATTTCATCCTTCAGAGTGTATTGATTGAGCTGCACACAATCCTGAGAAAGATAAAAATCAGAGGCGGAATGAAGGACCGAAGTCGATAGCAAAAACAACCTGCCATTAAGCCGCGTTTCTTCCACCCCTTGGGGATCATAAAACCTCCTCCATTCGCAGAGTTAAGTTACTGCCACTTGTTTCCATAGAAGCCACCAACATGTGGTGTGTGGGTGTGAGTACACACACACACAAACACATAAACAGAGAAGCATCTGACAGGGATGACTTGCCCACGACGTCGGTTACCATTATCCCAGGGGTGAAATGCTCCCGGATCGGATCGGATCGCCCAATCCGGTAGCGATGGAGGCAGGTGGTTCGGAGAACTGGTAGCAAAAATCCTTGACACACCCCGCCCCCCCACATGCCCAGCCGAGCCGCACAATCTTCAGAGGCTTTTTTTCTTTTAAATGCCTCTGACGATCCAAGCTGAGTTGCCAGATCATCAGAGGCTTTTAAAAGAAAAAAAACCTCTGCCGATCAGGCAACTCAGCTGGGATCGTCAGAGCCTTTTGAAAGCATTTTTTTACATCGAAGAGGTTGTAGAAAAAATGGTTTTAAAAGTAAAAAAAAAAAAAAATGGGCCACACCCACCGTCATATTACACCCACCAAGCCACACCCACAGAACTGGTAGCAACAAATTTTAGATTTCACCACTGCATTATCCTCAACCTTGACTTCAAAACACTTGGACACTCAATTGCCTACGTTTATTTATGTGCTTATTATAAACCTGGTTATTTATAGTTTTATATTTTAATATTTATTGATATTTACGGGTCGTCCTCGATTTACGACCACAACGGGAGTCCCAAGATCTCTGTGGCCAAGCAAGACATTTGTTGAGTTCTGCCGCATTTTTACGACCTTTCTTGACACAGTTGTTAAGTGAGTCACTGCAATTGATAAAAGTTAGTCCCCCGGTTGTTAAGTGAATAATGGCTTCCCCATTGACTTTGCTGGTCAGAAAAGGGGATCACGAGACCGTGGGTTGCTGAAACCATCATAAAGACGAGGCAGTTGCCAAGCTGGCTCATATTCACTTTTATCATGTAAGGAACTCTGGGAGTTGAAGTCCACAAGTCTTAAAGTTGCCAAGGTTGGAGACCCCAGCTATCAGCGTTTCCTCCTTTGAGAGTTGAGGAAGAGGATTTTCCTCTTTCCTCTTTTCCTCACCTAAAAGCAGGGGTGAAATCCAGCAGGTTCTGACAGGTTCTGGAGAACCAGTAGCGGAAATTTTGAGAGAACCGGTAAATGCCACCTCTGGCTAGCCCCAGAGTGGGGAGGGAATGGGGATTTTGCAAGATCCTTCCCCCAGGAGTGGGGAGGGAATGGGGATTTAGCAGACTACTTTCCCTTGAGTGGGGTGGGAGTGGAGATTTTGCAGTGTCCTTCCCCTGTCACACCCACCAAGCCACATCCACCAAGCCACACCACGCCCACCAAGCCACGCCCATGGAACCGGTGCTAAAAAAAAATTGGATTTCACCACTGCCTAAAAGGATGGTTGGGGAACAAGAGTGACCTCTGCAAGAACAAACAAACAAAAAATGATAGAAAGAAAATAGGGGCTTCCCAAGCCCCCAGACTCTTCAATCTTTGAGAACTACTCTGCAGTTTTAAGGATCCCAGGAGTCAAAACCAGCCCCAAGTCCAGAAATACATTGGATGCCACTCCTCTGTTTGATGTAGAGCAGCTAATGGACCGTTCAATCATCCGTTCTTTGCTTAAAAAAATGCAGTGGGGTGAATCGGAAGGAGAAGGGCCTGAGAGAGTATCAGGCACACTCACTCTCCCAAAGATCAAAGGTGTGGCTCAACTCTCCATTACCTGGAGCCTTAATGGCAGAAGATAAATTGGCCTGCAAGGTCTCCGAATCGATGTTTGCCAAGCTCGGCAACTTTAAAAGGTGTGGACTGACTCTCAGAATTCATCAGCCAGCATGATGGGTTTCTTTTCTCTTTTTCTTTCTTTCTTTTTGAAATGATTGAATGATATAATAGAATAAGAGAGTTGGAAGGGACCTTGGAGGTCTTCTAGTCCAGCCCCCTGCTTAGGCAGGAAACCTTACATCACTTCAGACAAATGAAGCCAACCTCTTCTGAAAAACTTCCAGTGTTGGAGCATTTACAACTCTTTCAGCATTGAGAACCAAATCCTTTCTCACGTTGCTAAAATAACCCAACGTCCTTTTTTTTTTTTACAGTTCATTTCTTATCAACAATATACTGGAAAAATAGCTACGCAATCCAGAGGTGGGTTTCAGCAGGTTCTGAACAGTTCTGGAGAACCGGTAATGGAAATTTTGAGTAGTTTGGAGAACCGGTAGTAAAAATTCTGACTGGCCCGGCCCCCATCTATTCTCTGCCTCCCGAGTCCCAGCTGATCGGGAGGGAATGGGGATTTTGCAGTAACCTTCCCCTGGAGTGGGGAGGGAATGGAGATTTTATAGTATCCTTCCCCTGCCACCCCTACCAAGCCATGCCAAGCGCACCAAGTCACGCCCACAGAACCGGTAGTAAAAAAAATTGAAACCTACCACTGACACAATCTCTGTAATTCCTTCATCCACGTATTGTATTTCTGCATCTTTGCCCCCCACCCCATCCTTTCCGCCTTCCTCTTTTTCGTTTTGTCTTTTCTTTTTTCCTTCTCCTTTTAAAAACGATGAGCAAACCAAAAACGGTGTCCCCAACTGTCGGGACGTGACTTCTCTTACCTGCAGCCCCGTGATGGACACCCTGTGGGACTCGATGGTGGGCCTCCGGGGCAGACGCGGGGAGGAGTGTGGGGAAGTGACAGGGGAGTAAGGGAGGGAGGGATAGATGTAGCGCCCGTTGAGCCCCATGTTCCCGCTGGGAGACTGGACGGAGGGAGACCTCTCTTGCAGGGAGAGCTTGCGACTCGAAAGGTTGACCTTGATCCAAGATTCCTTGGTCTCTTTGGAGGAGGTCCTCGAAGGATTGGCCAGGCCTGGTTCTCCAAGATCTCTAGGTCCTGGGGCTAGAAGGGCCTGCTCTTCACATGGCTCCATAGGTTCCTCCTCCTCCGCCAGCCCCTCCGGCTGGCCTGGCGTGGAACTGGGAGGAGTGTCATACTCCGCTACCACCACGAAGGACTCCATGGTGCTCCGAGAGGTCACATTTTAGATCCGTCAAGCGGGAAGGCTCCTCTCGCACATGGCCGAGGGAGTCACGGCAGAGAAGGAGCGTCGCGGGGACAGGCCAGATGGAGGCACATGGGGGCATTATGTGCTGGCCAGCGGAATGCCCATGCTGTGGCGGCCGCTCTCCCGGAAGCTGGATCTGGACGAAGGAGAGACAAGACCGAGCAGCTGAACTCGAGTGGGACAACAGGCGAAAGCAAAAACTACAGTCGGCAAAAAGCTGTAATGCCCAGGGTTCACGTAAGACGGATCAACTGTATCATGGCTTAGAACGATGGGTTTATCCAGCCAATATGGGGTTACAATAGGAACCCACAATCTGTGGAGGTCTTGGTGCTCTCTGAGTTTGGTTGCTTACTTGCAGACGTTTCCTGACCCAAATTAGGGGACATCATCAGAGTTTGTTATGGCACCTCCTCCTCCTGCCCTCCCTGCAAACCTTATTCAATTCTAGCATTGATGATGTTATCTAGTTGGGTCATGGAACGTCTGCAAGAAAACAGCCAAGCTCAGAGATCACCAAGGACCTCTCAGGTCCATCCTGAGCTATTGAGATTCTCTGCTCAGAAATCCTAATCTGGGAGCTGAATCCACAAGAAAAAAACCAGAGAAAAATACAACTCAGTCCAGGAACCTTGCTATATTTCCAGAATTGCAATTCTTAGAAGCTACAGTCCAGCCTACCTCATGACAACCGGTTTTTTACTCAGGCAGATTTTAAAAGTGAAATAAAATGAACTCATTTTTGCTTCTCTCTAAATTACGAGAAACCATAAGCAGGAATTAGAAATACTTCAGGAGCAATTTCCTTAACGCTTTGAAGAGGAAGCAAAAGACTCATCAAAATTAGAGCCACCCTTAAAATGCTTGTTCAAATTCCACCCTCAGGCCAAGCAATCCTGAATCTCGACAGGAGAAAACACCCATTAGGTTTAATTCTTCATAAGCGAGGACAGCAATTTGGGCAGGTGAGTGACAGGTGCCAATCACTCTTTTATCATCACATTTTTTCCTTCCAAACACCCACCCTTTTCCTCCTCGTTCAGAACAGGTGACTTGACCGATTTACCACTCGCCTCCCCTACTTATTATTTTTTTAAAAAAAAAAAAGCAATTTCTAATGCAACAATAAATAAAGAGAGAAATCTTTTACATTTTGTGCAGGCTATCACTGGGTATTAGGGCCTCGGTTTTCAGGCTGACATCAAGTTTAAGAGGCGGGCATTGGAGGCCAGAAAGATGCTGAGATTTGGGCAGGAGACTGGATTTTAGACTCCAGGATAGAGCTGGAAGAACAGTACAACAGTGACACGAGTTGGAAGGGACTTTGGAGGTCATCTAGTCCAACCCCCAGCTCACGCAGGTAGACCTGTACTAGGAATTCGAACCGCCGAACTGCCAACCTTTCTGATCGACAAGCTCAGTGTCTTAGCCACTGAATATTTATCTATTAATCTTCTCATCGTTCCCATCACCCATCTCCCACTTAAGACTGTATGACTGCAACCTTGTTGCTGGTATCCTTAAGATTTATATTGATATTATTTCCTGATTGCTTATTTGTACCCTATGACTATCATTAAGTGTTGTACCTTATGATTCTTGACGAACGTATCTTGTCTTTTATGTACTCCGAGAGCATCAAGACAAATTCCTTGTGCAGCCAATAAAGAATTCTATTCTATCCTATCTATTCTATTCTATTCCATATTTCTATTCCATTCCATAATTCTATTCTATTCTATTCTATTCTATTCTATTCTATTCTATTCTATTCTATCCTATCTATTCTATTCTATTCTATCCTATCTATTCTATTCTATTCCATATTTCTATTCCATTCCATAATTCTATTCTATTCTATTCTATTCTATTCTATTCTATCCTATCTATTCTATTCTATTCCATATTTCTATTCCATTCCATAATTCTATTCTATTCTATTCTATTCTATTCTATTCTATTCTATTCTATTCTATATTTCCATTCCATTCCATATTTCTATTCTATTCCATTCCATTCCATTCCATTCCATTCCATTCCATATTTCTATTCCATTCCATTCCATTCCATATTTCTTTTCTATTCTATTCCATATTTCTATTCCATTCCATAATTCTATTCTATTCTATTCTATTCTATTCTATCCTATCCTATCTATTCTATTCCATATTTCTATTCCATTCCATAATTCTATTCTATTCTATTCTATTCTATTCTATCCTATCCTATCTATTCTATTCTATTCCATATTTCTATTCCATTCCATAATTCTATTCTATTCTATTCTATTCTATTCTATTCTATTCTATTCTATCCTATCTATTCTATCCTATTCCATATTTCTATTCCATTCCATAATTCTATTCTATTCTATTCTATTCTATTCTATTCTATTCTATATTTCCATTCCATTCCATATTTCTATTCCATTCCATTCCATTCCATTCCATATTTCTTTTCTATTCTATTCCATATTTCTATTCCATTCCATAATTCTATTCTATTCTATTCTATTCTATTCTATTCTATTCTATCCTATCTATTCTATTCTATTCTATTCTATCCTATCTATTCTATTCTATTCCATATTTCTATTCCATTCCATAATTCTATTCTATTCTATTCTATTCTATTCTATTCTATCCTATCTATTCTATTCTATTCCATATTTCTATTCCATTCCATAATTCTATTCTATTCTATTCTATTCTATTCTATTCTATTCTATATTTCCATTCCATTCCATATTTCTATTCTATTCCATTCCATTCCATTCCATTCCATATTTCTATTCCATTCCATTCCATTCCATTCCATATTTCTTTTCTATTCTATTCCATATTTCTATTCCATTCCATAATTCTATTCTATTCTATTCTATTCTATTCTATTCTATTCTATTCTATTCTATATTTCCATTCCATTCCATATTTCTATTCCATTCCATTCCATTCCATTCCATATTTCTTTTCTATTCTATTCCATATTTCTATTCTATGCTATGCTATGCTATTCTACTCAGCAAGAAGGCTTGGGAATGATTTAGAAATTCAGAAGAGAAAAAAAAAAACGCTTGCTGGAAAATGATCTGAAATTAAAGCAGAAGCTGGGCTATAGCAATAGCACACAGGCCTATCCTTGAGCTGTAAACTAACCCTATTTTTTTTCTCTTTTAAATAGCTTTGCGACAGACCCATTCCTCTGATTAATCCCGGTTTTAAAATTCCCCTTCTGGATTCATCCTCAGAAGCCCCGTTAAATGAAAAGGGCCTTTTGCGCTGAACACGATAACCTCCTCCAACTGCTGCTCTTTTACCAGTCGGGATGAGCTTAAAAATTCCCCGTTCTAATGCTCCCTCTCTTCTCCTTCCAGTTCTAAAATTTCCCCCAAGCCATTATGCAGATGCTTAAAAGCAATTCGGAGAGAATGAGAGCAGAGATAATGAAGCATAATTAAAAGGCTTATTTTTCCGGGCTGAATTAAGGATGACATTCGGTCACCCATCAGAAACCAGAGGCGGAAAAAAAAAAAAGGACAGGCTGGCTTGATGGAAGACGCAGAACCGTAGTTTGTTTCAATTATCATCCAGCCCACCGATATGGCACTAAGAGGTAAGCTAAGCCAACTGAGAACGTCTTACAGATCACCTCTTGGACCGAATCGGGATGCTTAACTGCTTTTCATGGAAGCAACCACAATCAGTAGCTTCTAAACATCGCCCGTGCTTGGCTGGGGAATTCTGAGAGTTGAAATCTACCCGTCTTAAAACGGCCAAGGTTAAGAAGCACTGCCTTAGAGGATCTCATCCAAGGACCTCAAAACAACGTTCCAAGATCCCGTGCAGAGTTCCAAAGTGGGGAATTCTGGGAGCTGGGATTCGAGAAAAGGATTTGAGAATGCTGGCTTCTGGGAGTTGAAAGTCCTCCCGTCTCAAAGTTGGCCCAAGTGTGGATAATGCTGCTTTAGTGGAAGCCTTTGGAGAAAGCAACCACTGAATTGAGGTCGCCTTGGACCATGGATGGACCTGTGGCTTGGTGGACCCATCCTCTGACTATCTGCGTGGAAAAAGGGAAGAAGTTCAGATCGGTCCTTCTCTGGAGACCTGGTTGAGGAAATGCAGCATCTGAGGAGACTTAAGTTTTCTGAGGATGGATGCAAATAGCATTGACCACTGTGAAAGAAGGGAAGACGATTCCTGGGTCTATAATGGTTGAGCTACACCTGCCAGAAGTTGTCCTTCTGAGCTGCAAGCAAGCTTTCCAAGTCCTCCTCCCGCTCCTTTATCTGACTACCTTCTAAACAGGCTTCCGTGGGAACGTTTCAGCCTTCGGTTCGTCTCCAGTCCCACACAGCTTGGGAAGAAAAGACGTCCTTGCAACAAAAGCGGGGGAAGACCGAAAGGAAAGGAAACAAAAGGCCCGGCCTTCAACTCATGGCACATTTGCCCAAGCCACATGCTTTTGCTTCCCTGCGCTCCCTCTTCCCTTTTCCCTCTCCCTCTCGTCAGCCCACGGAATGTGGGGAATCTGGAGAGATAAGACTTTGCAGCTTGCAAAAAGAGGGGGACGGGAGATAAACGGGAGAACAAGGTCAGAGAGAGAGAAAGAGAGAGAGAGAGAGAGAGAGAGAGAGAGAAGCAACTGGGAAGGAGGCAAAGCACAAGGAGGACCTCTGCAAAAGTGTCTGTCTGACTTTCTTACTTTCTTTCCTTTCTTTCTTTTTTCTCTCTTTCTTTCCATTTTCCCTTCCTTCCTTCTCTTCCTCCCTATCTTCCTTCCTTGCTTGCTTCCTTCCTTTCCCATTTCTTTCCTTCCTTCATCCCTTCTTCTCATTGCTATCTCATTCCTTCCTCCCTTCCTCCCTCCCTCCCCATCTTCCTTCCTTCCTTTCTTCTTTTCCTATCTCCTTCCTCCCTCCCTTCCTCTCATTCCTATCTCCTCTCTCCCTTCCTTCCTTCCATCCTCCCTTCCCTCCCTGCCTCATGTTTCCTTCCTTCCTCCCTCCCTTCCTCTCATTCCTATCTCCTCTCTTCCTTCCATCCTCCCTTCCCTCCCTGCCTCATGTTTCCTTCCTTCCTCCCTCCCTTCCTCTCATTCCTATCTCCACTCTTCCTTCCTTCCTTCCTTCCTTCCCTCCCTGCCTCATGTTTCCTTCCTTCCTCCCTCCCTTCCTTTCATTCCTATCTCCTCTCTTCCTTCCTTCCTTTTCCTTCTTTTTGTTTCTTTCTCTTTCTTTCCATTTTCCCTTCCTTCCTTCTCTCCCTCCCTCCCTATCTTCCTTCCTTCCTTTCCCATCTCATTTCTTCCTCCCACCCTCCCCATCTTCATTCCTTCCTTTCTTCCTTTCCCAACTCCTTCCTTCCATCCTCACTCCCTTCCTTACTCTCATTCCTATCTCCTATCTCCCTCCCTTCCTTTTCCTCCCTCCTTGTTGCTTCTCCCCTTTATCCACCCCAAATTCCAGCTTCTGGTCTTGTCATGCCTGCTGCAGGTCCAATCTTGTACTGGAGAATTCCTCCAAAGCCCACCCGCCTCCAACCCCCCCATACCCCAGCCAAACTGTATACTTCCCAAGGCCTGGACTGGAGGTGTGTATCTACGCAGAGCTGCACAGAAGTTGCATTTTGCCGATCAGAAAAAAGCCTCAAGGATGTTCGAAAACAATAGCAAACAATAACAGCAGCAGCAGCTTTGGCTCGTCAAAGAAACCCAGAACTTAAGGAGCCGAGTGCAAAGAGAGAAGGAGGTTATTTCTGAATTTCTGCAATTGTGAAAAGAGGAAGAGATTTGAGCCGGTTGAGGCACCGGTTGACAAAAGCCATATGCTTCCTGAGCGAACACAACATCAACTTCCACTCTATTTATTTATTTATTTTTTTTAAAAAAAATCATTTCTTGCATCCTAACAAGACAGGAGCTGCTCCGATTGACACAGAGATTTGTACCCATGAAGCCACATAGGGGAGGAAACCCTCCTCTTAACAGTTTGCCTCGATGGGCACTTATGTTTTTTTTTTCCCAGGTAAATCCGGATTCGGCACGTTCCTTCCGGCTGATAGTTAAGAACGCTCAACGCTCGTTCAGCGGGAGAACGTGAGAGCTGTGCCTTACAGAACGGGTGTGTAAAAAAAGACACCCAGATCCACATCGCAGTCCCCTTCGATGCACGAGGCTGCTCTGATGGGAAGGGAGGAGGAGAGGAGCTGGCTGGCCTGTTTTTTAATTTCTGTCCCAAATTTCTGGGCAAAAGGACTCACGGTGCAAAACCACATTAAAGATACACGTTCTAAATCAGTGTTTCTCAACCTTGGGGGCTTGAAGAGGGGTGGGCCTCAGCTCCCAGAATTCCCCAGCCAGCATAGCTGGCTGGGGAATTCTGGGAGCTGAGGCCCACCCCTCTTCAAGCCCCCAAGGTTGAGAAACACTGCTTTAAAGGGTTTGCAAAGAGTGAAGTTGTGCAACATTGGTTAAAGCGTTAGCAACCTCAAGACGCACTCAGCCCAAGCTCTTGTTAGCTCCACGTTGGCCTGCCTACCAAGGATTAAACAAACCTTGGGTTATTCCTCCTTCCGAGATACCTGGCAGGTCCCGATCCTGCCCAGGTCATTCAGGACGCCAAGTTGAATCGAACGAGACCAGAAAGGAAGAACAATTTCTCCTCCCCCCCCCACCCCATCGGCCCGCCAATAAATCAAGGATTTCAACCGCCCTCTGTAAACGTCAATTCGCCATCTGTCCCACCACCCCAGCTAGAACTTCCCCTCTGCACCGAAAGGCTCCCACTCCCACTCCCCCCACACCCTGTGCTCCAGATGGGAGGGGGGCTCCCTCCGCTCGGCTCTCTCCAGCCCCGCCATGTCCTCAACGCTCTGCACGTCCCCTACAGTTCAACACCCCCAAACCAAACTTTAAAAGGAAGGAAGGAAGGAAGGAAGGAAGGAAGGAAGGAAGGAAGGAAGGAAGGAAGGAAGGAAGGAAGGAAAGGAAAGGAAGGAAGGAAGAGAAGGAAGAAAGGAAGGAAAGAATCAACACAGTCCTTTGAGACCCAAAGAGGGATGTCGAGCATCAGTTCCCCCCACCCTCCTTCTGCAGGTTTGCACTATGGCAACCCCCAAAAAAAGGAAGGAAGAAAGAAAGAGTACAGATAGCATTGGAAGGAGCTGGGTTTTATTCTTCCCCGAGCGGGAGGAAATCCTCCTGCCAGTGGATCCCTTCCTAAAGCAGATTCCCCCCCTTCCTAGCTCTCCGGGCCCTTGCTGATTTCCCCAGACAGATGTTAGCTACAAAGGGAGATTCCCGGTGCCCTTTTGCTCCGAGAGCATCCAGCACTGTGCTGCTCTCCTTTCTCTTAGGTGACGTCCAGATGTTGCAGGTGGGAGGTGAGTAGAAAAAGCATCTCGCCCCCTTCCCCAAGGGCTGCATCCCTCCCTTTCGACCCCCTCCGAGCCAAATCCACCCCTTCCCACCCCAGGAAGAAAATATGCAGGGGAAGGAAAGATGCCAACCAAGCCCAGGCTCACCCACCTTCCTCCTCCTCCTCCTCCTCCTCTTCCACCACCCTCACCCCAGCTTACCTGCCTGTGGCTCCAACCGGACCGGAGGAGAGAGAGAGGCGGCTACAACCCCAGTGGTTCCCGCAGCCTGTCTGGGAAGGTCTCCATTGCCCGACAGCGCCAGCCAGACGCCCCAGATGCTGGCAGCTGTACCCCGATTGGCTGCGCCCGGAGCTTTTCCTGTCTAGAAAGTGAGAGTCGGCTTCAAGCAGCTGGCCGCCCATTGGCTCCACTGGGCTGTCGAGACCGGCTCTGATTGGTGCAGAGGGAGGGGAGGGGGTTGTTATCAGGCCACCTCCCAAATCTCCTTTCCTTCCCCCCACCCTTTCTCTCTCTTCTCCCCCCTTCTCTTTTTTTTTTTACTCTTTTTTTTCTGGCATTCATCCTAGGCAGAGAAGCCGGAAAAAGCATCCAGGCAGGGAGAACTTTCTCTTAGGAGCAAACTGCAGAGATCGGGGTTGGGGGGAAAAGAATGAAAGACACCCCCCCCCCAACTTTTTCAGAGGATGAGATGTCCCTGGCCTCCAAGCACCCATGCACGGTGTTCTCTGCAAACAACCCTGGGAGGTAGGCTGCTCTGGAGCCTCAGGGAGAAGGCTGGGAAGAGGTCCAGAAAGATTGCACACTACAAGGAAGAGGAAAAAAAACCCATACAGATGGATAATCCCAGCTGTATTACCGGAAAGGAACACAATTGTTGCATCACTTAGTTTGGGCAGTGAAATGTCTACAAGAAAACAACCAGCTCAGAGAGCACCAAGACCCCATAATCGTTGCCCTCCTCCTCCTCCACAAATCCCACTCCCTTCTACCGGTAGCACTGATCGTGTTACCTAGTTGGGTCATGAAACGTCTGCAAGAAAACCCCCAAGCTCAGAGAGCACTAAGGACTCCACAGTCCTTCTCTTCTTCTCTGCAAACCCCACTGCCTACTAACACTGATTATGTTACCTAGTTGGGTCATGAAACGTCTACCAAGCTCAGGGAGCACTGAGGATCTCTCATTTCAACCCCGAGCTACAAATATTCTCCTTTATTGGTATAAGGAACACAAATTTAACAGGCGGAACACATTCCGATCTCACAGGAGGTCCCAAATGCCATTTAAAAAAAAAAAATAAAAAATCTCAGATTCAAAATTGGCTCAGATTCACGGCGAGGACAAAAACGTTGGCCTGGGGATTCACAGGCTGTCGGAAGGGATGGCCAAACAGAGCAACCAATCATCCAACCTGGTGTAAAGCCGTCCCCAATCTCCTCCAAAATGAACTCTCGAAACTTCCTAGCACAATCCGACGAGGAGTTGCCATTGTTACTTCTCAGTTCTAAGCGTGCAGAAATGTCTCGGTTCCCCTAAAATAGTTTTTCTCAACCTTGGCCGCTGGACGATGGGTGGACTTCAACTCCCAGAATTCCCCAGCCAGCTGGCTGGGGAATTCTGGGAGTTGAAGTCCACCCATCGTCCAGCAGCCAAGGTTGAGAAACTCTGCCCTAAAAGGACTATATTATTAGAGAGATGATTGTTATTAAACTTCAGCCTTAATCGTAACGCGGTTGATGTGATTTCGGTCTAAACATTCCCTCGGCTTTCACAATTGGTGGCCAATTGTACAGGTAGCCCTCAACTTACGACCACAACTAAGCCCAAGTGAAGAAATTCTGTTTTTTTCCCCTCTTCATCCCCCTCCATCCTCACAGGGTTGAGCGAACAAATGCAACACTTCACCATTTCCTGCAACTGGTGTGTCCCCCCCACATCCAGGCCTTGCCAAGCTTTTAAAAGTTGCTCCACGCAGACGGATGGACTCTTAAGCCACTCAAACGCTGCTTCCAGTCCAGAAGGAAAAAACTCCAAGTGAGATCAACGTGGCTTTTACCTATGCTTAAAAGCTTCTCTCGAGCACCCAGGCTACAAAGGAAGCAGCCTTACCTCCATCAGAAGGGTTTCAATAATGCACGAAGGGGGAAGAGGAACGGGCCGGCCGAAATGGTTTGTTAAGAGCTTCTCCTTTGCAAAACAGATCCATCTCCCATGGACTTTGGGACAAAGAGGTCATGTCCGGTTTTGGAAACTCGGCGGCACTTGCCAAGAGTCGGTTGGGCTTTGGAAAAAAAGATTGCTCCGGATCGATCAATAGCAATAGCAATAGCACTTAGACTTATATACTGCTTCACAGTGCTTTACGGCCCGTCTCTAACCAGTTTACAAAGTCAGCCTCTTGCCAACAATCTGGGTCTCCTCATTTCACCCACCTCGGAAGGACGGAAGGCTGAGTCAACCTTGAGCCTGGTGAGATTCGATCTGCCAAACTGCTGGCAGTCGGTGATCAACAGAAGTAGCCTGCAGTACTGCACTCTAACCACTGCGCCACCACGACAATGCTGGTAGTTCTCGACATATGGCCACAACCGAGCCCGGAATTTACGTTGCCAAGTGAGAAATTTACGAGTTTCGTCCTACAGGATGATTTTTTCTTTTCTTGCCTCATTTCTTAAGGGAATCGCTGCAATTGTTCTCTTAGCCACGTGGTTGTTAAGTGAATCTGGCTGTTACAATGGCACTGAAAAAAGTGACTTCTGGCCGTTTCTCACACTTATGACCGTTACGGCATCCCCGCAGTCATGCAATCAAAATTCAGATGCTTGGCAACTGACTCTTATTTATTTATTCGTTCATTTTTATTGTTTTTCTATTACATACATTTCTTAGTGCTTTATACACATTGTGTTGTCTGGGTATTTAATTTGCTTAACCATTCTGATTATATTTTTAATCTCCACCCATTTTTTCCAACCATTGGTAAAATAAATTCCATGTTTTATAATATTCTACGTCCTCTTTTCTGCTTAATTTTCAATGTTAATTTATCCATTTCTGCACAATCTAGTATCTTATTTCTTCATCTTGCAGTATATCTTCATTTTTCCAGTATTGTGCGAAAATAATCCTCGCTGCTGTTAAGACATGTACTATTAATTTTTCTTATCAAGTTTTTCTGATATTATACCTAAATAAAAACAATTCAGGTTTATAATCTGTAAGTTTCCCTATCATCTTTTCTAACTGCTTGTGTATCTTTGTCCAAAGTTTTTTTGCTTTGAGACACGTCCACCACATATGATAAAATGTGCCCATTTTTTTAAAATTACATTTCCAACATTTGCTAGACATATTTTTAGACATTTCAGCTAATCTAGCAACTGGCTTGTATTTATGACAGTCGCGATAGCCTCAGGTCACGTGATCCCCTTTAGTGGCCTTCTGACGAGCAAAATTGACGGGGAAGCCGGATTCACTCAACAACGGCGTGAGTGACTGAATAACTACAGTGATTCACTTAAACAACTGTGGCAAAAAAGGTCGTTAAAAAAAAATGTTCTCGCTTAGCAACAGAAATTTTGAGCTCAGTTGTGGTCGTAAGTCGAGGATTACCTCCAGTGGTTCACATGTGGCAAAGACGTTGACTGTGAATCCTTGGCAAGAAATCCCCCTTTCATCAAGATGGGTCGGTGGGCCTCAACCGGCGAGAACAGACAAGTGAAAGGCATCTGAACACAGGCACGCCTCTGGGCACCGCCCACAGACCAATTTATTGGCATTTCCAAAGACTGAACATGGCAGGGGGTGAGAGACCCATAAGAACGAGGGGAGGAAGAACCGCAGAGGGATGGTCTACAGATCTTGTTCAGTTTTAGTGGCTCCGCTGGCTTTCCCCAAGGACTGGATTCCTTTGCTCAGAGGCCTCATTTAAAAGTACTGATCAGGGGGACCCCCCGGGTGGGGAATTCCAGATGAAGCTGCCGGAAGAGCATGGCGCACTGGTTTCTCTCTTGGGTCTTACCCAGGCTGTGGAAGAGCCTGGCTTGCAGATACAGGACGTCCCGCAGCTGTTCTTTGCAATCCACTTTTGCAAAATAGGTTTTGGCTTCGTTCAAGTTTAGGATAGCTGCTTCCAGGGCTGCAGGATAGAGAGAGAGAGAGAGAGAGAGAGAGAGAGAGAGAGAGAGAGAGAGAGAGAGAGAAGGAGAAAGAGAAAGACAGAAAGACAAAGAAAAAGACAGAAAGAGAAAGAAAAAAGACAGAAAAAAGACAGAAAGAAAGGAAAGAAGGAATGAAGGAGAGGGGAGAGGAGAGGAGAGAGAGAGAGAGAAAAGAAAGAAAGAAAGAAAGAAAGAAAGAAAGAAAGAAAGAAAGAAAGAAAGAAAGAAAGAAAACAGAAAGAGGAAGGAAGGAAGGAGAGAGGGGAGAGGAGAGAGAGAGAGAGAGAGAGAGAGAGAGAGAAAAGTCAGAGGTTTTCAACTAGATCCGTCCTCTTTTCAAAATGGATATTTCAATAGATGCCTACCCAGCAGCCAAATTGTGTAGTGGTTACACTGCACTACACAGCCAGTCTGGTGTAGTTGTTAAAAGCACAAAATACTTAGAAACTGGGAGGTTGTTGCTATAGTCCCACGCTCGGCACGAAAGACAGCGGGGTGAATTGAGCCAGCCCCTCCCTCTTAGTCCTAAGAAAGAGGCAATGGCAGCCCTAAAGAAACAACCAGGGATTACTCCAGGCAGCCGACAGGAGTCAACACTGTCTTGAAGGCCTGAACGCACGAAAGGGGGGTGGGGGATGGGAATAGGGAAATTCAGGGAAGGGCCGCCAGTGGCTACTCATTTTTGTTTTTTTGGAAGCCCCAGGCAAGGGAGCCAGGCTGGCAGAAACACCCATTTAGGTCTGCCTGTTTTGTCGAAGAGCAACCACGACGTTGCCCCGAGATCTTCCAAGGACGTCTACGGTTCTGGAGAACTACCTTCTGCCTTCTTGGCGGGGTCATAAGAGGCCGCAGAAGCAACCTGGCACTTGGCCACCAAAAACATCGCGGCTCCTTTGTCCAGCACGGCCCCGTGGGCCAGGATGGGCTCTATGGCCATGTGCAGAATGCTGAGGGCTTGCTCAGGAATCCCGAGGATGAGCTGGAAAAGAAGCAAACACAACGGCAACGGTCACTTCCTGGCTTCTTCCTCTTCCTTAGCCAACTCCTTGGTGGCAAACCTATTGTCAACTCGCAAAGCATCCCTGGCCTGCTCTCGAGTTGCCATAGGCAAGGGGGATGGGAAAACGGCGAAGCAGCACAGCAGCCAAAAACAAAAGCACATTCCAGATATCTCTCTCTCAAGGCTGTCTCCCAGGGTTACCCACAGCAGCCGAAGGGGAGTGATCTTTACAACCCGCGAAATTGCTCTGTTGGCGAATGTGACTGATGACACATCCTGGGGGGAGGGGAGGAAAGTGGGTCAAGATTGGGTAAATTACGGGGGTCAGAATTGGCTTCACTTGGAACGTGCCAACATGAAGCTACTAATAAATGACTGGATTTCTTTTGAAGCTTGTCTTGAGGCTCATGATTTAATTAGGGCATCTGTTGGAACCCTGACACCTATTTTAAAAGAATTTGAGCATGCAGGAGGCGGGAAGACGGACACCCCACAATGTCTGCCCCTATGTAACTGATGGTGCACTCTCCCTGAAGCCAAAGTGGGGTTGAATTGTATCTTATAAAGCCATGGTTTATGGCTAGGTAACCCTAGACCATCTTAGACCAGGCCGTCTCCAAAAATGTTGGGGAATTTCTAGAAGCCGACAAGTTAGCCATCAATAGACACACAGACATGAACATCCATAGACTATGCAAAAGAGACAATCAGCCAGCCAAAAAGGAAACTGAAATGCAAGAAAACAAGCAAATTCCACAGTTCTCCTCCTCCTCCTCTCTGCAAACCCCACTCCCTTCTAGCACTGATCAGGTTACCTAGTTGGGTCATGAAACGTTTGCAGAAAGGGTCCCATCCCCTTCCAGGAGCAAGAAGGTGCAGAGAAGGAGCAGAGTGGTACCTGGGCAAAAGCCAAATTGAGGATGGTTTCCGAAGCCAAGTACTGCAGGCGGTATTCCCTCGCCAGGGCCAGAGCCTGCAGCAGGATGGGCAAAGCGATGGTGTGGCACAGAGACTGCCAATACAGCTCGGCAATGGAGAGCAGGACGCTAAACCCAAAAGGAAGAGAAATTAGGAAATTGAGAGATCCGAGGAAAAAATAACTCTCTCAGGAGTTCTCTCGATCTTACATTCTCAAGACGCTTTTAAGCACCTTCTCTGGAGGTTTCAACATGAACCCCTGGGCGTTTCTGGAGTGTTTTCGCACTTGGTTTGATTGTGGTTGGCCACTCAGTGTTGTTTGCAGCTGGGCTGCCTTACAACTACGAGCTGTCAACAAAGGAGTAAGCAAGCACATATTTTTGTGTTTGATCACCCCTGGCACGCAACCCGAAGCAGAGAGGGAGGACCCAAAAACCGCTAAGGATGCTTTTAAACCGTTAAAGGGTATCGACTTCTCCTGCTTTGGGCAATGATTTAGACCAGAGGTCTTCAAACTTGGCAGCTTTAAGACTTGTGGACTTTAACTCCCAGAATTCTCCAGCCAGATGAAGAGTTGAAGTCCACAAGTCTTAAAGCTGCCAAGTTTGAAGACCTCTGATTTAGACAAAGTTTTTAACATTATTAACACTCGGGAATAAACACCAGCCTCCTGCAGATTTTGCTCTGTCTCTCTCCTGCACAGGTAGTCCCCTAAACCATTCGTTTAGTGACCGTTCGAAGTTACAATGGCACTGGAAAAAACACTGACTTGTGATTTGTTTTTCACACTTGTGACCATTGGCAGCATTCCCGTGGTTATGTGGTCAAAATGCAGACGCCCTGGCAATTGACTTGTACTTACGACGGTTGCCGTGGCCCAAGGGGATCATGTGATCGCCTTTTTTTGCGACCTCCCGACAAGCCAAGTCAAGAAGCTGGATTCACTGAACAAGCGGGTTGCTAACTTAACGACTGCGGCGAGAAAGATCGTAAACCAAGAACAGAAATTTTGGGCTCAGCTGTGGTCGTACGTTGAGGACTCCATGTACTCTCAGGGGCTGAAGAGAGCACAGGTAGAGAGCCCAGAAAGGCCACCCAAACCGTGGGCCACTTTTGGCAAGAAACGGTGTCCCTTACCTGATGACCATCTCGGTGTTTTTGGTTTTATGGCAGTGGATCAAGAGTTTTTCCAGGAGTTTGTGGGCCTTGGACATCTGATTCTGGGCTTTAAGCAAAGTTGCTTTCCTGAAAGACCAAATCCAGGTGCAGAAAAGGTATCAACCACTCAGCCGATGTGCCTTTGTTTATTTGTATTGTTTTATTCCTTTGCTATTGTCTACATTTTTTTCTCATTGTTTCCCCCGTTTTATTGTTGCAAGCCGCCCAGAGTAGTAGCCTCGCAGCAAAATAGTAGGCAAATAAATATAACAAAACAATAAACAATATTTTGGTCGTAGCAGGACCAAGCATCCAGGTGTTTAATGAACCCCAGCCCACCCACCCCCCAGGAGAAAAATCAATGCATGAGCGAGCGCGAAACTGATACGGCTTTCCACACAGTTCTTTACCTACAACTTATTTAACGACCATTCAGAGTTATGACAGCCCTGTAAAAGTTACTTCATGGCCTGTCAAACGCTTCCAGCCATCTTAAAAAGCTGCCCCCCACCTCCGCGTGATCACGTGGCTGCATTTCAGATCAGAGGTGAAATCTAAAATTTTTCCCTACCGGTTCTGTGGGCGTGGCTTGGTGGGCGTGGCAGGCAGAATATTGCAAAATCTACATTCCCACCCCATTCCAGGGGAAGGATATTGCAAAATGTCCATTCCCTCTCCTCCTGGGAGAAGGATATTGCAAAATGTCCAATCCCTCCCCATTCCAGGGGAAGGATACTGCAAAATGTCCATTCCCTCCCCATTCCAGGGGAAGGATACTGCAAAATGTCCATTCCCTCTCCTCCTGGGGGAAGGATATTGCAAAATCTCCATTCCCTCCCCATTCCAGGGGAAGGATACTGCAAAATGTCCATTCCCTCCCCATTCCAGGGGAAGGATACTGCAAAATGTCCATTCCCTCTCCTCCTGGGGGAAGGATATTTATTTATTTATTTGTTTGTTTGTTTTAATTTGTATACTGCCCTTCTCCAGCAGCACTCAGGGCGGTGAACAGCCAGAATAAAACAGAACATACAAAATTTAAAAACAGTTTAAAATAATTAAATATTTTTGGCCGCAATTTAAAACAAACCCAATTAAAATAAATTAAAATTAACCAAAACTATGGGATCAAGCCAGCCCGGCTAGGTGAAATCTCCATTCCCACCTCACTTTGGAGCCAGCCAGAGATGGTATTTGCTGGTTCTCCGAACTACTCAAAATTTTCACTACCGGTTCTCCAGAACCTGTCAGAACCTGCTGGATTTCACCCCCATTTCAGGTGATGGGGAACCGGCTCACATGTACGGCTCAAAAGCAACACAGACACAGGTTTGTTAATTTTGGCCGTTTGGTGACCTCTCACCTGTAAACCCCCTCGCAGGTATTCAGAGCGGTGATCCCAGCCACCAGCGAGTCGGCGACGTGGTACCGGCCATCGTTCATGGCTCGATCAAACTGGATTTTCTGATCAAAGAGCATCCACAGCTGCGCAAGAAGATTGGACAAGATTTAGAAAGAAGTGGATTTTTACGTCTTTGTGAAGTTTGCGCACCCCACCACGTATTGTTGTCTATCCGGTTTGTCTCAATTTATGCGGCATCCCAAATGTGTTGGGACTTCCATCCTCCTCAATTTCGGCAATGGCCCATGTTGCCTCAAGGATGATGGGGTTTGTAATCCCAACACATCCAGAAAGTAGCAGGCTACGTTAGTCTGGTTCATGCATTAATATAGTTTGGGTTTAGATTTAAATCTTTTCAGTGTCTTTGTAGCTCACTTTAACATTGTTTTTGTCCGACAAAATCCAGATCTGGCATTTATTTAGAAGTACTTCTGGAAACAAACAGCCAGCGCAACGTTAATAATTCGACTCACAGGATTTTGTATGCAAACGCATAAATAGATCGAAGTCAGACAGCTTTCTCCTCTCCGGGTTTACTGCTGAAGCTCACCTGGGCATGCTGAGTATTGGTGGGAAATCTCTCTTTGAGATGCTTCAGAATCTCGGAGGCTGCGGTGAAATAACCCTGATGTATAAAAAAGTGAGATTGGAAAGAAGAGAAGAAATTCATGAACAAGCTAAGAGACTAAAAGAGAATTAAAAAAAATATACAATGCGAAGAAGTGCTTTTATTTATTCCTTCATTCAGTTTACATGGGCACCCATCTCACTTTTGTGTGACTCTAGGTAGCTTACCAAAAAATACTTCCTGAAAAAAAATATTTAATATATGATCAGGTACATTTAATAAAGTTATTTTAAATACTTTCAAAAGTCTCGCTCTTGGGTCAGATGTTGCTTTGTTTTAGGGCTCCGTGGATCACTTAGGCGAGATGCTGAAGTGTCATATAAACAGATTCTCCAAGTACAAGTTGTACGGACACCTGCGGACATGCTGGCTGGGGAATTCTGGGAATTGAAGTCCGCACATCTTAAAAGTAGCCAAGTGTCAGCATTTCAACCTGCATTTACTCTAGTGCTGACATAAGAAGGAGAAGAGGGGGCAGCTGGCAAGAGGGCGCTTGACTTCTCACCTACTTATTTTCCTTGAAGATAATATCCCCTAGGAGATGAGATGGGAGGGGGGACATTCCTGGGAACTTAAGTAATAGATATGGGGAGAGTGATTTGGAAGATGGCCAATGAGTGCAGGGGAGTGGGGAACGGAAAGGGAGGGTTTTGGGGCTGGACGTCAGTGTTGGCTTCGTTTGGACTCAGGTTAGGATGTCGTGCTCAATAAAAAGGAGTTTTTTCTTCAAATATTTTGTTTGAAATGCATTTTATTCGAGACAACCACGAAACTTGACACCAAGGTTGAAAAACACTCCTCTAGAGTGACTGTGTGGTGAGTAGAGCAAGAGAGCAGGGATGTATCCGGATGAGACAGATGAAGTGGGACTCAGGGTGATTCCCCAAAAACCTAACTCTCTTCTTCCGCCGTATGAAGAAGGGCACATGCCAGGACTATCGCAAGGATCATACAAGACGACCGCGGGGAATCTCGGCACACAGCAATGTGCCACCCACCTGCTCTGCGTGCAGCTCAGCCAAGTGGCACAGCACCACGGCGAAGGACTCGGTGTTGTTTTGCTGAACGCCCACGTTCACAGCCTCCAGGCTGTTCATGCTCAAGAGCATCTGGGCCTGTTGAAGCGCCATTGTGCTAGGGCGAGAGAGAGAGAGAGAGAAAAAAAAACTAGATGGGCAAAGAATAACAGCCTTGGCACTTGGCCCGTTCCTTTTATTCCATTCTGAACAGAGGCTCTCAGTACCTTTAGAAAAAAAAAACAGACTGCGCCATTCAAGAGCTTAATTCCGCGGTGGCCGTTATGGAAATCAGAACAATGTATCCTATACTTTTTTCCTCGTGTGCAGGTGCGCCAGGTGTGCTAGGGGTCGTATTCAGTTCCTGGGATTTGCTAAGTTAAATGCTGTGGCCTGTCGGCCGCCAGCCCCTCCGGCAGACAAATCAGAGGAGGAGGAGGCATGGGAGAAGGGCCAGCCTCAAGGCAGCCTGAGAGCTCCGAGGGGGGAGAGGGAATGGAGCTGGCAGAGAGAGAGAGAGAGAGACAGACAGACAGACAGACAGAGGAAGAGACTGGGCCGTCCGTCAGCCCTCAGATGGAGAGTCAACAGCCCTCAGGTCTGGAGGTGGCTGATGAGGAAGAGGTGGAACAGCTGGGTCCAGTGCCTGATGCCCAGATGAGCAGAAGGCAGAAGAGAAGAGAGCAGTGGAAATCTATGGGCTGGTCCTTGGGATGGAAGAGCCACCTCTGCTAGCGAAGACCCACCCTAGCTCTGGGGATCAAAGGCAGCGGGCGGAGTTGAGTAGGTGTGGCAGACAACTATTCATCTCCCTGCCGGACAGACTTGTTAGCCTGCTCTGTAAGAGAGAGGGAGACTTTTTGCCGGGACTGCTGGCACTTCTAATAAAGAGAACATTTATTTAACTACAGAGGGTTTGTCGTGTTTGGGAGCCGGGTCAGTACTTTTGCTCTCTTAATTTTAATTTCAGAGGAATCTAATTAATAATCCTGACTGCAGCTTCCTGACAGTTTCAGACTGGAAGGTTTTCTGAGCTTCCAAAGAATCCCTAATGCCGACTCAGACCTTCCGCCTTGCCCGACGTACCTGCGTCCATACAGCCTCCAAATGGCCGTCTTCTGGGCGATGCTAATATCAATCAGTTCAGACAAGCTGTGTTTCCAGTGTAAGAGGTCGGAGTCTTTCAACGCATCCATTAGCTTGTTGGCTGTCTTTCCTGCCAAAGCTCTTTGCTGGACCAAAGACTGGATCCCCAGAGAGGCTAAATACTAGGAAAGGAGGAGAGAAGCGGTTTTAAAAGAGGAAGCTGTTACTAACCCAAGCAAAAGAGAGAAGGGCCAAGCAGGGAAAAGTGACTTTAAAAAGAAAAAGAAATTGACCAAGGGATTGACACGTACTGGTAATCCAAAATATACAGCTTTCTTCACAGAGTGCTCTAGAAGTATGCAGCTATCCGATCTTTTCTGTTCCAGGATGTGCAGCCAACTCTGGCAAAAAAAAAAAAAAGTGACAGGAGACAAATAATAGGATTTTTACAAAGAACCGAGAAGTCCCTTCACTCAGAAGTCTGATCTCCATGGACACCCGAGAATTAGGAATTTCAGAGTCAGAAGACGCATCTTTGCTACCCAACTTGCTACCGTATTTCCCCAAAAATAAGACCCTGTCTTATATTTTTTTGAACCCTGAAATAAGTGCTTGGCCTTATTGCCTTGTGCTCAAAAGCCCGATTAGGCTTATTATCAGGAGATATCTTATTTTGGGGGAAACAGGGTATCTATCTATCTATCTATCTATCTATCTATCTATCTATCTATCTATCTATCTAATCTAATCTATCTATCTGCTATCTCTCTCTCTGCTATCTCTCTATCAGCTATCTATCTATCTATCTATCTATCTATCTATCTATCTATCTATCTATCTATCTATCTACCGTGTTTCCCCGAAACTAAGACCCTGTCTTATATTTTTTTTGAACCCTGAAATAAGCGCTTGGCCTTATTGGCCATGTGCTCAAAAGTCCAATTGGGCTTATTATCAGGAGATGTCTTATTTTGGGGGAAAAAGGGTAGCACTAAAAAAGAAATGATTCCACGAAAGGAAGCTCAAATGGCCTGTTTTTTTTTCCTTTTCTTTTCAAAGCTAGATTCAAACTGGTCAGACTTGCGTGTTTGGCCTATGTGATCCTCGGATTCACGGCAGCTGCCATCTAGACTCAAAGCGCTGGAACAGAACGGGGGCAAGGGGGATCTTAGATCTTCTGCAACGAAGCCTTACCAGGCAATGCTGCAGGCAAACGTGATCGTTAGATTCCTGGGCAATCCGGATGGCTTCCTGCAAGGCCATCTCAGCCTGGTGGCTGCAATCAAAGAGGAAAGACGGATGCTGTTAAGGCTCTAATAATATGTAGACCCTTAAGAATATAAAGGTAGTCCTTGATTTATAACACTTCGTTTAATGAATGTTTGAAATTACATCACTGAAAAAAGTGACTTATGACCATTTTTCGCACAAAAGAAAGAACAATTTACCATTTATATTGGGGGGGGGTTGGTTAGGGGCTATTAGATATATTCGACCCAAATCCCAGCCCATGGCTGAGAAGATAGGAAAACCAAGGAGGCAGGAAAGGCCACGGTTCCCTGCCTGTTTCCGAAGGTAGATTAAAAACAACTCACTAGTGACCGAAGCGGCAGTGCAACGCAGCCAAATTAAGAGCAGCGTATCTGAGGCTTCGCCCATAACCTTCGTCCCCGTTACTTTTGCTTTCTGCCCCGGTGAGAATCAAGCGGTCGAAGTAGTGAAGGAGGCTGTGTGTTGAGCTGAAGACGTCTTGGACTCGAAGGCTGTTTAAGTAGCTCAGGTAATGCTAGATAGAAACAAACCAGGTTTGCATAAACTGCCAGAGCCATATTATTATTATTATTATTATTATTATTATTATTATTATTATTATTATTATTATTATTATTTTATTTCTATACCGCCCTTCTCCTGCGGGACTCAGGGCGGTGTACAGCCAAGATAAAACATTGCATATAAAATTTAAAAACAAATTAAAAAACAATTAAATAATATATGAGGATGCTGGCTTTGCACTAAATAATTGTGTCCTTAATCACAAGTGGACGGGATAATAGGGTGGGTTCTCGAACATGACATACGTAGTCATGGGATTGATGCATCATGCAAGCTGACCGCAGCAAAAAAATGGCCATAAAATTTGGCATGACTCATTTAATGACCATATCACTTAACAACAGATGTTCTGGGCCCAATTGTGGTTCTAAATCGAGGACTACATGGATCAGAACACCAACTCAATCAATTGGCAGCTCTTGAGTCTGCCTTGCCTGCCTGGCAATCATGCGGCTTAGCTCAACACAATGGGATGCACCCAATAAGGCGGGGCCTAAGAAAACAAATTAATCTAACTTACGGCTTCAGCAAAATCTGGGTTAAATTTTAACAAGTTGTTCAACTCCTTTTGTAAAGATGCCGGAGAAAGTGCTTTGGTCTCATCATTTTTCAACAAAGAGGCCTAGAATTAAATTTCAAAAAAATAAATATTTTGTTTCTGTTAAAGGTAAAGGTTCCCCTCGCACATATGTGCTAGTCATTCCCGACTCTAGGGGGCAGTGTGTCATCTCTGTTTCAAAGCCAAAGAGCCAGCACTGTCCGAAGACGTCTCCGTGGTCTTGTGGCCAGCATGACTCAACGCCAAAGGTGCACGGAACGCTGTTCCCTTCCCACCAAAGGTGGTCCCTATTTTTCTACTTGCATTTTTTACGTGCTTTCGAACTGCTAGGTTGGCAGAAGCTGGGACAAGTCACGGAAGCTCACCCCTTTACGTGGCACTAGGGATTCGAACCGCTGGACTGCCGACCTTTCGATCGACAAGCTCAGCCTCTTAGCCACTGAGCCACCGCGTCCCATTCTGTTAAAGAGATGTAAATTTACTGGGACAATATAAATTAAATCTTTCGATAATCAACACCGCTAATATCGGTGTTCTACAACTGTAGCAACTTGAAGGTGTGTGGACATCATGCTGGCTGTGGAGGGATTCTGGGAGTTGAAGTCCACACATCTCCAAGCTGCCAAAGTTGAGAAGCCTTCCTTATATATTGTATGTGCTTCTTTCGCAATCAACTGCAGATATTCTTTTAGGGAGATAGTAGGAAATTTGTTACAATAAAACACCTTGCCTTTTGGAATTGCAGATATATCAAGACTCTAGTCCTCAAGTTGTAGAATCTCTTCCACACCCACTGTTCATCTTCCCATATATTAAATATGCTGTGATGGGAAGTGGCATGGACCAAAATGCTCAGTTTGTCTTGAGTTTACCAATTAACATACCTGTTGGGAGAGGAAGTATTCTGCTTGCTTCTGTGAGAGGGGCCCATTGCAGGATATCTCTTCCTCCCTTCAAAGAAAGAACCCATCATGACATTTCTCAGAAAATAAGAAGACCCAAAAGTACAGTAGCAAAGACAGCAGTTCGTTTCAAAAAGGGCAACCCTCCTACCCCCCCCAAAGAAACCCCAGAACAGAAGGCCTCAGATGTCACACTAGAGCAGAGGTCTTCAAACTTGGCAGCTTTAAGACATGTGGATTTCAATTTCCAGAATTCTCCAGCCAGCTATGCTAATTTGTACCTTATGACTATCATTAAGTGTTGTACCTTATGATTCTTGATGAATGTATCTTTTATGTATACTGAGAGCATATGCACCAAGACAAATTCCCTGTGTGTCCAATCACACTTGGCCAATAAAGAATTCTATTCTATTCTATTCTATTCTATTCTATTCTATTCTATTCTATTCTATTCTATTCTATCCTATCCTATCCTATCCTATCCTATCCTATCCGTCTTATTGTTTAATAAGCTGGTCAAAGTCCTCACAGATTGAGGCTAAATATGGATTTCCTAGAAATGAATAAATAATAACCTGAATGGTCCATCAAGTTCTTCTTTCTCCATTTCTTCATCTGGTTCTCCGCCACGTGTCAACTCCATTTCGCTCTCATCACCCCTGCTTTTCTTCGCTTCATTTTGGAAGTACTGCTGGAGAGCCGTGTAAAGCTTGTAGACTTGGCTGAATGAGAGCTTATTATAGGCCAGGATCATGTGGCGCAGAAACAAGCCTGCAGAGGCAAGGAGGAGGCTGTTGTTGTGGACTTGGCCCATCTCCTGCCTTATCAGCTCAACAATGCGATACAATAAAACCTCCTCATCTTCCCCAGGTTTTGTAATACCCATTTCCACCACAACAGGGAGCATTTCCCCAAACAGAACAAGTGGCAAAAAATTTATTTGCATCAAAAAGATTTTGCAAATCCGTAAAAATTAAGTATGACAAACTAAGTTGAGTTTGTTTTACTGAAACAAACCAGCTTAGGCAGTTAGATTTTAGCCAAGGAGTGAAAATTTAAGATATGAAGTAATTAAGTTTTTTTTTTACCTACAACACTTGTTTTGTGAACTTCTGGTTCGTTTCCACTGAATGAGTCTGAAAGATCATCAAAGAATTGTTCCATATCTTTCAATTCACCTTCTGCCATCAGCTTAATCCTGTATGTGAGGCCAACAGATGATGCTACAATGTTCTGTATACAAAGCACATGAACTATAGTTCCTCTAAAAGATGAATGTTAATAAATAAGTATTTTGAAATCAGAATTGAAATTGTAGCACCAACTCTCCCACACCCCAAAAAAGGATTAACAAGTTTCTTCATCCAAAAAAACATTTTCAAACCTGTAAAACAAACTTCCTTTTCAGAGAAAGAACCTAAAACCTGGAGAAATTTATTAAAGTTACATCCTTCAAAGCACATTTCACCCCACTAACAAGGCTTGGTAAGCAAACAAGAGTGGACACAATTGAAACAAACTGGAATATGCAAAAAGGGGAAAAAAATCACTTACCTTGTTTGAACAGAATTTGCTATTTCGGGGCAGCATTCATCAATAGCTTGAATCAAACGAGACAGTGTCATATCAGGACCCTAAATAAAGAAGTAGCACTAACAGTTAGAATGGCCGTGTTCCACACAACCCATTCAGAGTTCACAAAATATGATTTCCTGAATTAATCCCATTGATGGATACATACTGAATATGGAACCATAAAATAAACTTTGGATTAATGTGCCCATTCCAACAACCAAAATTTAGTTCAATATCTGTGCAAATTTAACCAAATTTCTACATATATAGGGACAAGCTACTGGCTGTTTGTCATAACCTAAAAGATTACACTCATTTTGGTCCAGTCACCATTTTATATTTTGCATTTATATAAACTATAAACATACAGTGCATTTATAAACTGTTTGCTTGTTGTTAGACAATTTTTTCTTCTTCTTTTGGACTGTGTGTTTTTCTCATCAACTGCCCAGAGTACACTACCTTCTAAATTACAAATTCATAATTAAATTAAATTTACAACTTATTTATCAAAGTAAATAGAAATAAATGAAACCCCGCCTGGCCTCAAAACCCCACCTCGCCTTCAAAGCCCCGAATGAGATAGGAAAAAGCTGTTAAAGCCGTATTCTCATTGTGTTCCTTTTCATCCTTTATTTTATTGTTCTATTATTTTACTCCTGCTTTTATTAAAGATTTTAAATCTTTTAAAATTTAAATTAATAACTTTGCCCTTTCTAGTTCCTGCATTTTGGACAGGAGACGACACTTTTGTACATTCTTTTCATTTCTTCCTTCTTATTGTTGTAAGCCACCTAAAGCAGTCACAAGGCTAAATAGGCGGCAAATAAAAGTCTGTACAGATTCTCAGTCATCCAGGTCATAGCTGTCCCAAAGGTGCTTTTTCAGGAGGCAGCTGGACTTTGTTTTTTTCTTTTGAAGACGTTTCACTTCTCATCCAAGCAGCTTTTTCAGCTCTGACAGGATAATGGGGAATGGAAGGATTTATATTCCTTGCAGACAGCTGGTAATTTGCATCATTTTAGGGGGTGCTTGGGGGGGGTGCACTGAGGGAGCTCAACCAATCTCATTGTACACATGTTGTGCACTGACAAAGATTTGAACTGAATTGAATTGCTTCAACCACCCTCTAAAACATTGGTTCTCAACCTGTGGGTCATGACCCCTTTGGGAGTCGAACGGCCCTTTCACAGGGGTCGGCTAAGACCATCGGAAAACACATATTTTAAATGGTTTTAGGAATATTTTTATGGTTGGGGGTCACCACAACATGAGGAACTGTATTAAAGGGTCGCGGCATTAGGAAGGTTGAGAACCACTGCTCTAAAAGGATGCAAATGACCAGCTGTTTGCAAGGAATATAAATCCTTCCATTCCCCACCATCCAGTCAGAGCTGAAGAAGCTTCTTGGATGAGAATCGAAACGTCTTCAAAGGAAAAAAAAATAAGAAAGTCCAATTGCCTCCTGAAAAAGCACCTTTGGGACAGAAGGCAAATAAATGTAACTAATAATGTGCCCCCTCCACCACACCCACACAAAAAAAGGCTCCAAAGGGATGCAGACCTCCCCTTTTTCCCCTCCAGCCCCCACCCAACCACCTGCAAGAGGGGCAGCAGCAGCCGGTTGAGACGCCGCCTTTCCAGCAGGCTGAGTTGCGGCCCGGTCCGGCCCAGCTCCCGGATCAGCACCAGCAGGGCCATCTTGTAGGGGGTGACCCAGTCCTTGATGCCGAAGACGTTGGCGTGGACCACGCCGTTGGTCATCATGGGGTTGAAGTAGAGGCTCTCGTGGACGCTGGCCATGGCTCCGTCCGCGATGGGGGACCGCATACGGAGGCGCACCCGCAGCCGTCACCCGGGCAACCGCCGCTGAGTCGCGGAGCAGCCAATCGCCGACGCCGGAGGAAGCGCGCGAGGGCCGGGCCTTAGCCAATGAGAGCGAAGCTTGAAAAGGGAGTCAGGTTCAGGGTAGGAGCGGAAACAAAAGGCGCGGTGCCGAGAGTTCCGTTGTGCTTAAAAGAAATAGGGGGGAAATTGCAGAATGAGAATTGGAAGGGATCTTGGAGGTCTTCTAGTCCAGCCCCCTGCCACAAGCAGGAGACCCTATTCCGTTCCAGACGAGTGGAATTTCTGAGGAAAAGCTAGATATCTAGACCATATCTAGTTCTAATACCCTAACTAGAACAAATATCTAGTTTTGTTTTGTTTTTAATTTCTATACTATCTCTTTTTTGTAGGTCTCCCTAGTGGAGGAGTTCTGTGTGAAATATTGGGTGATGAGCTGATAACTCAGCACTGATGGTGCTATCTAATATAATAATGAAATGTTTGCCAGCAAACTACCAAGCTCAGAGACACCAGGAATTCCACAGATCTACTTTGACCTGCAAATATTCTCCTCTACTGGAGACCATGAAAGCTTGCGTCTTTTCCAATATGTTCATGCAAGACCATTAACTTTGTAATCATACATATACATATACATATACATATTGCTAACATTCTCCATATTCAGCACATCCATAAATGTTATATTTCAATACTAAAAGTTGGTTTTATTAGTGTTTATTCCACAATTAAGCAAAGGTCTGTATATTACCAATGGCTATGCTAATGACCTTGGTGTAAATTTAAGAAGACTTAATGATAAGAATAGCAGATAAGAATGGCTTACTTCTCCAGCATAATCTCCTGACCAGAAAAGCTTCCTGCTCAGTTCTCACCATATGACGTGATTCTAAAAACTGCTGTTCTGAGTGACGATGCACAAAGTTTTGCTGACATAAGACAAATTTCTGTTTTCCAAACAACAGCTGTGTTTCAAAAATATTTTTGCAAAGCTGGAACTTTAAAGGACTAGTTTAATATTATTAATGAGTTCATAATTTATAATTTGGGAGCAGCTGGAAAAAAATGGAACTGGGGTGGAAACAACCCAATAAATCAGTGTTTCTGAACCTTGGAAGCTTGAAGATGGGTGGACTTCAACTGCTGGCTGGGGGATTCTGGGAGTTGAAGTCCACCCATCTTCAAGGTACCAAGGTTCAGAAACACTGCAATAAATAAACACAACTTTAGAGACCATTTTTTAAAAAATTATTGCTACAGTACACATTATTCCAAAACATTTCCAAAAGGCATATTTAGTATGACAAAATCACCCCAATCAAATAAAATAAATAAATAAATAAGTTTTCATTATAATCACGAACCCCGGAGGAAGAATGCAACATGTGATGTAAGAGCTCCCCTCCAAGTCTTTTCTGAAATACTGTGTCGTCACACTCTCCCCCCCCACTTTCCCAAGGACGCCCTCATTAAACTCACCCCTTCTGCCATTTACACCCATTTCTTCCCAACCCCCCCTCCATTTCCCACAGAATGGAACCGCCCGATTGTGCCGCTGTCATTGGCCCTCGGGGACAGCCAATGGGAAGACAGAGAGCTTGAGGGTTGGGGCGACCAACGGCCTCTTTCCCGGTCCCCGCCCCCCGGCTGGCCCCGCCTACCTGCTTTGGACACCTAAGGGGAGAAAAAAAAACCGTCTGCGCGCATGCGTGGAATAGGGCGAGTGGCCGTGGCGCGAGAACGCGCGGGCCGGGGGCGCGAGCCAGAGACGGTTGAGCCGTTGGAGCCCCTTCCCCCCACTTCCGGTCCTATCCCGGTCCAGGCGAAGACAGGAAGAGGCTTTGGCGCGGCCATGAAGGTGAACCAGCGGGGGGAGGGGGGTCTAAAATGAGGGGGGGGCTGCAGGGGGGGAGGGGGAGGAATTGGGTCTGGGGGTTCCCTGAATGAAGGGGGAGGGGTCTGAACATCCGGGGCGGGGCTTTAACCCATCAATCATGAACTGGTATTATTCTGTATTGTGATTATATTATTATTATTATTATTATTATTATTATTATTATTATTATTATTATTATTATTATTTTCCCTGATGGATGGAGACCCCCTCCCCAAAAAGGGTCTTCCCTTCAGGTGTCCTCCCCCCCCCACTAAATGAGGGGGTTTTTTAAAGGGGGATTTTATTGGTTTTTATATTTGAATACTGAATTTTATGTGTTTTTATTGTTGTGAGCCGCCCTGAGTCCTTTGGGAGAGAGGGCGGCATACAAGTTTAATAAAATAAAATAAAATGAATAAATAAATCCCAGCAGGGCTTCAAAACAGATCCACAAACTTCCATCCTGACCCCAGAAGGATCAAAGTGCAGAGAATGATTGTTATTGTTGTTGTGATGATGATAATGATGATGATGATGATGATGATTAAATGTTTGTTACTTCTGGACCTGGAGCTAGCTCAGTAAGCAACAACAACAACTCTGGTCTCGGGTTGTTTTTTGTTTTTTTGCCTTAATTTATATGCCGCCCTTCTCCGGAGACTCAGGACGGCATACAATGTGTTAAGCATTTTGGGGCACACCGGCTGCAGGACTGAATGACAGCAATTCCACAGCCCTCTCGTTGGGTGGATCTGCTGGATCCGGTCTTGGGGAAAGGAGTGTGTGTGTGTGTGTGTGTTTGGAGGTTGTGTAGCCAACACAAAACGCAGTGCACGGGGGACACCGCTTGGCAATCAGGACCGGACTCGGGGTGCTGCGCTCTGCAAGGAGCCGTGCAAATAGAAAAGAGACGACGACACGCATGAGAGGAGGCGAAAAAGGAGCGTCAGTTTAAAACAAGGACGGAAGGACAATAAAAGACGTTGGAGAGAAGTGACGAGGGAGAGCAACCCCAGCAGTCTTAAAAGAGGTTGTAAAAAACTGCCAGGGGACGAGGAAGAGCGTTCTCAAGGGTGAGGCCACCTGCAAAAACTTCAGAATGGGACATAGACCTACAGCCTTGTACACCACCATTGGGACAGCGAGGAAGTGAAATCTGGGAAATAAAACAAGTGTCATACCCAGTTGCCGGCTACTGTTCACGTTTTCACTAGGTGGGACACGACATATTTTCGCCTTATGGGTTTCTTCTACCATCCTTAGCAGAAAAGCTAAAACACATTCTGAAAATTAGGTGGAACTTGTTTTTTTTTCCTGTGATCAATGATTCCAAGAATGTTGTCTTGAGTTTCTTCCAGAAGACGGTGTCATTGGAGGCATGATTGCTCAGTAACAATTGGGGTGCTATTTTCTCTCCTCGGGTGACAAGGCTCCTGGGTTTCACGGGGGCTCATTTGGAGGAAAATGTGCAGGAATGCCGTTTGTTTATTGGAAAGCAAGAGGGTCTAAAGATGACAAAGCCCAGCCCTTGGGGTGCAGTTTTTTGGAAATAACCACCACCAGAAAATATAATGAACCAGCGCGATGAACCATTACAATTTCTCCTATCTTTATTGCAGTGTGTCTCAACCTTGGTAGCTTGAAGATGGGTGGACTTCAACTCCCAGAATCCCCCAGCCAGCACTGCTGGCTGGGGGATTCTGGGAGTTGAAGTCCACCCATCTTCAAGCTACCAAGGTTGAGAAACACTGCTTTATTGTCAGGTGATAAATAATCAGCCAGAATATAAAATGGACCTTTGCAATATTCACTGTAGTGTAGGTAATCAACCTTACAGTCTAACAAATAACGGGAAAATCAGAATGAGAAAGGGCATCCAATCCGACTCCCTGCTTAGCACAGGGTTTTAAATTAAAGGTCCGTGAAATTTTGACTTATCGAACCCTTGCTTGGGGTGGCCAGTTCAAAGTCCGTGACAAAAAAGAAAAATGCTTGGGTAAATGTTAGCTTTGCATTTTTATGTGGGACGTACATACCTATAAACTACATGTACAAGGACTCTTCGTCTGATTAAATTAGATCTTTCGCTGCGATCCTGCCATTTGCATAAGAATAAATAAATCCTGCTCAACGCCAAAGGTCTGTTTCTGAAGAGACGCAGATGGGACTTCTGTAGTCAGAAAAGGTTAAGTTTATTGAGTATGACTAAGAGTAACACACGGAGGGTATGATTCTGTAATGAGAAAAAATGTTTCTAGATATGATCTCCCCACGGTCACTTTCTGCAAGGAAAAAGGAGCAGCAGCTGAGATGGTCCTGCTTGCTATTCATAGATCTTGAATTCTTATTTACAAGTAGCAGGGTCTTCTCTGCTGTAGGCCCAGAGCGAAAGAATATTATTTGCTTGGAATTCCACAGAGATTTCTTCCTCTTTGTAAACAGATAATTTAAAAAAAACCTTTTGGGCAATAGAGATTAGCTGGATGCTTCCTTTATGGTGTCTTCATGTAGTTTTAGGTTTTTAAATAATATACAGTTATTGATTGAGTCTAGATTTGTATATTGAATCTTCTTGCAATCTTAGTCTGAAAGTATGATTGTTAAATAAGTATCCTTCAAAGACACAGAGACTCTCCCAAGGAGTTTTGGCGCGACAAAACTGAAACTGATAAGAGGAATTTGGCTGTTTGGTGACGATCTGAGGTTCAGGAGCGGCTGTGAGAGAAATGTGAGCTGAAGAGAGAAAATGAAACCAGCTAAAGACAAGACTGGAAGGAGAGAAGGACTTTGGGGTCTAAACGATAAGGGCAGAATTCAAATTCCCCAAAAATGCTTTCGTAGTCATCCTGACTACAGCGACTTCTGTTGTTCAGAATGCTTGAGTGAAGAATGTGACTAGAAACGGAAAAATGAACTAGCTGGAAAAACTGTTCCACCAAAAAAAGGGCCTGCTGGATTCCAACATTTCCAGGGTGGGAAATGTTGGAAACACACACACACCCCCTCCTTTGAAGGGGGAGACCCAGGCTTTTTGCCACTGATAGCTTCTCTGGGCATAAATGCTGTGTCAAAACTGGCACAATTCCATGTTTTTGGTGTTTCTGCACTTGGTGTTCTGTTGAGGCTTTGCTGTACAAAACGAGGCTGTAGGACAACAGCCCAAAGATTTAGGGTTAGTTTGGGGCACGAATTATAGATAGGATTGTCAGGACAACTCTGAGGCACGCAAGGAGATTCTAATCCTAGCTAGTTTGCACTCTTGTTGCAGTTCTTACACGATGTGTTCAGGGTGTACGGATTTTGGAGTGATACACTTCGAATGTCCTTCAGAAGAATAGGGGAACGAGGTTTTTATCCCTCCATTAAAAAACGCTTCTTGTTTTGCTGGCTGTGTTTTCTTCTCCAAAGAAACAGCATGATGGCGTAAGTGTTTGTGTACATTTTTGATTAAACTCTCTGAAAGTCAACAACATCTCGAAGACTGTGAGAAAGGTGCGTTTCTTGGCAGACTCTTCAGGTGACCTTATATTTCATTGATTTCTTTATTCGATTCAAATCCAGAAGAACTCTGGGCGGCTGACAATATAGCAAGCCAAATAAAAAATATGTATGATAAAGAGGAATATGATAAGGAGCAAAAAACGAGCTTAAAAGTAATATATATAAGAAAACAAGGAAGCAAAGCCAAGGCATGTGAACTGCAATCCTAGTTGTGGGGATTTTAGCCTCTTTTGGCATCAACAATTATCTAAAGCTGGATTGATTATCCATCAGGCTGATCCCTGAAACAGATGGCACCTGCGTCCTGGGACCGTTAAGTCTACAGTTACTGTCCTGCTGGCTCATTTTTCGCTTTTCCCTCGGCATAAATCCCGAGACTTTGGTAGTTTTTGGAAGAGGCCACCTTCCCTTTCTGAAAAGTCTTCCGAGGAAGCTCATCCAGCCTGCTTGGATGGGGAATATTGGAACTGTGGTGCCGGTCGCTGGCTCCGAATCTCCTTGGACTCTTCTCCTTCCTTTTCCAACTATGGCAAAAGGATTTGGGACAGATTTGAGAAGAACATGACCGGTGCGGCAGAGGTCCTGGAGCCTCAGAGGATTGAGGTGGCCAAGACGGCATTCCCTTAACGAAAAGAGGTCCAGACTCCTGGAACAGGAGGAGCCACATCTGCTGCAGATGCCCTTCCCTTCTCCGTCATCGGAAAAATACGTGTGTCTGTTGCCATCGTCACCGCTTAACCAAACCTGAAAACTGCTGGAGTTTTCACCGCCTGGGGCAATCACCATAACCGGAGAACCGAGTTCCTCTTCCAAAATTCGTACTGCGAAAGGGGAGCATCCTGCAACTTCATTTGTCGATGGAGAAGGGGCAGGAATCCGGATCTCTCGGTTGGGTGTCGTCGTGGGTCTTCCTTCTCCGTCAGTTCGGGCATTAAGAATGACTCTTGCACTAATAAGGCTACTTACAGGACGTCCCGAAGACAGACGTGTGCGTGTGTTTGTGTGTTTGTTTGTCTTTGCATGCTGCTTCAACCTGGGAAGACTGTCCGGGATTCCAGAGGCTGACTTGGCTTCTGCTGGTCTCTTCCAGGCAGGGGCAACTTCCATGTGGGCTTCCTGCTGCGGGTTGCTGAATGAGGTCATGGGGACGGGAGCCGTTCGCAGCCAGCAGCCCGGATTTGGAAGCGGAGCGAACCCCTTCCGGTTCGCCCCAAGCACGGACTTCACCGTCTATTCCTCGGCGGCGGCAGCGGGAGCAAACCCCGCCCTCTGCAAATCTTGTGGCCTTTCCTTCTCCGTATTCAGGAAAAAGGTGAGCGTTTTAAGGCTTTGGAGGGCACCTTTCTCAATCCCTGAACAAGCCAGATTCACTTAACAGCCAGAATGATTCCTTTAACTGCAGTGGCAAGAAAGGGTTGTAAAATGACGCAAAGCTCACTTAACAAGCGTTTCACTTAGCAACAGAAATGTTGGGCTCGAGAGCAGTCGTAACTCGAGGACGACCTGTATAAAATAAGCTATTCCTTCATTTCCCTTTTTCCTCCAGCACTGCGAGGCTTGTAACCCCCTTTCTCTCCCCCCCCACCACCTCCTCTCTCCTCCAGCACATGTGCTGCGAGTGCAAGAAGGATTTCTGCTCGGTGTGCTCCGTCTTGCAAGAGAACCTCCGTCGTTGCTGCACCTGCCAGTTGCTGCAGGAGACGGCCTTCCAGCGGCCGCAGCTGATGCGCTTGAAAGTCAAGGACCTGCGCCAGTACCTCCTGCTCAGGAACATCCCCACGGATACGTGTCGGGAAAAGGAAGACTTGGTCGACCTCATCCTCCGCCACCACGGGTTGGCCTCCGAGGAGGAGACGGACACTAGCAGCTTGTACTCCACGCGGTCGCAGGCGTCCAGCCTTTCCACCCAGCACGTTTCTCTGTCTGGATCGGTGTCCTCCTCTCAGGGAGACCTCGCCAACCGGCAGGAAAACGCGGGCAATGAAACGCAGGTACAGGTAGGTTCCTGGAGAAGGTGGGGGGTGGGGGGTCGGGTGATCTTTCCTGATCCTGCCTCCCCCGGTTGGGCCAATGGGGAGCAGAAGCTGCCACTTCTAGATCAGCGATCACCAACTGGTGATCCATGAGAAAATGTTAGTGGTCTGCAGAAAAATTATTTGCATTTTTAATATTGCAGTAAATCAGGGGTCCTCAAACTAAAGCCCCTGGGATGGATACGTGCAATGAATGTTTGTTTTACTGGAGAAAGTCTCCCCCTTCGGGGTCTTTTTGTGTGGGTCGGAGGGGGGCAGAAATTCTGACTTGGGGTCTGCTTCAGCCTCCTGGTGTGGGGCTTTGGGCGAAGGCTGGAGGGAAGTGTCAGTGGGACTGCATCAGGGCCTGGAACTGGCTGACCATCTTAGCCAGCTGAGCCTCCAGGCACCGGTACCTGGCCTTGCACTCCCACAGGTCTTCCCTCTGTTTGGAAAGCCTATGCTCCTGGTCCTCAGTGAGGTGCTTCTGCTGAGCCTCCTTCTCGGTCAGATCCCATTTGGACTGAGCTGTTTTGCCAACTTTCTCATGGTGGCTGCTTAGCGCCAACAACTGCTTCCTGTTGAGGCCCTAAGGAGCCCAGGCAGGGAGGCGAGAAATGGCTGGGAGGGGAGGGGCAAGTAGAGGCTGGCGATGCACCCCCCCCAACGTTAGTGACATTGAGTTGACCACACCCACCCAGTCACATGACCACCTAGCCACGCTCACCCAACCGGTCATTACACAAATCATATTAGTGGTCCGCGGGATTTAAAATTATGAATTTAGTGGTCCCTGAGGTCCGAAAGGTTGGTGACCCCTGTTCTAGATGACAAAAAGGGAAGGGATGAGCTGGCAGTAACTCTCTTCTTGTGCATTTAGGGGCCAAGCGAAAGACTCTCGGCAGATCTGGGGGTGGAGGAAGACCACGCAGCTCAAGAAGTAAGGAACAAACCAGCTAATGACATTTCACCCCAGAGGGTTGCCTCCCTTGTCACTTTTCTGGTCCGGTTTTAAGGCAACCTTGGGAACTTTCTAAGACTTGTGGACTTCAACTCCCAGAATTCTCCAGCAAGCACGGAACCCTCCCTAGCCCGGAATTGTGGGAGTTGAAGTCCACAAGTCTTAAAAAAGTTGCCAAGTTTAGACACCCCCTGGTGTTAAGGCAAACCAAACAATATTTCAAAACATCATCGGGTGCTTGCTTGGGTATCCTCTTCCCCCCAAACACAGCAGTGGATCTTTTTAATCAACTGGGGTGGGGTAACAGCTGGCCTTGAGGAAGGGGGTTGCCCAGAAGTGCCAGCATGGTAATCGTGGCCAGCCTGTTGCACTTGTCGGGTGGTGTCTCCTCCACAAGGCAGGTGCCCTTTTGGGTGGTGGGGGAGGAAGGGGAATCCCTGGTGGTTGGGCTTTCCATCATCCTGTGGACTTGCTCCTTTGCCCATGGGAAACTCCTGGTTTTTTCAGACTCCGGGCCAGTCCAGGAAGCGTGCCAGGGCCTCGCTGTCCGATATTTCCAGTCTGGATGACGTGGAAGGGCTGACCGTCCGGCAGCTGAAAGAAATCCTGGCTTGTAACTTTGTCAATTATTCGGGATGTTGCGAAAAATGGGAACTGGTAGAAAAAGTCAGCCGGCTCTACAGGGAGAACCAGACGAATCACCGGCTGCGTGAGTCTTCCCATTTTCTTTTTTCCGTCTCGCGCGTTCTGTTTGCGGGAGGGAAGGTGCGGGTTCTCACGTTTCCCTTCCGAGGCCTTTGAACGCCTCATGCTCCACTGCTTAGCGACAGAAGCTCCTATCCCCCGTTCAGGACCGTAGGTTGAGGGCCGCTGTTCATAAGGACACAAACCGGGTCAGTAAACGCGACGCGTCCTGTGCCTCCGCCTCTAACCGTGCCCGTTTGCTCCTTGGCAGAAGGAGAGAAGCCTCCGCTGACGGACGAGGACGACAACCTCTGCCGGATCTGCATGGACGCGGTCATCGATTGCGTGCTGCTGGAGTGCGGCCATATGGTCGCCTGCACCAAATGTGGGAAGCGCATGAGCGAGTGTCCGATCTGCCGCCAGTTCGTCGTCCGGGCCGTTCACGTCTTCAAGTCCTGAGCGGCTGGGGCTCGGCCCCCCACCGAAAGCTTCCCGCTGCACATTTCCTCCCGAGACGGCCACATGGGGGGAGGCTCTGGAAAGCCTCCGTTCCAATCCATTCATAGCATCCCCGACCGGGAGCTTAGGAGCTTTGACCGATTGTATTTCTGCTTTGCAAGTCAGATGCCTCTTAAAGATAGAGATGTGTGAACTGGAATGCTTTTCCTTTTCGTTTTTATTTTTCCGAGACACACACACACACAAAAAAAAGAGGCAAGACTCGAGTTCAAGAGTCGTGCTTACAGGAGGAGATTCAACGCTTCCGATTGCTCTCTTCTGAAAAATAGCACAAAAAAAGCGAGAAAAGATGAAGGAGAGCCAAGTTAAATCTTCTCAGAGAGCAACGGGAGAAAGCAGAGTCTTCCCCGGGGGCGGGGGGGGGGCGTTTTCTCACCCCGGGAGGGAAATTTTGTGGGTGGGCTGGCAGAGCAGTTCTTGTGCCAATCACCCAGAGTGTCAGCCCACCTGGGGATCTACAATTAGCCTTAATGGGAAGAGTTGAAAGCTGCCTTTTACAGTCTGCATCGGAGAGAGCGAGAGCGAGCCAGTGAGCCACTTTGTATCTCCGTTCCGACACCCTAAAAACGTCCTCGGATTCAGAACGGGAAGAGTCGAGTTTACATTCTCACCTTGAGAAGGTTGACCAGGATTTGTCACGTTGACCTGGCCTCTCGCGTCACCAAAAGCGATGCTGGATTGCATGCCACAATCCTTAAAGCGACGTAGGCGTTGAAAAATATTTTTAAAAGCACTGTATAAATTTAAAATATACAAACCACACGGAGACGGTAACAACTGCAGTGTTGAATGTCTATTTACCCAGGACCCCCTGACCTGGTGACCTCCATAACCAGGTCTTTGGGGGGGGGGAAGGGGTGCTCCATAGGATAGGTGCCTCGATAGAGAAAAGGTTTGGATGGACTGCCTGCCTGCCTACCAAACAGGAACAACTCCAACCCTCTTCTGAAACTGGGTCCCTCAGTTGCTGGGGGTGGACCGATCTAGTAGATCCCGCCTGCAGTAGACGGAGGCCCCAGAGCCTCCTGGTCATCAGGATCTGACCACAAGCAATGGATTTCATGCCATGGACTCATCGGAGCAATTGCTCTGATTGGCAACATCAGGTCCGGTGCATGATCCCAGTTCCTTCTCGGGCTGTGGATGACCTGAGAGATAATCCCACCCTTGTTCCCATTGTCCTCTCCACCCGCCCCATCCCCATCAACTGGTAGAGCCCCTCCCCGCTCACACACCAGCTGCCCCTCTGGTTCCCCCCCCCCCTTTCAGGAGAAATTGGTCCGTTCAAAGTAGCACCCAGCAAACGGGCTTTTCTTCTGGTTCCTAAAGGGCAAGGCAAAATGATCTCCATGGGGAAGAGGGGGGGTCTACAATAATCTATCATTTCTGCTGTAGCCCCCCCGCCTCTCCAGCCCTCAAATTCCCAAAGTCTACAGAAGTAGAGACATTCAGGAAGGAACCAGGTAACGAAGGGAAGTCCAGCAGCAGCAAAAGAGACACCCCACAGCAGACTTAACTTGAGGGAATTATTAAAAAAAAAAAAAAGCCAGGTCCAAGAGCAACCAATTGCAATCTTGCTTATTTCAGCCCTGCTGCTTTGGGGGTGTCCTAAAAGATTATCTGTTCTGCCACGGTCTTTCCTGTCCAGCAACACATTGCAGTAGCTCTACATCGGTTTCTTAAGAGATTTGCAGTCCCCAAATAGCTGGGACGAGCAAAAGACTCCCCAAAAAATCCTTTTGACTGCGTGGCGTGTAGGGAAAGCCAAGAAGCGTTTTGGGGAGCCCATTATGAATGTCAGGCTTTGTAGAAAGGCTGTGAAAATTGGGTGCCTGTTCAGCAGCCAGCTAAGGGTTAACCGTTTGCATCTTGAAGCTGAACATTTTTCAGAAGGGAGCAAAGACATGATGGCTTTGGTGTTTTGGGGGGTGTTTTTTTGGAAAATGTCTCTAACGAGGAGACGGTGTAGAATATCGAGTCGTTCAGGGGTACATGCATAATCGAGAATGTAGTATATCCATAACATTCTGAGTTAACGGCTGGCTTAATAAACGTTTCATCAATTGGCTTCGGTCTGCTTTTCTTTGCCCCCACTCCCCCACTCATCCCCCGGCTGTGAAAAACGCCCAGACGAACGGGCGATGCAGAGTGTCGGGGAAGTCTTAAACCCATAGGCTTGACAGCCTCACCAGAAAGGTTTTGCGAGTTACAGATTTCTTTCAACCACCATTTCTACAGCTGGGGAAAAGGGAAAACACACCACCAAGTAAGCAAAGGTTAATGTTCTATTAAAAAGTTTTTACTTTTCTCCCCTCAAGGGACAAAGCAACTGGATTCGCCTGGATCACAAATACCGTTTAACGGAGAACAACTGAACGCGGAATCTCTTTACCGTCCCAAGTTTGCTCTTGGGAAACAACTTCGGGGGTGGGGGGGTGGGAAGGGGGTGGGGTGTTGAAGCCAGGGGGGCTTTTCCAGGAAATCTTACAAAGGTTCAACATGTATAATACAAGCTAGCCTCTGTTTTTTGCACAATCATTTATACAAATTTGAATAGAGGTAAAAACTGCATGAAAGGAAGGAAGGAAATCAACTGGAGAGACTTTCACAACAATGGTACTTAATGTACTGTATACTGAATTCCCACCCACCCCCTTTTTTAAAAAAAATAGTTAACCAAGTTAAATAACAACTCATTCTTTTAAAAAACCCAAAAACTCCTTAACTTTGAAAGCTTAATACTTTCCCTCCAGGAGACTGGCTGTAACTGAAAAGCTTTCAAAATTAAGGAAAAGGTGGGCTTTATACTGGGGGGGGGGGGGGGGGGGGGATTTAATTTCCACTTTCATCTGTACACCTTTTTTTTCTTTTTGCACCACATACCTTACTGTGTTGCTCGAGTATATAAAGCAGTATACAAAACATGCTATTTCCCCCCCCCTCCCCTTTTCATAAAAAGTATTCCCCGATTTTTTCCCTCCGCCCCTTCAAAAGTGGGGAAATATCCATCCGATCCATGGTGTCTCTTCCGAAGACTGCTCCCCTTCCCCGCTCCCCCCCCCAACTTCGGAAACATTTGGCAACGCGAAACCCAAGTCAAAACGCCGGAGATGCATTTTTAGAACGTTTGCATAAATAAACTTTTTTAAAAGGGATTTGTACAAAAATAGTTTTGCATAAGGTCAAGATGTAACAGGGAAAAACCAAAAAAAAAATCCAAAAAAAAAAACCAACCATAGTCCCCTAGGCAGAAAAAACGCAGGGGAGGGGCCCACCTTCAGCGGGGCAGAACGAATGTTTCGCTTCGGAGGCCCGCCAAAAGTCTCGACCCGGGCGCTCTGGCGGCAGTTCTGAATTGGCGTCTTCGTTTCCCGAAAATCCCAGGAAGTGAACGGCCCCCCGCCAGAGCACCAAATTGCCAACCTCGCTGCTGTACGTTCCCACGCGGTCCGGTCCGTTCTCTCGACATCGCCGCCGCGTGTCCGACGGGAAAAAAAAAGCCTCTTCCTTCAGTCCTTTTCTCTCCCACCCACCCCACCCCCCCTGCTTCCTTCGCCTCTATTTACAACTCTGTCCTTGCAAATACTAACTCAGCTTCTTCAGCAATTTCTCTTCCGTTTGGCTAAACTGGACGCTGACCGACATCTCAGCGATGAATTGCTCGCAGCCTTCCCTGCTGACCTGCTTGCAGTAACGGAGGTCGATGTGACAGATACTCCCACAGCGCTTGAAGTACGACAGGCACTGATCCGTCACCTTGTTGCAGTCTGCAAGCGAAAGAGAGGGAAGGGTTCGTTTAGCGACCGTTCAAAGTTACGACGGCACTGGAAAAAAGGGATCCACGCTTATAACCAATGCAGCATCTCCCGTTGATTATGTGATCGAAGTTTTGATGCTTGGCTCGTATTTACGACCGCCGTCGTGTCCCAGTCACCCTATTTCCCCTTTCGCGACCTTCTGACAAGCAAAATTTACGGGGAAGCCAGATTCACCTTCACAACCGGGTTGCCAACTTATCAGCTGGAGGGATTCACTTAACAATGAAAGCAGGAAAGGTCCTAAAACGGGGCGAAACTCACTTAGCAAATGTCTCGCTTAGCGACAAAAAATTTGGGGCTCACCTGTACTCCGTAAATCAAGGAATACCTGTAGTATGAGTTTCGACCCCAGGTCAAATGCAATCAATCAATCTCCAAACATCTGCCAAATTCAAGGAGTCCTCAAATTACGACCGTCATAAGGAGTTGAATTTTCGTTGCTAAGCAGGGGGTGAGGGTTAAGGGAGTCGCGCCCAATTGTACCATCTTTTTTTTGGGCCATGGTTGTTAAGTAAACCGCTGCAAGTTGTGAAGTGAATCACACGCTTGTTAAGCAAGTCTGCCTTCCCCCATGTTGGAAAGCGGCTGGGAAGGGTGCAAGCAGCAGTCACATGACCTGGGAAGCTGTAACCGCCATAAATCCATGGCAGTTTCCAAGCACCCAAATTTCGATCCCTTGGATTATGGGGAAGCTGCAAAAGTTGTACGCCCAGGGACCGTCTGTAAGTCACTTTGTTTTCAGGATCATTCATTGTTTAGTGAAAGTCCCTAAAGGAACGGTTATAAATCGAGGACTTCTTGTATTAAAGAATGATGCGAGGTACATAGGAGCATGCATCAGAAATTAGTTGCTTCTATAGCTCGCCTTGTTGGTTTTCTGGTTTTCCCAATCTATGCAACTGGGAAACTGTATTTTATTATATATTGTATGCAAACTAGTTTTCCCAGTTGCAATGGATGGCTGTGAAAGCTGGACCACAAGGAAGACTTGAGCGCCAAAGAATGGAGGCCTTTGAACTCTGGTGCTGGAGAAGACTCCTGCGAGTCCCTTGGACTGCAAGGCGATCCAACCAGTCAGTCCTAGAGGAGATCAACCCCGGCTGCTCTTTAGAAGGCCAGATTCTGAAGAGGAAACTCAAATACTTTGGCCTCCTAATGAGAAGGAAGGACTCCCTGGAGAAGAGCCAAATGCTGGGAACGATGGAGGGCAAAAGAAGAAGGGGACAGCAGAGAAGGAGGTGGCTGGATGGAGTCACTGAAGCAGTTGGTGGGAGCTTCAATGGACTCCAGAGGATGGTGGAAGACAGGAAGGCCTGGAGGAATGTGGTCCATGGGGTCGTGATGGGTCAGACACGACTTCGCAACTAACAACAACAACAACAACAGCCCGTCCTATCCCCAATCCAGCAAGATTTTCCTCTGGGGCTGTTTTGGATGGCAGGTGGACCACTAAAATCAAGAGGTACAGAGATCTTTCCAAGGGCTCTACCTGTTGAAGCTCTCCCAGCCTACCTTTCAAAATAACCTCGGTTAGGGAGTCCCGCGTGGTGGTCCCCACCGCCGTTAACAAGTTGATGGACTTGTCCGTCACGTGATTACAGTAGCTGAGATTAAGCTTGGACAGGAGAGGCATGTGCCGGATAATCAGACGCAGAGAATCATCTGTGATGTCCAAGCCGGACAGGCGGAGATCGGTGATGTTCCGTAGCTTGCTTCGGTTGTCGATCTGGCCTGCGCGAGTTAACAAAAGGCAGCAAAAGTCTTGTTATTATTTCATCTGCAGGGGCTACGATTCAACAGGTAAAGCCACGCCTGGAAAGACACCCGCAAAATGCAAGACTTTTCAAGCTTCTAGGATCAGAGATTGTCAAATGAAACATTCCTTCCTATAAAAATATCACGCAAGGGAAGACAAATTAAAAAGGTTTTGGTCACAAGGTGAACAACTTACCCATCCTTTGATACAGGTGAGTAGAGTTCATCCAATGTTTTTCATTTTAAGAGGGGTGGACTTCAATTCCCAGAATTCTCCAGCCAGCATGGGGAATTCTGGGAGTTGAAGTCTACCCTTCTTAAAATGGCCAACTTTGAAAATCATTGTTCTAGCCCATCTTTTTTAATTCGTAGCCTAACCGTCTCTGAACAGGATAATTTATACACTTTAAAAAAAAAAAACTCACCCTACACCCACGATTCTACTCTACCCAGTTCCTCTGCCCCACTCTTGAGGCAGACCCCCCCAAATATGGGAAACCTGGTAGTTTTATATTCTGGGTTCTCTCCTGAAAACAGATACCCAAGTCTTGTTGCCGGAGTCCAAAATTGGGGATACACACCAGGCCGGTTGTCAGTTGGCGGCGACAGAAGGTCTCGCATCTGGGCATCCTTCAGGCCTTCCACCCACTGGCTGTCCAGTGTTCGAAGGAGGGGACAACTGGAGCTGCAGAGTGCGGACACGGCAATCCACGAGCATCCAGCCAAAAGCAGATCCCGGAGACCTACGGGGGACGGAAGGATGCAACCCTCAAAAGCGGTCCTAACTTCAAGACAATCCTCCTTCTCCTTCGCTCTCTACACTGCCTCATCTAAGGCAGGATTGTCAGTGTTCCAGTTAACACACCCAACGGAATCAAAACTCCAAGGCAGGCCTATTCCTCAAAGTACAGGTTTATTAGGCATGTCATATTGCCACGCCTGGGCTCCAAGATCACCGCAGACGGGGACTGCAGCCAAGAAATTAAAAGATGCTTGCTCTTGGGGAGGAAAGCTATGGCAAATCTAGACAGCATCCTAAAAAGCAGAGACATCACCCTGCCAACAAAAGTGTGTATAGTCAAGGCGATGGTTTTCCCAGTTGCAATGGATGGCTGAGAAAGTTGGACCGTAAGGAAGGCTGAGCGCCAAAGAATCGAGGCCTTTGAACATTGAACGTTGGAGAAGACTCCGGCGAGTCCCTTGGACTGCAAGGCCATCAAACCAGTCAGTCCTAGAGGAGATCAACCCTGACTGCTCCTTAGAAGGCCAGATCCTGAAGATGCAACTCAAATGCTTTGGCCACCTAATGAGAAGGAAGGACTCCCTGGAGAAGAGCCTAATGCTGGGAACAATGGAGGGCAAAAGAAGAAGAAGGGGACGGCAGAGAACGAGGTGGCTGAATGGAGTCGCTGAAGCAGTCGGCGAGAGCTTCAATGGACTCCAGAGGTTGGTAGAGGACAGGAAGGCCTGGAGGAACGTGGTCCATGGGGTCGCGATGGGTTGGACACAACTTCGCAACTAACAACAACACTGGCAGTCTGGGGAAACCTGATTCTAACCCCCTCCCTTCGAGTTCTCCCCCACCCAGTTAAAAGTAATTTTTAATTCCCCCGCCTATGCAATCCATCATGTGGTCCAATCAGGTCACAATCCAAGGATCAATTGGTCTCAGATCCTCCCACCTCCTTCCACCTGGTGGGAAAGTCCTTGGCTCTCAAGAGGAAAGAATTTTATTTTGGCTACAGTCCTCCAGTTATCTCTGTCTCACCCCCACTGCCGTTCCCACAGCTCGACTCCGGGGGTGGGGTGGGGGGAATGCTAGGAAGAACGGCTGCAGGGCCGACACAGGAATCACTAAAGTGGGAGCTACCTGGAAGCCGGGTGATAAGCCAGCTCAGCTGCTTTTTCGAGATATTTGTACAGCTCAGATCTAGCGTGACCGGCTGTCTTCTGATGATGCCGCTCAGCATCAGGGGAGTGATGGATTTGCAATGTTTGAGATCTATTTTGGTCCACAGCCTTTTATCGCAGCACCTGGAGGAGAGAAAAGCAGAGGAGAGGCCTGGCCCACATCTCGGAAAGAAAGACAAAGGCTTGAAATCGAGGTGTTCCTCGGCTTACAACTGCAATGGAGCCCCAACATTTCTGGTTTTGCCCCGTTTTACGACTTTTCTCGGCTACGTTGCTAAGTGAATCACTGCAGTTGGTAAGGGAATAACTTGGTTGTTAAGGGAATCCAGCTTCCCCACTGACTTTGCTTGTCAGAAGGTCACAAAACGGGATCACAGGACACTACAACTGTCATAAATATGAGTCATTTGCCAAACATCTGAATTTTGAGGTTGTAACTGTATTTTGTATTCTACAGCACCAAAACGAATCTCCTTTTTTTTTTTTACTTTAAACTTTTTCCTTTTTCATCTTTATTTCTATTTTATATTACAATAAACTCCAATAAAAGCCAAAAAAAAAAATAAAAAAAAAAGGACAACACCCAGGTTTCCGAAGCCACACTGAATTCTCGCCTCTCTTTATCCTGGTCAGAGTCACAACCATTGTAATCCTGCCCTCCAGTTCCTAAGGGATCCTCTGATCCTCCCAGTAAGGGACTCCCAATTCTCCCAGTTCAATCCTGCCCTCCAGTTCCTAAGGGCCCCCCCGACACCTCAGTTCCCGCTTGCCCTCAAGTTCAACAGAGGAATGACAGAGTCTGTCATCTGCACCTCCATAACTGTCTGGTTTGGCTCTGCAACCCAACAAGACAGACACAGACTTCAGAGGATCATTAGAACTGCAGAAAAAACAGTGGCCATCAACAAAGGCTCAATCCTTCCATGGAGGACCTCTATACTGCAGGAGTCAAAAAGAGGGCTGTGAAAATATCTACAGACCCCTCACATCCTGGACATAAACTGTTTCAACTCCTACCCTCAAAACGACGCTATAGAGCACTGCACACCAGAACAACTAGAGACAAGGAGAGTTTTTCCCCGAACGCCATCACTCTGCTAAACACATAATTCTCTCAACACTGTCAAACTATTCACTAAGTCTGAACTACTATTAATCTTCTCATCGTTCCCATCACCCATCTCCTCCCACTTATGACTGTATGACTGTAACCTTGTTGCTGGCATCCTTACGATTTATATTGACTGTTTCCCTATGACAATCATTAAGTGTTGTACCTTATGATTCTTGACGAATGTATCTTTTCTTTTATGTACACTGAGAGCTTATGCACCAAAGACAAATTCCTTGTGTGTCCAATCATACTTGGTCAATAAAGAATTCCATTCCATTCCATTCTGAATCCTATTCTGAATCCTATTCTGAATCCTATTCTATTCTATTCTATTCTATTCTATTCTATTCTATTCTATTCTATTCTATTCTATTCTATTCTATTCTATTCTATTCCTATTCCTATTCCTATTCTAATAGGGCCCCCCACGGTTCCCCCCTATTCCTTACCACCGATTCCAGGTCCGGCACACCCTCATGCAGACACAGAGTTCCCTGGGTCGTAGGCAGCGGAAGACGGCCATCCACACCTCCCTCTGCATTACGTGGGCCGCTCCATCGTCCAGCAGGAGCGAGTCAGGCGGGGGACTGATGGGGGGCGGCCGTACCACATGCCGCTCCATCTGCATGCACTTGGGGGGCGAGAGGGAAGGAGGGGGCCGGGCGATGGTCCTGGGGGTGGGGGTGGTGCTGCTGCTGCGGAGGCTGGAGAGGAGCTGGTGGCGGAGTTCCCGCGGCGTCCCGTTGAAGCCCTTGCTGAGCGGGTGCGGCTGCTCCGGGCCGAGGTGGTGCTTGGCCTCCTCGTTCTCGCTCTCCGGCTCCGATTTGATGGGTTGGTGGTCCTCGTTGGCCAGGCTGTTCTCGGTCTTCTGGATCTCCTGGTTGAGCTCCTTGCTCAGTTCCTTGCTCAGTTCTTTGTTGGGCAGGCGGGCTTTCCGGCGGATCTTGAATTTTTTCTTCTCCCGGGATTCGGCGCCTTCTGAACTCGGCCCCGCGGTGGGCGAGCTCGAACGCGACTGGTCGCTCTCCTTGGTTTTCGGAGGTTCCTCTGGAAAGACCTCCCCACCTTCTTGCTTGAAGCGCCGCAGGGGTTTGAGGGCAGCCACCCGGTCATCTGGGGTCTTCCAGGAGCGCCTCTAGAAAGGGGGAAGATACCCCGATATCAAAGGAGAATCAATCAACAATGGTGCTAAGTCGTCGTTGGAGGATCGGGGAATTCTGGGGATTGAAGTCCACCCCTCTTGAACTTCCCAAGATTGAGGAACGCTTCTACACAGGTAGTCCTTGACTTACGGCCACAATTGAACCCAAAAATTTGTGTTGCTAAGGAAAATTTTGTTAAGTGAGTTTCGCCCCATTTTACCTCCTTTCTTGCCACATTTGTTAAGTGAATCGCTGCAGATGTTCAGTTAGTATAGGGGATGGCAATCTTAAACACTCAAAGAAACATTTGGACCCGTTTCCCACTGAAAAAAATACACCGGGAGCCACAAAATCTGGGTGGGCGTGGCTAACTCCATGTCACTCACTCCCACCCAGTCATATAACTCCCCTAGCCACGCCTACCCAGCCGGTCATTAGGGCAGAGAACTGGTTGTTGAAAAACACCAGGAACCACAAAACCCTTTTCTCTCTCTCTCTCTCCCCTCTGTATCTCTCTCTCCCCCGCTCCCCTTCTCTCTCTGTATCTCTCTCTCTGTGTCTATGTCTCTCTCTTCCCCCTCTCTGTATCTATCTTCCCCTCTCCCCTCTCTCTGTATCTCTATGTCTCTCTCCCCCTCTCCCCCTCTCTCTGTATCTCTCTCTCTCCCCCTCCCTCTGTATTTCTCTGTCTCTCTCTTTCCCCCTCTCCGTCTCTGTCTCTCTCTATGTCTCTCCCCCTCCCTCTGTAACTCTGTCTCTCTCCCCCTCTCTCTTCCCCTATTTCCCACCCTCTCTCTGTATCTCTCTCTCTCCCCCTCTCCGTCTCTGTATCTCTCTCTATGTCTCTCTCTTCCCCTCTCTCTGTATCTCTCAGATTTCCAAGGCCAGGTGAGGAGTGACTGGGAGAGGAGGTAGAGGTGTGGGACCAGCTAATGATGGGACAGGGAGCCACAGCAGAAGGCCCAAAGAGCCACATGCGGCTCCGGAGCCACGAGTTGCTGACACCCAAGCTAGTAATATGATTGTTCAGTGAATCTGGCTTCCCCATTGACTTCTCCCGTCAGAGGGTCACAAAAGGGGATTACGTGACCGTGGGACGTTGAACCATCATAAACTTGCCAAGAGTCCGAATTTTAATCACATGACCCTGAGGATGCCGGAACAGCCGTGCGAAAAACATTTCTAAGTCACATTTTTCAAGTGCCGTCGTTTAGTGAACAGTCACTAAATGAACTGTTGTTAAGTCGAGGACTACCTGTATAATCACGGATGTCCTCTGGGAAAGATTGGGGGGGTCGGGAGAAATCCGTACAGATGAAGAAATTACCTTTTTCCTGAACAGCTTCTCTTCTTTCCCCAGTTTTAGCTACAGTCAGAGAAGGAAGGAAGGAAGGAAGGAAGGAAGGAAGGAAGGAAGGAAGGAAGGAAGGAAGGAAGGAAGGAAGGAAGGAAGGAAAACATGAATTTTATTTAGTCACTCTTCCCATGCCACTTGAGGGAATTCTGGGAATTTAAGTTTGCAGGACTTAAAGTTACAGAGGTTACGAAACATTACCCTAGGTGGCTGGCTAGTTTAGAAGTATACAGTCAGGCCTGGAAGCCATCTTTTACATTTACTGCTGTGGGAAACTGGGAGTGGGGATTGTATGGAGCAGGAGAAATATGTAGTCATAACAACATTCCTTTCTCAGAGAGTCAAGGACATCTTGCCCTGCACCTGGATAGTTGGAACTGGGAGGCATCTCCAGTGGGGATGGTGCTTGGATTGGACCATGTGATGGACATGTGGATGCTGGGCAGGGACTTGGACTTTCCTTTGGGCGGGGAAAACCTGGAAGCTTTCTGATTCGGGTTTTCCCAGATGTGCCAATATGACATCTCTAATAAAAAGGAAGTTTTGAGGATCGTCAAGCCTCGGAGTCTTCTTTCGTTGGGGGTGTTACTTGGGACACTGACACGCAAATTTAAACCTCTCCCACCTGGTCCCTTTCAGAGGTGTTAGAATCGGTGGTGGGTGAAAGGGAGAGGGAACACTTGGGAGAAAGTGAAAGTAATGGAAGGAAGCATGTCCCTCAGAGACAGTGTTTCAAGGTCACTTCCCAGTAAGAATGCAGCCGTGGGACAGCTTACCCTCAGAGTGACCGTTTCAAAAGGCATCTTCTCTGAAATTGATGGGACAATTGGGGGGGGGACCAGTAACAGGAAGTGCCTAAGAGGGGGATTTGGTGCGCGAGCGAATTTCAGTTCTGGCTTTGCTTTACTGTATTCCACTTGACCTTTAGTAAACTACACTTTTCTCCATAAATGGAATCCAGGGTCTTTCTTGCTTAAAAGGTTCAAGTTGAGGCGGGGCTGACCGGTGGCTTAGTTTTTTTAGATTCATCCATCTCTACAAATGTGGATTTGTACCAACCAATCCCGGCTTATAGGGAAGGGCAAGACAGTAACCATTTTTACTAGGGGGTCCCAGCTCCTGATCCTCCTTGTACTACTACGCTTCTTCTAAAGAGGCACCTCCTTCTCCTGCCTTTTCGCCCAAAACACCCAAAGGGGAAACGATTCCCCGGTCTTACCCGTTTCCTCATGGCCGGCTCTTGGGGTTTCTCGAATTTCCGCTTGCGGCGCAGGTGGGCTTCCTCCGAGGACTTCCTCCTCAAGAGAGGATCCAGGGGGGGCTTCGGAGGGCGCTCGTCGGATTTCTTGCGGGGCGATTCCTCGCACTCGACTTTCCGCTTGGGGATCTCAGGGACGACTTCCTTGTTCTCTCGGTTGATCTTCTGCTCTTTCAGCAAAGAGCCCGGCAGGTTGGAAGCGTATTTGAACCCGGGGCCCCGCTTTTGCTTGTACGCCAGAAAGAGACAAAACACACAAGCAAACTTTATATCTTATGCCTTTGATATATAAATAAATATCAAAATAGACCGGCCCTCTTTCTCAAAATCTCCTTATCAGATTTCAAGTGCTGCAAGTCCCAATATCTTTGGAGACAAGATGTTTAACCCTCCTTTTTTAATATATATATATATATATTATATATATATATATTGGTAAAAAAAAAAGAGTTTGAGGTCGACAAAGTTGGCAAAATGCACAAAAAAAAGAGAGACTTTTTTGTTTCCTTTTTCCGGGCCAGCCAACCGTTGCTGTAAAACTCACTTTCCCCGTTTTTCCAGCATGGTTGCACTTGGGACATTCCCAACAATTCGGAAGCTCCTCGTTCACCACGCCATCCGATTCCCGCACCTGAGAGAGAGGAAATGGGGAAAAGAGAAAGAAAGAAAGAGAGAGAGAGAGAGAGAGAGAGAGAGAGAGAGAGAGAGAGAGAGAGAGAGAGACAGGTAGAGAGAGAAAAGGAAAAAACAAGAGGAAATTTTTTGAGCTCCTCCTGTTTACCCAGGCAGGAATGGGGAGATCTGCCCCCTTTTTATCTTATTCCTATTCTATTCATTCATCACATTTACAAACTTCTCATCTCCCTCCCAGAGAAATCCAGTAAAATGGGGGCAAAACTCACTTAGCAACAGGCTCAACCTGGTCGTAAGCCGAGGACTCCCTGGAATAAGTCCCAGAAGCTTCTGCCCTTACCTTAAGGCACCCAGGGTGGATGATTTCGTTGCAGATGGAGCACTCCATAAGCATCAGATTAAATTTGCTCTCTTCTTCCTCCACCGTGTCTTCCTTCCCTGCTTCTCCACACACCAAGCACACGGCAGTGTGGGGCAGCACCGGCTACGGAGGCAGGAAGAAAAGACAGATCAGAGGATCGGACATGGCAGCAAAAGCAATCGGAGCAAACGAGGAATGCCTCTGCCCGGAGCAAGCTTGGCAACTTTATGAGCTGTGGACTTCAACTCCCAGAATTCCTCAACCGGCCATGCTCAGCCAATCTACAAAGCACCATGGCTGGCTGAGGAATTCTGGGAGTTGAAGTCTACAAGCCATCATGGATGGCTGAGGATTTCTGGGAGTTGAAGTCCACAAGTCGTGAAGTTGCCAAGCTCGTATTCCCCTGGCCTGGAGGTGGATCCCGATTTCCCACCCCGGCGAACATCGATGGCGCTTACCGCGATGCACTGCCTCATAATGCAGGACTGTTTCATGCGGCCAGGCCCCCCAAACTTCTTCATGTCCTTGCAGAAATGACATTCGCCGCACTCTGTCCGCAAGCAGGCCTCGCACTTGCGACATCGCGTCCTTCTCCGACGCGCGCCTGCAGTCGTCCGGTTCGCTGCAAGCTTCACAGCTGAGGAAGGGCCCAGTTTCCCCTTTGGACGCCCAACTGTCCGGTTCTGGGAAAGAACGAGAGACGGGGGGGGGGGGGTTTAAAGGCTGACCACGTACCATACTGCTGGCTGTTGTAAAATCGCTCCCGTTGGGGGTTGATACCCTTGTAGGGAACAAAGCAGACGTTACGGTTTACGATAAACTTTGGTTACCAGTTCCTCTTTCTGCAAACCTAAAGTGGCAGCTCTTTGGAGTTGGGATGATACGGTAAACCACAAAAGGAGATTAAAGAGATACAGGCGACAGAGGCCGGTCAGTAATAAGAGCTTTCTGGCGTCGCTGTTGTACCAACTTGGCCAGACGGACCCAGGCCTAACGCCACAGAAGACTCAGGCCGAGTAGCCATAAAGAATTCATGGAGAGTTAGCTTGGAAAGTATTAGTGTTTCCCCGAAAATAAGACATCCCCTGAAAATAAGCCCTCCCCAAAAATATTTAACCGCTTGCGCAGCCAGTCCCCGCCATTTCCTCTGGTTAGGGTTAAGATGGCAAGAGGAGCCCCGTCTTGCTCCACGCGCCCCAAAATAATAAGGCATCCCCAAAAATAAGGCCAAGCGCTTATTTCGGGGTTCAAAAAAATATAAGACAGGGTCTTATTTTTGGGGAAATATGGTAACATACAAGGAAGGATTTAAAAACACCACAATTGGTTGTAATACAGAGGAGGAGGAAGCCTGTTGATGGTAGAAACCAGGAGACGGTGAGTTCTAGTTCTGCCTTAGCTATGAAAGCCAGCTGGGTGACCTTGGGCCAATCACCAGGAGACGGTGAGTTCTAGTTTTGCCTTGGGGATGAAAGTGACTTTGAGCCAGCTCTCCCCTCTCGCAGGGTGGTGGTTGTGAGGAAAATAGGAGGAGGAAGGAGGAGTATTAGATACGTTTGCTGCCTTCCAGGGCTAGAAATGATTCTTCAAATTAGCCACGATGGGTCACATAATAAGCCAAGCCAGCCACAGTTGGTTATGGATTGCAATTAATAGTTTATGCTTAGCATTGTGGTTTGTTCCATAGGCGAGAATTAGGGAAACCGCATTATGTGTGTAAGCATCACTAATCTCCAAAGCAAAAGTTAGTAAACCAATAAATATAGAGGGGGGGAAATATAAACGATTTGTACATTTGATTTATTGTGTTCCATATGGAGTAAGTGTTTGCTGGTGCCAGCCAAATCATGGTGATGGACCTCAGTGAGGTTTAACCCACATCAGCAAACTTCCACTCCTGTAAATTTTTTTCTTTTAGCCGAGTGAGAATTTTTATAATCCTTTCTAAAAACTAATGTTTGGTCTTGCTGTCCGTTGTTTACATTTTTCTGTGTTGTTTGGTGTGCTGTGAATCACCCAGCATGGTCTGGAGTTGGGCGCCATTGAATTGAACAAATAAATAAAATAGATATAGATAACGGATCAATTAAAAAAATAATTTAAAATCTTTGACAAGGCCCAACGTTTTATCTCAGAACTGAGATCGGCTTCAAGTGCAGCTCTTAATTTAAAACAATGACCATAAGAAATAATTATTTTTTCAAAAAATTACATTCTAGGAGCTACAGAAATTCCCCTTCCAAGAGGCTCACATAAGGTGGATCCCTAAATTAGATCCACCTTATTTATTTGTTTAAAAAATTAATTTCTACAGCTACCCATCTCAACCCACTGATTTTAGGTGGTGAACAATCCTAAAACAATTAGAAAAAATGTTCATTTTTAAACAAAATAATTAATACTGTTCGGTGCTTTTAACCCAACCACAAAAGTAATAAACCTACAAGATGAAGTATAAACAACCCAATTTGTTGCCCTGGATAACTGTTAAAAGGCAGAATAAGGAAATATAGGCGAGGAATATTACATAAGAGGACGTGGCCAGTCCCAACAGCAAATTTAAGGAATTAAGAAATATATTTTCAGTTGAATACAGGAAACAAATTTGAGATACACCAAGAGGACCAGGTAAAAAAATTTATATCTTCGTTCTGAGTGAATCAGGGTAAGAATATTTTTTTTAAAAAAAGATTGCTTTTTCACTTCTAAATACTAGTGCAATTTTAAATTGGTAAATCCTAATAGCTTCCAAAAAATTGGCTCAGGTCTCAGTTGGGGGGGGGCTTTCCTTTTCCCCCCTGCCCACATTATACAAGCCCTTTTAAGATGTCCCAGGCATTTTCTTGCATTTACTGTAAAAACAAGACACAGAACCAATTCCTTATCTTGATGGGATTAAGCCTTCCACTGGGGGGGGGGGGGGGAGAGGGAGACAAGGAAACTGTCACACAAGCAACAAGCAGACCCCCTCCATTCACTCCTAGGGGAAAGTATTTCAGATCTCCAAAGCACAGCCGAGATCTAACTTCCTGCCCCTCCGATTAAAGAAATAGAAGAAAAAACAAGATTGTTTGAGTTAAAAAATCTCCTGCGAAGCCAAGTCAAAGCAACATCTTTCTTCGAAAACAATAAAGGGAAAAAAAGTACACAAAAAAAAAAACCTACAGTGCAGTTGACTTTCAAAGACCCCCCCTTTGCCTCTCACCCTTCCTTCCTTCCCCCCACTCTCACTTTTTTTTTCTTTCTTTCTTTCTCTTTCTTTCTTTTCTTTCCTTTCTTCCCTTCCTTCCCTCCCTCCCCTTCTTTCTCTCCTTCCTTCCTTCCCCCCTTCCTCCCACCCTCACTCTTTCATTCTTTCTTTCTTTTTTCTCCCCTTTCTTTTATCCTTCCTTCCTTCCCCCCTTCCTCCCACCCTCACTTTCTTTCTTTCTTTCTTTCTTTCTTTCCTTTCTCCCCTTGCTCCCACCCTCACTTTCTTTCTCTCCTTCCTTCCCCCCTTCCACCCTCTTTCTTTCTTTCTTTTTCTTTCTTCCTTTCTCTCTTTCTCTTTCCTTCCCCCCTTCCCCCCACTTTCTTTCTTTTTCTTTCTTCCTTTCTCTTTCTTTTTCTTTCCTTTCTCCCCTTCCTTCCTTCCCTCCCTCCTTTCTCTCCTTCCCACTTCCCCCTTCCCTCACTCTTTCTTTCTTTCTCTTTCTTTCTCCCCTTCCTTCCTTTTCTCCTTCCTCCCTCCCTTCTCCCTCTCCTCCTTCTTCCCTTCCTTTATTTAGACCCCCGCTTCCCCCACCCAGCCTCAAGAAGGGAGAAGACGGCAGGCCAGGGCCGGATGCTGTCTTTGGAAGGTCTCCCCCGCCCCCCCCAGCACACACACACACCCGCATCCCATTTCCTTGGCTTGCCCCCCCCACCACTTTTCCCCCTTGGAGAGAGGACCCCCCCACAAACACACACACACTCCTGCCCTCTTACAACCCCTGCAAAGCAAGAAGAAAAAAAGAGACCCCGGTGCAAACTTCGCCTGCCATTAAAAAAAAAAGCCAGACAGACCCACCCACCCACCCACCGCCATGCATGCAAGCAAGCGAGTCTGCACAGCCCACCCCATGCATCTTGTGCACCCGCACACACAAATGCACACACACACAGAGCCACCTGGTCCTGCTCCGAGTCGTAGTCCTCGTCATCCGGGCTGGCTGACATGGCCATCTCTCACGGGGAGCCCAGCAAGGGCCGGGCTGGCATGGCTGGCGGCGCGCGGGGGCTCTAACCTGGCTGTCCCGGCCTTCAGCGGCGCTCCTTCCCTCTCCTTACCCCCAGTGGGAGGAGGAGGAGGAGGAGGAGGAGGAGGAAGAGCGGAGAAGGCCCTCCTCCCTAGGCATGAGTGCAGAGGAACCAGGAAGAGGCTGAGCTTCCTCGGCTGCCAATGGAAAGCTAACCCGGAGTGGAACAAAAGACAGGCTCTCCATTGGCTGCCCAAGCCAGCCGAGGGGGGGAGGCAGGGGCAGAGCTGGGGAGGGGGCAGAGGGAGGGTCTTGGCTGGAGGAGGAGGAGGAGGAGGAGGAGGAGGAGGAGGAGAGGGAGGCCTGCCAGACCCGTTCAGCGGGGGATCCTTGCAAGACTCCCTTTCCTTCCTGGTGCAGCAGGGGTGTTGAAGTCCTTGCAAAAGGAGGGGCTCTGCTTCGTGGCCACCCAACACAAGGGCAACGGAAGCGGTTTTAGGGGCACGGGGACTGCAGAAGCACCATGCCGCTGAGAGACGAGGAAGATGGATTTTTTTTTAAATGAAATGTTTTTGCATGCACGCCCCCCAAAAAAACAACCCTCCATACTTTGGTTCTCTAGCATGGAGACCGAAGGATGCCAGGGGCTCTTCCCCCACCCCCCACAATCAAACCAACAAGCAAGCTCGTGCAAATAACTCACAATCACTCCTTTGGGATGCGTCCCCTTTTGCTAAACCGTGAACACCAGCCTGTCTGTCCCGTTGTTGTTGTTGTTATTATGCGCATTTCAAGGCATTGCAAACGTTTAAAGCAACAGCCGCCCTTAAAGCAATGACATTTCTCTACGTGGAACGGCGGGCGATTCAGGGGAAATGACATTTGTGGGGTGCACCATGAACCGCCAAGGGAGCTAAACCCAAAAAAAGAGCCTGGTGGCGCAGCAGACTAATAGCCTGTTATTAACATTCAGCTGCCTGCAATTACTGCAGGTTCGAATCTCCCCAGGCTCAAGGTTGACTCAGCCTTCCATCCTTTCTAAGGTAGGTAAATTGAGGACCCAGTTTGTGGGGGCAATAAGCTGACTTTGTATAAATATACAAAAGGATGAAGGCTATTGCTTAGCACATTGTAAGCCGCCCTGAGTCTCCGGAGAAGGGCGGCATATAAATCAATTTTTTTAAAAAAAAATGGAGGGTTGAAATTATGCCAAAACACAACCTTGGAGAAAACTCTTTTTGGGAAACTCTTTTTTTGGGGGAAAAAACTCTTTTTTCTTTGCAGGGAACAAAAAAACAGTAGTGACTTAAGGATTGAGGCCTGTAACCAAAAGAAACCAGGATGGCCTACCTTTGCGTTTTTCTTAGGCCAGGATACCACGGGAATCCCAGTTATGGCCAGATTCTGGTCATCCTCTGCATGTTCCTTCAGGATGTTCTGTTTTCAAAGCAAAAGGGGTGGTAAAGGAAATATCAGGGTTTTTGCAAGGGCTGATTTCACACGATCTTGAATGGGCATGGTTAAAGCTTACTACTGCCCTCGCAGCACTAGCTAAACCATGGTTTAATCACTATGGTTTTTTTTTAATGGGTGGGTCCACAAATCCATTGCACATGTGTTCCTGAACTTGATGCCTTCTAGATTCCATGGGACCTCAACCCCAAGCCAAGAGTGCAAGAACATGCACTAAACCATAAGCCACGACTTACAAATGACGCCGGTTGGGCTACACGCTAGGCCATCAACCAACAAACCATGTCTCAGGTCTACAGAAAGACACGCTTGCCTGTTACACACCTTCATATCTTCCAGGAGAGCTTGAGGGTCTTCAATGCCTTCGGGGACGCATTTCTTGTTCTCCGGAAGAGATTCCAGTTTTTCCACCAGGGCTTTCAAACCTTTCAGCTCAAATTCGGTCAAGTGAGTCCATTTGGCGGGGACCTCGGTGGCAGGAGACCCGATGGGAGTTTTGGAATAGTCCACAGTAGCTGATTTTATACTTTCCTCCGACTCGTTGGAGAGAGTCCTTTTGAAGAAGCGAGATTTTGGCTTCTTCCCCAATGTTTCTTTCCCCTCCGAGTGTGTGCTGTTAGGAGAAGAGGGGAGGTCGGACGAGATCTTGGGGACTTTTTCAGGATTGTTATCCTTGTCTTCCTGAGCACGAACATCGCACGAGTCCTCATCCATGTCTCCCCAGGAATCGGACGAGAAGCTATCCAAGCTACGTTTCCTCGAGGTATCTGGGAGCAGAGAAGAAGACAAATTAAGACCTTCCAGAAGATGGAGTGCCCTGAGATCTCTTGCAAACGACCACCAAAGTTCTAGCTCAACTTCAACCTCAATTATTTCTATCTTATAGAAAGATGATGACAAGCCTGGAAGCCATCTTTGGCCTTGGGCCTTCAGGCCTGCCACATTTATTACTGTGGGAAACTGGGAGCGGGGAATTGAATAGAGCATGGGTGATATATAGTCATAACAACATTCCTTTCTCAGAGAGTCAAGGACATCTTATCCTGCACCGGGAGCTGGGAGGCATCTCCAGTTGGGACGGTGTCATGATTGGACCATGTGATGTTCATGTATGGGTGTTGGGCAGGGACCTGGACTTCCATTTGGGTGGGGAAAACCTGGAAGCTTTCAGATTCAGGTTTTCCCAGATGTGCCAATTTGTATGACATCTCTAATAAAATGGAACTTTGAGGAACTTCAAGCCTCGGTGTCTTTTTTTTATCTGTTGGGGGGGTGACATGATTTATCCCCCAAATCTCCACTCTTTTCAATATACAATCTCAAGAAGGGCACCAACCCTTATAAACAAATAGAGTGTCTTCACGCATGTCTTTTTGAGGTATTGAGTTATCCAATCCAGGCCCTACTTGAAAAAGTTTCTGCTGTCAGTGTTCCAGAATGACCCAACTCCAATTAAAAACTCCGAGACAAGCTTCATCCCAAAATCTTGATTTATTGGAATAGGTATACTAGCACATCTGGGGAAAACCCGAATCTGAGAGTTCTGGGTTTTCCTTCAATAAATCAAAATCCCATATCCAGCCCCTGCAGCCATCAGTCCATCACATGGCCCAAACACCCTCCTTCCCAATTTAAGCCCCCACTGCAACCACTCCTCCTCCAGATGCAGGAACACCCTGACCTTGACTGAAAAGAAGAATGCTATTATGTCTAACTCAAATCGCTCTATCAAATTCCCCCCTCCTACTTTCCCAGGCGCAAGAAGTCGGCGGCGTGGAAGCTTCCCGGGTTAATAGGGCTTCCAAAGCTGACATCTGCAATCAACTTTCCCTCTCTCGTCACTGCTACTCCAAATAATACACTGAGGCCCAGCCAAATTACTTACCAATTAACATTGATTCTTGTAGATACTCCCTGTTGAAATGAGAGCGCTGGGTTAGACAGAACACGTATCTCTCCAAAACATACCAACACATCTCATAGTAAAACGGGTAGCGGAACTTGGCTTGGACCTGCAAAGGTAGGGGGAAGGGAAACACATAGGAACATGTCTGAATGTGGGCCACAATTTTGCTCAAATGGAGGCAGAAAAGTAGAGAAGCTATCTTTTTTTTTAAAAAAAGTGCCTTTTCTTTGCTGACCAACTGACCCAACAATTTACACATCTTCCTGTGAGAGGTAATTTATCCGATAGACCTCCAATTTAATGGAGACATCTTATCTTGCATGAGTTGACCTCACAATCACTGTTAGCCATGGTTCTCTTGAACCATCGTTTGTGCAAGAAGTCACCACACCAGCTGGATCCCTAGGCAGGCCAAGTCATTAACCGTGGTTTCCAAACCATAGTGACCGCTTACGCAACCAACCAACCAACCAACCAACCAACCAACCAACCAGTGACACTCTGTTTTAGTTGTGTGATTTCTTTTGCCTGATGTTCCCATTGTTCGGACATCTAAAAGAACTCCCTAATCAGAGCTGAGTGACCAAGAGGCCAGCAGAGGTCTAAATCTTGCCCTTAGGAGCATCCATACTCAGGGTCAAAAAAGTCAAGAAATGTAATTTTTTTTTTTTTTTGACACACATACACAATCATGAAGCTCAGCAGACAACTCCGCTTGCTCTGCCAATTATCTTAGAGGATTGACCTTAGCTTTGGATCTGGGCAACCATGGAATAAATTCAGTATCTGCTTCTTCATGGCAAAAAGGACAGGGACTGGTAGGACCTCAGCCCTCTGCAGAAACTCTTGAGCCCTGGCAAACGTGTGTTTCTTTCCCATCTTCGGACCCACGCTTATCTCTGGGTTGGCATCATTTATTGTGTCGGTGATGGTTCAAATTCTGGAGCAGGAACTCTTAGATCACCTGGTGGTCCATAATTTGTTTCTCTGGGGATGTGAGGGACTCACCGCCTTGGATGCTTTGCTAGGAAGACAGGTGTTTGGCCCTGCACCATTGTCAGAAGAAACAGTGTATGTTCTCCAACTCTCCATTCCTAAATATGTGTGATTGCCATTCAAAACTGGGATATCGGCGTTCCCCCTCCCTAACCTGGAGCAAGAGTTACAAGTCTCAGGCTTCCCAGGAATTCTGTCATTCTTTGCCTATTCAGAAGGGACTTCCAAAATTCGGGAAGGACGGACCTCACCCGTGTCAAAAGAGCGGCGTTCGTAAAAGGAACTCAAATCATGCACTTTCTCCCCTCCCCGTTTAATTTCATGACAAAGAGAGCACTGCGGGGGGGAAACAAAATTTGCAAAGAGTTTTGACTTACAAATAGGAAGATGCCTCTTTCCACCCCTCGGCCTTCAAAAGGTTTTCAGCCACACACGCCTGGGGAATATATTAAAGACATCGTTTGCTCAATGCTTTCCTGACAGATTTTTTTTTTTTTTTGCAATTCACCAAATTTAGTTCTGCCTCTCTTTTTAAGGGGAGGGGGGGCGAATGGGGGAAACCAATAATAATAATAAAAAAAGATAAATAAATGCTGAAGACAGTGAAAACAGCCTGCAGTGCTCCCCTGCTGCGGAAGGGGGTCAAACTCTTAAGCATCAATTTGAGTTCCTAATAACTTCGCAAAAGAGCCTTGGTGGAGCAGCGGACTAAAGAGCTGTTAAAGTAGCACTTTATCTGCCCGCTGCCTGCAATTACTGCGAGTTCAAATCTCACCAGGCTCAAGGTTGACTCAGCCTTCCATCCTTCCGAGGTAGGTAAAATGAGGATCTTTGGAGAAGACTCTAGCCTCTCATTATCTCAAGATGTTTGGTCAATGGTCCTCAACCTGCCTTTTGAAAATCAACATGGGCTGTAGATATTCCAAGAGTCCTAACGTATCTTCTCAACTGTCCCTCTGGCATTACAACGGAAGCCTATTACACCATGTTGGGAATTAGAAGCCCCATCCTGCCAAGTTGGGATGGACCTATGCCGTCAGAAAATCAAGGCATTTGTTCTGATCTTCTTCTAAAAGAGGTTTGGTCCCAAACATTGCTGGAGCCAGGGCACTATTGGCAATAATTTATGGCCTTGGCATCAATCTTGACCAAGGGTTGGAAAGTAAGGCCCAACACATCTGGAACAGCAAGATACAGATGTGCCCCACAGCAGGAACAGGAATAGAGATGATGCATTGGGTGGGTGGGTGGGGAAATCCCCAGAATTCCCTAGAAACAGCTGATCAGAGTGGGATTTGGCGATTTTCCAGCTTTTAGAGAGCCAATCAGACAGTTTCCATGACAAAACCCAACATTCTAAACCCACCGGGGAACCAATCAGAAACAAGGGGTGGAGCTACCGTTCCTCACTCCTAGCACCCACCTGTAATGGCCGTTTCCTTGACTTTTTTGGCTCCTGTACCAAGGATGCTCCTGAATGGCAAATCATCATTGCTAAGTCACCCAGAGATGAAAAAAAAAACCATATTCCTGCAATTCAATGACTCATAGCCCACTATAGTAAATATCCATTACAGAAACCTAGATCAAACCATCATTGAAGAGCTCAGTGCGCTGTAAAAATTAAAAAAAATACTGACTTGAGTAAACCTGGTTGACTTAACCAGGTTCTTGTCGTGGGCATACAAGAAGAGGCTGAAAGCAAACAGACTCGTTACATTTATGACTGCATTGGGAAATGCAAGCAGCTGACACGGTCTGCAACCCTGGACGTAGAGACCCTCCAGAATTCCAGGTGAGGGGGACACATCCCCAAATCAAATCTCTCAATTCTACATCATCTCAAAGCAAACCGCTGAAGCTGCTTCAAGAGCATTCTTTAGCTCTACAGCGTGATGCTCTGGGGACCGAGAAAAGTGCTTATTAAGTTGTCAAAAACCCTATAAAGACCAATATTTCCCTGAAAATCTGGGAATTTGTCAGAATTCCGATTTCCCCCTCCCCACAAGAACAGAAGCCAGAAGCCAAGAACTTGCACTTATTAACTTCAAGGAGAATTAGATTCCCATGTGCTATGGCAAGCCACAGTTGTGTTAAACCTGGTTGGTTAATAAGATGGAATAAGCTGAGATTGCAGAACCCATTAAGGCAACAAACCTCTCCACCCTGACGTGATGGAGGGTACATTCTCAGCCATCATGGTTTGTAAATCATAGTTTATGATTTAGGATACGTTAAGCCATTCTGGTTGGTTCTACTAGAACGTATGGCTCAGAAGGATCGAGAATGGTGAATCCAACCATTAAGTTCATCCAAACTGTTGACTGGTTAGCCAGGGAAGACCAGTTCTCCACCAGCTTCCTCTGTTTTGAACCTCAGCCTTTACTGAGTTTTGAAATTGCAGCATTACGCTCCAAATATCTGAATGCCTAAACCCAAACGTTTGCAGACCAAGCAGAGTTTCCTTTGAACCACCAAGGTGCCCTGGTACCTCCTGCAGAACAAATTTATGATCCAATACCTTAAATCAAAAAAAAAATTTTTTTGGAGTCCTTACCCTTGTTCTGTCCTCAATTTCATAAATGCGAAGCTGCATGGGAACATTAAAGCTATGCAAGATATTTCCACCAAACACCAAGGAATCCACTGGGGTGTAAACGGCATGGATCCACCCTAGAAAGGTAGAGGAGAGAGGAAAGGATTCACATCACAAAAGACAGTCACGTTGGGGATGAAATCCTGCTCTCATCTGGCCTACAAAATTGTGTTTTCCTTCAGGATCTGCCTGTTCCCTTCCCTTCCTTTCTCTCTTCTCTTCTCTTCTCTTCTGTTCCCTTCCCTTCTCTCTCTTCTCTTCTCTTCTCTTCTGTTCCCTTCCCTTCTCTCTCTTCTCTTCTCTTCTCTTCTGTTCCCTTCCCTTCCCTGTTCCCTTCCCTTCCCTGTTCCCTTCTTTCTGTTCAGCTTCAGCCAGTGAGGCAGCACAAACGCTGGATTAGAACATTGAAAATAGGCTATAAAACATGAAATAACCAAAAGAGACAGAAAACACTGGGATCAGGGATGTCCAACTTTGACAACTTTAAGACTTGTGGGCTTCTTATCTGGCATGATACTAATGTGGTAAGCAGTTTCCCCCCCTATTTTTAATCCTCCGGACGGCAGACCAGCCTTAGAGATTCTTGGATCATCAAAAGAGAATTGAGTCCATTGAATTATTTTAACAGATTTGCCAGTTTTCTGTGTTCTCCTGGTTTTGGCTGAATGTCACCATCTCTTCTATCTGGGTTGGTTCAGTTTTGGCTGGTCTAGGCCAAAGGTCTTCAAACTCAACAGCTTTAAGACTTGTGGACTTCATCTCCCAGAATTCCTAAGCCAGCCATGCTGTGGAATTCTGGGAGTTGGAAATCCACAAGTCTTAAAAGTTGCTAAGGTTGGACACCTCTGGGATAGATCATCTCCATAGTCAGCAGAAAAAGGAAATTGCAAGCAGAAGTCCGGAACCAATGGAATGGGGTGCAGCTTTAATGCAATCATTTCCTCCCAGTGAGGGTGTTAAGGTACATTATCCAGTCCATCGCTCTCCTGGATCTAATGATGGCTGCCCACCAATAAGGGTTGATCTTGAAAAACCAGACCCTGTTCCGAAAGGGAATTTACCTGAAGGAATGAAGAAAGTGTGCCCTTGTTTCAGTTCGATTCTTTGGCACAGCTCCACGCGGTCCCCCAGAAAAATATCACTCTGCTTCCCAGAGACAACCCATTCCTCATAAAGTTCTAGGTTCTGCAACGTTGGAGGAATCAGCCAAAAGATCTAGACCCAGAGAGAGAGAGAGAAAAAAAAAACAGCAGGCATAATACGTCACATTTACATGCATAAATCTTTTAAAAGAAGCAAAACGAGCATGTCCAATATTCGATTTTAAATTCAGCACACAGCACGGCTGCCTTTCCTCGCTTGGCGGTTTCCCCTTGCTGAAGCCTATTTTGAAAAGAAAAAAAAAATTGAGCCCCCCACCCCCCTCCATTCTTTACGAGGATTTTTTTTTTTATAAAGGATGCCCTTCGGCGGAGACTCCGCTTACCTTTCCTCCCCGGAAAACGTGATACCACACCGAAGTACCTCCGAAATCAATGTGGAAATCGGTGAAGCATCCTTTCACGCTCATCAAACAGTACCTGCAAGAGAGACCCTCGCTTTAAAACCCACCGAGATAAGGCGCGTCTAATGTGCACATCGTCAGCAAACGACTCCCCCTCCCCTCCTCCAATTAATAAGGCTTTCCCATTTGTTACCCGGGTGGGATTTTAGAAACAGCCGAGGGATTTCTGCTGCAGGGGGAAAGGAGGGGGAAAAAAAACACCACGAACCAGGCAATGCACCTCTCCCCCTCCTTCTTGAAGGGAGCACACCACCGAGAGGCCGCCCGAAATTAAATTGGCCATCTACGTGGGCTGCCCCCGTTTCTCTGTTCTCAGCCCGCGCTCCGCTAGACTTTGGAACCGCAAAATAAGGACGGCTTTTTCTTCCCAATCCTTCCACGGGCAAAGTTTACAAACAGTTCTGCTTAAACCTGACACTGTTAATGGGTCGAGTATTTTACAAAACTCCTTGCTTGCAAAGCTCCTGGATGAACTGGAAGGCAAAAGTGCTCCATTCCTCCCTCTCTCTCTCTCCCTTTGAAAACTCTGATTGGGAGGACTTTAAAATCAGTTTTCCACCATTCCTTTTTGGCTGGATGCTCTCATTCCTACCCAGCACCCACGACCCATCCTTTTGCCCGCCATGGGCACCTTAAGAGACGCAGGAAATGTGCACGGCTTAACACACTAACCTCCTTTCCTGGTTCCGGTAGCTGGTTATCTCAACTGGAGCGTACGGGTGTGTGTGTATTTGTCCCTGCGTGTCCTTCGCCTTCCCTACCAGACCGCGTGTGTGCCCTGACTGCACTCCCGAGCCACCCCCGCTGGCCCGGTTCCCTTCTCCCGCCAATCACCCGCCGTTTTCCCTCCCCTCCGACACTGTCCAGGTGGATGCCCGCATCCTCCCGGAGAGAGGCTGTGGGGGTGGGGGAGAACGGTGGTGCCCTTTGCCAGGCTTCCCTTGGCGATCCGAAAGTCTTGGGTTAGGGAAAAGGCAAGCTGCCTAGCAACCTCTTTGAGTTGACAGGGATACGCAGTGCTTCTGTCATGGGGAAAATGGTAAATGCGTGGGGAGGGGGAGGGAGGGAGTTGGGAAAGGGAGAGGGAGAGGGAGAGGGAAGGAAGGAAAGGGAGAGGGAGAGGGAGAGGGAAAGGGGGATGGGAACTCAGATTTTGGTTTTGCAACTCAACCTCTGTCTTGCAAAGCAGCCTACCTTGTCTGGGTTTTGGGCACGGGAATTTCTCCCTGGCGCTTGGCGCGCCATTAAACCTTCCAAGCGGGCAAAATATCCAAGGAGCACACAAGAAAGATTCCACCTCCCTAGACCTCCGGCAGGAGCCCCTTTTCAAAATACAAGTCCTCCTTCCTTCTCTCCTCCTCCTCCCAGGCTCCTAAGCCCCTCTTCCCCCTTTCTCCCCCTTCCTCTAGGTCTGGTGACACCCACTCAGGGGCTGGTTTGGGGAGCTTCAGCCCTCCCCCACACTGCGAGAAACTTGGAAGCAGAAAGCAAACTTGAAATGCGAGCGGCCACTGGGTTGGGGGATATCTGAAAGATCCTCGGTGGATTTGGGATTATGTGAATCATTTTTCTTTAAAATAAAACACTAGTATGATGGCATAGAGACTGGAAGGGTGCGTGTGTGTGAGAATACCATGGAGTTTATCCCGAGGACATGTCTGGAAACAAACGAACAAATCTGCATATATCGTAGACTTAAAACTGGGACTTGAACCGGCCCGTGTTCTTAGCCTGAGCTGAACGTCCTTTAAATGGACGAATTGATGTAGAAAAAGGGGATTTTTCCTCCTGTAGCAGGCAGGCTAAGCCGTGTTATCCAGAAAACATGCACACCCCTATTCCAATCTCAAATACGAAGCATTGTTGTTCAGATATGGAGCTTTCTGCGCACTGCAAAAACCCAGTTTCTGAAGATTTGGAGAGGGAGGGGGGTTGCTCAAGCCTTTGGCTCTCTGGCTCGAAAGTGGGCTTAGTCTTCCTACTTGCAACCCCCCCCCCACTCTTCTCTTCCAGGCACGAATCCTCATTTCCATCCTTGCAGAATGGATGACATGATTTGTCCAACTCAATCTTCCTTCTGAAACAAGCTCTCTTCTCTGCCCCCCCACCACCACTCCGGCAAGTTTTCACACACCCCTTCCAGGAAGCCTCGATAAGAGGGAGAAGATCATTCTTCTTAAGGGGTCCATTTCTTTCACACACATAAAACCCCCAAAAACTCAACCTCCGCTTCTAAGAAACCTTAGGCAGGAGGAGGAGGAGTTAGGGAAAAAAAATCTTTAGAAAGAGTCTTTGAGGGAGGATATTCTGTTGTTGTTCTCTCGTCCAAGCCCAAGGCTTTGGAAATTGGGGAGGGGGGCAAAGGCGAAGGCTTTTTCTCCGCAAAGCAGACTCTGGAGAGGTGCCTTTGTGTTGACCTCTACGGCTTCCTCTGTAAGGCTGGAGTCACGTGGGGGAGGAATTCAACCCGACTTCTCCTGCATGGATAATCCGGCAGACAGCTAATGGGTGGGTGGTCTCGTTTGCTCAGCACAGCCCAGAATGCCTAACTTTTTCTAAGGGACTTGGCTCCCAAAATGTGCTCAAGCCTCCATCTTGGGAGGAAGAGGCCCCCTACCCCTTTCTTTTCCAGCCCCCCACCCCCCACCCCATTCTCCAAGCCAGAGGCCCCTTCCTATGTGCCTTCCGGTTTAAAAAAAAAATACCGGGGGGAGAAAAGACAGATAAAACTTAAAAAGAGATTTCACCTCCAGCTTCCTGAACCCCTCAAGCACCAACCACCCTTGTAGACACAATCTTTGGAATAAACAGAAATTTGGGGTTCCCTGGGATGGGGGGGGGAGATCTGAGCTTGCTCCATTTCATTCATATTAAACGGGGACATGGACTATTTCAGCATCTCCCCTGTGGGAGGTTAGGTTTCTCTTCCCCATCCCATCCACCAAACGATGGCGGAAGATGCTGAAAATGGTAGAGAGAGAAAAATGGGAGGGTGGGAAAAAATAACCATAAAAGAAATGGAAGGAAGGAGGAGCTGAGAACCATGAGCGATGGTGGCATTTTCGAAGATGCTTGCCTGGCGGAGGCAACACTGAACTTGTTAGGAGGGGAGGGAAAACCTGGCGTTTTCTGTCCTTTAATTGCTCCCAAATTAGAAGGCAATGAAACGCCACTTTGCATAGCTTAAGGGAGGGCTTCTTCTCACATTTTGGGAGGGGTGTGTGTGGGTTTTTTTTTTCCTGATGGCATAGGAGGGGAGAGGAAATTCCCAGCTAGAGCCTCTGCTAAAAACTGTCCTTCGCCTCTTGTTTTTTTTTTAAATTCCCTAAAAAGCTACACTTATTTGTTTTCATTCGGATGTCACTATACAGCAAACATTTGCACATTGGTGTAAAAAGCAGCCAGGGGCAACAATGCAAAAGACAGACCTCTGTGTGTGTGTGTGTGTGTGTGTGTGTTTGTGTAAAAGAGTGGAGAATTTTACGCCAAAATGAGAAGATAAAATAACAACGGAGAGGATAACAAGAGGATTCCTTGCTCCTTTTCTCCAATCACAATATCAGAATTTTAGATTTTCGAAGAGAAAAACGCCTTTCTCTTTTAACAGCAGCCTGTTCCGAATGGTGCAGGGTGGCATCGCAGATTTCAAGCTGCTTTTAGAAGGGACCCCAAAAGTCAGGTACAGCCTCTATCGGCTGCATCCCGATAGATTCAATAAGCACACGTTGTCACCAACGCACGCACGCAACCTTGCAAAGATGTCGCTCGCTCCATGAATGCAGTCCAAATACCCCTCGTTCTATTCTACCAGCTTACAAAGTTGTATTCGTAAATCACCTGCAGCCAAGAAAGAGCCACACCTGTTCATTCAAAACTCCCAGAAATAAACTTGGGGGAGGGGAGGCCATTGTGGATGCTTTCAAGGTCAAATATCTTTTGCAGAAGTTTCCTTCAGTTTTAAGTCCTCTTATCATTTAGGATTTAAGGACTCAAAGATAAACCGATGCTTACAAAAGGACTGTCCATCATCCACAAAGCATTCCAAGCAATTAAGGCCACAAAAAAATCATAGCACAGATATTCTCCCCACACCATCACACACACATACATACACTGCAACCCCCAGGGAAAAATAATCTCTTCCCAACCTTATCTACTGGCTTTGTTTCCCACCCACCCCCGAAGTGTGGGGTGTGGGAGACAGCAGGAGGGCAGTTGGCCAAGCTGAACAGAGAAAAATCAAACAATCTCTGCTAACCAGGAAGCTTGGAAAGACCCCCTTAGAGAATCCATGGGATAAAATGGTGGGCCAGGATAGGAAAAACAACCAGAGAAAACAGAGCAGATCTGCTTTAGAATTGGTTGTGTGTGTGTGAACACACAGATGAGGTGGGATTGTGGTTTTGGGGTCAGGAGGCAGCGAGCCCCTCTCTTGGATCAAAAAAACTCCCGCACAGATGGAATTTTAGTGGGAAATTCGTTTACTCTCCGAGGAGGCAAGGAGAGAGAAGTCACCATGACGAAGTCACCTTGACGGCTGCTTGCTTCTCTCTACCGCCCCTCTCTCTCCTTCTCTCTCTCTCCCACTCAATTTTGCTCTGAGGAGGCGATTCTCATGTAATTTTCTTCTGCTTGGCTGCAGCATCCATCGCACATTGAAAAATAGCCGTATCTCTTCCAGCCTTGACTGAGTGACTAAACACCGAGCATTTCCCCCAGATCACTACCATCAAGGTCGCTTACAAACTAGAATACAGGACTGGAGTTTTGCAAAAACTTAAAAAAAAAATACGAAACTTTCCAAGGATGGGGGTTTTTCACTCAAATCATGCAGGGACCTTCGTTAGTATAACAAAGTGCAGCTAAATATCTAAATCTGTGGAGGAGGGGTGTTCAAATTAAACAACCCTATTTTTTCATAAGCGATGCAGTGGCTCAGTGATGCTGAACTTGTCGATCGAAAGGTCGGCAGTTCAGCGGTTTGAATCCCTGGTGCCGCGTAACGGGGTGAGCTCCCGTGACTTGGCCCAGCTTCTGCCAACCTAGCAGTTCGAAAGCAGGTAAAAAATGGAATATGACGTTTGGAACTGGGAGGGATCTCCAGTGGGGACGGTGCTTGGATTGGACCATGTGATAGACATGTGGGTGCAGGGGGGAAGGGACTTAGACTTCCATTTGGGTGGGGAAAACATGGAAGGTCTCAGATTCAGGTTTTCCCAGATATGCCAATATGACATCTCTAATAAAATGGGACTTTGAGGAACTTCAAGCTTCGGAGTCATATTTATTTATTTATTTGTTTGTTTGTTTGTTTGTTTGTTTGTTTATTTATTTATTTATTGGTTCGATTTATATGCCGCCCTTTTCCGGAGACTCAGGGCGGCTTACAATGCGTTAAGCAATAGCCTTCATACTTTTGTATATACCTGCTTAGTAGGGCTTTCGCCCCCCCAAGAGGTGTTCTTTTTTATACAAAGTCAGCTTATGGCCCCCACAATCCGGGTCCTCATTTTACCTACCTCAGAAGGATGGAAGGCTGAGTCAACCTTGAGCCTGGTGAGATTTGAACTTGCAGTAATTGCAGGCAGCTGGTGTTACTTAATAGCACTTTAGTCTGCTGCGCCACCAAGGCTCTTCTTTCGTATGGAGGGTGTTACTTGGCACCCTGACAGATATCTGAATAGAGGTAGCCCTCAACTTACGAGCACAATTGAACCCAAAATTTACGTTGCTAAGCGAGACAGTCATTAAGGGAGTTTGCCCCATTTTGTAAACTTTCTTGCCACAGTTGTTAAGTGAATCTGGCTTCCCCATTGAACTTTGCTTGTTAGGAGGTCGCAAAAAGGGGAAGTCACGTGACCTCGGGATGCAGCAACGGTCACAAATAGAAGCCGGGTGACAAATGCCGAAGGTTGATCACGTGACCATGGGGATGCTTGTAATGGTCATAAGTGTGAAAAACGGTCACAGGCCATTTTTTTCAGTGCCACTGTAACTTCAGTCACTAAACAAATGCTCCAACACTGGAGGCTTTTAAGAAGAGATTGGATAACCATTTGTCTGAAATGGTACAGGGTTTCCTGCCTAAGCAGGGGGCTGGACTAGAGAACCTCGAAAGGTCCCTTCCAACTCTGTTATTTTGATTCTATTCTAATGCTAATAATGCTAATTTGTCTGAAATGGTACAGGGTTTCCTGGCTGAGCAGGGGGCTGGACTAGAAGTCCTCCAAGGTCCCCTGCAACCCTGTTATTCTCTTCTGCTCCCTATCCTGAACGTTTTACTCCCTCTATAAGCAATCAGAACAACAGTCAGCATAGTTCCTTTAACATTGTTATCTACGAAACTCCCAACTGACAGCTAACTCTGACATGCAAGCATTTTTGCTGCAAGGTTTAAGAAAGCATCCGAGCGACCTACTTGGCAAAGCATGTTAAACACAAGCAAGTAAGCAAAAAAGAAACAAAGAAAGAAATGCCTTTATCCCCACGGTGGTAGCAATTCAAAAAAAGACCACAGGAAACCAGTTTGTAAGAAGGAAATCCCAAATCCACAACAGGGCAATTAGAAGAGGGGATACCCTTTGCCCGCAACCTGCTTACAACAACAGAAACACAAACCAACAAGCCAGGCAGAACCGTACACCCAGGTCTTTGGCTCGCCCTGCTGACATCACAGCAATTCAGCTGATCGCAGCCAAGGTCCCTTCCTATTTGTCTGCGTCTCTGTGACATAGCAGCAGCTGTGTCCTTCCCTATCACCTTTGCTTGTCACCAAATCAGAGTTCCAAAAAACCCCAACCATTAATTGTCACCACCACACAAATCTGCACCGTCCGAACTTTCAGCAAGTGACGCACAAAAGCTCCTCTGAATTTAGGCTCAACACCCCACCACACCTAGCTTTAGTCATAATTTAGCCAGGAAATCTAGGAGAAAAATCCACTTACTTTTTCACTTTGGGATATTTCATCTCCGAAATGGCATTTGTGGACTCGGTCTGTCTTTCCTTTAAATGCCGCGGCCACATGTTGTCCACCCAGTCAACCAAATCCACCTGGGAAAGACCAAAAGCAGAGTTAAGGTAGGAAGTGATAGGGAAAGAGCGGTTCCCTTGGCTAAGGATGGTCAACTAGGAAGCTCTCATTGACTCCCCAAGCTCAACTGGGAAGCTCTCATTGACCCCCCCCAAGCTCAACTGGGAAGCTCTCATTGACACCCCCCCCCCAAGCTCAACTGGGAAGCTCTCATTGACCCCCCCCAAGCTCAACTGGGAAGCTCTCATTGACACCCCCCCCAAGCTCAACTAGGATGCCCCCATTGATCCCAAGCTCAACTAGGAAGCTCTCATTGACTCCCCAAGCTCAACTATGATGCTCCTGTTGACCCCCAACTCAACAAGGAAGCTCTCATTGACCCCCAACTCAACTAGGAAGCTCTCATTGACTCCCCAAGCTCAACTAGGAAACTCCCATTGATCCCCAAACTCAACTATGATGCTCCTGTTGACCCCCAACTCAACTAGGAAGCTCTCATTGACCCCCAAGCTCAACTAGGATGCTCCCATTGATCCCCAAGCTCAACTGGGAAGCTCTCACTGACCCCCCCAAGCTCAACTGGGAAACTCCCATTGATCCCCAAGCTCAACTATGATGCTCCTGTTGACCCCCAACTCAACTAGGAAGCTCTCATTGACCCCCAACTCAACTAGAAACCTCTTATTGACCCCCAACTCAACTAGGATGCTCCCATTGATCCCCAAGCTCAACTAGGATGCTCCCATTGACCCCAGGTTTTCAGCCATCAGCTAGAAACTCCACTTACGACATTGGGACGCTTGACAATGTTGGCTAGTTTGGTGTGGCTGAATTCCAGGCTGATCATGTTGTACAGCTTCTCACGCTCCGCCTCGGGGGTTTCATAATAACGCACAAATTGAGCCATGCTCATTTCAACACCTTTTTGGGTGTTCACATCCACCACGTCCACAATTCGGCGGCTCCCTGGGAGAGTTTGGAAAAGGAAGGTTGGTGAGAAAATATGGCAGATTTTATTCCTAGTAAATACGATAGTATCGAAGTCTGACACACGAGAAAATTCCAACTATGGTGGGAATCAGAGCTACTCAAACTGGCTATTTCTCTTTATTCTAGAACACCCCACAGGTTTCCCAGGATAAGTTTGAGAATCGGTTATTATACTGGCTTTACTTTAGAATAACAGCAAGATTTCATATTCAAATTTAATTTTTAATCAGTATTTTCCCCTGAACAAGGAGCAAGCAGATGTGTGGAAACTTTAGCTACCAAAGTTTTCACTAATTTTCAGTTCTCAGACATGGCTCAATTCTGCAAAATACAGATTTAGGTGCAACTTCAGTCTGCAACCTTGGTTATATATTCTTGGTTTAGCAGCCTCTCCCTTGTGTAGTTTATGCATAGTACCCTGTTTGTTTTTATTTTTTAAAAAAACTCAAATCTTACTGCATCATTTCTGCATTATGGAAAGAGGCATCGAAACTTACCCACGAGCATCTTAGCGTCTTGGGCAGTGAAGTTGGGGTCGGGCATCCTGAAATGATCCAAGGCGAAGGTGATTAAATTAAATGCAAAATAAGAGAGTCACAATCATCACAACAAAAGACCATCCCTGGCTAAGCAGCAGCCGCCAGGACAACATTTAAAACCCTCGTTTTTTCCCCCTCACTCATTTGCCAACTGAAAATACAAAAAAATGATCAGAGACCTTGAATTATCCCAAGGATCATCTTTAGGAGGAGAGGGGGTGATGTCTGAATAGCTATCCAGGATCTTAGTACCAGTTCCGTTCATAGAATTAGTTTTCCAAGGTCCCCAATTCCTAGCCAGACTGTGAACCAATTCTTCGTAGGAAGAATAAAAGTCACCTATGTATGTATCCTGAGCACCAAAGAATTGAGAGGCCTTTGAGCTCTGGTGCTGGAGAAGACTCCTGCGAGTCCCTTGGACTGCAAGGCGATCCAACCAGTCAGTCCTAGAGGAGATCAACCCTGGCTGCTCTTTAGAAGGCCAGATCCTGAAGAGGAAACTCAAATCCTTTGGCCACCTAAGGAGAAGGAAGGACTCCCTGGAGAAGAGCCAAATGCTGGGAACAACGGAGGGCAAAAGAAGGGGACGGCAGAGAACGAGGTGGTTGGATGGAGTCACTGAAGCAGTAGGCGTGAGCTTCAATGGACTACAGAGGATGGTAGAGGACAGGAAGGCCTGGAGGAACGTTGTCCATGGAGTCGTGATGGGTTGGGCACGACTTCGCGATTAACAACAACAACATGTATGACTTGGGCAGCTATATAATAAATAATAATGTTTTCTTCCATAGCATCTTTCCTCAAGATAAGGGGCTATGCCACAGTTGAAAACCCACCATTTATCCTATCATATATCCCAGCTTGATTACAAGACTAGATAAAACAGGGGTCTCCAACCTTGGCAACTTTAAGCCTGGCGGACTTCAACAAGCAAAGCTGGCTGAGGAATTCTGGGAGTTGAAGTCCGCCAGGCTTAAAGTTGCCAAGGTTGGAGACCCCTGAGATAAAAGACACAGGATGATAGAGATTAAGAGTAGAGTGGTCTTACTTAATTCCCAGTCCAGTCTTACTTCGGAAGATGAGAGGCACTTTTAGCGCTTCCTGCTGCACGTATTCAAAAGTGAAATCTGGAAGGAAAAAAAAGCCGAGGAGGTCAGAGATAGATCAGTTGTAAGATTTCAACTGTTAAAAACAAACAAACAAAAAAAAAGCTTGACAAATAGAGATAGCCCTCGATTTACGACCATAAGTGGAATCAAAATTTCTGTTGCTAAGCAAGGCTTAAGGGAACTGCACACCCAATTTTCTGAGTTTTTTTTTTTTTTTTGCCATGGCTGCTAAATGGAACCGTTGTTAAACGAATCAAGAAATCAACGCTTCCCCCACTGACTTTGTCGGAATTCGCCTGGGAAGGCCACATAGCAGTCACATGACCTCGGGATGTGAATTTTGATCACCTGACCATAACCGTTGTTAAGTGTGAGAACTGGTCAGTATTAAGTTACTTTTTTCGGTGCCTTGCAACTTTGCAAGGATGACAAATAGAAATCAACATTTCTTAAGAGTAGGTGTTTATTATTTATTTATTTATTAATTAAATTTCTATACCGCCCTTCTCCAATAGGACTCAGGGCGGTGCACAGCCAAAGTAAAAACAGAGCATACAAAATTTAAAAAACAGTATTAAAATAATTAAATTAAAGGTGTTGAGCTGTAGACATAATGTTCTTTGCTTTTAGCTTAGCAACTTTGAACTCAAGACACCGAGGTTACTTTTTCAAAGCAGAGCTCTTTTAACATCCTTCCTAATCCTACTTCCTTCAGCAGAGTAAACAAAACGATACATGTACAATTTAAAACAGAGTTGTTGTTTTTTAGTGCTGGTCCTGTCATTTTACATTTCCTTCAGGCTGAGTTTTTTTTTAGAATAGAATAGAATTCTTTATTGGCTAAGTGTGATTGGACACACAAGGAATTATATGAGCAATATTTGAAGATTATATTCATGTCTCACGTTGTATCATCCTTCCAAAAGATGTCAAGCTTTGTGGGCTAGCTTTGTCCCCATCCTAACAACTCTGTGCCTCTGGTTTTCCCTCTTCACAACAATCCTGCGAGGTAGCTTAGGCTGCTACCACCCAAGGGGAACAGACTCAAGGCTAACCAGCAAAGCCTCCTCTCAAGGAGATTTGAGTTCAAGATGCCACTAAGCTTTCGACCGTCTTTTCCCTGAATTACATTTTAATGGCAATTGCTCAAAGGTTAATGAAGGCTCAATCAATGGAAACCCAAGTTAAATGTTTTTTTAAAAGCTGATTCTCTTCAGAAAAAAACCTCCTCAAAATCCTAAGAACATTCAGCAGGGAGCTAGACCCAATAAACGGACTGAGGACTACTTTTTGGGAAAATGTACTTAAAATGTCCATTGAAAAGCAGTTCATATAAGCTATGAGAGACCCCAGAAAACAAATTAATCATCCAGTTCTAGCTTCTCCAGTTATTTGGCACTACAACGCCCACCATCCCCAGCCGGGCCCAAGCCCACCATCCCCAATTGGGCCCAAGGCTAAAGCCCACCAACCCTAGCTGGGCCCAAGGCCCAAGCCCACCCTCTCCAACTGGGCCCAAGGACCCAGCCCACCATCCCCAGCTGAGCCCAAGGCTAAAACCCATCATCCCCAGCCGGGCCCAAGCCCAGCCCATCTGGAACATCCGCCCTCAGAAACGGTCCCATGCCTGAAAAGACCCCAGACTACAAAGCCCATCACTCTCCCTAGGTGACGGCTAACCCTCAAGTCTGAGGGAAAAATGGGCCGCGGAGTCCTCAGCGCTCTCTCAGGTGGGTCCTTGGAGGAGGAGAGGGGGAAAGTGTCTCAATTTTCTCTTGATGCCCACCTCAAGAGACCCTCACTCTTTCCCTCAGTTCAGACATGGGGGGGTCCTTTTGGAGCTGGGACAGCAGGGAAAGTCAGGGTCAAGGGGAAGGTGGGCATCCAGTCGGGCCTGAGGCGACCCCCTCCCCAAGAGGGGAATTAAAAAAGGGGGGCAAGGGCCCAAGTGGGGAGGGGGCGACAGGGACCACTCCAGTCCAGGGCGGGAGGGGGGGCGGGAGGAGCGGCTCCGCCTTCCCGGGTTCGAAGCGCGCCTCAGCCGCTTCCCCCAGACCAGCCTCAGCGGCGTCACCGGATCCCCCGGCCCGGAGGGCGGCGGGAAATACGAAGCCGGGGAGGCGGGCGGCACGTGGGAGTAGTCGCGCTCACCTTGGCCGTCCATGGGCCGCACGAAGTCCCCGCGGTAGCTGCGGCTCCTCAGCTTCTCGTCCAGGTTGAAGCCGCGCACGCTGACGATCTCCTCCACGTCGGACAGGTCCTCGTTCTCGTCGTAGAGCCGCCGGCCGATGCAGCGCTGCACGGGAAGGGCAGACAAGGCCAAGGGGCGCGTCGCTGGGGGAGCCCGGGATGGGGGCCCGCGGGCGCCGCGCTGGGGAAGGCAGGCAGGCAGGCAGGAGGGAGGGGGGACGGGGGGGAAGCCCCGCGCGGCCGTGGGAAAGGGGAGCAGCGCCCCCCCCACACACTCTTTGCGCTGGGTTAGCCCGAGCCCTGTTCTCCCCACCCCCCAACTACGTGCCCAAACCCGTGTCTCGGGGACGTGCGTGTGAAGGCTTTGCCCGGGTGCTTCTCGACTCGGGGTGGGGTAGGGTGGGGGGGGTGGACACCAAGCCGAGTTATTGCACGCAACCCTGCGGAGTGGGCTCCTCCTGCCTTTGGCTGCGGGAGACCCCCGGGAGGCTTCTCTTGCCCCCGTTCCCACGACCACTCTCTCTCTCTCTCTCCCTTAGCAACGGAAAAACACCAACAAGCCAGCCCGGTTTACGTAGCAGGAGAAGCCGCGCAGGCTGCCCGAGTCATACCGGAAGCCGGCCTTTTAAAAAAGCACAGGGCGTTATATAACACGGGGGTCCCCGCCCGCAGCGGCCCCCTCCCGCCTCCGCCAAACCCACCGGGGGTCCCTTTCCCCGTGTCGCCCCGTCCCCCCCTCCCCCCCGCTTCCAAACACGCGCATCGCGCCTCTCCAAGCCAGGCTGGGCTTCCCCGGCGCCCAACGCGGAAGTTTTGGGTGGGTGGGGGTCTTTTCTGCCCCCCGGGACCGATCTGTGGGGATGAGGAAAGTGGGTCGGGGGGAGGGGAAGGAGAGAAGGGGAGTTAGGAAAGAGTTAAGCCGCCTCGCCCCCCTCCCCACCCATAGCAGCAGAGGCGAGGCCCAGGTTTCCCCCACCACCCCACCCCATCCAAAACAAGGTGGAAAAAACATCGCTGCAATGTGGGGACGCGACTTGCGCGCCCCTCCGCCGTAGGATCGGGCTTGCTCCGGCGCAGCGGCAGGAGGGGAGGGAAGAGGGGTCCACGCAACGAGCCTCCCCTCCTCTCTCTTTTTCTCGCTCTCCTTCCCAGCAACCCACCCCCCACCCCCCCGCCGGTAGCAAAGCCAGGATCTGGTTTAAATGCCCAGCCGGCGCGCAGGCAAGCCCCGAATCGCGCCCACCCACCCCCAGACTCTCGGGAAACCCGGGGGTGGGGGGGATCTTTCCTCTCCTCGATCTGGTCTCCTTTCCCCCCCCCCACCCCTCCCCAGCCGAGCCGAGAAAGTACACACCAGTCTCCTGGGCGAGCCTCTTTCTGCCTCCATGATCTGAACACTTTCATCTCTTTAGAGAGTCAACAGTTCCTCCTTTGGGTCCTGCTGCAGAGGTCGGAGGCGGGGGGGGGGGGGGTTCCTGCCGGGCTGGGCCCCAAAACTGGGACGGGGGGGGAACCGCGAGAGAGAGAGAGAGAGAGAGGAAACCCCCGGAAAATTCCCCCGCCTCCCCCTCCTCTTCCTCCCTCCCCTCCCCTCCAATTTAGAGGCTTCCCAAATAATCCAATTCCCGACAAAAAAAGCCGCCTCTCGCCCCCCCGCGAGGGTTGCAAAAGGCCATCCGGGTCTCTCTCTCCCTCTCTCTCTCTCTAAAGTTTGGCTCTCCCCCCCCCGGGCGATCAACACTTTCTTTTAGAGGCGGGAGGGGGCGGGGGGGGGCGGGAAGGCGAGAGAGGGAGGGGGGGCAAGCAGCTCCGAAAGCAAAGGATCGCTCAGCGGGGGTGGGGAGGGAGACGGAGGAGGAGGAGGGGAAGGGGGTGGGCGATGCTTTATGTTCCCCCCCTCCCCGCTTTTGTGTTTGTTTGTTTGTTCTTTTGCTTTTGGCTTTCCGCCCCCCCCCCTCCCGGGTGGGGGGGGGCAAGAGGTGGCCTCGGTTTTCTTATGCAAAAAGTCCCGCAAAGAATTCCTTTTTTTTTTTCCTCCCAGCCTTTCGGCGTGCAAAGGGGAGGGGGGAGGGAAAAGAGAGGAGGGGGCGCGCAGAGGCGTCACGCGAGTCCCCGGAACATAAACAGTGGGGCGGGGGGAGGGAAGAAGTGAAGGGGTGGGTTGGTGGGAGGGGAGAGGAATGGGGTGGGGGTGGGGGAGAGCAAAGGGAAATCCCGGATCTTGGCCGCTCAGGATCGCTAAACCTCCTCGGGGGGCGCACAGGCTGGGAAAGCGCGCGCGGGGATTGGTGGGGAGGGGGGGGGGGAAAGAGAAGGGATCGGGTGTTGTGGTCGGATCACGAGTCTCCCCCAGCGCGCAGGCGCTGCAACTGGCCTTGCAAAAGTGGGGGGGGGGGAAGAAGTCGAGTGCACGCGCGTGCATGCACGCACGACTGGGGGGAGTGGCTTTTTTTTTTCTTCCTTCGGGGGCGGGGGCTGATCGGTGGAAGGAATCTCCGGGTTGGAGCGTTGGAGAAGCAGCGGCTCTCCTTGCAGGGCGCCTTTGACTTGCCGCGCGTGGAGTGGGGAGGGGAGGGGAGTGGGGGGCTGGCAGAGAGCCGCTGCAGGCCGCAGGAAGAGGAAGCCGGAGGCTGGGGGGGGGGGGGGCAAGCGTCGCCGCCTCTTCCTGGGCTGGCGATCCTCGCCTCCTCATCCTGTCCGGAGCCAGTGCAGACGCGGAAGGGGAAGAAACCCCCGTGGGTGGGTGGCCCACCCGAGCTGGGACTTGCATCTTGCGGGGGTGATGCGGGGATGGGGGGGTGGGGAGGGGAGTGGAGCGCGGCGAGCTCTGGGTCCGTTGCCCGGGTGCTCAGAGGCGCGGGTGGGCCGGCCTGCCTTCGGGACTCTCTGGGCGATGGGCTTGGGTGGGCGAAGAGGACCTGCGTGGCTTGGCAGCCGCCTTGGCCACGGGAAAACGGGTGTCCTGGGACGACCCGGATGGATCATCACTCCCACTTACTGGGAGTGGAGAGCTTTTCAGCGTGGATCGGGTGTCCCACGGAAGTTTCGCCCCCCGAGTTGCCATGAAACTTTTTTTTTATTTGATTTATATGCCGCCCTTCTTCGGAGACTCAGGGCGGCTTACGCTGCGTTAAGCAATAGCCTTCATGCTTTTGTATATATATATATATATATATATATATATATATATATATATATATACAAAGTCAGCTTATTGCCCCCACAAACTGGGTCCTCATTTCACCTACCTTAGAAAGGATGGAAGGCTGAGTCAACCTTGAGCCTGGGGAGATTCGAACTTACAGTAATTGCAGGCAGCTGAATGTTAATAACAGGCTATTAGCCAGCTGCGCCACCAGGCCCCTTTCCTGGAGACCCCCACCTGGACCTCATCTCTGCCCAAAACCATTGGTCCAGGCATTCCTCCTCTCTAAAGCACCTTAACCATCGCTAGAGAGCCCAGATACCTTGGCTTGGAAATGAGATGGACAGCAAATATCATACTAGTAACTGTAAATTACTAAAGTTACTAGTAACTATAAATACTAGTAACTGTAATAATAAGACCACCACCTGGGGATGGAGCCCACCTCGGTTGACAAAACCCCAGCTGCGTCCCATAAAACCCATTGCATTCCATAAACCACGACTGGCACAAACTTAAAAGTTGCATTGGCCGCCACAAAATTCACACCGAGGAAACCTTGTAGCCCATTCTGGTTACTCTGCTGGGAGGTTTCCTTCTACCACCAATAAAGCCTCGGTGGTGCAGCGGACTAAAGTGCTGTTAACTTAGCTGGCACTTAGCTGCCAGCTGCCTGCAATTACTGCAAGTTCGAATCTCCCCAGGCTCAAGGTTGACTCAGCCTTCCAACCCTTGCGAGGTAGGTAAATTGAGGACCCAGATTGTGGGGGCAATAAGCCGACTTTGTATAGAACAACACCGCTTGGGGGGGGGGCAAAAGCCCTAATAAGCAGGTATATATAAGCAGGTATATCTATAAAAGTATGCAGGCTATTGCTATAATGCATTGTAAGCCGCCCTGAGTCTACGGAGAAGGGTGGCATATAAATTGGACAAATAAATATAAATTGGACTTAATAAATATAAATTGAACTAATAAATAAAGCAAAAGATTTGTAGCTCAAAATTGAAATGAGGGGTTCTTGGTGCTTATTTTCTTGTAGGCGTTTCATGACCCAACTAGGGAACATCATCAGTGTCAGAAGGGAGTGGGGTTTTCCACCTTCTAGCACTGATGTCACCCTATTGAAACGTCAGCAAGAAAACACCCAGGCTAAGAAAGCACCAAGGACCCCCCCACACACACACCTTCAGTCACCCTCCTCCTCCCCCTTCTTCCTCTTCCTCAAACCTCCCTTCATTAAAGCACTGACGATATTCGCTAGTAGGGTCATGAAACGTCTCCCAAGCTCAAGAGGGCACGGAGGACCCCCTCGTTTCAATCTAGGGGGCCAAGCCAGCTGATTAGCTGGGGAGGGTCTTCCAGATGGCTGGACTTCAACTCCCAGAATCCCCGGCTGGGACTTGAGAGTCGGCACAGCTGGCGGCGGGAGGAGGAAGGGGCGCCGGGAGCCCCCTCTGCCGGCCCAGGGCTCTCCGCGCGGGGGTCGTCCCGGGCCGGGCGGTGTCTTGGGCGGGCGTCCCATATCCGGCGCTGGCCCGGCCCCGGGGGCGGCGCGGACGGGCGGCTGGCAGGCAGGCAGGCAAGCGAGCAGGCGGGCGGGCGGCGGAGCTGAGCGGCAGGCGAGGCGAGGCGGGGGCGACGGCCCGGCGGGGCTGAGGGCGCCCGATGAGCCTCAACGAGCACTCCATGCAGGCGCTGTCCTGGCGGAAGCTCTACCTTAGCCGGGCCAAGCTCAAAGCCTCCAGCCGCACCTCGGCGCTCCTCTCCGGCTTCGCCATGGTGAGCGGGGAGACGGGGGGGAAAGGGTCCCGGGGGGGGCGCTTGCAGAACCGTCTGGGCTGGGGACGATGGGCCAGGGAGTCGCGGAAGGGCCGGGGGGCGCTTGCAGAACCGTCTGGGCTGGGGACGATGGGCCAGGGAGTCGCGGAAGGGCTGTTGCAGAAGCGCCTGGGCGGAAGACCCCCCCCTCTTCTGCTTGGAGGGGGGAACGACCTGCCCCTCCGCGGAGGGAGGGGTCGGAGGGGGTTTTGGGGAGGGGGAGGCAGCCGTGAACCATGGGAGGGGGCTGCAAAGCGGCTCCGGCGGGAGTGGGTGGGCTGTGAACGCGTGCAAAATTAGGGGAAGGGGTCCAGGCTCAGCCCCGCTCCTGCAGAACGTCGGAACCGGGAACTCCGCGGGTCCCGATTGCCCATTTCGGTTCCCCTTGCTTGCAGGCATCCTCTCTGGTCCCGAGTGGGCCCCTCCGCCTCCTTCCCCGCGGGTGACTCTTTCGCACGTGCAGAAGAATGCACGCGCCTCCGGCGTTGGCCACCGGGCTCCCCCCCCCCCCTCTCTGTCTGTGTCCGGGACTTGCAAACGCCGCTGTCGGTTAGCGTCGAGAGTTGGGTTGCAAAACTTTCCCCTTGAAGTTTTCTGCTTCCCCTCAATCCGCCTTGGGAGTCTTTCATTCAGGTTAGAGCCGCTCTCCCTGCTTTGGCTGTTCTTTATTTTTATTTTTTTCCCGTTTCGCCTTTTTTATTGGGTTATTATCCGATTAAAATAAGATACAAAATAGGAAAGTGAATAGGGAAAACGGTAGGGAGGAAGGGTAAGAGAAAAAGGAAAAGAAACACAGTTTTCTGTTGCAGTAAAATAAGGCATTGAGGTCAAATCACAACTTATTGTGGTTTTTTTTTTCATAATAATATGAAGAAGGCATTTCTATAAAGATCGATCCATCTAATCGCTTTTTAAATTTCTTTATTAAATGGATTTGCTGCCCATCTCAATGGCAAGGTGACTCTGGGCACCTTAGGATGTTAAAATGAACATTTTATTGTTTATAAGTGATGGATGGTTGGTAAACAAACATACCTGGCCCTCCTCTCTCCTTCTATCATTCCCCCTTCAACAACAACCCTGTGAGGTGGGCTGGGCTGAAAAAGAGAGAGAGAGATTGGTCCAAAGTCACTCAGCTGGCTTTCAGGTCTAAATCATCTTCTGGTTTCTAGGCCAGCCTCGACTGGTTCTGAGTGTGAATCCTCACAGCATCAAAAGTTACCATGACTGCCAAGCTGGCCCCCATCCCACTAAATGTTTTTTTTTTTGGCTCTTCCCATCAAAGCTGGGAATCTCAAGGGGAGGGGATGTGGCAATATCATTTCCCAGCATGCTCAGCAGAAGAGATGCTTGACGGGAATTCTGGGAGTTGGAGTTTCCAGATGCAGAAGATGCTTTGGGTGGGGGTAGACAAAATCACTACCTTCCCCCAACCCATTGCAAAGTGTTTGGGCCCAGAGGTAGTTTATTTTCTTTGCAAGTGCTACATTGAATGATTTCCCCACTCCAGTGCTTTCTTGCAGAAACAAAACAATGAGAACATCCAGAGCAAATAATTGAGCTATGGTTGAAGGCACTGTCCATACCCCCCAAATTAAAAATGTGGCATTCATGTCCACAAAAATCAATTTGGCAAACCTGGTTTCTGGCAAAGGGCTTTAAAATACAGGCGTCGCATGTCTCTTGCCTGCAAAACTTTGCATCTTAGATTCAGGGTTTGTTTTATTTGTGTCAGAAGCATCGCAAATTAAAATTAAATTTTAATTTTAAAATTAATGTAAAATTAAAATTCAAGCATATTTATACGACCTAATATATAAAACGCACGATTCAAATATGTTTAAAGTTAAACAGGTCTTGGCCAGAAATAGCAACGTTGTGTTCCGTTGTGTTGCGATGAAGTCCTCACATGTACAGATAGTTCTTGACTTAACGAAGGTTCATTTAGTGTCCGTTGGAAGTTTGTTTTTTGTTTTGTTTTGTTTTTTAATTTGATTTATATGCCGCCCTTCTCCGGAGACTCAGGGCGGCTTACAATGTGTTAAGCAATAGCCTTCATTCTTTTGTATATTTTATACAAAATCAGCTTATTGCCCCCACAAACTGGGTCCTCATTTCACCTACCTTAGAAAGGATGGAAGGCTGAGTCAACCTTGAGCCTTGGAGAGATTCGAACCAGCAGAAATTGCAGGCAGCTGTGTTAATAACATGGTGCATTAAACCACTGTACCATCAAGGCTACAACCTTTACAAAAGGTTGTAAAATGAGGCCAAACTCACGGAATGAACATCTTATTCAGCCACAGAAGTGTTGGGCTCAATTGTGGGTCATAAACTGAGGACCACCTGTATTCTGATCGGAACACAAAGGGAAAGTGTACATAATGTGTTGTCTGTGTAGATTTGTGGTGAATTTGACATTTTCACAGTGATGTCAGCTTGCTGTTAAAATTTCTGAGAAGGGAATGGTTTGGTTTAAGCCAGGTTGAGCCCAAAGGCATAGCGGCGTAGCCAAAACTATTCAGTTAACAGTTAACGGTTCAGCTCTTTTTACATCTGATTTGATTCCGGGAGACGGGGGATAAATTCCAGCCTGCCCTGGAGAAGCCCCTCCATCTAAAGAGCAGCCAGTGTTTTAAAATGCAGTCCTGGTTTTTTTTTTTTTCCCACCCCCGCAAGCATTCAAAAGAAGCTTTCTAGCTTGCAAGCAGTATTTCTTTTGTTCTGAAGGCAGCTGACTTTCACTGGAGGTTTAATTCCTTTTTTTTAAAAAAAAAATTAAGTTATTGTTATTCCTGTGTAGGATTTGCCAAGTTTTGAGCGAACGGGGCAGGATACGATTTCTGAATGAGGGCCTTTAGCGTTCGACAAAAAGGGGAAACGGCGCTTCAAAAAAAAACCTCTCTTCCTTTTTGTATATTTAGGACTGTTTGTCCTAACAAGAGTTTTGGCCTCAGAAGGCGCTAAGAGTATAAACCCCCTCCGTTCTGTTGTCAAAACTTGCAGCTTTCTTGGCTTAAGGCTACTCTCAAGCGTCAACGGCTGGATTCATACATCGCCCTTAGCTTGGTTTATTTAACCCACGGATGATGGAATAAACCACCATTGATTGAGTGCATCAATTTCCTTATGCGGTAACACCTCACCCACCCACCCCTAAACGAAAGGGCATTATGAAGGCTTAACACGATGTGTGAAACATTAGCATGAATTTCTTTTCAGGCAGGCCTTGACTTACTGTCCATACATTTAGCCACCATTCAAAGTTACAATGGTGCTGGGGGGGAAAAAGTGACTTCGGACTTGGTCCTCACACTTACGACCACTGCCCCAAGTGATTGCAATCTGGTCATTTGGCAATGGGCTGGCATTTATTTATTTATTTGTTTATTTGAGAGAAATTCTTATTTTTAAACAAACAATTCATCATTAATCAGTGTAACATCTGGGTACAAAAAAGTTTTTTTGGTGTCATCATATTCAACGTTTATCATCATTTTCTTAGTACATATTTATCTTTCCTTTTCCATTTAAATTTAATGTATTGCAACATATTTTCCCCTATTGCCTATTGTCTATATTCAGTCTCTATCCATTGATAAAATTGCCCCCATATCTTGTAATACTCTGATTCTTCCTTCCCTCTAATTGCTAATGTTACATTAGCAAACATCAACTGGCTTGCATTTATGACCGTTTTCTATAAGTTTTCTCTTAGCTCAAGGGTCTTCACACTTGACAGCTTTAAGACTTGTGGACTTCAACTCCCAGAATTCCTCCTCCATTCATGTCAGCTCAGGAATTCTGGGAGTTGAAGTCCACAAGCCTTAAACTTGCCAAGTTTGAAGACCCTTGTAATTTATCTGGTTGCTGCGTGGTGTGAGAACACCTGCTGTCCATTAGTCAGCCAACAGAATTAAACAAAGAATAGCCTTCTCTTCCGGCCTTCTCCAATAGTATCCTGCTGTGCATCATGAGATATGTGGTTCAGTAGCTATGAAAGGTTAATAATACGAGACTTTAAAATGGTTCCAGTTGAACTCTCAAGTTTTATTTTTCAGGGGCAAAAGAGTTTGCTTTTTCCAATCATCATCATCCTCATCAACTTGCTATCAACATTTTATTGAAATTTATTTAAGGCTGACTTTCAGAGATCGATCCAGCAGAAGGAGGACATTTAGTTCCCTTGTTTACTTTTTAAGTTATATGACCTGCTTAGACATTTATTAATTTATTTAGTGCGTGGCATCCTGCTTGGTGAGTTCCTTTCAAATGCAAATACAGCTAGTCGTCAAATTACAACAGTTCTTTTAGTAAACTCTTCAAAGTTATAACGGCGCTGAAATACGGACTTACCACCATTTTTCACACCTACAACCATTGCAGCATGAATCCCCATGGTCATATAATCAAAATTCGGATGCCTGGCCACTGACTCTTATTTATGACTGTCACGGTATCCTGGGGTCATGTGATCCCCTTTTGCGATCTTCTGATGAGGGAAGCCAGATTCGTTTAACAACCATGTTCCCAACTTAACGACTTTGGCAAGGAAGGTCCTAAAATGCAGCAAAGCTCCCTTAACAAATGTTTCACTTAGCGTCAGAAAATTTTGGGCTCAATTGTGGTCGTAAGTCGCAAACTATCTGTACAACTTTTTGGAAACTCAGTAGTAGAGATTGGATCCAGCAACCAAGCCCAGATTCCTCCTTCACCTTCTGATCACCCACATTTTGTAGGAATCATTCGTGCAGAATGAAACCGAGCCTGTCCCGGGTTAAAATCTCTGGCCGGTTTCTCCAAAGAAATCCTCGAAAAATAACAGACCAGCTTTGCCTGAGTGCTGAGATCCAGCTTTAATCGGTTAAAGCTTGCAAGTTTGTTCTTTTCAAGTAAAAACTTGAAATCACCTGATTCACTGGCACTCTTATGGGCATTGAATTTTCTCCCCCCTTAATTAGCATAGCACTAATGCTGGTGGCAGAGCATTTTAACACTGTGGGTTTTTTTCTTTAAAAAAAAAAGTTTTTTTTTTTCCATCTGGGGGAAGAAACCACCTTGTATTCTTCCGGATCTGCAATCTATTTGTCCTATCTCAGTTCCCCTGCAAAACCGGGGGAACGTTTTTATATTGGCAGCGAAATAAAAGCTGGAAGTGTTTTCTTCTGTTGTTGCATTTTTTTTTTTTAAATTGGCACAGCTAATGTTTGGTTTCAGGCAGCTTTTTAATTTTCCTTTGTACCTCTTCAGGCCAGATTGAAAGGTGTTTTTTTTTTCCCTCCGTTTCTGGCGAAATTGAGCTCGCCGTTCCATAAATGCGTCAGCTGATTCTCTTAGCGTCGCTGGGCAAACCCGATGCTGGCTGCCACCCAAAACTCAAATGATCTGAGAGCGATTTCTTTTCTTTTCTTTTTTTTCTTAGCTGGGAGAGGAATGGAGGATCCCAGGGTGTGAATCGGAGGCTGGAATTGTATAATACTAGAAAAAGAGGGAGGCTTTTTGGCCCTCGTTGCTCTTTCTCCGTAAAGCAAAATGGACTTTTTCTTCCGCTGTTTGGAAACCTTAATGGGGACAAAAACAGCAGATGCAAACAAGGCCTGTTCCGTGCGAAAATTTTTGAATACTGGACACTTGTGGTTTCTGTGGCACCTGAGAGGGAAGAGGGCCATAAACCTGGCCGTGAACCTGGGAGGGGGAGCCATCACCAAGAAGTCCATCCATCCCCCTCCATCCCCCCCCTCCCGTCTCCACAGCGGCTTGTGAAGCCGATTGAAAGTTTTCACCTCTCTGGATTCACCTTTCAGAATTCCAAAAAAAATCCTGGGTGGTAATCATTGGGTGACACAGATAGAAATTTGGGTGCTTTGTAGTCCTTTGATGCTACCTACCTTATGAGAACCTAGTTTTTGGCAAGTTGGAAATTCAAAGTTTTGTTGTTGTTAGTTGCGAAGTCATGTCCGATCCATCGCGACCCCATGGACCACGTTCCTCCAGGCCTTCCTGTCCTCTACCATCCTCTGGAGTCCATTGAAGCTCTCGCCGACTGCTTCAGTGACTCCATCCAGCCACCTCGTTCTCTGTCGTCCCCTTCTTCTTCTTTTGCCCTCCATCGTTCCCAGCATTCGGCTCTTCTCCAGGGAGTCCTTCCTTCCTCATTAGGTGGCCAAAGTATTTGAGTTTCCTCTTCAGGATCTGGCCTTCTAAAGAGCAGCCAGGGTTGATCTCCTCTAGGACTGACCGGTTGGATCGCCTTACAGTCCAAGGGACTCGCCGGAGTCTTCTCCAGCACCAAAGTTCAAAGGCCTCCATTCTTTGACGCTCAGCCTTTCTTATGGTCCAACTTTCACAGCCATCCATTGCAACTGGGAAAACCATAGCCTGGACTATACGCACTTTTGTTGGCAGGGTGATGTCTCTGCTTTTTAGAATGCGGTCCAGATTTGCCATAGCTTTCCTCCCCAAGAGCAAGCATCTTTTAATTTCTTGGCTGCAGTCCCCATCTGCAGTGATCTTGGAGCCCAGGAAAATAAAATCTGTAATTCAAAGTTTGGGGGGGGGTGAAAATCTCAACCACCCCCTCCTCCCCATTGGTGAAGGATGAGTTTTTAAACTTTCTTTGACATTCTGGTTCCCAAGAAGGCCTTAGTTTCTCCTTTCTTTGACAGACATCTGTTTCCTTCCTCTTTCTCCAAAGCTGATCCGGATATTTGAAAACTTTGTTTCTTCCCTGTAGTTTTTGGAGTCTTTTGCTTCAGGCTCTCCAGCAACGTTGATTTTTGGATTCGACGTGTTGTGCGATTCCAGCCCTTTGCCTTTTGCAAACGATGGTGGGTTCAACTAACCATGATTAAACAAAGTGGACTTGGTGGAGGATGCAAAATAGGACATGAGCCGTTTTGATGGATTGCTCTGAACGCTGCATGCTAACCAGAGTTATATTAGGGTTTTTTTTGTTTGGTTGTTTGTTTTCCACACCAAGGCAAGAGTAGGGTTCAATCAGGGTTAAGGAATTTCCTGTGTCGTATAAACACATTTGGGTAACTTTCTTTTCACCTTCTTATTCTCCTTGGTGTAAGAAACTAAAGCAAGACCCATGTACAATTACTGGAAAACAGCCACTCATCTGAAATTCTTCTCAAGAATTGTCCACACGGTTTTCAACTCTGTGTAAGCAAGAAGAAGATTCAAACCTTTTCTTGTTTTTCAGTAAAACGGGACTTCTGAAAGGGCTTGATTTCGGGACCAAGGTTTCAGGCGGTGACTTTTTTTCTGAAGTTCACAAAATCCCAGCGATTACTCAGCCTGAGCCCAAAGTAAACCATGCAGGGGTGGGCTTTAAAAATTTTAGCAAGGGGTCCTCCCCCCGGTTGCTGGGTGGGCATGGCCTGGACCACAGTGGGAGGGGGAGTTTTTGCTCTCCCCAGGCTCCGGAGGCTCTTTTTGAGCCTCCGGGAGGGTGAAAACAGCCTCCCCAGGCTCCGGAGGCCCTCTGGAGGCCAAACACAGGCCTGTTTCTGGCCTTCCCGAACTTCCCATAGGCCCATTTTTCCCCCTCCCTGAGCCTCCATGTGCGCCCTGCCCTTACCTGGCCGCGTGGGGCAGTGGTGGGATTCAAGTAATTTAACAAGTGGTTCTCTGCCCTAATGATTTCTTCCAACAACCAGTTCACCAAACTGCTCAGAAAGTTAACAACCGGTTCTCCCGAAGTGGTGCGAACTGGCTGAATCCCACCACTGGCGTGGGGACTCCGGGGAGGGGAGGGGCCATGTGGGCGGGGCCAGCCAGGAGTGGGGTTTGGGGGTTCTCCGAACTGCACAGAATCTTAGCTAGAGGTTCTCCCGAACCCCCAGCAGCCCATGCCTGAAACCAGGTAAATGAGCTGAGCGAAGACATTTCCTCAAGCTTTCAGTTAACAGGCCAGCATTTCCCTTTGAACCCAGTTCTTAGCATCCTAATACTCTTGTTTCTATCCGTTGCTCCTTCGGAACAAGGAGATCCCTTCAGGCCATAATGATGAAGGCCCACAAAAGCTGTACGATGACATTCTGGTGAAATACCAAGCCTAGATGACAACAAAAAAGATTAACAATTGAGTCCAGATAATGCCTTCTGTAGGACACCGTCAGGGCAGGAACCTTCCTAGAAAGAAGTCACAAGGCTCCTTCCTCTGACTTTAGGGCCAGCTTGGAAGGCTGGAGAACGTCTGATGTCAGCCGCAGTAGACATCAGACTATGAGACAGGTCCCTTTATCCACCAATAAAGGGGACACCACCAATAAGGCCCCGTTGTTCAGCCTCCAAAGCTCTTTCAGAACCTTTTTCTTCATTGTCTGCTCCGTTCCAGGTGGCCATGGTGGAAGTCCAGCTAGACGCGGAACATGACTACCCGCCAGGACTCTTGATCGCCTTCAGCGCTTGCACGACCATCCTGGTGGCCGTCCACCTCTTTGCCTTGATGATCAGCACCTGTATCTTGCCCAACATCGAGGCCGTCAGCAACGTCCACAACCTCAACTCGGTCAAGGAGTCGCCCCACGAGCGCATGCACCACCACATCGAGCTGGCCTGGGCCTTCTCCACCGTCATTGGGACCCTGCTCTTCTTGGCCGAGGTGGTGCTTCTCTGTTGGGTCAAATTCCACCCGCTGAAGAAGAAGACGGGCGCTGACGCGCAGGCGGGCAACGGCACCATCACCGCCGGCGAGGCGGCCGCCATCACCTCCACCACCATCATGGTCCCCTTCGGCGTGGTCTTCATCATCTTCGCGGTCCACTTCTATCGCTCGCTGGTGACTCACAAGACGGATCGGCAGTTCCAGGAGCTGAACGAGCTGGCCGAGTTTGCCCGCTTGCAGGACCAGCTGGACCATAGAGGAGACACCTTGCCATCTCCCGGCGGCCACTACGCCTAGAAAGCTGCTGGGAAGATCAAAGATGGTGGAGCCAACCAGGCTCTCCTGACCTTTTCCGAATTTGGCTGAGCTGTAATCCTCTGTGTAAGGAGAAAGAGGTTACGAGAGCGGGACTTCTTAGAGCTTTTAAGAAATAATAATAAACCAATAAAAGGCGCAAAAGAATGGTTCTCGTCAGGTTGTGGAATACCCAACATCGGGGAGTCCTGCCCATCCAGGTGTGGGTTCTAAATTTTTTTACTACTGGTGGGCGTGGCTTATTTTGTGGGTGTTGTTTGATGATTATGTGACAATTCTTTAGGATTTAGCAGAGGTACTGGTCTACCAGGCTTTTAACTGCTTGCAGAGCTGTACCGGTCTACTCATTTGTTCTTGGAGGCACCGGTCTACTCATTTGTTCTTGGAGGTACCGGTCTACCCATTTGTTTTTGCAGGCACTGGTCTACCCATTTAGTTTTGGAGGCACCGGTCTACCACCACACTACCTTTTAACACTGATCAGCTGTAGGCCGGCCCTTTGAAGCCCCGCGGCAAGAGTTTAAACAGTTTTTTTCCTTCTAGCCGATCAGCTGGGACTCGGGAGGCAGTGAATAGATTGGGGGCAGGGCCAAATAAAAGGTAAGAATAACGCGGGGAGGGGAGGGATGGGAGGGCCCAGCTCCTGAACAAAGAGAACTGGTTCGGTGACGTCATATCGTCACCGCTACCGGCTCGGCCGAACCGGGAGGAATCCACCACTGTTCCCATCACTCACCCTTCTCCTGGCCGTGCCTTCCCTTGCCGTGAACCGGGTTTGTTTCCCTTTGAAATGGCGGTTCATCAACGGAGAAAATGGGATTCGGGGAAGGGGGTGGAAATTAAGAGATTTGGTGGGAAGTATTGCACCTTGGACTTTTTTTGGGTCAAATAACAGGTTGGCTGGGAGTCGTGCGCTGCCTGAAGGCATTAAGTTCTTGAGAACATCCAGAGTCTTAAGTTTGATTTTGCTGACCGACCGAAGCAAAACAGGCAAGAGAGACACACACAGGCCCACCCCCAACCACAGGCCAGCCCTTAACCAGCTTCTTTATTATTATTTTGATTTGTTTCCTTGCTCCATTTTTTTATTTCAGTGACTCCTGGTGTCAAAACATGGTAGGTTTCAAAAAATTTTCCTGCAGGCTCTTTTATGAGCCTCTGGAAATCTGGAATGCGGGCGTGTTGGAATTGGGAGAGCTATTTCGGGGTGTGTCCCCATAGGAAAAACACATTTGTACTCCTCTATGTGTGCGTTCACAATTGCGTTCTTTGAAGTCGTTGTTGCCTTTATAAAATACTTCGGCCACCTATCTTATTCTTATGGGCATCCTCAGCAACGTTTTAACAAAAAAAAACACACCTCCAAACTTCCCAATTATACAAAGTTTTCACAGACACACACACACACACACACAAATCCTTAACTCACAAACTATCACAGTAAGTCACGGTAGCTCAGTGGCTAAGACGCTGAGCTTGTCGATCGAAAGGTCGGCAGTTCAACGGTTCGAATCCCTGGTGCTGCGTAACTGGGTGAGCTCCCGTGACTTGTCCCAGCTTCTGCCAACCTAGCAGTTCGAAAGCACGTTAAAAAATGCAAGTAGAAAAATAGGGACCACCTTTGGTGGGAAGGGAACAGCGTTCCAGGCGCCTCTGGCGTTGAGTCATGCCGGCCACATGACCACGGAGACGTCTTCGGACAGCGCTGGCTCTTCGGCTTTCAAACGGAGAGGAGCAGCCCCCCCCTAGAGTCGGGAACGACTAGCACAGATGTGCCAGGGGAACCTTTACCTTTAACACAATAAGTAGAAAGAGGATTCTGCCATGCACATCGTTTGAACTGGGGGGGGGGGCGATATGCGTGCATTTCTTTAATCACTTTTCTTCGAAGACCGTCAACAGTTGCTCAGCAATGGCCCAGATGACTGGAAATGAAAGTATGAAAATTAAAATTATTTTTCCAGTTTACTTTTGTGGTGCTTCTCTTCCCGTAGGTGAACTTTTCGTGAAAGTGTGTCGAGGTGGGTTTTTTTTTTTTCAACTGCTGATTTTGAACCTTCGGGGTGGGAGGAAAGCAAAATATTTAGCACCGCTGTAGAGATTCATTCCTAACCAGTTTCACTCAGGCAGAACTTCACATTTTGGCCGGATGGATTTTGATCTCGGGGTTTTGTTTTTTTTAACACCCACGCAGGCTTTGATTTTCTAATAGTGATAAATTTGAGGTTGGTTGACCTAAAAAAAGAGTAGTAATAATAATAATAATACAAGCTCCAACATTTTTTAAAGGCTCTTGAAATGGTGGCTTGGAGTATATGTTAGACTTAAGCAGTTTTTACAATGCTGCTGAGAAAAAAAAAATGACTTACGACCAGTTCTCACACTTAGGACCATTGCAGCATCCCCATATAATCAAAATTCAGCTGCTTGGCAATCAACAGGTATTTAAAATGGCTGTACCATCTCAGGGTCACGTGATCTCTATTTGGGACCTTCCCAGCTGGCTTCCGACCAGCAACATCAATGGGGAAAGCCAGATTCGCTTAAGGACCGCATGATTCAGTTTACAGCTGCCGTGGTCCATTTCACCACCATGGCAAAAGAGGTCAGGAAAAAAATCAGGCGTGAATCACTTAACCATCGCTTTGCTTAGCCATGGAAATTCTAGTTCCCATTGTCGTAAGTGGATGACTGTCTGCACTCCTTTATGGCCATAATCAATCCAGAGACCTTTGGGGTTCAATTAGCCCAGAATCTCCTCTTGGTCTCCTATCTATCCCTCCATTTCAACTGCTAAACTGCCCCGCCTACGGGAAAAAATAACCAAGGAAAAGGCCCAAGACAGCCAGGATAATATATTCCAAGGAATGGCATCCATCAGAGAGAGTCCTTTCCGTTAAAAAGCAACTTTGACCAGAGAAAATTTCTGCAGGATTAAAATCAACCCCGTTCTTTCTGGGGCTGAAAAGTGAATATTTCGGCGTTTTGTAATATCAGAACAGCTTCTTCTATGACCTCGTCTGGATCCGCCAGTTCAACCTGGAAAGAAAAAGAAGGGGGAAAAAAGCATTTACTTGATCCACTCAAAGGACCAGTTTCTGCTGTCAAAGCTATTATATTTATTTTTGTTTTGTTTTTTAAAAAAATTGATTCGTTTGCAGCCCGGATTCACTGAACAACTGTCTTACTACATTTTATAACTCACTTAACAAACGTGGCAGGAAAAAGCCATACACTGTAAACTTTGAACAGTCGCTAAACGATGCTTGTAAGTCAATGGCTGCCTGTATATAAACAGGGAGCGAACCCCACTCCCTGCTAGCACTGATGATGTTGCCTTGTTGGGTAATGAAACGTCTACAAGAAATCCACCAAGCTCAGAGAGCACAAAGGATCCCACAATCCTCCTCCTCCTCTCCCACTCCCTTCTAGCACCGATGATGTTCCCTAGTTGGATCATGAAACTAAGGTGTTTATGAACTAATTTATCGGCAAGGATTTATTAGCTGAATTCTAAGCATGGCCGGCTGGGGAAATCTGGGAGTTGAAGTCCACCCATCTTAAAGCAGCCAAGGTTGAGGAAGATTGTTTTAACCTTAAGGCCAAAACTCCTAGGAAGAAGCAACTCGGGAAACTGAGTTCACACGGACTGTGATTTACCTTAGGGATGGGATATATAGTGGGCATCGGAGCTTCGTCCCGGCCAAAATCAATCATGGTGCCACACTTCGGTATGTCTGCCACCCAGTAACCTTCGTAGAGCTGGCCGGTATCTAGGTAGATAAATTTTCCCGGGCCATGCTTCTTTCCGTCTTTCCATGAACCTTCGTAGCGGTTTTCATTTTCTGCGACGGGGAGAGAGAGGGAGCCGTGTTTTCATTTGAAAAAGGAGAAAGAAAAAAACAGTTGATTTTCGTGGTTGCCCTCCCAAAAAATCCCTTTTTTAATTTAGGTTGTGGACAGAGCCGAGAAACGCCAGAAAGTATCGCTCGGATGCCCCAAACTTAGTACTGAAGGCAAAGTAGCCTTGGTTGAGACTCCCCCATTTTTAAAATGTAGAATAAATTTAACTCTCTTCATTATTGGGGCTCACTGCACAGTCAGCCAGATGTTCATGCTGGATTTGGCATTTTTTATCTACTTTTCAAGTCCTTCCCAAGGCAGATAGGCCGGTGTTGATGTTCAATAGTCTTAAGTGTTCGCGGGATTTAAGCTGGTCCGAGACAAGCTGCCTTTTGCAATTGACCGATGGTGAACTTGTCAATGCCGAATTTTTTAAAAAATAATAATCTGTTCCCTTTCCTCTTTCGCGCAGAGGTTCTTATCTTATCTCTTAGAGTTAACATCCTGAGAGGTAAAGTTGTTTAAGAACCCAAAACTCGATGCTAAAGAGGGTTTATGAGAACGGTAGATTAATCAGCTGCCCTGGGAGGGAAATAAAACAGATTTGCCCAGATTTGGGTCCAGGAGAATGTTTTTATAGTGAGAAAATCAGATCGCAGGGCAGCCTGGGGTGCTGCCTCTCCCCTTCTCCGGCCTTTCTGTCACAGTGAAGTAAGTCAAACCTGCATTAATGGCCAGTGTCAGGTTGCAAGCATGTAGCCAGGATGGTCTTTGACAACACTTTCATCGTAATCCCAAACAGGAGGCTTGCCAACCCTGTGACTCCTACCACTGGCAGCCTGGAGGACATTGGCAACTGCCAAGGCCGATAAAATTAAACCACGGCGAGCTAATTTTAGCCTAAGGAAAAATTCAGCGGAGGTGATAAGAGACGCTCCATTTCGGAATGCCTTTGCAAAAAACCTTGAAAAAGGTTGAAAATCTTTAGCGAAGGGAGAGGGGCGGCCCTCCCATCCGGAATTTTATAAAACTTGGCAAAGGGATTCTTCTTTTAGAAATTAAACTCTGGTTTCCATCGAGGTGCCAAGAGCTGAGAGGCCAATGGGATGAACCCCATTTCCCCCCCATAATATACCCCCTCCCTGAACCCCAATAAAGCTCCAGATACTGCTATCCCCATTATGAAAATATAAAACGATATTTTAAAACCGAGGCTTCGGATTTCTCCTCGTTCCAAAACAGCAATATGTCCTGTCCTTCTGGCCATTTCTTTATCTTCTCCACAACCCCGTGAAGTACAGGCGGTCCTCGACTTACGACAGCCCATTTAGTGATCGTTCAACATTGCAACGGTACTGAAAATGGGTTTTTAATTAATCATATTTCTATGATTAATTCTTACGACCAGTTTTCACACTTAATGTCCTTTCCAGCATCCCCCCCCCCCCCGGTCAGGTGATCACAATTCATCTGCTCGGCAAACTGTTTCATGATTACGACCGTCGCTGTGCAGTCTTTTTATCTGACAATTCCTTCGGTGGCCTCTCTTCTTTTGCTCCCAAAGTCTTTCTCACATCCTATTTAGAATCAGGCCATCAACGCAGCCAAGTTGGACACTTACTACAGCGGAACATCCCTTGACCGCCGGGCTGGTCGTCGGACCACTGGCCTTCGTAGATGGCCCCGTCTTTGTAGTACATCCGCCCCCAGCCGTGTCGCTTCCCCCAGGCCCATTCGCCCTCGTAATACTCTCCCTCGGAGTAGAACTTGATTCCGTAGCCCTGGAAGGGTGAAAGAATTCAGATGAGAGGAATGACCATGGCTGACTCTTTTTGGGTGTGGAATGACACGGGAGGGGATCAATCGTGGTTAAATCCGATTCGGAAAGGGCCACGTCTCTACCAGTTCCTCAGTTCTTTAATGCTCCGTGCAAAATATTTATGATCCCAGGGTGTCCAATCTTGCAACTTTTAAGACTTGTGGACTTCAACTCCCAGAATTCTCCAGTTAGCCTAACTGGGGAATTCTGGGAGTTGAAGTCCACAAATCTTAAAGTTGCCAAGATTAGACATCCTGCTTTAGAGGCAGTCACACTAACTAGGGAATTCTGGGAGTTGAAGTCCAGACTTTCTACTTAGAAGCAGCCCTTCTAGAGTTTGCTTCACGCGTCATACCATAGTTTATTTAAACCATGATTTGTCGGTCTTGCAAGTGAGGAACGGCGTTTCTAGTTTGTCTTCTTTTTGGGGGGGAACAGCTCACTTTGGAGATATTTAGGAACGGCCATCCAAAGAAGCCAGAAATAAACCAAGCTAGAACATCAAACAAACCACCTATAAAATCCCATTTTATAAATAACAAACTATGGTTTCCTCCACATAGTTACTCTAAAATGTCTGTGGCTGTCCAGTGAAATAATTCCACTCTCCCGTCACACTTCACACACACACATACCCTCAAAGCGAAACCCTGGCCCAATTACCGTATATTTTGGGTGTATAAGACGCACCTTTTCTCCCCCTAAAAGGGGGTGAAAATTTAGGTGCGTCTTATACACCGAATGTAGCCCCACCCACCCACTGGCCGCCACCCTTTGGCCTCTGCCTCTCAGCAGTTTACCTCCTTGCAGCAAGCTGCAAGAAAAAAAAGCTCCTTTCAGCTTCAGCACAGCCTAATTAACACAAATTGATTGGATCGGCCTGCCGACTCTCAGCTGTTTTGCTCTCAGCTGTTTTGTGCAGGGCTCTGCTGCTTGCTGTAAAGAGGTAAATTGCTGGGAGCAGATTTTTTTTTTTCCTTGTGCTAATCAAGCTATGCTGAAAACGAAAATGAAAGTAAAGCTTGCTGTTTGCTGCAACGAGACAAAATTGCGCAGAGGCAGAGGGAGATTTCTTTTTCTTCTTTTCCTCACCAAAAAAGGTAGGTGCGTCTTCTACTCTGGTGCGTCTTATACACCGAAAAATATAGTAAAAAGCAAATAAACTCACCCACATTTTGTCATTTTTCCACCAGCCGGAATATACTTTTTTATAATCTTTTGTCACAGGGTCTGGAATACTGTAAGTCCCGAAGCCGTCCCGTTTTCCGAATTTCCAGTCTCCGCTGTAGATCGCTCCGGATTTTTTCCATATTTGTGTTCCTTTGCCTGCCATGTTTCACAAGGCAAAAAAATTGAGCTAGTTAACAAAATTGTAGGTGAGATGTGGTGGACAGCAGCCGGACGTCCAACCGGTGCACCTAAGCAATTCCCCTTTCCCTTTTTACCGTGTTTGACATTGTCCAGCCATTCCCCGATGTAGCGGTCTCCGTTGACAGCAAAAACCGTGTGCCTCAACCCGCACTTCTGCGCCTTCCGATCCCATTCGTGCCAAAGGGGGTCAACTCTTCGGGGGTATTTGACGAAGGGCATCTCGTCTGGAGCCGAGAAAGGAGGAGAAAGAGAGAGAGACGGAGCCATCGCCTAGAGCCCGGAGGTGAAGGGCCCAGCCCTGAATTTATGCATTATTTATTTATTAAATGTATATGCTGCCCACCTTACCATTACAGCCATTCTGAAAAGCCTATAGCATAATAAAAAGGGAATATAAAAAGTAAAGGTGACATTAAAAATAAAGCAAGAGGACAGGTAATGTGGGGCTGGCAATCCGATTGGAGGGCTCGGCGCCCCTAAATGGAGTCAAAATGGGAAAGGAGGTTTAAGGAAAGAAAGAAGGAAGGAAGGAAGGAAGGAGAAAAGAAGAAAAAGAAGGAAGGAAGGAAGAAAAGAAAAAGAAAGAAAGAAGGAAGGAAGGAAGGAAGGAAAAAGAAAAAGAAGGAAAGAAAGAAAGAAAGAAAAAAGAAAGGAAGGAAGGAAGGAGAAAAAGAAAAGGAAGGAAGGAAAGAAAGAAAAAGGAAAGGAAAAAAAAGAAAAGAAAAAGTTATTGCAGCCTTAATGAGGAAAGAGGCATTGAAAGGCTTCTCATATGGAGCAGCTTATTCAGTAAAAAAGCTGGAAGGGCCCTTGGAGGTCATCTAGTCCAATCCCCTGCTCACGCAGGAGACCTATACTAGGGATTCGAACCGCCGAACTGCTGTCCTTTCTGATCGACAAGCTAAGCATCTTAGCCACTGAGCCACCTAGCCAGGTATTCCACAGTTCTCCAATCAGAGGGGAACAAGACCGCTTCTGAACATGTGCAGAGTTCTCTTCAATTACCCAAAGGCAGCCAACCACGCCACCTGTGGGAAAGGGTGTCCCATATAACTACATAGCCACGGGCCCCTGGTGGCCTTTGGCCAGCATAATTTCCGATGAAGTTTGAATGATGTCACCTGCCCTGATTCACTCGTGCTCTAAGCTCTCGGCTCTTCCGCCATGGGGGCTGAGATGAGCCCCCCTTTGGCTGGATGGGCACCGCGCCCTCATCAGCCTTGGTTCATAAACCGCCATGCCCAGGTAGGGGCCAACCCACCGAGTCCAACCTCGTCAAGCCCACCTCTCCATCACTTTGGCACCATCAGTGACTCTGGTTGGAGAAGGAATCGGCATCTCAGCCCCACCCCAAACTGAGTTACCTGTCCAGGCTCGTGTTGCTGTTCTTAACACCTGGGAGCGGAGGTGATGCCGAGGGGATGTTCCTTCTGCTTCTCCTCCCTTGTCCCCACCGTTCCCGAAGCAGCCCTGCTGGTGTGGCCCTTCCGTGGAGCAGGGCTGAGGGATCCTGGCCAGGCCCCTGAGGTCATCACGACATCAAGAGGCTGCCCTTATGATGAGGCACGGATCTCCCAGGAGATCTCCAGCCAGCCCTGCCCGCATCTTCCAGTTCCAGCACACCTGGATGGATGCTGCTGATGCTGATGCAGCCCACCTTCGCAGGGAGGGAGGCCAGCCAGCCAGACCCCCTCAGCCCATCCTTCATCCCCTTTCCATGGCTTTCTTCCAACTCTCGGATGGCTCTTCAGAACCTCAGGAACCACCACTCCGAGCTACTTCTTCTCTAGTGATGCGGTGCCCTAGATCAGGGGTCTCCAACCTTGGCGACTTTTAAGCCTGGAGGACTTCAATTCCCAGAATTCCCCAGCCAGGAAATTCTGGGAGGTCAAGTCCACATAGCTACAGAATTCTGCGAGTTGAAAGTCTGCACAGCTGGGGAATTCTGGGAGTTGAAGTCCAGATGGTTAGAGAATTCTGGGAGTTGAAGTCCACATGGCTACAGAATTCTGGGAGTTGAAGTCCGCATGGCTAGGGGATTCTGGGAATTGAAATCCACATGGCTGCAGAATTCTGGGAGTTGAAGTCCAGATGGTTGGAGAATTCTGGGAGTTGAAGTCCAGATGGTTGGAGAATTCTGGGAGTTGAAGTCCGCATAGCTACAGAATTCTGGGAGTTGAAGTCCAGATGGTTGGAGAATTCTGGGAGTTGAAGTCCGCATAGCTACAGAATTCTGGGAGTTGTAGTCCACATGGCTGGGGAATTCTGGGAGTTGAAGTCCAGATGGTTGGAGAATTCTAGGAGTTAAAGTCCGCATGGCTGGGGAATTCTGGGAATTGAAATCCACATAGCTGCAGAATTCTGGGAGTTAAAGTCTGCATGGCTGGGGAAATTTTGGAAATGAAGTCCATACATTTTAAAGTGGCCATGGTTGAGAAACTCTGCTCTGGAATCTTGCAGGCAAGAGCAGATAACCTGGCTCAGCTTTAAAAAACTTACCCCTAATCATATCATAGAGAACTGGGAGAGCCAAAAACCAGAAGAGATTTGGCACCCTTCTTCAGAATAACAAAAGGCCTTAAAAAGGCATAAAATGAACCTTTTCTGGTCTCCAAAACCTGCTACCGAACTCTTTCTTACGCGTATAACAATCGTGGAACCAAAACTGCAGGCATCTTCTCTAGACTTAAGACTTAGAATAACTTAATTGTCACTTTGAAATGTACACTAATCGGCATACATCAAAATGAAATTTTGCTGCATACAGCTCTCAAAGGGTCTCCACCAGGGGTGAAATCCAGCAGATTCTGACAGGTTCTGGAGAACTGGTAGCGGAAATTTTGAGCAGTTCAGAGAACTGGCAAATGCCATTTCTGGTTGGGGTGGAAATGGAGATTTTGCAGTATCCTTCCCCTGGAGTGGGGAGGGAATGGGGATTTTGCAGTATCCTTCCCCTGCCATGCCCCCCCAAGCCACACCACGCCCACAGAACCGGTAGTAAAAAAAAATGGATTTCACCACTGGTCTCCACCTCTAATATATACTACATAAATAGGACAAAACAAATAAATGAACACAAAATTAAAAACTCTATTCCCCTCTTTCATAACACTTTTTTTTTTTTAATTTGATTTATATGCCGCCCTTCTCCGGAGACTCAGGGTGGCTTACAATGCGTTAAGCAATAGCCTTCATTCTTTTGTATATTTTATACAAAGTCAGCTTATTGCCCTCACAAACTGGGTCCTCATTTCACCTACCTTAGAAAGGATGGAAGGCTGAGTCAACCTTGAGCCTTGGCAAGATTCGAACCAGCAGTAATTGTAGGCAGCTGGTCTTAATAACTAGCTTAATAACAGGGTGCCTTAGACCACTGTACTACCAAGGCTCTTGCCATCTCTCTTGCCCTGTCCTTTCCATTAGAAATCCACCAGAGGAAAGGACTTACAAGCCCCTGGGAACTTTTACAGACAAAAGTTTCCAAGAGGAAAAGACGGCAAAGAAATAAAGATAAAAATAGAGGCCCACCTTGGATCTGCCATTGTAAGCTCAGGGGGCTCCAATCCAAGGCACTGAGGGGGTCTGTCCCGGTGGGACCGCAGGGCCCTGGTGCGGTCATCTATGCTCAGCCCAGACACCGAAGCTTCTGTGGCAAGAGAGAAGTGGCCATAGCAACACAGCAGAGCCACAAGGCAGCCCAATCCTGAAAGTTTCCTGCCCCCCAGAGGTCTTTCTGACGAACCGCAGCTTCCCAAGGGCCACAGCGCAGGGCTCCCCTAGCTTTGCAATGCAGACGGGGCTGCTGGTTGGCCCCCATCAGAGCTTCAACCTGGGCAATGGAGCTGCAAGCCAAAAAAGGGGAAATCTCCAAGCCAAGGAGTTCAAGTCACCTCTGCAGTTCAAGGCACCTTGTGGGCACATCTGGTGGCTGCAAATAATTTCCTTTCTTTTCCTCTCCTCTCCTTCCTTCTCCTTTCCTTCTTTCCATTTCATTTCATTTCCCTTTCCTTTCTTTTTTCTTTTCCTTTCCTTCTTTCCGTTTCCTTTCCCTTTCCTTTCCTCCCTCCCACTTTCCTTTCCTATCTTCCTGTTCCCCTCTCCTCCTTTCCGTTTCATTTTTCCTTTCTTTCTTCCTCTCCCCTTTTCTCCTTTCCTTCTTTCTAGTTCATTTTCCTTTCCTTTCCCTCCTCCGTTTTGTTTCATTTTTCCTTTCTTTCCTTTCCCTCCCCTCCCTTTCTTCCTCTCTTCTCCTCCCCTCTCCTTCTTTCCATTTCATTTTTCTTTCCTTTCCTTTCTTTTTTCTTTTCCTTTCCTTTCCTTCTTTCCATATCCTTCCTGTTTCCTTTTCATTTCTCCCTCTTTCCTTTCCTTTCTTCCTGTCCCCTCTCCTCCTTTCCATTTCACTTTTCCTTTCTTTCCTCTCCTCTCCTTTCCTTCTTTCTGGTTCATTTTCCTTTCCTTTCCCTCCCTTCCCTTCCCTTCCCTTCCTTCTTGTCCCTCTCCTCTACCCTCCCCTCCTCTTTTCTGTTTCACTTTTCTTTCTTTCTTTCTTTCTTTCTTTCTTTCTTTCTTTCTTTCTTTCTTTCCTTCCTTCCTTCCTTCCTTCCTTCCTTCCTTCCTTCCTTCCTTCCCTCTCTTCTCCTTTCCTTCTTTCTGGTTCATTTTCCTTTCCTTTCCTTTCCTTTCCTTTTCCTTTCCTTTCCTTTCCTTTCCCTTCCCTTCCCTTCCCTTCCCTTCCCTTCCTTTCAGCCCTTTCCTTCCCACGACCCCAACCGGGCTCCCCTATTCCCGCGCAGTGCAAAAAAACGGCCGGCGAGCGAAGGGTTAAACCGGGGCGGGCGGGGCTCGTCGCCTCCTTGGGGGGCGCGGCCAAGGGCGGGGTCGGGAAGAAAAAAAAAAGAAAGATCTTGTCTGAGTTTCAGCCAATCGGAACCGAGAAGGCGGGGCGGGGGAGGCGGAGGAGACGCGCCTGCGCCGTCGGGCGCTCCCCGGGGAGAAGCAGCGGCGGCGATGAATTAACCTTTGCGGTGCGGCGAGAGGGCGGGGCCGGGGGCGGGGCCTGCTCATTCATCGCGCTGCGGGGCGGGTGGGGGGTCCTGCTGGGGGTCTCAGCCCCGCGCCATGCAGAACGCCCTGGACGCCTGGCAGGAGCTGCAGGACGACTTCCATCAGCTCCAGGTAAGGCTGGGATGGGTGGGGGGGGATGGAGAGGGGTCCCTGCTTCTCCCCCCCCGGTTTCTCTTTGCAAGGGGCGCCCCCAGACCCTCGCTTGGGGAGGGGGCTCCCCCAACTCCACCCAACTTTCCCCTCCAGCAACCCAGCCCCGAGCCCTGCCCTGCGTCATTTTTGCCTGGCCTTGGGGTGGGGGGGTGGCAAATCAGGGCAAGGCAGCCTTGGCAGAAAATCGGGTGGGTGGGTGTGGATGAGGGTTTTTGGTGCTCTCTCTCCTCTCCCGACCCCCCCTCCCTTTACAATGAGGGGGCAGCCAGCCAGCTGCGGGACGCTTTGAATGCTGCAGAAGAGAAGAGCTGAAAAGGTTGAGATCTGCCCCAAATTCCTCTTGGTGGGGGAGGGGGGAAAACAGCTGGAGTTCAGCTGACTCCCACACCCATCATCCTCAGCCGGCAGATGAAGCCCAAGCCCCCTGCCTGGGTTGGAGTTCTGAGAGTGGGCTTTAAAGGAAGCTCAAAGCAATCGGTTGAGTTGCATATAACGGAGGGGGGGGGATTATTTTTTTAGGGGGTCCTTGCAGAGATTTAGGGGAGGGGGAGGCAGGATTGCCCTACACACATACACAAACAGACAGACAGGCAGACAGAGGAGCTGGCTTGGAAGCACTTCCCGGACTCAACCTTCTGTAGGCCCAGAACACGGGGGGCGGGGGGGGGGGCGGGGGGGGGGGCTTGTGGTGCAGTTGCAGCCAGATGTGACCTGGTGGGAAGAGGGGAAAAAGTGTTTTTTTGGGGATGTTTTTTTGGCCTGGAAATGAAACAAATGGGAACAACCAGGTTAATTGCTGATTAACCCACTGCAAAAATATAGGAGGGAGCAGGAAGTGCCACTTAATGGCCACGAATGAAGGACGCACCTTGGCCAGGTCAGCTCGGGGAAGAGCTTGGGCGTTGCTGGAAGGCTGTTTTCTCCCAAAAAGCTGATTTAGAGTCCCAGAAACTTTCGTGGGTGGGTTTTGCTGGCTTACAGCTACAGGTAGTCCTCGATTTACGGCCCAAAATTTCCTGCTCTTAAGTGAGACATTTGTGACATTAGCTTTGCCCCCATTTTACGACCTTTCTAGACATGGCGGTTAAGTGAACCATTGCAGTTCGGTTAGTAACCGGGTTGTTAAGTGAAACTGGTTTCCCCATTGATTTTGCTTGTCAGAAGGGGATCACGTCACCCCCTCCCCTCTCCGGGACATTGCAACTGTCATAAGTACATGCCAGTTGCCAAGCTTCGGAATTTTGATTGTGTAACCACGAGGAGGACTGCAGTGGTCATAAGTGTGAAAAATGGCCGTATAAGTCCTTTACTCGGTAACTTTGTTACTTTGTCGTAACTTGAGAACTGCCTGTATTTGTGGTGGGCAGCACGGGACTCTCTGCACTCGTTCTTTCTCCGTCCTTGGAGGAACTTTTTTTTTAGAAATGATTAATCTTCAATCTCCGGGGCATCCGTGCCAAGATTGGGCTGCAGCCAAGCAGAGTTTCTGAGGTTCCTGGAATGGGTGGGTGGCTAAGAGTCCAATGGGTGAGCTTCTCCCCCTCCAAATTTCCAGAAACGTCCCCGGTTGCAGGAAAATCACAGGTCCATTTTTTTTGTACAAGATGCAAAATTTATTTATTATTTAAATTTGTATACCGCCCTTCTCCCGAAGGACTCAGGGCGGTGAACAGCCAAAATTTAAAACACATACAGTATAAAAATTAAAAAGAATTAAAACAAAATTAATCTCTTGACGATGGCATCCTTAATTGGGGCCGGTTGCAGCTGGCAGCAACCTTGTTTGCTTCCTTCCTTGCAGCTGAATCCGTAATCATCGTCAGCCCCAAAAAAGCCACAGATCTGATGGGATCCGGAACTGTCCCTGCACCTGGGGATCCATCCGAATCTGGCCATTGGAGCTTCTGCCTGAAGTCCTGGTTAGGGGTGGATTTTAGAGCATAGCAGGGTGTCCCTGAGCCGCTCATCCTTAAAGAATTTCCCACAATGCCCTAGAACTGGCTGAGGAACTCTGGGAGTTGAAGTCCACAAGTCTTAAAGTTGCCAAGGTTGGAGACCCCTGCCGTAGAACTCCACAACTTCCAAGTTTGGAGGCCCCTGCCCAAGAGACCCCTGCTCTCTGAGAGTTGAAGTCCACAAATCTTAAAAGTAGCCAAGGTTGGAGACCCCTGCCCTACAACCCCTGCCCTAGAGACCCCTGCCCTATAGGAGTTGAAATCCACAAGTTTTAAAGTTGCCAAGGTTGGAGACGCCTGCCCTAGAACTCCAACTCCAAGGTTGGAGACCCCTGCCCTAGAGACCCCTGCCCTGTGGGAGTTGAAGTCCACAAATCTTAAAAGTTGCCAAGGTTGGAGACCCCTGCCCTAGAACTCCAACTCCAAGGTTGGAGACCCCTGCCCTAGAGACCCCTGCCCTATGGGAGTTGAAGTCCACAAATCTTAAAAGTTGCCAAGGTTGGAGACCCCTGCCGTAGAACTCCACAACTTCCAAGGTTGGAGGCCCCTGCCCGAGAGACCCCTGCTCTCTGAGAGTTGAAGTCCACAAGTCTTAAAAGTTGCCAAGATTAGAGACCCCTGCCCTAGAACTCCAACTCCAAGGTTGGAGACCCCTGCCCTAGAGACCCCTGCCCTGTGGGAGTTGAAGTCCACAAATCTTAAAAGTTGCCAAGGTTGGAGACCCCTGCCCTATAACACTTGATACGGCCTTTGAAATTTGAAAGGATGTTGGTGGTTGGCAGCTGGCATTTGCAGCTCCCCCTCTGCTTGCCCTGTCACCGGGTTCCACCAGAAACTTGTCCTTCACAAAGTGACCTCTTTAGGGGGGAAAAATTCTTGGTTGCCCGGCAGCCGAGTCCCTTCTCTGATTGACAAAAGCGCCTGTCACAACTCTCTTTTTAAAAAAAAGACATTCTTGTTTAAAGGACAGGGAGATAGATTTGAAAAATCTATTCTGGGGGATCTGGTTTGAATCGAGAGATTCTCTAGGCAGGGAGTCCTTGACTTGTAGCCATAGTTCGCACCATCATTTCTGTTAGGAGGGAAAGTAAGGGAGTTTTTGGCCCGATTTTACAACTCTCTTGCTGCAGATTTTAAGCCGGCCGCTGCAGTTGTTAAGTGAAACGCTGGTTGTTGAGCGAATCCCGCTTCTCCTATTTGCTTGCCAGGTGTGGGAAGGTCAGAAATGGTGATCCCATTTGTGGCGCTGGGGTTTGTTAATGCTTCTCAACCGCTTTGGGAAAAGATTACTGGTGATTTTATATTCAAAGGTGGGAAGTAATTATTGGAAATGGGTCCTTTTTTCCCCCATTGCCTTTTTCTCTGAATCTGTTTTTAAGACCTCTTGTTCTTTTGCCTGGATCCTGTTTTGTGACGGGCGAGGCTGCTCCAGACGTGGGGCAAACTTTTAATAAATTTAGGAAATTGTGATGGGTGATCTTCCCATGCAACCAGTCCTGACGTCGTTCCTTTTAGTTTAGTTTAGTTTACTTTATCGTCATTGCACACGGCACAACGAAATTAAATGCCGTCTTCAGTGTACATGATAACTATAAAAATAAAAGAAAATCAAACATAAGTCCTTTACATTCTATATAATTGAAATTGAAAACCCGATATTGCACTATACCGTAGAATTCAATATGGTTACTGCCCTGGGATAGAAGCTGTTTTTCAGCTTATTTGTCCTTGTTTTTATTATCCTGTACCGTCTGCCAGATGGTAATAGTTCAAAAAAAAAAAAAGGGTGAGATCCAGGATGAGATGGATCTTTAAGAATGTTTTGAACTTTCTTAAGGTAGCGGGAGCTATAAAAGCTCTTCCAAGGAGGGGAGGGGGCAACCCATGATCCTCTGGGCAATGACGTTGACCCTCTGGAGCACTATCCTATCTGCCACTGGGCAATTGGCAAACCATATGCAGGGGCAGTAAGTTAAAATACTCTCTACGGTGCAGCGGTAGAAGGTCCCCAGCAGTTTTTCATTCAGTTGTTTCCTGAGAAGTCTCAGGTAGTATAATCTCTGCTGAGGCCCTTTTGACCAGTGCTGCAATGTGAGCGCCCCAGGGTCAGCTCCTCTTTCATAGGATAACACCCAGAAACTTAAAACTGGCTACTTGCTCCACTCGGTCTCCATTGATAAGCAAGGGCTGGATGTCTGATCTATTCCTTCTATAGTCCCCTATAAGCTCCTTGCTCTCTCTTTTTCAAGCTAACGTGGAATTGGCAGCAACCGAACTCGCCGAAATCTAAATAAGCAAATGTTATATTGGCGGGCCTCTCATTTTAAAATGATTTCTTCTTGCTGCTCTGAAATGTTTTAATAGGAAACCCACAAAATTTACAAACAGAAATTGGAGGAACTCACAAGCTTGCAGGCGGTTTGCAGCAGCTCCATAAAGAAGCAAAAAGAGAGGCTGAAGGAGTTGCAGAATCACTTTAAAAGGTAACAAAGGCTTCTCCCGTTCCTAATACAGGTAGTCCTCGACTTACAACGGTTTCGTTTAGTGACCATTCGAAGTTACAAAAAAAGTGACTTGTGGCCATTGCAGCATCCTCGTGGTCGCGTGATCGAAATTCAGACGCTTGGCAACTGACTCAACTGAATCAATGGGGAAGCCGGATTCACGTAACAACTGGGTTACCCACTTAACAACCGCAGTGATCCACTTAACAACACTGGCAAGAAAAAGTCGTAAAAAAGGGGCACGGCTCACCGAACAACCCCCCGTGCTTAGCAGTGCAAATCTTGGGCTCAATTGTGTCAAGGACTACCTGTCAGAGTGAATCCATGTTTACTGTTTTCCGCTGCTGTGATTGGCTGCCAGGCTCTTATTTTTTACACACACCTGCTTGTGTTCCCACCTCCTAACATCCAGATGCGACAGCCAAGACAGCTCAGAAAGGGAGCTCATCCTGCAGATCAACAACCAGATCCGCGATCGCCAGAATGTTTTCTTCGACATGGAGGCCTATTTGCCGAAGAGGAACAGGTAGGCGTGGTGCCTCCAAGCCCATCAGGAGCTGCACGCAGGGAGATTACGCAGAGGGGTGTTATTTACAAGAGAAACGGGTGTTTTTCGAACCCTCCCGTGGGACCTGGAGTCCTTTTAGCGGAAAGCAAAACCTGCCGTCAGGGGAGCTGAAAGCAACATGTCGCAGAGGCTTTCCAGAATCACCTTCAGCTCCATCTCTAAATCCAGAGTTGGCATAACTGGAGAGCCTTGGTGGCGCAGCAGACTAAAATGCTGTTAAATAGCACCAGCTGCCTGCAATTACTGCAAGTTCAAATCTCACCAGACTCAAGGTTGGTTCAGCCTTCCATCCTTCCGAGATAGGTAAAATGAGGACCCGGATTGTGGGGGCAATAAGCTGACTTTGTATAAAAAAGAACACCGCTTGGGGAGGGGTGAAAGCCCTACTAAGCAGGTATATACAAAAAGTATGAAGGCTATTGCTTAACGCATTGTAAGCCGCCCTGAGTCTCCGGAGAAGGGCGGCATATAAATCGAACCAATAAATAAATAAATAAACCGAAGATATTTGGCAGTGGGAGAGTATTGGCAGGGTTCAAAGAGCTTCTGGGCAGTGGCTGCTCAGAAGCTCATGTCCACCTTCACTTGAAGCAATCCTAGCTGAGGATGGGCCCTGTACAGACCTTCCCAGGTCATCCGTGGAGGGCAGGAGGCCCTCAACAAGCCAAGCCACAGAGGCGCTAAGAGGGAAAGTTGACGGGCCTATTTGTAGAAGGATTTCTGCACCATTTGGCCAAAGTTTTATTGAGTTCCCGTGTTGCTCCCTAATGGGGGCTTTTGAGATTGGAGTGTCTCTTTCTTCTGCTGTTTATTAAGGCAGCAATTATTTTTAATTTCTGTTTATTAGTTAAGTTTCAGCTACCCAATTCCATCCAGAGTCATGGATTTGAAGTGGGCGGCCCTGTAAACCTAGTTTTAAAAAAATGAATTTAAAAAATGCTTCTTTATTGGGTGGATCAAAGGGTGTTATAAATATCGCCCGGATGTGTTGGGATTACAATTCCCACCGACCTTGACTTGCAATGCAGCTAGTTCTCGACTTAACGACCATAATTAAGTCCAAAATTAGGATTGTAATTCGTGCCGATCGTTAAGCAGGTCTCACAGGACCATGACTCATTTTTTTTTTATCTTTCTGCTGCAGTTATGCCACAGTCATTAAGCAAACACAGTTGTTAAACGAGTCTTGTCTCCCCCAATGGATAATTTTTGCGAGAAATGTCAACTGATGCCTGATGTTTTCTACTGATGTGATTCTGATTTTTTCCCCCTTTCAGTCTGTACTTAAATCTGGTGTTGGGGAACGTTAATGTCACTCTCCTAAGCGACCAGGCCAAGTAAGTGAATTCTCTGCTATTTTAGATTATTTCTATATAGAGGAGTGGGAAATGGAGAAGACGGGAGGGCTTGCAAGCAAAGAACCTGGTTCCACTGGATAACAGACTATGGTGACCAGTTTTCCCAGCCATAATGAGCTAGGATGATGGGTACGATGGATCTGTTGAGATCTGCGGCGGCTCCCTCGGTGGCGCAGTGGCTAAGACACTGAGCTTGTCGATCAGAAAGGTCGGCGGTTCGAATCCCTAGTATAGGTTTCCTGTGAGTAGGGGGGTTGGACTAGATGACCTCCAAGGTCCCTTCCACCTCTGTTACTGTTCGAGAAAGCTGGTTCACTAAGAGCTTCTTTCTGAAACTCTTGAATTGGTTACATCCTGTCTGTCCAAATGGGCTGCACCGGCTTATAGGTATCAATCCTGGATTGTGTAAACCAGGAATCATAGTCTGTCAGAACAAGGCTACAGTGCGCGCTGGAGAAGGTGGCAAGGACAAGGCCCAGAATGCCAACTCTGGCTTTGCAAACGGCATGTCTCTCTTCAAACCTCTTTCGTCCTAGGTTTGCCTACAAAGACGAGTACGAAAAATTCAAACTCTATTTAACCATCATCCTGTTGCTTGGAGCAGTTGCTTGTCGGTTTGTTCTCCATTATCGGTAAGTTGACAAGCTCGGCAAACGGTTGTCCTTGTTCAGGTTTTAAATTGCAGCCATGGATTTTGAACCTGTACAGTATCTACACCGATCCCAGGTTTTTTTTATAGTTTTCTTTTTAAAAAAAAAAATTACGTACCTACGTTTACATATATAAATATTATCCTGGGTATTCTGGTTTTTGGAGGGTGGGAAATAATCCTTGATTTTTTCTGCAGGGTCACTGATGAAGTGTTCAACTTCCTCTTGGTTTGGTATTACTGCACGCTGACGATAAGAGAAAGCATCCTCATCAGCAATGGATCAAGGTACTAGTCCTCAAGATGGTGCGGTAATTTTGAGATCCACCCATCTTGCAGTTGCCAGGGTTGAAATCTTCTGCTCTGTACTGCGCTATAAAGCATAGCTAAAGGTAAAGGTTCCCCTCACACATATGTGCTAGTCATTCCCAACTCTAGGGGGCAGTGCTCAACTCCGTTTCAAAGCCGAAGAGCCAGCACTGTCCGAAGACGTCTCCGTGGTCATGTGGCCAGCATGACTCAACGCCAAAGGCGCACGGAACGCTGTTCCCTTCCCACCAAAGGTGGTCCCTATTTTTCTACTTGCATTTTTTACGTGCTTTCGAACTGCTAGGTTGGCAGAAGCTGGGACAAGTCACGGAAGCTCACCCCTTTACGTGGCACTAGGGATTCGAACCGCTGGACTGCCGACCTTTCGATCGACAAGCTCAGCCTCTTAGCCACTGAGCCACCACGTCCATAAAACATAACATGGCTTAAAAATGTGTCCTTTTTTTTATTCCAGGATTAAAGGCTGGTGGGTGTCTCATCATTACATTTCTACGTTCTTATCTGGCGTGATGCTAACGTGGTAAGCAGTTTCCCCTCCTATTTTTAATCCTTCGAACGGCAGACCAGCCTTAGAGATTCTTGGATCATCAAAAGAGAATTGAGTCCGTTGAATTATTTTAACAGTTATTCCAGTTTTTTGTGTTCTCTTGGTTTTGGCTGAATATCATAATCTCTTCTATCTGGTTGGTTCAGTTTTGGTTTTTTCCCCTTTTCTTTCCTGTTTCCACAGGCCAGAGGGTCTCATGTACCAAATGTTCCGGAACCAGTTTTTATCTTTCTCCATTTTTCAGAGTAAGTAAATATACGTAGCGGATCCACATGAAAACGTGGAGTTTTGAGAGCAGCCAGGTCTGTGCGGCATACGGTAGCAAAATCAAGGTCAGAAATTTTGATCACATGACTGCGAGGAGTGCTGCAGTGGTCATATGTGTGAGGACCGATCTTTAGCCACTTTTTTCAGCGCTGTCATAACTTGAAATGCTCGTAAGTCGAGGACTATCTTTAGGCCCAGGTGAAAATCACGGAAGGTTAATAAATTACAGGCTCAATTCCCTTTTTTTTTTTTTTTTTTTTTTAAATTGAAGCCAATTTCCTTTTTTTCTTCTTCTTCTTCTTTCCTTTCCAGGCTGTGTCCAGTTCCTTCAATATTATTACCAAAGTGGCTGCCTTTATCGACTTCGTGCCCTGGGGAAAAAAAACCACTTGGATCTCACAGTGGGTAAGCATCATGCCCGTATTAGGCATTCCGATTTGTTTGGGAGTTTTACTTTTCCAATATTTGGATCAGGGCTCTCATCAATCTGTGGAAAATACCTAGAAACAGGTATTTTCAATCACACGGCTTCACGAGTGATCCCATCTGTTGTTTCTGTCTTGGTAGCAACTTAATATTAGGGAGCTGGGTCCCCAAACACGGCAAACCCTCTGAAGTGAACTGAAAAGATTCCTTTATTAGGAGCCCCGGCAAAAAGTTTCTCTCTCACCGCAGGCTGACAAGTCAGTCTGACAGGGAGATGAATAGATGTCTGCCACATCTATTTATCTCCAACCGCTGCCTTTTAGCCCCAGAGCTAGGGTGGGGCTTTGCTAGCAGCGGTGGCTTTTCCGCCCCAAGGATCAGCCCATAGATTTCCACTGCTCTCCTCAGCCTTCTGTGTATCCACGTTTCAGGCACTGGACCCAGCTGTTCCTCCTCTTCCTCATCAGCCACCTCCAGACCTGAGGGCTGTTGACTCTCCATCTGAGGGCTGACGGACAGCCCAGGCTCTGCCTCCGTCTCTCTCTCTCTCTCTGCCAGCTCCATTCCCTCTTCCCCCTCGGAGTTCTGATGCTGGCCCTGATTCCCACTCCTCCTCCTCTGAGTCGGCTGCTGGAGGGGCCGTCGGCCAACAGGCCACAACAGAAGGTTTCAAGAGAGACATTAGGAACCCAAATCTCCCACCAATAATCTGTTTCCATCGGTTTTAAAATAAATTCTTTTTTTCTGTTTGTTTGCTCTTTAGTGGATGGCATCTCTCATGTCCATTAGAAACTGTTTCCCTCATAATCAAATCGGATAAAAAATGCTCTGTGGGCTGTTTAATTTGACTGCAGTTGTTTTGATCTTTTGATAGAGGGGTTTCAGTCCTGGATGTGGCGAGGACTGACGTTTCTCCTCCCTTTTCTGTTCTTTGGACAGGTAAGTTGGATACCACGTTCTTTGCAGATATATTTGTTAGATATACAGGCAGTCCTGGACTTAATGACTACAATTGTCAATAATTATCTTGTGATAAATACGGTTCGTAAAGCTCTTCTCGGTTTCTCTTGCTTCCAATCATGGCTCAGATCTCTGTGAGTAGAACCCTGTTACTAAATCTTCCTCTCCCCCCCCCCCCCCCTTCCCTCTGCTTAAGTTTTGGCAGCTCTACAATGCGATCACCCTTTTTGAACTGTCCAGGCACGAGCAATGTAAAGAATGGCAAGTAAGTGTTTTTTGGGTTCAAAATAATTTTTTACTCTAGCGGAGAAAGGGCTACGTGGGCCAGTTGAGAAACTTAGAAACGGAACACGAAGAGTTGAGAGGAATGTGTTTGATATTTGTGAAGATCTGGAGTTGTCAACAGCTGACAATAAAGTTTTCTGAACGTTCGGGGATCATTTTTCATCCCAACCGAAGTCGGAGATCTGGTCAACTTGAATATTACGCTGCTCTTCCCTTCTTGTGCAACATTTTTGAGCAGTATGACTGAGCCAACGGCTGAACCCTATGCACTTAGGGGCAATCGGTAGTTCTATTTAAGCAGCTCTGTTGCTTCTCAAGATGAGTAATAGCCGGGAGGGGTGCTTTCCTTATTCAATTATTCCCCCATAATCAGACATCGCTGCACGGAGAACAAAGAGAAATCTTCTTTGATCCACCGTAAATGAGCAATGGCCAGCTCCTGTTAGTTATTAGTTATACACCATCCCTTAAAATGCTTTCTTAATCTGATGCCTTCAGATTTCTTCCTAGGAGTTAGGATTCTTGATTCTGACACATTAAGAGGACAACTTAACCGGTGGGCCAACGTTGCTCCTCATACTTTTCCAGCATGATGTTTTCCCTCATTAATTGTCACGTCTACCCTCCAAAGTGGGTATCTCTCTATGTGGGTGCATGATTTCTCTTGTCTTCCTCCCTGTCTTCTCCAGGTTTCGGTCCTGGGGCTGACATTTCTCATCCTCTTCCTCGGAAACTTCCTGACCACCCTGAAAGTGGTCCATACAAAATTACAGAAGAACAAAACCAAGAAGTTGTGAAAGAGGACGACTGAACTGGCAGGCAGGACCAGTCGACGTGGGATGGAGTCCTGGTTCGTGGTGAACCTTCTCTGCATTTGTTCCAGCTAGTTCTCCAGCTTCCTGACCGCTAAGCGAAGCCCTGGAGGAAATTCCACTCAACGTCCTGTTGCGTCCTCCAGAACTGACTGATTAGTCAATGCTGCTGTCTTCCTACCAATGAATGACCTGTTTATATATTTATACTGAATGCAAGATCCCAAATTTGGGAGAGCCATAATGTTGGCCCTCTCTGTGAGGGACATGGATGGGAGTCTTTTTTTTTTTTTAAGGCGATAGAATTATTCTGGAATAAAGCGAGCTTTAATTGTGCTGCTGTTTGACGTGCCGGGGTTGGGGAAATCTTTCTGCCTCTTAATGCCCTCCAATCCAGAGAGTTTCTTAGAAGTTTGCAGAGTTGCAATTGCTTGAATAGGTGCCCCACGTCTCTCTCTTTGCTGTCACTTGCGGGGGGGGGGGGGGGGGGGGGGCGGCAAAATTATGTGAATTTTGGCTTCAGATGCTCAGGCTATTTTTATGATATAGGCGGGAGTCTCCATTTTTCCTTTTAGTCTTTATTTCAGCCAAATTCTTTAGCAAGGATGGGAGATGAGAAATTACAAAACCATCTTGCAGCTCGGGAGGGAAATCACAATTTGTTCCTGGCTTTGTTGACCCAAAGATTGCAATGATGATTTCCCTATTCTTCTCTTGAAATTTCTTAGGACTTCAAGGGGCAGGAAATGGCAAAGAAAGAACAGCTCCAGAGGGGGTTTTCCCCCGCTCCCTGCGATTCTGTAACATAATTTTAAGATGTAGGATGTGTTTATTGTGAGGCCTTTTCAGGATTAGTTGTGATGAATTTTTGGAGAATGTGGATCACTGAATATTCCTAGTCTTCCTGCCCACAGAGGCTAAATTCTCTGCTGAAGAGAGCCCTGGAAATGACAGGTCCAAGCTGGAATCCAAGGCAAAACTCTTCTCTGCTTTGATGCATGCTGTGTGCAACCAGGTAAATTCTGCTGATTAAAATCTGAGTTATTTGGTGTATGATATCAACTGATTTTTCCCCTGGGTAAATCAACTGATCCGATAACCTTAGATTTAAAAATCATAACCCATTAACAATCGGGTCCTCTTATTTATAATCAGTATTGTAGCTTAATGAAACATCCACTCCCTTCTCCATTAGTACAAATATTTATCCTTTCGGTGAAGGTTTTGATTTTCCTATTAAAATTAAAAAAAATATTTTAAAGTACAGTTCAGAGTAATACAAAGATAGAAACATGGAGAATTGGCATAAAGAATCTAACTGTCAACTAGAAATAGTTTAAAGGCACAGCACCAGCTATAAAGGCATATTTCGAGGTAGCCATTCCTTATGAAATAGTAAAGAAATCTATATAGGCACAAAAAGCAGGGAAAATTGTGAGTCATTTCTGGTTGAATCTCCCAATTGAATTGGGGTTTACTATACCTAAGTAACAAATCTCAGCCATACTATATTTTAACTACTAACCTATTGGACTGTCTATTTTTATCTCGCTTACTACAAAAGGAAGGATGATGTTACATTCATACATCATACTGAATGATGGTTTATTTTAACTAAAGGTAGCTGAAAAAGCACACTCGGCAAAGTTAATGGCAACCTTAAATCATAAACCACAGTCTGCAAGCTATAGCGTGACACATGGAAACAGTGCATTAAATCAGCATTTCTCAACCATGGCAACATGAAGATGTGGAGACTTCAACTCCCAGAGGGCTGACTGGGGAATTCTGGGAGTTGAAGTCCACAGATCTTCACACTGCCCCGATTGAGAAATATTGCATTAAATCAAAAATAGAGCAAACTCTATGGTTTAGCCTTTAGGTATGTTATGCAACTCCAGCGTGCACCTTGTAAAGTTTATTGGAAAGGACCACTTCCTTCATTTAGGTAATACCGCTATGATGTAAGAGGCTTTTTTTTTTATTGTTATTTTTTAAAAAAAATGGCAAGTAGCAAAGTGATCATCTAGAAATAAAAAAAGACCTGGGGAAGGAAGTGCTGCTTCCTAGTGAAACCTCTCGCCACTGGATGCAAAAGCAGAAATTAATACAGAACAAGTTTCTCCTCCTGTTACAATCCAAATGAAAAGTCCCTTTTTAAGTCCAGATAGAAACCTACAAATGCTTCCTTGGATATCAGCTGTCTTCCTCTGTCCAGTTTCACGTCGTCATAAGAGGACGCAAGGTCTTGATTTGTTCTGGCGTTTGGCCTTCTTGATGGCGCTCAAAGCTATGCTAGCCGCTTCTCTGAAAATGGGTTCAATGTTTTCCCGAAACTTGGCTGAACACTCAAGGTACACGCTGGCACCAATCTTGCAACAAGCTTCTTCACCCTGCAAAAGGAGAATACCCACAGAAGCCTTAAGCAATGGACATCAACAACAAGCAGCAAGATAAACTGGGTGATGGCTTACAGATTTTTCATGCTTCTTTGCGGAAGCTGATGGTGAGGAGAGCTAGTGACTCGGAGGACATGGGGGTCCCAGGAGGCAAGGAGCTGTGTGCTCTACTGCTTTAAAAGCTGAGCATTGTAGGAGCGAATATATCTACTTCGATCTCATCGCACAAGATGGGCAAATGGACTCGCCTGTTGTAGTCTGCTGGCAGCCTGTGGAGCTGGCAGCGGAGTCGGACAGTGAGGAGGCTGGGGAGGACCATGGGCCAGTCCTGGAGTCTGGGGAAGGCCTGGACAAGGGCTCTGCGTCAGAGGCAGAGATGGGGCCAGGGCCATCTGGGAGTGATGTACGGACTCTGGAGCCTCCAGACTTGGACAGCAGAGAGGCAGAGGAACAGGAGGAGAGCTGCCAGAAGGCAAGAGCAGCTAAAGCAAAAGGGACAACTCAGGCCTGGAGATGATTGGCCCCTCCCATAAGGCTTAAAAGAGGAGCAAAGGCACGTGGGCCCTTTGCGGGAAAGCAACATTGTTAATTCAGTTCCCAGTCGGCATCTCTGTTTGATTCTGGATTCCGTTTGGCTTTGCCAAGTAGGTCTTTGGCAGAGTGTCAAGGGAGATAAAGGTTGGTGGTTATCCCGAAGGACTTCTCCCGAAGGACTTTTTGCAACTAATTGGGACTCAGCTGTGAAGGAACGTAATTCACAGGTGTTGCAATGAAAGAGGTTTTTGGGACTACTCGTGTGTGTTAATGACTCGGGAAGCCTTGGGCACAACATCGCCTAGCCTCCTAAGGGTCTCTGGAAATTCTCAAATCATCCAGGTCATGATTGAACCCAAAGGTGTTTTTCCAAAAGGCAATTGGGCTTTTTAGTTTTTTTTCCCTTGAAAATGTTTTCGTTTTCAAGGGGGAAAAAACCTTGAAAGAAGCAGAACTGAAAGAGCTTCTTGGATGAAAAGTGAAACTTTCTCAAGGAAAAACCCAAGAATGTCAGTTGCCTTTTGGAAAAGGATCTTTTGGGATAGCCTCCTTCAGTTTAAACCAAATCATTTTGTGACTCAGTGCATTGTGTGTCACTTGGTCATTAAATACTTTTCTATGCTGGGTCAGGCAGCAAATTCAGCTCTCCATCTTACACCTTCGATCGTATTGCTGTCCTGGTGAGAAACGGTCTTCATACGAATGCGGACAGACCTGAAGCTTTGGTTATGAGTGATGCCTCCTCAACTGATCCGGTGTTGCTCGAAAGCACAGGTGACCTGAATTTAGTGGATTATACCTGAAGAAAGAGGTAAGTTGCTTGCTCTCTTTACCTGCTTGTAAGTGATCGGTTCCTGTTGAGCAGAACGGAGCTTTTTGAGGTGTTCTTTGTCTTTCCGGAGATCAGTTTTACAACCCACCAAGAGGATGGGGATTCCGCAGCAGAAGTGGTTGACTTCCTGGATCCACTGTTGGGGAAGAAAGCGTGGACTTTACTAGACGAGCTCAAACGGAATAGGGGTACATGATGTACTAAGCTGTGGTTTGCAAGAACTGCGACTTGTTAGAAGCCATCTCCTAACTTTCCTGGTTTCTCCTCTCTTGTCTTGAAGGCTGAGAGTTAGACTAACGCTGACCGGTGTAGCTTTGGAAATACCAGAATTACATTTGCTAAATGATAGTTTCTTCAATAAGCTGCAACTGGTTTGATTTGTAGTTTATGCAAACCCTTAAATTATGGCTGACAAGCTACAGTGACGGCACACTCAGTTGTCACCAAACCAAGTGGAGAAATCTCCAGATCATATGTGCACCAAAGGACTTCTATATAGCTGCTTCACAAAGAGGTGACTCTATAGAGAAGAAAATTATGATTCTTTCACATTTTAGTTCTAAAGACTTCTTACCTTAATTAATACATTATCAAAGCTAAAAGGATTCATGACATCATAGCAAATCAAAACCACATGAGTGCTTTGGTACGAGAGTGGCCGTAAGCGATCGTAATCTTCTTGTCCTAAAAGGAAGAAATTACCAAATACATTTAGGTACTTTTCTACGTGTGTATGTATATCTGGCTGACTTCTTGCTTGCTCTGTTTCTTACAATAATGTGGAGCAGGAAAACTCCAAATGGACAGTGTTAAAAAAACACAAACCACAAAATCCTTTTGACCTCTCTCTCTCTCCCCCCCTCCCTCCCTCTTTCTCTCCCTCTCTCTCCCCACACTCTCTGTATCTCTCTATATATCTCTCTCTCCCCCCCCCCCCCCCCCCCGTATCTCTGTCTCTGCCCTGGCTACTTCTCCATCCCCTGCCGTCGCCCTTACCTTCTCAGGCCAGGCGAGGAGTGACTGGGAGGGGAGGGTGAGGGGTGAGGCCAGCCAGTAGTGGGCTCACCAGGCAGAGAGCCACAGCAGAGGGCCCAAAGAGCCGCATGTGGCTCCAGAGCCGCAGGTTGATGACTCCTGACCTAAACTTTTAGAGGAACACCTAACTTGGCTACCTTTTGATAAACTAACGTGTTTTTTTTTTAAAAAAAGCAGAATCAAAATGAATATTACCTGCAGTATCATACAAATGTAAGATGACTTCTTTTTTCCCCACAATGACATTGGTTGTATATTTTTCAAAGACCGAAGGGGCATATTGCTGTCCGGAAGTGGAAAATGAGTGTTATTAGTATATACATTGTCAAGTTTCACAGCTCCTCCCAGAGTGTTTTACAACTTTATATTTCCCTTCTGCAAAAATAGCCACAAAAGTTTCCAAATGTTTAAGTGATGGCAACCACATGCATTTAATCTGTTTTTAAAACTTTTTTTAAAAAAAACCTGTCTTAAAACCCTTTTAAAAACTGTTAAAAATGTGTTAAGGGACTTTTTAAGGATAGCAGGTTGAGCCTGGACTGTGGGTAGCTTGTTTTTTTTGCCTCCCATTCTGAGAACGAGCAGCAGATACATAAAACATAGAAAACTGATGGGCAGCAAAAGAACTAGCTGTCCAAACAGTCCATAAATCCAAATGCCTGAAACAGCCATTGTGTTGGACTAAGACTAAGAATAGAATAGAATAGAATAGAATAACAGAGTTGGAAGGGACCTTGGAGGTCTTCTAGTCCAACCCCCTGCCCAGGCAGGAAACCCTACACCACTTCAGACAAATGGTTATCCAACATCTTCTTAAAAACTTCCAGTGTTGGAGCATTCACAACTTCTGGAGGCAAGTTATTAAACTGATTAATTGTTCTAACTGTCAGGAAATTTCTCTTTAGTTCTAGGTTGCTTCTCTCCTTGATTAGTTTCCACCCATTGCTTCTTGTCCTGCCCTCAGGAGCTTTGGAGAATAGCTTGACTCCCTCTTCTTTGGGGCAGCCCCTGAGATACTGGAACACTGCTATCATGTCTCCCCTAGTCCTTCTCTTCATCAAACTAGACATACTCAGTTCCTGCAACCGTTCTTCATATGTTTTAGCCTCCAGTCCCCTAATTACCTTGCTTGCTCTTCTCTGCACTTTTTCTAGAGTCTCAACATCTTTTTTACATCGTGGCGACCAAAACTGAATGCAATATTCCAAGTGTGGCCTTATTACCAAGGCCTTATAAAGTGGTATTAACACTTCACATGACCTTGATTCTATCCCTCTGTTTATGGAACCCAGAACTGTGTTGGCTTTTTTGGCAGCTGCTGCACACTGCTGGCTCATCTCTAAATGGTTGTCCACTAGGACTCCAAAATCCCTCTCACATTTACTACTATTAAGCAAGGTACCACATATACTGTACTTGTGCATTTTGTTTTTTCCCCCTAAATGTAGAACCTTACTTTTTTCACTGTTGAATTTCATTTTGTTAGATAGCGCCCAATGTTCAAGTCTGTCAAGATCCTTCCGTGTCTTGAGCATATCTTCTGGAGTGTTGGCTATTCCTGCCAGCTTGGTGTCATCTGCAAATTTGATGAGTTCCCCATCTATCCCCTCATCCAAGTCATTGATGAAGCTCTATAGACCTTCGCAAAGGCTAAGCCTTACTGTTTTTTTTTTCTTGTTTTGAGCTGTATCTAGGATGTGGCACACCACAGACCTCCAGATATCCTGTCTGACTTCTGCCTCTTGGTCCAGGAGTTCTTTCAAGTAAAACACACTGCTCAAAAAAATAAAGGGAACACGAGCAGAAGACATCCGAGATCTGAATGAATGAAATAGCCTTATTAAATACTTTGTTCGTTACGTACAGTAGTTTTGTGTTCCCTTTAGTTGTTTGAGCAGTGTATAAACTACTGTATGTAACGAACAAAGTATTTAATAAGGCTATTTCATTCATTCAGATCTCGGATGTCTTCTGCTCGTGTTCCCTTTATTTTTTTGAGCAGTATATCAAGTTCCAAGTAAAGGCAGATTTCTGCAAGAACCGGATTCTGCCGTGGATTTCAGTCCCATGCATACTTATGCATTGCTGAGCTCATTGGAACTAGACTTGCATTAATGGTGGTATCCAATTCAGATTTGCTATGGGGCCACATTGATTGCAGAAGCATTTATTCATGGAGATAGTAAGGTGTCCTTAGAGCCATGTGCAGAAAATTTAATCATCTCTGAGGCCATCAAGGATGTGCAATCCCCTAAAATCTGCGATAACTAAAGCAGTAACGGGAAGTCCATCACTCATGCATCCTGTTGCCAGCTACGTAGATGTTGAGATGTTTCTTAAGATTGAACCACCAAGGGAAACATTTTGCCCCATTTTAGTAATTTCCATGTCGTTTGGCTTGTGTCGTGTGTAGCGATAAGGCAAGCCTTTTCGCTTCATTTAAAGCAATTTTGTCCACTCTCATCAAGTCAATAAACATGAGGGAGGCATGCTGTTTGCCTAATGGGGGACAAAGATGGAACCCCTCCAAATAAGACTCCAATGACTCTTATTTTCTTTTTAAATAAAAAGAAATCGAGGCTTTATTTCCTGTCTTTTAAGTTTGTTTGTTTATTTATATGCCTCCTTTGTTGTTTATTTTGATTCATCTTGAAACAGTCAAGACAAGGTTGCCATTTCCAGGGCACTGAAGGGCCATCCTGGCAAGGACACAGGCAGTAACACACTATCAAGCCCATCATCCCCAGCTGTGTGGGACTTGCACATCTGGATTGATTTTATGTCCGCTACTGGCCAAGAATCTCCTCCTGAGGGGACTATTGCCGGAGGAAGGTGCTACAAATGGCACCTTTGCCAAAATCAGGAACCCTCCAGAGGTGTCAGAATGAGGGGATCCTGGGATCCGCCATGGGGGGGGGGAAGAATCCCTTTCTGAACGACCCCCACTCTCAATAGAGGGAAATGCCGCCCTTTTCCTTTTTTTGCCTCATGGGATTACAGAAGCCTCCCCTGAAGGAAGCTTCCAGATCTTCTAGAAGCTTCCCGCGCGGAGATTCGGGAACGGGGAGCTTCCCGCGCGGCGCGAGCTGAGGAGGGGGCCGAGCGAGCCCTGATTGGCTGAGAGGGTCTATAAAAGCTGGCGCTCACCTCGGGAAAAGCGCCTTTGGCGTGCACCAAAAGGAGCGAAGTCTTCCCGCAGCCTCCGTCGCCCACTACCACCGCCTTCAGCTCAGTCTTCGAGCCCTTCCTCGGCTCGCTGGCTTCCCGGCTGCCGGGTCCCGAGCCGTTCTTCTCGGCCATGAACTAGCGCTGCTGCCGCCGCCTCGAAAAGACCCGCTCCTCGGGCGAGAGTGGAAGAGAGGCGGCGGAGGCCTCGCCTCCTTCCTCCTCGCTGCGGCTTCGGAAGGCGGCGAGTCTCCGCCGCCAGTTCCCCTATAAAGCAGCGAGGGAGGGTCGAAACCGCCTTGGCCCCTCTGCATCGACCCAACCCGGGGCATGAAAGGAGCTTTTTTTCCCCGACTGGCCGCTTGAATACCCCAACGCGGGTTCTCTTTTTGCCCGGGTTGGGTGCAGGATGGCTCATTTTAGAGCCAGTTTGTGGTTCAGGTGCTGCCTTAGAAAGCAGGAGGGTGAGAGTTCTAGTTCTTCAGGCAGGAAAACCAGCCCAGCCCACCTTGCAAGATTGTTGTGGGGAAAATAGGGATCGTTAAACATGATGGTTACCTTGGATTACTTACCAAGAAATGAGAAAAATCTAAAATGAGGTTAAGTGTAGGGAGGGTTCTTCAGCTGGACACCCTCTAAATTACATCATCCCCAAAGAAGTTGCACAAGTTTCAGCCCCTGTACACCACCACCGTATTGCATTATATCATGGCCAGCTAGTTGGGGCTAATGGGCATTGTAATCCTGGCTTGGAGAACACAGCCCCAATTAGGTTGACATGACACTCAATTACAGGTAGTCCTCAACTTACAACTACAGCCAAGCCCAAAATTTCTGTTGCTAGGTGACACTTGGAGTTTTGCCCCATTTCACAACTTGTCATACTTGTTAAGTGACTGCAGTTAGTAACAGTTCTTTAGTGAATCTGGCTTCCCCATTGACTTCGCCTGTCACAAAAGGTGATTAACGTGACCCTAGGAAACTGCAACTGTCATAAATATGAGTCAGTTGTCAAGCAGCTGAATTTTGATCACATGACCATGGGATGTGTCAAGTTTCAAGGTGGTCTCAAATAAATTGCTGTTCAAGCTGCATTTACTCTAGTGCCGACAGGATGCTGGAACAGTTAAGTGTGGAAAAACCGATCACAGGACACTTCTCAGTGCCATTGTAACTTTGAAAGTCACTAAGTGAACTTGTAATTTGAGGATGTCCTGTATTTAGCATTATCAATTGTGCCTATGGAGGTTTCCAGCATCATCTTCACTTTGTCCTGATGGATCCCAAGCCAAGTTTAAGGCTGTTTTTATAAACGCAACAAACTGCCTTGGAAGTCCTTTATGCAAAAAATAAATAAATTGAGGTTTCCATAATGACTAAGATCTTGTTGCTGCAACACTTTTGGTTCATCATCTGGGGTACTTTATTCTTACCAGGAAGTCGTTTCTTGCTCCTTTCCATTAAGATATGCAAAATACAGGATGGTCTTTGGGTTTTAAATAGGATTTGGAGTACTGTACAGTGCAAGCATCTTGTGTATGTAAAGGATGCTCCCTATATTTGTATTCTTCCTCCAGTCAGCTTAAAGATAGTGCATGTGGTCTATTTTTTGGCACACATGCAGGAGGGAGGAAGTATCTGAATCTTTAGCCTGCCTTTTGAAGTCTCACTTTGGGATTAAGAAATAAACACCCACGCTAAAAAGTATTACAGTACAGACGGCAAAGTCATTTTCAGCAAATACTGTTTTATTTTTATCTCGCACCATTTGTGCTTATGGCATTCCAACACACATTTTACATTTATAAGTACAAGTGTAGTGAGTTGGCTCTGCAGATAAATTGGGAGCTGTGTCCCACTATCCAGCTTAGCAGTTCTAAACATTTTTTTTAAAGCTCTCAACAGGTGGCAGCACCTTGCCTGGCAACATCCATGGATGTTGGCTTGGATGTCCATGAAGTCACTATTAACAGGCGGCCATTTTTCTTCCTGTAGCTACTTTGTGTCACCACTAGATGGCACTCTAGGCCTAAAAGAAACACCACCCATGGAAGTTTGCTGTGACAGTAAACGGAAGGGGAAATTGCTACCAGTCCAAAAAGCAAAAAGGCGGATGGCGGAGGAAGATGTCAGCTGACCCGAAAGCACAAGCAAGCAATGTCTTCTCTTCCACAGGGCTTTGAATGAGCCTCGCCGAGAAAATCACTTCTGAAACCTGGGTAATTTCGCAAAGCTTGAAATATTTATGAAAAATCCATTCAGCTCATTGCACACTAGTTACAATTGGAGGTGGGATCAAGTTCATGGAAAACAAAAGGCAGAAGTAACTTCTGACTGGTATTTACCATTGTTGATGCAATGCTTGTAACTGACTTTTCTTGAAAAAATATTACAAGTCACTGTATTTTAATCGCATTTTTTTCCTTTCTGGGATTGGGAACAATATGTTCTGTGCCTTTGTTTTATCTGCATAATTACTTTGTGTGCTAAGCTAACTTCTGGTTCTTAAATGCTGCCTTTGTTTCCTATCCTCTTCCCAAAAGGAAGCTAGGGCGTAGTTTTGCATTATTTTTAAATAATTAGTGCAGTATACATTTCTGGCATTCATTTATAGTTCGACTACTAATTACAAAACCTCTCAGCCATGAGCATGCCAGTTTTGTACTCTACTGGTGGGTGGGTGGAGTTCTACTATATGTGTAATATACAACTTGTCCACTCCGTAGTAAACACGGAAACGGGAACAAACCATATCTCCTGTAAAATGAGAAACATACTTCCTCTTTCTCTAAGCCTAGCATGAGTTAGTACTGCAACTAATAGCAAAACTGCCCTCTTTTAACTATGTTTTACATTCTCCCTTTAATTTAGCATCCTCAAAAACATGATATTGGCTGAAGTCAATTTACAGAAACAGTAAGTACAATAAACCTTATTTTTGTATAAATTGGCTCACATGGTGTTGCAAGGTTTCATTGCTCTACCTTCCAGGTTTCATGTTACAGCATTAACTGTTTCCTCTATTGCATGTTGACATTTGTTCAAAATGTGTAACCCAGTGAACTGAAGTATGCCCAAAAATGACGGAGACTAGTGATGGCAGTACTCTAATCTAGCACTGTAGCTTTGAAGCATTTATGGAGCTGCTGCTTGAATACGTTTTTATCTGGGAAAACATTGAAATAAGCACAAGACTAATCACTTATTTAACACTTGCTAGCAATTCACTCAAGAAGACCAGACAAAAAGTTCCTTTTTTAAGTTGAAAAAAAAGGTCTAAATTAAAGATGTGTTCAAATATTAAGCAAGCTTAGGGAAATTTGCAAACATTAACAAACGTATGACACTTTAACCAGGTCACTTAGACCTAGAAGCATTTGCACAACATTCCAAGCTTGCTTAGTGATTACAGGTTAAGCCATAAAGAACAAGGTTTTGCTCATTCAAATCATTTATTTTATTATTCATTGTATTACATGAATCAAAAAAATAGGTGCATTCAGTAATCAAGTGTCTTAAGCAAATCTAGCCTTCAGTGGCCATCATGTAGATTTGTCATTTTCAGTGGCCAAGACCAATGTCCTTGAATATTCTACTAATAGCCAATAATCCTATTGAGAGCCCATCCACACTATTTGATAGAGATTTGCACTGCTAGTGGCTGCATTTTGAATACTTGAAAATAACCATTTTACCAGAGCAGTCAGTAGGTGGATTGAACTTCAGTTTGTTCCATGAACTGAATGAGTTTATTTTGGCCCAGCAAAGATTTCTAAATTCACACATCATATCGATCCAGGTTTGATTTTAGCTTAGCATGTGATTTAAAACTTCAAACAATGGGAAGCCAACTATGGTGTTCCCATAAAACTCAAACTCAATTTCTACTAAAAGTGATACATTAGAATTAAGCCCTGAAACCACACGTGCACAAAATACACCACATGTCATTTTCAATATTATCCAGAGCACATATCATCCAGCTATTTGAAGGCATAATAAAATGAAGCTATTGTTGCCCGTCATAAAGTAGAAGCAGTGTCTCAAGCTCCTCGTGTTTAAGCAACTTGAATTATGCTACTTCCTCAACCGTCTCTTAGCGTTGGCAAGACAAACATAACTAAAGCTGGCCTTTTGAGGAAGAGCATAGTCTGCTTCGGGACTTGATGTTTTGCAGTCTGATTTTACAGAACTTTAACCAGTAGGCTCGTATTTATGCAAAATGTCCAGGAGGCCATTAGGAGTGGCATTAATCACCAAGGCAATTATTCAAACGTAACGTGATCCAAATGGCACTTGCTGTTCTCAGATTACCTTTGCCACTAATATACCAACTGGAAGCACTCTGGAGGATGGACAAACAATTTTATTTTGTCTAACAATTTGCCAGAAGCATACAATTAAAGAATTGGCTGACTCTTATTGGGATAATGTTATGTCTGTGTGCTACTGCTTAGGCTTATCAAAGCTACCAAATTTAGCAACATTACCAAAGCTAAACGCAGTCCTTTTGCCAAGCTCTAACAATGCCTTATTCCTTGTCCAAATCCTCAGTAGGGTATCCACACAAACAGTTCCTGGGTTAGATTACCCAGGGTTGCCTAGTCCAGCATCGGGCACTTGAGAGCAGTTCAGAAAAGGAGGTGAAATGCAGGCCAGTGCATCCTAGCAACTGCTCCTTAATAGGATACGATGACAAGATCTGCACCTCAGTCATGATTGGCCGAACGAGCCACAGCAGATCAGACCGATATATAATATTTAATCAAGATCAGACAGATCAAATTATGGCATAGCACAATATGTGAACAAGACTGGGTTCAAATAACACATTAACCTTGCTTTTCTACGGCCTGCTGAATAGACAACTGGCTACATATACAAGACAAGACAAACTGACTTGCACACCGCCCAGCAGTGGCTTCGTAAACACCGTTAAGACCGAAACTGAGCCAATCACATGATGTGGAGATTCTATTTTGCTCCTTATGGCCAAGAGCAGCTTAACCTTACTCCATAGAGTATCCTTCTTTTACATAAGCTCCTACCGCATTCCTCCATTTCTCTTCCCTACCATATGCGTTCACACTAGGAAGATTGGAAGCCAATCCTGTTGTTGTTGTTTTTTGCTTAATCTCTTTCTGCCACTTGAAGGTCCCCTTATAACTGCCTAAACAGCTCCCTTCAGCCACTTTCTTCCTCTGCTGGAGAAAGGTTTAAAGTTTAAAGGAAAAAAAAGCATTCAACTAGACCTTGCTCGGGACAAAGAGCCATTCAGAAAGTGCAAACATTTCATAAAACTGCCCCTCTGTACTCAAGTCTTCTGGCTCACAAAAATGGGTGGAGTCTTGGCTGTCTAAATATACAACAAAACAGGAAGCGGGCCAGGAGGCTTGCTTGTAAGAACTTGCTCTCACACAGCTTATCCCCCAATGTTTGAGTGAAATTAGTTCGGATTTGCACGCTGGCCTCAATTCAGACTTTTTCTCGTCCTACACAGACATTGAACCATTTGGTCTAGAAAAACATAGAATTTCTACCTCTAAACTAATTTAACTTGGAAATGTTTAGAAACACTGGGAATGATGTGCATTTTTGCACATCAAGCCTTCTCCAAGGACAGTTCAAAAGGACTTAAGTGAAACACCCTTGAAACTGACATACATTGAAATATCACTGCTTATTGGGTAAACTGATAAAACAGGCAAACCATTTCTCCACAAATTCAGTGCAAATCACCCTCGAGACAATTTAACACAACGCAGGTCTTCACTATCTGCATAAATATCCTGAACAAATTCCAAAAGTCTGTTTTGTTCAACCAAAAGACTCAGTCTTAGAGCCTTCGACGCAGCCACTCTGTTGAAATTTTAAAATAAACAGTCTAGTATCAAGAAATCCCAAGTTAGGACACAACAATGTAGTACTTAATCTAAGCACTTCAGTCAATGAGGAAGACCAGGCATTCCATTGTGTCTAAGTCAGTATCACAACTATTCACGCAAGCTGCAAACATTTTAGTTTATATCTTACCTCAGCCTTGAAATCATGGGATTAAGTTCTACATAAAATTCTCTATGTATTCCAGCCTTGCCTTCACACTATCTACAGCATGGGGGAAAAAACCTATGCAACTGTATGTAGAACAATGGTAAAGGATATATATGCGGATTGCTTGGAAAACCTGCAATACTCTAGCCCAGTTGCAAAAGGCGTGGAAGCTAAAAAGTAGCCATTGCACAGTGACCTACATTAGGCTCAGTGCAATGGGAAGGGAAGGGAAAACCCAAGGAAGATGCACAGAGATCTGGGCTGCAGGATCAAGCTTGTACTGGGCTGCTGCTGGTGCCTGGCTCCGACTCATCTGAAAGGAATTTGAGAAGCCATCGGCTGCCACATCTCTGCTAGCACACACCAGCAATCTTGGGGCAGATGCCTTCTTAAACCAGCATCTGGGGACTGGGCTTGCTGCTCTCACTCCCAGCAAGTAGGTCACCTACTGAGGGAGAGGAAATGGTAAATCGGTAGAAGATGCACGCAACCACACTCCCAGTAGGATTGTTCACATGGAAATAACAATGCGCCAGGATGCCTCCTTGCTCAGCCTGGTGGCAGAAATTAAAGCCAGTTCTCCCAACCCCACTTTAAAGGCCGCCAAGTGTACAATGTCAGACTCTGAAGCAGTTGGCATAATTCACCAGGATTATGTCCCACTTGTATGCTTTCGACTTAAGCAATCGCTTTACCTTCTCTCTTCCCACAAAGGCCTGAAGGATGACGTGGCTTAATGTTTAACAGGCAGGCAGAGTCCGTTCCTCAGAGCTGTTGCTTAAAAACCGGTTTAACCGCTTGAGCAAATCTCCCAGTAGAGGTGGTAAAATGGCATCCGAGAGGCAACACCCAGGGCCTCCCTCTGAATATTTGAGCAGCAGCAGCAGGAGGGATGTGGAAGAGAAACGCTTCAACCCTCACCCCTCCCGAGAGATTGATAGGGAAGAGAAAGGTCAGATGGATTTACGCTTGCCGATCCATGCCTACTTTGCCACTCCGGCTGCTCTGAGGAGAGCTAATCTTTTTCTAAGCCCCAAACCAGAGCTGGTGGCTCCTCTACTCATTTCTGCATCGATTAAAAAAACAAAAAGATCCTGGCCGAGCCTGCGGAAAAAGCTGCATGGAAGAGTCTGGCGTGAAGTCAAGGCCCGAGGCGTCGCCCTTGCTCTTTCAAAAATATGCCCCCATGTGGGAGCAGCCGAGCACAGTGAAGCAACCCGGGGATCCACTGCTGGAGAGAGAGCCATCTTGGCTGGAGGAAAGAGAAGGGAGAGCCCGAGTGGCTCTCCTGTCCTTACTCTGGATCTTGGCCCTACAAACCAAGGGAAGCAAGCGGCTTCAGCCGGGCTACGCCTGGCACAGCCTCCCCACTGCCAAGTGGGCAGATGCCAGCAGGAAGAAGCTCGCTCTGGTCTGACAAGAGGGCTGCTGTTGCTGCAGCAGCTGCTGTTCCTCCTCCTCCTGCTCCTCCAACATGGCTGAGCTCACCCTTCCTAGGGGTCAGGGCTGGGGGAGGAGAGGCTGAGCAATGCCGCCAACACCCAGCTTGAAGCTTCCAGGGCAGGAGCTCAGGGCGAGTCCTCCCCACCCCTTGCCCATCTGCCTGAAGAAGCAGCAGCAGAGGAAGGCAGGCAGGCAGCGCCGCCATGTCTAAGCAACCCTCTCCCTCTGCTGCAAACAGTGGGGGAGAGGCTGCCTGCCCCAACCATCCCATGGAGCTGCTGCTGCTGCTGGAGAGACATAGAAGGGCACAGCCTTCTGCCTTAAGAGCCCTGGGAGCGCTCAGCAGAAGAGCAGGCAGGGCTGGAGCCCAGCCAGGACTTGCTGGCTTGCTGCAAAACGGCCACCATCTTTCCCCGTCCCTCCCTTGCAAGACAGCGAGGAGAAGGCGAGGCATCTCGGCTTCCTCTCCGCTCCGTCCGAGGGGAGAGGCAGGGCCCCAACCAAGGGGCTGTCCGGGGACCAAAGAAAGCCTCTTGGAGCAGCTCCTGCAAGGCGGAAAAGGAGAGAGAGCAAACAAAGAGTCCCTCTGGGAGCCAGCCTCGCACACGGTCCCCCCCACACCAGGCACGGCTCCAGCCTGCCCGCCTCTGAACAGAGAACCGGCCAAACTCCATTTTGCTTCCCTTCCTCACACCCTGGACTGTGTTGTGGGGGAGAGCTGAGCAATGCCAACTCGCTTCCATTGCTGCGGATCGCTGGCTCTCTTGCTTGGAAAAGGAAAAGCATTCAGCAAAATAACAAAGAAACAAAAAGCCTTTCTAAGGACTGCAGGAAGCCAACCTCTCTCTCTCTCTCCGCTTGTCTTTGCTTGCAATAAGGAAAAAAACAAAGGCACCCCCGCCCTTCTGCCTGATTTTCAAGGGCAGCAGCTTGGCAGCTTCTCTGAAATCCGCCTGGATCCATCGAGCAGCCCCTCCAGCTCAAGCCCAGCGCTTTGTTTGGCCAAGATGGAAGAAAAGGGATCGGTTCCTGGTGGTCGATCCCCCCCCCTCCTCCAAGCCGCCCAGATCGTTAACCACATTTCCCCCTCCACCCAACCGAAAGTAGCTTGGATATCCATCCTGGAGGAAGCCCTTTTGTCGCAGAGAGAGAGAGAGGGGCCTGCTCTCTTCTTCCCCTGCCAGGGTGAACGCTTTACTTACCCGCACACCATTCCTGATGCAGATCTGGAGGTGAAGTTGGGGGAGGCTGGGGCATATAAAAAGGGCGGAAAAAAGCCCACTATTGCTAAATATTGGTTACATGCTCTCTGATCTGCCGCAAATTTGCAAATCAAATCTCCTCCAGGCATGTCTATGGCTAAAAACAACAGAACCAAACCAAAATAATAAAAGAAAGGAGGGGAGGGGGGTTTAAGACATCTTACGGATTTTGACTGCGGCCAATTTGGGCTGCCTTAAGTCGGTACATTTCGCGATTTATGCCGCACCTCGAGACAACGGCGTGGTCTTTTCTTCCCACCCCACCCCACCCCACCTTTTTTTTTTAAAAAAAAAAAAAAACATCAATTCCTGCCTGATCTGTCCATGTTAGTGTGGCTACGCCTGATTAAGTTACTGTAGGTCAACATCTCAAGCATCTCTAAGCCTTCAGAAGCAATTGGTTTAGATCAACAAGACAAATATATATAGATATATAGATATATGACATGCAGATGAAGCCTGAAAGAAATAAACCAGGAGAACTGCAGTTAACATTAACATGAAAACTACACTTATTAAGAAGGACAGAATGGATCGGGTACTTACAATGTGAAAGGACAAAAGGAAAGGATCCTGCCTGTTTTGCAAGACTCTCAAACGGTGCCTACCTCTATAGCTTTAACCACGTTACCTTGTTAGCAAGGAAGGATTTAAACTTTTTTTAAAAGATGGCCAGGTTACTTTTTTTTTTTTAAAGTGTTTCGGACTGATCTCGAAATGTACACTTCAGGCGAGAGAGAGAGAGAGAGAGAAGCCAGCGCTTTCCAAAAAAAAGATCAAAAGACGCGTGTGATTGACTTTGTTTGGTCATGCAAAACTGGGACTTGCTGGCGTTAAGGGCGTGCCATGACCTAGTTAAGACACGAGAGCAAGACGGGCTCCGAGTCAAGACGGGGAAAGGAAAAAACAAAAAACAACAAATCCGGCTTTTTATCACGTCTTCCTCCTTCCTCGGGGGTCCTTCTAAAAGGCGGCCAGGCATTACACCGCGAGCGGGGAAGCGCTCCTGCCCCGGCCCGCCCGCGAACAAAGGCAAACCCAGCTGGCCACTTTTCATTCCCTTTTCATTTTTGCAGAAAAACATGGCCGAGCGCTCGCGCGCCCGCCCTCCCCGTTCCTCTCCGGCCGCCTCTCCTCGGCCGTCTGCGGGGCTCGCCTCGCGCGCCGCCTCTAATAACGCCAGCCCGATGCAAGCGGCGCCCCGATTGGCTGAGCCCGCCCGGGGCCCCTCCGACCAGCCAATTGCCACGCCGAGGCTCCCCGTTACCCACCCACCCCCAAAAAAGCCCCCCCCCCGTGACCAAACCGCCCCCGAGCTCGACAAAGCCGCCCTGGGAAGGCGAGGGAAGGGAAGGGGGGCGAGGGCCGGCTTGGAAGGCAGAATGGAAGCCGCCTCCTGATTGGCTGGCCGGGCGCCTTTCATCAGCTCCCCTCCCCTCCCTGCCTCGAATCGTAAAAATGACACATTGTAACAAAACGGGGGCGCCCCCTTCTCCTTCCTCCCCCGCCCGACGGGGAAGGGAAGGGAAGGGGCCGCTGAGCACCGCGGATCCCTGCCAACCTTGGAGAAGGGGGGGGACTCCCCCAGTTTCAAATGTGTCCCCCCACCCTCCAGCAGTCCCCCACACAAGCCTTAACAGAGTCTCAGCCTCTCACCCCCCCGCTCCCAGCCATTTCTCCCCCCCCCTTCTCGCAGCCCCTCTTTTTTTCTCGCTCGCCCACCCACCCACCACCACCACCACCATCATCCCCGGTGGGTCTTGTCCGGCCCGGGCCCCGCTTCCCCTCCTTTAGGTAAAGCTAGTCGGCAGATTCCACGCGGGCGCGGGGCGGGCGGGGGTCCGGTGGGGAGGGGGGGTCCGGCGGGGGGGAAAGCCCGGGCCTTGATGGGCGGGGCGGGGCGCGCGGGGGCGGCGGGGCCGGGGGGGGCTGCGCGGCGCGGCGCAGCTGCCGTGAATGTGCCTTCGGCGGAGGGCGGTTAGCCATTCGCCCAGCTCCCTGGCGGAGAATTGTGGGATGCCTGAGCAGCCGCCGAAGGAAGGAGGCAGGCGGGCAGCGCGCACACACAATATGTGCTGGCTCGCCAAGCGGAGGAAAAGCGCCCAGGCGGCAGGAGGCGCCCCGGCCCCGCGGAAGGGAGCCCGCGGCCCCGTCTGAAGGAGGAGGAGGAGGAGGAGCGGCGGCGGCCGAGGCCGAGGAGGAGGAGGAGGCGGCGGCGGAGGCGGCGGCCTCTCCCGGCCCGCGGACGGACGGACGATCGGCCCGGCGGACAATGTCTTTCAAAGAGAGCAAGGCGGCGGCGGCGGCGGCGGCGGACCGAGCCAAGCCGAGCGAGGAGCCGGTCCGCAAACTGAGTTCAAGTGAGCGCCGCTGCCCCTGCCTGCCTTCCTTCCTTCCCCCCGGTGGCTCCGATGGGGCAGCAATAGCAGCAGCAGCAGCAACGGCGCCGCTTCTCCCCCCCCGCCCCCCGGTGGCTGGCCGGGGCTGCGAGGCGGAGGGGGCCCTGGCTCCTTTCCTCCTCCTGTCCTCTTTCCTCCCTCTTTCTCCTTCTCTCCTTTCCCCCCCTCCACCCCCTTTCTAACTCCGGGGCTTCAACCTCCCTCCCTCTCCCCCCCTCCCCAGGTTGGATCAACGGCATGGAGAGCGGCCCGGCGGGTCCCTCGGCTGAGAAGAAAAATCACCACTGGAAAAGTTACAAGTTGATTATTGACCCGGCGCTGAAGAAAGGCCAGCACAAACTCTACCGCTACGATGGGCAGCACTTCAGCATTCCTGTAAGGGGGGGGGGGGGTCCCCAGGGGGGAAGGGAGGAAAAGAGAAAAGAAAGCTTCCCTTGCATGCATGCATGTCTTCTCTCCCCCCACCCCTTTTCTCTTCCACCTCCCAAAAACACCTCGAAAACCTGACCCTCTTTCTAGGGAAGTGCAGAGAGCTTTCTTGATGTCCTGGGGGAGAAAAAGCTTGCTAGGAAACAAGCAGCAAGATACTGAAGTTACACCCCCTGACCTAATGCAGCCTGTCAGGAAAAAGAAAAGGCTGCAGCTTTCTTTTGCAGCTCCTTCATCTCCCGTGGCATTTAAAGCCCCCCCACCTTTTAAAAAAAATAAGCCTGTCCTTTGGCTTCCTTGCTTTGCAATTCTGCAGGGTAAAGTTTTTTTGCCCTGCTGGCAAAGATGGAATGGCTACCTGCTGACTCTTCGGGAGGGGAGTGACATCCCCTTGCTGCTTTTCCATTGATTTTTTTTTTTAATTATTCTTTTTTTGCAGAATCCCAGTCTGGCCCCCGTGGAGTGCGTGGAGGACCCCAGGATAGGACGCATCTGGACCAAAACGAAAGAACTGGAACTCTCCGTCCCGAAATTTAAGGTAGGGGGGGGGCTGAGCGGGACTTTGGTGGTAGTGCTGGTGCTCCTGTCTGCTTGAAGTCTCTTTGGGCTTTCTTGTTTGTTGAGCAATTAGTGTAGCCAAAGACAGCCAGGTGAAGAAGTTGAGTTGCTGTTTGTCAAAAGTTGGCTGAATTGAGGCAGACAAGCTGCTTTCCAGATTGTCAGTTGTTGTGTAAACAAGGCATGGCCAAGGAGGTAGCAACCTGGGAGTTTTCATTGAGCCGCTAGCATAAGAGGAGGGGGAAGGCTCTCCCATTGAGCAGAAGCATTTTAAACTTTCATTTCACTCTCCCTTTCAAGAGAAGCGTCTTAAACTTTCATTTTTCCCACCAAACCGTTGACTGACTCCCACCCCTGGTTTTTTTTTTCCTCCCTCCCTCCCTCCCTCTTCCTTCCTTCCTTCCTCCCTTCCCCATCCCTCGTGTTCCGGGCTCTGCTTCCTCCCCCACCCTCATGAACTAACCCTCCAGATTGATGAGTTTTATGTGGGGCCCGTGCCCCCCAAGCAAGTCACTTTCGCCAAGCTGAACGACAACATCCGTGAAAACTTCCTGACCGACATGTGCAAAAAATACGGCGAGGTGGAAGAAGTGGAGATTTTGTACAACCCCAAGAACAGGAAGCACCTGGGCATCGCCAAAGTCATCTTTGCCACCGTCAAAGGTGCCCGGGAAGCTGTTCAGCACCTGCACAACACTTCAGTCATGGGGAATATCATCCACGTGCAGCTGGATACAAAAGGTGGGGGACCCCCTTGGATGCAGTCTTTCCTCCATCTTGCTGTTTCCTTTCCTTACCTTTTGCTCCGGTCCTGGAGGGGGGGGTTCATTTGCAGATCTCGGGGAGGGCTGTTAGTTAATTAAAAGGGGGAGACTATTAAATGGCTGTCCCTCCCTCCCTCCCTCTCTCTCTCTCTCACACATACACACACCCCTGTGTCTCCTTGCTTTTCTGGGTTTTTGGTTGTCACGTGGAGTTGAATGTGTTGTCGGTTGCTAAGAGACAGGCCTGTAATTTAGCAAATGCTGCCATCCGCTCACTTTCACTCATTCACTCCCTCACTCTTGCTGACCCATCACTTGCCAAGCTGCCCTCTCCTCACCCTTTCCTTGTACCTCTTGGCCCAAAGTATACTTTGCCCTTAAAAGATGGTGGGGGCGTGGGTGGAAGAATTCCCTTTAGAAAAATGTCTGAGAAAATAATCTGGAAGGTTTATCCCCTGCAAGGGGGGATTACAGCAGAGCCCTTCCTTTTATCTTGTCCCTTTACTGTGGAAATCAATATATTCTTAAAGGGGACTGCAAAAATCTTTCTTGCCTTGTCTCTTAAAGAGACAGTATACTCTTATTCCTTCCGAGTTGAGAGTCTGGCGTACTGGCCCTGCTGAGCATAAGCAAAGCAACTAAGGATGAATGGAATGGTGTATATAATTCCTAAATGGATAAGAAATAGGTTTTTTTTTCTTGCAATTTTTTTTCCTCCTCTTCTTTGTGGCCTGCAGCAAAGAAACATACTTCAGTCATTCAGACTAATTTGTTACTTTAATATATAACATGTAACTTGTTTTTTCGAGAACCAGGAGAATCCCTTTAAAAAGAAGGTGGGAATGTTACATTTTGGAGCAAAAAGGGTTGAAAAGCCTATGTAAACAAAGACATTATTTTTGTATATTGAAATTCTTTTATTTTTAAAAGCGTTTGTGCTAAAGTTTCAAACTGCGTGTTGTTTTCAGTGCTAAATGCTGGAACACCACTTTGATCCAGTTCACTGAATTTCAGCGGAAGTAAAACATTTTTTCACCCGTGTTGTGACCAGAGGATTCAGACATGCATATTAGAAAAAAATGGATTGATCAATGAAGAGGAAATATAGGTCAGGTAGACAGCTTTGCTATTCAGTGTACTTTCCACATTATTTTGAGGCACCATTGCATTAATTCTGCCTAGTGACATATAATCAATAAACGATATCACCATCTGTGATTTCAGCTTTGCCCTGAGTACTTTGTGAAACATCAGTTGAGCTTTTAATATTTTCAGTTCAGCCCAACCCTAACTTTATTAGTTTGGAGTAATTCCAGTGAGTTAAACAACATTTACTTACGAGCGATTGTAGCCTGAAGTCTTTCTGGCTTTAAATGAAAACAATGTGAAATCTTCATAATTCTTACTTAATTGCTTGAAACTTCAGGCTGCTATTGTATGAAAACTTAACATTAGTATTTTGCATGTGTTTTGACCGCTTATTGCTAATAAAAATGAAGTTATAGGTTTCTGTATAAATACTAGCCTTTGAAATAATTGTTTCCTCTTTGGATTCTGACATATCCAATACTTTTTAGTTAATGATGTCACGTTCAGTGTTAAAGAGAGTGCATAATGCTTAAATGTTGGCCTCTGAACTATAACTCCAGAGATCTTAAAAGTGTTGTAACTTTAACTGTGAGTCATTTAAGGTGAAACTTGTATGATAGTGTATAGTAAGAGTGTGGCTGTTGCTAATACTGAGATAATAAGGCCTATCTAGTGATACCTTGATTTTTTTGTGTGTGTAACTGAGACAGTAACCTGCCCTTTCAAATTACACAGTCTTGTCTCATAATTGAGTGTGATAATCGGGGGCTGAGGCTAAGAGCTACTGGTGCTCCCAGAAGACTTCAGTTTAGTCAAGAGTTCAGTAGGTAATGGCTTTTCAGGCCCTCAGCCTGTGTGATGGGCTTCTCCTGCAAGAATTCTGATCAGATTAACTAAGAGAGAAATGCTAAGTACATGCAGCTTCACACAACTGCATTGGGATTGCAAGAACAAGAGCAAGGCTAAACTAGTTGCCCCTTTGGAGAAGCTCAGAAGCAAGAGATGGAAGCAGATATAAAGCTTCTGATTATTCCCCGAGTCTCTTCTCTCCTCATAACTCTTCTTCTCTCCCTGTTCTCCACAATTGACATTCAGGAGCTGCTAGATCTGAACATAGGGGTAGATCACAGCCATTAAATTAAGATAACTTCCTTCTCCATGGACAGAGGAACCATTGTGCCATTATATGGTGACTTGTAAAGTCATTATTTTTACCATTTAGACACCTGGAAGTGAGATAAACCCCACCCCCTCTTCTTGATTTTCATGCAGACAGAGGTCACTAATGGACAACCCTGAAGTCCAGAAGAGAGATCCGTTGCTTTCTCCATTTAAAGGCCAAAGTGAGGGTTCTAGGTCATTCTAGACATTGGCCCATTGGTCTTCTTTAACAGTGATTTTGTTACCTCTCCAGGTGAGAAGCGCATGCATTTTTATGAGCTCCTTGTGAACGGGCTCTACACTCCGCAGACTTTGCCAGTGGAGACTGAACAAGACGCGTCCCCCACCCTCAGTGAGACCCTGCAGGTATGTTTGGAACTTGGTTTATTTTAAGTGATGCTCCAGGCTTGGCACCTGGGCTAAGAAGAGCTTTGTGGACAGCAAACTATGATTTGGATATTCTGGACTGTCTGCCTGACCCAAGAAGAACGTGACTGAGATTGATGACACATTAGTTCTGGTTTTCCCTTTGGCAGTCAAACTTTGGAATAGACCCCAATCATGGCTGGGGAATTCTGGACATTGAACTCCAACACATCTTAAAGGGGCCACATTTGACATTGAATTAGAGTATATATTTCATTCCCTAACAAAATTCATTGTATTTTATTTAGTTCATTTCTATATATCTGTCCCTCTCAGTCCAGTTGACTCTCAAAATAACCGGAGTAGCCTTGTACATTTCATGTGAGCTTAACCATTTATATGACTGACTTGTCAAAATCATCTTGAAAGTTGCTGAGTTTCTTCTGAGCTCCTATTGTGGTCAACAGATAGTAGTCAGTAGACTTCCTGACAGTGTGACGTGTTCCTGATGTCCATTTCTTGTGGTTTCTATATCTGGCCAGTTGACCACGATAAAACTGGATTTTGACTGCTTATCTTAGTAATCTGCTTCCGGGTGATTGAAGCAGGGACCTTTGAAGGAAACCACAAACTTTGATTTTACTCTGTGCCCAGGTTGAAACAAAGCTTCATCCTAGTTAGGTGGGCGAAGACCTACATTTCCATATTTTTAACTGATTTCAGTTGAAATTGGTTTGTGAGAGCCGCTTTAAGAAGTCACCTAGTCCAGTTTTGAAGTCTGAGCAGGAGAGAGAGCTGTCTTGAAGGAGTGTTAATAATTGAAGTTTGACCCTAGACATTTGGACAAGGGATGTAAAGAACGCTAGTTGTTTGCCAGTTGCAAAACACCACAACCAGATGCTAACAAAACAAAAATAGGTGTTTACTGGAGGTGTCACTTCCTTTTTTTAAAAAAAGAAAATCAGGATTCCTTATTCCATCGGCCGCTAACCCTTTGTAAGTCATTTAGACTGAATTGGTGTTTAATTAAGTATAAAGAGCTTCCATCCATTGTGAGAGTTCACTTTTGACTAGCAAGAATTCAAATGAATATTTTAAATCTATCCATGTTCAGGATAGGTTTCCTGGGAAGCCAGCTCCCTCCTATTGATGGAAGCACCTGTTGCCTAGAATTTTAAATGCCTCTCTTCGGCTCCGCCTTCCCTTTTTTTTTTTCAATCTTCAATCTCCAATTGCTTAAATGGCATAATTTTATTCGATCAGGCCAGTGTACGTAAAAAGGCAACAGTTGGTTTGGGACGATGCCCTTTATCTCTTCGTTTCCGGCTGCCTTTTGGAAGTTTGATTTAAAAAAAAAAAGCTGTGAAACTGAACTCCGTTGAGCAACTTCTGCATGTGGTTCCCCTTGTTTGAAGCATTATCTCTTCTTGGGATACAGAACCAATGACTTTGCCGGATGTTTTTTTAAAAAAATACATCAGTGTTTCTTCTACAGGCATCCTTCAGAATTGTAGAGGAAACATTGTGTTATTTTTTTTAAACCTGTTACAGTTGCCCAACTCTCTTCCTTTTCCCTCAGCTTCCTGTTTGTAGAGTTTAATTGATCCAGAATTAAGAATGACATTTCACATTCCTGATGCTTAGCTCTCGGAATCCAGTCTGATCAAGCATCTCCCCCTGGGTTTTCTTACAAAGCAAAGGAATTTCAGAGCGATCTTTCTCGCCAGGCTTTATAAAAATCCTTCCGTTCAACAGCCAGGTTCAGGGGCACTTAATGGTGGGAAATAATACTAAGACCCTTTTCCTGGACCCCACAGGTACTTGGGGCTCTGTTTCTTTATAGGGTTCGGTTTTATTGATCGTGACCTTGTGGTTACCCATTTATTTATTTCAATATATATGGCTGCCCATCTCAACGTTTTAGTTTCAAGACTGATTCCTGCTACCACTGAATGAGACATATGTAGATTGTATATAAGGGGTTGATTGTGGGTGTGTGTATATATTGGTAGTTCTTGACTTATGACTGTTTGTTTAATGACAGTTCAAAGTTACAATAGACTTGGAAAAAATAAGAAATGAGCTATACTTATAACTGTTGCATGTTATCACAATATGGGCACTCGACAACTTTGCACACTTACCACCGTTTGCAACATCTTGCAGTCCTGTAATCATGATCTGGGACCCTTATTTGTCCCATTGAGGAAGCTATATTCCATGTGGTTCGCTTAACACCCACCGTAAAAATTGTAAAACCCGCTCCAATTCAAACTTACGACAGAAATTCCAGGCCTGTTGGTGGTAGTAAATCCAGTATGTAAATCCATATATTTCGTGCAATGTTTAACATCCGTCTCATTTTGAAAGTTTCCTTTTTATTTCGCTCCGCACTTCAGACTCACGAAACCGCTGAAGATGTCAGAGTAAATTTTAATTGACAGCAATCATTGGTGGCTGCTCTTCTGGTTCTTAACAATCCATATCTGGAGATATGCCACTGGCCCTGCCAGGTCTTCTCGGTATTTTATTATCGAAGCCCTAGCTTTTTTTTTTTTTTTAAGTGTGTTTAATTCTGCACAGGAATTTTTTTTTTAAAAAAAAGACAGATGAATAGATTAGAGGAAAGAGTGACTTCAGTGTCAGGAACATTTTGTGCCACGGCTGTGTTTCCTTCTCGGCATCTAAGACAAACTTTGTGCAAGTCAGGTGACACCCTCAGTGAGACTTGGCAGTTGCCCATTCAACCAGGGTTAGCAGCTAAGCAAGACCCACAGCTCAATCCCCGCCCAAGGGGAGGGGGGAGTCATGCTATGAGGACATGTATTTTGTACTTGCTGGCTGGGGAATTCTGGGAGTTGAAGTCCTCAAGCCTTAAAAGTTGCCAAGTTTGGAGAGCCCTATTCTAGTAGGTTTCACCTGTTCATTACCAGTCTCCCTTGCCTTTTTTTTTTCTGCAGCTGGCCGACACTCTGAAACGGCTCAAGGACAGCGGTCTTTCTTCAGCAGGATCCTCTACCACCCCAAACAGCAGCACCCCATTTTCCCACGACACGGCCTTTTCCAGTTGTCGACAAGACACCCCCAACTCCTACAGCCAGTTCACCCCCCAGTCCCAAGGAACGCCTCTGACCCCACGCCTGGGGACCCCCTTTTCGCAAGACTCCGCCTACTCTAGTCGACAGACCACACCGGCCTACCATTTTGGACAGGACTCCAGCTACAAACCCCGGAGGCACGAAACGAAATTCACGGATGCTTATAACCGCCGTCTGGGCCACCACTACATGCATAACTCAGCCGGGACTTTCCGAAGCTCCGAGCATCAGTTCGGCGCCTTCAAGCCCCATCAGCCGGAAACAGTGCAATATCCCCAGGCATCCCCCGTGAGTCACTCAGGTGCTTCGACGTACAAATCCGCCTTCTCCCCCTACCAAGCCCCAGCCACGTACTCCCAGCCCGAAGAGCCCCAATTTTCTCAAACGTCCCGGGAAGTAGAATACCGGCGGCCCCCACCCCCACCTCCCGCCGAGGTGACCGTCGAAAGTAGCCCAGCTCCTCCTGCGGAATTTGTTCCTGCAAAGGACAAACCGGAGGAGCCCCCTCCTCTTCCTCCTCCACCGCCCCCGGAGCCCGACAGTCTTAACGAGCCCTCCATTGGGCCGTCGTTCGGCCAGACTCCAGAAGGGAGCGAGACGCCCGGCACCCCGACTGTAGAATCAGAAAGTCAGCCTAACAGTTTGGACTCGAGGATCGAAATGCTTTTAAAAGAGCAGAGAACAAAACTCTATTTTCTCAACGAGCACGACTCGGACAATGAGATACGAATGGAAGGCAGTCCCATTTCTTCGTCCTCTTCCCAGCTTTCCCCGATCCCGAACTCGCAGCCCAGCTATCGAGCGCAAACCCCTTCCTCGCGTCCTTCCAGCACCGGCTTGGAAGACATCAGCCCGACCCCGTTGCCCGATTCAGATGACGACGAGCCCATCCTCGGGGTAGCTTCCGCCTGCCAGAACTCAAGAGGGGCAACCGAGGCGAGCGTCACACCTGTGGACCAGCTGAACAGGACCTCCCAATCGGAGCCCTTGGAGGCTAAAGAAACGCAGCCGTCTAGCAGCAGCCCTGTGCCGGAAAAAATGGAAGAGGTAAGGGAGCAGATGTGCGGGTAACCCCTGGCTTAGGAGCACAGTAGAGCCCAAAATATCCATCAGTAAGGGAGACATTGCTTAGGTAAGTTTTGCTTCATTTTTTGACTTTTCTCGCACAGTTGTTAAGTGACTCACGAAAGTTGTAAAGTAAGAAATGTGATTGTTCAGTGAATCTGGCTACCCTATTGACTTTGCTTTGTCGGAAGTTCACAAAAGGTCACAAAATCACATGACCCCAGGACACGGTGACTGTCGTACATACAAGTCAGTTGCCATGCGTCCAAATTTTGATCACAAAGTGTGAAAAACTGTTATTAGTTCCTTCTTTCAGGGCCTTGTAACTTCAAAAGGTCACTAAACAAATCATCGTAAGTTGAGAACTTACCTGTATTGGTGGCAGTTGCAGACATTCAACCTTGTCTGAGAAATCCATTGGAATCTGCACCCACGGGGTGCACAGGTATTCTTTGACTTACGATCCATTCAATATAACGACCAAAGTTACAACGATACTGAAAAACGGTATTTACAACCAGTTCTCATATTTGCAACAGAAGGTCCAGTCCGAATTGGGGTCGTAAATCGAGGACGACTAATGTAGTAAATAAGCATGGATTATGTATCGCTTTGTAACGCACGAGATGTTCAATTGTAAAACAGGATCTTTTATCCTGCTTGAATATCATATCGTTTTGGAAATGATTACAGACGACACCGGAGATTTGCGGGGAGGAGAAGGAAAAAAAAAAAGAATTATTCTGTTTATGCACGAAGACACCAATTTGCTAATATTGGAAATAAAAAAATAATCCCAGCCAATGCTCTCGCTAGCCGTGCGATAGAAATTCCCCTCTCTGTGTCAGCTGGTTGGAGTTTAGCAGAAAGATGCTTCTGTGTTCCGTCCTGCGATGATAAGACTTCCCGTGGGGAGCCCGCATTCATCCCGGGAGTGTGTTGGGTTTTTTTGGTCACCTGGGATGCCCGTTTATTGCTGGGAGCAATTGATCCATTGGACAGGGAAGGCTTTTGAATCTTCTCTTGAATGGCTTTTCAAAAGGAGTTCAGCTATTTTTATGAGCGGTCGTATTGTATCGTGATACACATTTTGATTCCAACAAAAATTCAGATAATAGCTAAACATCTGGCTAAACGTCGCTTTAAGAAGAGGGCTTTAATTTTTTGTTTGTTTTATTTGTTTTATTTATAATATAACATTCAATTTTCATCAGTGTGTGGTCTGGATACAGTTATGCTTAAGTAGTCATAATACACATCTTCATTGTAGTATTCATCACTGTAATAGTAATAATATAATAACATAATATAATAACAATAACACTTAACATCATCTTATTTAACAACTCTCTGCTTAAACATTGCCTCATTTTATATCTCCTCCTTTCTAACTTCTGTTTCTATTGTCCAGCCGTTGATAAAATATGTCCCATATAAAAAAATATTCAGTTTCTTCTTTATCCTTAATAGTAAAGCGTTAGTCTATCCATTTCTGCACATTCTAATCTTTTCTTAAATTACAATCAAGATCCCTCAGATGGGATCTCCTCATTTTTCCCTTGTTGCGCAAATACAATTCTAGTTGCGGTTAGTATATGCAAGATCAAATTGTAGTCTTTTTAATCATATTTTTCTGGTAGAATGCCCAGCAAGAATATCTCTTGTTTCAGATCTATATGTTCCTTCGTCATTTTTTCTCACCCATGAATGTATTTTTGTCCAATATGAAAGAAAGAAGGCTTTAATTTACTTGAGATATTTACAAATCTTTAGTCAGGTTCAGTCTGTGTATTTATACCTCAGCCCTATTGAATGGGATGGGATCTATTCCCAATGGATCAACCAAGGATCCACTTGCAGGTTCCTTGGATATATAGAAGGATCGTGAAATCCAGCCTCCTCTGTTCTATCCTCTTGTACCATCCTTCCTGTGATTTTCTTAGCATTTTCTCCTGTAATCCTTGGGCCGTCTCGCCTCCATTGGCCAATGACTTTCCCGTTCCAGAATTATACATGTAGTCCTCGACTTAGGACCACCATTGAGCCCCAGATTTCTCATGCTAAGCAAGATATTTCTTAAGCGAGCTTTGCCCCGTTCTGTAACCATTCTTGCCACAGTTGTTAAAAGTGACTCCCTGCGGTTGTTCAGTTCGTAACAAGGTTTGTTAAGTGAACCTGGCTTCCTCGTGGACTTAAGGTCGCAAAAGATAGTGATCACATGACACCCCCCGTCCCAGGACACTTTACACCGTCCGTTGCCAAGCATCTGAATTTTGATCACATGACCATGGGGAGGCTTGCAATGGTTGTAAGTGTGAAAAATGATCACAAGTCACTTTTTTTAGTGCCATGGTAACTTTGAACGGTCACTAAACGAACTCTTGTTAAGTCTAGAACTACCCATATATAAATAATTCTTGTTCTAGCTACTGAGTTTAAATTCAATGGTTCTTCTCTTCCTTTTTCCCTTTCCCTTTCCCTTCCTCCTCCTCTTCCTCCTGTCTCCCTTCTCTTCTCCTTCTCCAGCTAAAGGCATTCATCTGTTGGTCTCTCCTATCGTTCTTGTTTATAACTGGTCCAAAAATATGTTCTTAATTGGAAAACATTTTACCAGCTCTTCCTAATTAACCCGTTAAACGATACAGTGCCTTCTTCTGATTTACTGAAGATTAGAAAGGCAGTTGTGATTGCAGACAACAGTACCTCCTTCCTCCTGATGTGTCTTGATTCAGCTTTTGAGGCTTTCCAAGTTGGTGCATTTTTTTTTTTTTTGCCAAGCGATGTTGTTGTGGCTTTTAAGGATCCCTGATGTTGACGTGAGATCTTTTTTTGGGTTTCCTCCTTCTCAAGTCTTCTCACTTGTCCTTTTCCTTTTCCCCCAAGTCCTCCTGGTGGGAGGCGGGCACTCATTACAAAGCAGCACCTGAGCCTGTCGGATGGTGTGGCACAAACAGACACCACCCTGGCATTTTTCTACAACCCAAGGTAGTCTGGGGAGCGAGTAGCAATTCCCTGGAGAAGAACTCGCTCCATTCTTTGGGTCTCCAAAGACCAGCTTAAATTTCCCTCCTGCGAGAATTGAATAAAGCAGCGTAAATGAAACCCCGTGTTGTTCAATTTTCTCTCCTCCTGGCGTGGTGCCCGTTTTGTCTCTTTTAACAAGCATCTGGATGGCTTTGCAGCTGTTGCTGTACTTAGGCCCTCGTCTCAGTCTCTGGCAGGTGACAGGTGTCAAACAATGGAGTTTTGCTTACCAGTAGATTTCTTAGCACAGGTAAAGGTAGGCCTGGGACAAAGGGCAGGCACTGGGCTAGGATGCTTGGCTGAGAAAAAATGTGTAACCGATGCAAAGTGTCTGTTCTTGACAATCCCATTGCCTGATTTTTCTTACTGTTGTTATTAATCGTGTACACGTTTTACTTCAAAGAGTTTCCCATCAATACAGATAGTCCTTGACTTACAACAGATCGTTTAATGACCTTTCAAAGTTACAACAGCACTGAAAAAAAGGGACAGGGCCATTTTTCACTCTTACGACCATTGCAGCCTCCCCATGGTCATGTGATCAAAATTCAGATGCTTGGCAATGGACTCATATTTATGGCAGTTGCCATCTCCCGGGGTCATGTGATCCTCTTTTGTGACCACCTGGCCAGCAAAGTCAACGGGGAAGGCAGATTCACTTAACAATTGTATTACTAACTTAACTGCAGTGATTGATTTAGCAACTGTGGCAAGAAAAATCATAAAGTGGGGCAAAATTCACTTAACGAATGTTTTGCTTAGCGACAGAAATTTTGGGCTCGATTGTGGTCGTAAATCGAGGACTACTTGCATACTTTTGCAAAATCATGATTCTAGTCATCTTGACTGGAAGGACCAGTGAAAGACAAGGCAACAACTTCGAAGTAGTCCAAATTAGTGGGCTACCAATGGGAGGGGATAGAGAGCAGGTTCCACTCTCTTGTAGCATGGATGATATTACCTAGTTCGGTCGTGAAACCGAAAACCACCAAGCTCAGAGAATACCAAAGGCCCCACAGGTCAACCCTGAGCTGCAAATATTCTGTTCTATCCATAGAGGTCACTGTCAGAAGGTGATTCTCTGGTCTGGGGTCCCAGTTGACCAATGCAAACTAGATCAGGGATGTGTGCTCTCAACTTCTAGATTGCCACCTTCTCAGTGAAGAAAAGAAAGCTTTGGGAAAAGAGATGGATTGATCTAGATTGGGCCATAAGGTAAATAAAAACGACACCTGCAAGATCAGAAAGGAATCTGAATCCCGAATTGCAGATTAGGGGTTTAAAAAGTGGGAAAGTTGAAGGCCATTATTGGTTAGGTTGGTCCGATGTAATCTTTGGGCCTCTGGTCTGCACAGTGTTGCTTTTTCTAGGTAAAGGTAAAAGTAAAGGTTCCCCTTGCACATATGTACTAGTCATTCCCAATTCTTAGGGGGCAGTGCTCATCTCCGTTTCAAAGCCGAAGAGCCAGCGCTGTCTGAAGGCGTCTCCGTGGTCATGTGGCCGGCATGACTCAATGCCAAAGCCGCGTGGAACGCTGTTACCTTCCCACCGAAGGTGGTCCCAATTTTTCTACTTGCATTTTTTACCTGCTTTTTAACTGCTAGGTTGGCAGAAGCTCGGACAAGTCACGGGAGCTCACCCCGTTACGCGGCACTAGGGACTCGAACCGCTGAACTGCCCACCTTTCGATCGACAAGCTCAGTGTCTTAGCCACTGAGTCACCGCATCCCAATCTTCTTTTTTTTTCTTTTCTACAAAGAGCTAAATTTCCTCACTAGATTCTGGGTGTTCAGCTCTTGAAAGAGAATTGAAAGGGGAGAAAGTGAATCTTACTTGTCTCGCATTTACATTTTTTAAAAAAATATATCAAAGGAGCTTCTATTTCTTGGTGATTTGCAGCACAGATTGAAATTCCTGAATTTAACAAAAGGGTATCTTCAAACTAACAGATGAAATTATGTTTTTCTTTTCTTCTTACAATTTTTGGATTGCCTTGATTTTCAAGCTGATGTCTCCTTGATTGTGCTTTACACTCGAGCAATGGCTCGAGACGTCAAAACTTTGCAAAAGTAGGGTTGGATCTGGAGTAGTTGGTGGTTTCCCATTCTGTTTTTTATCTTCTAAAAATACTTCATTATAATTACAGTTTAGGGCAGCTTTCCCAGCGAGAAGCCATGCGTTACCTCCCAAGGCCTCCAAATAGCAAAACCGATGGTCAGCCTGGGCACATTGCTTTAGAGTAAAGATGGGAGAATATGTGAGTCTTCTCTTTCGGAGATCTACTTTGTCTTCTACTCTGGAGACCTTCCTACAAGGTCAATGCCAGAAGAGATTCTTTGGGAGTCTTCTACTTTATCTTCTACTTTGGAGACTTTGCTACAAGGTTGACATTAGAAGAGATGCTTTGGAAGTCCTCTTTATCTTCTCCTTTGGAGACCTTCCTACAAGGCTGACGCCACAGGAGATTCCTACACCAGGAGGAAGACCTGCAAACCCCTCATCTCCCTGTTAGCTCCAGGCTGCTGAAGAAACACTGCAGAATATAAATTTCACTCTTTGCAAGCAGCGCCATCTGGTGGTCACAGTTGCATCAAAGTCATCTTGGTTAAACTCAGATTGGAAAAGTCTCAGAACTGCTTTTATTCTTCAGTTTAGCGATTGGATCGTCCGGGGGGGGGGGGGGGGGGAAGAGACCCTTATTAGTATCTCACATCTCATGGCAAAACACCTTTTTTATTTGCGCTGTCCCGTAAGGTTTCGTCAACAACTCAGCCAGTTTGAGTATCTTTCAGAGCAAAACGGGTCAAGGTGTCCCTTCAGTGGAGTCATTTATTTATATATTTAGGGTGATATGAAGACCACTTTGGAGATGGATAAGTTCTGAAGATCCTCTGTCTTTGTTAACTATTCTCTGATCTGCTTTAAGATGTGGACTTTTCTTCCTTCTTTCCTCCCTCCCTCCCTCCCTCGTAGTGTCATCAATCTTCGGGGGAAGACATGGAGATCTCGGATGACGAGATGAGCGAATCGCCCAATGCGGAATGTGCCAAGAACATTGTGGTGAACACCTCCATTGGCAGCACCTCTGTGATGACCTCCTCCATCCCGATGCCTCCGCCCGGCTTTCCTCCGCTGCCGCCACCTCCACCTCCCCAGACAGTCTTCCCGATGCCGCCTCCTCTTCCTCCCCCACCTCCACCCACCCACCCAACCGTCCCCCCTCCGCCCCTGCCGACCCCTCCAGGGGTCCCTCCCCCTCACATCTTGCCCCCTCTCCCTCCCTTCCATCCCGGGATGTTTCCTCTGATGCAGATGGACATGATCAGCGTCCTGGGCAACCAGTGGGGGGGCCTGTCCATGTCTTTCCAAATGCAAACCCAGATGCTCAGCCGCCTGATGCAAGGGCAAAACAGCTACCAGTATCCACCCTTCATGAGCAACCGGATGCAGTTTGTGAACCTCCCTCCCTACCGGCATTTCTCCATGGGGGCAGCTATGAACCGGGGTCAGCAGTGGCCCCCTATGCCCAGGTTTGACCCCTCCGTCCCCCCTCCGGGTTACGAGCCCAAGAAGGAAGATCCGCACAAGGCCACGGTGGACGGCGTCCTCTTGGTGATTGTGAAGGAACTCAAAGCAATAATGAAAAGGGATTTGAACAAGAAGATGGTGGAAGTGGTGGCATTCCGGGCGTTTGACGATTGGTGGGACAAGAAAGAACGTCTCGCTAAGGTAGGAAGTTTCTCCCACCGTTCTGTCAGTGAAGTTAATTTCCTACAGCAAGGGTCTCCAAACTTGGCCACTTTCGAAGACTTGTGGACTTCAACTCTCAGAATTCCTCATGCTGGCTGGGGAATTCTGGGGGTTGAAGCCCATAGGTCTTAAAGCTGCCACGTTTGTGGAGAGCCGTGTTCTAGACCAGCGTTTCTCAACCTCTGACTTTAAGACGTATGGACTTAAGACGTAATGGCTGACTGGGGAATTCTGGGAGTTGAAGTCCATACATCTTAAAGTGGTCAAGGTTGAGAAACACTGGCCTAGATAGTCTAGCTCCTTGTCTCCAGTGGCATAATTCAACATGTTATGTATTTGAATACCCATAAATAGCCTGTTTTCAGACATGAATACAATCTTGAATCAATGATTTAATAGCGCTATAACTTAATATAACTTAAACATTCCAGACTCTGGCAATATACAGTTTTAAACTGGGATCTGGGGAACAAAACTCATCCTGTTTGCAGCCATGAATGTAAGATCAGACCAAGTGAAGGTCCAGCAGTTAATTTGGGAATATTTGCAGCAAGCTAGGTTGATGTGCAGATTATGCTACCCAGGGTTTATGCATGATGAATTTCTCCTGTGAAATTTAAGCAAGAAAGTTCTGGTCATCTTCATGGTGACAAATCAGCTGACTGCATCTGTTCAGAGAAATACAAGAGTATAGAAAAGGAATGGAATAGAAAAAGCTCCTTTGGCCCCCAAAATGAGATCTTGCCTGTCTTTCCCAGGCATCTTTGACCCCGGTAAAATCTGGGGACCATAAAGATGAGGAGAAGCCAAAACCAAAGGACCGCATCACCTCCTGTCTTCTGGAGAACTGGAATAAAGGAGAAGGGTTGGGCTACGAAGGGATCGGCTTGGGCATCGGGCTGCGAGGGGCCATCCGGTTACCATCTTTCAAGGTAAGAGCCTCCTTGGTGTCTCGAGAACGGGAAGTTGGTATTTGCTTTGATTCCCAACGCAGGATTTCATGCCCTGAATTTTGACCTTATGTTAGATTATAGGACCTGTTCAAGGAATGATGGATTGCTTAGCTCTTATTGACAGCTGGCAGGTGCGCTGGAACCTACAATGGTCTCTTCTCTTTATTTAGAGAGAGCACCACCGATTCAGAAGAACAATTATTTGGGAGCGCCTTATATGGCTGGAGATTTCATCTCCTGGAATCAGACAATTTTTGGTAAATTATTAGAAGTCCCATAGCAGATTTCAGAATGGCGTGATCAGGGTTGAAGGTGTTGGTCATAGCCCACCTTAACTGTCATAACTTCAAGTGGTCAATAAATGAATTATTTGTAAGTCGAGAACTACCTGTATAGGAAATTTATTTTCACACTCTTCTGTAGCCAGCCTCTTTTTAAACTTTTGGGAGTCTTCTGCCTTCTCCTTGGTAAAGGCAAGACAACTAGCAAATCACCCTTTCCCAAAAGAGATTTCATTCTCCGTTTTCTTCAGGTGAAGAGAAAGGAACCACCTGAAGCTGCCTCAGCTGGAGACCAGAAGCGGATTCGGCCATCTACCTCCGTAGATGATGAAGATGAAGGTTGCTAGGCTTTGCTTCCTCCTCTTTCAGCCCTTCAGATTAGAACTAGCCTTAACCTGTGACCGGAGTAGAGCCAATAGGGTTTGGCATGGCTAGCTTAAACCCCATTGCTCTAAGCATGACCAAATAATGTGTGCATCTTGATAATATCTTGAAAACATGCCCAGGAAGAATATTGGAAATGTTAAGCATGTACAGTGGTTAAAGCGCTGTCCTAGAAACCAGCAGACCATGAGTTCAAGTCCCGCCTTAAGCATGAAAAACTGGCCGGGTGACTTTGGGCCAGTCCTTTTCTCTCAGCCCAACCGACCTCAAGGGTTGTTGTTGTTGTGGGGAAAAGAGGAGGAGGAAAGAGTATTGTGTGCATTCACCTCCTTACTTCTAAAGGCTGAATGACAAATAAATAAAAACAAATCAATAAATAAATCTCCCTAGACTGTATGCAGGGGTGAGCATTTTCACATACCCTCAGTCAAACCAAACCAACCGCATTTTTGACTTAGTAAATTGCGTGAACCAGCACACCGTGTCCCCTCTAACAACTGGCAATGTCACCGGCACCGTATACCCACCGTGTGCGTGATAATGCCACATCTCTAGGCTTTTATTTGGCTCAAGGTGCCTTAGTCCAATCTGCTTATCTGTGTCTTTTTTTACCATTTCTTTTTTGCAAAAGTTGTGTCTGGCTCCCTCCCTCCCTCCGCTCAACCCATCCGTTTTATACTTAGAATCCGAACGAGATCGAGACCTGCCCGATGCAGCCTTGGAGCTCTCCAGGAAAGATCCGGAAGCTGTGGGCCTCCGAAGAAGACCGGCCAGGCCATTGGAACTGGACAGCGAAGGAGAGGAGGAAGACTCCGGCAAGGAAGAGGAAGAGGAGGAGGAGGAATCCTCTTCGGAAAAAGAGGCAGAACGGGAGGAACAGGAAGGGGTGATGAAATCCGTGTCCGATAAGGTATATATATCCTGAGTTGTCTTCATAGGTGATGAGTAACATCTTAGTCCTGCAAGAATCAAGAGATCCTTAGGACCGTGAACCTCACCTTGTAGGCCCTGTGGAATGTTTTATCCACAGGAGTATACTACTAACACAGCAAACGTTCAGGTAAACGACATCACTGAAGGCCATCCCCGAGTCCTCAGTTACATCCAGGAAAAAGGCAGTAAGGATTCAAGTGGGTTACAGCCTGAAGCATCCTCTCCTTCCTTTGAGGTGTTTCTAGTGAAGTTGGCAGGATTTAAGGATCTCTTTATTTATATTCTTCCTCAACGTCGTGCCTGGAAGGATATATCCTTGCTTCTTAGACTGCCTCGTGGCCAGTCTGTAGCTGGTTGCTTCTGTTTTATCTAGGTTAGTTCTTCCCAACCCGATGCCTTGGAGATATATCTTGGACCCATAATTTTAGGCCTAGCTGTTAATTAGGTCATGGCTGAGGTTTCTTATCCTAATGTCAGCTCTTGGTCCAACTGTTTTCCCTCGCCCTGGGTTGAACAGGAGTATTTACTGAATTTTCCAAATTCCTTCTTTCTAAGGAAGAGGAGGAAGAGGAAGATGTCAACGAAGAAGAGGAGGAGGAAGAAGAGGAGGAGGAGGAGGAGGAAGAAGAAACCGAAGCACAGATCAGTGAAAAGGAAGAGGATCAAGATTCTGAAGAAGGTACGCGGCTTTATCAGCAGTTGAAAACAACTTGTTGATTTTAACACCGGGGGGGAGTGGGGGGGGCGGAATTACCAAAAGCTGATGATATTCTGAATGGAGGAGGGAGTTTGATACAGATAGTCCTTGATTTAGGACCACCACTGCAGAATTTCCGTCGCTAAGCAAGACAGCTGTTACAGGAGTTGCGTCTGATTTTACAGTCCTTTTTTTTTTTTTTTTTTTTTGCCATGGACGTCAACGGTCACTGCAGTCATTAAGTGAATCCGATTTTCCCCCATCAAGTTGGCTCATCAGAAGCCAGCTGGGAAGGTCGCAAATGATAATCACCTGACCCTGAAATCCTGCCATGTGTCATAAATGCACGTGGGTTGCCAAGAACTCGGATTTTGGGACCATGTGACCATGGGGATGTCTTAATATTTATAGGTGTGACTTTTTTTGCAAGTCCCATTTTTCAGTCCCATTGTCACTTCGAATGGTCAGTAAATGAATGGCTATAAGTCAAGGGCTGCCTGTATTCCTTATGAAACCATCGAATTTGCAGTTTTCTAATGAAATGAGCATTTCCTTGTTAAAAGGGCTTTAGGTGAGGCATTGTTTGGGATGCTAACAGTGGCTGCTAGCTCAGATAACTTTAGTAACACCAGAGAGGTTTTCTTTTTGGTGAGGTTGTGCAGCAAAGTAGTAAAATTGGGTGGGAAAACAGAAAGGTTGGTTTCTCTGATCTGTTTTGAACCCCCTCCCCCCCCACCGGGGTGGGATTCAAAAATTTTAGCAACCGGTTCTCTGCCCGTGTGCTGGGGGGGGGGGTGATGGGCGTGGCCTACTCAGCCTCCTGCACTGGGGGGGGGGGCGGGCATTTTTGCCCTCCCCAGGCTTCGGAGGCTTTCCTTGAGCCTCCAGGAGGGTGAAAATGGCCTCCTCCAGCCTCCAGAGGCCAGAAACGGGCCTATTTCCAGACTTCTGGAACTTCTGGGAGGCCCATTTTTCGCCCTCTCAGAGCCTCCACATGGGCCCTGCACTTACCTGGCATCCAAAACGGGCCGCATGGGGACTCCTGGGAGGGGCAGGGCAGGGTGGGCGGGGACAGCCAGTCCTTGCAACTACCGTTTCAGTGAACCAGATGTAAAATTAGAATCTGACTGAATCCCATGTCTCCCCCCCACCCCCCAGAAAAAATCGAAATGAACCACAAACATTTTGCCTTTCAGCAGAAGATCTAGGAAGTCCTGCCTCTTCCAGAGCAGAACTTGAGTCGTCCGATGAAAGTGAGGAATCCTCAGACTTCGGGACAAGTTCTGATTCTGATGATGAAGACGAAGAAGAAGAGGAGGAGGAAGAAGAGGCGGAGGAAGAAGAGGAAGAGCAGGAGGAGGGTGAAAATTACGAGGAGCAGATGGAGGATGATGAGGGAGTCTCTTTATTGCATGAGAGGGAGACCTTGCCTGCTGAACTGGGCCTCGAGTCTCTCGCTCCAGGGCCTGAAGATGAGGATGAAAAAGAAACCATCTTGGAACTCTTTCCAGTGGAGGAGGACTACATCCCCCTAGGCCTGGCAGAACCTTCGGCTCCAGAAGGAGAAGAGATGAAAGAAGACACCAGGCCAGCAGAAGAGCAGGACCAGGAGATTCCCGAGGAGTCCTTGGCTGCCGATGTGCTGGTGGTGATCGAGAGAGTTCAGGAGGAGAAGCTCCGGCTATCTCCAGTGTGTATGACAGGTATGACCTCACCCTTATCTTTTCCGGCGAGGCTGTCTCCCAGGGGCTGAGCTCACTGATCATGCTAAGCCACTGCGTGCAATGGTGCACAGTTCTACAGATACTAACCTTCTGTGTTACCACTTGGGAGTAACACAGCTGAGGCGCTGCCGTGCCAATCAGCTGACAAGATGCCCTTTCCGTGATGTCCCACTGCCTGGAAGCGGTGCAGGTTTGGATGGGGAGGAACAGGCTTAGACTCAACCCTTCCAAGACTGAGTGGCTGTGGATGCCGGCATCCCGGGATCTGGAGGTTCCATCCTTAATGATCGGAGGAGAAACCCTTGCTCCCTCCGATAGGGTCCGCAACTTGGGTGTCCTCCTGGATTCTCGGCTGTCTTTAGATGACCATCTGACGGCCGTAACCAGGGGGGCCTTCGCACAGGTCCGTCTTGTGCGCCAGTTGCGCCCGTTCCTAGACCGGGATTCCCTCGCCACGGTCACTCACGCCCTTGTTACCTCTAGGTTGGACTACTGTAACACCCTCTACATGGGGCTGCCCTTGGGATGTGTCCGGAGGCTTCAGCTAGTCCAAAATGCAGCCGCGCGGGTAGTTACGGGGGCGTCTAGATACTCCCGTGTAACACCTCTCCTGCGTGAGCTGCACTGGCTACCGGTGGCACTGCGGATACGTTTCAAGGTGCTGGTGCTCACCTATAAAGCCCTTCATGGCTTAGGCCCAGGGTACTTGCAGGACCATCTCCAGCTGTTCTCCCATCGTCCTGTGCGCTCTCACAGAGTCGGCCTCCTCAGGTTGCCGTCGGCCAAACAATGTCGGCTGACGATCCCCAGGGGGAGGGCGTCCTCTGTGGGAGCCCCAACCCTCTGGAACGGATTGCCCACTGAGCTCAGGACAGCCCCCGACCTTCTTTGCTTCCGTCGTGAGCTGAAGACGTGGCTCTTCCGCCAATTAAACTGATCCGTTTGGGGTACACTGGGATAATTTTAAATTGTTTTTTAATTGGGTTACTGATTTTAATTTGGTATTGTATTGTGATTTGTATTGAAGTTGTCATTTTGTAAGCCGCCTTGAGTCCCTAGGGAGAAAGGCGGCATATAAATCGCAATAAATAAATAAATAAATAAATAAAGGTAAGTAAAGCGCAGGGGCAGGTGGGCAGGCCGACCTCATCGTCGGAGCAAACCGGTTCTCTCCCAGCTGATTGTCGGAGCTACCGATTTTCCCGAACCGGTCCAAACCGGTAGAATCCCACCCCTGATTGCATGGCTTGAAGGTCTCCGTCAAGCTGATCTTCGGGCTACTTCTTGGGTTGTAACACTTAGGATAATTTTTTTTTTAAGCGTGACCTGGAAATAAACACTGATTCTTAATGTTCCTAGATAACTCAAGGCCCAAATATTAATTTAATTGGGTGATGCTCCAGCGACATCTTAAATTTATTTATATAAGTTGTATAATATTATATAAATATAAGTTGAGGGCGATTCTTGGTGCTCTCTGAGCGTTTCATTACCCAAACTAGGTAATATTAGCACTGATGATGTTACCTAGTTCGGTAATGAAACATCTTCAGGAAAGCAACCAAGCTCAGAGAAGAACATCCAAGGACCCCCTCATTTCAAGCCTGAGCTACAAATATTCTCCTTTATTGGTAAATATAAGTTATTCAGGGTTCTCTTTTTTTCAGTATTTAAAATTAAGGCACACGGAATTTTTGCTTAGGTGGAAACACCCTTTGTGATTTACAAGGGAGGAATTTTAAGCTTAGAGGGACATGATGTCTTCAGTTGTGGTAAAATGCACAGGGTTTTCCAAAACATACGGTCGCTTTTGCAAAAGAGCATGGTCCAACCTGCAATATATATAGGGTACGTACCTTATTCTTATCTCATAGTATTTCATATTACCATAGAAGAGAATCTTGGGGTAGAACTGTGGAGTTCTTGATGCTCTCTGAACTCGGGGGTTGACTTGATGTTACCTAGTAATGAAATGTCTGCAACCAGCAATCACATTCAGCGAGGAATCCATATTTCATGTTATATACAAAAAAAATGGACCTGCTCGGCTTAATTTGGGTAGATTTGCGTGGACAACAATCCTGTTTCTCAGGCTAAGTTCCTTTCACACCTCTCATGGAGAATGTTGAAGAAGAACCTTCATGCCTCTGTTTCTTTCCCCCTTCCAGTGGAGGAGTCTGAACCAGACGTCGAACTGGAGCCTGAGATGCTGGACGGTCCAAAACCAGACGCCCAGGAGGTTGAAGGCCTCCGTCCTCCAACCCCGGTGGAACTCTTTGGAGAAGTCTTGTCCAACAAGACCTCCTTTTTCACTAAGCCCAATGACAGCACTTTAGAAATCCAAGCAAAAGGCAAATCGCCCTGCATAGCTGAGGAGGAGGAGGAAGAAGAGGAAGAAGAAGAGGACCAGCTTCCTCGGACTCCCGGGAGGGAAGTGGTGACTCCCATGGAGTCCACAGGGCTTCCTTTCACCGCCATGCCGCCCTGCTCGCTTCCCCTGCCCTCTTCCGTCGTACCTCACAAAGAGGAATACTTGCTCCTTCCGGACAAGTTCCCCGATCACTTAGCCCCAAGCAAGACAGCACTAGAGGAGGAGCTGCCCCGGACGCCGGGCCGGGACATTTTAGCCAAGTGTTCCCACAGCCTCTCCAAGTCCCACAGCACGGACACCATCCCCGCTACGCCGGGGAGCGAGGCGCCTCTCACCGGAAGCAGCCTGACTCTGAGTTCTCCTCCGGTGCCAGGCAGCCCTTTCTCGTACCCGTCCCAATCCCCCAGCATCAACAGCGGGGGCATTCCCCGGACCCCTGGGCGGGATTTCACCTTCACGCCTACGTTCCCCGAGCCTGGTGCTACTGCCCTCCCTTGCCTTCTGTCGAGCAAGAAGCCGTCGGAGGACGAGCCCGACGAGAAAGTCTTCAAAGAACCTCTCGGGGCTTCCTTGTTGGCTGGCGTAAACAGCGTGCCCTCCCCCATCCCCTTTGCCAGCCCCCCCGTGCCAGCTTTTCACACCCATTTGGACTTAGCGCCCGGCCAGCCTCTCACGGTTCGTCCTTGCCTGTTCACGGACTCCAAGATGGCGCTAGAAGAGTGCGGTCCGGACACAAGGTCCATCTTACCCTTCCCGGACATCCCCATGGCTTCGCCCCCTCTCCCTCCGCCCAGCCCCTCTTCCGTCCTCCCCATCAAAAGGAAACCGGGCCGGCCGAAACGAGCTTCTCCTTTAGGACCCATGTTGGAGGCCTATTCGGACAAGCCCATAGAGGCTCCACCTCTGCTTCCCATCCCGGTGGCCTTGACAGAAAGTCCTGTGAACAAAGAGCTATTCGGTAGCCATCCTGAGGGCTTCTATGCCCTCAAAGATCCAGAAGCGGTCACCTTGGACTTCCGGAACGATGGTTTCCACGAGAAGCTGCCTCCCGACGTCCTGATGGAGAAGCTCCCTTTCAAGGAGCTGGAGAACCAGTGGAACGAGGACTTCAAAGAAGAAGAAGGCTACCTGAAAGCCAAAAGGCAGCAGTGGAGGCGCCAGAAGAAGAGGCCCGACGATGTCCCGCAGATCCCTTCTCCTGACTATTCCCCCCCTCGGTTCCACTTCCGGCCCCGCTCCGAGTTCGAGGAGATGACCATTCTGTACGACATCTGGAACGGAGGGATCGACGAAGAGGACATCCAGTTCCTCTGCGTCACCTACGATCACCTGTTGCAGCAAGACAACGGCATGGACTGGCTGAACGACACGCTGTGGGTGTACCATCCTCATATCCTTTGCCAGGCGGGACTCCAGACCACCTGACCACGAGGCTAATTGGGAGAGGTTAATTAGAACTTCCTCTGGGGAGCCCCAGCAGGATCGTTGCACGATGGAGCAGAACCGAATCCTGCCAAAGAATGCCAGGAAAGCCCCCCCCCCCCAAAAAAAAATATTGAGGCACCCTCCTTTTTTTTTTTAATCCTAAATTCTGCCAGGTGTTTAGGGAGGCATGTTTCAGAGATATTCACAGATTTTGGACCACTTTTCCAGAGGGTAGGTATCACCGGGAGAAGATGCAAGTCACCTGCAGATGGTACTCTATAGTTTTAGAGCAGGGATGGCGAACTTTTTCGGCACCAAATGCCCAAACCGGAATGTGCACACACCGGAGTGCCAGAAACCCGAAGACCAGGTGGCTGGTGCACATGCTGGCTTTGGGTTTCTGGCGCTCCTACGCACCCAAAGACGGAGCCAGTGTGCATGTGCGCCCTGGAAACCCAAAACCCAGGTGGCGGGTGCATACACTGGCCACCTGGTCTTTGGGTTTCCAGTGCTCCAGCATGCACGAAGACCAGCTGGCTGGCGCACATGTGTGTGCCGGAAACCATGAGAGCAGCTGGTGACGGCACGTGTGCCCACAGAGAGGCCTCTGTGTGCAACCTCTGGCATGCGTGCCATAGGTTCGCCATCACGAGTTTAGAGCAATGTTTCTCCATCTTGGCCACTTGAAGATGGGTGGACTTCAACTCCCAGGATTCCCCAGCCAGCCATGCAAATACTGCTCTAAACCTACAGAGTGCCCTCTGGAGGTGACTTGCAAATGGATGGATGGATGAAGACTGGAGGGAGGGAGGGAGGGATGAAAAGAAAGAAATTCTGGGAGTTTGAAGTCCCCTCATCTTGGCCAAGGTTGAGATTTAGAGATGTAGGGAGCACCCTGTAGGAAGGATGCATCATGGAAGGGCCACTGTAGAGAAACCCCATCTGCAATCAATCCCCAGCTGGCACCCACTGAATTGCCCCCCCGTCCCGCCCCCCACTGTTATTTATTCCTTTTGGGGAGAGGCATCAAAGGACCCCTGCCACTTTTTTCCTTAACATCCCGCTACCAACCAGCTTTTTCACCCCAAAGAAGAAGAAACGGGACGATGGGATGCGGGAACACGTCACCGGCTGCGCCCGAAGTGAAGGCTATTACAAAATCGACAAGAAGGACAAGCTGAAATACCTCAATAACAGCCGAGCGTTTGCAGAAGACCCTCCCACCGATACGCAGGTAAGGGGGCTGCCCCGGTGGGCTTTGACCGGAAGGGGGAGGGGATTGGAAGCTTCGAAGCACGCTTGCCTGGGATTTTGTTGAGAAAAGGGGAATTCTACACCAATGCAGGTGGCCCTTGAGCTACGGCCACAATTGACCCCCAAATTTCTGTTGGTAAGCGAGACACCTTTCTCACCACGGTTGTTAAGTGAATCCCTGCAGTTATTAAGTTAGTAATATGGTTGTTAAGTGAATCTGGCTTCCCCATTGACTTTGAAGGTTGCAAAAGGGGAATCACATGACCCCAGGCCGTTGCGACAGTCATAAATACGAGTCAGTTTCCAAGCGCCTGAATGTTGATCACGTTGACCATGGGGATGGCTGCTAAGGCCGTAAGTGTGAGAAACAGTCATAAGTCGCTTTTTTCAGCGCCCTTGTAATTTCGAACAGTTGCAAAACGAACTGTTGTAAGTGGAATACTTACTTAACAACCTGCTTAACAACTGCCTGACTCGGCAACGGGAATTTTGGGCTCAATTGTGGCCATAAGTCAAGGACTACCGGAGTGAGAAGGCCCCCTTCCCCCGGGTGCAAACTCTGGCCGCCCTGAAATGACCCCTTTTGTGCCCCAGGGAATGAGCATCCCTGCTCAGCTCCATGTTTCCACCCGGGCCGGTTCCGAACGGAGGTCCGAACAGCGCAGGCTCCTCTCGTCCTTCACTGGCAGCTGCGACAGCGACTTGCTCAAATTCAACCAGCTCAAGGTGAGTTGTGTAGCCCCACCCTCACCCCCACCCCCAAGGGACGAAAACTTGATGCAAGCAGGACAGGGACCCCACGGGGAAGAAGGCTTAGATGGGGGCAGAGGCCCGGCGGGTAGGAAAAAAGCAGGGGGGTCTCCTGGGCATTCGGCAGGGTTCGGGCGATCCTCTAGCCAAGAGGTTCGGCAAACCCCCAAATGCCACCCTTGGCTGGCCACACCCACCCTGCCCTGCCCTGCCCCTCCCAGGAGTCTCCACGTGGCCTGTTCATCATTCCAGATAAGTGTAGGGGCCACGTGGAGGGTCAGGGAGGGCAAAAAATGGGCCCATCAGAGGTTCTGGAAGTCCGGAAATGGGCCTGTTTCTGGCCTCCGGAGGGCCTCTGGACTCCAGGGGAAGTTGTTTTCGCCCTCCCGGAGGCTCATGAAAAGCCTCTAGAGCCTGGGGAGTGCAAATAACGCCCCCTCCCTGCTATGGTGCAAGCAACCAACTAGGCCACGCCCACCCAGCAATGAGGCAGCAAACCCATTGCTAAAGGATCTGAAGCCCACCCTTGGAAAAAAAAAGCCCAAAACTTAACGAATCCCTCCAAGACAGGGCAGGAAGTGCCATTGAGACCCGTGTCGTCCTAACCCTCCTGCAGCCCAACAGCTTACAGGCAGTCCTCCTTTAGCGACCAACCTCGTTCAGCAACATTCGCAAGCGGGACAGTGACGAAAAAGCAACTTTGGTCACTGTCCTCGCATTGACGACCTTTCACCGGTCTGTAAAACCAAGTTTGGAAGCACGATTGTGCTTTCATTTAGCAAACACTTCGCTCAGTGACTAAGCGGCCCAACGACGTTGCGGTCGCTAAAACGAGGACCGCCGGCCATCATCATTCCCAGAAGGGCCCTCCCCTCTCCGTTTGGAGGGTTAATTCTGCCTCCGGTTTTGCCATCGCAAGCGAGGAAGCTTTTAGGGCTTTCCCAGTGTGGATTTGTTTAGCCATCTGTCGTCTTCTGCCTCCGCTCTGCAGTTCCGGAAGAAGAAGCTAAAATTCTGCAAGAGTCACATTCACGACTGGGGGCTCTTTGCCATGGAGCCCATTGCTGCCGACGAGATGGTGATCGAGTACGTGGGCCAAAATATCCGACAGGTAAGCTGCCACAGGTAATCCTGTCCCTGGATGCTGCTACACTCGGAAGCTCCCCCAATCCTGGTAAGAAACGTAAGAAACTTAGGAGCTACCTCCAAGTGGACGGCAGCATCCCGTTTCTTGGTCCTTGGCTCTGAAGGCCCTTTCAGGTCTTGGACCACGGACCTTCGCTCTGCTCTGCATTTGATAACTGCTATATGCCAGTTTTAAGGGTCGCGGGTGGTGGTGGTTTGGAAAATTGGGGATACCCTGGCTTTTGTTGTGCTCTTTCAAATCCTGCTACCTTCAGCAGCTGCCCTTTGTCATAGATCCCATCAGCCCCACTCCCTCCCTTACCCCTATCTCTTCCTTCCTTCCTTCCCTCAGACTTTGGCCTGACTTGAGGTGTCTCCTTCCTTCCTCCTTCCCATCTCTTTCCTCCCTCCCTCCCTCCCCCCTCCCTTCCTTCCTTCCCTCCCTCCCTCCTTCCCATCTCTTCCTTCCTCCCTCCCTCCCTTCCGACTTTGGCTTAACTTCAGGTGTCTCTTTCTTTCTTTCTTTCTTTCTTTCTTTCTTTCTTTCTTTCTTTCTTTCTTTCTTTCTTTCCTTCCTTCCTTCCTTCCTTCCTTCCTTCCTTCCTTCCCTCATTCCCTCCCTCCCTCCTTCCCATCTCTTCCTCCCTCCCTCCCGACTTTGGCCTGACTTGAGGTGTCTCCCCGCAGGTCATTGCTGACATGCGAGAGAAGCGGTATGAAGACGAAGGCATTGGGAGCAGCTACATGTTCCGAGTGGACCACGACACAATCATCGATGCAACCAAGTGCGGAAACTTCGCCCGCTTCATCAACCACAGTTGCAACGTAAGTTTTTTCTTCCTCTGGCACCTTCTGGGGATCCTCCAGAAAGCTTTGCTTTCGCCTAAACCTCATATTGCGTGTTGGGCAGGCTGGTGACCCTCAATCCTCACCCCGCTTCTCTCCCTGCAGCCCAACTGCTACGCAAAGGTCATCACGGTGGAGTCGCAGAAGAAGATCGTCATCTACTCCAAGCAGCACATCAGCGTGAATGAGGAAATCACCTACGACTACAAGTTCCCCATTGAGGACGTCAAGATCCCCTGCTTGTGTGGCTCCGAGAACTGTCGAGGGACCCTGAATTAAGAAAAGAAAAACCCAGTTGTGGGCCACGCATCGGCGGCCTCCAGACTGCGGAAACCGAGGGCGTTTGGTTGCACTTTTGCCAAAAAAGGAGGGGAAAAAAAATGAAACTAAGTAGGGAAAGAAAAGAAAAATGGGAGAGTGAAAAAAAATCCCAACCCGCTGGGCACGTCCTCTCCTTTCTGAAGGAGACACGCAAGTTTCAGACATGCACACTAGGACTTTAATTGCTGCAGGTGCTTTTCATCCAATTTTCATCCAGTTCCTCGTCTTCTCCTGAGTTGTTCCAACATCAAAACACTATTATTTTTTTAAAAAACTCCCTGCCCACCTGCTCCTCATCAGCCTAGCTCCAGTTGGGGTACAGCAAGGTATTTTGTCTTTTCGTTAAAAACATGACTTTCTTCATAAGATGCTGCTACTTTTCCTCCTTCATTTACAGGTGTAGGTGGTGGGGGCTCTTGGAGAGAGGCGGGGGTCCAAACCAGGATTTTTCGAAGGTTGAAATGCATCCAGCGGAGGCGGAGAACGGGATTCAAAAGGGGAGGAGCCATACATGCGATGTGGGGTTGCAGGTAGCCGAAGCTCTTAAGGAATGTCCAGGTGAACAGTGGGCCATGGAGTATGGGTGTGTGTGTGTGGGGGGGGGGGGGGTCCCATCCCACCAACTTTTGAAGTCAAAGAAATCGGAGCTCTGAAATCCTCGCTCGCTCGTGAACGTCCCAGGTATAGGATCAAGAGCATCCTAGCCTCTTGTTTTGAAAAACAGAGATTTTTATATCCTTTCGTCCCTCACCAGCCTAGCCATGCCTGATGGTTTTGAAAGCAGAGAAGGTTCCTCCCTCTTCAGGCAGTATCCACCAGGCCTTGCTGCCTTCTGTGGGGCAGAAGGAAGACAGCTGTCCCCTCCCAGGGAATAGAGGAGACAAGGTGGACTCGACTCCTAGAATGGCTCAGAACCCCAGAGCAAAAACTGCCGTTTCCTCTCTTGGGGGTCCCTCTCAAGCAGGTTAATCTTGGTAGTCTAGGAGGACCAAGGTCTTTCTGGGTGGCTAAACTGGCTTGGTAGAGGTCAGTTGGGCACGCTGGCTCTGTCCTCGTTGTACCACCATTTACCACTCCGGCAGGGCTGTGAGAGCAAAGGCTCTTCAAGCCAACCTTTGGCTGCCCACCACCAACGGGGTCTCCAAGGCGGTGCTTGTATAGCAAGCCAAGCAGGCTCAAGCATCAGAGAAGTGGACGCCTCTCTAGAACGGTAGCCGGGTGAGGTGCTGAAGGGTTGACTTTCAAATCTGGTCTGGGGGGGGGGGTTTCTTAAAAATCAAACTGAGGAGCAAATCTCGGGTTCTTAGCCCACCTGTGGCACCTCTCGGCCTCTGGTTGCATTTTCGGGCCCTGCTGAAAAACCCATCAACTACTGGATTAAAAGCAGAGGCCAGCAGAGGTTGCCTAAAAATTATTTTTAGAGACACCCCTCACCCCTTTCCTTTCCCCCCACAAACCGGTGGCTTAGCCTCCATTGGCTTCTGCGTTCTGCTCTCTTTAGGTTGTTAGGACGTGGCTAGCCCACCCGTTCTTCGAGATGCTCCTTAATCGATCGGCGTGGCAGCTGGCTTCTGTGGCTTGTGGCCTAAGAGGTGGACGCCACGCCTTTCTCTCGGCTTAGCAGACAGGAAGAGGCAGGAGGAGCCTCAGTTCAGCTCCTTAACCTGTGGAGGTGGTCCTCCTTGACCTCCACGGTGGAGAAGTTGGGTTTGACCAAGGAGAAAGGAGAGCAGGTCCTGCTCTGTTTCTCTTCCCTGCCGTCTCCCCGTTTCTCCTCAGGCTTCTCAGTCATTTGATGCCTCCCATTGTAGACAAACCCAAGGTCTTTGCTTCCCATCATTCAGACCAGGTAACTGCGGTCCGTCATTGGTTCCCTTTCATGCTGTGAATGTAAACCCACTGGGGAATTCTCCACACAGGCACAACCCTGAAATGTTATGTAGCAGCTTGTGCAGGAAAAGCTTCCTTGTGACCTCTCTTTCTCTCGCGTCTACGGACTTCCTCTCTTCCTTCCCCCCGACCCCCCATTTTTTTTTTCTTCCTAAGTGCAAAGTGAAATACAGGAAAAAAATGTTATCCTAGGTTTGTTTGCTGTCACTTAGATTCCGGCTGGTTAGTCTTAGCCACGATTGGGCGCAGGAGGAAGAGAAGCGTTGAGATACATGGAACCCTAGAGCCGCAAGGTTTTCCGTGAGTTTTCCTCCTCTCATCGTGGTTAAGTTTTCTTCTTGGATCCCAGCAAAATCCTCTTCCATCCTAAATAAAGGAAGCGGGGGTGGGGGGGTTAGTGACAGCTGAAAGGGGCCCAGCTGGGACCGTAGACAGGTCCTCCAGCTCTCCTTCTCTTGGCTGGATCTCCAAGAAGAACGCCATCGCTTGGAGAACGTGGCCACCTCTCCTCTCTCCTCACGTGGCGTGAGAAGACCAGCTTCCTCTTAGCTTGACCTCTCATGCCACGCTTCCTTGGGAAACCCCCTCCCTGATTTTGAGTCCCAGACCGCCTAGCTAAGCTAGCTTTCGGACATTCAACCCGACCCTTGGGTTTCCGAGCTTGAGGTTCCTTCTTGGGAATCCAACAGTCAATCCTGAAAGCTGTTTTATCTCATCCAAAACAGCTTCTTTCTGCCGTGGGAGGTGGGGAGGTTGAGGCAGGGGGGGTCCCATTTTAAAACTCTGATGAAATATTATTATTTCAGTTTTGTCGTCTTCTTCTTCTTCTTCTTCTTCTTCTTCTTCTTCTTCTTCTTCTTCTTCTTCTTCTTCTTCTTCTTCTTCTTCTTCTTCTTGGACCTATTTTCAGGGATCATTTCAGTGCATTTCTGTATAAAGTTTTGTTTTGTTTTTAAAGAAAACCCTTGGGGTAGGGTGTGTGTGGTTGGGGTTAAAATGAAATTTTGAAGTTTAAAACATACACATCACCTGTACATAGGGCATCCTTTCCGAGTCTTCTCTTCGAAACCCTTGTTTCTTGTAGAAACACGTCGTTTTTATTTGGAGGAGTGGGGGGGGGGTGTCGTTTTTGTTTCGTTCAATTTTTTGTTTGTTTGTTGGGGGCTGTTTTATTTGTACTTTAAAAGCATGTAAATAATTTGTTAAAGTGACAAATAGTAGTTTGGAGTTCTTTTTTTAAAGAAAAACAAAAAAAAGCAAAATCGCCAGCAGAAGACCTCAATGAGAGAGTCAGCGTCTTGGGGTGGGGGTGGGGGGCAGAGAGGGGTGGGTTGTCCCAGGAGTGAAAAACTGGCGCCGTTTTACAGCTTGTGTCAAGCTATGTATAATGTAAATTCTGTACAAAATCTCAACCTTTTTTTGGGGTCAAATGCGTAGATCAAACTAGAAGCATTAAGACGCTGAAGATTAAAAAAAAAAAAAAACCGAAATGCCAAGATGAGGCTTTTTTTTTAATTTGCCTTTCTGATAATCTTAATGTGCAAAAAAAATCTATTTATTTCAAACGAAGAAAATGTGTACAGTCTATTAATGACAACCTAAAATGTATTTAAGCCGATCCACAAGTTTTGTTTTGTTTCTTATTTCTTTTTGCAAATTAAATTCTTCTTCTTCTATTTTATAATGTTCCTTCTCAACTACCAAGCTAGTATTTGTAGAAGTGACATGGAAAGAAATATATTTACAGCCAAATGGGGCCGAGCTTCTGAAGTGCTTCATTGCACACACGCAACTCGGTGTGAGCTGCAGGATCGCACCCGTCAGCCAAGAAGGCTGTGTACGGTCAGAGGCAGGTTGGGTGGGGGTCTCCCTTTCTCGCTGCAGCTGCTCAAACGAGGCAAGGGTTTGAGGGTGGGAAGAAGCACTCTAAATTGGGGGAGGGTCTCTTGGTCTTGCAATGGAAAACTGAGGAAAAGACCTCCGTTGTTCCCAATTTCCGATTCTGTAAAAAGACCAATTTTTAATTTGCAGTGTGAAAAAAAACAACAACCTTCTTTAAAAAGAGGGGATTTTTTTAAAAAAAAATGGTTTGCAGTAAACGACCTATATTTTTTATGTTCCTTTCAATAAATAAACAAAGAAATAAATGAATTTGGAATCTCTGCTTTGGAGATTGAGGATTTTTTAAAGGAAAACGTTCTGTTCCCTTTTGTTTTAAACAACTGTGTAAAAAAATAAAAACCAATCCTGTAGTTTCTGTGCATCTAGGTTTCTGTCATCGGTTCTTTGTTTTGAAGAATGTGGTTTGGGTTTTCTTTTCTTTTTGTTTTGGTTTTTTTTCCTCCTTTTTGTTTTGCTTTGTTGTGGGTGTGTCATTCTGTAAATATTTGTTCATATTTTTTTGTGAATTGAATACTATGTACCATTGTATTATAGTAACTTTTATAAAGCAAACCATAAATATACTGACTTTTCTTATAGAAGATCTGTGCTTGGTTTATTAGCCTTTATTTGCTTCCTGGCTCTTGTGGCTGGAAGATGATTGGCAGGAAGTGGGGAGCGGGTTCCGCAGGGGATGGTTAAAAAAATGCCAAAATGGCAACTGCATCATGCAACTCCTTATTTTTTAGGTTTTAACAATATACTGCCCAGAGTTGCTCTTTGACGGACTTGTGCGATCTCCAAATTTGACATCCAAGTAAATAAATTAAGGCCATCTCCATGGCCTTCACACTGTCAATTCCCTTTACTTATCTTCCTTGTCCATTGATCTCTGAACAGGATAAGGTGGTAGGACCACTGCTTCTAATTTACTCAGCGGGGCAGGAGAACAAGATAAGCTTCTGTTCAAAAGTTCAATCAATGGTGGGTCTTGATTCCAGAGGTTCCCCTTTTATAAGGAAAAACCACTAAAAAAACCACTGTGTTGTGTAGTTTGCCCACCAACCAGCCAGGATCATCCACCATCAAGCTGGCATTCTACAACCAGCGAGCCTCTGCCATCCTCCCCGTCTTTTGTGAGAAGATGGCGCACGATGGGTTCTGCTAAAACTCGTATCAAACTTATTTCTCATTCTCAACTTCAGCAACTTGAAGATGCGCGGACTTCAACTCCCAGAATTCATGCTGGCTGGCTGAGGAATTCTGGGAGATGAAGTCCACGCATCTTCAAGTTGCCAAAGGTTAAGAGACCTTCGCTAAAAAGAGAAGAAGACATCACAATTCTGTTTTTCCCTCCCCAGTCCTTAGATGTTGATATCAGGAGCCGTGTCATCTCTGGTTCGTTTTCCATCCGTCGTCCCCAAAACAGACACCGCGAGAAGCTCATTTATTTATATTTTAATTCGACAACAAAAGATCAGGCTACAATGGAAGATCGGCATGTAATCTTCGCCCATCACATTTTACATCTGAGGACATCTCACTTTGGGGCTGATGGACGTTACATGAGCTTGGATTCTCCGTCAGGGGTCAGGATGGTGAGGTTCCCTCGAGCATCTTGATCAATTTCAATAGCTTCAAACAGAGACTTGAAGTTTCCCGCTCCAAATCCCTAAATTTAGAGGAAAAACAAAACCAGGCATAAGTATTAATTAATTTATTTTTTTTGCCAACCTATACACTAACCTGTGTCTGCAGATTATGATAAATTTCTTTTCTCCGACGCTGGGATGTTCTGTTTAGACCCAAAATGGCAGTTGGTGACCCAGTTCTTCATTTCATGAGTGTAGAGACTCCTCCGCAAAATAGTGAGGAAGGGAGTTCAAATTAATTGAACCTGGCTTAGAATATCATCTGGCTAGATCGGTGTGTCCCAACTTTGGCCATTTCAGGAGTATGGACTTCAACCCCCAGAATTCTTATCCGTGGCCTTATGCCAATGGAATTCTGGAGTTGGAAGTCCACAAACTCAGAAATGGCCAAGATCAGGGTGCACTGGGCTAGAGCAAAAATCTCCAAACTTAGCAACTTTAAGACTTACGAACTTCAACTCCCAGAATTCTTTCAGTTGAGTTGGGAAGTTGAAGTCCACAAGTCTTCAAGTTGCCAAGTTTGGAGATCCCTGGGCTAGAAGATCTCCAGATTGGTTAATCAAATAGCCGCAGCAGCAGGCTTCAGAAATCTTATCACCCAACTCCCCGTTGCAATTTCCTCAAGACATCCAACTCCTTTTGGTACTGAAAATTTGCCTCCAGTTTTTGGAAAGCCGACAGAAACCGGAGGAGGCCCAAAGACCTCACAGCATCTGCAAAACCAACTCTTCTTCTTCAAAGTAACCTTGAAGGACACTGCCCTGAGGAACCAACCTCGTGGTTGTAGCGCTGAATGACCTCAAGGAAGACAGTCGGCCTGTCCTGAACGGGCTTGGTGAAGATCTGAAGCAGGTAGCCCTTCTCGTCAAAGTCAATTAAGATTTTGAGTTCCTTGAAAGAGAACGATGAGAGACTGAAGGAAGTTGCCAAAGAAATGTGAGTGACTTTATACATTTTGTTTGCATGTCGGAATGAAAACACAACAGGAAGCTCTTAGAATTAGAGTCGATTCGTCTATTCAATTTAATGTCAGCCTAACGAATATATATAAACCAGGATGATGTATCCATCTTTGAGCAAAAGGGCTCCCATCAAGATGAAGGAACAATAAATCATAGTTTTTATTATATTTCTGTAGCCCTTCTTCCCTCAAGAGGCCTCCCTGATCTTCCTGCTCTCCTCCATATCTTCTCAAGAACCACCTCAAGTGATAACATCTTAGATTAACACTCTAACCATGATCCCCCGCTATAATGGAAGGCAACTGACCTCCAGTTTATCAATGCTTTCTTTCACTTTGATCTTGGCTGTCTTCAACCGCTCCCGGAGCTGCTGGTAGTACTTTGATGGAACGGACATGAACTCCATGCCACGGTCTTTCAAGTTTGTGATCTACATCCAGAGAAGGTTCATGAGTGTAAAGATGGACCCCTTCCAGGAAGTTGACTTGTTGGGTGGGAAGGTTTGTAAAGAAACTGGACATTCTTACCGAAGTGATGATGTCTGAAGTGTTCAGGGCAATGTGCTGGACTCCAGGGCCTCCGTAATAGTCCACGTATTCCTGTGGCACAAAAGAAACCAAGATGGACCATATGCCAAGATCTCATTCAGGAACAACATCACTGTATCTACGTTCTTCTGCTTTTGTGATGCAGAGCTATGGAAGCTGAAGAGTGAGGAGATTACAGCATCACCAGTGCTTGCTCCTGGTTCATTCTGGCTTGTGACGTGACTTGGGTAAGAATGTTGGTTTCACGCTCTGAATCCTGGTTTGCTAGGTCTCATCATTGGCTCAGTCTTCCTCATGAAGATGACAAGAGGGCTTCAGGGCAGCCCACATATCATTCTCCTTCTGATTATCCCACCTGTAATCTTGGCTTGACAACAACCTTGCAACCTTGCAAGAGGTTGGAGAAGAGGCCAGCTAGATGAAGATAAAGAAGTAGCAAAAAATCCCCTCCCAAAATACAACAAGGTCTGTTGCGACGAGAATTGGTGACTCCTGTTGGGTGTTTCCACCCGCTCCCACCGCCCACAAAAGTCCGCTTTGTGGTACCTGGATCTGAGACTTCTTCTTGCCCATCGCAGGTTCATTGATGGGCATCCTGATGGTCTCCTCATAATTGGCCATGACAACAGACCGCAGGGCGCTGTATTCGGTGTGCAGTTGTTTGTCGTCCACAGACCAGAAGCGATGGAACTGGAGGTTCTTCTGATACCTTGTAGATGCCATACAGGGAAACAGAGACCTTGAATAGAGGCTCAAACCTTCTCATCGACATCCTATTGGCCAAGACCTGGGAAACGGCCACGTTAACCAGGAATTCTGGGAGTTGAAGTCCACCCCTCTTAGTGGCTGAGAAACACTGCTGCAGGTGTTTATTAGCATTGCTTTAGAAGGAGGAAAATGTGACATTTAGACCATGTTTACCGTTTCTCCTAAGCTGCCCCCCATCCTCTCTCTCATTGAAATGCTCTTATTCATTAACTTTAATCAATAACGTTCTTTGCTCAGGAAAGCACAAAGAGAAGTTATTTGTTACCCAACTATCCAAATAGGGAGGGCTCTGATATTTTTTCCTGAGGATTTTAATATCAAAATCTATTGAAAGCGATGAAGGAACCTTTTGACCACAGGATAAAAAGGTCTTGAAGATCACATAGCAGGCCAAGGGCCTGTCCAGAAAGATCTCCCAAACATTTTTCTGATTGTAGAACTCTATAATAGAACATTAGCAGGTGAGTTCAACCTTCAGTTCAGAGGTGGTATTCAGCCAGTTCGGAACCATTTGCCCGAACTGGTAGCGGAAATCACGGGTTGGCCTGCCCACCCGTCCAGGCTCTATGTCGTCCTATTTAGACCATTTTTGAGGCTAGGTACATGCGTGGAAGGCACATGCATGACAAAAGCACATGCAAGGAAGGCCAGGAGCATGTACGGAAGGCAGGCGTGCACGCAAACTAGTAGCAATATAATGTGCCACCCACCACTGCTTCAGTTCCTCTAAACCAGCCTTCCTCATCCTGATGTGTTGGTACTCCATGTCTTATCATTCCTTAACCAACATTCCTAGCTAAGGGAACCTGGACAACAAGGGTCCCCTTCATGTCTATTTGGGTGCCACCAGCTTCAACATCTTCTTTTATTCATTTTAAGGAAGGTTTCCAAAAACATAAAAAAATAAAATCTCACCATTCTACCACAGAGAGCATTTCCTGGTCGGGCTGATTCCCCACAACGTGATCGATAAAATTCAGTTTTGCGGCAGGTCTGGAAATGAGAGAGAAACGTGACCACATCATGTTCACTGGTCAATCTTCTTCTTCTTCTCTCTCTCTCTCTCTCCAGCTTCCCCATCCTTGACCTTCAAACTAGTCACAATTCATTTTTCGTGGGATGAGGGTTTTTTCCCATCCCTTCTTCTTCTCTACTGAACTGTCCTTTCCCATGCACATCTGAGATTCCTTCCACACAACCAGAGGTGGTATTCAGACAGTTCAGACTGGTTTGCCTGAACCGGTAGCGGAAATCATGGGTGGGGGCCCGCCCACCTGTCATGGCTCTATGCAATGCTATTTAGGCACATTTTTGAACTGGGCACATGTGTGGAAGGCATGTGTGCCTGTTGTGGTCCGCCAGGACCCTGCAGAGCTGGCAGCAGAGTTGGACAGTGAGGAGGCTGGGAAGGACCATGGAGTCTGGGAAAGGCTTGGACGAGGGCTCTGCATCTGAGGCAGAGAAAGGGCCATCTGGGAGGTACATGCTGCCTCTGGAACCTCCAGAGTCGGACCTCAGCGAGGCAGAGGAACAGGGGGGAGCCTGTTCCCAGTGCGCGCATGCACAGAGCTGTCAGAAGGCAAGAACAGCTAAAACAAAACGGAGGACTCAAGTAGGGCTGGGAGATGATTGGCCCCTCCCATAAGGCTTAAAAGAGGAGCAAAGGCACATGGGCCTTTGCAGGAAGCAACGTCTGTTCATTCTGTTCAACTTAAAGCCTGAAGCTCTGTTTGATTCTGGACTCCGTGTGGCTTTGCCAATTAGGTCTTTGGCAGTGTGTCACGGGAGATAAAGGTGGGTGATTATCCCGAAGGACTTCTCCTGAAGGACTTTTTGAAATTAATTGGGACTCAGCTGTGAATGAACAGAATTCACAGCTGTTGCAATAAAAGAGGTTTTGGGGACTATTCGTGTATTTTAATGACTCAGGAAGCCGAGGTCACAACAGTGCCAGCAAAGTTCACATTTGTGAACCGGTAGGGAAAGTAAGTGAATGCACACGATCCATTTTTGCCCTGAGGCTTTCCACAACTGGCTGATCTCTTCCCCTTGGGGAGAGAAGCCAGCCGTTTTCTCTGCACACTTAACCCTGGGAGATTTGAAGGCAACGTCTAAACAGGCTTTGGATACTTACAGTTTTTTTAAGAGCGGGTCCTTAAAGAGAGGGGCTTCAAATCCAGGTAAGTAGAGTCCCTTGTAGTTCCGTTTTTCTATGAGGGTGTGCGTGGTGTCTCCATACTATATTGTCAAAAGAAGGAGAAACACAACATGACGAGATCATACCAACATTTGGAGGAAAGACTTTCCTAAAAAGCTGGGGACCATCCGCAGTTGGGCAGAAGATCTCTCGCATCTACAGAGAGGGCTGGAGGAAAGATGATGTCCTTTCCTTCCAGATAATTATTTTTGGCCAAAAGCTCAGACTTTGCTCCATCTGGACTTGAGGGACCTGAAGTTCTTTAGCAAACAGATCACAGGATGGAGGAGACCATCCTGTGAAGCCAGACCATCTCAAAGCAGGGGGCTTCCTTCCTTGCAGTGTTTGCATTCCTCTCTTTTGTACCAAGCAATGGGAGACAACCTACAATCAAAGCTCTCCAAGCTACCAAGCTGAAACAGAGCCAGAATTTTGCTCCTCATCAACTCTCGTCTTACCTTTAAGTTCTCTCAGCCTTTCTTCAGTGCTTATTCATCTTAAAACAACCCCCAATTTATTAATATTCGCTTAGTTTTTCCCAGCTTTGGCCTCTTCCACGTCTATCCAGCACAACTCTCACCATTTCCAACTGTCTAGAACTGTCAAGAAGGTTCAGGCCAACTCATGACAAGAATGCCAAGCTAGAGAAATCCTTCCCACCCAACTAACCACCATTTCCCCAGCTCCTGCCTTCTTCCTCTCTCTGCTTTGGAACTTTCTTCCGAAGCCCTTACCGTTTGCACGATGGCAAATTTCACTTTCCCGTGCTTGTCTTCTTCTGTCCAGGGCTCTCGCACTATACGGGCTCCACGTTCTCGAGCTTTCTGAACGGAGGATGGGAGAATGAAGTAAGACCAGACAGGTCAGCCAGTTGGCTGGTGTGAGAACTGGCAAACTTCACAATGCTGGGCAAGTTTGGCATTTTGTCATGAGAACACCCCAAAAGCAGTGGTGAAATCCAATTTTTTTTACTACCGGTTCTGTGGGTGTGGCGTGGCAGGCATGGTGTGGTGTGGCTTGGTGGGCGTGGCAGGGGAAGGATACTGCAAAATATCCATTCCCATCCCACTCCAGGGGAAGGATACAGCAAAATCTCCATTCCCATCCCACTCCAGGGGAAGGATACAGCAAAATCTCCATTCCTACCCCACTCCAGGAGAAGGATATTGCAAAATCCCCATTCCCACCCCACTCTGGGGCCAGCCAGAGGTGGTATTTGCCGGTTCTCCGAACTATTCAAAATTTCCTCTACCAGTTCTCCAGAACCTGTCAGAACCTGCTGGATTTCACCCCTGCCCACAACCCATTGCAGCTGCCCCTCTGCTTAATTTTCCATTTATGGCCTCCAGAGATGGCTCAAATTTCTTCTCTGAAATAAAGGTGACCCTCGAAACTGGCATTCGGTGGAGGGAACCTGCAAATTCCCTTGAAAGCAACCTCTTGAATGTGCCAAAAGACTTTCCAGCTTGGATTTACCTGCACGATGGAATCGCAGTCTTCCACTTCAAAGGCAATATCTCTGACACCATCTCCGTGCTGCATTAAGTGTCTTCCCATTTCTACATGGACCGAAAAAGGGGAGTCAACATGGATATTATGATTTTGGGGGGTGTTCAGCAGCAGCTGTTTGTCCCATTCAGAAGGACCCAAAGTTTCTGCCAGCAAAAATTTCTGCCCGCCCTCATAATACAGCCGCTTCCAGCAATAATGGCCAATTTTATTATCTGAGAAGTAACTAAATAATAACTGACTAACTAGATAGTAGTCACATAGAAAAGAAGCACTTCACATGTGCTGATTTGAACAGGGTCCAGAGGTCTGCTAATTCCTGGTACAATATTTCCTTATTAATTAAATTTATTTATTAAATTTATATGCCACCCATCTCACTCCGAAAAGCTACAAAAAGGAATACCTTATAAGAAGTAATAATAACAACATCAACAACAATAACAGCAATAATAATAATATGGTAATACTGGTTTTAAATTTACCTTCATTTCCAGGGTTAAGGGCCGAGGAGAAAACAAATATAATCTGGAAATAAATATCATAAAGAGAGAATTAATACACTCCCTCTAAGGCACAATGAACGGACGGTCACAAATTTCCCTTTATCACTTCAAAGCGGAAGAGGGAAGCTTTCATCGAGTTTCTGAGATAAAGGCCAAGGTTAACGAAGACTGTTAATTAATTAAGCCAGGAATTATTGTTAACCTCCTGCTTTTCCAGTGGTTACCTTTTTTGCAAGATCTCTTTTGAAAGATAAGAAGAGCCGGAACAGAGAAAGCGGGGATTAATATGATGGAAAGAACTGTTTGAAGGCTTCAGATTTTGAACCCTCCTCCTTCTACTACCTGCTGTCCGAGGGCCGACTGACTGACCTTGGTTCCCAACCAAGAAGGAAATTATTGAGCGAAGCAGCCGGTGGTCGGCAGCTCTCAAGACCTCAAAGGACATCCAGAGTCCGTCTCTCTTCATTGAGATACACAACACGATAGTATTTTCTTTCGTCAAGTAGTGATATTATTTTCTGGGCCTCTTACCTTATCCTGCTTGACCGCGTGGGAAACCACATCTCGGCTGCCGGTTTCCAAGCCTCGGTAGGCCAGTTCTTCAAACCCCATTTTGTTGCAGTAAAACGATGCAGCCTTGAGACAATGAAGGAAGCTGCATTACAGGAGGGTCCTTTTAACTCCATCTCCCCTCGCTCGTAGGAGAGAGAGAGTTGCCAGCTTTTTGGGGCAGGTGGGTTGCCTTTGTGTGTAAGGATCTCTTGAGTTTTCCCTTACCCGGCTTCCAACGTGATTTGCATTGGCGGGGATGAACTCAAGAATTCCATTCATAGAAGATTCCAAACCCCAATTCCTTGACCAACTGTGCCTTTGCCTTGATTAATGTCAGTGTTTAAGGTGTAGGAATAAATTCCGCTGGAACATGCATGGATTGATGCTGCAGATCTACACAGTATTTACTTGGCAATCTCACACAAATCTTGCTGCTAAAACCAAGTAATTCCTTTGCTTGAGCCTTTCCCATCTCCAAATAGAAGGGAGGGGAGGAGAGAATAGAATAGAATAGAATAGAATAGAATAGAATAGAATAGAATAGAATAGAATAGAATAGAATAGAATAATAAGTAGAATGGAATGGAAATTAGAATAGGATAGGATAGGATAGGATAGGATAGGATAGGATAGGATAGGATAGGATAGGATAGGATAGGATAGGATAGGATAGAATTATTTATTGGCCAAGTATGATCGGACACACAACGAATTTGTCTCCTGTGTATAAGCTCTCAATGTACATACAAGTAACAAGTGATAAATCATAATAAAATACATTCATCATAATCATAAGTGATAGTCATAGGATACTGAATAAGCAGTCCACATAAACCATACTAGTAAAGATACCAAATACAACAATTAATATAAATTGTAAGCTGGATGAGAGAGAAAGGAAGAGAGACAGGAGAGAGAGAGAGAGAGAGAGAGAGAGAGAGGGAACCTAAGTTAAGGGGAGGAATCTGGGACTGTTCCAAGTATGGTTTACCCCTCAGTTCCCACCATCCCTGGTCCTTGATCTTGTCAGTTGTGCCTGATAGGCACTGCAGTTCCACCACTTTCGTCCCATAGTTTCCACCCCAGATGAGATGCCCAGTTTTGGAGTCTCCAGATTCAAACACCCCCTTGGCTACTTTGTAAAAAAATACCCCCACCAAACTCTCTCTCTTTCTCTCTGTGGTTTTTTTTCCCCTTTTCCCTCCTCCCTCCCCTTTCCTCTTTCCTCCCCTTTGGAATCCCGAGCCTGCGAGAAAGCCCAGCGTGTTGATCTGGGAAACATTTGGGGCTGAGCTGAGCTTTCCAACGATCACTGAAAGCCTCTTGGCAGCAGTGTGGGCCGTGGCATCAGGGATCAATTATCCACCCTGCTAGAAGGAAAACTGGGAACAGCTTCAGCCTGGTTTCCTCAGCTGTCCCGGGAAATTGGCCGATTGCAAACCCCCACAAGTTGTGGGGGGTGGGAACCATGCAGGGTGGAGGCCTGACGAGTCAGCCCTGTTACTGTGGGGGGGGGGGGTGTATGCGTGTATGCGTGCATACATGCTTCTGTTTGGCCAGCCCTGGGTTGCACTGGGCAGCGCATGTCTCCGTGACAGCCAAGCGCAAACCCTAAATCGAATGCAGGTGGTGGTTTTTGGAACAACCTTCCTTCCCCGCCTTCCCACCCTCCAATGGAAAAGCCGCCGAGGTTCATCCCAGCCAGGCATGGGAGCCGCCTTGGGTGGGCCTCCGGCAGGGCATCTGCTCCAGGCTTACCTGCTTGGCATTGCCAACCCAGAAAGTCAAGGAGTGGAAGTGCAGGAATCGGCCTCGGGCCGGCTGAAGGAGAAGGAAAGACAGGGCAGTAGCAACAGCAATAGACACTTAGACTTATATACCGCTGCGCAGTGCTTTCCAGCTCTCTCTAAGCGTGGTTTAACAAGCCAGCCTCTTGCCCCCAACAATCTGGGTCCTCATTTCACCCACCTCGGAAGGAAGGAAGGCTGAGTTAATAGCAATAGCACTTACTTATAGGGGAGGGGGTTACGACTCTCGGCTGATCTGGGGGCAGCCGAGGGGGATTCCCAGGGGTCCCACCAGAGAGAAGGTTGAAGCTACAGAGATAATAGCTGAATAAACCCAGTCAGTTTCTTGTCCTTATTTCTCAGGATTGCAGTTGGATGAAGACCAAGATGCGGTCCTTGGGACTCTCTGATCTAGGGGTTTTCCTGCAGACGGTTCATGACCCAACTAGGGAATGTCATCCATGCTAGAAGGGAGTGGGGTTTGCTCTTCATTAGCATATACAAATAAAAGCACCTTTCCCTTCTAGCATGGATGATGTTCCCTAGTTGGGTCATAAAATGTCTACAAGAAAACAACCCAGCTCAGAGAGCACCAAGGACCCCACAGTTCAACCCTGAGCTACAAATCTCCTCTTAGAAGAATTCCATTCCCCCTCCCCAAAAAAATGTCCCCAAAACATCCGGACTGGAGTGACTTATTGAAGCTGGTTTGTTTTCAGTTTGGCTGAATCCAGCTGTGACTTCCAACCCTGTATTTGCAAGCATTTGGCAAACTCGCCCCCAGCCTTCATCGCTGCCATCGGGTGGCAAAGCTTCTGATAACCTTGCTAGGTTAAAGATCAAGTTGACTGGAAAATATTTACCCAGCTCTTACGCAGGAGGAGGGGTGCCAGTTACCCCTTGAGCAATGCTTTTAAAGAAGATTCCATTTTTATTTTTATTTCTAACCAATCACCTGCTTTAGCTCCCAAACTGAGGGAAAGTTGGCACCTGATTGAATTTGGTTGCATTCCCTTCTCGGCAAACACCTTAGCCCTTGGTCTGATTCTGACATTACCAAAAGCTGGATTTAGAATTTACCCAAAGCAAGGTTGCATGTTTGCAAACTCCAGGCAAAGTTCAACCTTTCGAAGGCTCCTCCATTTCAGGAGGATTTTTCAATTTGTCTGTCAGAGCCAGAGAGTGGAGGCTCCAGTTATTTTTCACATTCAGGATAGTTTGTTGAATTAAGCACAACTGGGCGTGGCTTCTATAAACCAAGATTTCCAAACAATCATGGCTGATTTTGCAATATGCGAAGCCAGCACTAAATTATTATATATTTGATTTGGTTGTTTTGCACATCCAGCTGCTGATTTCCAGAATTGCAAGCTAAACTTGGATGGAAAATCACCCAAAAATACGTCTAAGCCTCTTTACAACCTCCAACATTGATGGGATAAGCTTGTAGCATTATCCATTCATTCTAATGCATAATTTGGTTGTGCAGACAGAAATCTGGAACTCGTTACTTGTCCCAGATCAGGGTACTGAGCCAGCTTTGAGTAATGTGTGGAAAAGTCATAGTTATAATGAGAACCAGATTAAATAAAAGATAAATGTGGTGGTTTTTTTTTTCAATAGATATAAAATTGAAACCACAATTGAAACCTCTTTTTACAGTATATCAGCACACTCTTATAGATACAGTACATACATCGCTTGCTAAGAAAAGATTTTGACAAGTTTTCTTATGCCTAAGAAAAAAACATTATTTTTAAACAGGCTTTTTACCTAGTCTGTTTCACTGCCTTTGGGATTCCAATATGAGGAATGTTTTAAAGGATAAATAGTTGTTTATTTAATCAACTGATAGGCACGTTCAAAAGAAGAAACTCTGGTCCCAATTTAAAAAAAAAAAATTCAAAACACCCTTAAAAATGCCAAAAACATTTAAGAAGAACATAATATTTAAAGTGAGCTTACCTTTTCTCCTTTATCTGTATAGGTTGTCTGGTAGAAAATAAGAATAAAGCATGGATTTTTAAAAATTATTCCAGGGGAAAAAAAGAAGAGTAAAACAAAAACTTATTAACCAAGTCAGTTTAAATGGTAAAACCTCTGTTAAATGCAAATAACTTGCAGATTTGAACATGTAATTTTTGACAAATATTTTTATACAGCAAGAATCTAGCCAAGTCTATATTCAGCCATTAAAAAAAAAATCTTATAAATCTAACAACTCTCCAAGCCGACACTTTTATGAAAAGAAAAGAGTTTAGGCGCTAAATTGAGATATTCATGGGATGCTGCAGGTTTGAACAGCGTCTTCAAATATGTTTGCCAGTTTTATAGAAGGGAAAAGCAAAGCACCCATTTGCTATATAAAGCAAGTATAATACAGAGCAAGATAATAGCAACTATTTGGGAGAATGTTAGTAATTCGACGTACAGTTAAAGAAAATATAGAGCATTGCAAGAATGGGTCAACCCGAGCTTAGAATCCATCTTCCAGAGAATGGAAGTAAACATCCTGTAAAAAAGTTATTGAAAAAGAGGGGGGGAAAGGGTCTAAACCTTGGGACCCTCACCATTTCGGTTATTCCTTGGAGCAGCGGAAGGTGAGAAGGCAGAAAGAGGCAGAGAGACAGTGTGGAAATCTTTTGAATTGTAAAAAAAGGAGGAGGGCCCCTGCTCCTCCCCGCATCTCCTCCTCCTCTTCCCAGATGTACATTTCAACTTTTTAAACACAACTCTTGATATTTCTCAATCGTGTCCACCGAGGCAGAGCTCAGGGCATCCATCCTTCAGATTCTCGGGCGGCGGATTCAAACCCAAAGCACAAATCCCGGGATCTTCTTAACGAGATTTGTTGATGGGGAAAGGAGATTTGATGGAGGTTTATCTTAATCATAATCATAAGTTAGTTTGTCAAGCATATATAAGATAACAGGTAAAAGTATAAACATAATTTGAATACATGAAAAGAGTAAGTAAAAAGGAATATTAGGATAGGGATGGTAGGCACGCTGCTGCACTTATGCACGCCCCTTACAGACCTCTTAGGAATGGGGTGAGGTCAACAGAAGAGAGTCTAAGGGTAAAGTTTTAGGGGTTTGGGGAAGAAACTACAGAGTCAGGGAGTGCATTCCAGGCATTGACCACTCAGTTGCTGAAGTCGTATTTTCTGCAATCAAGTTTGGAGCGGTTTACCTTGAGTTTGTATCTATTATTTGCTCGTGTATTGTTGTGGTTGAAGCTGAAGTAGTCAATGACAGGAAGGACATTGTGGCAGATAATTTTAAGTACTATGCTTAGTACTTAGTACTTAGTACTAAGCATAGTACTTAAGTGCTATGCTTAGGTCAGACTGAAGTTGGCATAGTTCTAAGTTGTCTAAGCCCATAATTTGGAGTCTGGTGGCATAAGGTATTTTCTTGCAGTTGGAGGACTCTTCTCGTGAAATATCTCTGGACTCTCTTGATTGTATTTACGTCCGATTGTATTTATGTCCAATATGCAGGCCAGGGAAGGGGCTACTGCAGTCTTGCAAATTCAGGGACCAGTCAAGGTGGCTTTGGTAGCGCAACAGGACATCTCTCTCTCTTTTTTTTTTTTTTAGTGGACAAGGAGTTTACTTGGGCAAGTTCATGTGAGGCTCTCCTTTAGGTTGAATGTCAACATCCAACAGATCAATCAATTCTAGACTTATCAAGGCACCCCGTCTACATAGCTCCTGGAAATTAAAAATTAAATTAAATTAAGCGTCTAGGAAGAAAACCAACAAACAGCTCAGGGCCCCTCCTTTTCTGGGCTCACACCTACAGCAGGAAGAAAGGAGGTTCTAATCAAGGAGCCATCAAAAAAGAAATCAAATCCCAGCCCAGATTGTCAGAGCCAGCTCCTATCTGGCAACCACCTACAAACCCCACACAAATGATGGGACCTCGCCGGTAGCACAACTTCTGTGGGAAAGTTGCAAGGCCAGAAAATCACCGGCAAGAAGAAGGAGAAGGAGAAGAAGAAGAGGAGGAGGAGGAGAACAAGAAGAGGAGGAAGAAGAAGAGGAGGAGGAAGAAGGAGAAGGAGAAGAGGAGGAGGAGGAGAAGAAGAAGGAGAAGGAGAAGAACAAGAAGAGGAGGAGGAGGAAGAAGAGGAGGAGGAGAAGAAGAAGGGGAAGGAGAAAAGGAGGAGGAGGAGAAGAACAAGAAGAGGAGGAAGAAGAAGAGGAGGAGAAGGAGAAGAAGAGGAGGAGGAGGAGGAAGGAGAAGGCAAAGAGGAGGAGGAGGAGAAGAAGGAGAAGAAGAGGAGGAGGAGGAGGAGGAAGGAGAAGGCGAAGAGGAGGAGGAGGAAAAGAAGAAGGAGAAGAAGAAGAGGAGGAGGAGGAGGGAGAAGGAGAAGGAGGAGGGAGAAGGAGAAGGAGAAGGAGAAGAAGAAGAAGAAGAAGAAGAGTATTGATAGAAAATTCCTGGCCCCCTACTCTTCTCCTTTGGAGGCGAGACAGGGTTATTCTCCAAAGGAGAATGATACGATAGGTATATGATGTATTTATAGAAGAATGCTATTTACAAGCGAAGCCATCACAACTGGTTTCGAAACTGAACATAAATCAAGGCCAGGTTCATTACTACAAATATTTCTCCAGCGGGTAATTATGTCAACTCTCAGGAACTGCCTTTCTCCGCCTGTTATCCAGGGACCAACCCAATAGATAGGTAGATAGATAGAATTCTTTATTGGCCAAGTGTGATTGGACACACAAGGAATTTGTCTTTGGGGCATACGCTCTCAGTGTAATGGGGCCTTTCCCTAAGAACCTGGGCTAGAGCTACGGGCAAAATGTCTCCATTCAGAAAGGAATCTGTGATTGCTGGGAGCTGGACATTTAAGCCAACGTTTGTGGCTGCATGGACAGAGAGGAGAAGGGCATGTGAAGCCCTGGACATGTGGCTTTCTCTGCAGTGTAAGGGATGCGTGAACCAGACCTTGGAAAGAGGAAAAGGAAATAAAAAGGGTAGCAATTCTTATTTTTTTAAAAAATAAACATTGCTGTAAATTGCCAAACTAAATGGCCAAACATAGTAGATACATGATTGATAGACAGACAGACAATGGTAGATAGATATAGACAGATGATAAATAGATAAAAGAGGGCTAGGTGATAGATGGATGGATAGGAGAGGGGGAGAGCTAGAAATATATGATAAATGATAGATAGATAGATAGATAGATAGATAGATAGATAGATAGATATGGATGGACAGATGTGAGAGGGGGAACACTAGAAATATATGATAGATAAATGATATATAGATATATAGACAGACAGACGTGAGAGGTGGATAGCTAGAGATATAAGATAGATATGATAGATAGATGATAGATGATAGATAGATAGGATGGATGGATGGACGGATGGATGGAAGGACAGATAGGAGAGGTGGATAGTTAGAGATATAAGATAGATAGATAGATAGATAGATAGATAGCTAGATAGATAGATAGATAGATAGATAGATATGGATGGACAGATGTGAGAGGGGGAACACTAGAAATATATGATAGATAAATGATATATAGATATATAGACAGACAGACGTGAGAGGTGGATAGCTAGAGATATAAGATAGATATGATAGATAGATAGATGATAAATGATAGATAGATAGATGGATGGACGGATGGAAGGACGGATGGATGGACGGATGGAAGGACAGATGGGAGAGGTGGATAGTTAGAGATATAAGATAGATAGATAGATAGATAGATAGATAGATAGATAGATAGATAGATGAGAGGTGGATAGTTAGAGATATAAGATAGATAGATAGATAGATAGATAGATAGATAGATAGATAGATAGATAGATATAGATAGATAAGATGGACGGATGGGAGGACAGATGTGAGAGGTGGATAGTTAGAGATATAAGAAAGATGATAGATAGATAGATAGAGATAGATAGATAGATAGATAGATAGATAGATAGATAGATAGATAGATAGGATGGCTGGATGGATGGGAGAGGTGGATAGCTAGAGATATGATTGATAATAGATAATTTGGCGACAGAATAAATAAAACAATCAATAAAAATGTCCCTGCCTCAGACACCACCTTCTTTACTACGCATTTCCCTGCCTCAAAATTATACCAGCTGCATTTTTATTTTATGGACCTTTATTTTTATTTAGGGAAGGGGGAAAAAAACCAAGCCATTCCCACGTGCAAAGGCGCCTCCGCTCCCTTTAAATGAAAGAATCCCTCCAGAGGGGGCGGGGCGGGGTCAGCCGGCCACGCCCCCTCGCCTCCCACTGGGCCGGCCCCCTCCTCCTTGTTACGTACAGGGAACCGGACTTTGCAATCCGCGCTCTTTGGCTCCCCGCCGCGACCCGTAGTTTTTGCAACTGGCTTCGCAGGTTGGAGCGTTTGCTGTTTTTTTCGCTGGGAAAATGTCTTTGCAGGAGCCGCCGGTGACGGTCAGCGACGTGCAGGAGCTGCTGAAGAAGAAGGACGAAATTGAGGCCCAGATCAAGGCCTATTATGAAGTCCTGCAGGATGTGAGTGGCAGGACAGAGGCTGGGGGGGGGGTGTTAACCCACCTGGAGATCTAAAGGACTACAGGTCCCATCATCCACGGGGAAAGCTTTTGCAGGAAGGGCCTTTCCAGCCGGGGGGGGGGAGAACTGGGGGGTAGTGGTGGCTGCAAATACAGAGGTTTGCATTGCATTAAATGCGTTGCATTGCATTGCATTGCATTGCAAGCTCCTTGGCTTGCAAGCAAGTGCTTAAAAAGTAAACCAGGGTAGGCTTCAAGTCCCAGAATTCCCCTCCAGTGAAAGCAGGAAACTTGGAATTCTGGGAGTTGGAAAGTCCACTTATCTTCAAGGTTGAGAAAAAGTGGCCTAAAGATTGCAGGCGGACGAAAGAGGGAAGGATCCTGGAATTAAAAGGGTTGGAGCTGAATTCTCAGCTTCTGCACCAGAAGCAAAAAACGGGTGGGGGGGGGGAAGATACCCACATAGGAGGAGGGGTCCTCTGGATTAGGGGTCTCCAACCTTGGCCACTTTAAGCCTGGAGGACTTTAACTCTCAGAATTCTGGGAATTGAAGTCCTCTAGGCTTAAAATTGCCAAGGTTGGAGACGCCTAAACTGGCTGGGGAATTCTGGGAGTTGAAGTCCGCCAGGCTTCAACTGAAAAACCAAAACATTTTGCTAAGAGAAACACAGGAAGTGTATGGGACTCCTTTCCAGAGCTGAGTCATTGCAAAAACCTTTTTAATTTTTTTTTTGTGAAGCTGCTCCCTCCAGCCTTCAGTGATTTCAAATGTTGACGGGAGCTTTGGAAAGAAGTTTCCATATCCAATTTTCGTACCTTCCGAGCCTAAAGTGAACTTTCAAGTTATAACCCCAACTTAGCCCGTTATGGCTAAGTTGATCTATCGAGCCCAAAATAAACAGTGGTTTGTCGGTGCTTGTTGAAGATACGGCTTGAAGCTGCCCAGGTTGGTTTGTCAACCGTGGTTTGCAGTGTGGCGTCTTCTTCCATTCCAGCCAAGTTTGGTTTGTTTGGCTAACCGGCGTGAAACAGAAGAGGGCTTCCCCCAAGGCGTGTAATTTGTGCAGAAAGCAAAACCTGAAAAGGGACACTTTGGATTTTGTTCATCTGCAGCAAAAGGGAGTTGGGATGAACGAGCCGCTTGTGGACGCTGATGGTTACCCTCGGGCAGATGTGGACATTTACCAAGTCCGGACTGCGAGACACAACATCATATGTAAGCAGCCAGTTCTTCATTTAACGGCAGGTTTAAAGCCCTGTTCTCCTGTTTATTCAAACACTTATTTATTTTATTTATTTTATTTATTTATTTTATTTTATTAAATTTCTATACCGCCCTTCTCCCGAAGGACTCAGGGCAGTGAACAGCCACAAGATAAAACACATAAATACAAAAATTTAAAATAAAATAAAAACGAATTAAATAATTTGGCTGAACAAATTTAAAATACCCCATAATTTAAAAACAAATTAAAATTTATATTTAAAAAGGGGAGAAGATTTAGGCCAGGCCAGCTTGATGAAATAAAAAAGTCTTAAGCATGGGACGGAAGGTGTGCAGATCCGGGATCCTCCGTATCTCTGGGGGGAGCTTGTTCCAGATCGTAGGTGCCCCCACAGAAAAGGCTCTCCCCCTAGGGAGATGGAATTTAATTCGTTCCGTCTACATCCATTATCCTAATTTGAGGGCAGGTAGCCCTCGACTTACAAATATTTGTTTAGCCACCTTCAAAGTCACAACAGCACTTAAAAAAAAAAACCGCTGGTCCTCGTACTTACAACTGCTGCGGCTTCACCACAATCACATGATTGAAATTTGGACGTGTGAGAACCAGCGAGGATTGACAAGGATTGTAGAACCCCGGGGTCATGGGATCACCATTCGTGGCCTTCTCAACCGGCTATTTTTGGGCACCCTTTTTTTTTTTTGTACTATTACCATCTGGCAGACGGTACAGGATAATAAAACCAAGGACAAATACGCTGAAAGATAGCTTCTATCCCAGAGTTCTGTTTTTAAATAGGCTGTACACCACCCTGAGTCCTTCGGGAGAAGGGCGGTATAGAAATTAAATTATTATTATTATTATTATTATTATTATTATTATTATTATTATTATTATTATTATTATTATATTGAATTCTACTGTTGTTCTATTGTATAGTGCAATATTAATGCAATATCAGGGGTTTTCAATTCAATTGTATAGAATGCGAAGGAGGGGTTTGTGTTTTATTTTTATAGTTATAATGTACACTGAAGATGGCATTTAATTTCATTGTACGGGGTGCAGACAATAAAGCAAACTAAAGTAAACTAAACTTCCAACAAACAATAGCAATAAGGGAAGCCAGATTTGCTTAAAAACTATGGCGAAAAAAGGTCGTAAAATCTTGTGCAACTCACTTAACCCCCTTGATTAGAGGTGGAAATATTAATTCCAACTGTGGTCGTAAGTTGAGGACTACCTGTTATGGGGAAGGAGTGGCCTGAAAGTGGGATCCAGGGACACCAGGGGATTTCCAGCAAGTTAGATTTTTAGACCCTGGTCTTGTCTGACGCAAATGACTGTGTGTCAGGTGTGCTTCCTTCAAAGTTGCTGGTAGCTGACACTGTGGCTTATCCAGAAATCTCTCTTGGTAGCTACCAGCGACCCTCTTTTGCTCTTGTTTTAGGCGGTGGATGATTTTGGCTTCTGCTTTCAGGTCTGCAGAACGATCACAAAGCCCTGATGGAACAAGTGGAACAGGGTCTGCATCAGCTGCACGCCCGGGAGAAAGAGAAGCGTGACCGGGACGAAGCTGAGGCTCGTGCCGAAGCCCAAAGCCAGGCCTTGCCCCAGCCCTTCGCCCGAGTGAACACCGTCAGCCCTGGATCCCCGGCCAGCTTCTCGGCAAGTACCGACTCTCTTGCTCTGGAGTCCCCTGGATGGGAGCTTCCGGCATTTCTTTATTCTGAATTATTACAACCTGTCTTTTGCTAAGGACCCTTTTTTAGATTCTTTTTTAAAGATACATTTTTATTGTTTACATATGAATATGTTGGAATACAGTGTAATTGTCCTGGCATTCCACTTACCATAAAGCAAAAGTAAAAAACAGAATAACATATATACTATTTTAAACAGTGCTAGTATTTGTTGTACAATAGTTTCTGACCATCATATTCTAGTATGTCATCTATCATTCTAATACTTACCTTCCTATATCAATATTAAAAATAATATCTCTTTCCATGTCCACCTAGCCTGATTCTTTCGCATTCCAACTTCTACCTCGTGTTTCTAACCATTGATAGAATCTGTTCCATGTTGAATAGTATTCTGTATCTCCTTTATCTTTTATTTTTAGCCTTAGTCTGTCCATTTCCGCACAGTCTAGTACCGTGATGGCAAACCTATGGCATGTGTGCTACAGGTGGCACACGGAGCCATATCAGTGGGCACGCGAGCTCAGCTCCATTTTCGGGCCTTCTGGGCTCACCGGAAGTAGGGAAACAGATTGTTTCTGGCCCCTGGAGGGCCTGTGGGGAGGAAGGCCTGTTTTTCATTCTCCCCAGGCTCCTAGAAAGGCTCTGGAGCCTGGGGAGGGCAAAAAACGGGCCTACCAGGCCCACTGGAAGTCGGCAAACGGGCCGTTTCTGGACTCCAGAGGGCCTCCGGGGGTGGGGGTGGGGAAGGCCTTTTTCACCCTCCCCAGGCTCCTAGAAAGGCTCTGGAGCCTGGGGAGGGCAAAAAAAACCGGGCCTACCAGGCCCACTGTGCCATTGTGTGCCAAAAGCGGGGGGGGCGGGCGCATAGAATTATGGGTGTGGGCACACGCGTGTGCTCCTCCCCGACACTCCCCCTGCTTTTGGCACACGATGGCAAAAAGGTTAGCCGTCACTGGTGCATCTTCCTCATCGTCTGAAGGGGGTTTTTCGTTCTTCCACTGCTGCGCATGTACAATTCTTGCTGCGGTCAAGAATATTAGATATATTGTCCCTTTGTCGTAGCCACCTGATAGACTCTTCTGTGCCTCCTCTTTTTATCAGAGTAACAAAAGGCTTACAAGGAGGGCTGGTATCAAAAAAAAAAAATCTCTTCGAGACCCGGGCGCTCTTTGGGATCTCAAAACTGCTCTCCTGGGAAGAGACAACAGGGTCTTTTTGGCTTCTTTCCACAGGGTTTGCAAGCGGGCGACGAGATTGCCGAGTTTGGCTCGGTGAACAGCCAAAATTTCCAGTCGTTGCAGAACATTGCCACTGTGGTGCAGCATAGCGAGGATGTGAGTGGCTTGTTTTCTTTGGGGGTCTGGAAAGAGGCTGGGAGGTCTCCTTTGGACCCCTAACATTGTAGCTCTTCTCACCCCCACCATTAGCCACATAAACCAGACTGAACGGGTGAAATATTTTGATTTATTTTTATTTGTTTATTTATTTTATTTATTTCTCTTTGCAGAAACCCTTACGCGTGACTGTGATCCGAAGAGGGGAAAAAGTCCATGTGGGGCTCACCCCGAAGCGCTGGAGTGGGAAAGGACTTTTGGGGTAAGTATCCCCAAACTTTAACCTGGCTCCCGACTCTTTGCTCCTTTCCAAACAGTTCTGGAAAAGATGCTTCAGTGACCGAAATTCCGCAGAGCCGAGAATTAAAAAGCTCAGAGAAACAGTGGCCAGCCTCTGGTTATCCTTAGCTCTCTTCAATCCCCAAGATTAATAATCCCGGAAAAAGAAACTGTGATGGTGAGACAGGGTTTTGTGGAACTAGAAGAGAAATCCAAAGATTTCCATCCTGCTCTCATTAAAGTTCTTTTTCTATGTAGATTTTTATTCAAAGTTTTACCAGGAGAGAATAAAATGAACAGAACAGAATAACAAGTAAAGGCAGACAGGAGAGAGAAAGAAAAAAGACAGAAAGATACAAAGAAAGAATAAAAAGAAATAGAAGCTTCCAATTTTCTTTGCAGCAAATATAAGTACAAAATTATCTCTTACTCTGATGAGAAAAGAAAGCTATTTCTTTTTTATTGTCCATTTAATTAATCCATTATTTAATTTAGCCCTCAAAACTATAAGTGCATTTTTTCCCCTATTTTATCAAAAAATCTGTAAGAGATTTCCAGCCAACCATCAATATAGATACTGGGTTTTTTCCCCTCTAATCAAAGAAGTTAAATCAGTTATCTGCAAGTTCCATCATCTTCACCAACCATTCTTCCTTTATAGATATTGCCAAACTTTTCCACTCTGGAGCATATTTGATCTATTTGAATGTTTGAAAAACAGCTCTAGAATTGTGCCTCCCTCTGTGTAAATTATGTGTAACAAAAGTCAGGGTGTTTGTACTATCTGATGTTTAAAGGTAAAGGTAAAGGTTCCCCTCGCACATCTGTGCTAGTCGTTCCCGACTCTAGGGGGTGGTGCTCATCTCTGTTTCAAAGCCGAAGAGCCAGCACTGTCCGAAGACGTCTCCGTGGTCATGTGGCCGGCATGACTCAACACCAAAGGCCCACGGAACGCTGTTCCCTTCCCACCAAAGGTGGTCCCTATTTTTCTACTTGCATTTTTTACCTGCTTTCGAACTGCTAGGTTGGCAGAAGCTGGGACAAGTCACGGGAGCTCACCCCGTTACGCGGCACCAGGGATTCGAACGGCTGAACTGCCGACCTTTTGATCGACAAGCTCAGCGTCTTAGCCACTGAGCCACCGCGTCCCTTAACTTTCCCTTAACCTTAACCCTTAATCTGATGCTTACTGAAGGTTTAATTTGCTTTTTCTCTTTTTCCTCCCGACCCCCAGTTGCAATATTGTCCCTTTGCAAAGATGACTTCTGGTGACATTCAACTCCTGATTGTATGTTTGGTGACGTGTCATTTTGATGTTAGCATCTTCCCGAACAAGCTGAAATGGCGAAAATGAATTTGGAATTAGGGGGTTTTCCTGTGTTTTCCTGAAGATGCCGTTTGACTTTTTTTTTTCTTTTTTTCCCTGATTCCCAAAGGGTATTCAGTATATTTTAACTTGGGCGTAAGGACAAAAGAGAGTTTTGTGGCTTCATTGCAGGATTGAGCAATTTACAGTAGTTTTGTGGCCTACCTTTGGATTCTTCCTTGTTTGGTTCGAGAATTAGACAATAAAAGATTTGTACCATTCCTCCTGGTGTTAATTCTTTTGGTTTTTTTTTTCATCCTTGATCGTTTCTGTGAAGTGCGGTAAAACTTTACCTGACGCGTTTTGTATTGTCACTTACAATAAAAGTCATCCTGAGTCTTTTTTTTAAAAAGGCAATCAGTGCAGTGATTAGCAATACAAGCCCTGACAATAAATAGTACAAAATTGAAAATCTGCAGCAAAGTTTTCTGGATTTGCAGCCTGATTTTTTTTTCTTCCCAAATCTTGTTACAAGGTAGGTGTTTCAGATGCTTTTCTTTGTTATTCAAATACGTCTACAGAACATCATTCGAGAGCACACTTCCAATTTTTTTTCCTCTGGCCTGCGAAGAAACCAGCTTGATTTTTCTCCAGCTGAGATCTTCATTTGTGAGGTCGGCCTATAATTGATCTCTAGGACGTGGGATCAAAATCGGGAAGGAGGAGAGAATGTTGTACATCGCTGCTGCTTTTCTGAACCACGGATTATATAATCAGCCTTATCAACTGGATCCTTTCCTCGTTTTTTAAAAAAATCTCTTGAAGTGCTGGAGGCCCAGCAGAAATGTTGAACCCCAGAGCCAAGCTGGGAATTTTTGGAATCAGAAGGTATTTTTTCCCCCGTTCATCTAACTCCTTTTGTATAAAACTACATTTACATTTCAGAAAAGCATAACAAAAAAATTAAAAAGGAAAAGAAAGGGGTAAGGAAAAAGTCAAACCGCCTGGAATAAATCTAATAGATTAAAAAATCAACCCTGTGTCTGGTTTAAAAGGTTTTTTTGGGGTGTGTGAAAAGAGGCGTCTGGTTAGACAAGAAAGGAAATCTCGCTAGACTGCCTCATCCGGCTTTGAATCTTTGGAAATTTGGGGAAAGTGAAGCTTTGCATCACTTGCCAAGCATGCAAACTCAGACTGGGAGTTGTTTGCAGGCGGCTGGCGGTTGCTATGGCAACCAGAACCGGGATGCAAACAGTCGCTGCTGGAGTTGGAGCCTGCAGGTGAGTTGAGAAGGCGGGCAGGTGAGGACAGGTTTTTTTGAGAAAGGGGGAAAATCAGCAAGGCTTGAAGATTGAAATGATGGTTTGTGGAATCGTCTAAGCCACAAAAAGAAGGAAAAGGGGAAACCATTGTTGGTTTCTCCTGTGTGTGTGTGTGGAAATGAACACAACGATTGGGGTGGAACTTCTGGGTTAGGATTTCTGCAAAGTCTTTTTGGGGGGGCTTCTGTGGGTTGTGTCATTTTGTCAGTTGTGATTTATTTTGACGGAGTGAAAGTAGACTGGCTTGCTTAACTCCCGGCTAAAGGAGACCAGAGCTGGTCAAACCTGGGAAAGGAGGCCACTGGGAGATGATGGGGTGTAAGTGGGAATGGAAATCTGAACAAAATCCTGGAGAAATTGTGGTTGAAGGAACTTGTTCTTTTTTTAAAATAATTTATGTATTTTTCCTTAACGTATATAATTTTATGACCCAGCATATCTGAGTCAATTTGCTTACATAATCATATATAATATAGTAATATATTGAACATAAGACACACATAATACCCTGTTTCCCCCAAAATAAGGCATCCCCTGATAATAAGCCCAATTGGACTTTTGAGTGCATGGCAATAAGGCCAAGTGCTTATTTCAGGGTTCAAAAAAATATAAGACAGGGTCTTATTTTCGGGAAAACACGGTAGCATTTTTCCAATTTCTAATTTCTACTTCTGTTGTCCAGCCATTGATAAAACAAGTCCCATGTTTGAAAATATTCTGTATCTTCTTTATCTTTTATCTTTAATCTCAACCTTTCTGCTTGAGGAAGCCAGGATCGGAGGTTGCCAGCTGGTGAGGAAAATCTGGTTTGGGAAATTATGGTTTCTCTGGCAACTCCTTGAGGTTGAGGAAGCTGGGTAAAGCCATGGGGCAAAGCTTCCTAGAATGCCTGGAAACTGGCATGGACTGAAAGAAGAAGCTGGCAACTCTGCCAAACTTAAAGATGAAACCCAGAGGTCTTTTATGGGGATTCTGGAGTCGTTTCTCAGCCCAAACATGGCTATTTTCCCTCAATTTGGAACGAACCCCAACTTTTGGGGAAGGGAACCGTCTGTCACGGTTCCGACAGATGCCCTAATTAAATCATGAGCCTCGAGCCAAGCTTCAAAAGAAATCCAGTTATTTATTAGGAGCTTCATGTCCGCAAGTTCCCAAGTGAAGCCAACTCTGACCCCACATAATATACGCCCCAATCATGACCCTGTTTCCCCCCCCCCCCCGCCCCCAGGGTGTGTCATCAATCACATTCGCCAACGGAGCAGTTTTGTGGGTTGTAGAGATCATTCCTCTCCGGCAGCTGTAGGTAACCCTGGGAGAAGGCCTTGAGAAAGATAAGGCTGGAATGTACTTCTGTTTTTTGGCTGCCATTCTGTATTGTCGGTTTCCTATCCCCCTTGCCTATGGCAACTTGAGAGCAGGCCAGGGATGCTTTGCGAGTTGACACCGTCATTTTCCAACTAATGCCATTCCAACTTTCTCTCAACCCTACAAATATTTGCAGGAGACAATGGAGGACGATGAGGAGAAGAGTAGCCTCTCATGGAATTATTCAGAGAAGTCCTCAAAGGAACGCCTGGAAGTTCCAGAAACTCCTGAGGAGACCGATGCCTTCAGCCAAGAGGACCAAGAAGCCAGCTTCCCTAGGGTGGAAAATAGTATTTCTTTGCCGAAAATTGGTCCTCTGATTGTGGTACCCTCAAGTGTAAGTAGGAAGCCAAGCCAGGAAGCTGGGAATTTGGGGAGCTGAAGTCCACCCATCTTCAAGTGGCTTAAGGTTGAGAAATACTGATTTCAAGAGTTCCAGCAACTGTGGTCCATAGCAAGAGATGCTGGAAGTGGACGACTGTTGACCTGCCATTGGCCATATCATCAACACAACATCTCTTGCCATTGACTGTTATTTGCTGGATCTCCTTAAAACCATGTTTCTCCATCTTGGCCACTTGATGGGTGGACTTCAACTCATATTGTTTTATTTATTTTATTTATTTATTTGATCAAATTTGTATATTGTTGATTTAATTATTTCAAGACTTTAGTAAATAATATTTGTAATAATTTGTGCTGGAGGCAGTTGGCTCATCCTGTTGCATAGAAAGGCTGGGGATGTCCCAGTCATCCCAAAAGAGCCTCTGAATTGTATATTTGGAACCACAGAATGGAATAATCCAGGTAAAGATTGAAAATCAGGCAAATTAGGAGAAAGCAGAGAAGCAACTTCCAGGTTCAGCTACAAATTCTATTTTGCTGTTCAGGGACAAGAAATCAGGACCCCGACGCCTGAAGATGAGGAGGCCAAAGAGCAGATGCAGTCAAAAGAAACATCCCCATCTTCAGAGGTTCCTGTAGAAGACAATCTCTTTGAAGCTGGCAGAGAGGATGACAGGAGTCCTGGCACCAGGGATGATGAAAGAGGCCCAGTTAGCACTGAAAACCTCCTAGAGGCCAGAACAGAAGAAGGTAGTCCCATGGAACAAGAATCAGCTAAAAGCGTCTCCCTAGAACCAGCGTCCTCAAAAAGTAGGAGGTCCACCAGCACGGCAGGTTCAATAACTCCTGCCTTGGAGAGTGAGAAGTCCAAGATGTCCGTCAGAAGCCAAGAACCACCAAGCGATAGTGAAATGACCAGTCTAGAGACAGGCATGGGGACTTCCCAAAAAGAGAGTGAGACGTCCAGGACCCAAACCACTGCCAGCAGTGCAACTATGTTCCAGGAGGAAGATTCAATTGTCTTATCCGCCTTCCCAGGGATGCTGTTTGAAGAGAAGACTCAACCGCTCTCCAATCACCCTCTTGTGAGTCTGGGTGAAGGACAGTGAAGAGATGGCAGTTAATGCTTTCCAACATCTGGATTCCCATACAACCCCTCTTATGATTTTTAGTTGGGTGCCTTCTAATTGGGCTAATCTGGATGGTCCTTCGGAATGTCTTGGGGACAATAATTTGAGTTTGACATTTCTTCCAGAGTTTGACGTGGGTCTTTGGCTACAACAGCCACCTGCCTGTTTTCAACCTTCTGGATGAAGATCAACGGGTGCTGTTGTACGTCTCTGCTCACACCGCCGTGATCCATGACATCTTGAAGAATAAACAGTACCTCCTGCAGGTAAGACCAAGTTCTCCAGGTGATGCTACAGCCCCATATCTTCTGAGCCTTAGGTATCATGAGAAGGAGCAGATGGGCAAAACCACCTCAACCACAAGGGCGTCTATTTCTTCTGAGCCCTCTCGTGTTTTTTAGGGACATTCCAGCTGCATCTCCTGCATCTGTGTCAGTGATGACCGGCGCTGGATTGCCACAGCTGACCGAGGTCCTGACAGCATGGTGATCCTCTGGGACAGCTACTCTGCGTAAGGTTCTGATGGCTGCAGGATGAGCTTTTCCTGTTCTTGATAGCAGGCCATGGTACCTCTTGATCTTCTGAGTTGAGTTGTCTCCTTGGAGCACCCAACAACACGTTGGCCAAATGCAGTAACCATTAGAGCAGGAATTCAGAAAAACTTTTATTGAACTGAAAAGGAAATCTTATTTCTTGCTGTACAACAGGGGTCTCCAACTTGGTAAATTTTAAGACTTGTGGTCTTCAGCTTCCAGAATTCCTCAGCCACCATGAGGAATTCTGGGAGTTGAAATCCACAAATCTTAAAGTTGCTAGGTTTGGAGACCCCCCTTACTGTAGAACCAGCAAGATCTATCTCAGTTTATCTTGTTAAAAGTGAATGAAATAATAGGCTTCACCTTCAAAGACATTTCTGGTTGAAAGCTGCCCAGTTGAATTAATTATTCCAACGGAAGATAATATTTGTAGCTCAGGATTATACTGTAGAGTTCCTGGTGCTCTTTGAGCTTGGTTGTTTTCTTGTAGATGTCTCATTATCCAACTACGTAATATCATCAGTGGTAGAAGGGAGAGGAGTTTGAGGATTGAAGGAAGGAGGAGGGAAGGGGAGGAGGAGGTGGAAGAAGAAGAAGAGGTAGAAGAGGAGGAGAACTGTTGGGTCCTTGATGCTCTCTGATCTTGGTGGTTGGCTTTTAGACCTTTCATGACCCAACTAGGTTACATCCTCAGTTATTCAACTAATCATGTTCAGGTATGTAAGGACTATGCAGATATCTGGAGATCTCCAGACCTCGTCCGATAGCTCTACTGAGTTCTCCTCCCAGTTCAGGTGCTTAAGTTGGCCCCCACAAAATGGAGTCTCTTCCACTCAGCCACAACTGCAGACGTCTTGTTCTTCAGGATACCTGTCCACACCATCTTTGACAGTCACCCTGGAGGAGGAGTCAGTGCTATCACCCTTTCCCACGACTCCAAGTTCCTGGCTACCGTTGGAGCCGAAGAAGTCCAGGTAAAGGAAGCCTTTTGTAGAGTTTCTTAAGTGTTTTGGAGGGAGAGCATTTGTGAGGCAAGGCCGGTTCGTAACTTGTGGATAGGAACACCAACTACCTTGTCGTTTAGAAACGTACTGTTAGGAAATGACTATTACCTAACTTGTTGGGTTGGCAATATATATAAACCATCAGTGTAGCTTTAAGACTGCTGTATTGCATCATACTGTGTCCTGATTGGTTAGCTCTGTAGCCAATGTCCTTAAGAGGGAGCTAGAAACATGGTTTGTTCTCTTTGCTGTTCTTGCTCTCTGATATCTCTGTATGCTACTGTTTGCAAATCCAAAAGAACTGTTTATTGTAAATGACTACGACAACTGGTAAGAAGACTTTGTTATTGGATTATTCCTGGACTGACATTTTGGCTATCTCCTGCTTCATATGTGTATGACCTGGACTGTTTATTGGACTGTGCCTTACTATTTCCTGAAAGTAAACACAACTCAGTGTATCTGTGTGTTTATTCGTAACTACTCTCAATCGCTTTCATGAGCACATCCTTGCTACTCAAGGGTTACTCTGCAAATTCCTCAACACGCACTCTGTCCTCCTGCCCATCCACCCGTCCACCATCCATGGTGTTTTTCTCCTTATCTCAGAAAGTTTCAATTTGGAAGTGGACCACGCTGGACAACAAGCCGTTCTGCAGTGTGGAGATCCCACCTCAATTTGGATTCCAGGTGAGAGATCTCTGATTGCGGGCATGCAAGAGAGCCGCAGCAATTATGATGGATAATTTTTTTCTCCCTGTGCAAAATTTGGCAAAATTTCCTGCAGGGCATAAATACGAATTTGTGGGGCAGAGGAAGGTGGATAAACTATTCATTAATAGCTGGAGCTTTTGTTCGAAAACATTCTTTTACCAAATTAGCATTTGCTTCATTCTAGTTTTTTTTTTTTTTCGCTCCTGAAATTCCAAGCGCGGCAAACTTAACCAACGTTTCAACGCAGCTGCTGTTTTCACTTCCCAAATGTTCAGGGATACATCCCATAAGCTGCACCCCCGATGGCAAAATGCTCCATTTATGGATCTGACTCAGTGCATCTTCTAGCTAACCTGCGAAATATCGACAGGGAGAAAAACGGCCCCCTCCCAGCTCTCTGTCTTCCTCCTAAGCTTTTTCCAGCCTTATTTTGGCAGGAATGGAAAAAAATCAAAATAAGAATAACTGTTGGTCACGGCAATGAAGAGCTTAAAAGCCACTGTCTGCCCAGCTGGGTGAAGCCACAGTTTGATGCCACCAAAGTTTTTACCTTCAGCCAGAATTGCTAAAGACTTGGGAAGCGAAACTGGGTTGTGTGGTGTGTTCAGGTACGAAATGCAGTTTTGATGGGGACGCTCAAAATTTCATCTTTCTTTCAGAATTACATTGAATTCAGTCTCCAAACTGCGAAGGAGCTGGTGAGCAACAGCGAAAGCCAAGTCGTCTTCTACTTGTGGGTAAGTAAAAGTGAGTGAGTAAGTGAGGCACCCCCCAACCCTGCTCTCTTTGGGTATCTTACTCAAAAAAACCCTACCTTCTTAAACCTGCATCCTCCAGGGAGGATGGGAGGGGTGACGCTTCCTAAAATTCCCAGCGAGCAAGGTCGACAATTAGAAGTTCTCGATGGTCTAGTTCAGGCTTTGAAGGAGGAGGTCTTGCAAGGATGTCCTTGTGTCTTCCATACCTTGGAGAGCAGCTGGAGATGGCTTCTAAGGTGTTGATTAAAACATTTAGAGCTGGGGTTCACAACCTTAAGACTTGTGGACTTCAACTCCCAGAATACCCCATGTTGGCTGCAGAATTCTGGGAGTTGAAGTCCACAAGTCTTAAGGTTGGAGAGTTTTGATTGAGAGACTTCTCCCTCTCCTCTTTCTATGTCTCCCTAGGAGGATAACACTCTGCTCTACCACGCTCCTCTCTTGACAGACAAAGTAAGTCCGTGTCCCCCAAAAACTACTGGAGACTTTGAAATGCTTGGGATGGGGGGTGTTCTTTGCAGGATCTCCTTGGAGAGGTAGCAAATGTATAAAAGGGGTTTAAAGACCCCTGGAAGCCAAGACCACCACCTCCTCCTCCTTCCTCTTCCTTCCTCCTCTTTCTCTTCTCCTCTTTCTCCTTCCTCTTCTTCTTCCTCTTCTACTTCCTCCTACTTCCTCCACCTCCTCTTCCCCCTTCCTCTTCCTCCCTCCTCTTCTTCCTTCCTCTTCTTCTTCCTTTTCTACTTCCTCCTCCCCCTCCTTCATCCTTTCTCCTTCCTCTCCTCCTCTTCTTCCTCTTCTCCTCCTTCTCTTTCCTCTTCTTCTTCTTCCTCATTTTTCACACTTTTGCAGTATCCCCAAGGCCACGTGGTCAAAATTCAGGCGCTTGACAACTGGTTCATATTTACGACGGTTGCTATGTCCTGGGGTTATGCGATCCTCTTTTTGCAACCTTTTGACGAGCAGAGCCAATGGGGAAGCCAGATTCACTTAACAACCATATTACTAATTTAACAACTGAAGTGATTGACTTAACAACTGAGGCAAGACAGGTTGTAAAAGGGGGTGAACTCCCTTAGCAACCACCTTGCTTAGCAACAGAAATGTTGGGCTCGATTGTGGCTGTAAACTGAGGTCTGCCTGTGTATATATCTGGTAGAAGTTGCAGACCCAGATTTTTGGCATAGATGTTTTAGGGCCTCATTCCTGGAACGATGATCCCTCTGCAGACTTTCAACAAGGCGGTGGGATTATTCAGCCAATCCCGTTTCCATTTCCGCACTTCCCAAGCGTTGACCGCCACCTCCGAAGGGAAATTGGTAATCTGGGACACCGTTTGCACGCCGTTGCAAACTTTGTGCGACCGTCTGTACAACATGAAATCCATCAAGCTGGTGCATCTACAGAAAGACGCCATCACCATCCTGGTCATCATGGACGAGTAAGCAGGTCATGACTTGTTGAATAAGAGTCATAAGTGGAGGACATACCCTGAACCAGGGGAAAATGGTCGTAGGGTTAAAACCCTATTTTCCTCTTTTGGCCAGTAGAGGGTGCTGCAGCTAAGCTTAACATCCCACTTTGCACCTGTTCTCCGTTGGGAGAGCAGGCGACCGAGTAATGCAATTCACAAAACTGAATTTTTAAATTTTTCAAACTCCAGCCCCCAAACAGGCACTTCTCGAAGGCAGGCCCATCTCGAGAACCTGGTCGCTGGAAACGAGAGAAAAAAAACCCCTGACTTCTTTAATCCTTTGATCTTCTTCCCAGGTTGTTTGTGACCTGCGACATCAGAGGCCACATTAAATTCTACGACGGGGACCTGCAGCTGACGCACTGGTACAGCCAGTTTAAACTGGGATCCATCCGGTCTTTCTCCTTCTCCAAGACACCCGCCACTCCTGAAGACATCACCAAATACCCCGAATCATGCACCTTGTCTGGTAACCCCTTCATTATTAGGTGAGCAGATCTCAGTGCTCTGCAGAGATTTTTTTAAAAAAATTCTGTTGGCCACGATGGGGGTTGAATGAAGGGAACACCCCCCTCCCCCGAGGCTGGGGAAAAGAACGCAAATTTCTTTTGGGTGGGGGGTCCAAAATTTGCAACCTTTTGCCCCCCGAGGCAGGAATTTCATCGTGGCGACCTCGGATGCCGTGGTAATTCACGTCAAGACGGAGGGAACTCAAGTCACCAAGTGCCTGGAGGAACCCAAGGATGCTGTTCACACCGTCGCCTGCCACCCTTGCAAACCTCTGCTGGCCAAGGGCAGCTGCTGTGGCCTTCTGAAAGTCTGGAGCTACCTCCTGAACAAATACCTCGTCAGCCGAATCTTTAAGGGCGAAAGCATCAGCTGCCTCTCTTACAATCATGACGGTAATCATCTGTCCTTCCTTCTCATATTTTTGTCTGGTTGGAAGTCACTCCTCTCCCTGGGCTCAATTTCTGCCTGAGGAAGAGAATCCTAAACAATTACAATACTTGTCTAAAGAATTATTTGCTTATTGCGATATAGGACGGGACTGTGCCTGGGTGGGTGGGTGCAGGTCGCTACTACCAATTCACCCAAACCGGTTTGAACTGGCTGAATCCCATTTCTGGTGGTGTCTAGAGAGTCCATGCAGTGACTAGAGTGTCCCTGCATGGTGGACACACATAATTAAAGTTGTTAGGAGTCCTTTTGGAGAAACATCATGGAAGGATTTTGTTTATGACAGGGGTGTCAAACTCAATTTCATTGAGGGCCGCATCAGGGTTGTGTTTGACCTTGGGGGCCCAGGGTGGGCATGGCCAGTTCAACGTCACTCATGTCGGGAGTGCCCGTGGTGGCCCGAGTGCTCTGCCAATGAAAATGGGCTCCCGAGCTCCGTTTTCACTGGCAGAGGCACCGCAGGTCGGTCCTTTGATGTTTCCAGGGCCAGATGTAAGCACCAGATCCGGCCCCCAGGCTTTGAGTTTAACACCCCTGGTTTATGAGGACAGTCATGGCTTATGAACAAACAGTGTCTCAATGATCTCCAGAATTTTACCGGATTTTGGACCAACTGAATTTTTTTTTTAATGTGCATCTTAGGTTCTTTGTTAGCTGCTGGATTTCTGAATGGAGGTCTTTATATCCTTGATTCCATATCGTTGGTAAACGACCATCCAAAACCTTTCCACTACTCAAAAGGACCCATCACTATCATGAGCTTCTCCCAAAATTCTGAATATCTTGCCACAGCCGTGAGTAGTGAACGTCTTTCTCCATGACCTCGTCCCACTTCTGGGCCACCCCTTGTTCTGGGTATTATCCAGGGGTGAAATGCTACCGGTTCACACCGGTTCAGGAGAACCGGTAGTAAGAAAAGCTACCGGTTCATCTGAACTGGTATTTCCAACGATCAGCTGTGCCACGCGGTTTATATTTGCTAGAAAGCAAGGAATCTTGCTTTCTAGCGAATCTAAATTGCGCGGCACAGCTGTTCTCCCCCTCGCTGTTCTACTTACCTTGTCAAACCTCCTTTTTCCATGCACAGCGAACCAGTGGCAAACTGCAGAGGATTTCACCACTGGTATTACCTCATCATTCCTTTTAGCTCTCCACGAAAGAGGAGAGGCAACTTGAAAACGTGTCAACTGCAACATCTAGAATACTGGTTTTTCCTTCCTAGTCAATTTTTCTCGTCTTTTAGGATGAAAGACTGTCGTTGAACCTTTACAAAAAAGTTGTCGTGGAGGAAAAGAAAGTCTGGGACCGCCTGGCTGCCCTCCACTCCCACTACAAGCCGATTCGCACCCTTCTTTTTGGGGTACACCTAGATAGTAGTGAGCCACGGCTCTTAAGTCTTGGAGAAGACCGGCTCTTGGTAAGTCCAGTGGTTGGGCACACCTGGTAAAAATGGACCAACCGACTGGAGTCCCCGCCTGGAAATGTTCCAGGACCAACAAACCTCGGCAGTTGTTCGTTCAGAACAACGCAGGTTGGCCTGGAGTCAAAGGAGGAAGGTGGGTTCCAGAAGACAAGATGGGAATCTGGAGGATTCTGGATCTGTAGTGAGATATGGCCACCAAGTCCCAAGCTAAACAGGAAGACTCGGTTGCCTTTTGAGTTGAAAGTTACAAGTGGCCAACATCTGGGTCAACATGTGGACCAACTCAGTTGGACCAGTAGTGGTCCATTTGCCAAACCAACTCAGTTAGACCCAATGATGCCACTCTGAAACGTCTCCCTGCGGAACAACCAAGCAAAGACTTGTCGGTGCGATTGTTGGATCTGAGTTGCTTGGTTTTTCAGGTGGAATACGACTTGGCGAAAACCGTCAAAGACGAGCTGGTGGTAATCCGAAGAGACCGGATCGAGCAGAGCTCTGTCCCCACATATATCGCTTGGTATCCCCCAATCACAACCGAGTACTTTTTCCTCACCGCCAATGATCACTACAAAATGAAGCTTTATAACGTGACCACCAAGTTGTGCAGGTAGTTGACTGGGGAAAATCCTTGTGTGGGTGGATGTCCGCAAAGGGTCAGGCTCTGGCCTGTAAGGAGGTGGGGTTGGACTAGGAGTGGGAGACCCCCTCAGTCATAGACACACAGTGAGTAACTTTGGGCCGGCGTCCCCTCCAGGCAATAGATCTCATGGGGTTGTCATTGTTGTGATTTGGGGAAGAAAGAGAGCTGGTACTTGCGTTTCTGAAGCAAAGGTGAAATATAATTGTGTTGGGTAGTTAGGTTAGATTAGATTGGTTGGTTGGTTGGATGGATGGATAGAGAGAGAGAGAATGATGATAGATAAGTGTTTTTCAACCTTGTCAACTTTAAGATGGGTGGACTTCAACCCAATCAACTAAGCTACGCTGGCTGGGAAATTCTGGGAATTGAAGTCCACCCATCTTAAAGTTGACAAGGTTGGAAAACATTGAGATAGATAGAAGTTGATAGACTGATTAGATAGATGGATAGATCTGTGATGGCCTTCCAAGCAACAGAATCCAAGATCTTATTTGCACTCTGTCCTGATTTGGTTCCCACAAACACTAAGATGTAATTTGGTTAAATTGCCTTTAGCCACGTCACTTCTCTAGGCCCAAATATTATGGTTTTCTAGGGTGATTTTCAACTTAGACTGTGAGCCAGCTCAGATTGTCCTGCCTTATCAAATCCAAGCCTACCAACCATGACCCCAGGGAAGAACCAGGCAAGGTTCTTCCCTGGGGTGGTAAGGCAACAGGGCCAACATGAGAAGGACCTGTGTTTGGTATGAGCTGGTTGGGGCTGCCAAGCTTTTTCATGACGTGCTTCTTTTAGGAAGACTGCTTTGGGACCCACCTATGGTTCTCCTCTTGAGAAGTTTGCCATCCTTCCCTTGGGTGAGGACCAGGATCCTCAGAAGCGCTACCTGGCCTACATTACAAAAGACAAGGTACTGGGAGGTGACATGAAGGTAACTTCCCTTTGGGTCTTCAGATTCCTCTAGGCAAATTCTTCTCTCCTATTGTCTTCTCTAGGTTGGCCTGCAGATCTTGCCCGTCGATGGGAACCCTCACAAGTCCTCGGCTTTCATTTGCCACCCTGCAGGGGTGGCCGATCTCACCTGTTCCTACACCGGACGCTATCTCTTCACGGCGGGGGGCAGCGACTCGACGGTAATGAAGTGGGACGTGAATCTCGAGTGAGTGATGGTTCCTTTGTAGGGCTGGGAGGTAAGCCCCGACTGGCTGGGGAATTCTGGGAGTTGAAGTCCACCCATCTTCAGGTTGCCAGAAACACAGAGCTGGAGGTTAGGTTGCTCAGTTTCTCCAAGGTGGGGAACTTTGATTTCTTTCTGGCAGCCAGGAGGCAGGTGAGGAACCAAGAGCCTCCCTGCAGAGTCTTCTAACCAGGGACCCCCTGCCCTGCCTCCTCCTCCAGCGCTCTGGATGCCGCTGTTTTCCTGGGTGGCAAAGACCTGATCCCATTTTACAACCTGTTGGAAGGAGGCCGAGATGGTGCGTTTTTCAAGGTAAATCTTCTCGGTTTGGTGTTTAGGTAAAACCAGAGTTAAAATGCACTTACCTTCACTACCAGTTCAGAAATGTGAGTGCTCGCAAACGCCTTTTCTGCGCATGCTCAGAGGATCAAAAACGGGACGTAATGACGTCCTGGCGGGTGGACGGAGCCTACTGCCATGGGGCCCTACCGGTTCGTGCGAACTGGATAGATCTGGCTGGATTTCACTGCTGGGTAACACCCCAAAACACACCCCAACACAACAGTGGCTGTCAAAATAGAGGGATTCAGAAAATAAAAGCCTTTCACAGAGACACTAAAGCAGTGTTTCTCAACCTTGGTAGCTTGAAGATGGGTGGACTTCACCTCCCAAAATCCCCCAGCCAGTGGTGCTAGCTGGGGGATTCTGGGAATTGAAGTCCACCCATCTTCAAGCTTCCAAGGTTGAGAAACACTGCACTAAAGGCTGATTGAGACAGACACCAAGCCAAATGTCGTATTACAGGTAGTCCTTGACATTAATTTTAGTGACCGTTTTGAATTTACCGCGGCACTGAAAAAAGTAACTTACGACTGCTTTTCACACTTATGACCGTGGCAGCATCCCTCAAGGGTCACGTGATCACAAATTCAGGCGCTTGGCAACTGACTCACATTTATGACGGTTGCAGAGTCCCAGGGTCATCATGGAATCCCATTTTGTGTCCTCCCGAGTCAGTGGGGAGGCTGGATTCACTGAACGTCTGTGTTACTAATTTAAGGGATGCACTTAGGAACTATGGCAAGGAAGGTCGTAAAACAGGGAAACGACTCCCTTTTAAGAACTGTCTCACATAGCAACGGAAAGTTTTGGGCTCAATTGTGGTCATACGTCGTAGACTCCCTCTGTTGCACACTATTGTTGCACACTCAAGATCCTTTGTTACACATTCAGGAGCTGGAAGACTATTTTTACTACGCCCAGCTGGTCCATCAAGGCATCGACACCATGGAACCTAGGAAGGTGTCTACTCACATTCCCTTGGACCAGGTCCCCTTCGTGATCCGTGCGATGGGGTTTTACCCCTCCGAGGATCAGGTCAGTGGGTTTTCAGAGGCAGGGGATGGGTGGGAAGGATCCAGGGGTGAAATCTAGCAGGTTCTGACAGGTTCTGGAGAACCGGTAGTGGAAATTTTGAGTAGTTCGGAGAACCGGCAAATACCACCTCTGGCTGGCCCCAGAGTGGGGCGGGAATGGGGATTTTGCAGTATCCTTCCCCCAGGAGTGGGGAGTGAATGGGGATTTTGCAGTATCCTTTCCCCTGGAGTGGGGAGGGAATGGGGATTTTGCAGTATCCTTCCCCCAGGAGTGGGGAGGGAATGGGGATTTTGCAATATCCTTCCCCCAGGAAGCTGCTGGCGGACCACAACATCCTACAAGGCCAGGTTTTGAAAAATTTCTCAGAATCTGATGGCACCTCGTTCCTCCTTTTAGATTGAAGACATGCTGAACGAAGTCAAATTCAGTGAGTTTCTGGATACAGGGAAGCAAGTCACCCATATTAATTTAGGGGACTTCATCAAACTCTACGTGAACCATCGGCCTGCCTTTGGGCTAGCCTCGAAGGAAATTCAGCAGGCCTTCGAAATGTTGGGTTACAAGAACGAGGACCATGAAGCCACCATCAACCGAGATGACCTGCTGTTGTTGCTGCAACACAAAGGTGTGCGTGCGTGTGTGCGTTGAGCATGCAAAACAGTGGTGGGTAGCTACTGGTTCTCCCCAGTTCTTGCGAACCGGTAGTGGAAATTTTGAGTAGTTCCGAGAACCGGTAAATACCACCTCTGCCTGGCCCTGCCCCCAATCTATTGGCTGCCTCCCAAGTCCCAGCTGATCGGCTAGAAGGAAAAAATCAGGGCTCACTTCACAAAGAAGAGAAAGAAAAAATCACACCGTAGCTTTAAATTGAGAAGCCAAGAAGCCTTCCAACTGATCAACTAGAACCGATCCGCTTATAAACCGCTCGGTGGTGGTAGATTGGCAATTGAGGCCAAGCTGCCTGAAAGCAGTTTCCAATGCTCTCGGTGGTGGCAGACTGGCAAAAAACTGTTTAAAGTTGGCTCTGCAAGCAGTTAAAAGCCTGGTATATCAGTACCTCAGCTAAATCCTAAATAATTTGTTTGTCACATGACCATCAAACCACGCCCACAAAATAAGCCACGCCCACAGAACTGGTAGTAAAATATTTTAGAACCCACCCGATGCAAAACCTTGGGAAATTGGTGGTTCTGCTTGGGTTAGGTGACCGAGTGATTTTTCGTTTTTCTCGAGCAGGAGAGCATTTCACCGAAGAAGAGTTGGCCGAATATCTCACCACGCTTCTGGGCTTCAACCCTGAGGGCGGCCGCGTGGAGTGCGGCAGCTATGATCCCACAGGTGCTGAACTGCAAACCCCTCTTGCAGAAAGGGATCCTTTGCGCTTTCTGGGTGCACGATCTGATTCCACACCTCTGCAGGGCAATCCTGGACTTAACAGCCGTAATGGAGCCTGCCCCATTAGGGTCGTCAATTACCCACATGGCCGACCTGATTTTATGACCTTTATTCATGATGTTCATTAATCCGAGAGCTATCTGTATTAGGGTAATTCAGTTTCCACCAGTCTTGGGGTTTTAAACACATTTAGGGTCAAACTAGAGAGAATAGATCAAATTGAAGGGAAACCCAAGCAGCCGAATCTAAATTACTGTCAAAAGCCAGAAAAACACTATAGTTTTCCGTTGCAGAGATAAAACCAGTGTAAGAAGCAGTACTTGTCCACTGTTAAAAATAAAGTTGGACTCAGTTTTTTGAGAAAAGTAATCTCATTTTCTTGGCAGTGTTATGGCAATGGCTTGCTACTACTTCCTTTGGGATTCTTCGCCTAATTTTCAAGTTCATCTTAAGAGCCCTGGGATCGCTTAATGGTCTCCCATCCCAGTACTGAGGGGAAGGGGGGGGAGAGCAAAAATATGTCCCAATTGGGATCCTCTCCCCCTCTCCCCCCCACTTCTTCACAGGAATCTAAGAATAGCTGCATTGCAATTAAAGGGCAAAAAATAATAATAATCAATTCAGTGTAGCTTGTGGATAGAGTGATCTTGTAGATTCCTTGCATGGTTTCCAGGTAGCACCAAATCCTAGCATCTCTTCTCTTTCACAGGTTCAGAGGATATAATTCAGGAAGAAATCCCCGAGGAGGTGACAGCAGCTTATTTCACCAAGGAGATCCTGGCCTTACCATTGCCAGAACCGACGGATGTGGTGACAGAGACGCAAACCTCCGATGAGGCCACAAATGGCAGTTTATTGTCGCTGAAGACTCCATGATTGACATTCTCGGCCTTTTTCGCCTTGGATTGTCTTCTGTCCTCAGATTTACGACATTATTTTTTTGAAAAACAAACGTTTCATTTCAATGGGATGGAAAATAAAGTTGTTGTTTTTTTGTTTTTTGTAGAAAAAAAAACAGTGTTGCAGACTTTGTTATTTATAAAGCTTGGGAAATTCTTGTCACTCATCCAAAGTGAGAAGTGCTGAAGCAGGTTTCCCAGATCTTTTGACATGTAGTCCTCGACTTACAACTATTCATTTAGTGACCATTCAAAGTTAACAATGGTCCTGAAAAATGTGGTTTAGGATCGATCCTTGCAGTTACGACTATCACAGCATTCCCACAGATCAAAATTTGGATGGATCTCTCCATCCAAATTATTATCTATAGATAGATTCTCTCTCTCTCTCTCTCTTAATCATCTAGCTATCATCTATCTCAATATGACTGTTTATCTATCTATCATATCCCTAATCTATCTCAATATGACTGCTTATCAATCATTATCTATCGATCCATCCATCCATCCATCATCTATCTCAATGAGTTTATATCATATCCATCCATCATCTATCTCAATATGAGTTTAAGTATCTATCCTATCTATCCATCCATCCATCCATGAAAGGCGGAGGAGGGACCACGAAGCCCATCTTCCACTCCGCTCCTCCTTTCCCTTCGACGCCTCAGAGGCGGCCGGGCTGACAGAAAAAGGCGGGAACACGCCGGCCCCTCCCCTCCTCCAACCCCTCCTCCCATCAGCGCGAGCCGGGAAGGGATCGGCGCATGCGCGGCGTGTCCCGCGCCTGCGCAGTCCGCTCCGCCCGCCTCTCCCGCCCACCGCCTCGGCTGGCCTCCCTGGCGGCCTCGGGGCCTTTCTTCCCTCCTTCGAGGCGGGGCGGAGCCGGCCGGGAGGCTTCATTGTGCGTCCGGGCGCCGCCGTCAGCCAGGCCGGGCCTCCCTCTCCTCCTCCTCCGGCTGTTGCCCTTCTTCGCCCCTCACCTGCCGAGCAGAGCCGGCGCGCCGGCGCCTCAGTCCGGGTCTCTCTGCCGTCGCCGCTGCCACCTCAGCAGCATGTCGGGCCGGTCGGTGCGGGCCGAGACCCGCAGCCGCGCCAAGGATGATATCAAGCGGGTGATGGCGGCCATCGAGAAAGTGCGCAAATGGTGAGGAGGGGGCTCCGGGGGGGAGGGGAGGGGGGAGTCTCCGGGGGGGAGGGGAGGGGGGAGTCTCCGGGGGGTCCCGCCCCTCCCCCCACGGAAGACCCCCCAAACCCGCCTCAGAAGCGGCTCTTGTGGGCCTTCGGGAGCGGCGACCCGAGGCTCTGGACTACAACTCCCATCGGTCCTTGGCCGCGGCTGAGGGGGCTGATGGGAGTTGAAGTCCTCCTGCGCCTCTTTTCCTTCTCCCCACTTTGGAAGCCCGGATTCCGCCTCCGTATGGGGCGGAGGTGGGGGGTGGTTCGGTTCCTCCCGGCCTCCTCGACCCTTTCTGAGCCTTTGGTGGGGGGGAGATGCCCCACTCGTGGCATGCCCCCCCCAACGCACCTGGCCACGAATCCACGTGGCTTCCCTCTGGTGGGAGTCCCTGTCCCCTCCCCCCTTGCTTCTGTCGTTGGCCCTTGGCTCTCCCTGCCCTCATCTTGACCCTCCCTCTCCTGCCCAGCTGATGGTCCCAGCAAGGGAGGCCAGGGCAGGATCTGGCTGCCTGGGTTCTTCCTGAAGGTGCTGGACAGCACTTGGATGGCCTTTGAAGGATATAGCCAGTCCACATGCTCACCAGTGGTCCCTGTAGAAGAGAAGATTGGTAGCTCAGGGTTGAAAGGAGAAGGGTCCTCTCTGCTCCCTTAGCCTTTCTTGGTTTTCTTGCAGACGTCTCATGACCCGACTAGGTAACATCATCAGTGCTAGAAAGGAGTGGGGTTTGTGGGGAGGAGGAGGAAGAAGGGAAGGAGGAGGAGGAAGAAGAAGAAGAAGAGAAGGACTGTGGGGTCCTCAGGGCTCCCTGAGCTTGGTGATTTTCTTGCAGACGTTTCATGACCTGGGTAGGTAACATCATCAGTGTTAGGAGGGAGTGTGGTTTGTGGAGAGAAGAAGAAAAAAAGGAGGTAAAGCATTGTGATGTCCTTGGTGGTTTTCTTGCAGAAGAAGTCTCATGACCCAACTAGGTAACATCATCAGTGCTAGAAGGGAGTGGAGTTTGCGGGGTGGAGGACCACGACTGTGGGATCCTTGGTGCTCTTTGAGCCTGGTGGTGTTCTTGCAGACGTTTCATTATCTACCTAGGGAGTATCATCAGTGTGACAGAATGTAGCAAACCTCACACACCCGTACACTGATGATGTTCCCTAGTTGGGTTGTGAAATGTCTGCAAAAGACAACCAAATTCAGAGAGTGCGAAGGATCCCACAGTCCTTCTCTCCGCAACTATCCCCCCCACTTCTAGCACTGATGATGTTCCCTAGTTGGATCATGAAATATCTGCAAAAGAATAATCAGAGAGCACCAAGGACCCCAGTCTTGAGGGTTTTTTTGGCCTGGGAGGGTACCACCCAGGTATATTGGGATCTTCTCAGCTGCCTATGCTGAATAGTGAAGGTGCGGTTTTCACCACACAAGACATACTTAGTCATTAAGGTGTGACTTCTCTACGTTCTCTATGAGTAGTTATACTACCTGCCGTAGGCCTTCAGGGTGTGTTTCTCTGATATGTCCTGTTCCATATTTTTTTTCTGTAATTGTTAGCTTAGGATATTCTGTAAAATGTCCAAAGTATTATGGTGCAATATTCTTTAGAGAAGTGCTTTGTTCTTTTTTAATTCTATGCTTCGAGTCAAAACTGCTTGCTTGTATTGTTCTGTTGATTTAAATTCTGAGCAGAACCAGAAAGAGGCTACTTGAGTTTGTCTGATACAATTAGATTGTTGTAACCTTGATAAATCCATCCTTTTTTATTGAATGTTTGCAGCTTGTAACGATTGCATGCTTTTGAGAAAGGTTGTATGACTGTTATTGTGGAATTTTGTATGGCATAATTAAACATAATACAGTGAAATGGTTATTCAGACACAATAAGCAATCATTGTGCAGTTTGGTATTTTTGAATCAGATGACATCTTAAAATGTTCTTCAAGAGAAGTTTAAACAACTTCATTCAGTTGCATTATGCCTTGCACAATTGATTCCAGTTCTTAAATAGCAATTTTTCTAGGTGATTGTTAAAAACAAGTAGCTCTTAAGAGAAACACTTTCTCTTACAGGACAATTGATTAATTTTTTTAAAAAAATATAGTTGAATCGAGAGAGCAATATTGTGTTGTGCAAGGAATCAAGGTGCTTTCCCCCTCCTCTCAATAGAGAAATTTCAACCTAGAAAAACAGATAGTCAATGAGCTCATTTAGAAGCAGGAGAGAATTGACAGTGCTTGATGCTTTTCTGGTTTTGCATGGTACTTGATTCCCCGCCATAAAGGGAAGAAAAATATACCAATCTTTCTTTCTTTCTGCTTAACAAACAAACCGGGGAAAACTTTTGGCTAGTGTTTTCAGTTGCTATAGTAACCGTGAGCAGGTGATCCTAGTATAGTAGCTTCAATTCCTTCAAAAGGAGATTGTCGATGAGTCTGACATTTGAAAAAATTGTTCAAGCCAGGAATTTCTCTGTGCGTACAGGGACATTGGGTTTACTTCTTCCTAATAAGTCAACCAAACTGTTCCGCTTGCCTTCTTTGAGGACAAAAGACCAGTTATCTGCTTGTAAATATATAATGAATTGATGAGAACATCAACGTTCCGATTTCGGTATTTTTAAGTGGAAATTTTGGCATGAAATTAAAGCTTCATCAAATTGCATTGAAAGTTAAAGCTGGCTAAAGAAACGTGCTATTGTGTTAAATAGCACAATGGAAGCCAACGTGTACCAAGTATTCCAGGCAATACAAAATGTGATTAAATCAGAACTGAAGAAGCCCATCCTTCAGTTACTCAGAAATTCAAGCATAAAATTGTGAACAACTTCTGAAGTTGTGATATGGCATCATTTCATTTTCTTGCTGGACATGATGAATTTTAAGTGTTTCCTATGGTGGCTTATATTGATTTCTGTGTACTTGGACATTTCCACAAGTATAATATAAGTCTGTGTGTATTTTTTCGAGATGATGTTCAAGTATGGTAGGTGTTAGAATAGCTTGGATCAAAGCTGTATTTAGATGCAATTAAAATTGTAGAGTGCTTGAGTCTCTCTTTATTTTTTTTTTGTAGGTGCTGAATTTTCCATCTGTAATAATTAGAAAAATATTTTTTAACAATTACAGGCGGAGTGATGAGTTTATGGGCAACTCTTGTTCCCCCTCCAATTATTTTGATCAACTGGGTGGCAACGTAAAAGAGTTGGGGATTGTGTGTATATTCATTTTGTTGGGGGAAATCCTTGGGACTTCCTAATTAATATAGCTAGAGTTTGGGCTGTTGCCACTATTTCTTGTTCACTTGGCAGAAGCAATCAGAGATGTTTCATAGCTCCAGGGCTTGGGCTTTACAGATCCAAAATAAGATTATTGTTTCATAATTCCAGTCATTCTCAGGGGAAAAGTTAAAGGCAATGGATTTGAAGACACAATACTGTATAACAGACATCCTTCATGGGAAATATTTATATCTGGCAACAGTTCACTTATCTGAAAACTTGGGAACCAACAAACCATAAATTTTCTCATATATTTTTTCCCAGAATCCTTCTATTATTTATTTTATTTTATTTTATTTTATTAAATTTTTATACTGCCCTTCTCCTGCTGGACTCAGGGCGGTGAACAGCCAAGAATAAAAAAAAATCATATACAAAATTTACAATTTTTAAAAGAATTAAACAAATTTTGGCCCTATAAATTTAAAACACCCCAACTACATAATTCTACATACTGATTGACAAAGCATGTGGTTTGATTACTTATGATGGTGTATCAAGATCATTCTTTAAACTTATTGAACAGACCTAACTCCTTCTAAAAATTCATTTTAGATGCTTACTTTAAACACTCATCTATAGTGTATTTTGAAATAAAATCTGTGACAGAATATTCCTGTTAAATACAGAGAATTTAAAAATAAGACAGTGTTCGACTTCATTTCAGAGAAACAGCAAAAACACCTACAGCCACTAACAGCCATTTCTATCATTCCTGCAAGTTAGATAATGTACAGCAGATAAATAAACAGTGCATTTTATCATGATGTGTAAACCAAGACAGTCTCTATCATATGTAAAGCAGAAATCCAGTTTAAAGAAGAAGAAAACCCTTATGCCTGTTTTTGTCCCCTTCTAAAATGGAGCTTAATCATTACAATGTATGTGATTTGTGTAATACCTGACACATTGCAACCATCAACAGGGGAATTTAATTTAAAATGAACTGTGGGCTCATCATGATGACCTGATTTTGTTTGGCATCATCTCAGACAAAGATGATGCAAGCTTTGCTTTGTATGGATAGCCCGGAAGCCTGAAATATTTAAGCTAGGACTTTACCACTGGTGGTCTAGGAAGTTGCTGAAGACCCCAAAAGTGAAGTGATTGAATGTGTTAATAATGTTCTTCCATGGTGACTGGAAAACATACTGAGTGAATGCTGGCAATTTTGGAATTGCCCAGAAGATTCAGCGGCCAATGTTTCTTTGAAATGTTGGATGGCTTGCTGTTTTTGCTTTAGGTCAACTGTTGAGAGCAGATACGTCGCTTTCTTTCTTGAGTTTCTGCTATTAATAAGAATTAAGAAGGCAAAGTGGCTTCTTTAACACTAGACTAGTCCAACCTCTGGTTGAGTCCTACAGATTTACTGTGTCATCTCCATGGGGCTTGTTTAGATGATAATTTTGGGATCTTTTATCTTGGAAAGCATTCTGTACAGATTTCTTCTGGATCAATGTGCATTTCTGATGCCAAGTTTAGGGGGGCAGGGTGGTGCTGTACGGCCTTCTGTTTGCCAGATGGCTCTTTCCCCCTTTATTAGATTTATCTGCTTAGCACATAGTAAAATGGGAATGTGAAGTCCTATCTTGAAAATATTTGTTTTAACCCAACGTAGATGCCGATTGGGTATATTTTGAAACGTGTAAGCGATCATATACCTTTTATTTCATCTGCAAACCCAACTGTACTGGGGAAGCCGTGTATTTAAATCCTGTTAAAAGGTCGTGTTTAATATCTGATTAAATAATATTGATGTGAGTGGTAGGCTGATCCAGGAAATTAGAAATTCCTAGCATTGTCTGTTAACATGTTTGCATAAGAGATGTTTACCACGATTCACCTTGTGCCAGATAATCAGAAAAAATGGCTTTTATAAAGCAGAGCTGCTTGCATTAATGCACCTCTAATCCCCGAATTAGTATTTCAACAGTACTGCTGAAGGTGATCTCACACAAAGACTCAGAAGTCCCTGATGCACTTTTTGTTGCTTCCTTCATTTTTTTTTTTGGATCAAAGAAATGTTCTTGAGTCTCATTTATAGGTCTTTGACAAAACCAAATAGTGAGGAAAGAAAAAGGTAATTTAAAAAGAGATGTACCGTATTTTTCGGACTATAAGGTGCACCTAGATCTAGAGGAAGAAAACAAGGGGAAAAAATAGTTTTTGGCCTCCGGGCGTCTCGTTTTTGCCAAAAACACATCCGTTTTTGGCCTGCAGAGTCCTCCTGGGGGCTGGGGAAAGCAAAAACAGGATGCGTGGAGGGTTCGGGAGGCTGAAAATGGGCCAGTTTTTGGCGAAAATGGGCCATGCGGAGCACTGCAGAGTCCTGGGGGCCAGGGAGGGCAAAAACGTGACACACGGAGGGTTCAGGAGGCCAAAGACAGGCCCGTATTTGCTCTATAAGACGCACTGAAATTTTCACCCACTTTTGGGGGAGGGGGAAGTGCGTCTTATACTCGGAAAAATACGGTAACTGTCAACTGGCAGATTTAAACAGCAAAAAAATTGTGTGAATAACGAGATAGTGGAGAAAGAAATGAATGTATCTGTTAATAAATAAAGGGGATTCATTTAACAATTGCAGTAGTATTTGCTTAATAACTGCTGCAAAAGTAGTAAAATCAGCAAGATTCATTTAACAACCACCTTGCTTAACAATGGAAATTCTGGTCTAGTGGTCATAAATCAAAGACTATTTCTCCTTATTTTATGAAATTGTAACTTAAGTTCCTCCTGCTTTATGTCCTTTTGCCTCCTTCTGTAGACGTGAGGCTTATTCCATTTCTTCTCTTTGTTGCCTACGTTTTGCACAGAGGCTTTGAGACTATCCCTGTAACTAATATTTATAATTTTGCCACCTTCTAGGGAGAAGAAATGGGTGACAGTTGGCGACACATCCCTTAGGATCTACAAATGGGTGCCAATAACAGAGCCCAAAGTAGATGACGTGAGTATTTCATGATACCCCACTTGTATGAAAGTTTAGAGAAAACGACTATTTTGCCAGCGTAAATAACATCGTACTGAATGTTAAGCATCCTTTCCTAAAACCTTTGTCTTACATGAAACTTTGCAATGAACCCTCAGTTCTCTTGTGGAAGCCAGACTTTTCAGCTCAGCCTCTTGGGAGTTGCCGATGACATATGAAAGAGTTCAGCACACCTGTCTTTGCAGTTACCTTAGACCAGTAAACATTACTGCACACCTAGGCGCAGCTGTTGTATTTTTCACCCATCTTGCCTGCCGAGGTGCCTCTCAAAACAGACTTCCTCAATATTAAGTCAGGGTCTGTCATGTTGCCATCTGCCTCTGATGGTAATGGTGTTTGCCTGTTGTGGAACATTGCCTGACCCTCCTGCTCTTATTTCTGAGCGAGAGTCCCTTGTGATCATCTGGGTTTTCTTTCCGCTCAGCAGGCTTGGTGTATTGAGAGCGGTGCAGCTGGCACTTTCTCCTAGAAGACCAATTACGTCACCTTCTAATTGAAACTGCCGCATCCTTTTTCATGCATGTTTCCCCCCCACATATACACAACGGATGCTATTGTCTTTCTCTGCTGCTTTATCTTTTGTAATGGCGCTGGGGGTGGGTGGGAGTGGGGGTGGGCAGAAACCCTTACATACCCAGCGAGGTTTGTGGTTCCCGATTGACCCAGTTACTATCATGACTAGCGTGAATATGAATAAGTGGTATTAAAAACTGATAACAAGTAGACAAGACTTAACACAAATTCAGACCAAAGTTCATCTTATGGACTGCATCGTATATAAACATGCGAATGTCATAAATGAACATGTAGAAAGAAGAAGCCGAAACATGGGTAGGTTTTTTTTGAAGCTGTGTAATGATCATAGTCAATATTCCTTTTTAAAAAAGTTTACACCTTTCTGTTTCAAATTAAATTTAAAAAGGCAGACAAACTAGCCAGCAACAAGGTGGTTTAGATCTGCACAAGAGTGGCGGTTTTAGGGGCTCAGACTTCAGTGGAAAAACCTCACTTTCAATGTAAACCCTGCCCAAACTTACCATCTTCCTCTCCCACCTCTCAGAAAGCCAAGAACAAGAAAAAGGGCAAAGATGAAAAGTGCGGTTCTGAGGTGACGACCCCCGAAAACAGCTCATCCCCTGGGATGATGGATATGCACGGTGAGTGGGGCCGGGAGGAGGTGGCTGCTGATGCCAGCCAGCATAGCGGGAGACACTAAGCCTTCCTTAGGAGCAATCTTAGTTTTAGCTTTGAAGAGTAGCAACTGACAAGGGGCCGAGTAAAAAGGCACCATTGAGACTAACTAGTCTCCTGCTGATCATTATGGCACTTTATTTTTCCAAAGTGCTGTAATCCAAAAAGTTGTTTATATAAACTAATAAAAAAATAAATAAACCTTGACTTTTATTTGGTCTTTTATATGTAAATGTGTACCCCTATGTGTTTCTTTGCCCTGTCCCCCCCCACCATACACACACACACACACACATACACACACACACAAAGTATAACCCCAGTAACCAGCGTGATGAAAAATGGGGAACTAAATCCCCTGGGATCTGGCATCTTGTCCCTTGTGTGACTGTAGCTTCATGCTGATTGCATTTGGGGGCCTTTTAAAAATAAAGTTTTCCAAATGTTCATCTCATCTAAGAGGAGGTTAGCCTGATAAAGTTGAACCTGAAAAAATGAAGATCTTTCTCTCCCCTGAAGCACGTGTTTAACATTTAAATTGAGTCATTACATGTTGCCATGGTTACCCTCCGTTGAATCTGTAATTTTCCCTTCTGGATGTCTCTCCGAGAGGATAAAAGGGTGAAGTGGTAGCTTTTCTTAGCCTCGTTCAGCAAATGCCCGAGTGGATACTGTGATGTCAGCAGTTGTGCCCTGGACAATTTCCTTATCAGGGCCAACCTGTTGAACGTCACCTTCTGTTCATCAAGCACTTTGGACACTGAATGTCTGAACTGGCACCGCATTTCTGCTTTAATCGAGTGAATTTGTGAAATGCAGATTTGTGTGGTGCTCAGTCGAAACCTCATGGCCTGGATTTTGCGCATGCTGATCTTCAGCCTCTTTCACTGAGTGGATCTCTCTTGTTTGCAGATGACAATAGCAACCAGAGCTCTATAGCTGATGCTTCCCCCATAAAGCAGGAGAACAGCAGCAATTCAAGTCCTGTGCCTGAGCAGAACTCAACAGGGCAGGTAGACGGTCCTGGCTCAAAGTCGGACGATACTCTGACGGATGCAAAAGAAGAAGCTGGCTCAGAAGGTAACGATGGGGACCATTTCCCTGCAGAGAGTTGGTAGGCAAGATGCATGGTACAGGCTGCTCTATTTTTTGTAGATGATCACCTCTTGGTGTTAACTCTCTACTCTTTAAAAGCAGCCCCCCACCTTTCTACCACACTGGAAACCGATTCTCCATTTAATGCCTTCTTTGTTCTTAAAAGACAACTAGTTGATCTTGTATTCTTCATCAGTTGAGTCACGAAGGCTGCATCTCCTGAGCCACTGGTTGAGGATCAAATATTTGCTGTCCCTCTGACAATTACTTGAAGAGCAAGCCTGACTTTTAAGAGCGGGAAATTTATTAAAAATGGAGTTTCACAATAGCCCTTCCTAAGTGATTAGATTTCTCAACCCTGGCAACTTTACCTTTACCAAGCAGTTTGGTTCCCCCCCCCCCCCCCAAAAAAAAAAAAAAATCTTGAAAGGCACAACAGGAACTTTGTCCAGCATGCCAATTTGTCTTTATTATTGGGACTTTGAATTCTGGATCACAAATTACCATCTTGTGAAGGCTTGAAAAGGAGTTAGATTCACACCTTGCATCTCACAGAAACACTGTCCAAATGTTTCCAAAGGATTTTCAATCACATTGATTCTCTTTCACATTGTCTGAAATACTATACATCCCTCTAGTGGTGGCTCAAAAGTGTTCTAGTCAGCTGAAGTCTATATTTAAAAAATCCTCTGGTTAAGGAAAAAGATCTGTGAGCATTTATATTAGATGAAAAGTACAGCTTCAGCCTTTCAGTTAAAAGTTATTTTTAATTAAAAACTTCTTTTTAAAGTGCTTGGCGCTTGCCATTGGCAATTTTTTGTTTCTTCCTTGCTGTCCTGCAAAAAAGAAATCTTTAGAATAAGTATGTCCAACCTTCAAGAACAAAGCAAAAGTGTCTTCAGAACTGCAGTGGCAGCAAAACTCAGCCAACTTCTCTTTAATTTCTCTTTAATCTGGTGATAGAGGCGAATTGAAAGCACCAGAAGGTCGATTGATTTGAAGAGCTGTTTTCTTGCCATTTCCCTCCCCCCAGATGCATCTGATGAACAGAATTCACAGTCTTCAATGGAGAATTCCATCAACAGTTCAGAGAAAGTTGAAACAGAGCCTTCAGCGGAAAATGACACAAACACAGAGACATCTAAAAACTCTCAGGTAACAAAAAAAAAATCCCTCTTCATTTTTATCCTGCTTTTTTGCATCTCTTGTTTCAAACTTAAACTGTAATTCTAAATCCATGGAAGCTTGAGACAACCACTTAGCCAATCGGCTGCCTGAAATAAAACCGGGCTTTCCTGACCCACTGATTGAGATGAAGTATTTGTTGCCCTTCTGACAAGTCCTTAGCGATGAGACTGAAAAACAATCTGCTGGCTGGGGAATTCTGGGAGTTGAAGTCCACCCATCTTAAAAGTAGCCAACATTAAGAAACACTGGATTAAAGTGTGCTCTGTTTCCTAATATTGAGTGTTAAAAAAACTGGGAAGATTAGTTAGGGAAGAGAACCAATTTTGATCAGTTAGTTCTGCCGGTTTTCTTCATTTTAAAATTGTAATAAGAAAACATGAAGATTGGATTAAGGTTATAAAGATGAAATGTTTTTCTTTCTTTCAAATCTTTAAACGTGGCACCAGCAACTGTAGTACAAGAAATGTATAACCCTTGGATTGTTTATAGCCCACATACACAGAGTGTATGTTTCCCAGATGTTCTTTTGATACACTTTTGAGAATTTTCAGAGATTTCTTTAAATACTCATTGTTATATAGAGCTGAGGTCTCCAACCTTGGCAACTTTTAGACTTGTGGACTTCAACTCCCAGAATTCCTCAGCCAGCTTTGCTTCCCTGATATAGAGAGAAGAGCCACACAAATAGCTGTGCGCAATGACCTTCCGGTGTGGTGATGTACAGAAATAAATCCTGCAATTTGGAAAATTATACAAGTAACTCTGGTCGGACTGAAGAGTTCCCTTTAATAGTGATGTTATTTATTTATTTTTGTCCTGACATACAAAAAATAACCGGTTGATTTTATTGGTTGCTAATGCTAATTCTCCCCCCCACCGCTTTCTCCCTCTTTCCCTGCATTAAGGACTCTGAAGGAGTGCCACCTCCTAAAAAGATGAAAGTGGAGGCGCCCTCTCAACAAAATATGGATGAAATATAAACTTTCGATTTTTCCTGGGCGGTTTTTATGTAAAGGTACATCAATGGGCTAAATTGTCAAACAACCGTACATAAGCATCTTCTTCTCTTGGATGAGGAGGGAACTCCTATAAACTTTCCAAGTTACCAGGCGAAAATCCAAGGAAAACCAAGCAAACGTTTAAATCTCTTCAGACACTGAAAACTCTTTTTTTGTTCCCTGTGAAGCAAAACTGTTGAGCATTTAAGTTACTGTCTCCGAAATGGTTAGAGTAAACACTCAGGAGGGGTCGACGCACTGTTTCTAATGTCAGAATTACAATTATGCTGCTGATGTATTTTTTTTTCTCCCATTCTCTATTTAACATTATAAGATATTTAAGAATGGTACAGGTCAGGTATTTCTCTTCACATGTGAAGTTCACTGTTCTGATGTGATGTCTCTTCTTGTTTTGGGGTTTTTTTGTGTGTGTGCCTTGTGTCCCAAAATGGAAAACAAAAACAAAAAACAAAAAAACAAAGCAGGGCTAATTCTGCAAATTTCTCCTTTGCAAAGTGGCCTGTTTGTACAATGCCATATAAAATACGTTCCATCGTTGTTTTTTTTAAAACAAATACTCTGGTGCTTACTGTCCTGATAAGAGATAACATGAGAGAAATTAAGAAGCCATTTTCACAGTTGGAGGGTGGGGTGGATGCTCACCGATGATGTTTATTTTCCTGTACCTCCAGGACTCACTTCCTTTTTTGAATGCAGCGTTTCAAGTATAAATGTTCTTAAGTAAGTAAATCTCTCCTGCACTACCTTGTGTGCGCCACCCCCACCCCCCCTTTCTTGGTTTTACAGACTTTTCGTAGTGGAATAATGCATCTACAAGGCTGCCCAATGTAGCCTTCTTAAAATTGATCGACTGGTTTCTGATGTTTACTTAAATTAGGGTTTATTTGGTTACAAAAGCAAATTATGCATTTTAAGGACTTGAATCTGGAAATCCGTATTTGAGCCTTCTTGTGGCTTCGTTACAAATGGATTCAAACTGAATGGCAGGTGCAAGTTTTGAATAGATCCATTCTCCAATCATTTTTAAAGATTCAACTGGATTTCACCCTTTTGTTCTTTCTGTTGTCCAACATTTGTGTACTTGAGGCTCCTTTGTCTCAAGATCTGCTTGTAAATACAGCTTTGTGATTTTCGGAATCTCGTTCAGACAGCTGTGTCCCATGCACACTTGACTTGGCCACAGAAGTTGGTTTAATGTAGCAGCTGAAAAGGGCTAAGTGGCTTACACATTTGGGGTGCTCTTATGCCAGTTGCTGGGGGCAAAAATCTTGTGAAATCAACACAGCTTCATTCGCAACAGATTTGCACTTTGTCGTTTTCCAATGGGGCTACGTTGCGGCTGGACTTGCTAGATTACACACGGAGATTTGCACACTTAAGGCCTGGATAAGCTCCTACAACTCCTTTGGGTAAGTGGGAATATTCTCTGCCTTTAGGAGAAATGCTTATAAAAAGTAAAAGGCAACACATGAGAACAAATGCTTTTTGTCACAACTATAAAACAGTTACGCGTAGTTTGCTATAGTGGAATGAGTGGGTGGCTTTTTTTAGAAAAAAGCTTCCAATCCAGACACTTCCCTTAATAATTGCTCGTTTGAAAAATACGTATTTCTGATTTCTCCAATGGTGAAAATGGTTTTAGTTTTGACTACTGTATAGCATTTGCAATTAATTATGGAAAAAAAAAAGGTTGGGCGAAGTGAAAGTGTCAATTCTGACCTTCCATCCAATGTTTGTAGAGGCGTTAACTGCATAGAAAGAGGCCATGCATTCAAATCTGGGAAGATCTCATTTTTGTGTTGAAATAAATATTTGCATCTCATCAAAATTAATTTTTTTCTTGCAAATTATTCACGACAGCAGTGTGCTTCTTAGAAAGTCTCTTTGTGCCTGGATCACAGATTCATTAATTATCTGAAAGAGACATTGTTATTTGCACAATAATGCAGAATTAAATGCTAAAGTGATATGGTTTTTTCTTTTCTCTCATTGGTGTATCTGCTTCAGACATGGCGATGACTGGTTAAATCGCAGTTAGTATGGACATGACATCCATGTTTAACCAGGATTTGTGGGGTTTTCTTGGGGGGGACATGTCAACTGATCTATGAAATAGACAAATATATTTTTTGAACTTTAAAAAAAAATGTAAATTATGTAGCTTTTAATTGATCACTCAAACGGTCCATGGCTCTGAAACCACCCTGTCCAATTGTCGCTGTCTATAAAAGCTTCGATTTTTGTGGTTGTGCTTTAATGTGGGTTTTTTTTTTTTTACAGTTTCCTAGGAAGCAAGTAGGCTTTTCTTTTTTCTTTAATTTCAAAGCTGAATCCTGTACTTAAACGGATAAAGTATATATAGATATATAGATATATATAAAAATAGCACTAAAATACCTCAACCATTTCATTTGGTAGAAAAGATCTTATTGGCATTGCTGACATTTGATAAAAGTATAGTGATAAAACTGGCTTCTTGATCTCTCCTGTGGCCTATTGCGGCTGATTTTCCGTGAACTTGAGATGGAATTCTGCAGCAGGAAAAAAACGCTCAGGAGTTAACTTTGAAAGAATAGCGGTCATTTTGTCCTTCCACGGCTCAGAAGAAGAAAAAAAAAACAAAAATCAACCCAAACCAGCATTCCCATGGTGATTTGCACCTCCATCCCCAACAAAGGCTGAGAGAGTTGAGTTGTACAAATGATTCCTATTAATGTCTGTGTGCACCAGATGGGGAGGGAGGGGGAAATCATACAGGCCAGATATGCAGAATCGTACGATGGTGTCTAGATAGTGCTTTGTGGTTTTTGTTTTTGTTTTTTTTCTTTTCGAAGTGCCTAATAACACAAACAGGCCCTTCGGTCGTGCAGCTTGTTCACGCTTTGAACCGTTGGAAAGTTTAGGGTTCAGAACCAGCTGTTCAGGGTGTGTGTGGGGAGGGTCTCCATCTCTTCAGACCTGGTCCCAGATCCAGCTTCTTGGTCTGCCTTTACTGGGACTCGGTTTCAGCAACTGGTTTTGATTACGTTTTGGGGGGGTGGGGGGGGTATTGAGATTTTGCATCACAGTGACTGGAAATTCTCATGTGAATAAAACACAGTCGTCCACCAGGCCCGCGGAGGGAGGGGTGTGTGAATTGTGCAGCCTCCAGCGTGACGGGTCATATCCAGCATTAGTCAGAAATACAGTGCAAAGAGTTGAAACGTGCTTCCTAACCTACATTCTGGTTATTTGGCCCTCGAAGCAGGCAGACATAAGCTAGCAAGGTAAATGAACTGACTTTGATTCTAGATGGAAGCTATATGAGCAGGCAGATTGATATTTTTTTTTTATAGCCGAACTGTTTGTTTCTGAAATTCATAACGTTTTGGGGAAAGAATTGTTAAAAACATTCCAAAAAAGTGCGGGCACTTTAAGAACAACAAAATAACGAGGCAGCATAAAACGGACTGGCTTGATGGGTGGGTGGGAGATGGGTACCGCGAGGGGCTAGCTTTCTTCACCCTGAAACATGGATATTCTTTATACAGTATCTCGAGGCCCGCTAGCGAGGTGTAAAGAATTTTGTGGGTTTCCTTTTTTTTTCCCCTTGGTTTTTTTTTTTAAAAGAAACACCTAATAGGGTTTTTTTTTCCCCTCCACCGTCAATGATTTTGTGTGTGTTGTACAGCAATACAATTTTTTCCCACTTATTTATTCCATCAGTAGCTATGGTTTGTACAATGTACAATGATTTCATTTAGAAAAATAAAAACTTAAAAATTCCAACATCTCAGCGTGTGACGCTTTTTCATTACGACCGTCGTTGGGCTCCAATATCATCGAGCTTGGAAAAAGTCAGGTCCCTTTTGGTGGCTTGAGTTTTCCCCGCCTCCGTGGGTCAAGAGTTTTCTTAGTGTGATCGTTTATTTAATTATAGGTGGGCCCCCTTTCTGCTGAGAGGATTGCCTATTCGGCGGCCTGCTCGATAACATTTCTGCCCTTGAATATTGTAAATTCTTTTATTTGTGATATTTAGAAACCGTCCATCCCTCACTGAATGACTATTTGGCAGAGTTTTATGTAAAATATCTTACTCTGCTTTGCTCTGAAACCTGTAGAATTTTGGAAGCCTGGAAGTGGGGGCGGCATTTGCAGGAGGGCTTGTCTGGAAACCTGGGCAGGGTCCCCTTTTTGCACAGGGGGTCTTGAGGCACAAGAGGGAGGGGAACGGAGGTGGTTCAGCCCACCCAGGGACAGCTGGGGAAGGAAAAAAACCTTTCTGGGTAGAAAAAATTTAGACCAACAGGTCCAAGGACCCCTTTGCATTCTTGAGCATGAGGGAGCCCCCCCCCAAATGCTTTGAAGTGGGTTCTATCAGAATGTACTGCATTAGAAATAAAAAAAATTGAGAAACGTTTAATAAAAAATTCTCTTTTTTTGACCTCGCAGAGTCTTGGCCATCCCCAGGGCCACATTTTGCAAGTTGACCAGGGGCTTCCCCTCCATAGACGGCCAGCTGAGATTGAGGGGCTTCAGAGCTAAAGGATCCCTCAGAGCGAAGCTTTCACTCGGCAACCCCCTCCCCAGTTTTCAGGGGGGACCCTGAGATGGGCTGCAGGGAGGTTGAAAGGGAGATGATAAACCCCTGTGGAGTGGGGGGGGTCCTTTGTCCACCCAATGGGGGAGGCTGTGCTTGCCCCTCCCCCCAGGACTGGCCTTTTGGGGTGGGGGGCTTCACCCCTAAGTCTGGCCCCAGCAGGGGATTCTGAAGAGCCCCATCTGGACCCCTTGTGTGTCTGTGTATGTATCTCTCTGCGTCTGTGTCTGTGTGTCTGTTTGTGTTTTATGTCTGTGTGTCTTTGTGTCTGTATATCTGTGCATCTGTATCAGTGCGTCTCTCTGTGTCTCTGTTTCTGTGTGTGTTTTATATTTGTGTTTTGTGTCTGTGTGTATCTGTGTGTCTTGTTTCTATCTGTGTCTGTGTGTGTATATTTGTGTTTTGTGTTTATACCTTTCGTGTCTGTGTGTGTGCGTGTCTGTATATCTGAGTCTATCAGTGTGTCTATCTGTCTATCTCTGTGTTTTGTATTTGTGCATCTGTCTGTATTTTGTGTCTGTATCTGTGTGTGTGTTTGTGTGTCTGGATCTCTCAGTGTGTATCTGTGCGTTTTGTGTCGCTCTGTGTTTGTGTCTGTGTGTATCTATCTGTGTGTTTTGTATTTGTGTATCTGTATGTGTGTTTGTGTATCAGTGTGTGTCTTTGTGTGTGTTTTGTATTTGTGCATCTGTCTGTATTTTGTATCTATCTGTGTGTCTATCTCTCAGGGTGTGTCTGTGCGTTTTGTGTCGCTCTGTGTTTGTCTGTGTGTATCTATCTGTGCGTTTTGTATTTGTGTATCTATGTGTGTTTGTATATCAGTGTGTGTCTGTGTGTAAAGTTTTGTATTTGTGCATCTGTCTGTATTTTGTGTCTGTATCTGTGTGTGTGTTTGTGTGTCTGGATCTCTCAGTGTGTATCTGTGCGTTTTGTGTCGCTCTGTTTGTGTCTGTGTGTATCTGTTTTGTATTTGTGTATCTGTATGTGTGTTTGTGTATCAGTGTGTGTCTTTGTGTGTGTTTTGTATTTGTGCATCTGTCTGTATTTTGTATCTATCTGTGTGTCTATCTCTCAGGGTGTGTCTGTGCGTTTTGTGTCGCTCTGTGTTTGTGTCTGTGTGTATCTATCTGTGTGTTTTGTATTTGTGTATCTGTATGTGTGTTTGTGTATCAGTGTGTGTCTTTGTGTGTGTTTTGTATTTGTGCATCTGTCTGTATTTTGTATCTATCTGTGTGTCTATCTCTCAGGGTGTGTCTGTGCGTTTTGTGTCGCTCTGTGTTTGTGTCTGTGTGTATCTATCTGTGTGTTTTGTATTTGTGTATCTGTATGTGTGTTTGTGTATCAGTGTGTGTCTTTGTGTGTGTTTTGTATTTGTGCATCTGTCTGTATTTTGTATCTATCTGTGTGTCTATCTCTCAGGGTGTGTCTGTGCGTTTTGTGTCGCTCTGTGTCTGTGTGTTTTGGTGTGTCTGCGTGGCAGGGGCGAGTGGGCGGGGCCAAAGCGCGGGGGGGTGGAGACAAAGAAGCCCTCGCCCCGCCCCTCGCCTTGCAGGCGGCGGAGGGCGTCCCAGGGCAGGGGGCGTGGCGGTGGGCGTGGCGCGCGCCGGGGGTGGGGCGTTCCCTCCCGGGCCCCGCCCACCCGCGAGGGCCGCGGCGTCGGGGGCTCCGCGATGGCCTCCGGGGTGTCTCTGCCGGCGGGTCCGGCGGCGGCCCCTCTGCCCCGGCGGCCCCGGCGGCGTCGTCCCGCGGCGTCCCGGCCGTCGTCGTCGTCGTCGTCGGGGGGCAGCGAGGAGGAGGCTGCGGGGGCGTCGGAGGCGGCGGGGGGCGCGGGGGCCGCGCAGATCATCCACTCGGGCCACTTCATGGTCTCCTCTCCGCACAGCGAGCACCCGCCCAAGAAGGGCTACGACTTCGACACCGTCAACGAGCAGACCTGCCAGACCTACCGCTTCGGCGGCTGGGCCCGCGGGGAGGCCGCGGCTGGGGCGGCGGCGGCGGCGGCGGCGGCAGGAGGAGGAGGAAGAGGAGGAGGAGGAGGAGGAGGAGGAGGAGGGGGCGCCGGGGGCCCCCGCGACGGCCGCCTCAGCATCGACGCCTCGCTCACCAAGCTCTTCGAGTGCATGAGCCTGGCCTACAGGTGGGGAGGGGGCTTGGGGGAGGGGGAGATGAGGGGGGAGGGGGGCAGGGGGATGAGGGGCTTTGGAGTAGCCAGGTGTGGGAGGAGGGGGGAGGGAGAGGACAGGTTACAAAGTGAGCAGAGGGGTCAGGGTGGGGGGTTTGGGGAGGGGGAGGGGGAGACGAGGCAGGAGGGGCTGGGGGTCAGGGGGATGAGGGGCTTTGGAGTAGCCAGGGCTGGGGAGGGGCGTTTGGGGAGGGAGGGGACACGTTACAGACTGAGCAGAGGGGGGGAAGTTTGGGGAGGGGGAGATGAGGCAGGAGGGGCTGGGAAGGGAGGGGACAGATTACAGAGAGGGGGGGGTCCTGGCAGGGGAAGGGAGGGGGTCTTTGGAGCAGGAAGCATTGAGGGGCTGGGGGAGGGAGGGTGACCAGGATTGAGGGGCAGGGGGATGAGGGGCTTTGGAGTAGCCAGGTGTGGGAGGAGAAGGGAGGGAGGGGACACGTTACAGAGTGAGGGGGGGGAGTTTGGGGAGGGGGAGATGAGGCAGGAGGGGCTGGGAAGGGAGGGGACAGATTACAGAGAGGGGGGTCCTGGCAGGGGAAGGGAGGGGGGTCTTTGGAGCAGGAAGCATTGAGGGGCTGTGGGAGGGAGGGAGACCAGGGTTGAGGGGCTGGGGGAGGGAGACCAGAGGGGCAGGGGGATTCTGGGAGGGGGATGAGGGGCTTTGGAGTAGCCAGGGCTGAGGAGGGGCGTTTGGGGAGGGAGGGGACAGGTTACAGACTGAGCAGAGGGGAGGGAGTTTGGGGAGGGGGAGATGAGGCAGGAGGGGCGGGGGGGGAGGAGGGAACAGACCTTGAGGGTCAGGGGCGATTCCAGCAGGGGGATGAGGGGCTTTGGAGTTGGCAGGGCCAAGGAGGCAGGAGTTGGGGAAGGGGAGATGAGACAAGAGGGGCTGGGGAGGGAGGGCACAGATCACAGAGAGGGGGCTCCTGGCAGGGGGAGGGAGGGGGGTCTTTGGAGCAGGAAGCATTGAGGGATTTGGGGAGGGGGATGAGGGTCTCAGGGGAACAGGAGGGGACAAGGTGTAAAAGGAGTTTCTGGGGAGGGGGGGCTGCAAAAGGCCAAGGGATCAGAACTGGGGTGAGAGTGGGCAGCAGCTGCTAGGATAGAGCAGGAATATTGGGGTTCCTTGGAGGAGAGCCACCCCCAGATAAATCATTTAAAAAAATCCTTTACAGCCCAGATTGCGGGGCAGGGGTCTCTGCCTCCCCCTCCCCATAATTACGGGATAGTAGAACTCTGCCACGGGGGTGGAATGGTGAGCTGGTGTGAGCTGGTTTCTGTGGCCATTTGACTGGTGTGTGCAGCTGTCAGAACTGGGTCATAAGTAGCTGTGGGGGTGTGTGTGTTTCTGTTGTGACTCTGAACAGTCGCTAAGCAAGGACTAACTTGTATGGCTGAAACGAAGACTTGAAACTGGCACCTTCTGGCTGTTTTTTCCCCTTTTCTTTTTTCTTTTTTTTGTTCATTTTTAACCTTCTGTCCTTTCTGTTCCTCCTGCCTTGGGACTTGGCTCTTGCCTGTCTGCTAGCTGTTGTTTAAGGACGTGTTTACATTTAAGTTGCATTTACAAGTACAAAATAATAAAAAAAAGAGCATTTGCATGCTCTAAAAAAACAACAACCCCTCTTTGCATTAATTTGTACCTGTAAAAATGCAATATAAACATTACAAACATTCTTTTTTTAAAAAAAAAAATGACGCCAGCTGGATCTGTGGTTGCAACAGGGCTGAAGTTGCGTGTGGTTTTCACTCGGGGACATTTGTAAATTACACTTTTCTGCTCTGGTTTGAAGCGGATCCTGTATTAGGAAGCAAGAACGAACTTATAAGGTGGGGATTTATCCCGAGGAGCGCTCGGCTTCCCTTTCGCGGATGGCAAGAAATGTTTTATGCTTCAGCAATTTGTTTGCAGAATCTTCGCTTTTTGAACGGTGATGAGAAAACAGGAGGAAAGTGTGTATACGTGTGGGGAAGAAGCTTGCTGGATCAGACTGGAAGCCAGTTTAGGGTTTGTTCCTCCTGTGGCGACTGAGGCCAAATAATATGCAGGTAGTCCTTGATTTACAACAGTCCGTTTAGTGACCAAAGTTACAACGGCACTGAAATAAAGTGAATGATGACCATTTTCTCACACACTTAGGACTGTTGCAGCATCCCCATGATCACGTGATTTACATTCGGGTGTTTGAGATCTGGTTCGTATTTATGACGGTCAGTGGTAGGTTTCCAATATTCTTACCACCGATTGGCTGCGCACCGGCTCGCTTCGCCCACGCACCTTCCATGCACCCAACCTTGAAAATGGGCCTAAATGGGCCGTCGTAGAGCCTGAACTGGTATGAACCGGCCTTTTGTAGTCTTCTGACAAGCAAAGTCGGGGGTGGGGGGGAAATCAAGATTCATTTTAATGACGGTGTTACTAATTTTAACAAATGCAACAATTCACTTAACAACTGTGGCTGGAAACTTTCATACAACGGGGCCAACTTCACTTAACAAACGTCTCACTTAGCAACAGAAATGTTGGGCTCCATGGTGGTCGTATGTCAAGGACTAGCTGTATCGTGACAGCACAAGAATTTTGCAAAGATCACTATTTTGGCGATCTGTTTCTTTTCCTGCTATAACTATATTTCTGGACTTTAGTCAACGGATCAAACGTTTTTCCCCTGGATAGAAATAATGCTTGTCCAGTTCATTGGGTACCGTGTCCTGGACCTTATATTTAGAAATGATCTTCAACTTATGGCTGTAATTGATCCCGGCATTATGATCATGCCTGTCATTAAGCGAGTCACAATCTTGACTGCGCCCGATTTTACAAAGCGAACGCCGCAATCGTTAAACGAATCCATTATCCACAATGGCTGATGGTTGTCGTCGTCGTTTTTTTTGGTCAGAAACAGGACGTAAACACCGGATCATTTATTTTATGGATTTATCATATTTAAGAAGCCAAAAAAATGCCATCAATGACGGTCACGGGGGCACGCTAAGAATGGCCGTGAATGCATGTCGGTTGCCAAGTGCTCAAAAACGTGACCTCTTGGCTCAGGGTGAGGTGAGCGACCGTCAGGAGGCTGAATCTGGATCCTAAGTAGCACCAGGGGAGTTCCGTCATAACTGTGCATGGTCGCTAAGCCAGCAGTCGTAATTCGAGGACTCCCTGTATTCTGTTTGGTAAAGAAGTAGTATTCTTAAAAAGCTGCTTTATCAGCTGAAATTAGCCTGTTTGCTCAAAACCACCTTCCCAAACCTGTCTGTTTTCCTGCTGTTAGGAGGGAGACTCTGTTTTATGACGGAGTTTCCTCATTTTAAGCACTTTGGAAAAATGACTATTACGGGGAAGCGGAAAATTGGCCCTCTCTGGCATATGAATCACCGCCGGTGGAGAGGTTAGGAGAGTTCAGTACACTGTGAAAAACGCAATATGGGATGTGATTATTATTATTATTATTATTATTTTGACATTAAATTTATCTGCTGTCCGTCTCTCCTAGAAGCAATTGCAGAAGGCTTACCATTAGCCTGATTCGCCTTCTGTCTGGTTATATTTTCATATATTTAATGTTTGTCGCTTCTAGAAGTTCTGATCTTTATCTGGACATCACTTATTTCTGCAGATAGCTGCTGTCTCTCTCTCTCTCTCTCTCTCTCTCTCTCTCTCTCTCTTTCCCTCTCTCCCTCTTTTTTCCCTCTCTCCCCCTCTTTGCCTCTATCTCTTTATCTCTCCCTCTCCTTCTCTCCCCTTCTTTCCCTCTCTCTTTTTCTCTCCTCCTCTCTCTTTCCCTGCCTCCTTCCCTCTTTCTCCCTCTTTTCCCTTTCTCTTTTTCTCTTCCCCTCTCTTTCCCCACCTCCTTCCCTCTTTCTCCCTCTTTCCCTCTCTCTCTCCCTCCCTCTTTCTCTCCCTCTCCCTCCCAAACCTGTCCCCTCTTTCCCTCTCTTTTTCTCTCCCCCTCTCTCTTGTCTCTTTCCCTCCCTCCCTCCCTCTCCTTCTTTCTTTTCTTTCTTTTCTTTCTTTTCTTTCTTTTCTTTCTTCCTTCCTTCCTCTCACCCTCTCTCTCTCTCTCCCTCCTTCTTTTTCTCCCTCTCCCTCTCCCTCCTTTACCCTCTTTCTCTCCCTCTTCTTCCCTCTCTTCCTCTCCCTCCCATTCCTGTCCCCTCTTTCTCTCTTTTTTCTCTCCCCCTCTCTCTTGCCTCTTTCCCTCCCTCCCTCTCCCTCTTTCTTTCTTACTTTCTTCCTCCCTCCCTCCTTCCCTCTCTCTCTCCATGGGAAGGCTGTGCTGCTTATAAGCTGGCGGAGCGAGATCTTTCAGGAGATAATGTGTGAATGTGGAGGAACAATGCTGGGGGCTGTGAGGTGTGACCTGCTGTTCCTGAGTTTTGTTTTGTGCGACTAATTCACTTCCCAGCTTTGAAAGCTCTTTCCTACTCGCGGCCCACTTCGTTTCCTGTTTATAGAAAGGGTTTCGGCCTGTTGTGAAATAGGAGGCTCGCTGGTCGCTATGTAGCCGATTCCTACAAGAACTGGAGTAAGACTCACGTCGCTTGTCTGGGTTTAATTTTAAATACAGGCACAGCCCAGGGTTCAAACGGTTTGGAAATATTGCCTGGAAATGCCAGGTAAATACCTGCCAACGGAGCTGCTTTTAACTGCTTTGCCGGTGTAGAAAAAATGTAGTTTTGGACGGGCTGAAAGTAGGTTTCGTGCCACACCTTAGCAAACAGGCAGAGAGTTTGTCAGGTCATTTTATTCTTAAACACCGTGCGAAAGAGTTCAGGTGCTTTCATGGCTTCCCACGTGGGGAAAAGACCTTGGCGTTTGGGCCAGAATGAAATTTTAAATCGTTTTTTTTTCCCTTCCTTCTCCCTAATTGGGCCTGGTTCCCTTGGATTTCGAGGAGCTTCTGATCCCCATGGTATGGAAGGGCTCCATCCCCTTCCTCTTGGGGGGCGAAACAAAATCAGCATCTCTGCCCTTCGTCTGCTTTGCTCCCTTTTCCATTTCCACACCCAAACAGCCTTTTTTGGCATTTTTGGGGGGGCGGGGGGGGGGGCGGAAAGCTGCGTTCGGGAAATAAATCCTCCAGGGGAGAAAATGCCGCCTTTAATCCAGTTATATGCCCTTCGTTCAGAAGACGAGGGGAAAGTTTTTGCTCGTTTTGTTGAGTTTGTCAACTCTTCTGCATTATAGGATGATAAAGTGCCGCTTGATAAGACAGCCTCTCCAAAGTGTTAAGTGGAGGCTGTTTGAACTCTCATCGCTGGGTGCTGTCCCCGCCATGCAAAACCAGTTAGATATTTCCCTGGCACCCGGTGGGCCGGCCCGACTGCCTTGTAATCCACTCGGGCTTGTCTTCTGCTGATAAGGGCCGGCCAGGAGTCTGGATTTTGTCCTACAGCAGATGCCTGATGGGTGGTTCAGGCAATGCTCCTTCACCTCCAAGTAGAAGGGGTAGCTTTCAGCAGAGATCCGTTGCTGGAGAAGAAATTGAATATATTGGACAACCATTGGTCCGGCATGGTATAGGGACGGATAGATAGATGGATGGATAGATAGATGATATATAGAGAGAGAGGGAAGGAGAGAGAGAGAGAGAGAGAGATGATAGATAGATAGATAATGATAGATAGATAGGTAGGTAGATAATAGATGGATGATATATATAGAGAGAGGGATAGATAGATAGATAGATGATAGATAGATAGATAGATAGATAGATAGATAGATAGATAGATGATAGATTCATAGATGATAGATTCATAGATGATAGATAGATAATGGATGATATATATATATAGAGAGAGGGAAGGAGATAGATAAATAGATAGATGATAGATAGATAGATAGATAGATAGATAATAGATGGATGATATATAAAGAGAGAGGAAAGGAGAGAGGGATAAATGATATAGATAGATAGATAGATAGATAGATAGATAGATAGATAGATAGATGATAGATTCATAGATGATAGATTCATAGATGATAGATAGATAATGGATGATATATATATAGAGAGAGAGGGAAGGAGATAGATAAATAGATAGATGATAGATAGATAGATAGATAGATAATAGATGGATGATATATAAAGAGAGAGGAAAGGAGAGAGGGATAAATGATATAGATAGATAGATAGATAGATAGATAGATAGATAGATAGATAGATGATAGATTCATAGATGATAGATTCATAGATGATAGATAGATAATGGATGATATATATATAGAGAGAGAGGGAAGGAGATAGATAAATAGATAGATGATAGATAGATAGATAGATAGATAATAGATGGATGATATATAAAGAGAGAGGAAAGGAGAGAGGGATAAATGATATAGATAGATAGATAGATAGATAGATAGATAGATAGATAGATAATAGATGGATGATATATAAAGAGAGGGAAGGAGAGAGAGGGATAGATAGATAGATAGATAGATAGATAGATAGATAGATAGATAGATAGATAGATAATGGATGATATATAAAGAGAGGTAGGGATGATAGGTAGGTATGTAGATAGATGATATAGAGAGAGAGGGGGAGGGAGAGAGGGATAGATAAGATGATGGATGGATGGATGGATGGATGGAGATAGACAGACAGACATAGGTAGGTAGGTTGGTAAGTAGGTAGGTAGAGATTTACAGACAGAGACATAGGTAGGTAGGTAGATAGGCATAGAAAATTTTTATTGACCAAATGTGATTAGACACACAAGGAATTTGTCTCCGGTGCATAACTTCTCAGTGTACATGAAAAACAGCAAAGTAATAATAATCATGATAGCAAAATAATAATCACAACAATGATACCAATAAGAAAAAATAATGGAATAGATGAGATTAATTTAACAGATTAAAATCTGTTCAAGCAGAGGTGGTCAACCATGGCCCTCTTTACAACCTATGGACTTCAACTCCCAGAATTCCTGGCTGAGGAATTCTGGGAGTTGAAGTCCACAGGTCATAAAGGGGTCCATAGTTGACCACCTCTTCTTGAAAATGTTTTTCTTGTAAGGTCTGGACAGAGACGAGGAAGAAGCCAGCAAAGGGATGGCTTGGGGCCATTAATGGCCATCCTGTTGGCTTCTTGGTCAACCCAGATACACTTTGTGTGTGTGTGGGGGGGTTTGCCATCTCTCTCTGTGTGTGAGAGGTGAGCTGCTTCTTTTCCAGATCTTTTGAACCAGATCCTCCCTTGCCTTTGATGTATTTATAGACCGCTGGGTGGTAGAGAGAACCTGAGGTAACCCTCGATGACAGAAACGGGTTTTAGGTTTCTCCACCTGTCGTATGTCAGAAACCGCTCGGTCTTGAAGCTGTCGGCCTTGTCCAGCTCCCTTTCCTCCAGTTGGAGGGGTCGACTAATGAAAAACTGGGTCGTCATTGTTTTGCAGAACTGCTCACAAGCCTTCTTCAGATGTGGAATCGACCCAGAATTGCCACTAACCCTGAATGTTGGCCAGGAGCTGGAAACCTTTAAGGTTCTAAAAGGGCTTGGATGATTTCGTCTCTTGACGTTAAATCTTGTCCGTGATGTGATTTAGTTGGAGCCAACTCAGTTTCCCAGCAACTCACTTGTCAAAAAGTTTGTGGGAACAATTGTAAGCCCCGTCTGTGGCTCCTTCTCCATCCTCCTTCTCCATCCTGGTCCTCCAGTCATCCTCCAATCTGATTTCACTTGTTTGGAATGGCCTAGAGTGGGTTGGACTAGAAGACCTCCAAGGTCCCTTTACCCTTTTTCTTTCTTTTTTTTTTAAAAAAAAAGATTTTTATTTTTTAGAACAAACAAACATTTAATACATCAGTCATTCCTTCCGTGTGACATCTCGGTGTTGTCTCCAATTGTTCTTCTTTTTGTTATTTCTTCTGTCTTCGTTCTCATCGAATCGATTACAACAATTCATCACTAACAAAATATTCTGATTATGGAATTTTTATATATAACTATTAATTGACTTATTTATATCTCTTTTCTAACCAATAGTAAAATTGATTCCATATCTTAAAAGTATTCTGAATCTTCTCTTTCTTTAATCATCAATCTATTCATTTCTGCACAATCTATTTTTTTTTAATTACTTCTCCTTCCAAAGGTATTCTCTCTGCTTTCCAGTGTTGTGCATAAACAATCCTTGCAGCTGTTATTACATGTATAATCAAATAAATATTTGATTTGATAAATATCCCCTTTTTCTTGTTGAAGAAATGTTTGCTTCAGGGGTGGAATTCACTTACCTTCGCTACCGGTTCGCAAATGTGAGCGCACGCACTACCTTCACACATGCGTAGAGCGTTTTGCGTATGCACAGAGGGTAAAGAAAATGACATCAGGGCAGGTGGGTGGAGCCTTCCACAGCCACCGCTACCAATTCACGTGATCTGGCTAGAACTGGCTGAATTGCACCACTGGTTTGCTTGAAGAAAGGTTGTTAGCCTTGGGTTAAAGAGAGCGGAATTCACACGTCTGCTTCCCCGGAAGAAAAATTCGATTTCTCTAAATCTATATCCCAGATGCGTCGCACACTTTCTCGTAGGAGGAACTGTGAATAGGAGCCGAAAATATATTTGCGTATTTTGGGTATGGAGACCATTCTCCATTTAAAACCCATTGGGGTTTTAAATTGGGTAGCCAATGATTTAATTCTTTTAATTATCTTAACTTTTGTATTCGTATGTTTTTTAATTTTGGTTGTTCACCGCCCTGAGTCCCTCTGGGAGAAGGGCGGTATACAAATTAAATAAATAAATAAATAAATAAATAAATTCACTGGCTTCGGTTTAGGCCTTGACCCTGGGAAAGATTTCTAGCAAGTGTTGTTTACGGTCCAGGAGGAAAATGAAGGACCCTGCAGTGTTTGAACTAAAGACTGGATCCGATGCGCTTCAGTTTTTTTTTTTTTTTCATGCATTGTTGCTTTCCAAAGCCGAGCCGGAGCTCAGCACCCCTGGATAGCGTCAAAGGCCCTTGGCTATTCCACCCTGCAAGCTTCAAAGAGGATTTTGGTGGACTGATGGAACAGAAGGGGAGGCAACTGTCATGCCTGCCCTGTCTAGACTTAAGCCCGTCACGCCTGTGAGCCCTTACAGGATTATTTCAAGAATAATGTCATTAAAGAGAGGAGCAGGCCGGCGAAGGGAGGACAGCAGGACCCAGAAGAGAGAAATGGGGGTGGGGTTAGTTAGCATGGGTTGGGGCAGCTGGTAAACTCCGAGACGGCCAAGAAAATCAGGAGGGTTGAATTAAAAGTGGGAATAGCAATAGCCCTTAGACTTATATACCGCTTTACACTGCTTTCCAGCCCTCTCTAAGCGGTTTACAGAGTCAGCCTCTTGCCCCCAACAATCTGGGTCCTCATTTTACCCACCTCAGAAGGATGGAAGGATGAGTCAACCTTGAGCCAGTCAGGATCGAACTGCTGGCAGTGGGCAGAATTAGCCTGCAATCCTGCATTCTAACCACTGTTCCACCACAGGAGGGAGGGAAGGAAGGAAGGAAGGAAGATAAGGAAGGAAGAGCAATAGCACTTAGACTTATATACTGCTTCACAGTGATTTACAGAGGGACATTACAGTGTTTCCCAAGCATGCAAATTCCAATCTTGCGGAACAATAGAATTCCTTTGGCCATGTTACCTGGAGAATTTTTTTGGGTGGGGTGCTTTTCCAGCCTACCTGGTGGACGAAAGCATGGAAAGAGAAGTACCTTCCTGATTTTTCAGGATCTAGAACAGTTTTTCTCACCCTTGGCAAGAGTTATGGACTTCAACTCCCAGAATTCCCCAGCCAGCTTGCTGGGAGTTTGAAGTCCACCCATGCTGGCTAGAGAATTCTGGGAGTTGAAGTCAATACCTCTGAAAGTTGCTGTGTGTATGTGTATGTGTGTGTGTGAGAGAGAGAGAAACATTGAGATAGGAATTAACACCATTTGGCTCAAATCAAAATAATCTGAAAATAATTGCTCTTCACATTTAAACAACTCAGTAGCATTGAGAGACAATTCTTTTTCTTGGTGAAAGTTGCAGCTTCTTTTCATTCCCAAACCATAAACTCATATTTTTCCCCCTCCCTTCTTAGAACAGACTCAGCTTTCAGAATGGTTGAAGAAAATGTGACCAATTCCAAAAGTTGACCATTTTGGGGTGCTCCAAAATTAGGAACTGGCATTGAAAAAAAAAACCTGCTTTGTGATTTCTTTCAAAGGGAAGGGAGGGGCAAACTTCAGAGCTGCTGATTTGTCTTTGTCTTCATGCAAATCATCTCTGCTTTATTCCAGCGGGACTTTGGTTTCCCCCAAGTGGAAGAATTTCAAAGGGTTGAAGTTATTGTGTCGAGACAAAATCCGACTCAACAATGCCATCTGGAGAGCTTGGTACATTCAGTGTGAGTAACGCACCACGTTGTCCCGGGAGAGCTCTTCAAACGAGCCTCCGGGTCTCAGTTAGGACCGAAAAGAGTCCAGTTATTTCCCAACAGCTATGATTTGCTTCTTCACGAGAACTTTCCTGCAAGAGAAGGGAATTTTTAAAACCTGGTTTTGCAAAGAGCAAAGAGGAGGTCTGGTAAAACAGTATCTTTTAATATATCCGGAAGGAACTGGATCTTAATCTGTGGTCAGAACCTGGTGAAGAATTTGTAGGAAAGGTTAGACCATCTCCTGCAGTTGATCAGAAGTGAGAAGTGATCTTCAAGTCCCTGGTTCTGCTTGGATTCCAGGAGAATTGTAGTTGGCCTCTCTTTCGGGCTCACCTCCTGTCCTGCTTTTTGTGGAAATTCTATTCTTGTTCTAATATTGTTTTAAACAAAACAATGACTAGGAGAGGCATGCATGATTAAATCATCTAAAAGAGAATGTCTGAAATTGGAAATATCAAGCATGCACACCAGGAACCCATCCGGCAAATCCTCTCACTCTCTTTCAGATCTAGAGAAGAGGAAGAACCCGGTGTGCAATTTTGTGACCCCGCTGGATGGTTCTGTGGACGTTCCTGAAGTACACCAGGTGGGCACATCCTTCCAAATCAATGGGGTGCTCAGCTTCATGGCCTTTAGTTGCTTCCTTTGAGAGACTCTGCCATTTGGGACTACCTGGAGGGGTTTTTGGGAGACATCCATGGGCAGTACAAGTGACCTTGGGCTTCTAATTTATGCTGGTAAAGGGTTGGGTTGGGTTGAGTTGATCAGGTAGAGTTGAGTTGAGTTAGTTGGGTTGGGTTGAGTTGAGTGGGTTGGGTTGACTTGTGTTGAGTTGAGTTGGCTTGTCTAAAATTTCTTTGATCTCTCCTATTCCTACCATGTTTCTTCTTTTCCTTTTAGGGTAGCAGAACAAATGAGAAATATTGGAGGCAACGGATTGACATAGTCATAAGAGAATATCACAAGTGGCGAACGTACTTCAAGAAAAGAGTATGTCTTTTTTGTTTTTGAATGGCTGACATTTTGGGTACAAATAATTCCGTTTTGCCAGGGAGTTGCTGTCTGAGCTCAGCTTGTCAAGAAGCTGAACAGGGTTAGAAAACTTTACTCTTTCCTCCAAGGGCCCCTGTTTCACAACCATACAAGCTGACCTTCTAACATAGCATCTTCTAACTTTTCCCTTTCTGCTGGGTTGGGACTTCAGATTGCAGAGTTCCCAGCTAGAGGCCACAATAACTGAGTTGCTTCTCAGGCCAGGCTCGGATCAGGCAGCTTAGTCAAACAGCAGATAACGGAGTAATATTTTGGGAGGGGTCTTCAAGGCACAAGGATGGCTGGTCTTGTTTTGTATCTTGTCTGCATAAATTTGGGGTATCGGCCGTGACTGATAGTCCTGTACTAAACCAATTTGGATTCCATAAAATGGGTGTTTCAAATTCTGTTCCAAGTTGGAAAATTATCCTCCCTTCCTTCTCTCCTTTTAGTTTCGGTTTCACTTTCAATTATTTCCATTTCTTTTCTCTTTGTTTTCCAGTTACAAAAGCACAAAGATGAAGACCTGTCCAGTTTGGTCCAGGTAAACATTATTTTGGCTATCGCTTTTTTGGTTCGGTAAAGACCTCCCTAAATTTTCCAACGAGCGAACGATTGAAACAAGATCAGATTATATCTTTTCATTGATTGAATAGAGCACCTTCTCCTCCTGAACGTTCAGGTAGAGCACTCTGGAAGCTGGAGGTTTTATAGAAGAGCAGAATTGTGGGGAGGGTGAAATCTACTTTAATGAGCAAAATAATCCAATAAACCACTTTATTGTTTGAATGGAGCACTTAGTGGTCTTCTTTTGACTCTGTTGGCTGGTTGTCTGTTCCAATGGGTAGCCAGGATATTTATATATTTAACTCTACTCCTAAATAGGTATCCAAGACAAACTTCAAGCTTTAAAGCATAAGTGTCCAACCTTGGCAACTTTTAAGACTTGTGGACCTCAACTCCCAGAATTCCTGGCTGGGGAGGATTCCATGGTAGCTGGAGGAATGCTGGGAGTTGAAGTCCACAAGTCTTAAAGTTGCCAAGATTGGACACCTCTGTTTTAAAGGCTTAATACCAATCTTAGCGCTAGAATCCTTTTTCGGTCTCCTTTCTGTCCCCCGTCCTGCAGGGCCCCCAGTTCCTCCAGTTCACCTTTTCCTATCCTTCTCCCCCCCCCTCCCCCAATAGGACGATGGCTTCTTCAAGAAAGACAGCCCCATGGAATTGGAAGAGTTTTTCACCACTGACGATTACATGTCAGGATCTTCGGACACCCTTTTCTCCACCCTGTCCAGTCACCAGCTGGTTGCCTGGCCAAATTCGAAAGAAAGAGGTAGGGCTTTGCTTTCGCCTCCCTCGGGCCTAGTGGCTGGTAGTTCCAAAGGCGCTTTTTCTCAAGAGGCAACTGGACTTCCTTGTTTTTGTTTTTGTTTTTCCTTTGAAGGCATTTCGCTTCTCATCCAAGAAGCTTCTTCACTTCTGACTGGATGGTGGGGAACGGAAGGATTTATCTTCCTTGCAGACAGCTGGTCATTTGCATCCTTTTTAGTGAGTCGTTGAGGCCATTTGGAGATAAACCTACAAATGGCCTCAAGGACTCTCTAAAACAGTATTTCTCAAACTCGGAAGCTTGTGGCTGGGGGATTCTGGGAGTTGAAGTCCACCCATCTTCAGGCTTCCAAGGTTGAGAAACACTGCTCTAAAAGGATGCAAATAAAACCCCAATCCTCAAAAATTGCTCCAAAATATCTCTCAAGTCTGCTCCCCTTTATAGATAGTCCTCAATTTACAACAACTCATTTAGTGACCATTTGTAGTTACAATGGCACTGAAAAAATGGACGTACGACCATTTTTCATACCTATTGCAACCTCCCCATGGTCACGAGATCAAAATCCAGAGCTTGCCAACTGACTCATCTCTTCCAAACGGAACTAATGGCAGAAGGATGCTTCCTGTTTTTGTCCCGGCTTCCTTCGCCCGCCACATCAGCGAAAATCTCACGTTTCTGGATTTTCACCTGTTTTCTAGCACATCTGGGCAATGCCGACATGATTCAGCCAGGACTCTACCCTCTACAGCCCAACTGGATGGAGACTTTGGATTTTTTCCCAGGTGAGCCCGAATGGTTCTGATTTTCCAATCTGGGCCCGGCAACGGTGACCCTTAGACAGAAAAGATCCTGGGTGGAATTGGACTGGCTGGAATATGGTCTCCGTCACAAATCATTACGGGTATTCTCTGAGCTTGGTGGTTTCCTTGCAGATGTTTCGTGACCCAACTAGGGTACATCATCAGGGGGAGGGAGAAGGGAGGGGGGTTGGTGGAGTAGAGGAGGAAGAGGACTCATGACCCAACTAGGGAATATCATCAGTGCACTGATGACGTTACCTACTTAGACAAGGAAACATCTGCAAGAAAACCACCAAGCTCAGAGACCACAATTCAACCCTGAGCTACAAATATTCTCCTCTTTTCAGGAAAAATTAAAGTTGAGAACTCCTTGGCCTCTTCTTGCTTCCCTTCCTCGCTCAGAAGAGGTCTCTCTCTTCCTCCAGACTTTGGCTCAGGGTGATTTGTGGACTCTTTCCCCCTGTATGGGTGGGCTTCTGTTGCCGTGGGAGTTTCCTTGCATTCATGTTTACCATTTGCATATATATGTGTGAAGGCTAGAAATCTGAAATATAAATAATCCACCAGTCAGTGTGCTGAGGTCTAGCACCTATATAGGATTCCGTGCTTTCTGACAGAGCTGGCTTGTTCCGAAAGAGCAGAGGAAATATAACGAGGATTTGATTCTCTTCCTTCTGTCTTGGCCAGATATCTTCGCCTCTCCTGCCACCACTACCTCCAGCCTGACATCCAGTGCCTCTTTGACAGGGGCCATCGAACATTGTGCCCAGGTGAGAAAGGCAAGAGGTGAAGGGGGAGGGCCTTCTCTGTGGGGGCACCTGCCCTCTGGAATCAGCTGCCCCCTGAGATAAGGAGAATCCAAGACCTCGGTGCCTTTCGCCGTGCTCTTAAAACTTTCTTTTTTCAGCAAGCCAGGCTGGCTTAACATATTTTTTAATTTTTAATTGGTTTGTTATCTTAAATTGGGGCCAAATTAATATAGATCCTTTTAATTGTTTTTAATGTTTGTATTGTATGTTTTTATCCCGAGTCCCTCGGGAGAAGGTGCGGTATATAAATGCGAGATAAAATAAATAAAAATAAATAAATAAAGTTGAAGTGGGATGGTGAGACGGGACAGGACATCCGAGTTCACCGGAGTAGCCAATGTTTCCCCTTTAGTTCTGTGTGAATTTTTAAAGTTTTCCATCCATTATTTATTTATTGCAATATTTTTCAACCTCGGCCAATTTAAGAGTGTGGAACTTCAACTCCCAGAATTCCCCAAAGTCTGGCCTCTCTAGAGAACGGACTCTATGGTTGCTGGAGCTCAGTGGCTCGGTTTAACCTATATTTTAAGCCAGGTGTCAGCAACCGGGGGTTCCGGAGCCGCATGCGGCTCTTTGGGCCCTCTGCTGTGGCTCCCTGTCGGGTGAGCCCACCACTGGCTGGCCCCACCCCTCGCCCTCCCCTCCCAGTCACTCCTCGCCTGGCCTGAGAAGGTAAGGGTGGCTGTGGGTGATGGAGAAGCGGCCGGGCCAGAGACAGAGAGATATGGGGAGGGGGGGAGGAGGGGAAGGAGGGAGAGACGGAGAGAGGGTGGGTGGAAGGAGAGAGAGAGAGAGACAGGTCAAAAGGGTTTTGTGGTTCCCGGTGTTTTTTAAGAACCGGTTATCTCCCCTATTGATCGGCTGGGTAGGCGTGGCTTGGGGAGGGGTCATGTGACTGGTGGAAGTGAGTGACATCGGGTTGGCCACGCCCACCCAGGTTTTGTGGCTCCCGGTGTTTTCTTTTCTGTGGGAAACGGGTCCAAATGGCTCTTGTGAGTGTTTAAGGTTGCAGACCCCTGCTTTAAGCCAATGTTTTTTTTTTTCAAGCTAGAGCACTTTAAGAGGGTTTGGATTTCAGTTCCCAGAATTCTGCTGGCTGGGGAATTCTGGGAGTTGAAGTCCACGCCTTTTAAAGAGCTCCAGGTTGAGAAACCCTGATCGATTGCACTTTTATTACCTGTAAAATAATAAATTGCCGTTATATTTATTGGACATTTAACAGGCCTCCCTTTCTCTTTTCAGACCCCGAGCCTCTCTTCGACCTCTTTACGCAGCCCGCTTCCGACGGTGAACCTGGGAGAAGAGCTGGTGGCCCCTCCGGTGCCTGACTCCATCCTCTCCCCTGACCAGTGCCTGGGCCTGAAGAATGGGGGGCCCTGCCTGCAGACCCCCAGCTTCCCCTCTGAGCTGCCCCAGACCCACTTCCTGCCTCGCTTCCCAACTCTGGGGCTTCCAGAGGTCCCGTCCCAAACGCCTCAGCAGACCCTGCTCTCCTTGAACCCGGAGCTGGCCTTGCAGGTGTCCATCTTCACTCCAGCCGAGGCTCCGAAGTTCGGCCCCGGCAAGCCTTCCGTCATCACCCACACCGCCTCGGCCACCCCCACGCAGAATGTGCCGGCCACCGCCTTCAGCCACAGCCCGGCGGGACTCCTGGCCCCCCAGCAGCCCGGGGCGGGGATGCCGTGTACGGTGACCACACTCCAGGCCGCGGTGGTGCATCCACAAGCTATCCTGCACCCGTCGGCCCCCTTCGTCCTCCCCATGGCGGCCCCTGGGCTGCGGGCCAGGAAACCCCAACAGATTGCGCCTGCCCCCGCGGAGCCCGTGCCTTTGATTCTGAACAGTGCCTTCCTCTCCTCAGGTGAGGGGCTGCGGGCTTGGTGGGGGCTGCTTTGGGGAGGGGCTCCTGGCACTGTGCAGGTAGTCCTCGACTTACGACCACGACTCCTATTGCCTCCCTATCTTCAGTGGCTGCTTAAGGGTCCATAACTACAGCGCAGGGGATTCGTGGCAAACGGGTGTCTTCTCCACCATAAGTGATGTTATATAATGAATGTGGCAAACCCTTTGCACCGTTTAGTCCTTTTATTTATTATTTTATTTATTTATTTATTTATTTATTTATTTAATTTGTATAAAATTATTTCCCTTTTAGCGTCGTTGTATAAAATTATTTCCCTTTTAGCGTCGAACCTACAACAGGCCATACAGTTTATGGATTGTAATTGTAGTATAGTTAGACCATGTGTACAGTAGTGGCCAAAATTGTGGAAACCTTTTTAGGAAAAGTGTATTTTTGAGGTTTGACGGCTAATAACACCACTTTTTTGGGGGGAGTTTCAAGATAATCCTATCCCACTGTTGGAATGGCCTGGGAAGAGCCCAGACCTTCACCCAATTGAAAATCGATGGATTTTCCAACTAAAGAAATTTGTTAGTCAGAAGCGACCCAGCAATAAAACCCAGTTCATAGAAGCCACCATTCAATCTTGGTTTCACATTATTATAACAGCTGCAGAACTCAAAGACTTGGTTGTCGTAAGTGCAAAAAAAAAACAGCCCTAATAAGTCACTTTTTTCAATGCTGTTGTAACTTCCGATGGTCACTAAACGAAGCGTTGTGGGTGTTGGACCGGTTTCATATGTCAGTGAAAAGATTCCAGTCCTTTTTCCACCGCTTTCTGTTCGGCAGGAAAAGGCAGGCTAGATAAGCAGTGATTAAATCAAATCTCTCCTGCCGCTGTGGCTTAGCTGATGGTCTTTCTCTCTCTCTCTCTCTCTCTCTCTCTCTGTATTGTTGTTGTCGTTCTTCTCTTCCCAAGTCCGAGACTGCCAGCCGTCGAGACAGGCCTCTCCCCACTCGTCCGAGCAGGGCCTCAGCCCTCAGTCCCCGCAGAGCAACCGGTCCAGGAAGGGCACACCTGAGCAGCCGCAGGTCTCCCTCTTCAAGGTGAGTTGAAATCATGAGGGAGGGGAAGGAGGCTGGGCTGGGGAATTCTGGGACTTGAACTCCACCTGTCTTAAGGTGGCCAAGGTTGAGAAACTTGGGGTTAAAGTAATGGGGGGGGGGGTGTTGTTTTGTTTTAATGGGCACAGAGTCGCAGAATGAAGCATATCTCGGCCGAGCAGAAGCGGAGGTGTAATATCAAGATTGGCTTTGGCACCCTCAGCAGCCTGGTCTCCCCAAACTCTAAATCGGTAAGTCATTTCTTGGGGGGTGGGGGTGGAATCCCCAGAGAGTTTTCCTCCTCCTCCTCCTCCCCCCCCTCCTCCTCCCCCCCGCCCCCGCTCCTCCATATCTGCCAAGCATTGCATCCTTCAAACGGAGGTCTGTGTCAAGGACAGCTGCCTCCAAGTACCAGCCAAAATGAAGATTTTATGGGGAGTTGACTTCCTTCCTTCCTTCCTTCCTTCCTTCCTTCCTTCCTTCCATCCATCCATCCATCCATCCATCCAATTCTTTCTATCCCTCCCTCCCTCCTTCCTCCCTTCCTCCCCCTTCTTTCCTTCTGTCCACCTGTCCATCCATCCTTTCCTTTCCTTTCCTTTCCTTCCTTCCTTCCTTCCTTCCTTCCTTCCTTCCTTCCTCCCTCCCTCTCTCCCTCCCTCCCATCCATCCATTCATCCATCCATCCATCCATCCATCCATCCCATTCTTCCTATCCCTTCCTTCCTTCCTTCCTTTTACTTTTCCTTTTCTTTTCCTTTATTTTGGATTTATATACCGCCCTACTCCCGAAGGACTCAGGGCGGTGAACAGCCAAAGAATAAAACACACATAATACAAAATTTAAAAAACAATGTAAAAACACATTAAATAATTTGGCCCATACAGATTAAAACACCCCTATTGTTTTAAAACAAATTTAAAATTAACAATTAAAAGGATTGGGAAGGGATTCCTCCCTTCCTCCCCTTCTTTCCTTCTGTCAACCCATCCATCCATTCTTTCCTCTCCTTCTCTCCTCCCTCCCGCCCTTCCTTCCTTCCTTTCTTCCTTCCTTTCTTCCTTCCCATCCATCCATCCATCCTCCCCATTCTTCCTATCCCTTCCTCCCTCCCTCCCTTCTCCCCCTCCTTCCCCTGAATGTCAGATTTCAGGCCCAGGGTAATATCCTCCACCCCCCCTCCTGCCCGAGCTCAGCCTGGACCCTCTTTTCGGTGCCCCCCGCAGATCAGCCACGCCCTGACCCTCCAGAAGACGGTCGAGTACATTGCCAAGCTGCAGCAGGAGCGTTCACAGATGCAGGAGGAAGCCAGACGCCTTCGGGAGGAGACGGTGGAGCTGAACGCGGCCATCATGTGAGGACTCGGAGTAGCTACACACAGGCCTTTCCTCTCCCCTTTCTTGGTTGACTTACTTGATTTCAATGCCCCCCCCCTCTCATAAAAGCCCCTCTGGGCAGCCAGCCTTCCCTAAAAACGCTAAAGACAAAAAAAAAAATTAACAAAGGGCTAAAAAGCCCTTGCAGGCAGTCCTGCACTTCATCGCCACAATTGGGGCTAGAATTTCCATCGTTCAGGAAGGCGGCTCTTAAGTGGATCAGGTCATTAAGCAAATCTGGCTCTCCCCCCCCCCCCCCCCTTTGACTTTGCTTGTCGTAATTTAGCTGGAATTTAGCTCACAAAAAGGATCACCACAACCACAACCGTTTTTGATCACATGACCGTGGGGATCCTTTGATGGTCCTCAGTGCAAGAACTTGGATTCCTAGTGGACAACCATTTAGATATGAGCCAGCCGTGTGCAGCAGCTGCCAAAAAAGCCAACACAGTTCTAGGCTGCATCAACAGAGGGACAGAATCAAGATCACGTGAAGTGTTAATACCACTTTATAAGGCCTTGGTAAGGCCACCCTTGGAATACTGCATCCAATTTTGGTCACCACGATGTAAAAAAAGATGTGGAGACTCTAGAAAGAGTGCAGAGAAGAGCAAGAAAGAGGATTAGGGGACTGGAGGCTAAAACATACGAAGAACGGTTGCAGGAACTGGGTGTGTCTAGTTTGATGAAGAGAAGGACCAGGGGAGACATGATAGCAGTGTTCCAGTATCTCAGGGGCTGCCCCAAAGAAGAGGGAGTCAAGCTATTCTCCAAAGCCCCTGAGGGCAGGACAAAAAGCAATGAATGGAAACTAATCAAGGAGAGAAGCAACCTAGAACTAAGGAGGAATTTCCTGACAGTTAGAACAATTAACCAGTGGAACTCCTTGCCTCCAGAAGTTGTGAATGGCTCCAACACTGGAAGTTTTTAAGAAGATGTTGGAGAACCATTTGTCTGAAGTGGTGTAGGGTTTCCTGCCTGGGCAGGGGGTTGGACTAGAAGAACTCCAAGGTCCCTTCCAACTCTGTTACTCTTATTCTATTCTATTCTATTCTATTCTATTCTATTCTATTCTATTCTATTCTATTCTATTCTATTCTATTCTAAATAAACTGGTTATACGTCACTTTTTTCAACGGCGTGATAACTTTGGATGGTCACTAACCGAATGTTTGTAAGTCGAGGGAGACCTGTAAATAAATTCTGCCTGTTTTTGTCCGCTCGGCTGTTGTGACTTTGGCTTTTGATCCTTCTTTCCGGCCTGAGACTTTTCCTGTCTTTTCTCCCTTTCTTCTTCAGCTCCTGCCAGCAACAGTTGCCTGCCACGGGGGTCCCCATCACCAGGCAGCGGTTTGACCAGATGAGAAACATGTTTGAAGACTACATCCGAAACCGGAGCCAGCAAAACTTGAAATTCTGGATTGTATCCTGCTTTGGCCTGGGTGAAACTAGGGAAAAGACCCAGAGGCTGAATATGGGAAGGAGAGAAATAGGATGTGATTTTTGTCAAAGGGGAAGAGCCCATCGAGATGTCTTAGGAGAAGTGGGAAGGGGAGAGGCCGGCCCTTTGGAGGTACACTGCTCCTGAACCTGGAATCTCTTTTGGGCTGCTGTGGCAACCTCCTCGCCAATCTAGCTTTCCTAATGTCGTTTTTAATCCATTTTTAAAGCTGGCCGGATAAATCCTTGGGGTGGTTTTTAAGCCGTGGATTTTACAGGTGTCATTCTGTAAACGGCCTAAAGACCTTTTTAGAATGGGGAAAAAAATGGGATTCAGGAGCACTTCAGGTTGGTTGGATGGGTGGATGGAAGGATGAGTGGATGGGAAGGAAAGGAAGGAAGGAAGGAATGGAGGGATGGATGGATGGACGGGCAGAACGGAAAAAAGTAATAGTTTCTGTAGAACCCCTTGTTTGTCTTCTTGATTGACAGTCCTCTCCAACTTTTCATAGTTCTGGAGAAGGTTGAGAAGACCCAGGAGCTTCGTCAACCAATAAAGCTGGGTGGGACTTTTTCCTCGATTTAACCTGCCCCATTTCCCCGGAGGTACCCTGTGTTCCAGCCTCCCCTCCCCCTCCACTGAGTGTCCAGCAATCTCAACCTCTGTCCAGTTGGCACCTTAACCCCTATTTTCCTGCAGTTCAGCGTCATCATCGAGCCCCTGTTTGAAACCTTCAATGAGATGGTGTCCACCACCAGCCTGCAGGAGCTGAACCGGACAGCCTTCATATGGCTGGAGAAACACTGCTCGCTCCCTGTCCTGAGGCCCAGTAAGTTGAGTTGCTCATGAGATCTTGTCAATGGTCTTGTCTGGAATGCGCCATGGTAATTAACCGGGCTGGTTGATTTTGTTTTGCGTCCTTTTTTCTCCTAGTGGTTCTGAACAGTCTCCGGCACCTAAGCACTACAACCTCCATTCTTTCCGACCCGTCCCTCTTGCAAGAACAAGCCAGCCAGGCCTTGGACAAACTGCACAAAACACCTGGAGAAACGTAGCAGAATACGTGGTCAACCACAGTGATCATCCCTGCCTCAGTAGAGATTTCTCCAGTTTGGGACTTCCTCCAGAGGTGTGGGAACAACCTTTCCTTTGAGTTCCCTGCTCACCTGCTGGCTGAGAATACAAGGATTCGCTTCCCCCACAATGTGGAGGGCACCCAGATGTAGAAGGCGGCCTTGCAAGCTTCCTTGGATTGACTCCACCATCAGGGACAAGAGGCCGCCAAGCGGGGAGGACAGAGCGTTGAAGTTCTCCAACGCTGCCTCTGGGTTTGTTGGTCGAATGTGAAAATGCAACTCAGGGAAACTTGTTTCCAGCAATAGACGCGCCCCCCCCCCCCCCTTTTCAGTGCAACCTCTCTGAATATATATGCAGTAGGAATAAGCTTTTTCTCCAGCCTGACCTCAAGTCACAAGGGGGAGCAGTGGTTAGAATGCAGCGTTTGCAGGCAAAACTCGGCCCACAGCCTGGCGTTCGATCCCGACGGAGCTCAAGGTTTGACTCAGCCCTTCCATCCTTCCGAGGTTGGTAAAAACGAGGAGCCGTTTTGTAAAAATTGCCAACCCATGGCAACGAGGGTTTGCAATGTGCAAATAATGCTCTATGTCAGTGTTTCTCAACCTTGGTAGCTTGAAGATGGGTGGACTTCAACTCCCAGAAGTTGGGATTCTGGGAGTTGAACTCCATCCGTTTTCAAGCTTCCAAGGTTGAGAAACACTGCTCTACGTTGTAAGCTGATCAAGAGGGTGCTACAAAGTGGTCTATAAGCCCAGAGGCTATTGCTATTGCTATTGGAGAGAATAAGTGAGATGGAAGCTGAGCTCTGAAAACCTCTGCCCTCACCCGTACGGGCAGCCTTCCTCTGAGTCTGCCAGGCGTTGGGCAGAGCAAGCCATTATGAGAAGGGGCAGGCAGGGGAGGTCTCTAGCAATTTTGGGAAGAGCCTTGGTGAAAGGACAGAGGTGGAAGGGTGGGCTGCTTACCTAAAGGAAAATTCTCCCTCCGTTCTCCCCAACTCTACCCCAAGACCTCTAAGTCTTGAGGCGTACAGAATTCTTAGTCGATCGATAGGGAGATTTTTTTTTTTGTATTTAATAATTTTATTTTATTCCAAAGATTAAAATCCAAAGGAAAAAAAAATTGAAGAGAGATGAAATAAAACATTGAACAAAAACACTGAAGAAAAAAAATGTGAATAAAAAAAAGGAGAAAAACACATTATTATACACCCCCTCCCCTTATTTTAACCATAATACCTGTAATAGCTATCAATTCTTCCCCCTCCTGTTAGAGGATAGTGGTTCATCAGGATCTAGACAGCAGAAGAGACTGTTAGCTCCTTGACTTTTAACTCTTAGACTCTTGAGTCTTGACTCAACTTTTGACTCAAGCCCCCTCAGTCCCTTTTCTAGTATAACCGAGGGTCTTGGGGGTGGGGTGGGGCCCACTTGTCTCAAGCCACCCTCAGCAGGCTGTCTAGCGGAGCCTGTTTCCACAGCTGTACTTTCGCACATAACAATGCAATTTTCCCCCCTTCTTTGGGGTACAATAATAATTTGAAAGTGCAGGAGAAGAACAAAAACGAACAATCAGCTTAAGAACATAAGACAACCAGCTAAGGTCTCATCCAGGGCCGCCTTCTGGCTGTAGCCATGTCAGTGTCTCTCGGAAGCTCACGAGGAGGACACCCGCAGAGGAAATGCCCTCTCTTCAGTGGTGGGATTCAGTGAGTTCGCACCACTTCAGGAGAACCGGTTGTTAACTTTCTGAGCAGTTTGGCAAACTGGTTGTTGAAAGAAATCATTAGGACAGAGAACCGGTTGTTAAATTACTTGAATCCCACCATTGCCTCTTCATATCTTCTGCCTCACTTCTTTGTATGTATGCGAACCCCACAAATCTTGGAAAGTGGCCTTCGAAGAAACGGTGGCCTTCTATGGTGACCGGTTCTGAATTTCCCACCGGGATTGTCCATCAGAAGTTCTTGAGTTCTTCAGTATTGGTTTCCTCAAGCGAGAAAGATGTCCTCCTACTTCAACCACTCCATACGATACGTTCTACCGGCCTTGAACCACAGTGGCTTTCCATCCACAGAGTAGAACAAGATGGGTAAGCAAATCTTGATAGCAATGAGGGATGCCGATGACCCAAACTTCTGAACTTTATGGAGACAGAGATTATCTCCTGGGTAAGATAAGATGGTCCTCTCAAAAGTATGCTGAACAGCAGGCTCTGTTGTCCTTTAGATCACAACTGTTGAAAAGGGGCGTCTTGAAAGAAGGAATCTCCAGGCATTGTGATTTAAACTGAAAAGTGGCTGTTAGTTGAACCAAAATCCATCTCGTCTCCAGGCACCAGTGGAGAACAATGTCCTACTTGTAACTGGTTCATCTGGGCAACTTTAATGCTCTAGAACAGGGGTCTCCAACCTTGGCAACTTTAAGACTTGTGGAGTTCAACTCCCAGAATTCCTCAGCCAGCAAAGCAAAGCAAAATTATGGGAGTTGAACTCCACAAGTCTTAAAGTTGCCAAGGTTGAAGACCCCTGTTCTAGAACAGTCTTTCTTGAACTTGGCAGCTTTAGGATGGATGGACTTCAACTCCTAGCCAGCCATGCTGGTTGGGGAATTCTGGGAGTCGAAGTCCATGTCTGGTGAGGGAAACGCTGCTCTCCACCCGGAAAGCTGCATCTGGGTATGCATCGCATTGGCTCAACTTCACCTCTTCATTCTTCTACTACAAACTCCACAATCATTTTGATCACCTGGATGGAACAGAAGAGGAGTGATAACTGGCGTGCTTTTGTAAAGTTATTGCTAATGCAGTTTCAATATTGTTCTGTGAGGGTTTGGGGCTGATTTTAATCTGCAACAGGGAGCCCAAAAAAATAAATGTGTTTCTTTTCAGCAATGCAATCGGGATTTTTAGCCTCGGGGTGCGGGGGGATATTTTACCTGTATTATGTCTGAAATCATTGTCTGGGCAATTTGTATTCCGTTTGCAAGCAAAAAGAGATGGGAGTTTGTGTAACAAATATATGTTTTTTCTTGCATTATCAATAGATTTTTGGGGGGAGGCTGCAGAGTTAAGCCGCTGCCTTGTTATCTAGATTTATGATGCATTGAAACTTCAATCCTGTGGCCACTGCTTGCATTTTGATCTTTCGATAACGTCACTGCATGTTTTTTTAATGAGACAGCAGAAATAAAATGCTATTTTTGAGGAGAGAGTGGCTTTCTTCCAAGCTTTAAACGCGTAACTTTTTTTCCATCAGCTCACCTGCCTTAGAATTCTAGACGATCAGGTTCAGAAGTGTGCAGTGTTTGAACCCAGCTGCATAAACATCTGGGACCATCATCCATTTAAGGGGTGGGGAGTGTTGTGACCAAGGCCCAAGTAGTGATTACCAAACACAATTCAGTGTGAAAATGAAGAAAGAAAATGAAGCATTGACTTCCAATGCTCTGTTGTAGCAAAATAAGGCATTAACATCAAATCACAACTTTTTGTTTTTTCATAATAATATAAAGTAGCCCTTTCTATAAAGATCTACCAGTTCAATCAGTAAAACCTAAAATCAAAGTTTCACTGTTTTCCACTTCAAGCACAAAGTTCAGAAGCGGTTTCCACATGGAAACAAAAGTACTTACCGTATTTCTCAGACTATAAGACGCACCAAGATTTCAAAGAGGTAAGTAAGAAAAAAACGTTTTTGCCCTCCCCAGCTCTCAGGAGCACTCTGCAGGCCTCCCAAGCCTCTGCATGCCCCGTTTTTGCTAAAAACAGCCCTGTTTTTTTGCAAAAACGGGTCCCATGGAGCAGGACTTCAGGAGGCCAAAAATGGCTGTATTCGGTGTATAAGACGCACCAACATTTCCACCCTCTTTTGTAGGTGGGGAGTGCGTCTTATACTCCGAAAAATACAGTAACTTTCTTTTCTTTGATCAAAGTGGTCAGTTTTGCCATTTCCGCCAACTCCATCCACTTCTGCAACCATTCTTCCACAGTGGGAACCCAAGTGTCCTTCCATTCTTGCACCTACAAAAATCGTCTTGCTGCGGCCAACATATGTAGTAACAAAGTCCTGAATTTTTCTCTCCAATTTTTTGTTTTTATAAAAAGCCTTCCACCAGGATTTGCAAAAGATTTTGCAAGAAAACTTTCTTGCATTCATGTGGTAGGCAGGCAAACACATCCTGTTTAGATCAGCTCAGAGTTTTCAGAAGTGGCCAACTCGGTGTGGTTCAGATGCGCCGAGCTTACAAGGTGTAACCCTGCTGGCTGCCTAATTTCTCAGCCTTGTAAGATGCACATAAAATCCACACTTGATGTACCCCGTGGCAAGGTCGTTGCAGAGTCCTCTGGTTTGATTGTCAGGTGGGTTATGAAAACGGGGCTTGTCTGGAGACCTTGAAACTCCTTTCCCTTCTCTTGAGACTCGTAAGTAGACTTGGGCTGGGCGGATAAAAATCTCTGGCTGAAATGTTTTTTAGGAGCTGAAGCACACGGAGAGAATGTAATCTGTAAAACCCAACCCGTTGGCATGATTTTTGACAGCAAGAATGGCATGAGATACCTGTGGGAAGAATTTTACCTTGCCCTCGGTTGTGGGCTGCTAAAAGTCAATTGTCTGGATGTTCTTCACTTACAGGAAATCCTTGACATATGACCGTCTGCTTAGCGAATGTTCGGAGTTACAACAGCGTTGTAAGCAGTGATTTCTGACTGGCATTCACACTTGGCAGCATCCCCAGGGTCACGTGATTGAAATTTGGCTGCTTTGGCAACTGCCCTGGACTAATGATGGGGTGATCTCCCTTTTACAACCTCCTGACAAGCAGAGTCAATTGGGGAAAGATGGATTTGGTTAGCGACCACGTGATTCACTTCTGAATCAACCACAGGTGCAGTGGTTCGCTTAACAACTGTGCCAAGAAAGATTGTAAAATGGGGCACAACTCTCTTTAACCACGGCCTTGGAGCTCCCTTGTAAGTTGAAATTATTTTCGTTCATCAAACTTCATGAGGGAATTAGTAATGGGTTCCATGCTTCTAGAAGGATTTTCAAGAAGGTGGAATTTAAACCCAGAATCCAATTTGAAATAGTTCAGCATCTTAATTGACGAAAATAACTAAAACCTTGGCAGACAGAAATAAAAACCGGCAGAGCCAGACGTATGCTGCAGCTGACAAAAAGGCCAACACAGTTCTGGGCTGCATAAACAGAGGGATAGAATCACAATCACGTGAAGTGTTATTACCACTTTATAAGGCCCTGATAAGGCCACACTTGGAATATTGCATCCAGTTTTGGTCATCATGATGTAAAAAAGATGTTGAGACTCTGGAAAGAGTGTAGAGAAGAGCAACAAAGATGATTAGGGGACTTGAGGATAAAAGATAAAGAACGGTTGCTGGAATTGGATATGTCTAGTCTTATGAAAAGAAGGACTAGGGGTGACATGATAGTGTTCTGATATCTCAGGGGTTGCCACAAAGAAGAGGGAGTCAAGCTATTCTCCAAAGCCCCTGAGGGCAGAACAAGAAGCAATGGGTGGAAACTAATCAAGGGGAGAAGCGACTTAGAACTAAGGAGAAATTTCCTGACGGTTGGAACAATTAATCAGTGGAACAACTTGCCTCCAGAAGTTGTGAATGCTCTCCACCATTGGAAGTTTTTAAGAAGATGTTGGACAGCCATTTGTCTGAAGTGGTGTAGGGTTTCCTGCCTAAGTAGGGGGTTGGACTAGAAGACCTCCGAGGTCCCTTCCAACTCTGTTATTCTATTCTAAAATAATCAAAATATAGTCTCCAAATTGCAAGAAGGAAGCGTTCCATTTTTGTATAAAAGTTTATTTATTTATTATAAATATGTTTTTGCTTTTAAGACATGATTCACGTAGAATTAACACATGTTAATTGAAAACAGTAAACTTAATCTTCAGTAGCACCTTAATAGCATTCCTTAAATTAAAATACTCCCACTCAAGAATACATTCCTTCAGTTGATAATCCAAATATTTTAAATAGATTTAAATATAATAAAATAACTGCTTTCTCTGTGGAACTAAAGAAACTTTCTCTAAGAAATAGTAAATGAATATCATTAACGATGATTTAATTTTTAATTTATATAAAGTTATAAATGTATAAAAACAACCTAACTATAATAAATTACATTCCTTAATTTAGTAAAATTCAGTTTTAGTTTTTTTTAATTACCCTTAGCTTTACACACTTCGCTTGGGCTATTCTGTCCCAGCTTTAATTTTGAACTCAAAAGTTTTTGTGTGAGGGTTTTATACAGTTCAAAAATATAGTGGAACATATTCTCTCTTGAGGGCCTGTCCCCTTCTTCTCTGTACTTGGGACAGTTGAACTGTGGTATTTTGTCCGATGCTCCTTGCAAACATGTATGATTCACATAATTGTTCTGAAGCTCAATCAGCAACGTGAAAGAGCCCATCACAGGTTTCAACAGCTCATCTTGGTGATGGTCCTTCTTCAACCAGTCAAACAGCTCTTTGAACTCCTGGAGAGCTTGACATTCTTCTGCTGATTTGGTGATATTGCAGTTGGATTGGGAAAACTCCGTTTTCATTTTTGACTTCGCTTCCGTAGACAAGTGTTTCTTATCAACCTACAGAAATGGAGCCAAAGATTTGCATCCGTTCAAGTCGGTTTCCCACCCAACAACACCAGCCTACATTTTATGGTCCTTCTGATCAAGGGGACCTCTGAAGAATTGCCTCTCCAGATGTTCCCCAGATGGGCTTTCTGTCTGTCCCTTGAACCAAACTAGAAAGAAGTGAGACTTGGGGAAAAAAATTCAGAGAAGAATAACTAAGATGATGAAAGGCCTGGAGACTAAAAGGTATGAAGAACAGTTGCAGGAATTGGGTTTGGCCACTCTAGAGAAAAGAAGGACTAGGGGTGACATGAGAGCAGAATTCCAATATATTCGAGAAGCTGCCACAAAGAGAAGAGTGGTCAACTTATTTTCCAAAGCACCAGAAGGCAGGACAAGCAATGGATGGAAAGTAATCAAGGAGAGAAGCAACCTGGAATTAGATTAACTTCCAAACAATTAACTAGTGGAAGGACTTGCCTTCAGAAATTATGGGTGCTTCAAAACTGGAGGTTTTTAAGAAGAGGCTGGACAGCCACTTGTCTTAAATGGTACAGGGTCTCCTGCTTGAGCTGGCGGTTGGATTAGAAGACCTTTAAAGTCCCTTCCAGCTCTAATCTGATTCTGATTTTTAACATCTGCCACTCTTAAGAAATAAGGAGCTCTGGTCTTGCACGAGGAAGAGACGAAGGGGAAAAAGACATCTCAGTTCGAGGAAGAGATGAAGGGCAAAACAGACATCTCAGTTCGACTTGCTAAGCAGGAAGGAGGAATGGAAGCCCAAAGCCTCTTTAGGGTTTAGGGGTCCGCTCCTAATAGCCAACCAGGGCAGGGGGCATCAGTCCAGAATACTTACGGATTTATATTCTCGAAGTAACGCTTCTGCTTTACAATATAGTTCACTCAACCCCCGAAAACCTTCCTCTTGGGGGCGTGTAGTTGGCATTCCCTGGCTGCCCCACAGGACAATCATCAACAGGGTCATTTCTGTCGGGAAAGCAAATCAATGAATTATGAGTCCTGGGAAACAAGGCTGTGATTTAAAATGGCGGATTCATCTTCCAGAGAGCCCAGGAATTCTGTGGATTCCGAAGGAAACACAAATTCTTTCTGTCAGAAAAGTTTCCTCCGAAAACGGATCCCTTCCTCTCCTTCTCAATCACTGCAGGGCTTCGTCCCCAGGATGCGGTGATCACATCCAGCTAGAACTAGGTTCCTTCCTTACTGCTGATGATCAGGATTAGAGATCGAATAGATCATCTCATCCTGTTTATCACATGCCCCTTCCCAATCCTGAAACTCTCCAAGTAGCTTTGTCCCCCATAATTTTCATTGCAGCCCCTTGCTTTTTTAAATTTCCCAAATCAAGGCACTCGAAGGAAGGACCTATTCATATTTGATTAGTGGTAAAAAGTGATTCCTAATCAGCCATATTATCTCCTAACATAGAAGTTAACTTGGCAATTTTAAAACTTGTGGATTTCAACTTCCAGAATTCCCCAGCCAGCATTCCAGAAGTTGGAAGTTGTAAAATTGATAAGAGGTTGGACAGCAGCGGTACCCTAGCTCCTTCCATCAAATCGATTCAGGGTCTTCCCTGACTTTGGAAGGGTTCTGATCCAAATTCTGGATTGGTTTTGGAAGACGTCCAGCCTTGGCATAAAAATAAAGAGGACGTAGAGAACCCTGCTCTCCCCTATTAGCAGTGGGGCAGGTGTGCAGCCATGGCCATTTTCAACTGCGAAAACCCTACCTGTAACCAAACCGTCCATTGAACCCAAAATCTTGAAGTGTGCTTACCTTTAAGCATGGTGAATGAAGCGCAGAGAGTCAGAAGACACCTTCAGTTTTGGCTTGACTGTTCTGAGTTTGCTTCTCTGCTTTGGCTGTCGTTGCACCGTATTTAAGCTCCCTCCTGAGGAAGATACTATCTGTTTCCTACCCTGATGAAGCGCCCGCGAGTGATTGCGATCAGTTTCCTAAAATAATCCCTGATCAATTCCCCACATGGGACTTATCTGGGGGCAGTTGCCGTCATAGTGTCAGTCTGAAAGATTTGCTGGAAGTCCAGTTTCCACTGGTCCAATATCCCATGACAGGTCCGATTGTGAGGGGCATACTATCCAAAAGGGACTTTGATGGTTCTGTCCGCCATCTTGGTTGGGTTGACCCTTCTCTGCAGAGACCCTCAACCTTAGATTCTGCTGACCCCAAACTAGAGAAGAGCATTTATTTGATCTGATTGATCGGATACGTAAAGGGGAAGGGTCTCCATTAGATCCTAATGTCCATTTTATGAAGATGGGGTGTTGTGTAGGCTTATATTGGGAAACGGGTTTTGGCCACTCCATCCAAAGTCGGCTAAACTGGTCAATTGAAGGTTTATTACAATATCAATTGGAGTTCTAAACAGACAGCTGCTCTTTTTTTTCTCTCGCTCTCTCTCAGCCACGGAAATTACCCAAAGATATACTGATAACATGAGAAATCAGTCAGCCTTGTTGTAATCACCTCTGCATATTTCGTTTTTCTAGTAAAAAGACTGCATCCTTTCCACTCACCCAGGAATTGTACCGTGATGCTTTCATTTAATTTCCATTTGAAAAATTCCATTTCACTTTCTAGTGCCGGAGAAAGTCAGAGAAGCTGGATGTCGTAGAACTTTCTCCTTCCCCTATTAAAAAGAGGGTCAAATGTTGGTTTCTTTGGCCAAGACTGTATGTAGCACCCTTACATCTACAATGCTAGAATTGAAAAAAAATATTCCCTATTATAAACATTGAATCTTGCAATTAAGCAATCTTAATTTTAATTATTTTAATTAATCTTAATTAATCTTGCAATTAATCTCATAATGGCACAGTGGTGTCCACCTTGTGAGAAGTACCAAATTTCATTCTTCCCTCTTTTTTAAAAAAAATGTTTTTCCCCATATCATGATTATTTATTTGTCAAGCCTGTATAAGATAACAAATATAAGTATAAACATGATTATGAATACAGGAAATGGGGAGAAATAAATGGGGACAGTAGGACAGGGACGGAAGGCACGCTGGTGCTCTTATGCAGGCCCCTTACAGACCTCTTAGGAATGGGGTGAGATCAATAGTAGACAGTCTAAGGTTAAAGTTTTGGGGGTTTGGGGATGAAACCACAGAGTCAGGGAGTGCATTCCAGGCATTGACCACTCTGTTGCTGAAGTCGTATTTTCTGCAATCGAGTTTGGAGCGGTTTACCTTGAGTTTGTATCTAGTGTTTGCTCGTGTATTGTGGTTGAAGCTGAAGTAATCATTGACAGGTAGGACATTGTAGCAGATAATTTTGTGTACTACGCTTAGGTCAGACCGAAGTTGGTGTAGTTTTAAGTTGTCTAAGGTCAAAATTTCAAGCCTGGTGGCATCAGGGATTCTGTTGTGAGCAGAGGAGTGGAGGACTCTTCTTGTGAAATATCTCTGGACTCGCTCAATTGTTTAAATGTCCGATATGCAGTGCGGGTTCCAGACAGATGAGCTGTATTCGAGAATTGGTCTAGCAAAGGTTTTGTATGCCCTAGTTTGCAGTACAATAATACCAGAGAAGAAGCTTCTCAAGATTAGGTTAACAACTCTTAATGCCTTTTTGGCAATGCTGTTACAGTCAGCTCTGGCACTTAGATCATTTGACATGAGTACTCCAAGGTCCTTGGCAGAGTGAGGGTTGTCTACGAGGTCGTATCTGCCCAGCTCGTATTTGGTGTCCTGATTTTTTTGGCTAATGTGTAAGACGGAGCATTTGTTGGTTGAGATTTGGAGTTGCCAGTTGTTTGACCATTCTGACACTTGGTGGTTTTCTTGCAGACATTTTATGACCCAACCAGGTAACATCTTCAACACCTATCAAGAAAAACAAGCTGAGGGAGCACCAAGCACCCGGCGGTACAGGGTTAGATACTTTTTTTTTTTCATGGTGGGAATTTAATCATGTTTCTAGACCCAAAACAAGCTTGATTATCACAGAATTTCAGCCAGGATTTCAGCCAGACCACCTGCACAAACCTGAAACGCATAGATTGATTTTTGGACGTTTGATTTTTTTTAATAGAAAAATGCTTCCTCTCCTGAACAGGCAGTGAATTTCGAAGAAGCTTGTGGGGTGGAGACAGGCTGTGTTTTTAAAGGCAGGTAAAGCTTTTTGCTAAAGTGGAATAACTTGTACCTCGGTAACTGCATCATCTGCAAAGCAGTACATTTTCTCAGCTGCTTTATGAAGTTTCGGTCATTAGAAATTCCCCCTTTTTATTACTTTGTTCTTTCTTCCTTCCTTTTCTCTTTCTTCCTTCCTTCCTTCTTTCCTTTCTTCTTCCTTCCTTCTTTCCCTTCCTTCCTTCTCTTTCTTTCCTTCCTTCTTCTTTCCCTTCTTTCCTTCCTTCCTTCTCTTTCTTTCTTTCCTTCCTTCCTTCCTTCCTTCCTTCCTTTCTTTCTTTCTTTCTTTCTTTCTTTCTTTCTTCTTCCTTCCTTTTTCTTCTTTCTTCTTCTACCAACACCAATGAACTCTTGGGGAGTTTGCCCACACGCCAGACTGACTCTTCCTATCTTCAGTCGTCCTGCCACCCGAACACAGTATGGGAAAAAACCCTAAGGGTGAAGGAAACTCTTCTGGTTTTTTTCTTATTATCATTAAAAGCCCTAGTCATGATATCTCATGGAAACAATTTCTTCAAATCCCTTTCACTTTCCCCATTTCTGAAGGTGGGAAACGTTAGTCAGTCTTCTTAATGGTCCAGATGTGATTGGTGGGTACCAGTGGCCGGATGAAGGGAATTTATCTATTATTTATCTATCGGAACAGAGAAAGAGATAGCAGATGGACGATAAATGTTAATTGGCTCCATGAAACCGGCGTTACCACAAGAAGGTGAAGGAGAGGGGAGGGGAAATTTGATGATGCATTTCTGCCAGGGATGGAAATGGGAAAATCCAAGGGCAAAAATTGAATTTTAGAGAGCCAGAGTTGCACCCGAGGATGAATTTTTATTTTATGTATTTTATTTTATTTAGTTTGTCAAACATGTACGAAATAACAAGATACAACTATAAACATAAACAAAGGAAGTAAATACAGGTAAATGGGGAGAGTAGGACAGGGACTGAAGGCACGCTGGTGCGCTTATGCACACCCCCTTTACGGACCTCTTAGGAATGGGGGTGAGGTCCACAGTAGACAGTTTAAGGTTAAAGCTGTGGGGGGCTTGAGGAAGTAACCACGGAGTCAGGGAGTGCATTCCAGGCATTGACCACTCTGTTGCCAAAGTTGTATTTTCTGCATTCGAGTTTGGAGTGGTTTACCTTGAGTTTGTATCGATTGTTTGCCCGTGTATTATTGCGGTTGAAGGTGAAGTAGTCGTTGACAGGTAGGACATTGTAGCAGACAATTTTTGTGTACTACGCTTAGGTCAGACCGAAGGTGGCATAGTTCCAGGTTGTCCAAGCCCAAAATTTCAAACCTGGTGGCATAAGGTATTCTATTGTGAGCAGAGGAGTGGAGGACTCTTCTCGTGAAATACCTCTGGACCCGCTCAATTGTATTAATGACTGATATACTGTGTGGATTCCAGGCAGACGAGCTGTATTCAAGAATTGGTCTGGCAAAAGGCTTTGTATGCCCTAGTTAGCAGTACAATGTTACCGGAGAAAAAGCTTCGCAAAATTAGGTTAACAACTCTTAATGCCTTTTCGGCAATGCTGTTACAGTGAGCTCTGGCACTTAGATCATTTGAGAATGAGGTTGCATTTTGAATATTCCATCATCGACTTACAACCATTAATTTTCATGACCATTGGAAGTTAGACCAGCACTGAAAAAAGGGACTTACAATTGATTTTCATACTTATGTTGGTCGCAGCATCCCCATGGTAACATGGCCAAAATTTGGGCACTCGACAACTGACATGACAGTTGCAGCATCCATGGGGTGTCCCTCACATTTAGCCCTTTTGCAACCTTCCTGTCCAACTTCAAACAAGCAATGGGGCAAGCCAATTAGCTTAATGACTGCATGATTCATTTAACAACTGTGCCAAAAAGGATCGTAAAATGGGGCGCAACCCCCTTAACAGCGGCCTTCTTTAGCAACAGACAGTTGGGGTTTAGTTGTGGTTTTAAGTCAAGGCCTGCCTTTATTTTCTTTCCTCAAACTATCGTAGGAGAATTGGGGAATGGCCAAGAGTCTGTAATGTGATTGTGGTGCGTTGAGGCAATCCATAACACACAGAGTGTGTCTCCTCAGGGAATATCAGGGCACCTGGGATGGTCTCACCACAGCCACACCAGAAGTGGTTGGTTGCTTAGATATCTAATTATAACATCCATCCTTGGCAAGGCCACACCTGGAATACAGCATCCAGTTTTGGTCACCAAGATGTAAAAAAGATGTTGAGAGTCTGGAAAGAGTACAGAGAAGAGCAAGAAAGAGGATTAGGGGGCTGGAGGCTAAAACCTATGAAGAACGGTTGCAGGAACTGGGTGTGTCTAGTTTAATGAAATGAAGGACTGAGGGGGACATGATAGCAGTCTTCCAGTATTTGAGGGGCTGCCACAAAGATTAACAGATTAACAGAGTTGGAAGGGACCTTGTAGGTCATCTAGTCCAACCGCCCGCCGAAGCAGATCCTACACCATTTTTGACAAATGGCAGTCCAGTATCTTCTTGAAAGCCTCCAGCGATGAAGTTCCTACAACTTCTCAAGGCAACTTTTGTTCCATTGGTTGATTGCTCTCACTGTCAGAAAATTTCTCCTTATTTTCAGGTTGAACCTCTTCTTGTTCAGTTTCCATCCGTTATTCCTTGTCTGCCCTTCAGGTACTTTGGAGAATAGCTTGAACCCCTTCCTCTTCTCTGGGGAAGCCCCTCAAATATTGGAAGATGCTATCCTGTCTCCCCTGGTCCTTCTCTTCACTAGACTAGCCGTGCCCAGTTCCTGCAACCGTTCATCGTATGTTTTAGTCTCCAGTCCCCTCATCATCCTGGTTGCTCTTCTCTGCACTCTTTCTAGAGTCTCAACCTCTTTTTTATAGTCTGGTGACTAAAACTGGATGCAATATTCTAGGTGTGGTCTTACTAAGGCTTTACTAAGGCTTTACCTCACTTGGTCTTGATTGTATCCCTCTATTAATACAATTTAGGATTGTATTGGCTTTTTTGGCTGCCGCCAACACAACTGGCTCATATTTAATTGGTTGTCCACTAAGACTCCAAGATCCCTCTCACAGTTACTGCTATTAAGCCTTGTTTCACCCAGTCTGTATGTGTACTTTTGGTTTTTCTTGCCTATGTGTAAGACTTTAGTTTTCTCTACATTGAATTTCATTTTGCTAGATAGGGCCCAGAAGAGGAGATCAACTTATTTTCCAAAGGACCTGAAGGCAGGACAAGAAGCAACGGATGTAAACTTATCAAAGGAGAAAAGCTACCTAGAACTAAGGAGAAATTTCCTGACTGAACAATTAATCAGTGGAGTGGCTTGCCATCAGAAGTGGTGAATGCTCCAAACACTGGAGGTTTTGAAGAAGAAATTGGACAGCCATTTCTCTGAAATGACATAGGGTCTCCTGCTTTTGCAGGGGGTTGGATTAAATGACCTCTAAAGTCCCTTCCAACTCTGTTATTTTGTTATCCCATTGCAATTTGATAGCTCCATATTATGGTGGTATTTGAAATGGATTTATCTTGATTTAGTGTTTAATCTTCTATATTGTGTGGGTCACGTATCTTAGATGTATGCTAAATAAATAAATGAATGAGGAAATTAGTGAACTCCAAGCTTCTGGAACGATTTGCCAGAAGGTGGCATTTAAACCCAGAATCAAATCTGAAATTATTTGGCATCTTAATAGATGGGACTAAGTAATATCCTGGTAGACAGAAATAAAATTACTAAAATACACTTTCCAAATCACGAGAAGAAACCATTTCCTTTTTTGCATATTTGTTTATTACATATAGATCCTGTTTTTCCATTAAAGACAAGAGTCATTTAAAGTTAACATATATTAATTTAAAATTAGTAAACTTAAATCTTCAGTAGCACCCTAACAGCATTCCTTAAATTAAAATACTCTCACCCAAGAACATATTTTAAATACATTCATTCAGTTGATAATTCAAACACTTTAAATAGATTTAAATATAATAAAATAATTGGTTTCTCTCTCAAACCAATGCAAGTGTTTCTCTAAGAAATACTCAGTAAATGAATTTTATTATGACTATATATATATGTATATATATATATATATATGACTATATTAATTCATTTAGTAAAATGCAGTTGCCATTTCTTAATTAATCCTTAGTGCCACACACAGTGGCATTTCTCTCTTTCTCCGTTAATTTTGAACGCCAGAGATTGTGTGTGTGATTTCTGTAGAGCTCAAAAGTGTAGTGAAACTTGTTCTCTAATTCCGGCTTGTTAGTGCTGTACTTGGGGCAGGTGATCTGAGGTCCTTTGTCTGATGCTCCATCCAGACAGGTGTAACTGATGTGGCTCTCCTGCAGGCGAATGAGCAGCGTGAAAGAATCCATCACAGATTTCAGCAGCCCCTCTTGGGGATAGGTGCTCTTCAACCAGAGAAACAGCGCGTTGAAGGCCCGCAGAATTTGGCATTCTTCTGCTGGTTTGGTGAAATTGCAGCCCGGTTGGGAAAATGCGGATGCCATGATTAGTCTTGTTTCAGGAGGCAACACTTTGTTATCGACCTACAAAAATGGAACCAAAGATTTAGGTCAGTTCAAGTTGGCTTCCTACCCAACACCAGCCTACATTTTATTGTCCTTCTAATGAAGGTGAGCTCTGGAGAACTTTCTCTCCAGATGTTCCCCAGATGGGCTTCCTGTCTGTCCCATGAACCAAAGTGGAAGGAAGGAGGGAGGTTTGTAACATCTAAATGGCACTCTGAAGACATAAGGAGCTCTTGTCTTGCACGAGGAAGAGATGGATGGGAAGACAGACGTCTCAGTTCGACCTGCTAGGCAGGAAGGAGGAATGGAAGCCCAAAGCCTGTGTAGGGTTTAGGAGCTCTGCTTCTAATAGCCAACCAGGGCAGGGGGCATCGGTCCAGCATACTTACGGATTTATATTCTCGAAGTAACGCTTCTGCTTTACAATATAGTTCACTCAACCCCCGAAAACTTTGGTCTTGGGGGGGTGTAGTTGGCATTCCCTGGCTGCCCCACAGGACAATCATCAACAGGGTCATTTCTGTCAGGAAAAAAAATCAATGAATTATGAGTCCTGGGAAACAAGGCTGTGATTTAAAGCAGTGCGTTCATCTTCTGCGGATTCCGTAGGAAACACAACTTCTTCCTGTCAGAAAAGTTTCCTCCGAAAACGGATCCTGTCCCCTCCTTCGCAATCACTGCAAGGCTGGGTCCCCAACGATCAGGGATTATGTCCAACTAGGTCCCTTCCTTACTGCTGATGATCAGGATTAGAGATCGAATGGATCATCTCATCCTGTTTATCATACACCTCCCTTCCCAATCCTGAAACTCTGCAGATAGCTTTGCCCACCATAATTTTCATTGCAGCCTTTTGCTTTTTTAAATTTCCCAAATCAAGGCACTCGAAGGAAGGACCCCTTGGTACCCCAGACATATGAATATTCATATTTGATTTGATTAATGATAGAAAGTGTTTTCTAATTACCCATGTTATCCCCTAACACAGGATTGTCCAACCTTGGCAACTTTAAGCCTTGGGGACTTCAACTCCCAGAATTCCCCAGCCAGTCAAGTCCGCAGATCTTACAGGTTGCCAAAGTTGGACATCTCAGCATCTTCCATCAGATCCTCTCAGGTCCTGCCCTGATTTTGGAAGAGTTTGGAACCAGATTCAAAGTCTGGATTCATTTTGGAAGAAATCTAGTCCAAACATATCTTTGATTGAAAAAATAGAGTGCATACAGATGAAAGGAAGCCATCCATTGGACTCAAAATCTTGAAGTGTGCTTACCTTTAAGCATGGTGAATGAAGCACAGAGAGTCAGAAGTCTTCTTCAGTTTTGGCTTGACTGTTCTGAGTTTGCTTCTCTGCTTTGGCTGTCGGTCGCACCGTATTTAAGCTCCCTCCTGAGGAAGATACTATCTGTTTCCTACCCTGATGAAGCGCCCGCGAGTGATTGTGATCAGTTTCCTAAGATAATCCCTGATCAATTCCTCACATGGGACGTAACTGGGGGCACTTGCCGTGATGCTGTCAGTCTGAAGGACGTGCTGGAAGTTCAGTTTCCATTGGTCTGATATCCCGAGATGGGTCCGATAGTGACGGACATCCTGTCCAAATGGGACTTTGATGGCCCTTGGATGGTTGTGTCCAACATCTTGGTTGGGTTGACCCTTCCATGCAGAGACCCTCAACCTTGGATTCTGCTGACCCCCAAAGTAGAGAAGAGCATTTATTGGATCTGATTGATCGGATAAATGAAGAGGAAGGGTCTCCATTAGATCTTAATGTCCATTTCAAGAAGATGGGGTGTTGTGTAGGCTTATATTGGGAAAGGTGTTTTGGCCACTCCCTTAAACATATTGGCTAAAGTGGCCTCTGATCAATTGAAGGTTTATTATAATATCAATTGGGGTTTTAAACAGACAGTTAAAACAGCAGTCCTCTCTTTCTCTCTCTCTCTCAGCCACGGAAATTACTCAAAGATATACTGATAATGTGAGAAATCAGTCAGCCTTGTTATCATCAGATTTTGGTATTTCTTTCTTTTTTTTTTTTAGTAAGAGACTAACTGCTTCCTTCCAACTCCAGCAAGAATTGCTCCAAGAGGAATTCTATCGTGATGCTTTCATTTTATTTCCATTTGGAAAATTCCATTCTCCCTTTTTCCAAAAAACATTTTAGGGTTGTTGATAGAAGACAATATTTCTAGCTCAGAACTGGAGGCCCTTAGCGCTTGGTGGTTTTCTTCAGACGTTTTATGACCCAACAAAATAATAGCATCAGCACCAAGCAAGAAAACCAAGCTCAGAGAGCACCGATCATTGCATAGGACTGGATTAGAAACACTTTTGCTTGTGTGGGAATCATGGTTTTAGACCCAAAACTCACTTGGTTATCACGGAAAAGAAAAATACTTTGCTCCTCAGGAGGCAGTGAATTTTGAAGAAATTTGTAGGGTGGAGACTGGCTGTGTTTTTAAGGGCAGATAAATCTTTTTTTAATATATCAATTTGAACCTCTCTGATTGCATTATCTGTAAACCCGTATTTTTTTTCTCAGCTGCTTTATGAAGATTCAGTCATCAGAATTTCCCCCTTTTTATTACTCTGGTGGTCCTTCCTTCCTTCCTTCCTTCCTTCCTTCCTTCCTTCCTTCCTTCCTTCCTTCCTTCCTCTCATTCCATCTTTCTTTTTCTTCTTCCTTCCTTCCTCTCCCCCTTTCATTCTCTTTCCTTCCTTCTTCCTTCCTCTTTCTTTCTTTCTTTCTTTCTTTCTTTCTTTCTTTCTTTCTTTCTTTCTTTCTTTCTTTCTTTCTTCCTTTCTTTCTTCCTTCCTTCCTTCCTTCCTTCCTTTTTCTTCTTTCTTCTTCTACCAACACCAATGAACTCTTGGGGAGTTTGCCCACACGCCAGACTGACTCTTCCTATCTTCAGTCGTCCTGCCACCTGAACACAGTATGGGAAAAAACCCTAAGGGTGAAGGAAATGCTTCTGGTTTTTTTCTTATTATCATTAAAAGCCCTAGTCATGATATCTCATGGAAACCATTTCTTCAAATCCCTTTCACTTTCCCCATTTCTGAAGGTGGGAAACATTAGTCAGTCTTCTTAATGGTCCAGATGTGATCGGTGGGTACCAGTGGCCGGATGAGGGGAATTTATCTATTTATCTATAGGAAGAGAGAAAGAGATAGCAGATGGATGATAAATGTTAATTTGCCCCATGAAACCAGCGTTACCACAAGAAGGTGAAGGAGTGGGGAGGGGAAATTCAATGATGCATTTCTGCCAGGGATGGAAATGGGAAAATCCAAGGGCAAAAGTCGAATTTTAGAGAGCCAGAGTTGCACCCAAGGATGAATCAGGTTACATTTTGAATAGTCCAACATTGACCTACAACCATTAATTCTCATGACCATTTGAAGTCAAAGCGGCACTGAAAAAAGGGACTTACAATTGATTTTCACACTTATGTCCATCGCAGCATCCCTGTGGTCCCATGACCAAAATTTGGGCACTGGACAACAGGCAGTTGCAGCATCCAGGGTGGCTCATGTGATCCTGTTTTGCCATCTTCCCGGGCAGCTTCTGACAAACAAAGTCAATGGGGCAAGCCAATTAGCTTAATGGCTGCTCGATTCACTTAACAACTGCAGTGACTCTCTTTAATGACTTTGCCAAAAAGGATCGTAAAATGGGGCTCAACCCCCTTAACAGCGGCCTTCTTTAGCAACAGACATTTGGGGTTCGGTTGTGATTTTAAGTCAAGGCCTGCCTTTATTTTCTTTCCTCAAACTATCGTAGGAGAATTGGGGAATGGCCAAGAGTCCGAAATGCGATTGTGGTGCGTTGAGGCAATCCATAACACACAGAGTGTGTCTCCTCAGGGAATATCAGGGCACCTGGGATGGTCTCACCACAGCCACACCAGAAGTGGTTAGTTGCTTAGATATCTAATTATAATTAGAATCAAGATCACTTGAAGTGTTAATATCACTTTATAAGGCCTTGGCAATAAGGCCACACCTGGAATACAGCATCCAGTTTTGGTCGCCAAGATGTAAAAAAGATGTTGAGAGTCTGGAAAGAGTGCAGAGAAGAGCAAGAAAGAGGATTAGGGGACTGGAGACTAAAACATATAAAATACAGTTGCAGGAACTGGGCATGGCTAGTCTAGAGAAAAGGAGGACTAGGGGAGACATGATAGCAATCTTCCAGACTGCAGCCAATGCTTCCTTGTTGATTTGGCTATAATTGTGTTCCGCTGAGTTCTCAAAAAGAAAGCGATTGGTGCTTCTTTTCCGTTCGGACGTTTGTGGCTTAGGACTGCTGCTATGTCAAATGGGGAAGCGTCGCAGGCGAGGACCAAGGGGAGGCTTTCATTGTACTGTATGAGGATGCTATTTGAGATTTTTGACAGCCCTAAATGCGGCGGCTTCCTTTCAGCCTGAGGACCATGGCGTCTTCTTGTCCAGGAGCTGATGAAGGGGCTCAGCTACTGAAGCCATGTGTGGTAAAACGATGCTGTAAATCTTTAAGAGTCCTAAAAACGCCTCGAGTTCCATCTTGTTCCCTGGGGTTGGCGCTTCCTGGAATGGCCTGGACCTTGACCTCAGTTGGGTGCAGTCCAGAGGCGTTGATAAAATAGCCCAGGAACTCTACCGGCTGTATCGCAATTTTGCATTTTTCTTTTTTCACTTTTTTTTTTTAATTTGATTTATATGCCGCCCTTCTCCGGAGACTCGGGGCGGCTTACAATGCGTTAAGCAATAGCCTTCATACTTTTGTATATTTATACAAAGTCAGCTTATTGCCCCCACAAACTGGGTCCTCATTTCACCTACCTTAGAAAGGATGGAAGGCTGAGTCAACCTTGAGCCTGGTAAGATTCGAACCTGCAGTAATTGCAGGCAGCTGTGTTAACAGGGTGCTTTAAACCACCGTACTACCAACCACTGTACTTTGAGTTCTGCTTCCTGGAATTGTCCTAGCACTCGCCTTTTATAATCAGCTGTCAGACGGACTGCCAATCAGAACGAATGTTTCTTCCCGCTGAAAATAGCGGACCTGAGTGGAGCCTTAATACCCAACATTTCTCACTTAGCAACAGAAATTCTGGGTTCAATTTTGGTTGTAAGTTGAGGACTACCTATATTGTGTTTGGATCTCTATTCATGGTTTGATTTGATGTCTCTTCATTGCATCCTCTTTGCTTCTAAGATTAAAAAAAGGACTAAAATTCTGGAGTTTGGAGGCAGAAGAGTTAAGATAAAGATTTAAGTTTATTATTATTTAAACTGAATTCATCTGCCTCCAAACTCCAGAATTTTATAAATTTCAGGTACTTTTTATTTTTGGGGCCACCTCACACCTAGAGAGGGAGAATGGATTCTTGAGAAAGACATTGTGTGACATCAGACAGATCCACTTGTCGAGTCATTTCCAGAAGGGTTTGCAACGGAAAGAACACCACAAAATAATTTTATTAAGATAAAAAACGAAATCTATCAGTTGAAAGTACAGCGAGGAGAACTCCAACTGCTGGCGTTCATCTCTCTAGCAACCTTTCCTGCCAACCCGGTGCTGGGATGGATGCTGTAGCCTCTGAAAGGGGCCAAGTTGGGTAAAGTTGGCACCGATTGTGGGTGTTTAAAACCCAGATTAATAAACTGCAGGCTAACACAGAGGGGAGCCGCTTGGATATGGAGAGACCCCTCCCTTGGCTCTGCCCCCTTTAAGAGCAGGCAGCATCTCCCTCTCCTAGCGTCGCCGGGTGCCCCTAGCAACCATATTCTGTATCCTAGCAACCGAAGACGCTGTTTGGTCCTGGAGCAGCCGCCATGCCATGGAGGGTCTGAGCGCCTCGGCTGCTTTTTGGGACCACCTGCGCACGTTGTGCCTGAACCAGTTTCCTTGCGGGGTGGGGAGCTGGGTAAGGGGGCAGCCTGGAGGGCATCCCCCAGGAAGAAAGCCAGAGCGGGATCTGGGGGGGGGGCTGTTATCTATTATCCCTCTCCCCTTTCCTGTTAGCTATTTCCTTAGCTACTTAGGACTATAACTTTGTTGTTTATATCTTAAGATTGATGTTGATTGCTTTTGTTTAGTAACTTACAACTGTCACTGCTATCTTATGATTTATAAAGATTGTATTTTAGGATTGTGATTGTGATTTATCACTTGTTGCTTGTACGTACACCAAGCGCATCTGCAATGAAGACAAATTCCTTGGGTGTCCGATTCTCACTTGGCCAATAAAGAATTCTATTCTATCAAGAATTCTATTCTGAGGGGCACTGGTGGGCTCACTGCCCATCATCCACAGCCAAGCCCTTTGAGGATTCAGCCCAGACTAACTTCGGCTAATCATGGCTTAATTGCTCAAACCATGGTTAACCAGGCCGATGAGAGACCCTCTTAGTGCTTAGCTCCAAGGGGGAAGATACCTACCAAATGCAGCCACTCTGGGCATCCTCCATGCTCTGCCCTTCAGTGGCTTCCCCCCTTCTGTGCTCCCCTCCGCAGAACAAATCCCGCTTCCCCCCTCGCCTGCTTCCCCGATTCCACGGCCTGCCTGCTCCCCGACCGGCCACTCTCCTCCGGCGCAATGGCCTCCTGTCGCCCAACGAAGAGACAGTGGAAGCCCTGACGGGGTTCCTGCGCTGTCCAGACTCCCCCTGGGCCTTGCCCCCCGACTGCAGCCCAGCCGAGCAGCAGCTGCGGGAGCTGGCCGTGCTGTGCCCCCAAATTGTCCGGACCGGTTTCGTCTGCTGTTACTTCAGGTCTCTCCGGATCGTGAACAAAGGGGTGAGTGGGAGGGGTCTGCTGACCCCCAAATCTTTGGGATTCATGTTCCCCTTCTTCAAAATGGGCCTAACGTGCCAGCAGCCCCCATTGGACTCTGGATTGATGGCTGGGGGAGGATGTCTTCTCCTCCTTTGGGTGTGCAGGTTTGCCAAATAAGAGAAATGCTGGTTAGATTTGGGTTAGATTTGATCTCGTCGCCCTGGATCATCAATCTCACACATGTTGAATTGGAATGCCGGTCTGGAGGGTTGTTTGTGGGAATATGGGTCATCCGAATGACCTCTGGGTGTCCTGAGGCACATTCTCTTGACTCCCCCTTTTCAGGTGACCGAAATCGATGTGGGTTTGTTAAAGTTCCCCAATTTGGAAGAGCTGATCTTGACGGCAAATCGTATCAGCACCATCCCAGCTGCTAATCTCCCGCCGGGCCTGAAGGTAAATGGAAGGGGGGGGGGAATTCCCTGTTTTTGTTATTATAAATGAGGGCACACGGGCTGTGATTCCTAATGGAGAGAGCCCAACCCCAACATTTTGCCATTAGACATTTATATTGGCACAATGACCTTCTTCAGGGTCTCCAACCTTGGCAACTTTAAGACTTGTGGACTTCAACTCCCAGAATTCCTCAGCCAAGCAAAGCTTTAAATTAGATAGTCCTCAATTTATAACAGTTCATTTAGTGACCTTTTGAAGTTACAACAGCATTGAAAAAAGCGACTTGTGACTAGTTTTCACCCTTATGTCGATTGCAGGATTCCCCACATGGTCACGTGATTAAAATCAGCTGCTGGCAACTGGCATGTACTTACGACTGTTTTAAGGTCCTTGAGTCCCCTTTTGTAACCTTCCCTGCCAGCATCTCACAAGCAAAATTCAATGGGGGGTGGGGGAAACCAGATTCACTTCATTAATTATTATTAATAATAATTAATATTAACTTCATTATTGATTATTAATTATAATTATTAATTATTATTAAGTGAATGATGAGGACCTCATGATTCACTTAACAGCTTCAGTGATTTGTCTAGCTACGGCAAAAAAGTTCATCAAATGGGGCGCAACTCACTTAAATGGCGGAAATTTCAGGCCTCCATTTTGGTCGTAAGTCGAGGTCTAACTGTATTTGGATGAGAGCATCAGAGTTTTTTTTGGGGGGGGGGGGAATAGGTGAGACCTATATCAGGGCTTCTGATCACAAGCAGATTTAAGCCGCTCGGACTCGCTTTGCAGAGTGAGATGGTCAGGCACATAAGTTTAATAATAAATAGATAAATCAGGATTAAAAACTTACTCCTTGTTTGCACTCCCCATGCAATCCTGGGCCTCCGTTACACAAGGGGAAAAAATGACGCAAACCCCCATGATCTTATCCAAAAGAGTGTAGTAAAGGTGAGATACACACCAATACATAAGATAATTTTTTTTTAAAAAAAGCCAACTTTTGTAGGTGGGTGAGTGGGAAGTTTTTAAAATTAAACAGAATTGGGCCTGATTCATTCGTGGATAGTTGACGAGATCCTTGCAGGGGAAACAGGTAAAAACCCTTTCAAGATCTCTGAGGGATAAACCACTTTTCTCTCATGCGTGGAAAGTGATAAGAAAGCGTTCACGGAGTCCAGAGGAATAAAACACCCTTTGGGAGTCTCCCTCCTGTGGGCATCCTTCCGTCACTTCGCCCTATTTGGGCGTGTGGTGAGCTGTCCTTCCTGTCGGTCGGAGAAAGGAGATAAAATGGTTTTTATTGCCAGCTGGTGTGAGTTCCTCGCCCGCCAGCCTTATATTGTGGTTGAAAATACAACATTTCGACTGTAATGAAGCCTGCCTGTCATGGTCATAACTCAGATGGTCATAAAAACGGGTAGATGGTTTTTTTTCCCAACAGTCCTTAAGCAAAGCGACACTACAGTTGGTACCCTTAGTAAATTTCTCTTGCTGAGTAAGGCAAGGTTGTTAAGTGAGTTGGGACCTCATTTTACAATCCTTTCGTCGTTGTCGTTGTTGTTTTACCGCAGCTGTTGAGCAAGTCACGGCAGTTGTTAAGTGAAATTTTGCGGCTTCCCTCATTGACTTTGCTTGTCGGAAGTCCATGCCAGTTGCCAAGCCTCTGAATTTGGATCATGTGACCATGGGGATGCCGCAAAGTTGAAAACCAGCCTTAAGTCGCTTTCTTCAGTGCCGTTGTAACTTCAAATGGCCACTAAATGAATGATTGCTGTGGTGGTGCAGTGGTTAGAAGGCAGCATTGCAGGCTAATTCTGCTGACTGCCGGCTGCCAGCAGTTCGATCCTGACGACTCAAGGTTGACTCAGCCTTCCCTCCTTCCGAGGTCACTAAAGGTCACTAAAGGTCACTAAAATGAGGACCCAGATTTTTGGGGGCAAGAGGCCGACTCTGTAAAGCGCTTAGAGAGGGACGGAAAACACTGTGAAGCCATATATAAGTCTAATTGCTTTTGCTATTTGCATCTCCATTTATTTTTCCCGCCTTCCTCCCTTCCTTTTTTTTAAAAAAAATATTTTTTATTCAACATTTTTCACTTTTAAAATCACAGTTACACTTTCACAGCTTTCCGTTATCGGAATTTTTTCTTACATTCAACTTATCCTTCGGCTTATTGTGTATATATATATATATATATATATATATATATATATATATATATATATATATGTAGGTCTTTGGTTATTCGGGTCTTCTCCCACGTAAAATTGGAAGTGTCTTGGCGACGTTTCGACGAAGTCTCATTCGTCATCTTCAGGCTGGTGTTCTCGGCTTCGTGCTTCCAGGAGCAATGTGAGATCGTAGCTGTCTCTTCCTTTTAACTGCTAGTGGGGGTGTGAGCTGATTGGGTGGGAACTTGGCTGTGTTCTGATTGGGTGGAGGTGTGTTCTGATTGGTTAGGGGCTCGGCTGTGCTCTGATTGGCTGGGGGTGTGTTCTGTTTGGGTGGGGGCTTGGTTGTGCTCAGCTTAGTCTGAGTTGCAGGGGGATTTGAGCTGGTGAGCTGCGTTGTTGTTGTTTGGCTTCGTGTTTGTGGCCGTGCGAGCTCTTCATGGTGGGTGTCCGTCTGCTTCATGTATGGATTGGAGAGGTTTAAAGTGGCTAATGATGCAGCTGCAGTCTGGCTTCTGGTCCTTGGTCGTGGCTCATTATCAGTGTGGGTTTGAGTCTGTTTTCTGCGTGGATGTGTGGTGGTGACATCCTGTGTGGCTCTCGTGAGTGTGGGTCTGGTGTCATTCGTCGTGTTAGGGACCCGTTTGTCAATAAGGGCGGGTTTCCAAATGGCTGGTAGGCGGGAGGTATCGTCTCGTTTGTTCATGCTGTGTGGGCGTTTTTCTATCTCGATGGCTTCTCTGATTATTCTGTTGTTAAAGTGTTCAGTTTTGGCGATAGTTCTGGTCTTTTTAAAGTCAATATCATGTCCTGTGGCTTTAAGGTGTTGGACCAGGGAAGAAGTGGGTTCTTCTTTTCTGACTGAGTTCTTGTGTTCTTCTATGCGTGCACTTATTCGTCTGTTGGTTTGTCCGATGTATGTGGTGGGGCAGGCGGTGCATGGGATTTCATATACTCCTTGATTTTCTAACTCTATTTTGTCTTTGGGGTTCCTTAGGATGGTGGATATTTTTCGGTTTGTGCAGAATGCTGTCTTGATGTTATGTTTGTGGAGGATTTTGCTTATTCTGTCTGTGGTGCCTTTTATGTATGGGAGGAGGGCTTTGCCGTTTTCTTGTTCTGTGTCTTGGATTTTAGTGGGGGTTTCTTTTTGGATTAGGTTGGTGATCTTATTTCTTTGGAATCCATTGGATGTTAGTACGTTAGTGAGGGTGTGTAGTTCGGTTTTTAGGTGTTGTTCGTCAGCTAAGCGTTTTGTTCTGGAAATGAGTGTCTTGGCTACAGAGTTGATCTGGGCAGGGTGGTGGTGTGAGAGTGCGTGCAGATAGCGGTTTGTGTGTGTTTTCTTCTGGTAGATAGTGTGTCCTAGGGAGCCATTGGATTTTCTGTAGACTAAGACATCCAGGAAGGGAAGTTGGTTGTTCGCTTCTGTTTCCATGGTGAACTGTATTTTGGGGTGTAGGCTGTTGAGGTGTGTGAGGAAGTTGTCCAGTTTTTCTTTCCCATGTGGCCAGATTATGAAGGTGTCGTCCACATATCTGAGCCAGAGTTTGGGTTTATGATCAGATTTTTCTAGATTTTTCATCTATAATGGACAGAAATACAAACAAACAGAAGGAGCACCCATGGGATCACCCCTCTCACCTGTCATTGCCAACCTCTATATGGAATATTTTGAAACCCAAGCCCTAGAAAAATCTGATCATAAACCCAAACTCTGGCTCAGATATGTGGACGACACCTTCATAATCTGGCCACATGGGAAAGAAAAACTGGACAACTTCCTCACACACCTCAACAGCCTACACCCCAAAATACAGTTCACCATGGAAACAGAAGCGAACAACCAACTTCCCTTCCTGGATGTCTTAGTCTACAGAAAATCCAATGGCTCCCTAGGACACACTATCTACCAGAAGAAAACACACACAAACCGCTATCTGCACGCACTCTCACACCACCACCCTGCCCAGATCAACTCTGTAGCCAAGACACTCATTTCCAGAACAAAACGCTTAGCTGACGAACAACACCTAAAAACCGAACTACACACCCTCACTAACGTACTAACATCCAATGGATTCCAAAGAAATAAGATCACCAACCTAATCCAAAAAGAAACCCCCACTAAAATCCAAGACACAGAACAAGAAAACGGCAAAGCCCTCCTCCCATACATAAAAGGCACCACAGACAGAATAAGCAAAATCCTCCACAAACATAACATCAAGACAGCATTCTGCACAAACCGAAAAATATCCACCATCCTAAGGAACCCCAAAGACAAAATAGAGTTAGAAAATCAAGGAGTATATGAAATCCCATGCACCGCCTGCCCCACCACATACATCGGACAAACCAACAGACGAATAAGTGCACGCATAGAAGAACACAAGAACTCAGTCAGAAAAGAAGAACCCACTTCTTCCCTGGTCCAACACCTTAAAGCCACAGGACATGATATTGACTTTAAAAAGACCAGAACTATCGCCAAAACTGAACACTTTAACAACAGAATAATCAGAGAAGCCATCGAGATAGAAAAACGCCCACACAGCATGAACAAACGAGACGATACCTCCCGCCTACCAGCCATTTGGAAACCCGCCCTTATTGACAAACGGGTCCCTAACACGACGAATGACACCAGACCCACACTCACGAGAGCCACACAGGATGTCACCACCACACATCCACGCAGAAAACAGACTCAAACCCACACTGATAATGAGCCACGACCAAGGACCAGAAGCCAGACTGCAGCTGCATCATTAGCCACTTTAAACCTCTCCAATCCATACATGAAGCAGACGGACACCCACCATGAAGAGCTCGCACGGCCACAAACACGAAGCCAAACAACAACAACGCAGCTCACCAGCTCAAATCCCCCTGCAACTCAGACTAAGCTGAGCACAACCAAGCCCCCACCCAAACAGAACACACCCCCAGCCAATCAGAGCACAGCCGAGCCCCTAACCAATCAGAACACACCTCCACCCAATCAGAACACAGCCAAGTTCCCACCCAATCAGCTCACACCCCCACTAGCAGTTAAAAGGAAGAGACAGCTACGATCTCACATTGCTCCTGGAAGCACGAAGCCGAGAACACCAGCCTGAAGATGACGAATGAGACTTCGTCGAAACGTCGCCAAGACACTTCCAATTTTACGTGGGAGAAGACCCGAATAACCAAAGACCTACATACAAACACCCGCGAAAACCTGAGAAAACAAATATATATATATACATACATACATACATACATACATACATTCTTATTTCTTAAGAAATTATTTATATAATATATGCAATATATACATATCTACTACACACTAAATATATATTTTTTTCGTTATATTATCTTCTCTTTAACATTCCCTATACATTGATGTTAGATGTCTTTTCCAGCCAAGTATACCACTTATTCCATATCTCCCTTCCATCCATTCCTCCATCCCTCCTTCCCTCAGGTGCTGGAGCTTTGTGGCAATCAAGTGCAGAGTTTAAAGGACCTGTGCATGTCCCCCCCAGCCGGACTCCAGCATCTGGGTCTCAGCCACAACTGCCAGCTTGGTTCCTCGGAAGAACAATATTTGGCACCTGTTTTCTGGTAAGTACGAAGGGAGTCGGTTGCAGGGAGGGTAAAGAGATTTCCCCCTTTTTAATTGTTCTCACTGTCAGGAAATTTCTCCGTAGTTCTAGGTTGCTTCTCTCCTTGATGAGTTTCCACCCATTGCTTCTTCTCCTGCCTTCAGGTGTTTTGGAGAATAGCTTGACTCCCTCTTCTTTGGGGCAGCCCCTGAGATATTGGAAGACTGCAATCATGTCTCCCCTGGTCCTTCTTTTCATTAAACTAGACATACCCAGTTCCTGCAACCGTTCTTCCTATGTTTTAACCTCCAGCCCCCTCATCATCTTGGTTGCTCTTCTCTGCACTCTTTCTAGAGTCTCCACATCTTTTTTACATCGTGGCGACCAAAACTGAATGCAATATTCCAAGTGTGGCCATACCAAGGCCTTATAAAGCGGTATTAACACTTCACGTGATCTTGATTCTGTTCCTCTGTTTATGCAGCCTAGAACTGTGTTCGCTTTTTTGGCAGCTGCTGGATACTGCTGGCTCCTTGGTGGTCCTTGGTGCTTTCTGAGCTTGGTGGTTTTCTTGCAGATGTCTCATTATCCATCTAGGTAACATCATCAGTGCTACAACGATATTGTTACCTAGTTAGTTAATGAAACATCTGCAAGAAAACCGAGGGCAGAGAGCACCAAGCAGATCCCTCCTTTCAACCCTGAGCTGCAAATATTCTTTTATAAGGAGCTGTGTTGTAACTACATATTGTTCTCCTCCTCAGGCCCAACCTTGTCTCCCTGGACTTGAGCTACAACAACTTCACCGACCTACTGAGCCTCCTTTCCACACTTTCCACCTTGAAAAAACTCCGCATCCTCATCCTGCAGGGAAACCCTTTTGCCCTCCTGCCGGGTTACAGAGGTTTTACCATCGACAGCCTGTCCCACATCTCCGTCTTCGATGATGTCATCATCACCCCGGAGGAGAGGCACAATTTCCTCAACCTGTCCACCTTCCCAGGTGAGTCCTCCTCCAGTCCTCCATCCCAGCATGCAAAGTTCTGCTTGTGTAAGTCCAGACAGGAACATCTTGGCGGGAGCATCATTGGCAGGGGTGAAATCCAGCAGGTTCTGACAGGTTCTAGAGAACCGGTAGCGGACATTTTGAGTAGTTCGGAGAACTGACAGATGCCACCTCTGGCTGGCCCCAGAGTGGGGTGGGAATGGAGATTTTGCATTATCCTTCCCGCAGCGTTCCGTGTGCGTTTGGCGTTGAGTCATGCCGGCCACATGACCACGGAGACGTCTTCGGACAGCGCTGGCTCTTCGGCTTTGAAACAGAGATGAGCACCACCCCCTAGAGTCAGGAACAACTGGCACATATGTGCGAGGGAAAGCTTTACCTTTACCTTTACTCTCAGGATTCTTTTTCTACCCCTCAGGATTTATGAAAAGTCCTACCAAGGGGTTGTATTTTTCCCTGCTAAGACATCCTCTTTCCTATCCTTCCTTCGATTACTTCTCCCACAGTATGGAGAGGAGATTGGTGGACCCGGCTGCCAAGAAATTTTTGCAGATTTTCGCTTCAGTTGCCGATGGCGAATTTCTCCCCTTCTGTTTCACTGGTCTTTTTTACAATGTAGAAGGAGATTTTGTCTTGCTGTCAGGTGGTCAAAAATCAGGAATCTGGCAGCAGCTTTTTCTGACTAGCAGATTTTATGAAACACTTTTATGAAAGGGTTTAAGCTTCCCATAGGTTTCTTCCACTTCATGGAAGATTGTTTTAGGCAGTTGGAAACAACGGTCAACGTTTATCTCCATAATTGAATAATTGAATTCCATCTTCTTGAAAATCATTCCAGAAGTTTGGAGTTCACCAATTCCCTCATTCATTCATTTATTTAGCATATGTGAACCACACAATATAGAAGATAAAACACTAAATCAAGGTAAACCCATAACAAAAATAACCATAATATGGAACTATGAAAGTGCAATGGGATAACAGAATAACAGAGTTGGGAGGGACCTTGGAGGCCTTCTAGTCCAACAATCTGCTCAGGAAGGAAACCCTACAACATGTCCAATCCAGTAGTGGGTTTCAAATTTTTTTACTACCGGTTCTGTGGGTGTGGCTTGGTGGGCATGGCAGGGGAAGGATACTGTAAAATCTCCATTTTCTTTTGATCAGCTGGGTCTTGGGAGGCAGAGAATAGATGAGGGTTGGGCCAATCAGAATTTTTACTATCGGTTCTCCGAACTACTCAAAATTTCCGCTACCGGTTCTCCAGAACTGGTCAGAACCTGCTGAAACCCATCTCTGGTCCAATCTCTTCTTAAAAGCTTCCAGTGTTGGAGCATCCATAACTTGGATGGCAAGTTGTTCCACTGGTTAATTGTTCTCACTGCCAGGAAATTTCTCCTTAGTTCTGACCTTGACTAGTTTCCATCCGTTGCTTCCTGTCCTGCCTTCAGGGGCTTTGGAGAATAGGTGGACCCCCTTTTCTTTGGGGCAGCCCCTCAAATATTGGAAGACTGCTATCGTGTCAACTCCAATCTCGCTCCACAGTTTGCTAAACAAATTCACATTATTCACTCCCATCTGGAGCTTGGAGAAATTCAGATTCCCACCACCCCCTCCCCTGCTTTTCCAGAGGCCTTACTGACGGATGTCCAACTGATAGTCACCCTTGGCAAAATGCGAGGGGTCCCCAACCCGTTTAATCCAGAGGATCTGGGAAACAATCCCGACTCCCCAATCGTAGCCTACAGCTACTATGTGACGTATGAATTTGCCAAAGGAGAAAAAAAACAGGAGAAGGCAGACAGCAAGGTAAGACGTTTTTGGAACTTTTTAGTCATTTGTTTCTAAATGATATGCACACATATAATCTGGGGGGAACCAGGTTTAACAGCAGTGACTGTGAGAGGGATCTTGGAGTCTTAGTGGACAATCAGCTAAATAGGAGCCAGGAGTGTGCAATGGAGCTTAAAAAAACCAATACAATCCTAAATTGCATGAACAGAGGGATTCAATCAAGATCAAGTGAGGTACTAATACCACTCTATAAAGCCTTAGTAAGACCACACCTAGAGTACTGCATCCCATTTTGGTCACTACATTATAAAAAAGATGTTGAGACTCTAAAAAGAGTGCCGAGAAGGGCAACCAGGATGATTAGGAGATTGGAGACTAAAACATATGATGAACAGTTGCAGGAACTGGGCACGGCTACTCTAGTGAAGAGAAGGACTAGGGGAGACATGAGAGCAGTCTTCCAGCATTTGAGGGGCTACCACAGAGAGGAAGGGGTCAAGCTGTTTTCCAAAGCACTCAAAGGCCAGACAAGGAAGAATGGATGGAAACTGATCCAGGAGAGATTCAACCTGGAAATAAGGAGACATTTTTTGACAGTGAGAACCATCAACCCATGGAACAGAAGTTACCTTCAGACGTTGTGGGAGCTTCATCACTGGAAGCTTTCAAAGAAGAGACTGGACTGCCATTTGTCAGAAATGGTGTAGGCTCTCCTGCTTGAGTGGGGGGTTGGACTAGATGACCTATAAGGTCCCTTCCAACTCTGTTAATCAGTTAAATCTGATACTGGGGTGCATGTTTTAAAACAGACCAAATCAGGGATGACACTCAGTTAATAATAAAAAAAAAGCAGGATGAAGCATTTGAAGGTACTACAGGTGTTTTTCTCCTCCAGCACAGGGGCACGTTGGTTCGAGGAGATGCGGTGAGCTCGCCCTTAGCAACGGTGGCTGGAGAGACAATTGAGGCCGGGTCTGCTCAGCCTTCGCCCAAGTCAGACCAGCTGCCCGAGCCAGGTGGTGCGTACCCTTCTTGGTGCGATTAAACACAGCAGGTAGGAAAGAGGGATCTGCTCCTTGGGCTCTTTGGGGTGCGAGGCGCCCAGCTTTTGAGGACTCTCGCTGTGGCTGCAGGCCCGAGGCTTCACCAGGTTACTGGAGATATACGTGATACATTGACCCATCACAAAAAGAGCAAGGTTTAGTCAGCAAGCCAGGCCGCGAGAACGAAAGGCAGGTTAGCTAGCGCCAACCAATTCAACCGGTTGTGGGAAAGACTCGTAAAAAAAAAAAAAGCAAACTGAAAAATCATGCTGCAGGAACGCAGCGCAAGCTCGCATTTCCCCAGAGTTTTTTTTCTCTGTGTTTTTACACCTATAATAGGTAGTCAGTTCCTGACCTTTGCAGAGAAAAACATCCGATTTTGAAATCTATGCGTTGAGGACTTCTGGGTAACTGAAGAATTCGGACAATGAGGGAGGAGGAGGGATGAATCCGTGGCTTGTGGCTTCAGCTCTCTTGTACCAAAACGTCTCTGCCACTAAGTGGGAACGATGGTGGACGGAATGGAAAGCTGGTAACCGTCGTTGGTTAAATGGCAGTTTTTTTCCCCCCTTTCTCGCCCATTTAGCAAATACGCACTCTACTGCCAAGAAGGGCTGGACAGAGATCATCGACTGCGACTACCGAAAAGAGCATCTCACTGAGGATCTGGTGTCTCTCAAAGCTTATCTTCTGGCCGGAACCAGTGTGTCGGTTATTGAGGAAAAGGTGGTTCTTAACGCTTTGGTTAAGAAAAAAACTCCTCCTTGGACTGGTGCGAGTGTGTTTCCTTCAAGTAGTTCAGCAGAGCTTAACTCTCTGTCTTTCTTTAAACGTGGGTTTCCCAACAGGAGGGCTGCCGGAGGGTGTTTGCGGTTTTATTTTATTTGATCAATTTGTAGTACTTCCCATTGGATCCTTTTTTATTTAACTAATATTTTTCGGACGAGGTAACAGCGTAGACCATAACACAGACAAAAGTTGTTTTTTTTTTTTTGCTGGGGACTGATAAGGCATGAGAAAAAGAAAGAAGCCCCTTGGCGACTTATTTATTTATTTATTGGTTCAATTTATATGCCGCCCTTCTCCGGAGACTCAAGGCGGCTTACAATGCATTAAGCAATAGCCTTCATACTTTTGTATATACCTGCTTAGTAGGGCTTTCGCCCCCCCCCAAGCAGTGTTCTTTTTTATACAAAGTCAGCTTATTGCCCCCACAAACCGGGTCCTCATTTTACCTACCTCAGAAGGATGGAAGGCTGAGTCAACCTTGAGCCTGGTGAGATTTGAACTTGCAGTAATTGCAGGCAGCTGGCAGCTATGTGCTACTTAACAGCACTTTAGTCCGCTGCACCACCAAGGCTTCTTAGTCCAAGTTTTTGTCCTTGTCTGCGATAAAGACATTTTTGTCTTCAATTGGAAGTCTGTCTTCCTTCCTTCCTTCCCTCCCCCTCCCTATACTCCCTTTCCTTTTTCTTTTCCTTTCCTCCCTCTCTTCTTTTCCTGTCTTCTCCAGCTCAAACTTTCTTCCAGAGCAACGAAACGCTCATTTTCCAGGTTGTCTCCTGGCCTGTGATCCACACTCCCGAAGAAAAACCAAGCAAGAAAGGAAAGGGGAAAAAAGGAGAGAAAGGAAAAGCCGATTCGGGAAAGGCAGAGAAAGGGAAGGAGAAAGAGAAGGAGAAAGACACTGGAAAGGTAAGGCTGGGAGAAGCAGAACAATTGCGTTTCGCATCACTTCCAAGATTGGAGGGTGGAGTGAGAGAAACAAGGCAGATCCATGCGGTTGCATCCATGGTGTATTTGTGGGAGGCAAAAAAAAGCCCAAGATGGTAGCCAGAATCCTGCAGTCAAATTCCCTTCTGTGTCGAACTAGGGTGGGAAGAAAAAGAAAAAGAAATCCCCGTCCCCAGAGCTGCGAAGTGACCCCCCCATCGTGAAGATCCTGGGCTCTTCTCACGTCAGCTTAGAAAAGCTGCTAGCAGGGGCCTCGTTGCTGGAGACCGTCTGCGATTTTGGGGTACAGATAACCGAGCGTAATGTTACCCCGCCATCACCCAAAGACAAGGTACCTGCTGAGGGTGAATTTGCTTTTTCAAAAATCCTGTGTGGAAATTGCGGGGGAAGATATTTATTTCATCAGTTGGTATAGCTGCTCACCATCTCCACAAGTGGTGGGGAGCTATGTTAAAAAAATGGGAAAAAAACCCCACCCAATATTAAATAAACCAAAAAGCAATATCAAATAAAAACTATTAAATAAAAATGAAAAAAAAAACCGATATGAAAGAAAAACGGTACGAAAGAAAAATGAAAACAATGTTAAAAATGACATTCGTCATTTAATTTATGACAAAACAAGGAATGTTTCTGCAGTTGAATGAAATGTAGAAATCTGCCTTCTACTTTTGCAGGAGGGTAAAAAGGGTGCCAAAAAAGACCCCAAAGCCAAATCTGGGACTGACAGCGTGAGCTCCAAAAGAACCCCCCCACCCCCAACCCCATCCCCTGTCAAAGGTAAGCTAGAAAGCTCAGCTTTTGGAGCATTGGCAGCTGTGAGCAAATGTGTTTTAACAATCTGAAGGACACCAACTCTCCAAGTTCTTAGGACTGCAAACCTAGACTCTCACCCAATACAGAAACATTTAAGTGCATTCAAAAGTGGTTAGCTTCATTTTTGTATTTTTTTAACAGCTGTCCTTCCATCTTGAGCCCATACAAGATCTCACTGGCAAGTTTTTGCTGCCATCATATGGACTAGAAACTTTTAAAAAAAGAGAAACGATTGGCAAACCACACTGCCGTAAGCAATGTTGCCTGAGTGGCCTTCTTATGCCTACCTCCAGGTTCTAGGATTCTGCTGACCAACATTTCTGAACCTTGGCTGCTTGAAGGTGGTTGGACTTCAATTCCCAGCACGCTGGCTGGCCGAGGAATTCTGGGAGTTGAAGTCCACTCATCTTCAAACGGCCGAGGTTGAGAAACACTGGGGCTGATGTCCTCCAATCGGTGTCCTTGACTTTCAATTTCCACTTTGAGAGAACCCCAGCCTGCCTGAGAGCTGATTGGAGGATGCCTTGTACATGTCCACCTGGTTTCGTACACAAGAAAGTTCACACAAGATAATCAGTTGTTGTTGTTTTTTTTAAAAATGATTTATATGCCGCCCTTCTCCGGAGACTCAGGGCGGCTTACAATGTGCTAAGCAATAGCCTTCATCCTTTTTGTATATTTATACAAAGTCAGCTTATTGCCCCCACAAACTGGGTCCTCAATTTACCCACCTTAGAAAGGATGGAAGGCTGAGTCAACCTTGAGCCTTGGAGAGATTCGAACCAGCAGAAATTGCAGGCAGCTGTGTTAATAACAGGGTGCATTAAACCACTGTACCATCAAGGCTCTTGAGGTTGAGAGAGGACACGATGAATCTGCACAACTGCTAATGGAGGGATTGATTTCTGGGGGTTTATTTTGCAGGAAAGGGGCGGAAGAAGGATTCTGCAGAGGGACCCGATCTGCAACACAGCCAGCCCCTGCCTTTGACCGTGGAGTTTCAAATGCAACACATCAAGTGGGACTCGGCTTCCTCCATCTTAAAAATGCTGGAAGCCTCGGAATAGGTTTGAAGAGAGCAAGAGACTAAGGAGGCTCTGGGCGCATGTTTTGATGCTGGTCCTTTCTCGAGTGTGATGTGGCTCTTCGTTGCTTTACTGCAATGGATATAATCTATAGAATATGGCCAGACTTCTTTTGCTCCTCCTTTAGACCAGAGTTTCTGTTGGCTGGGGAATTCTGGGAATTGAAATCCACCCATTTTACAGCTGGCAAAGTTGGGGAACACCGCGTAAGAGCAAAGCTAGAAGCGAATAAGACTTTTTCTGTTGCTCAAATCAACACCCAAATTTGTGGGCGACTGCATAGGGACACTGCATAAATTAAATGACGAACGTATACAGGCGCTCAAACTACAAGCAGATGTAGTGCGCCCGTTTTAGCTCAACACAAACTTAACTCCGCTAAAGTGGTTCTAAAACCTGGCATCATCAGAAAAGTCAATAAAATAATTAAAGAGATGCGTCCTATCTCCAAATGTTGTCTATTTCACACAGCTCCCAGTTTGAATTCTGAATGTGGCTGCTTTAAAGAGGGAGTTTGTAGCCAAAGGTGACTCCCTTTGGCTACAAGCTAAGCCTGGTCCTCAATCGTAACGACAGACCTGTTTTTTCCAGAGCACTTTTCGCCCTTCCGTTACCACAAAGGAGTCGAATTCTGTTCCTTGGATTTTTATTTTAAAAATTGGTTCGGGGAGAATGATCCCGAGTACATCACTAGAAAAACAACAACACACACACACAAAAAAATGACATTTAGACTCCAAACGGTTAAAATTTCCCACAACTAATCTTTGAAATTTCAAGTAGAACATTTGTCCTTCACAACACCACCCCTTTTCGCTTTTTTCTTTATATATATATATATAAAAAAGGCAACACAAGACACAGCCCTTAGTGATTACAACGCGCAATTATCTCTATAGCTTCTGGTGGCGGATGGATCGTCTCAAATCAGCCCTCAAAAGCACCAGAAAAATCATCCCTTGGTAGATCATTTCGCATTTGCATAGCTGTGAACTTAAACAGACAGGCAACAGAACACCCAAAGCTCAAAGCCAAGGGCCAACCGGGCTGGGGGAGCCGGAGAGCGGCATCCATTCCCCCTTCTCCGTGGCGTTCCTTCCCGCCAAGCAGGATCGTGTCCACGCTAGCAGCCCTCAATCTTCACGAAGGTAAGCTTCCTCTGTTTCTTCACTGACGGCCTGCTGGGAGGTCGCTAGCAAAGGTTCCTCTTCCTTCAACTTCAGGAGCTCCTCCGTTTGAGCCTCAGCCAGCTTGGTTTCGGCCTTCTGGGACAGCTGCCGTGCTTCTTGGACTTGGTTTTTCACTAGCTGGATGTGGTTGTGGGTTGACACCGAGGCTTGGTCAGCCCCTGAAAAGAAAAGGTTGGCTCAATGATTTTGGTTTTTGCAGACGCAGCGTTTGTGCATTTTCAAGGCCACTCAGATTACAGTAACACGAACTCACATTAAAGAGGATTGGAATCCAGCCATGGTAGAGTTACTAAAGCTAACGGGATTAGGATTAACAACTCCCACTGATTTAAGTGGACTCACAGCTCTACCTCTGGATTTAACCCACAATATGTAGACCTCTCTCGGTGGTAAAGCTAGATCGGTCTTGTAGCCTTCCTTTCTCCATTAGGGGTTTGTTGGTTGCACATTTTTAAATGAACACACATATACACCCTTTATATCACATACAAGTTCATCCTCAAGACCACCAGGTCAATTGGGGTTCCTAAAATGCTTTTAAGAGTTAGTGAAATGTTAAAAGGCGTCTTCTGAATGTCTGAAAGGATTTAAGTAACTTCAGTGCAGTTCAATCCTTTCGGAGACTGTTCAGTGAAATATAACATTTCTTGCTTAAAACATTTTTCCAACAGGTGGAAAAATGAAAAAGGCATTTGATTCTGTCAACAGTTTGAAGGAGGGGGTGAGATGAAGAGGCTTGCACGCATCTCACCTGACTGATATGCTGCTTCTGCAGCCATCTCTGAAAGCCGCAGTGCGGTCATCCACCTGGATTCCAAGTTGAGATATTCCTGCTGCTTTGACGTCATCTGAACAAAGCCAGGATTAAAATGATTAAATCTGGTGCACCCTTTGCACAGCTTCCAGATTATTCTCACCCGAGGTTCCTTAATTATGGGCACCCATTAGATATTACCAAGGATTTGACCCTCTTGGGTTCCTACACAACATTGTTCAGATACTGGAGCCCTCCTGAGTCCCTGAAGGACAAAAAGCACCAGCTCAGGTTGCTCACCTCCACTCGGGCCCCGATGATTACTTGCCAAACTGCATCCTCCTCTTTGGAATTCATTTTCCCCAGTAGATGCGTGTATTTTTGGTACAGGGACACCAGTGTGTAAACTGCCTGTAAATAAACCCAGCCTGTTACGGTTGTACCTGTCTAGAGTTTAACATTTACTTTTTACTTTATATTTCGGAATTGTAGGCCACTTTTTGGAACCAAGCTTTCTTTCCTAGAATGGCTTAACATACAGTTGTACTTGCACCACACCGCCAGACGTGGTATCCTGAAGGCAGTGTCTTACCGTTGTATATTCTGTTAGAGCATCAATTAATGCGTAAGTGGTTTGAGAAAGGAGCGTCCCGGTGCTGTCGGTGACTAAAGAGACTGCTCTTCGGATCAAGGCTTCATTGCTTAGAGAACCCGGATCGTGTTTCTGAAAAGACAAACATGATGTGCTACTTCAAAAGCAGAATGACTTTTCAAAACTGGCAGAAAAAGAAATAATGTGTGTTGTCATTAAAAAAAAAAAAAAAAGCCCCATAGGAACTGTTATATAACTGTAAACAAGTCAACTGTAAACATAAGAACGCAAGAAATTGAAAGGTTTTGCTGGAAAAATAGAGAGAGCAAAAAAAATTGCAATAAATTCTTATTGCTTTTTAGCCTCTTGGCTAAGATTAAGTGACGGATTAATATACATTTTAACTGCAAAACTTCAGGTAAACAACTTGGCTGTTGCAGAAACCGAGTTCTACTGGGCTCTATGTAGTTTTCCCTCACAAAAGAAAGCAATTTCTCAGTAAATAACTAGCAATATTTTTTTTTAAAGTTCCATTCTAGCATTACGTGGGAATGTTTGAGAATAACCTTTTCAGTCTGAACACCTGCAAAAGCTGTCAAGAGTTGGAAAAGGGAAAAGAATAACGAACACTTAGAATATAGTGACAGATTTACCTAAAGAAGGCTGTAAAACTAAACCTAAGGAGACGCTCATATTCTGGCATTAGAATCAAACGGGAAGCTACCTGTGTAATCGGAATAGCGGCCAAGGTCATTCCAAAGCCCAGAGTGGCCATTTTCTTCCACGGCGCCCTCAATCCAGGCACACATTGCGTCCTCACACTGGAGAAGAGTGGAAAGTTCCGCCTAGAGAAAACGACATGCCGTCAAGGTACAAGAGCAGCGAGCAAACAAAAACAAAACAAACAAAAAAAAAAAAGAACAAGCCAACAGCCTGAACCCAGCACATCGAAGGCCTCCTGCAGCAGCGTGTAAGAAAAGCGGGGTTTATAAACACATTTCAAGGGGCAGAATTAGGAAAGCAGGGCACCCCTCCTCAAATTAAAATCTTTATTGTCAGTGCACAACATATGTTCAATGAGGTTGGTGGAGCTTCCTCAGTAGACCCCACCCCCAACACAATACAACTCACAGTGAAGACAAAATCCCTAACCCAATAAATCCTATTAACAAAACACCCTGTCCTGTTGCACCCGTGTGAACATGTTACACGTTGCACCGGCCCTGCAAGTCCAATCCTACTACGTAGTTATGATGTTATTTCTCATTCAGAAGCCTGACAGCCCACGGATAAAAACCATTCTTCAGCCTGTTTGTGCGGCTGCCTCTGCTTCTATATCTTCTTCCCGATGGTGGGAGGGTAAAGAAGGGCTGACCAGGGTGAGAGTCGTCCCTGAGGATTTTCCTCCCTCTTCTAAGAATCCACAAGACAGTTTAAAAAAGCAAAAAAAAAAAAGAGAGAGAGAGAGAGAGAGAGAGGGAGGGAGGGAGGGAGGGAGGGAGGGAGAGAGAGAGAGAGAGAGAGAGAGAGAGAGAGAGAGAGAGAGAGAGAGAGAGAGAGAGAGAGAGAGAGAGAGAGAGAGAGGGAGGGGCCAGCAGGTCCTTTCTCCTTACATCTCAACCGACCATGAACTTTTATGCAGGTTTCTGCCCCTGGTTTCTTCCTCCAGCCCCATGGGGGCAATTACCTACCCTAATCCACCCGAGACCCACATCAAACCCCCTTTTTAGAAATAGAATAACAGAGTTGGAAGGGACCTTGGAGGTCTTCTAGTCCAACCCCCTGCCCAGGCAGGAAACCCTACACCACTTCAGACAAATAGTTATCCAACATCTTCTTAAAAATTTCCAATGTTGGAGCATTCACAACTTCTGGAGGCAAGTAGTTCCACTGATTCATTGTCCTCACTGTCAGGAAATTCCTCCTTAGTTCTAAGTTGCTTCTCTCCTTGATGAGTTTCCACCCATTGCTTCTTGTCCTGCCCTCAGGTGCTTTGGAGAAGAGCTTGACTCCCTCTTCTTTGGGGCAGCCCCTGAGATATTGGAACACTGCTATCCTGTCTTCCTCCCCTTTTCGGGCAGGAAGAGGCGAGATCTTGGCATCCACAGAGCCAACCTCCCCTCCCCCACATTGGGAGGACACCAAGCAAGGAGGCCTCGCCCAGCAGCCCTAATAAAAGCCCCACGCAAGATATGGCTGCGGATGATGGGAATCGAGGTCCAAGGCGGCTCGGGACCCCCAACCCGGAGAGGCCGCTCGTCCGCCGGTGTAAAAAGCGCCCAAGGGAGAGCCGCAGGGAGGCGGAAAAGGGCCCGGAGCTCCCAGGGAAAACGAGCCTCGGCCTCCCGAGAGCCCCTCGGCCTCGGAGCTCGGGGAAGCGGAGGGAAGAAACCGAAGCCGCGATGAATACCCGAAAAAGGCGCAGCAGCGCCACAGACAACGGCTCCCCGCCGACGCCATCTTGGCCCTCTCTCTCAATGGCAACAAGGCGCGCAGGAAATGACGTCTTCTTCCAACGCCCAGTTTAATCGCAAGAGCGGATTGTCGGAGAGACAGTTTAGCCCTCCTGCTCTACGTGCCCACAATTACGTCATTCCGAGTTTCCTTTCCTAGCTCTTCTTTTCTGACCGCGCCCACTTTGTGGTGAGGTCATGGTTTTCTTTCTGTTCCGCTCTAGGATGGAACGAGTTTCCTTCGATTTCCAATGGAAAGCGAAGGTCTTGCATCATAGAGTCAGCGAGATCTAGATCGTCAGACCATAGCCGGTAGTTCATTCTCTGCCGGAAACAGAAAAAGCTATTTTTTTAAATGGTGTGTGTGTGTGTGTTTCCGCGCATGATTTATTGGAGAGCGCATGCGCCCCTCCACCCATCACTTGATAAGCTTAGTTAGTGCATTTAGTGCAACAGTTTTAATGTTACTAATTTGCCAAAATAAAAATTTTTCAACTTCTCAAAGGAGTCAAGCAGTGAACACCATAAAAAAAAGTGAATTTTCAGAATGTTTTAAAATTACTTTTAATAATTATTTTTATTTCTATCATTGATTTCTATAATTATTTTTATTTGTATTATTTGTACATTCCAATATAAGGCGTCCTGGGCATTTCACTCATTACATTTTTAATTGGCTTGCAAGATCTGTATATGTTTGCAGCTGATTAAAAACTAACTTTAAATCATTATTAACTTGATATTGAGGTCAGAATTAAACTCTTCTGAATCCTATGGTTTTACACATACATTCACACATTTCAAACAGGCAGCTTTGCACAAGCCAAAACAGGCATTAATGTCAATCAAGTCAGCAAGCGAGAAACCCACCAATAACTCAATTATTGGGCAATTAATTTCCCTTGAAGAGAAACTGAAACATTCAGGAGCTTCAGACAAAATATCCATACAGCATACTTTTGACACTTACATAAAGGATTGGAGTTAAAGCGTATGTTAAATTTTATTAATAAGAAACGTAAAACAATAAAAAGCAGCTGTGTTGTTACTGAACTTTTATCAAGTAAACATTTATCAATCACTTAAGGACTGTGTATACATGTTCAATATTCCTTTTTTTCAAAAGCTTAGACATTATAAAATGTAGCAATGTGAGTTGTTATGCTTAATTTTGTAAGCATTTAACACAGACAATCCTAGACCTGCAAATAATTTTATTGAGCTGTTTTTGGAAGAGGAAGCTGTCTGACACCGGAACTATAAAAACCTCATTAAAAAAATGAAAAAAAAAATCAAAAGTGAAGATCGGGAGTTAATTTCAGAGTTCAATCAAAGCGAGGCAAAAAGTCGACATCAAAGTGTTTTAACAATATCAGGAAATAAAAGGCATGTTGCAACCTGCCAGCTTTTAATACGGATATCCCCGCGAGATTATTGAAGAAAAAAAAAATGGATTGGAGGGAGGAATAACTCCTCTCTGAGATTCTGATACTCGAGAAACAGATTTTAAAAATGAAACCTTAGATCGAAACCAAGTGGTTCCTTTTAAAAAGCGCCAGGATTATCACAAAACAAAATTAAAGGGCTGTTTTGTCCAGCTGAGATCTCCAGAGCTCCAGACGGAACTCTAACACGCTGTCACTTTAGCACAAGGAAGTAAGTCGTCCATCCAGCCAACAACAGCGCCCCAAACAAGACGGTGTAACTGAAGAGCACAAAAGCCAGGAGTTCCTTCATCACCTTCAGAAAATGGAGAGTAAAGGATTCTTGCACCATCCTGGATTTCAAAGGTGGCGGGGAAAACTGCATGGGAACAGCTGGATCTGGAAGAGGGAGGGAAGGAAGGCGGGAAAAGAGAACGACAGAATGAAAGAGGCCACCAACGACAAGCTGGTTCGTGATCTACAACAGGTGATTTAAAGCAGAGGATCGTAGACAGAACTACGGGTGGTTCTGTCTAGGATCCTCGACGTAAGACCACAATTGAGCCCAACATTTCTGTCGCTGAGCGAGACATTTGCTGAGTGAGTTTTGCCCCATTGTACGACCTTTCTTGCCACATTTGTTAAGTGAGTCACCACAGTTTTTAGGTTAGTGACATGGTTGTTAAGCGAATCTGGCTTTTCCTATTGCTTGTCAGAAGGTCGCAAAGGGGATCACGAGACCCTGGGATACTGCAACTGTCATAATTTTGAGCCAACTGCCAAGTGTCTAAATTTGATTGCGTGACCCTGGGGACGCTGCAAGGGTCATTAAGTGTCACTTTTTTTCAGGGTCATCGTATCTTTGAACCGTCGCTAAATGAACTGTTGAATGTCGAGGGCTATCTGTATTGAGAAAGCAGCTTTATTGGGCATCATGTTCTGCCTACTGAGTAAATTGGCCTAGAATTAAAATATGGGTCTGTTTGGGAGTGAGGTCACTGGAAGACAATTTTGCAAGCTTTGACCATAATTTTTAGGAAAGCTGATGCAAGCGGCCAGCCTGATAGGATTCCAGGCTGTGCAGCCACAGAACCTCAAGATATATAGCTAATATATCCATTAGTACCAACTAAATCCAGCCATCAAAGCAGTCAATTCTTCCAGAGGGACCCTACTTTAATATTTAATGTTATAATTGCATCTAATGGACGGGCTGCTGGGAAAATAATGTTTCTGGTTTAGTGATTATCTACAAATAGTTTGGCCTGCATCTTTCCGTCCACCCAAAATAGGGGGGGGGGGGGGGGGGGCAGCTTTAAAAATCAATCTCCCCATCGAAATGACTGCAACACTGTAATAATTTGATAGTGGTTAAACTTTATAAAAAGTTCATTTTCAATCCGCCAATATTTAGAAATATACAGTCGGGGATCTAATAAATGACTTAAAAGATGCTGCCATTATCCTTACGAAGATTTGAAATATTTCGCTCTGAGCATGTTAATTATACTGAATTTTCCTTTTACAAGGAGAAACCTCCTGACAGGACAGCTAGTAATTAATCTCAGTTTAGTCCCAAAGGTGGAAAAAATCCAAGCCAAGATCCACATACTGCTAATTGAGATATTTTTTTCCCCTTCCCAACAAGGTACAAATTAGATAGCCAGCAAACCAAGGACCTGCAGCGCATTTTCTTTTTTTAAAAAAAGTACTTTCAGAAAATTTCCTTAAAATCCCCAAACGTCTTGATTTTTCATTAGCAGTGTATGTTCGGATGTGAACATTATCTTGTGTAAGATTACAGTTCTTATAATTAGAATGCCACCTCTTCTATGAAATAAAAAGCTAATTATATTTAGATGCGGATAAACTGCTCACCTTTTTCTAGAGGATGAGGCTTGAGGATCTTTTTCATGGACCTTTCTGGGGCTTGTCTTCAGCGAGCGACTTCTGGAAGTGGCTGGACCTTCTCTTCATCTGAAGAGGCAGCACAAGGATGCTCTCTATATATACGCCAGACGAGCGAAGTACTAATAGGTGTGGTCAGAGAGCAATTCTGCAATGGGATACACAGATCTTCTTTGTTCTTCGCTGCACGGAAATATATATATATATATATATATATATATATATATATATATATATATATATATATATATATATATATATATATCCTGAGGCTTTTTAAAAATGAAAATAGAATAGAAGTAATGAGGAAAATGGGTTTTTTTAAAAAAAAGATACTTCAGTACTTTCCCTGATGAAATACACTTGTGTGCAAAAACACACAGTGTAATAAATTTGTTACACTTTAAGATACCATTGTAGTTTTCTACTTTTCCAAAATAGTACAGGGTAATTTTTTTTTTTATCTCTAACCACCGAGTAATATAAATGTAAGGACTGGTTTTTGACAATGTGAGAGTAACTTTCTCCCTGCTGTTGCAATAACTTTTACTATGAAAGGGAGGGAGGTTTACATGCTGAGCTGCAATCTTACCAAAACACGTACACGATGCTTGTTAAAAAGATGAGGTGCGTAGTTGTTCAACACAATCAAATTATGACGAGAGTTAAACATATATGGATAGAGCTAAAAACAGCACGTTTTCAAAAATTCAACATCTGCTTTAAATCTCACGTTTGTTGCTTGGGTCCGTGTTTTGCTCAGTTTATGTGTCGGTATATTTGTGTGTGTGTGCGTGTAGCAACAATCACTGGGCTCTAATCCCAACAACAGGCTGAAAATCAACCCTTCTGTTCCTGTCAGTGGAAACTGGCCACGTGGCCAAGTCCTTGTGTGACATTTTGCAGATGTCTCTGATTTGGGGAGGGACCATTTTCTCTCTTGGCTATCTTAACATCCTACATAAATTTATTAAACGTAGGCAAAATTCAGAGGGGGAAGCTGAAAATAACATGGGGGGAGGATTGGAAAGGAAGAAAATGGCATAAGGCACACAGGCAGTTTAGCATTTTAGAGAAAACTTCGCTTCTGCTTATAACCAGTTTTTTATGGTTTTTTTGCAGCAGAAATCTTGCATTACACGCTCGTCTTTATCTCTAACCTGAAAAACATGTCACTGTTCTATTTAAAGTTTTATTTCCCCCTTCTGTTTAACTGGCTCTTCCTGGCTATTACACACTTGGTCTCAATCATATCCCCCCCGCCAGACATCATGGCTCGACAAATGGACTCAAAATTTAATCAGGAGCTCTTATTATCAAATTATTAGCCTTGTGATCAGCCAGGCCTTCATCAAAAGTAGACCAAAATCAAACTACCCAGGAAGCCGTTAGGATATAATTATGTCCCTTGAGACTCGGTCAACACTGTCCAGAAAAAAAGCTTCCCTTCCTGATTCTAAGGTTTTGCATTATGGGGCCGTGACACTCTGGAGAATGGGGAGTAACGCAGCTATCGCAAGAATGACGTTCGACGGGAGAGAATTGTGTTGTTTTCACAACGATACGGAGAGATTCTGCTGGCGCTATCGATGTAGAAACTGCACACGTTCAAAAAAGCAATCGCACACACATACAAGCTGGAAAATGCCCGCATTGGCGTCTTTATAACATTTATCTTCTCGGATTTCAAAGATATTATTCCAGCACTTTTTTAAACATGCTTGTTTGTTTGCAACTGAATGAGGTTTGATTAAACAGTAGCCTCTTCTCCCACTATTCGCAGTAATGTTCAATGCAAATGAGTTTGGTTCAATATTGATGGCTTGTAAGCATTTCAGGAGGTATTCATGGGGAAAAAGAGAGCAGGATTTTCAAAATTGGCAGCAAAACAGTATTTCTGGGATTGAAACCTGCTAGAAACAAATCGAGGAAGCAAATTCGGTGAAAATAGGAGGATTGGGGTAGAGCTGTATAATCTAAGGGGCAGATTCTGTTACAGATTTGCAGATTTTCAAGCTTTAGAATTGCAGCCCAAGAGGGAATTGCAAGCTTTGCAATTACAATCCACCAACATGATTAACTGCCTGGGAAGAAAAATGAAGAATATCAATGGACTGAAGTAAGAAAACCAAGCTAACTACAGAATGGGAAAGAGAAGGAAATATTAGGAAAAAACGTCCTGAAAGATTGTGGAATATACACTAAGGAAGAAGGGATTTAGAAACCGTAAGAAAAAGTCTGGGAATGACAGGAAGCAAACCAAAATGCAGATTGCCAGGCTGAGCTTTCCTTCTGGATCCGTATTTTTTTTTTAGAAAGCAGCTGAGAAACTGTCTTCCTTTTCAACTGGCAAGTCCTCTCTTCCGAAGGCATCCGTTTCTCCCGAGTCTCGCGATCCCACCTCGATTGAGTCCTGCTCAGTCTGTCCCTGCTTCTCCTAAAAGGGTGGGGGCTCCAGCTTCTCCATCAGGGACTTGATCCAGCTTGTTCCGTTGATCAGTTTGGTGGTGGCGATGACGTATTCGGTGCCCCCGTCCTCCATCTGAGAGAGGAACCGGAGGGCTGCGATTTCGGCGTAGGTCACGCCCCCCAGAAAGAAGACAAGAGTGACGCGGTTTTCTCCATGCTGGCCTGGAATGATAGTGGGGGGAGGGGGTGGTGGAAAAAATTGAAAACTGCCTTCAAAATTCTATGCTATGCTTTGCCGCTCATTTCCACCCACTCAACCGTCATCTTGCGACGCAGTTCAAAGGACAATGAAAAAGTCTACTATGGATGCTATTATTGGAGTCTTCAACTTACGACCAGAATTGGGACTAGAGTTTGTCGCTAAGCAAAGTGGTTGTTAAGTGAGCCAGGGGGCTGATTTTACACCTTTATTTGCCACAGTTGTTAAGCAAATCCGGCTTCCTCCATTGACTTGTCAGACAGACAAGGCAAGCAACTGAATTTGATCACATGACCACAGGAATGACAGTCGTAAGTACGAGGACATCGTAGCTCACTTTTTTTGTAACTTTGAACAGTCGCTAAACAAATGGATGTAAGCCAAGGACTCCCTGCAATACCGTTATGAAACGTTCGCCACACAGGAGGAAGTATGAAGTACAATGCAGAATTTAAATGTGATTATCATCATCATCATCGTTTAACGACCCCATAATCCCTTGCGGGTGAGTCTGGGCAACTGAATGAAGCTAGCAGAGTGCTTACTGGCCGGATGCCCTTCCTGTTGCCAATATGGAGTTTTGTTCAGCAGATAAGATTCTCATTGTGCCCAGAGAGAGAAATATCTGCCTCTACCTAGGATCGAACTCACAGTCTCCTGATTGTGAGGCGAGAGCTCCACCTCTAGGCCACCGCACCACTCCAGAATTTAAACATGACTGATTAAACACAATCAAGGTTCTTTGGGTTACTGTAATATTTGGAAAAAACTGGGTGCCTCCCACAGTGTCCAATCACACCATTTATGTGGCTGCTGGAACCCCTAAGTCTACATGTGGCAACCAGATTGTGGCGGCCCTTATCCACAGTCCTGGAGCACTTAAAATGTTTTTAAAGTTTTTAATTTTTAAATGTTTCTTTTTATAATGATTTTTTGAAATGTATTGTGAGCCGCCCTGAGTCTTCGGAGAGGGGCGGCATATAAATTGAATTAATTAAATTAAATTAAATTAAATTAAATTAAAAAACATTTTCCAATTGAACAGGATGTCCAAAGAAACTTACGCTTTTTCTGAAGCCCGGTTGGCAGCTGCTGCCTCTCTTCAAAATGTGGACCAGGGAGTATTTTTAAGACTTCTTCAATGCTTCGCCAACCTGGCCGGGCAAGCAACTGTGCCAGGCGAACGCTTAGAGGCGCATAACCGCTGTAGACGTAAGAGATATCGTTTGGGTTCTGCGAAAAAAAAAAGGGGTGGAATTGAAGAGTAACAGCAGGTTAACTTGGGACCGCTTTGAAAAACCGTCTCTTAAAAGCTGCAAGAGGCAGAGAGGCGACCTTGCCTGCTCGTTGACGTCGTCCATCCACAAACGCAAAGTTTTCCGGATGGTTGGGTAGTTGTTCCGACTGCCCAGCTGGGGCTTCAAAAGTCCAGCCTTTTCTAGGCTATTCAAGGTCAGGATGTGTTCGTAGCCATAAGTCTGCAACAAGCACAAGGGTATATTCATTTTATACCTTATTTATGAAATGTCGAGTTTACCCTCTGAGACCGTATAGGAGCTGCCTACCTGCCAGGTTGAAAGGGAAGGGGAGAGAAGAAAAAAAAAACCCAACAAATCCAGGATTTTCAAATCTATGAATTCATTTCAGCTTTCCTCTCAAGGATTGGAAAGTCCAGTTATACCTTTAAAAACGATTTGCGAGCTCTTACCATTTCTACTCTGCACTTATAGCCTGCAAACGATTTTCGGAAGAAATTATAGAGAATTATAAACAACCATTCGAAGAAGAAAAAAAAAAGCGTCACTGACTGCTGCGTCTTCAAGGAAAACAAACGCACCGTAAGGGAGGATAAAATATCTTGATCTTTTCGTTGATTTTTTCCCCCCCTTTCCTTATCTGTGATTGGTTTTTGTTCTACAAAATGCTCCAAATTGTTTAAGGCAAGGGTGAAATTCAATTTTTTTTTTACTACCGGTTTTGTGGGCGTGGCTTGGTGGGTGTGGAAAGGGAAGAATATTGCAAAATCCCCATTCCCATCCCACTCCAAGGGAAGGATACTACAAAATCCCCATTCCCTCCCCACTCCAGGGGAAGAATACTGCAAAATCTCCATTCCCACCCCACTCCAGGGGAAAGAAACTGCAAAATCTCCATTTCCGCCCCACTCCAGGGGAAGGATATGCAAAATCTCCATTCCCACCCCGCTCCAGGGGAAGGATACTGCAAAATCTCCATTTCCACTCCACTCCAGGGTAAGGATACTGCAAAATCTCCATTCTCACCCCACTCCCGGGGGAAAGATACTGCAAAATCTCCATTCTTTCCCTACTCCAGGGGAAGAATATTGCAAAATCTCCATTCCCACCCCACTCCAGGGGAAGAATACTGCAAAATCTCCATTCCCACCCCACTCCAGGGGAAAGAAACTGCAAAATCTCCATTCCCACCCCACTCCAGGGGAAGGATATTGCAAAATCCCCATTCTTTCCCTACTCCAGGGGAAGAATATTGCAAAATCTCCATTCCCAACCCACTCCAGGGGAAGGATATGCAAAATCTCCATTCCCACCCCGCTCCAGGGGAAGGATACTGCAAAATCTCCATTCCCACTCCACTCCAGGGTAAGGATACTGCAAAATCTCCATTCCCACCCCACTCCTGGGGGAAAGATACTGCAAAATCTCCATTCCCACTCCACTCTGGGGCCAGCCAGAGGTGGTATTTGCCAGTTCTCCGAACTACTCAAAATTTCTGCTACCGGTTCTCCAGAACCTGTCAGAACCTGCTGGATTTCACCTCTGGTTTAAGGTCTTCCCTGAGCTGTATCATTATTTGCCTTTGTGAAAGTCTAACCTGGAGAATTTCTCTCTTGTAATGATCCAGCACTTTCTGCTTTAAGCCGCTGTTGCACACCGACTGCAGGCAAACGAGCCTCAGAATCTTAATCAAAGGATACTTTCGGGCAATGCAATCTTCTATGTAGCCGTTGACCTGCGGAGGGAAAAAAAAAAATCCAATTAAATTTTTAACAAAAATCACGAGGTTACCTTCTTTGCAGAATTGACTCCGTGCTGAAGAAGACATGGAAGAGGTTTCATGCCGACGATCTTTCGCGCCAGTCTGATGAATTGTACACAAGGCTACCTTTTCACCTGCGGTTTTCGTTCACCCATGCTGGATGGAGAATTCTGGGAGCTGAAGTCCACCCAGTGGCCGAGGTAGAGAAACACTGGCGAAAGGACTAGTTTGGCCGACAGCAATCTGGCCTTCAAAGATGCTTAACCCCCAAAAGTATAGATGCCAGTTTTTTGGGGGTGAATGCCCCTCACCAGATATACATCCCCTCAATTCCACAGGAAATTAGTTTACGCAGAACACATCAGCTGTTTTGAGAAAACATTGGCCTACCTTATCGGTATCTATGCCGGACATAAATTCTTGCTCCACGGTTAAATTATCGAAGAAGTCTTCAGAGGCTTACAATAGAAAAATGAAACCAGTTGTGAAGAAGTGACGTTAATGGGATCCTGAGGTATTTTGATAGCAGGGATACCGCCGAGATCTGGCCAATGGCCAAAATACCAAGGGAGGAGATTAAAATTGGTTCGGTCTGCCCCTCATTCAAGAGGGGAAACCCTCCCTCCCTTAGGCCCGTTCCCCGGAAAAAGATACTCTTCAGAGTTACTCACTGGTGATGTCTTTCACGAGCTCCGCAATGGAGGTGTGGTTCGCCAAAGAGCTTCTGGCAGCCTGCATGTGCGGCAGCTGTGAGACGAACTGCTTGATCTCCCCCACGGTTTTGGCGTGGTGCCTTTCCTAAGAACATCAATCGGAGAGTCCAGAGCCATTCGTTTTATTTACATACCGCCTTTGAGTTATTTTGCAAATAACTCAAGGCTGCGAACATATCCGACCCTACTTCCTCCTCCTTTTTTCCCCATAATAACAACGGTGTGAGGTGGGTTGGGCTGAGAGAGGGGGATTGGCTGGCTTTCATGACTAAGGCGGGACTAGAACTCACCGTCTCCTGGTGATAGGCTCAAAGTCACCCAGGTGTTTTTCAAGTCTATGGCGGGACTAGAACTCACCGTCTCCCCCTTTCTGGCTTCATGCCTTAAGCACTAGACTAAACCTTCTCTCGTTCCTCCCTCTTCACAGCCCTATTAATCTTATTTGGATTCTACCCCTTTTGCCCGACAGCTAAGAATCCCCTTCAGCTTCGTTGAGATTGACAGAAGCCACATCACCAGGTCATTTTTCATGTTATGAGAAAATCAAAAAAGTCTTCTCCGGGGTCAACTTTTTTTCCCCTCTTGTCCAATTGGTAGAGAATGGCCAAATGTCAAAAAAGCAGTGGCTTAACTTCATTGGACAGGTCCTGTTCCAGAAGAAACATAAAGATGGTTGTATTTTTCTGTAGGCTGGATGGAAACGGTGCATGGAATAAGAATCCTTGACTGGGATCCCTCAGAATGTCAACTGGCTCACCTAATTCAATGACATTTCTACATATAAGGTGCTTCCCAGCACGCCAGCAAAACTCAAGACTATTGCCAGTAAAAGAAACGGACCTCAGGAACATACTCCAATTTCTAAAAATGTATTGGTTTTAATGATCGTCTGCTCAAGTTTTTCTTAAGTTCTGTATTTTTACCGTGCCTTTTCTTTCCTTAACATCTTGTACTTTGGCCTGAGAATCTCGGCGGAAAACCAAACCTAACCTGCAGCTTCCTAAATCCACCTCTCTCACCGTCTCAGAAATGATCATCTGGCAAATCTCAGGTGGTTTTTCCGAAACAGGATTAGTGGCATTATCTCCATAGCAATGAAAAGCAGAGCGTATATGACTCTTTAAGGACTGGATAACCGCAAAGGGTAATGATCTATTAATTAACCTACCGGAGTTCATAATTCATACCCAGCTTTTTCAGGGGAGAATAAGAGAGAGAGAGAGAGAAAACTGTGCAAATCCCACACGCTTACTGACAAGTGCAAAAATGGAGGGAAGTGTCAACGCTACGAATGACAAGCCCAGGCAGATAGAAAATAATGAAGGCCATTAACAGGCCTCTCCGCTCCTTGTAAGCTGCTGTTTCATTATCACCTATTAGATCTAACGATGTGACGTCGTCCCTTTTTTCCTTCCTTCCTTCCAGTGTAAAAATACGAATATCCCAGTCGTATCAATTACAGCTCAGATACTCCTGGTTCAAGAAACTTTTTCACTGCAAGCTGCACAAAAATTATGCACAGGTAAGAACTCAATTTAGGGCCACCGTGGAGCCTAAGATCTCCGTTGTTAAGGGAGATGTTTGTTAAGGGAGTTTTGCCCCGTTTTAACGACCTTTCTTGCCACAGGTGCTTTTTCAGGAGGCAACTGGACTTCCTTGTTTTTTCTTTTGAAGACGTTTTCCTTCTCATCCAAGAAAGCTTCTTCAGCTCTGATGGGATAATGGGGGATGGAAGGATTTATACTTCTTGCAGACAGCTCTCCGCAGACTCTTCTTAAGTGAATCGTCATGAATCAAGTTAGTCAAAAACAAACAATGTAGTTGGGTTCTAAGAGGAGAAGATGGACGACGTGTTCTTTTGCCCTTCCTGAGCACAGCCGATGTGGCTGGCTGGGGAATTCTGGGAATTGAAATCCACAGGCCTGTCAGTTGCCAAGGTTGGGTGTTACTTTATTACAGAGGTCTTAAAGCTGCCAACTTTGGGGACCCTGCTTTATTACCTCAAAAGCAGCTGAGATGATTTTGGCCTTCTTGCTCAAGACGCTGCCCACGGCGTTGAAGTTCTTGTCGCGGATCTCCGCGTACAGCTCCTCCGCAGAGTTCAGCTGCAGCTTCTTGGCCTCGGTGGGCAGCTCCTTCGCAGCCTCCCCCTGCTTCTTGGGGGCAAATTTTTCGGGGGGAAGTTTTACGTAGGCTGCCAAACATCGTGGAAAAAGAAATGAGACGGATGTTTTAAAGAAAAGCCCGGGAGAGACATATTGAAGATATACAGGTAGTCCTCGACTTATGACCATAATTGAACCCAAAATTTCTGTTAAAGTGAGACATTTGTTAAGTGAGTTTTGCCCCCTTTTTTATGACCTTTCCTGCATCTGCTGTTAAGTGAATCACTACAACTGATGTTAGAAACCTGGTTGTTAAGTGAATCTGGCTTCCACGTTAACAGAAGGTTGCAAAAAGTGATCACCTGATCATGGGGATGCTGGAAAGGTCGTAAGTGTGAAAAACTTGAAAAAGTCCCTTTTTTCAGTGCCGTTGTAACTTTAAACAGTCCCTAAATGAATGGTTGTAAGTGGAAGACTACATGTATATGACTTGATTTCAGGAGCTCAGAGTGGTCTATGGAGCCCGCTTCCTCCAATTTTCCTCCTAACAACCCTGCGAGGCAGGCCGGGCTGAGAGGAACAAACAAAATTTCTACCTTCTCGGTCACGGTCTTACTTACTGTTCTGAATTCCATATATTTCATCAATCAGGCCCTCGTAGGTCAGCTGGGTAGCTAGAGGAGAGATCAAATCCACGTTGCGATCCAGCAGCAGAAGGGTATCGAAGACGGGCAGGATGGGGTTCTGGATCCCCGAAAACTCCCTCTTCATGCGGATCATCATGTTTGCCACATGCTGCAATCCAAAAAATCCTGGAGATTTACGGACCAGGCTACAAAGATTAATCTCACAAAGACCAGGCGCCTTTAAAGCTACGTTTCTCACGCCCTGCTCTGCTCTGATTCAGCTCTCAATTTGTAGACGTCCAAGCCGAGTAGAAGACCCTTCCAACTCACCCTGGTTTCCACCGTCTATTTCAGACATTACTTTTGTTTTACACACAAATCAGGTGGCAGATAATTCCACTGTTCCTGTGGTTTGATTGTCTGGGGTTAGGACCTTGTGCCAAGCGGCTGCGTATGAGCGACAAATATTCCATGGATCTCAATTTCGTGTCTAAATCAGGGGGTGTCCAACTTGGCAACTTTAAGACTTGTGGACTTCAACTCCCAGAATTCTCCAGCTGGCAAAGGAGTTCTGGGAGCTGAAGTCCACAGGTCTTAAAAGTCGCCAAGGTTGGACGCTGCTGGTTTAAATGATCAGAACCAAGGGGCTCCTTATTGCAAAAGAGGCTGGCAGAAAGCCAAGCTGAGCTATAAATAAGGACAGACATTCCAGCTTATTCATTTTTACCCGTGCGCACTCTCCTTTTCCAAAGATGAGCGGGATGGTTCCGTAGAGAGCCTGGAGCGTCATGAGTCCTTTCGCGGCATGGTAGAGGCTGGTCTGATCATTTTCTAGGTAACACTCCTAGGAGAAAGGAAAGCCACTCTCAATTTTCCAGGGAGCCAGCATTTCCTGCCATCAGAAAGGAGGCCTGGAGAGCCTCAGGTCCCCGTCTCGGGAGCGGCCTCCTTAGCTGTGTGCAGGTTCTGACCTTAAAGGCGTTTTCTGACTCCATGGACAAGAGGTCGCCGTCAAAGGGAATGAGGTCCAGGCTGTATTCCTCTCGGTGAATGAAACAGTGCAGCACGCCCAGCTCTTTGAGGCGCTGCTCGCACAACAAACTGCGACGTGGCACGAACAAGATGTGGAAATCCCGCTGCGGACAGCGGATTTTATCTTCGCTGGAAAAAGAGAAGGAAGGTTTTTATCTGACCAAGCTTTCCCCAGATCAATTTTAATAGTCTCTGGACCAGTTCAACTGAACGTTCATCCATCCATCCATCCATCCATCCATTCATTCATTCATTCATTCATTCAATATATATAGCACTCCATTAATCTATTAAATATTATCACTATTTAGATCAGGGAGGTCCAAGACTTGTGGACATGAGTTCCCAGAATTCATGAGTCATGGGGAATTCTGGGAGATGAAGTTCACAAATCCTAAAGTTGCCATGTTTGGACACCTGATTTAGATTAATAAGGATTCCACCATTCAAAACTGACTCTGGACAGTGTACAGATCCAAAACAGATACAAGACCTAAAAGCTGATTTAAAAAAAAAAAAAATGAACATAACTGGGGAACAAACATATATTCTGATCTTGAACTAGACACAAGGACAGTTTTTCCCCGAACGTCATCAAAAACAAATCATTCCCTCAACACTGTCAAACTATTCACTGTCTGCATTACTGTTACTATTAATCTTCTCATTGTTCCTATCACCCATCTCCTCCCACTTATGATTGGATGACCGTAACCTTGTTGCTTGTATCTTTACGATTTATATTGTTTCCTAGTATGATTTGATTGCTTATTTGTTCCCTATGACTATCATTAAGTGTTGCACCTTAAGATTCCTGACAAATGTATCTTTTCTTTTTATGTACACTGAGAGCGTATGCACCAAGACAAATTCCTTGTGTGTCCAATCACACTTGGCCAATAAAGAATTCTGTACTATATCTTCCTCTGCCCACATAAACAGTAGAGTTTGTGAAAAAGTCCACAGCGAACCTGGACTTCAAAGTCCCCAGGTGACCTTACCTGAGCACATTGTCTGCAATTATGTCCATGAGCTCTAACCTGGGCCTGACAAAGAAAATAATGTTCTTGACATCAGCCGGTGGAAGGTGACCCCCTTTGAGGGTGAACATTTTCTCCACCTCATGTTCCTGGAAGGAAACGAACAAAACAACTATGAAAACATTCCATTTGGTTTGAACAGAGGTATTAGAATAGAATAGAATAACAGAGTTGGAAGGGACCTTGGAGGTCTTCTAGTCCAACCCCGTGTTTAGGCAGGAAACCCTACACCCTTCAGACAAATGGTTATCCAACATCTTCTTAAAAAACTTCCAGTGTTGGAGCATTCACAACTTCTGGAGGCAAGTTATTAAACTGATTAATTGTTCTAACTGTCAGGAAATTTCTCTTTAGTTCTAGGTTGCTTCTCTCCTTGATTAGTTTCCATCCATTGCTTCTTGTCCTGCCCTCAGATGCTTTTGAGAATAGCTTGACTCCCTCTTCTTTGGGGCAGCCCCTGAGATATTGGAACACTGCTATCATGTCTCCCCTAGTCCTCCTTTTCATTAAACTAGACATACTCAGTTCCTGCAACCGTTCTTCCTATGTTTTAGCCTCCAGTCCCCTAATTACCTTCGTTGCTCTTCTCTGCACTCTTTCTAGAGTCTCCACATCTTTTTTACATCGTGGCGACCAAAACTGAATGCAATATTCCAAGTGTGGCCTTATTACCAAGGCCTTATAAAGTGGTATTCAGACTTCACGTGATTGTGATTCTATCCCTCTGTTTATGGAACCCAGAACTGTGTTGGCTTTTTTGGCAGCTGCTGCACACTGCTGGCTCATCTCTAAATGGTTGTCCACTAGGACTCCAAGATCCCTCTCACAGTTACTACTATTGAGCAAGGCACCACATATACTGTATATATACTGTAGGTAATAGCAAGTCTTTTTTGAAATAAAGGATCGCTGTTCTTGGTCTTGTTCCAGATGTGCTAAATGTGGTGGTGTTTTTTTTAAAAACATTTCCACAGGGAGAGAAGATGCATACTTTTTAAATGAAAGACTTAGTGCATTATCACTTTTCTAGCATGTTTTAGACCTCTTGCCCACATCTTACCTTCAGAAGAGAATATTGCGCAATCAATCCAAAGGGCCCAGTAAGATACTCATCCCACACAATGGCCTAGAGAAGAAAAAACAGATTTAAGTACGTCACAACATCTCTTCAAGAAGCTGAGAAACACTTTGAAGGACACATAAATATATCCATGTATAATAAATACCAATGTAATAACATCAATGCATCCAAAATATCGATGACTAACAAGAATATCAATGTATAATAAATACTGAACATTGATGATTAATGAATAAAAAATATCAATCCATAAACATACAAACACACAGTAACATAGAATACTTTATTTGGCCAAGTGTGATTAGACACACAATTGTCTCTGGCGCAGAAGCTCTCGCTGTACATGCGAATAATATCACTGAATTACAAATGATAATTTAAAATACCAATGTGCAGTACCAATCTAGAATACCAATGAATAACAAATGATAATTTAAAATAGCAATGTGCAGTATCAATCTAGAATAATACCAATGAATAACAAATGATAATTTAAAATAGCAATGTGCAGTACCAATCTAGAATAATACCAATGAATAACAAATGATAATTTAAAATAGCAATGTGCAGTACCAATCTAGAATAATATCAAGAAATAAATGATAATCTAAAATAGCAATGTGCAGTACCAATCTAGAATATCAATGAATAACAAATAATTTAAAATAGCAATGTGCAGTACCAATCTAGAATAATACCAATGAATAACAAATGATAATTTAAAATAGCAATGTGCAGTACCAATCTAGAATAATACCAATGAATAACAAATGATAATTTAAAATAGCAATGTGCAGTACCAATCTAGAATAATATCAAGAAATAAATGATAATCTAAAATAGCAATGTGCAGTACCAATCTAGAATATCAATGAATAACAAATAATTTAAAATAGCAATGTGCAGTACCAATCTAGAATAATACCAATGAATAACAAATGATAATTTAAAATAGCAATGTGCAGTACCAATCTAGAATAATACCAATGAATAACAAATGATAATTTAAAATAGCAATGTGCAGTACCAATCTAGAATAATATCAAGAAATAAATGATAATCTAAAATAGCAATGTGCAGTACCAATCTAGAATATCAATGAATAACAAATAATTTAAAATAGCAATGTGCAGTACCAATCTAGAATAATACCAATGAATAACAAATGATAATTTAAAATAGCAATGTGCAGTACCAATCTAGAATAATACCAATGAATAACAAATGATAATTTAAAATAGCAATGTGCAGTATCAATCTAGAATAATATCAAGAAATAAATGATAATCTAAAATAGCAATGTGCAGTACCAATCTAGAATATCAATGAATAACAAATAATTTAAAATAGCAATGTGCAGTACCAATCTAGAATATCAATGAATAACAAATAATTTAAAATAGCAATGTGCAGTATCAATCTAGAATACCAATGAATAACAAATGATAATTTAAAATAGCAATGTGCAATGTATCCATCTAGAATAATATCAAGAAATAAATGATAATTTAAAATAGCAACGTGCAGTATCAATCTAGAATAATACCAATAAATAACAAATGATAACCTAAAACATCAACACATAATACCGGAGCAGAGCATCAGTACACAATATTGATCGAATAATAACGATAATTTAAAAAATACCAATATGCAGTAAACATACAGCAGAATAACATGACTGCGTTACACCATCGATGAGTAACCGATAAAGGAGGATTAATGATAATGCTTTGAGAATATCAATGCAGAATAAATACCAATGCATGATATCGATGAACAAAGGTCATTTAAAAATACCAATGCAGAATACTATGAATGCCTAAGGAAAGCAGACCAGAGACACATTAAGGGGGGAGGAGAATAAGTCAAAATAGAGGGAGGGGCGGCTGGGCGCGGGGGAGGGACTCGGGGACCCATCATCCCCGGCCGGCGGTGGAGGATGGGCGTCCACCCGGCGGGGCGCGGCGAGGCGGGCTTGCGCTGACCTTGGATCCGGCGCATTTGTCGAGGAAGGCGCGCAGCTCCCTCCGCCCGGCTTCCCGCAGCGCCGTCAACGGGACGCGGCCCGAGCTGAGGTGAGCCGCCATGGCCGCCGCGCTGAGCCTGCGCTGGCCACGCCCACGCCGGTCACGTGAGGAGGAAGAGGTGGTGGGCGGGCCCTCGGCATAGCCACGCCCCTCTCCGATTCAAGGCGTTTCTGGGCCTTACCTGGGCGCGCAGGTGAGGCTCTCGGCGGAGGAGGCTGCTGGGGGGGGGGTGTTTTTTGGGGAGGGGGCCGTGCATCCCCTCCCCCGATCTTTCCCAACTTCCTTAGATGTTGAAGTATAGCATCTATCCTATTGCAATTCTGTGGTCCCATATTATGCTGATTTTGTCCTAGTTTTATTTTAATATTTTACATTGTATATTGTATTGCCCATGTTTTCTCTCTCTCTCTCTCTCTCTAAGGTATCCATGTCTTTCTACCTACCTATCATAATCTATCATCTATCTCATCTTTTATATCTATCACCCATCTATCCTTTATATCTATCTGCTTGTGTCTATCTCTGCCTATCATCCATCCATCATCTCATCTTATCTATCTCTTCCATCTATCCTTTATATCTGTGTCTCTATCATCCATCTATACATCCTTTATATTTATCATGTCTATCGTATCTGTCTGCCTATCATCCATCCATCCATCCATCTATCTATAATTCTTTATTGGCCAAGTGTGATTGGACACACAAGGAAATTGTCTTGGTGCATACACTCTCAGTGTACATAAAAGAAAAGATACATTCATCAAGAATCATAAGGTACAACACTTAGTGATAGTTATAGGGAAAGTCAATATAAATCTTAAGGATACCAGCAACAAGGTTACAGATCTATCTATCTATCTATCTATCTATCTATCTATCCTTTATATGTGTCTCTGCCTATCATCTATCTATACATCCTTTATATCTATCATATCTTTCTATCATATCTATCTCTCTGCCTATCATCTATCTTCCATCTATCCTTTATGTGTCTCTGCCTATCATCCATCTATACATCCTTTATATCAGTCTATCATATCTTTCTATATCTATCTCTCTGCCTATCATCCATCTCTCTCTCTCTCCACAATATCTACCTACCTACCCTATCACCATCTGCCTATCTGCTATTTTAAACTTGTATTTGTTTGTATGTATAATGTGTTTTATTAGTGTTGTACATCAGCGATTGCATGACCTCTGTAGATGCCACGTGCTAATTAAATAAATAAATTTAACAGCTTAAAACTTTCGAAATTGCTGTGCCTTTAAATAACTCATTCCGGCAAATCCTCATAGTAAGCCAGCATTGTGGCTTGAACAGCATCTGCAGCCCAGGATACCCAGCACCAAACACTCACAAACAGTTGTGAAAAGGAGGAGGCAAGGCTGACGAGTAGAGAATAATCCCTTTATTAAAGATACAGTACAGTTGGTTTAGTTTAATACTGATTTCCCTGCTTTTTTTTAATGACTATCCCTATAATACATTCTTTACTCCAAAGTTCAAACAGTTACATTGATTTATTTTTAAAAAAACCTCATAGACCAAATACTGATTGTAATCTGGGAATAATTAACAACTAGCACAGATATGTGCCTCTCTATAGGTCTGTGTGTGCATGTAAAAAGAAACACAGGTAAACCCAAACATAGTTATAGAAGAGTTAAAATCTTCCATAATGCAAGGAAGGCTGATAGTGTTTTCTTTACCTTTCTTTTTTGTGACATTCAAAAGAAGAGAGCAAAACCAGAATGGCATCATCTTTGAGTAACTCCACAGGAACGCCCGGGGCATTAAATTAGCATGAACAGTTTCACTCAGAAATGTGCTCCTTTGTATACTTCTTAAAATGTTCTTGTAAGGTTATCAGCTTCTTAGAAACTTCACCTTATTTCAACATTGAGTTTTCTATTTTACATTCATCAGGAACAAAATTCCAACCCAGGGGAAAATAAATAAATTACATCTTAAATTGGTTTTAAGAAACGGTCTTGATTTCAGGACGGACTTTTGATAAAAATCTGTTACAGGATATAAACTGTAGCCGGAAGATTTTTTTTTTGTGTCCTTTTTTTGGTACATGCAAACTTGCCCCCTTATTCCCATCCCAAACCCACCCTCGTCAGAAAAAAAAAATCTCCCAAATTTTTTGAGGCGGTTTAAAGTCATTGAATCAAGTTACGGTACACAAAAGCCCTCTTGAGAAGAACAGAAACACTAAAGACAATCAAGATTGTTTTCCAAAATATAAATCTTTGTTTTTCTTAAATATATTTATATATGTACTTATGTACAATTCTACAGAAGCTGAAAAAACAGGAGGAGATTTCCCAAACACAGAACTGGAGAGGTTTCGTTAGGAGGGGGGGGAAATATTTTCCCACAGTGGCTGACCTGCTTTGTGGTATTTTTTTTTGCCTCGACAAAATCTCACACCGTTAAAAGAAATCTCGCGGACAAGGAAGGCACTACTTCTAGGTCTTGCACCAGTAGCACACGCACACGCGTGTCGGTTGATCGAGAGATCACAAAGCCGAGGCAAAACAAAAACAAAAACAAACGTTGGAAAAATAAAAAAAATAAGAGCTCACCTCTTCAACCCATTCCAGTGTCAGAACGTTACAAACGTTAAATAAATCCGTACAACCGCAGCTTGGAGGAGCGTAGTAGTGCAAATAGGAAAATTAACAGCATAATTTCAAAGAGCTTTAAGTGAGCTAAAAGTGAGCTATTGGGTTTGACATCCCACCTCCTCTCATTTCCTCCCCCACCTCCCTCCCCCCGCCCCCAAACTAAGCCACGCGACCGGAGGGAAGTTTCTGGATGCAAAACCCAGGAAATGAAATTTCTAAATGAAAATTGGCAGCCCCTGTTAAATTATTTATTTTAATTTCATCGTAAGAAGGGCAGAATAAACTATCTTGCTTGTGGCAGACCAGATCCACAGCGTCCTTTTTTAAAAAAAAATCTGGGTGGTGGGTGCTGCAAGGAATTCTGGGAGGAAAGAGTGCCGGTCCCCACTCTCTTCTCTCCTTCTGGCCCCACCCTTGGAGATTGGTGGTGGAGGACAAGGTCCAACTAGCGCCCGAAACAACGTTCCATTTTCTCCGCTCCTGTCCTGTGTCAGAAGGTCTCATCGTCATTGCAGTTGGCGGTCCAATGGCCAAACATCTCACAAATGGTGCAGTACGGACGTTCCTCCTTCCGACTGCCGTGGTACGTGGAGTGGGGAGGTTCCTCAGGCGCCTGGGCTTGCGTAGGACAATCTTCGGTGTCGTGGAGGTCGAAACAATCGCAAATGTCGCAGAAGAGGCGAGGTTTCCTCTTGACTTGGTTGTCTTCCTCGCTGTTGAGACAGAAACAGTTTAGGAAAGCTGACAAAGTTGGGATTTTGGTTTTTCAATTCTCCACGCTAATGTTCCTCAACCATGGCCGTTTAAAGAGGTCTGGACTTCAATTCCCAGAATTCCTCAGTGTTTGGCCTCTCTAGAGAGCAACTCTTTGGTTGCTGGAGCTCAGTGGGTTGGTTTATCCCAGGGGTCAGGAACCTTAAATACTCAAAGAGCCACAAAGGTCCTAACTGGAAGCCCCCGTTCAATTCTGGAGCCGACCGGAAGTCCGGTTCCCCCATCATAGTCTCCTCCTAGGGCGGCGTCCTTTTTCCTCTACCTGTCCTAACCGAAAGCCCTATCAATTGTGGAGCCGACCAGCAACAGGGAGCCACAGCAGAGGGTTGAAAGAGCCACATGCGGCTCCAGAGCCGCAGGTTGCTGACCCCTGGTTTAGCCAATGCTTTAAGCCAATGTTTTTCAACCTTGGCCACTTTTAAGAGGTCTGGACTTCAACTCCCAGAATTCCTCAGTGTCTGGCCTCTTTAGAGAGCAGACTCTATGGTTGCTGGAGCTCAGGGGGTTGGTTTATCCAATGCTTTAAGCCAATGTTTCTCAACCTTGGCCAATTTTTAAGAGATCTGGACTTCAGCTCCCAACTCTGCTGGTTGAGGAATTCTGGGAGTTGGTCCAGACCTCTTAAAGTGGCCACGGTTGAGGAACACTGCTCTATATCATCCAGCTGCGTCTACCAATAAGCCACTCCAAGTAAAACAGCCACCCAAATCCCCAATTTTTCCGACCACCAACCTGTCATAGTTAATAACTTCTTCCTCGTCTCCGTTGAGAGCTGCCTCGGACATCTTGTTCAGTTTCGATTTCAGTTCGGCGTTTTTATCTTGAAGATCCACAATGACCGAATTTAGGAAGTCAATCTGAAGGGTTGAGGGAAAAAAGAGAACGAGAAGTGAATCTCACCATACGAGGCAAATTGGATCTACCAAACATCTAGAGAGTAGTCTCTTCTAAGCAGGAGATATCAATCTTCACCAACAACATGGCTCTAACCTCTATGTATCTGCTCTCAATTCATCTCCGCTTGAAACTGAACCTCCTTAAGGCATTGGAGGTAGTCCTCAATTTACGGCCGCTTAACAACTGTTGGAAGTTACGGCTGACCTTGAAATCTGAACCAGTTTGCTGGCCGTGCATGCACAATTCGCACCAAAAGGAGGCTTGGGAAGGTAAGTAGAACAGCGAATAGGTAGTAAAATATTCTTTAAAAAAGTAAAAAAAGGTTCTGACGATCACAGCTGTGCCGCACCATCGTCTGAGCCTTTTTTTTATTTTTATTTTTTTACTTGTAAAAGCATTTTTTCTACATTGTAAAAGAAATGCTTTTAAAAGCCTCTGATGATCAGGCAACTCAGCTAGGATCGTCAGAGGCTTTTAAAATCATTTTTTCTACAAATGCTTTTAGAAAAAATGCTTGTAGAAAGCTCTGACGATCCCAGCTGAGCCACGCGATCATCAGAGGCTTTTTTTTTTTACTTTTAAAAGCATTTTTTCAGCCGAAGAGGTTGTAGAGAAAATGCTTTTAAAAGTAAAAAAAAAACAGCCTCTGATGATCGCACACTCAGCTGGGCATGGCGGGGTGGGGTGGGGGTTACAGGGATCTTTGCTATCTCCGAACTACCCGCTGCCATCACTACCCGATTGGGTGATCCAGTCTAAACCAGGAGCATTTCACCCCTGGTTCCCTCTCTTGGAGGCTGAGGGGAGGAGAAGAGCAGCTCCCTTGCAGAAGGACCCCAAGGTTATTATCACCGAGAAAACTTATTTTTTTAAAAAAAAAAAAGCAGAGAAAGCTAAAACCAACCATTTGCTGATGGCAGAAGATTATCCCCAGCCGCAGATCAAAGCAAGGAGCAAAAAGGGGGAGGGAAGAAAGAAGGAAGGAAGAGGGGGGAAAAAACACAAAAGAAACCAAATATTAGTATGTTAAGAACATGATAAACTCAACCTCAAGCATTTGGGGAAGGGGGAATACAGTCTTTGGACAAGTTCCTTTTTTAAAAAAATGACGGAATGATACCACCAAGACGGAAGCATACCTGGCTCTCTTGGTCTTCTTCCTTTTGGAAGTCGCCACTAGATGAAATGTCTTAGACAAGATGGAAGATAAAAAAAAAACCACGTTAGAAAGACATGAAATAAAGGACTCCCTGATTTTACATGACCTTCATCGGAGACAAGAGGGGATGCTGGACTCTTTGGGAGCATTTGGTTGACTTGGTCTCAGGAGGCCACATCTGGATGTACTTCTCCACATTCAGATAAAATCAGATTGTTGGCAGCAAGGCAGGCAATTTCAACCTTGGCTAGCTAAAAGAGATGTGGACTTCAACTCCCAGAGTTCCCCAGGGTCTGGCCAAGTGGTGGGTTTCAAAATTTTTTTTACTACCGGTTCTGTGGGTGTGGCTTGGTGGGCGTGGCAGGGGAAGGAAAATCTGTAAAATCTCCATTCCCACCCCACTCCAGGGGAAGGATACTGCAAAAATCCCCATTTCCTCCCGATCAGCTGAGTGTCAAGTTCCCGAAAGATGCCCTAATTAAATCATGAGCCATGATCCAAACTTCAAAGGAAATATAGTCATTTATTAGGAGCAACATTCCGGCAATACTTGGATGCAGTTAGGACTGATCCTACGTAGATTTACGTTCCCCTATGACCCTGTCTCTCCCCTCCTTTCTGGCCATGTCATAAATCACATTCTCCAATTAACCACTTTGGCTGGCTGTGAAACCTAACACCCTCCTTCTAATTGCGGTCAGGAAGAATGTATGGCATTCACTTCAGTTCTCCCTCCCTCCTGCTCATGGCAACTTGAAAGCTTTGCAAGTTGACATTGGGACTCGGGAGGTAAAGAATAGATTGGGGGGGGGGGGGCAGTCAGAATTTTTACTACCGGTTCTCCAAACTACTCAAAATTTCCGCTAACGGTTATCCAGAACTGGTCAGAACCTGCTGAAACCTACCTCTGGTCTGGCCTTTCTAGAGAACAGACTCTATGGCTGCTGGAGCTCAGTGAGTTGGTTGAACCAAAGTCTTAAGCCAATGTTTCCCAACCTTCACCACCTTAAGAGGAGTGGACACGGAACCTTGAATTCTGGGAGTTGAAGTCCACCTCTTTTAAAACGGTCAAAGTGGAGAAACAGTGATCGGTTGCACTTTCCCCAAATGTCACCTTATTTGAATTCTGGGATTGGAAACTCACACCTGGAGATGTTGGCTCTCTCCACTTGGGAAAATCCCCATTAAACTGTGTAAGGCCAGGTCACCTACATTCCAGAGCTGGCTTTACCTGAAGAGCTTTTTTGGCTTTCTTTGAGCTTCTGCTCCAGATTCTTTACTTTGATCTCAAGTTTAACCTTGTCGGATTCCAGGGACTGAACGACTGAGTGCAAATTCCTCGCCATGGCGTTCTCTCCACGGAGCACCGAGACCTGCAAAAGTCCAAAAAGAAAAGGGGGGACACGACGTGAACTTAATAATGTCACGGAAGGAAAGAAATAAAGGGCATGCAAATAGTCCTTGACTTACAACCACAATTGAGCCCAAAATTTCTATTGCTAAGTGAACCCTAAGGAAGGAGGAAGGGTGGGGGGAAGGAGGGAGGGAGGGAAGGAGAGAGGAAGGAAGAAGGAAGGAAGGAAGGAGGGAGTAAGGAAGGAAGGAAGGAGGGAGGAAAGAAGGGGGAGAAAAGGGAGGGAGAGAGGGAGGAAGGAGGGAGAAGGAAGGGAGAGAGGGAGGGAGGGGGAGGAAGGAAGGAGGGAGGGAGGAAGGAGGGAGAGAGGGAGGAAGGGGGAGAAAAGGGAAGGAGAGAGGAAGAAAGAAAGGAGGGAGGGAGGAAGGAAGGAAGGAGGGAAGGAGGAAGGAAGGAAGGAAGGAGGGAGAAAGGAAGAAAGGAGGGGGAGGAAGGAAGGAAGGAAAGAAGGAAGGAAGGAGGGAGGAAGTGTCATGTTTTGTGGGCCACCCAGATATGAAGGGATGCTACAGTTCACACACTACGTTTATACCTCATTTCTGAGTTTTTCCAACTCTTCGTCTCTCTCTGTAATCAAGGCACTAGTAACACTGATGGATTTCTGCAATGAAGCTCTCTCTTCATCATTCTCTTTTATTAACTTGGCTTCTCTAAAAGAGAGGGTCGAACAATATTTAGAAGAGTTGTCGCATTAAACTTGTTTAAAAATCACGTCCAAAAAAAAAAAAAGGATGATCAGCAAACTAAAATTTCTGGAATTTTAATCGTCCTTTCATTTAACGGAGGGAAGGTTTTACAGCTGGCGTTAATGATGGGGGAACTTTAAGAACAGGGAAACAAAGTGAAAAGGTTTTACCTAGGGAGATTCATGCCAGAATCTGCATATCACCGTATCCATTTCAGGGATGTTTTGGGGTTTTTTTTTTTACATTGTTTTTTTTAAAAAAAGAAAGATGTTAATAGGATTGGGAGATAAAGAATTGAAAAGGGAGGGAAAGAGGGTTGCAGATCGTGAGCCTCACATGGGTTATTTCTCGGAACGGTATTGAAGAGACCACAAAAAGGCATGCAAAGCTCGAACACACACACAGACACACACACACACAGACACAGAGTTGTCATGCAAAGCAGGGATTGTGCTGGAATTATCGGCTGGTTCTCCTTAAATCTGTTAATTTAAAGCTTCCGTTTTGAGGGCCCTTCTGGAGCCTCGGCTGAAGTTTAAAATCCAATAGAAGAAAATGTGGTTCAGGATGGAACTGTGGAGTTCCTGGGGCTCCCTGAGTTTCGTTGTTTTCTTGCAAAACATCTCATGACCCGACTAGGTAATATCATCAGTGCTGTAAGGGAGAAGGGTTTGGAGGAAGGGGAAGGGGAGGAGGAGGGGGAAAAAGACGATGGGGTCCTTGGTGCTCTCTGAGCATGGTGGTTTTCTTGCAGACATTTCACAACCCGTCTAGGTAACATCATCAATGCTGATGTTGTTACCTCGATGTTCCTGATGATGTTATCTAGTTGGGTCATGAAACGTCTGTAAAAAAAAAACCCACCAAGCTTAAAGAGCACCAAGGACTCCACAAGAGCTTGGTTACCTCAGAAGTCACCTCCTCTTGAAGCAATCTCATTTTTCTGAGCCAATAAATGCGGAAGACGTGAGGAGGAAAATGAAAACCAGAATCTCTTTGGGGGCATCACCATCTTCGTATTTTTCTACCTCTGGAGCCGGTGCTTTGATACAGCATTTAAGAGGCTCCTGCGGTCACTGTGGCCATTATTTATGTTATTATAATTTCAATACGGGGTTGAACGTCATTAGTGAGGAACTGACAGGCGAATTTATTTGAGAATTTTCACCAAACAACAATAGGAAAATATGGCGTTCATTCCCATTTCTCCACCCTCAGCGTCTTGACGTTGGGAAGACTTCAAGTCCCAGAATTCCCCAGCCAGCGTTAGGGATTCTGGGAGTTGAAGTCCACCCACTTTCAAGTGGTTCTGAGGTTCAGAAACACCGTCCGATCCGTTTCCACCAAACCTTCTCAGAAGGCATCACTGGAATGGCTTTACGATCCCCAAGAGAGGGATCACTCCTGAGCATAAAGGAACAGCTGTTCGTTTTGCAAACCAAAATCTAATAAAGGGTAAAAATGAAGGAGAGAGAGAGATGAAGGAGAGAGAGAGAGAGAGAGAGATCATGCACACCCCAATAAAACAAAATGCAGATTTAAGGATTAAAGGCAGAATTCAACAGGCCCCTTACAGAAGATTGTTAGAGGTGGTCCAGCTAGAAAGAACCCCAATTACCAGCAAGGGAGAAGGGCAGGATGGCTGCTGTCCCCCCCATTCCTCCCCCCCCCCAAGAAAACTAGCAAACAAGCAATGATGGCAGGCACATCACAGAAGGCCTTTCAGAAGCAATGCAGATGTTCGTTCTGGGTCACAGAAGCGGCAAGGGAAAATCTGGGGGGGGGATGACACCGAGGCACACCGCGTCAGATGGCTGAGATGCCGCTTGTAACTCCGAAATAGAAGGCCACTGTTTCCAACAAAGCGGGGTCTCCTACATATCAGAAACCCTGTGGTTTTCTCCCCAGGGAAAAATAAGCGGTGAAGGAGTCAGCCTGGCTGCAAAGCAGAGAAAGGGGACTTTTGGGGGTTCAAGGGTGGATCAACTGGGCTGCTCAAGGAAGTTCGGCCACCTGGCTGGGTCTACTTGTGCGAGGAGTTCAATGTGAAGGTGGGTCTCATCGGCCGAAGCCCAAGAGGCCTGCTAGAATTGAACCCGGTGGGCATTCAGGAGCTGGGTGAGTTGGTTTGTTTGCATGCAGGTCAACTCATTGATGAAGAGATGAGAAGTTCTTACAAGGAGGACATCTTGGGGTTACTCTGGCCTCCGTTGGGTGTCAGCTGGTTAGGGAAGGTCAAAAGACACCATAAGTGTCCTTCCAATCTTCAGGGCTAGGAATCTGATTGAGAACGATAAGGAAGGAACTAATCATAGGACAATTTTCGCATCCGGTGGAAAACATTTGTACTTCAGTTCATTCTTAAGCGCGGGGAAGCCGTGGCTGGAGAGGGCTTGTGATAAAACACACAGGAACTGCAGGGGCATCCTCTCTTCAAAAGAGGCTTGGATGGGAAGCGAAATGTTTTCAAGGGGGAAACCCAAGAAAGTCCATTTGCCTTTTGGAAAAAGGTACCTCCTGGATGATTAAGACTCTCCAGAGACGTTTTCCAAAATGATGGAAAATCAAAGTCGAAAGGCAAAGCAAAGAGGCCAACGGTTGCCTTATCCAGACAATAAATCTGATGACCTACAATCTAAAGAAGCACCAACGGATCGCTCCTATTTTCCTCCCCTCAATTTACTCTAACAAGGAAGCTCTCCACCACATCTCAAATCAAACGGGCAACCCCAAACCCCAACTTGATACCTGGCGGAGGTGATCCCAACCGGCTCTCAAATTCAGCAAATAAACCCAATTTTTGGTTGACATGTCAGGCCATCAAACGGCTTCAGACAAACTTCCATCAGCATTTATCCCAGGTTCAGAGAAATGTGGCCACTAGAGTCTTTTCTTTCTTTCTTTCTTTCTTTCTTTCTTTCTTTCTTTCTTTCTTTCTTTCTTTCTTTCTTTCTTTCTTTCTTTCTCTCTCATTCTCTCTCCTTCCTTCCTTCCTTCCCCCCCTCCCTCCCTTCTCTCTCTCTCTCTCTCTCTATCTTTTGTCTTTTTGTAAAATTGGAAGACATTTCCTGATTTACATCTATCTGCTCTCTTTACACTCCTACAAAAATGCAGATCTCAGCTGTTTGCAAACTCATTCATGCAACGAAGCCGCAACACTTTTCTCATTAAAAAGAAAGAGCAGTTACAGCTAGTCCTCAATTTACAACCGCTGTTGGGAACTGGAGGCTCCGCCGCTAAGCGATGCGGTTATTAAGTGAGTCACGCCCTATTTTACAACCGTTTTTGTTGCACTGATGATGTTACCTAGCTTGGGTCATGAAACCGCCCAGCTCAAAAGCAACAAGGGCCTCCATGGTTGTATGTGCATGAACCGGTTATAAGTCACTTTTTTTCAGTGCTGGTCACTAAAAGAACAGTCATTAAGTTGAGGACCACCGTGCTCTCAAACTCAAGAAGCGTAATTTCATGGATGAGAAGAGCCACTTAAAAATAGCTTTGGATCATTTCAGGAAAGAAGGACTATTTATTAATTTTAAGAGAGTCATGTCAAGATTTGTATTAACTATAAAGGCCACTCCTGGCTCAGCCCACCAGGAGCATCTCTTGAGTAGGTCTCTTACAAGGAGTAAATTTCACCTCACCAAAAGAGACTTGGTGTCTGTTTCATTTCTGAAGATTATTAGTTTGGTAACTAACTCTGGGCACGATCATAAACAGTTAATTCCAAACATTTCCTGCTAGAAATTCCACCCAGATTTTTTTCCCTTGCCACAAAAAAGGAAATAAAAAGAAATTGCAATAACGGAGCAAGTACCTTAAAGTAATACTGGGCAAGCTTTAAAAATGCAAGATAACAAGAACCACATGTTAGAAACATGGCAGAGAAATGCGAGATACAGTAAAGGAAGAACTAAATTTGCACCCAAGTCGATTCTGCTTGTTGTTATTAAAATATAGAGATAGATATATATAAAGATTTAACACTGCCGAGTATTTTACAAAACCAAAACTCAAATAAATAAATATAAAAATTCAAAACCAGAAACAAACCAAAAAAAAAGCAAGACACGGAGGTAACAAAAGGCAGCCAAAAAAATATGTACAACGATTTCATTGGAGGAAAAAAATAAAACAAAAGTTATTTATTGTAACGTGGATAGACTTTCTTTAGTCTTACCATTAAAGACACACAGATATAGCAAGGAAGCAGAAAGGTAGGAAGGGAAGAAGAGATTCAGAAAACAGCGCAGAGCCAAGTCAGACAGTCAGCAAATCCACAACGAGTCTTAAGGGGACGAAATAACATCGAATTCCCCGTCAGCTTCTTACCTCCACCTTCCAAAGGATCAACCCAGGGTCTGAGAGAAAGGGGGGGGGGGAAGAGTTCTTATGGAAGGTTGGGGGAGGGGGAAGATGGGGGGGCAGCGTGACACTCCTCTCTCTACTTGCAAAGGTTGCCTGCCAAGGCCAGGCCAAGTGTTAGAATCATAGAATAATGAAGTTGGAAGGGACCTTCGAGGTCATCTAGTCCAACTCCCTGCACGAGCAGGAGACTCTACAGGAGAAGACCCCCGAGAAGACCCTCAGAGGCAGACATTTGAGGGGCTGCAACAACTTCAATCAACAAGCTCAAAACTGTGTCCGAATAAAGAAGTTTTGAAAAATACAATACAGGCAGATCTCGACTTAACGACCAAAATGGAGCCCAACATTTCTGCTGGTGAGAGAAACAGTTGTTAAGCTTTGCCTCGTTTAATGACCTTCCTTGCCGGTTATGAAGGGAATCACTGCCGTTAAGTTAACCACATGGTTGTTAAATGAATCCAGCTTCCCCATTGGCTTCGCTCGCCAGAAGGTCCCAAAAGGGGATGACGTGACGCCGGGACACTGCGACCGTCATTAAGTATGAGTCAGTTGCCAAGTGTCTGGATTTTGAACACATGACCATGGGGATGCTGCAACGGTCGTGAGTGCAAAACAACAGTCATTTTTCATTAAAGAAAAAGTGACTTTTTCTTTGTAACTTCAAACGGTCACTAAACAAACTGTTGTAAGTCGAGAACTACCTGCATATGGTATCTCAAATATATGTTTCAACTGATTTTGAGTTGAGTTGATTATTCCCTAAGTTGACTGAGAGGGAGGGAGAGGCCCAAGGCCACCATGTCTCAGAAAGAACTAGAACTCACAGTCTCCTGGTTTTAGCAGCCCATAAGGAACCCTCAATCATTGGGAATCTGGGTCTTTAATCTGAATTAAAAATGTCCTTAAGGATAGGCCAAGGGAGCTTCCTTTTCAGGCTTCTAAGCGATGCTATTTTTTTGGCTTTGGGGATTTGAGACATCTCTGTGGAAATCCCTCCAGGGAAGCTAAAAATGGCTCTGAATTAAGTGGGGGTTGAAAGGCAGAGAACTCAAAGAGATCAACCAAGTTCAGAGGATGAGCTAAATTGTAGAAAAGTTTCCAGAAATCAATGCTTTTCCACCCACATTTTAGGGATGGGAAGGAGACAATCATGCTTTGATGTATTTTTTTAACGTAACGTTCCACCTGCTGGAGACGTTTTGAACAGTCCAGGTGCAATGCTAAGATTAATTTTAAGCGCAGAAGAGTAGTGGAGATCAAAGAATTCTATTTGAGATTAATGTTTTCTTTCTTTCTTTCTTTTTTTTCCTAAGTGCCTACACGCCGGAGAGCTTGTGCAAATCAACTCACCTCTTTTTCATCTCCAAAAGCTGGTTATTGAGGACTGATCTTTCTTCTTCCAGCTGGAAAAACCAGACGAGAAAGGAAGGAAAAAAAAGAGGATTTTTACTCTATCCATTAAGGCCTCCCTTTCAACATCATGTACCATTTTTTTTAAAAAAAATAATTCTTGGGAGTCTTGAATCTATTCCACATCTTTGGGGGGGGGGGGGGGGGGGAGAAAGGATTTTATTTAGCCACTTCTAAGCCTTTTTGCAACCTAGTTATGCAACCGGCTCTCTCCCTTCTTATAATTTCATTCATTATTAATTTCATATTTACAATGCCACCACTTCAGAAGATTCCAGCAGGTTAACATATCCAAAAATAGAGTTAAAAGCATGACACAAAACATGGCAGCCCTGATGAATAAACTCAACCACAGCAATAACAACACAATACAGAAACATACACAAAAAGGAACTGCCTTCATCCCCGTATAGCTTTTTATTATTAAAAACTAGCTTTTAGAAGGTGCTTTTTAAATCTTATTTCTCCCACCCTTTTCTTGCAGGGCGCATCTTCCAACCTTAAGCCCCATAAGACATCTCCTGCTCATGTAAAAAGACCGAAATAAAAGATAATGAATAATTTAAAGATCTGAAACCTCTTATCATATTAGACTAAGAATATGCCAGAATCTAAAATATCCCTCTTGTCAAGCACAAAGAATCAGGACCACACATTAAGTTCCAGTTAAACTGCTGGCTGGGGAATCCTGGGAGTTGAAGTCCACACATCTTCAAGGGGCCGAGAGTTAATAAACACTTATTAATTTCCCCTAAAGCGAGACTCACAGCACAGGTGTAGGGATTTTCCACTCCCACTTCTTCATCATAATCTTCTCCTAAAAAGCCATTTCCTTCGCGTGCAAATTTAGAGTGACTCTGGGGGTACCCTTGAAAATGCATCTGGTTTGCAAAGCTGCTCCAGAAAAATAATGCCACTCAAAACCTGGGAATTCTGGATGCCAACGTTCTAAGGTATTTAAGCAGTGCAGGCAGGGGGTCCTGCAACTCCTCCCACCCACCCGTTTTGGGTCAAGGTGGTATCTGAGTCTCTTAAGACAAAGGGCTTGCTTTGCACAGCCAAAATGAATTTCCCCTCGCTGGTGAAAGCAGTCGCCTCCCTAAAAACTTCACACCTCCCTAAGACGAGTGTGAGATTCCTCGTTGCCTTCTCTTAACCCCAAACAACGTGGCTTCTCCCATGAAATTGGCACCACAGAAGCCCTGCCCTCCTCGTCTCTCCCACATCCACGTGTCCAGCATCTCAGGGACCCTTCTAAACCTTCTCCCCCCCCCCACAATCCGAAACATCTACCTACCTTCTGGTGACTGGCGAGATCTCCTTTCCCCAACTCTTTCGCAAGTTTGAGGTTCTCTTCTTGGAAGACGGCGAGCTGTTGGGATTTCTCCTCCTCTGCCAGTTTGAGCACTTCTCTGGAAGAGATGGAGAAGGCAGCAGGGTTACCATAGGAACAAGGAGGATGGAAGGGAAGGGGGCGAGACGGGGGGGGGGAGGAGAGAAGACAGACCGGCTTGCAAACCGCGTCATGGTTTGTCACGGATTGACGAGACCGTCGATTAAAAAACAGCCCCACCCGCCCAGCCTCTGTCTCCTGGGGTCTGGTATCATTCACCAAAGGATGGGCACGTTCATTTTGGTCGTTGCCCAGTTCGCCCCTTTGGAAACAGACCATCCGAGTAAATCCTAAATGCTCTTGCCAAGTCTCCGTTATCAAACGGTTAGGAAGCTCCCTGCGATGCTGGATTCGAAGACAATCTGGCGGTGCCCGGTCTCTTGGCTGGCAGCCATCAATCCTGCCATAAAAGCTCTGGTTCATAAAAGCTCCATTCACTAACATCCCAGTCACACAGGCTCACGGCTGAGACCGGCAGCCTTCTTGTGGGTGACAAACTCATGCCTGACTTGTACAAAAAATTGTGTGAATAGGACCTGGGTCCCTAAGCATCTCCAGCCTAGAAACGCCTAGATATTTTTAGAGCCCAACGTCTCCCCGGGTCCTGCCGGGTGCATCTCGGCGTCCTACATTCCTTGCAAGAGAATTAATCTGCTGCAAAATTAGATTCCTTGCTATCCAGATTGGCTGGAGAGAGCGTGCAGGAACAGTTTGATGTGAAAAGCCTGGGCTAAAACCTAATAAAAGGAGGCAACGGAGATTATCCATCTGTTTCCCGGACTGATGTTCGCGAGCTGCTTGAACGCATCTTCAAGCTATCTATTTTTAGAAGAGATTTAAGGAGGATTTTCAAGCAGCAGGGCGTTATGTTTGTAGGGAAAAAAAATAATGTGGGTTTTTTTTTTGCACAAGCTGCCCACACATACACACCCGAGACACTAAAACCGTATTTTCTACAGTGTAAAACATAAAGGGAGCCTCGGAGTCACCGTTCATTAAGAAAAAAGCTGCAGTTCTAGTCCTCGATTTACATCCATTCATTTAGTGACCGTTCAAAGTTAAAACAGCACTGAAAAATTTACTTCTGACCAATTCTCACACTTAGGACCATCGCAGTGGTCCATGGCCATGCAATCAAAATTCAGGTGCTTGGCAACTGGTGTACACAGTAGTGGCCAAAATTGTGGAAACCTTTTGGGAAAAGTGTATTTTTGAGGTTTGATGGTTAATAACACCACTTTTTTTTGGAGATTCAAGATAATCCTATTCCACCTGCTGGAATGGTCTGGGAATAGCCCAGAATTGGAATTTCACCCCAATTGAAAATCGATGGAGCTAATTAAAGAAACTTGTTAGTCAGAAGCGACCCAGCAATAAAACCCAGTTAATAGAAGCCACCATTCAATCTTGGTTTCACATTATTATAACAGCTGCAGAACTCAAAGACTTGGTTCCCTCCATGGGAAGACGTTGTAAGGCCGTCATTCATGCTAAAGGTTACCCCTAACTAAGGATTAACTGACATGGGGATCATTTTTGTATATCTCGAACTACTCAAAATTTCCGCTACTGGTTCTCCAGAATCTGTCAGAACCTGCTGGATTTCACCCCTGGGCTGGAGAGATTCACTCCACCCCCGTGGCAAAAAAGTTGTCAAATTGGGTGTGACTCTTGTAACTGTCTCAGTTAACAACAGAAGTTTTAGTTTCAATTGTGACCGTAAGTCAAGAATTACTTGCATTGCGCTGTACAAGATTTAAGTTTCATATACAATCTCGAAAGCATTGGTTTTCCAGTTCCACGAATCAAGAGATAAAACACCCATAATAATCACCTCAGAATAAGCATCAGACACCCCATTTCTCCTATGACTGCAAGGAGAGTTTTTGATTTGTCCCGTAAAATAAGAAAAACGCACGGTGAAGATGGTTTATTATACCGTAATTTGGAAAATCCTGTTCTGGTGCACTTTTTTTTAATTTATTTATTTTTTTAAAATTTGATTTATATGCCGCCCTTCTCCGGAGACTCAGGGCGGCTTACAATGTGCTCAGCAATAGCCTTCATCCTTTTGTATATTTATACAAAGTCAGCTTATTGCCCCCACAAACTGGGTCCTCAATTTACCTACCTTAGAAAGGATGGAAGGCTGAGTCAACCTTGAGCCTTGGCGAGATTCGAACCCTGCAGTAATTGCAGGCAGCTGGTCTTAATAACCAGCTTAATAACAGGGTGCCTTAAACCCCTGTACTACTAAGGCTCTTCTTGCACAAAAACTGCCATTAATAATAATAAAAAGAATGTATGGCATTTCCTCGACATTTTGTTAATGCTGGAGGAAACACACAAGGGAAAACAAAGAAATACTGGGGGAAAAATGCGCCCTCTTTAGCCAACTGGGACCAAAATAGCAACCTCTGTGCAGCTTTGCCTATTTTAAAAATGCAACCCCGTTTTTGTCTCTGTTCTTACCCCCAGAAGCAGCTGCAAATTCTAGCTATTTTTGTTCTACACACTGCTTTAGGCATGCTGGCTTTTTCTCTGCATTTCCTCTCCTTCCCATTCCACAAATAAACATTGCCCCCCCAACCCCCCAACCCCCCGAATGAAAGTCTCCCACAAGTAGAACAAAGACTCACAATTCTTTTCGGAGTTCTTCCAGGCTTTGGCTCTCGTTGTTCAGACGTTCCTGAGATTTCGTGAGCTCCTCTCTGTTCCTCCGGTGGCTTTCTTTAAGAGTGTCCAGCTTGAGGGGGGGGGGGGGGAGGAAATAAAATAAAAATTAACTCAAGAGGTCTCAGGAGTGAAGAACGGTGACCCAGTCTATTCGTGACCCCTTTTTTTTCTCCATTTCTGCTGAAGCCGCTGCGTCAGGTATGAGCTGTGGCACTGCGTGAGGATCTAGGACAGCTTATTTAACGGGGAAGGAGCTAATTCTGAAAATATTATCTCTTTGGGGGAGGAGGGAGCCTGCTGGTTCTGCACAGTTGAAATCACCTGTGAGGTTTGGCCTTCCCATGTTTTCATTTTGTCCCCTTGAGGTCTTCTCGTCGGCCTCTGAATCTTCTCTGTCCATAAACAATTGGGTTGGGGTGGGGGGATATATTTTATTTCATAACAGATAATCTCTGGCTACTCTGGAAGAATTAGAACGGGTGGGTGGATTTAGCCATCTGTCTGGAAGCCACGGAGTGGATTTCATCAATACACCAACTCTTCTTTCGCTTGGGACCCTCAATTTCTCAACGGAATATGGGGAGAAACAGGAGATCCCTTGATTAAAATCTCTGGGGATCTCCCCGTTAATGGTAGTCACTGATTGGGCACTAGATCTCTGCCCATTGAACCTTGGCCTCAGTTGATTAAAGATAAGTCAGTTCATTTACTAACCGCTCAAAGTTACAATGGCACTGAAAAAAGTGACTTAGGATCATTTTTCACACTTACGACCGTGGCAGCATTCCCCCATGGTTATGTGACCAAAAGTGCTCCCCTTTTGCGTCCTTCTGACAAGCCAAGTCAAGGGGTGGGGGGGAGTGTTGTTCAATTTGGAATCACGACAACGACTCCTCCCTAGCAAAAGGAAGGAGGTTTAGTAGAGATTTAATTTTTATTTACCTCTTTTTTCAGCTTTTGATTGAGCTGCTTGGAATCTTCGAAGGAGGCCAAGATTTCCATCTTCTCTTTCTGGAGGGTGTCTTTCTGTTTGGTCACTTCCTCCACTATCTGCAAAGCATCTTCTGCTGTTTTTGCCGTCTAAAAGATTTAAAACAAATCTTTTAAAATCTTTTTTTTAAAAAAAACAACAACAACCACCCCAGGTCATGTCCTGGGCAAAAGATGTTGAAGATGGTGGCAGGTTTATCATCGGAGGACAACCTGGTGACCTACAGAGCTCTCTCTTCCATATGATGAGCCACTGTAATGGTGGCTAAGGATTATGGGAGCTGTAATCCAAGCTCTCTGCAGATGTCCAGATTGCCCACCTTTGATTGCCTACCTATAACAGCGGGTTTTTTTTCAACTTTGGGAACTTTTAAGAAGTGTGGACTTCAACTCCCAGAATTCATAGCTGGCTGGAGAATTCTGGGAGTTGGAAGTCCACACTTCTTAAAGTCCCCAAGGTTGGGAAACGCTGCTCTAGTCAATAGTATTTCTCTTGAGTAAGCAGCAAATCGAGGCTAAAATCCAGCCACTGCTCGAGGGTGAGACCAATCCTCCTCCTTCCGGCGATTTCATGCCAGAAGCACAATTAAATCTACTGTTCCATGCAGACATTAAATGACAATCCCATGCTAGCATTGCTCGTGGCTCCCAATTCAATTATGTTCGTGAATTATTATTATTTTTTAATTACTCTTAATCATTCAGGAGAGGAGCTTCACCACCAACAGATTTCTACTCTTTTTTTAAAAAAGAATATTGAAAATCAGAGGAGCGACAACTGCGTCTCTAAATTTGGGGGGGGTGGGCAAGAAGAGATAATTGAAACGTTTCAATAAATATTTCTAAGCTTTAAGATCAGGCTAGTTAAAGACAGAACAGCAGCTGGAATAAACCTTGAGGTTTTATGAAACGGAACGGTTCAGCCTTCTAATTTGTCCTCTGTTGGTGGTGAATAAAATTGTGATTGTGAATAAAAAGGTAACCAACTTTCGCTTTGCAGACTATTCTGCTTAGAATCGGATTGCTCGTCATTTGGATCCAGTTGGACATGGGCGAGAGAGGGAGGCGTAACCATCGGTTCCCGAGATACCAATTTAAAGTACAACCCCTTCCAATTCAATTGGGACTTGCATTCCATTCACCCCTACATGCCTTTTTATTCACAACTGTAGAGCTGATTGGAATATTCAGCCGTGGTGAAGCCCTAAAAACTCTCCCCCACTCCTTGGTCACATCATTCCAGCTGTTGAAGAGAGGTGTCCCTCACCCCACAAATCAACTTAAATTTGCTATCTGTATGAGAATTAAGAAGGGTGTTTCAAGGGTGCGCGATCGTGCAAAGTTAAGTGCAGACACAGGAACCATTAGTGCTTGGTGTTAGTAACCGTAATTGGACTGATTTAGCGGTTTCGATACCTCAAATCTTTGCATTACCGCCTGAGCCTGCAGACCTTCAATGTCTTCCAGTTTGACGACGAGTTCATCTCTTTCCTTCTGAAGGGCCAGGGTTTTGTTCTGAGCCGTCAAAAGGTTGCCGGACATCTCACTGTTGGCCTGGGCAAGAAGGGTGATCTCGTCGTGCAGCTTGTAGTAGTCCTTGGAGAACGTCTCCTTCTCCTTCAAGATCTCTTCCTTGATGGTGATGAGATGTTTCTGCTCCAGAAGCAACATCTCGTTCTCTTGAAGCAGCTTAGCCCTTTCCAGTTCACTGCTCTGGTGGCTGGAACGGAGGTCTTCTAGGATCTTGGAGACACTGCTGTGAAGTTCCTGCAGCTCTGCTTTCGACTTGGTCAGAGCCTCAAATTCCTTCTTCAGCTTCTCAATGTTGGAGGCCAGCTGGTCCGTCTCGGCACTAAGGACCTCTTTCTCCTTCATAATTTCTTCCAACCTGGACTCGCTCTTTAGTTTCTCCTGTTTCAGCTGGTCCTGCTCTACCAATAACTCCTTATTTTTCAGGGCCAGCTGTTCCTTCTCTGTCTCTAAGCGACTCATGGCATTATGGAGCTGGGTGTTCTCGACCACAAAAGACTCCTTCTCCAACATACGGCCTTCCCGCTCTATCGTCAGGTTATTGTAGATGGTTTTGACCTCCTTGCTCAACTTCTGGCATTCTTCTTGCAGCTGGACCTTCTCTTTGTTCAGTACTTCCTTCTCCGACGAACTGCTTTTAAAGGAAGCTGCTAGGAGCTGCTTGGCGTGAAGCAAGGCCGAGTATTCATTCTCCAACACGGTTTTGGCACTTTGGGTCTCTTTTAAGATTTTGGAGAGCTCAACTTTGTATCGGATGAGATCCTGGTTTTCTTGTATTTTCTGGTCAAGCTCTCGCTTCAGGGTTTCAGCACTGCCCTGCAGTTTGGCCTTGTCTTGGACCAGCATCCTTTTGGCAGAAATGTCTAACTCGTGCTTCTTCTTCAATTCACACACGGCTTTGGTGGCAGACTGTTTCTCCGCCAGGAGCTCGGCGCATTTGGCTTCCAAGGAGGCCTTCTCCTTGACCAGGCTCTCGTTCTGCTTCTTGAACTTCAGAGACTTCTGAGAGGCCACCTCCTTCTCCGCGCTCAACTGGCTCAGCTTCTCATTCAAGGTTTTCTCAACGAGAGCGGCTTCTTCAGAGGTTTGGGCCAGCTTTTCTGAAAGGTTCTTGTTTTCATTCCAAAGTTCCTCCCGCTCGGCTACAAGTCTTCTCTCGGAGCAAATCAAGGTTTCCTTCTCTTGCAGGAGCTGAATCAGCTCGGTGTCCGTCGACGCCCTGCTGGCCTTAATCTCTTCCAGAAGTTTTGAAAGACTAGCGTGAGAGGCCTCCAGTTGGTTCTTGTCTTTGGTGACCCTTTTAAGCTCTTTATCGGATACTTCCCATCTGGACTGAAGGCCGTCGCTTTTCAACTGAAGCTCCTGTTTCTCCACCAGAGCCTGCTCGAAGCTCTTGCGCCTCTCCTCCTGAGTTTTCAAGAGGGTCTCCTTGTCAGACTGCAAATCCTGGCTGGTCTGCAGGAGAACATCCCGTTCCCTCTTCAAGGCAACGTGCTTGTTTTCCAGATCCAGATGTTTGCCCAAGAGCGAGTCCCTCTCAGCAGCCAAGGTGGTCACTTCCTGAAGGAGCTCTTTTTGGTCCCGGGCCATGTCTTCGTAAGAGCTCTTCAGCTTCTGGATGACGTCGTCCTTATCTTTGAGAAGGGCGGCGTTTTCCTCAGAGAGCTTCCTCTGACAATCCTCCAGTTCTTCCCGTTGGCTGACGTGTTTCCGACATTCCTGGGCCAAGGCCTCACTGCGGCCTTGGAGCTCTTCCACCTGACTGAGGAGAGACGCCTTCGATGTACGTAGAGCATCATTCTCTCTAGTGATCTTGAGAAGGTCTTCTTGAGCGGCCTCGATCTCCAGGAGCAGCCTTCCCTTTTCAGAGATCAACTCATCATTCTTCTCCTTTTCTTGCTGGGTTTTGTTCTCCGCGTCTTGTTTCTCCTTGACCGTTCTTTTGTTCTCCAGATTAAGCTCCTCATTCACGGTCCACAGTTTCTCCTGATCTTGTTTTAACAGCCCAATCTTGGACTCCAAGTCTACCAGCTTGGATAACAAGGAACCTTTTTCTAACTTTAAAGCATTCCCTTCCTGCGCCAAGACTTCCTTCTCGGCTATCAAGGCCCTCATCTCGTCTGACATAAATTCAATCTCTTTTCTGGCTGTTGCTAACATAGAGGTTAAGGACTACATGAATAAAGGACAGGGAGAAAGGGAGACAAAACACAAGAAGAATGAAGTCAAGCAGACGAGTTTGGATTAATAAATAGCACGACTATTCCAAAATAAGACTAAGCGGGTTTATATATTGACACACAGAAAGCCCTGCTTAAAGACTATCCAAGTCACTGGACGTGTTGCAAGGAACACTTGCGTGTAATAGTAAGGCATTACACCAGGTGTCTATGGAGATTCTCAGTCATCCAGGTCAAGGTTGTCCCAAAGGTGCTTTTTCAAGAGGCAACTGGACTTTTTGGTTTTTCTTTGAAGACATTTCGCTTCTCATCCAAGAAGTTGTTTCAACTGTTCTTCAAAAGCTGAAAAAGCTTCTCGGATGAGAAGCGAAACCTCTTCAGAAGCTGAAGAAGCTTCTTGGATGAGAAGCGAAACCTCTTCAAAGAAAAACCAGAAAATCCAGTTGCCTCTCGAAAAAGCACCTTTGGGACCATTATTTTATTTGATTGATTAACTGATTGATTAATTAGCCTTGGGGTCATATCAAAGTGCAGAGTTCCAGAAACAAATTATTACTAAAATTTGATAAAAGCAATTTAAAATGGAATTGGATAAAAATACAATTTAAAATGAAATTGGAATAAAATACAGTCTAAAATGAAACTGGAATAAAATGCCATAATTTAAGATATAGATAAAATACGATAAAATTATTATTTCGCCAACTCATAAACTTGCACCAAAGCAAGCTGTGAGATCTCGCCCAATGTAATGGTGGTGGTAGGCTCAGGTCTTCTCCCATGTTTGAGAAGTTCAGAGCAAAAGTCTCCAGGGTCAAGCTTTCTCTTCGCCAGGGAAGACTAAAAGTTCATCCTATGGAATGTGAGGATTTCTAATTTTTTTTTAGCTTTGGCTTCCCTTTGCCAACGAATATAAACGATCAGAATCTAATCAACTAATCTGTGTGTCAATATATACACCTCATATTCAGGTACAGGAATTGCCAAACATAAAGCTTAAAGCACAGTGACGATAATAATGGGAGATGAATATGGCAGGAATCATTTTCAAGGAGAGGCAAAAATAAAAGACAATTAGAACCAAAACTGCTCCAAGCTGGTAAGGAACATGACCAATTGCTGTAGGAAGTTAAGCAGTGAGGAAGATAATTAAGCTAACCTCATTTCTGGCACAGGGTTGAGCAGGATAATGAGTGTTTAAGCATCCCAAGAAAGCCTATAAAATGTTAGCAAATGGAGGAATAGCAAAATTGGAGGCCTAGAGCGGCCTAGACTTTAAGACCTGTGGACTTCAACTCCCAGAATTCCCCAGCCAGCGATGCTGGCTGGGGAATTCTGGGAGTTGAAGTCCACACATCTTAAAGCGGCCAAGGTTGGAAAACCTTGGGCTAGAAGAGAAGCAGATCTTTTTGAGGTTCTGAGGACCACGACACTGGGATTCACCACTCCATCGCTGGAGGCTTTTGAAAAGAGATCGGACAACCATTTGTCCGAATGTTACAGGGTTTCCTGTTTCTGCAGGTGGTTGGACTAGAAGACCTCCAAGGTTCCTCCCAGCTCCGTTATTCTCTCTCTGAGCTTGGTGGTTTTCTTGCAGACCCAATTAGGTAACATCATCAGTGCTAGAAGGGAAAAAGGTTCACGCAGTGGAGAAGAAGGGGCAGAGAAAGAGGACTGTGGGGTCCTTGGTGCTCTCTGAGCTTGGGGGTGTTCTGGCAGATGTTTCATGACCCAACTAGGTAACGCCATCAGCGCAAGGGTCATGAAACATCTGCATGAAGACCACCAAGCTCGGAGAGCATCCAGGACCTCTCAACATGGGCCTTTCCTCGTCAGGACAAACCGCCCTGCGAAGGCCAAAGACAGATGCCCACCTTTGCATGTTCGGCTTCCTTCTTCAATTCCTTCGCCTGTTGCTCTAACTCGCTGTTGGCCTTCTGGGTCTTTGTGAGCAGCTGCTCCTTCTTCTGGAGCTCCCGCTGGAGTTCCTTGAGGGCTTCTTCATGCCGGGCACCCATTTCCGATTGCATTTTCTCACTGGCGGCTTGGAGGTGCTTCTGCTCCTCTTGGTGAGCTGCTATCTTCTTCTCCTGCAAAAAAACAGGCAGAGGAACATTGGGTTGGAGGCAGGAGTTTCCCCTCCCTGTTTTATAAGCCTCAGAGCAGGGGTATCAAACTCAAGGCCTGGGTGGGGGGGGGTGGATTTGGCCCTCGGGATGCTTAGATCTGGCCTGCAGGGTTGCCCTGGAAGCAGCGAAGAACCGGCCTGCAGTGCATCTGCCAGGGAAAACGGAGCTCGGAAGGACTGCTTGCGGCTCTCTCGAGCTCCATTTTCGCTGGCAGAGGATTGCAGGAGGCTGTCGCAGCCGAAAACGGAGCTCGGGAGGGCTGCATGACTCTGGCAGAGGGTTGCAGCAGGCAGTAGCAGCTGACACGGAGCTCAGGAACCTGTTTTTGCTGGCAGAGCGCTTGGGCCACCACAGGTGCCCCTGACATGAGTGACATCGAGCTGGCCACGCGCCCCCCCTCGGCCCCCCAAGGTCAAACACAACCCTGATGCGGCCCTCAATGAAATCGGGTTTGACACTCGTGCCATAGAGCGTTTCGGATCCACTTCGGTTGAATGTCTATGGAGATTCTTAATCCTCCAGGTCATGATTGTCCCAAAGGAGCTTCCCCAACCCCCCCCCCCCCCCACCTCCAAACTGGACTTTCTTGGTTGTTTTTCCTTGGAAATGTTTTGCTTCTCATCCAGGAAGCTTCTTGGATGAGAAGCGAAAGTGTTTTCAAAGGAAAAGAAATCAAGAAAGTCCCATTGCCTTTTAGAAGAAGAAAAAAAAAAAGCATCTTTCGGATGTTGATTTAGGTCGGAAAATCAGGTTGGTCACACAATGACTTGCTTTACAGCCATCATGGCTTACAACCGGTCGTAAGTCGAGGGTTACTTCTACCCAGCTTTGCATCTGTAAGCAAGACTGTGTTAAACTTCTAAGGATTTCTCAATGACCTGGATTTTGATTCTTTGGGGAAATCTCTCCCCTCCGCCCTAAGAGCCCCCCAGCCTCCTGCCCCCCCCTCCCTCAGCTCTTACCAGGCTGCCTAATTTATTCTTCATTTTCTGCTGTTCCTCCTGATGTCGCGCAAGTGTCTCTTCCTGCTTCTTTTCAGCCTGACGGGCTGCCTGCTCCAAATTCTCCTGCAACTGAGCCATTCCCGTATTGGCCTTGGTGAGCTGGACCTGAAGCTCTTCCACCTGCCTAAAATTGACAACGAGGGTCAGGGTGACAATCCCAGTGGGTGGGTTAGAGAATACGCGAGCTTAGATGATGGTGAATTCTCTTCCAAGGTCTGCATTTTACGGGCAAGATTTGGACTTCGTTCTTTCATCTAGAGCAGTGTTTCTCAACCTTGGTAGCTTGAAGATGGGTGGACTTCAACTCCCAGAATCCCCCAGCCAGCAGCGCTGGCTGGGGGATTCTGGGAGTTGATGTCCACCCATCTTCAAGCTTCCAAAGTTGAGAAACACTGCTCTAGACCAACATGGGGAAGATGTACAGATGTCAACTTTCCAATGTGTGGACTTCAATTCCCGTAAGTCCAAGATGCATGGAATTCAACTCCCATAATTCTAAGATCTATGGACTTCAATTCCCATAATTCCAAGATGTCTGGAATTCAACTCCCATAATTCTAAGATGTATGGACTTCAATTCCCATAATTCCAAGATGTCTGGACTTCAATTCCCATAATTCTAAGATGTATGGACTTTACTTCCCATAATTCCAAGATGTCTGGAATTGAACTCCCATAATTCTAAGATGTATGGACTTCAATTCCCAGAATTCTCCAGCCAGCATGGTGGAAGATGCATGGACTTCAACTCCCATAATTCTAAGATGTATGGACTTCAACTCCCAGAATTCTAACGTGTGGACTTCAACTTCCGGAATTGCTGGCTGGGGAATTCTGGGAGTTGAAGTCCACACATCTTAGAGCAGCCAATGTTGAGAAACCGATGCTCAGAGTATTTATTCAAGAGCTGGAGACCATATAAAAGAAGCAGAACTGACAAATTATTTTTTGGTTTGCAAAAGAAAAAATATAGTTAAAAAAAATATGGAAGATCTCCCCTTGTTATTTATCCTAGGGAGCAAAAGGGGAAATGGATTTACTTCTCTTTGAGTCGTAGGGCATCGTTCATTTTGGTTAGCTGGGAAGAGCTGTCGCCCGAAGACTTCATGATTTCCGCCACCTCATTTTCAAGCTTGGCTTTGGCCTCCACAAGCTGCTGCTCTCGGATTTCTCGTTCTTTTAGCGATTTCTCCATGGCTAAACAAATAGACAAGAAACACAGGTGGTTTTTTTTTTTTACAAAGATACCCTCCTTCCCACAAGAATAGAGGGTAAAAGGGAGGGAACTGGCAGAGATGGCGAAAGGGGCTGTTTTAAATAAAGAATTTATCTAGTTTTGTTGGCCGAAGAGGTTACAGAAAAAAATGCTTTGATGATCCCAGCAGAGCCACGCGAGCATCAGAGGCTTTTTTTTTTTTTTAATTTTAAAAGCATTTTTTCAGCTGAAGAGGTTGTAGAAAAAATGCTTTTAAAAGTAAAAAAAACTTTTTACTTTTAAAAGCAGGTGTAAGCGAGCAGCGACCGGGCCGGGGACTGGTTGGGGACGTGGCCAGCCAATGCTATTACCGGTTCTCCGAACTACTACAAATTTTTACTACCGGTTCTTGTGAACCGGTGTGAACCGGGAGCCACCCACCACTGCTGCAAGTGTGTGCCAATGTGCGACTGTAGTGGAAAAAAAATACTGCGGTTTTTTCTTACCTGTTAAATGAGATCTCAGCTGATCGAGTTCGCTTGACAGCTGTGTAAACTGGAGCTCTTTTTGGTTTAGTTTTTCAAGAGTTTCTAAAAAGGAAGAAAATACAAGGCTAGTCAAGAGTTCGGTCCAGCTCCTTAAAGAGAATTTTTTTCTCAAATTGAGCAAGCTGTTTATTATTTTTAAAAAAAGAAGAAGAAAAGATTCCATCCCTTCTTCCTCCTGCCCCATCTTAAAAAATATTAAGGTTGCATTCATGAGATACCTACCTTGCATAGATTTTTGTACAATTTTGGCCTCGTCAGCACCCTTAGTGAACTTTTCTTTCTAGAAAACAAGAGTGAGAAGTACATTTGGCTGAACAGAGCAACATAACCGCACTGACCCGCACTACATCTTGAGATGCAAACGGCCGAAAGCAACTTTAAGCCAGGATCAGAAAAAAAAGCAAATTTCAATTCTTTGCAACATTTGGCTAGTCTTTAAGGATTAAAGCAAGCCTAAGAACATTGTTTGATAACTGCAAATCTCCCAGACTTCTTTTCTGAAGGTGACTGGGGGGGAAAAATGTTGTTTGTACAGGTCATCCTCAACTTATGACCGTTATCGAACCCAGAAATTCTGTCCTAAGTCGTGACCCACATGACTGAAACTGATTTTATGGTATTTTTTTTTGCGGTGGTTTTTAAGCAAACACGTATTCCTCTCCTTTTCCCTTTCTTCTCTCTCTTCCTCCCTTCTCCTCTCTCCTTCCTACCTGTCCCTCTACTCCTCTCTCCCTTCCCTCTCTGTTGTTGTGTCCATTTGCCTTGGAGTTCTGCTTGTTATGGGTGTATTACTTGGAACCTTGACATTAAACTGACTCCGACACCCGTCAGTTGACTAAATTGTGTGCAGGCAGACTGACACTGCTCATTGCAAAGTCTCCTGTTCAAACTTTTGGCTGGCTGCATGGTTTCCTAGACTTCCAGCAACTACTCATGCAATGCAACAATGCGTTTTGTCCCAGGGTGCTCTGATCACACCACTGCAAAAGTGGCTTTTTTTTTTTGGACCGTCTTACCTTAAAAGAACTAAAAGCCTCTGAAACAGGGTAGCTGAGAAGCTGCCAACTTCCCCCTCAAAGCCCTGAAGCAAAGCTCTGGAGTGGATCGGCCCCATTGCCCGGCGGTTACTCACCAGGTCCTCCAGCTCTTTTTCCAAAGAATCTTTAAGTTGGTTGACTGTGCCCAAGTGATGCTCAAGATCAAGCAGCTTTTTCTCCCTTGCTTGCAGTTCTTTGACTAGACTAGCAGCCTAGCCAGGTGGACCAGGGGTGGATGTAAAAATGAAAAGTTACCCAAAAGGAAAACAGAAAAGCAAACCGAGGCGAGTTGGACAAGTAAAATGCGAGCCAAAACAAACACATTGAGGAACAGAAAAGGAAGGGAAGGGGTTAATGCACTGGGATGGCTTTCAGACATGAATGACACTGATGGCATCTGGAGAACTTTAGGAAGAGACCAACCGCTAACAGGGATCTGGATTTTTTTTTTAATTCTAGGCTCCGTTTCTAAGTTCTGAAACCCATAACTTGCTTTGAAGGAAGGACTAGGCTTCCTGAATTGAAAGAGAGGCATCTGATTGTCTTCTCCTCAAAGTGAAGATGACAAATATGAAGCTTGAAGCTTAAGGTAAAGGTTTCCCTTGCACATATGTGCTAGGGGGCGGTGCTCATCATCATTTCAAAGCCAGTGCTGTCCGAAGACGTCTCCGTGATCATGTGGCCAGCATGACTCAACACCAAAGGCGCATGGAACGCTGTTCCCTTCCCACCAAAGGTGGTCCCTATTTTTCTACTTGCATTTTTTTTTACCTGCTTTCGAACTGCTAGGTTGGCAGAAGCTGGGACAAGTCACGGGAGCTCACCCCATTATGCAACACCAGGGATTCGAACCGCTGAACTGCCGACCTTTCGATTGACAAGTTCAGCATCTTAGCCACTGAGCCACCACGTCCCTAATGCTTGAAGCTTACTGTGCCTTTTAGCCCTACGGTATCAGAGGGAAAATTCAGACCCACCTTTTTAGTTTGAATTTCAGATTTGGAATTATGCTCAATATCAAGGCTCTCCCAACTTGGCAACTTTAAGACTTATGGACTTCAAGTCTACGCTGACTGGGGAATTCTGGGAATTGAAGTCCACAAGTCTTAATGTTGCCAAGTTGGGAGACCCCTGCTCAATATTATCCCACAATCAAGATGTCACCCTAAACAGTCTTCCATAGAAGTTAAAACTGAAGACCCATTTCAACCAAAATCTTTCATCTACACATGGATAATTAAAGATCAAATTCTATAAATTTATCTAAATTCCAATTAAAACCCCACCAGATTGATGGACAACCCCACATCTTGTAGCAAATTCCATTATGGAAGGATTATACTGCTTTAAATATTTACTGCTGTCCTCCCGTAGATAAAACACCTATTTTAGGGATCTATTAATTCATTCAGAAAGCTCGAAATAAGTTTTCAAATGTGTAAACAATAGAACTCCTCAACTCAACACAAATCAATGGAATGAATAGAAAAACAAAAGACAAACATTAAAGCAAAATGACACAAAATGGATGTTGGTACAAACCTGGCTACTTTCATTATTTCTGTCATTTTCTAAACTCTGTATCTTTTTTTTGGCGGCTTCGTGTTCCTCACCGAGCTTCTCCAACTCCAGTTTACCTTCAGAAAGGGCCACCTGAAGGCCATCCAGGTTCACGAGCTTTGCTTCAGCAGCTTTGATCTTTGCTTTAAAGCTATCAATGGTCTTGCTTTGCTCCACACACTTCTCCTGGATGCCTTCTAACTCCTTTACCTTTGTTTCGGATTCATGCAACTTGTTAAGAGTGTCCTCCATTTCCACCAGGTGCTGATCTTCCGCGCTTTCCAGCTGGGTCTTCAGCACTTCCAAACTTCTCTCCTTCTCTTCCGTGACCTCCAGCAGCTTGCTCTTCAGGGCTTCGATCTCCTTCACAAGACCCAGCCTCTCGCTCTCTTGCTTCATCTTCAAGTTAGACGCTTCGTTCTGATGATGCTCTCTCATCCTCTCCACCTCCACCTTCAGCTCTGCAAACTCCGCTGCCTGGATCCCGGCTCCTTTGCTGAAAGAGGTCTTCAGATCTTCCATCGCTTGCTGATGAGAAGCAATAGCAGATTCCAGCTTAGATTTCCACAATTCAATCACCTCTAAATTCTCTTTGTGGGCCGTGCCCAGTTTGGCTTTCAAGGAGTTGTTCTCTTTCGCCATCTTTTCGTTGGAGGACAACAAGGTCTTGATTTCCTTCTGGAAGGATTCTTCACTGACCCCAAGTTTGTCCCGCAGGGACTTCAACTCCTCCTGATGTTCCTTGTTCACCGATGCGATCTTCTCTTGCAGAGCGCTGATTTCCTGCAGCAGCGAGAGAGATGTGTCCACGTTGCTGGTCACTTTACTGGACTCCAATCTTGACCGGAGCTCAGCGACTTCCTTCTCCCGCAATACTAGATCTCGTTCCAGTTCCATGATTCGAGATTTTTCAGAGACAGTGGCGACCTACGAAAAAAACAGCATTAAAAAAAGAGGAGAGAATATTATAAAAGAACGCATTAAAAGGGGCACTAAGGTGATCTAAATACTTCGGTACTAACGTGACGTCTTCAGTTCTTCAAAAGAGGCCTCATACTGATCATCTACGTTTCCCTATTTTTAGGATGCTGTTAGCGGAATCCCACGCATCATTATAAAATAACAACTTTCAACTCACACAGAATGTTATTTGCTTTTTATTTAAAGCAAACATCTTCTTGTGCACTCAGAAGTAAATCTTGATTCTAAGAGAAAGGTCGATCATCAGAAATTAGTGATAAGATAAGGGGGCTATTAAGGTTAAAAGCTTACAGCTGCAACTTGCACATGATTACAAGTTTGTAGAACACCTTTAAGGGTTCCTTAAAAAGTGAAACTCTTAACGAAATGTTAGTTCCACTGCTGCAGAAAATTGAGAGTCATGAAATTTCAACCCGTCTCCAAACCAGTTCCATGAACAATTACTTTCTTCACACGACTTAGAACATAAAATAATAAGAGTTGGAAGGGACCTTGGAGGTCTTCTGGTCCAACCCTCTGCTTGAGCAGGAGACCTTCCATCTTTTCAGACAAATGGTTGTCCAGTCCCTTTTGGAAGACTTCCAGACCTTCAAATTCAATCAGGAAGCTAAGACGGTCTTCACCGTATAGATGAAGGACAACTGAATGTTCATCAGCTCCTGAAGTTTGGTTACCTTACTCTTGAGGTTCTGGCATCTCTTAGGCTTGTTTTACATTTATTACTCTTTGCTCCCTTCTGTGAAATTATTTTACTGGGACTTCACAACAGCTGAAAGCTAGTCCACAAAGAGGGATTTTAAGTTTAGCAAGTCTGAATGTTTATAGAGACATAGGAAGGCAAAATCAAGTTGTAGCAACAAAAGAGAATATTGGTAGCTCAGAGTTGAACGGCGGGGTCCTTGGTAGCCTCTGATGGACCCCTCAAGTGGTAAGGTTTCCAAAATACAACCAGCCATTTAGCTCCAACGTCATAAACCTTCCCCACGGAAAACTCTCAGATCTCTTTCACACAGATACGCACACACCCCACGGCCACCTTTGATGGAAACATAGTGAAGTCCATTACCCTAGTGTCTTCTAACTCCCTCTGGAGTTTGCCAGCTTTGGTTTTTTCAAAGAGAAGACTCTGCTCAAGTTCCTTAAGGCGGGCATGTTCCAGTTTGGTCTGCGTCTGTTAGTAAAAAGGGAAAGGAAGAGAACACAACAGTGCCACCATCACATGCCAGCATGAGAAGAAAGAGGAGCGACATGCAGGAGGTGCAACCGGCTGTCTTCTACCAGTGAGGAGCAGCAGAAGATGGGAGGGTGGGTGGTTGGGTGAAAGAAGAAGGGAGAGGGTGACAAAAATGGAGGGGAAAAAATGAACCAGGTGAAAGACGGACTCGGAAGGTGAAACTCAGGGCTGACGTGCCGAGAGTCAAAGGGTGGATGTACGAAGGAGCACAACACACACAAACAAAAAGCGACAAAACCATGCAGCCAAAGTTACTGATTGGCATGACGTTTATCAACACAAATTAGGAAAAGTTAATGCTCTGTCAGTCACGGTTTATGCTCCTGGTGGGTTCTCTCTAGAAGAGGACTTGTTTTTCTGGGTGGGGGGCGGGGCAGGAACAGACTCAGTGACTATGTTGGAGGAGGATAAGTTTTAGGGAAAGGTGAAGAGGGGCCTCTTCTGAGTAAGGGGAGCATTTTGAGAAAAGTCCCTGTCAGGATCAGAGCTCATGAGGGTTGTCAAACCTTCTCGCTGAAGGTCTTCAAGGAGAAGCTGGCAAGCCAGATGTTGGGGATGACATGGTTCTTGAGTGTTGAACCAGGAGTTACATTGGATGACCACAACATGAACCAGGGGAAGGTTCCTTCTCAGCCCAACCTTCTTCACACAACTCTTGGATGATAACAGCTCAACTACACTGAGTAGATTCCCCTCAAAAGCTTTCCTAGAAGTTTCTCGACAATGTTTTAATCTTTCACAGGAGGGATGATTGAAAGGAAGCCCAACAAATTGGAGCAAAGCTTCCTCAGCGTCAACAGCTGAAACATGATCCAGACTTGGAAAAGGACACCAGGCAATCCGAGAGCTCTAAACACAAATATCACTGACGCGGATGAAGCAGAAGCCCTCTTGGGTCCATCAAGGACTTCAGAAGAGGTGCAAGACCACTTCGCTGACTCCATCGCGTTAAATCAAGGGCATCCTTTAGGTTACAAATCCAAACTCTTAAGGGTCCTCAAAGTCAAAGAGGAATCCCCCTCTTCTACATTGCAGGTCATTACAATGATCCTTGAACTACATCCTTCTCTAATCGGATCCATTGTTGAGCATAAGGTATTTCACTAGAACATCTTGTTGCTGAACAGGTTGGGAAGATAAAGGGAGTAACACAAAAGCGACACCCCAAATTTAATTGGCTCTTCATCCTTCTACTCCAGCACACAAGATGGATTGAAGAAAGGGAGCAATGTATTAAATGGTTACTATCCTATTTTTGCTAACAAAACCCTGAAAAAGATAGATAACTTGGTGGTCTCCGGCCCGCATGGCCTGTGGATTAGGAATTACGGGAAGTTGTAATCCAGAAGAACTGGAGTTACTACTTGATAAGACCTTGCTCCAATCAATGAAGAATGGTACAGGTGTTCGTGGCCTTGAGTATTCTTCAAACCTAGCAGGTTTCTTTTAGATGTCACAAGACCCTTGTTTTCTCCCAAGAGTTGGCAATTGGATTAAAACGGGAGGGGGGAGGGGTCAGAAAAGTGGACTGTAATCTTCTTTGCAAACGCTCAATTAAACCAATATTCAAATGCAAAGGGTTCCATTTGGGAGGGGACACACACATAAAAAAAAGACAGCGTACATATACCCTGCTTAGAAAAAATTTGGGTGCAGAAAGAAAAGCATTCACAAAAAGAACGCCACATGCAGATTTCATTCAGCTACGCCACTACCTTGATTTAAGAAGAGCACCACAAAAAAATAAATTTAAAAAAATCACAATATTTGACTGTGCAGTCAGAACGCACAAGGCCACATGGCAAGACAGAAGTGCCAGCTTGAGGATTTGATTCTGCACAGGGGGGGAAAAAGCAGACGGAGCCCTCCAGAAATCTTCTTGGAAACAAGACGGACTTTTTTTATATGTAGGAAAAGAGATGGGGTCTAAAATGTCCTTCAGTTCTCCCTAGGAGTCACAGTACACACACGTGCAACGCACAATACAAGGGACGTATAGTATAAAACATTCTGTAAAAGCGAAGATCTTTCACAAAACCTCTGGAAAACAAAGTTATGGGGGTGGGGGAAATGAAGAAAAATAACCTTTCTCCCATCCTGATTTCTCACTTTCTCTTATTAATTTATGGAATGGAATCCACGCTAGGAAATCACCCAACTTGGCCTGGATTTTGGTCGATCAGCCAATTCAAGGTTTTGAAGCAAATCTCTCCAGCCAAGTTTCTTAGAAGATGCTTATAAGGTTTAAACATGAAGGAGGACACCGTGCTACGTTTGAAGGTTTTAGGAATCCTGCTTCCCTCCTCATCTTCTGCTTCCGGTCAAGGTCCTAACATTTTTAAAACTTACAAGGGTTCTTCAATTCCATGCAGGCACAGAGGGCAACGGATGTCCCGAGAACAATCTGCGTTGTTAGTGGTTAAAAGAGCACCATCGACAAACGCTTTATGGGGGAAGAATCGGGGGTTAAAGACCGGGAGAAGGGAAGGCAGGCGTGTTTCCACACATTCAGAGGTCCTCTTACATTTTTTTCAGGGTCTTCAGAAATGTCTCTCTTTGGCTATCAGCAAAAATTAAGACAAAGATGAGTTCAGCGGAACATTCAACGTGAAGGTTCAAAATACAAGTTTTTTTTAAAAAAATGAAGCAAACCACCTGGCGAGTTGAGACCGGGGGGGGGGGGGGGGGATTTACACCGCTAGCAGCTCTCAATCAAATGTAAATTATTGGTCCGGCTTGGTAGGTTGCAGTGCTCACAGGTGTTCCACAAAAGGACAATGATATATAGCGCCTGCCATAAATGTTTGTGTCCTTGTGGCTGCAGACTGCCTGTGCACACATAAGTGAGTGTGATGGGCAGGGCAAGCAGTGTGATTTCTAATCAAGTCATTGTGTGAAATGACCTGAATGTGCAAGTTTGGGACCAGTGTGTAGGCCTTGGATCTTCTCATGGACCTAATTTTTGAAACTTCTCAACGGTCTAATGGGCATGTGTTCCACAAGGATGACATGGTGAGTTCTTTGTGGTGAAGGAGAAAGATTTAACGATTCTGACGTTCATGAACCAGCCGTCTTAGGGATACAGAAGACCTGAGCACAGGTTGCCCTCCTTCAGCGACGGGGCAAGCAGTCGCTAAACGAAACCATGATTGTGCATATGACCTGACGTCAGCATTCCTTCACTTCACAGACCTGCGAGGATTGGTTGCAAAGTTGCTTTTTCATCACCGTCCTAACTGCAAACAGTCGGTAAACGGGGCACCCGCTAAACAAGGGCTACCTGTATGTACTGTACCTCAAACTAATAATAACAACAATATACAGTTTTTCAGTTTAATGATCACAGGCACACACACACACACACGAACAGAAATAGACAAAAGAACCACAGGCTGAAAATGAGCATTCCTTGAAAAGTCCAGATAAAAATGGATGGGCGGAGAACATAAAAGTAGAACTAAAGGTGATATTAATATGAAATATTAAGTTCAAGCCTCCTGCTTTCAGTCTGAATATTATTTGCAGCTCAAGCATGTCAGCTTCCAACTTTTGCATGATACATGAGATTAGGAAAAAAGCATTTACTGAACATCTTTAAAGAGTTTCGTTTTCTGAAAATCAAGCAGCAACGTGCCACAAAGCATGCTAAAGAGGGTGTGAATTTAGCGTCCGACTGTGTGGATTTAGCGTGCAAAAACCAGAAAGGGCTTGTGGGTTTCACTGCTGAAGACCAACTTGCAAAGTGTTGCATAGGCCTGCAATTTTGTGGAAGAAGGCTGGGAACACAGTTCAGATGTTCGTGGGAGCCATCTGACTGCTTTAAACCCTGGTGTTCTTTGAAAGTCTTCCCAAAGAAGGACAAAATGGTATGTTAGCATCAATCTTAGCTCTTGCTGGATTGTGCTGGGGTTCTCAGCCTTCCTTCTAGTATTGATCTTCAGGCCTTCGCTTCGGTAAAGGGGAAGCGACCCACTGCGAGGTTTAAAGCTTTGGCGCCAATTTCCAGTGGGTGGTTTTAACGAATGGTTTCTATTAGGGATTTGGGAAGGCATCCAGAAAGGTTATCGAGCGACACGGAAGCGAAAACACAAGAATGAAAAATGTTACTTACTCACGGCGGAGACAAAAGAATTAGAAAGAAAAAATCTAGTCAAATGTGAGTACACTCAGCTAGCAAAGGTTAAGCCACATCAGGGGTCCTTTCAGACGTGATTAGAAGCCACTGCTTTTCTTTACTCTCTTGGTATACGCGCTTTCTTTTCCGTGTAGCCGGTTTAAGAGAATCCGAGACATGTTTACCTCCAAATCGCCTTTAGTGATCGACTCTTCTTCTACCCGGAACTGGAGATCCTCAACCTTCCTGTGAACAATTTAAAAAACAAAACAAAACAAGGAAGCTTATTTCTCATATTCTGGGGAGAATTAAGAATCATAGCAGAATAATTCTGATTTTTTTTTTTTTTGGGAAGAGATTCGAGATCTTATAAGATTCACATCACATGCCTATAGATAAGATAGTTTCTCTGCCTTCCTTGTGGAAAACAGTTGTAATTCTATCTGGATTGTGTTAAAAGATCCCTCTAGAACAGTGGTGAAATCCAAATATTTTTACTACTTGTTCTGTAGGCATGGCTTGGTGGGCGTGGCAAGGGAAGGATACTGCAAAATCCCCATTCCCACCCTACTTTGGGGCCAGCCAGAGGTGGTATTTGCCTGTTCTCTGAACTGCTCAAAATTTATCCAGAACCTGTCAGAACCTGCTGGATTTCACCCCTGATTTAGGAGGTTAAAAAAAACAGCTGCATGGTCTCTTCTGATTCCCCACAGGATTGAATGCATGGAGCGCAGTTCATTGCTGATTTTTTCCCAGAATCCCCTCCCCGGCCATTCCTGGATTATAATTCCAGCGAAGAAGAGCTATGTTGGCTGGAGAGCTACCTGTACATAATTTTCCCAATTTTTCTGCTTCTTTGTTTTTACCTTTTCTCCTCCTCCAACTGGTTCAGCAATTCTACTTTTTCTCTATCAGCAGCTTCCACCAAGGCTCGCAGCTGGTCCATCTTGGCCTCCATTTCCAGTATTCGCTGAGTAACAGACGTGCAGGTGAGAAAAATGTCTCTTTTAACTTAAATGAAGCTACATAGAACGAGCTACATAGAAGGCGCGCTGCTTCCCCACCCAACTCGAGCTATATGGTTCTCCCAAGGCCTAGCCTTCGTTCCCCCAAATACTACACCCCCTTTCAGCCGAAATTTAACTAAACTCTGGGAACTTTTTAGAGCTCATGGACTGGAGAGAAAGAATGAGCAGTTTATTTAGCAAACGGACTTCCGAAATAAACCAACTTTTGCTAAAATGGTGAAATCTCTCGGGTAAAACAGTCTTGGTAGTATGGAATCTTTTTACTTCCTTAATCTTTTGCACAGAAAAGATTTTGTACAGAAAAGTGGCCAGGAAGGGAATCTGGCTAATAAATGCTTGGCTCCATCCAATCACCCTGAATTAAGGATTTACAGGGTTGTGAAAAGGGAAGGATCTTTTGTACAGAAGAGAGACCTGATCTTCTCCATCTGCCAGCTGAGGTTGGGAAATTCTCAGCTAGGCAGGAAGGAGGAGTCAAGCGGGGAACTAGTCTTGAGTCCTTACGCAGCCGCAAGGGGCAGATAAGTCTGACCCTCCTTAACTTCCACTGTAGCTTATCTGGTTGTTCCCGGGGGAGATTCTTGTAGTATGGGTCGAAGGCAATAAAGTTGCCGGTTTGGACTTGCCAGAGTGGCTTCGAACAGGCTAAACCCCTCGGCTCACCTGATCGTGCCCATCCCGTGCCAAGGCAAGCTGCTGCTCTACCTCCCCAACGTGGCTGGTGGCCTTGGCCACCTCCGCCCTCTCCAAATCCCGCTCGGCCAGGAGCTGTTCAATGTGCTGCTGCTTCTCCTTCAGTGCCTCTTGCAGGGCGGTGGTGCCCGAGATCTTCCGAGCGTACCGAGAGGACGTCTCTGTCAACTACAAGAACGAGAGAGGGAGTTTGAACAGCCCAGCCAGTGCTGGGAAGGTCCAAAAACACACACCGGTGTTGCAAACACTACCGGCGTCTTGAGTTTGGATGGAATCGGTGCAGCTTTGCAGTGGTTGGCCAGTGGATCTGCACAGGGAGGGCCAAACATTCAGCAGGAAAATAAAGATTGTATCTTATGGTTGAAATGAAGGGTCCTTGGTGCTCTCTGAGCTTGGTGCTTCTCTTGTAGATGTTTCATCACCCAACCAGGTCACATCTTCAGTGCTATTGTCCTACCCCTGATGATGTTACCTACTTGGGTCATGAAGAGTCTTCAAGGAAACAGTTATGGCCCGCTAGTGGCCAGCAGAACTGGCAGCAGATTCGGACAGTGAGGGTTAGGGTCATTAGAGGAATGTGGGCCAGTCCTGGAGTCTAGGGAAGGCTCAGACAAGGGCTCTTGAATCGGAGGCAGAGAGGGGGCCAAGGCCGTCTGGTAGTTCTTTGCTGCCTCCGGAGTCTGACATCAGCGAGGCAGAACTACAGTGTCAGCCTGTTCCCAGTGCGCACATGTGCAGAGCTGCCAGGAGACAGGAACAATTAAGGAAACTTAATTAAGGATCGACTTGGGAGTAAGGCTTGGAGATGATTGGCCCTCCCATAAGACATAAAAGAGAAGCGGGACGTGCTTTTTTTCAAGAGGCAACTGGACTTTCTTGTCTTCCCTTGAAGACGTTTCGCTTTTCATCCCAGAAGCTTCTTCAGCTCTGTCACTTCAGCTCCGTACACCCTCAGCTGTGTGTTTCTCAACCTGGGCTACTTTTAAGAGGCACGGACGTCCGCTCCCAGAATTCCCTGTGGCTGGGTAATGATTTAAGCTGCTACGATGATGTAATGCTAGGAATGAGTCAGCAAGGTTTTTGGGCTGATATCACTTTAAGAGCCTATAATAAGAAGAGGCCCTGTTGGGGCGTATTTCTCTCTCTGTGCGTGCTTCCGTACTGTAATTGCTGATTGCTGTTTGTTTGAGGTCTGACTAAAGTACGTGTATGTATATATTCTTTTTTTTTTTTATTTGATTTATATGCCGCCCTTCTCCGGAGACTCAGGGCGGCTTACAATGCGTTAAGCAATTGTATATATTGTTTGTGGATAAAACCACTATTTAAATACAAACCTCTGTTTACTGTATTTACTTCTGGGTTGTCTCAAATCTGACATCCTGGGAGTTGAAGCCCATGCAACTTAAAAGTCGTGAAACACTGAGCTAATCGAAAGAGCATCCCCATTTTAGGAAAAAAAACTAACTTTGCTTCCGTATTCCGTACTTCCACCCTCCTAGTAGTCAAGAAAGGAAGTGAACATACCTGCATAGCAAGACTCTTAATGCAGCATTCGGGAGAATAGGAAACAGAAGAGTTCAAAGAGAAACAAAGGGTAGCTGGCCTCAACCTAAGTGGAGGGAGCCTAGAGCAGATTAGCTGGTTAAGCTATTAAGCGTTCTCTGGCCAGGGCGCTCGCTAAACATAAAAACCGTCCTTCAGTTAAACCCAAGAATCCGCTCCCTTATCCGAGCCACAACCTGGGACCACATGCAGCAAAAACCAAGGGGCCTTGCCAAATTTGGCAGAAGAAGCTACCAGGGGTGTGTTTGTGTGTGAAAGTTTGCAAATTCCCAATTTTAAGCCCTCACTTGACGGGGAATAGCTGCAAGTTTTCCTGCAGGTGATTCAAGATTCAGCCATTTATGTTTCAGGTTAAGCATTAATATACGGTGAGTACAAAGTTAGGGTAATAAAATATACAATTTGCAAGGCGGCGAGGGATTGTCAGATATGTGTATGGTTCACAACTGAAGAGTAAAGAAAGAGGCCTTTTTTTGGTGTAAGACATTCCTTCCATTTAGATAATACAGGTAGTCCTTAGATTACAACAGTTCATTCAAAGTTACAACGGCACTGGAACAAGTGACTTACGACCGTTTCCCACACTTATGTCCGTGGCAGCATCCCCCGCGGTCACATGATCAAAATTTGGACACTTGGCAACCAACTTGTATTTATGACAGTCCCAGGGTCAGTGTCCCAGTTTTGCGACCTTCTGATAAGTGAAGTCAATGGAGAAGCTAGATTCGCTTAACAACCGGGTTACTAATTTAACAACTTAACAATTCTGTCAAGGAAGTTTGTAAAATGGAGCAAAATTCACTTAGCAAATATCTTGCTTAGCAACAGAAATTTTGGGTTCATTTGTGGTCGTAAGACAAGGACTACCTGTACGTTGGTCAGGTGAATTTAACCATATTTTTGAAGCCAAAACCACTAATGTTCAAAATCAGCATGTGAGTATAAAAAATTAAAATTACCCAGCCACCATCCCTTCCACCTCTCATATATATATATATATATGCACATTTAAGCATACATAAGCATATTTGTGTTTTTGTCTTCAATTGACAGAGAAATGTAAACCCATAGTACAGTTTGAAAAATGCAACCCCATGCAGCTTTATTCAGTCTCCCTGTATGTATGTATGTATGTATATATATATTTTCTCAGGTTTTCGCGGGTGTTTGTATGTAGGTCTTTGGTTATTCGGGTCTTCTCCCACGTAAAATTGGAAGTGTCTTGGTGACGTTTCGACGAAGTCTCATTCGTCATCTTCAGGCTGGTGTTCTCGGCTTCGTGCTTCCAGGAGCAATGTGAGATCGCAGCTGTCTCTTCCTTTTGGAAGAGAGAGGAGAGAGAAAGGAAGAGACAGCTGCGATCTCACATTGCTCCTGGAAGCACGAAGCCGAGAACACCAGCCTGAAGATGACGAATGAGACTTCGTCGAAACGTCGCCAAGACACTTCCAATTTTATGTGGGAGAAGACCCGAATAACCAAAGACACACACACACACACACACACATACATATATATATATATATATTAAAAATCAGTGGTTTCAGTGGGATGCCTTTTTAACTCAGGGCTTCTGGATTTTCCACCCTCATTTTAACGTAGGATGCTGTCTGAGAATACCACTGCAGGCATGCACACATCTGCAAATACAGATTTACTGCAGGCGTATAATTGCAGGTATATCTATGTCTCTATGTGTTTGCATGCAGAAATATTACTCCATGCGTGTGGCAGATTGTAAGCCAGATCCCCTTCGCTTAACAAACCAAAACATAACCTCTCTCTTATTTTATTATTTTTTAAAACCGTGGTTAGTTTGGATTAAAGGTTAGGCTAACGGCTTAAACACAAACGCTTCTATTCCACAGGGCTAGCCAAGTTTTTTTTCATGCATGCTTTCAGAGATCGGCACCATTGTAAAAAGGCAAACAGGCAGTGCTAAACGGCCAAAATGAGCAGTGCAAATGCGTGTCTGTGGAGACCCACAAAAAAAGGGGTCTGCTCTAGAGTTGTCAAGCACGCAATACGAAAAGAAACTTACTAGTCCCGCACGGCTCGGCTTGCTGCTTACAGAAGAGGCCACCGAGCTCAGAGAACTGAGGGACGAGGCGCTGGGGCTGCGTTTCAGACTGGTGGGCGTTGGGAGGGCTTTCCGGACGGCGGGCTTGGCTTTGGCCGGAGTGGTGGATGGGAAGCCGATTTTGGTCACTTTATGCACTGGAGCAAAGAGGCCGTATTTGGACTGGCACTGGAAGTACCTGAGAGGGAGGGAAGGTGAGAGAGACCCAACCATGAAAACAGCCCACAGAGAAAAATCCTGCGTAGACAAACTGACCTAACCCTGGCTTTAGACCGAGGCATTGATGCTTCGTGTCGGAAGGAGAGACACATTAGTAAATTATAAGCCTATTTGAAGAAAGGGTAGTGTTATTTATGGATTATTGTCCCCCTCGTGTTTGATCTTTGTCCGTTTGTGGGAGATTTAGTAAAGAGGCTTTAGTTTGTAGTAGTGTGGTGGACTTCAACTCCCAGAATTCCCTAGCCAGCCATGCTGCCTAGGGAATTCTGGGAATTGAAGTCCATTTGTCTTCAAGTTGCCATTGGTTAAAAAACACTGGGGAATTCTGGGAGCTGAAGTCCACATGTCTTCAAAGAATCAAGCTTGAGAAAAACTGCTTTATGCTATGGAAATAGAGATTTTAGGGTGTCTATACAAGTCAGACAATCCAGAAAATGAGCTCGGTGCCTTCTTTTTTCAGGGATTTCTCGTGTCTTATGAGATAAATATTTTTTTTTAAAAGAAAACTTTCCTCCACAAGAGGAAGGAAAGGATGCAACATGCATGGACATGGGCAATTAGACCTGTTTTTGCAACAGGAGTATAACAAGGGTCCTGAAACTTGTGGGCTCCCTTTCTTTGTGCTACCCTGTTTCCCCCAAAATAAGACATCCCCTGATAATAAGCCCAATCAGGCTTTTGAGTGCATGGCAATAAGGCCAAGCGCTTATTTCAGGGATCAAAAAAATATAAGACAGGGTCTTATTTTTGGGGAAACACGGTATAACCAAAACGCCAGAGGAATTTTCTCACGGTCACCATTTTTCACGATCCTCCTGCTTCGGAAAATAGGAGGCAGAAACACCCAAAGAGGAACCCAGAGATACTATAGCCCCCTCCCCAAAATGAAATCAATGAAACGGAGAATGGAAACGCAGTCAGGGCTGATCTGAAAGCAGGCTATCCCGATTCTCAGCCGGATGGGACTTTACCTTGTTCCAGCAACGGCTCCATCGTTCTTGCCCAGGGGCTCGTCCAACTCAACGCCGCACCACTCCCCCTTGGCGAAATCCGTCTCCCCCAAAAAACGCACCACGCCGGCTTTCGTTCCCCCCACCTAGCAAGAAAGAAAGAAAGAGAGAGAGAGAGAAAGAAAGAAAAAGAGAAAGAAAAAGAGAGAAAGAGAAAGATAAAAAGAAAGTTAAAAAAAAAAAGAAATTTGAAAAGAAAAAGTTGAAAAGAATTTTGCACCATCTTCTTTAAAAAATATCCTCCAGCTAAATTAGAACTAAAACTAAAATCGGCGCTCCTACCGTTACGTTTTTCTGCTCACCAGGCCGAAACCTCGCCAAAAATAAAGACCACAAACTTCAGCCAATTCTAATAAAAGACCAAACCTAAAATAATAACTGGCTCTTCAGGATTTCCTCTTCCGCATGAATTAAAAGTTATTTTGGAAATTTGTTTGCTTTGGCCCGTAACATGACCGGCTACGTTTGCCAAAAAACGGTTCAGATGGTTTAACCTTGATAGGAGACCAAGTGAGGAAATGATGACATTAAAACCAAAAGCGTGAAGCTTATTTTATTATTTATTTGGTAGTTTGGATCTTTCTTTGCTTCCAGCATAAAGCCACAAGCACAGATGGATTCAGTTGTGGGTTCCACTTACCTTTGGAATCGGGCACGGCGCTTCTGCCCACCACTGGACGGATTCACATAACCCTTATATCTATGTTTCTCCAGCTTGGCAGCTTGAAGATGGGGGGACTTCAACTTCCAGAATTCTCCAGCCAGCCATGCTGGCTGGCTGGGGAATTCTGGGAGTTGAAGTCCCGCCATCTTCAAGTTGCCAAGCTGGAGAAACGCTACTCTATGCAGTTAACTTCAAAAATCATCTGTCCTGGTTCAGCAAAGAGAAAACAAAACCCTTTAATGTTTTGATAATATCTTGCGTGCAGGACGATTTTATCGTCGTTAACCTTGCCAAAAGAATGATCTCACCTTGACTGCCCATTTTTTTACCCACCGTGCCCAAAAAGGCAGCAACCTGTTGGCGCACGAGATTTGCAGACCCAGCAATTTTCACCCTACCTGGAGGCGGCTAAGCTGAACCAACAGATGAAGTCATTCCTTAAGGTGGCTGTCTTTACAGAAACTTAATCTGCTTTTTTAAAAAAAAAAAAAAAAAATTCTGAATGGGTGGATTAAAAATGCTCTTTTCGCTGACTGCAGAAACAGGGTAAAGTGGAGGAGAAAGAGTCATATAATACTCCACCCCAAAATAATTATATTCCAAAATGATGGGCTTCATGCGTCATGCAAGAGAGGTAGTCCTCATCTTAGGACCACAATTGAGCTCAGCATTTCTGTTGCTAAGCGAGACATTTGTTAAGTCAGTTTTGCCACAGTTTGTTTAGTGACCGTTCAGAGTTAAAACTCACATAAGTGACTTATGATGTAAGTTTTTCACTCCAAAGCTGCAGCATCCCCAGGGGTCACGTGATAGATCAAAATTCAGACATTTGGCAACTGACTCATATTTATGACGGGGTCATCTGATCCCCTTTTTGGGACCTTCTGACAAGCAAAGTCCATGGGGGGAAGCCAGATTCACTTAGCAACCCTGTTACTAACATAACCACTGCAGCAAGGAAGGTTGTAAAATGGGGCCAAACTCACTTAGCAACCATCTTGCTTAGCAATAAAATTTTTTGGGCTCAATTGTCGTCATAAGGTGAGGGCTACCTGTATAGGAAGACTCAGGAAATAAACTCCGCCAAGCAAAATTCACATTTCCTTCCATTTCCATCTTAAACACGCAAGTACAGAGGGGATTATTTCCTTCCTTTTTTGGAAAAAAACCCCTTTAGTAAATTTACACCTCCCGCTGTCCCGTGTCCCTTCCCCCCCTAGCCCACCCCCCCCAGATGAGGGCATCCTGACCACATGCTGACCACAGCTACCCTGGTGACTTTCACTCACATCCGGAGGGAAAAGTGCTAAAAAAACTGAAAGAGCAGCGCGAGGTTTTGCCAAATCTTTTTTTAGCAAAGCATGACACCACCATGTAACTCAGAAGTGGTGATGCAAAGCCCTTAACGAGCCAAAACAGCTGACTGAGATCACCAGGCGTTTCTATGTTTTTCCCACCCAGACTGGGAAGGGGATGGTAAGTAGAAGAAAGAAGATAAATAAATAAAAAGGATTGCAATATGATTATGGCTAAAAGGATGAATCAAGGTGCACTGGTAAAGTAAAATAAAAACAGAACGTGCTTTCCTTAAAGTGGAGCAGAGAGAAATAAGATTTTTTAAAAAACTTATTTTGTTTACGTTGCACTTTAAAAAAAAAAACCCACTTCCTGATCAGATTAGATAGTTTAACGGCAACTAGAACAGTATTTTTCCAATTTAGCATCTTTAACATGTGTGGACTTCAACTCCCAGAATTCCCCAGCTAGCACTGGGAAAGATGTGTGGACTTCAATTCCCATCATTCTAAGATGTGTGGACTTCAATTCCCATAATTCCCCAGCCAGCCTAGGAGTTGAAGTCCACAAGTCTTAAAATATTCTAAGGTTGACAAATACTGTTCTAGATGCAACACCTTTCAGCCTTCCTTCTCTACAGACTTTAAAAACACAAAATCCAGGACATTTTCAACCATCTCTCCTGCCTGGCCTTCACTGAGCTGAGAAGACAACTTATCCAGCTAGAGATAAGCACGTCTCTTCTTTCCGAAGCAGAGATTTGAAAGACCTCCGTAAATATGGTACTTTGGCTGATGCTCTTGTTCCTGAATTGTCCAAAGGGAGGATTCAGAAGCTACTTTTCCATACAAAATATTCTCTTGTTTTCAAAATACTAACCCAACAGCTAATCATATTTACAATGGTGACGATCGCTCATGGATGAAGAGAACCACAACTGCGCAGCATCTACAAGGATTCTCTGGGATCTCTGCTGACCCGCTAGATCTCCAAGGATCTCTTCCTAAGCAAGATCCCAAGGAAGACAGTGTGGAGATCCCATGGAGAGCTCCGTGTGAGAAGCTGGAGATATCAGAGGACTTTGGGGATCTTGTTGGGGTTGAAGCTCGTTGCATTAAGCCAAAACATCAACAAATCAACACACAACTCCAAAGCAGCAACTTGACAACTTACCAACACTCTGTCTCCCATTTTGAGTTCTCTTTCGCCTTTCTTCAAGGATCCGGCTTCTGAAAGGTTCGAAATGGATTCGCTGGTGGTTTTAGAGAGGTTGCTCGCGTGAGAAACGGGCGTCTCCTTGGTGGCCAGAGGAGACATCTTCTGGGGTATGCCGGAGGGCGGCAGATGGGCTGCTGCTGAAGGAGAAGACACGAGGCTGGCTGCTGAGGTGGACGTGGGCGACGAGGCCCGAGAGGCATTAGATGCCTGGGTCCCGTTGGCTTCATCCTTGGAAACGGCCTTCCGGGCGAGCTTAGAAGGTCTGGTGAAGATGCCCCTCAAGGGCTCACACTGGAAGTATCTCACTCCGGCCACGGAGCCATCGTTCTTGCCAATAGCTTCGTCCAACACGATTCCTGCCCACTGACCCGGAGCAAACTGGGTTTCTCCCAAGAATTGGATGAAGCCGGGTTTATTCCCATTGACCCAAATACGCTCCCCAATTCGGAAGTCGTCCACAAACTCATCTGAACCTTCTGTGGCGGGAGGCTTCTCTGCGGCCGGGGTCTTTTCCGGAGAGGCTGAAACGGAAGGAGGAGAGTGTCACGGATAGGTAGCCATTTTAACAAGAGCTGTCCTCCACTTACGACTGTACTGCCCATGGCAAACCACAGCTTCCCTTAATGATCGCTGCAAAGCGGGTTATAAAATCAAGTCGGTCATGTGACTGACCCGCTTTACGACCATGGTTATCGTTGTAACTCGAGGATTCCCTGTACAAAACTTTTCTTACAGACTTCTGAGGGAAGCTCCCTTGGCATGTCCTCCACAAAGTTAGGAAGCCATGGCAGCCATTCAATGGCTTGGCGTGGCCGAGGGCTCCCAAGGCCTTTTGGACGCATCACCTCTTGGTATCCCATCCTCAGCTAAGCCTCACTCCACCCTTTCCTTGAATCTGCAGATAACAGAAACCAAGCTAGATGGCCAGAGCAACTTCACAGGGGGTCACTGGCATTCAGGGGTGCCCCTCTTTGGATCAACCGAGAGGCAAAGAGAAGGAAGAGAGTGGAGTGCAGGCAGTCCTCCACTTACAACAGTTCATTTAGTGACCATTCAAAGTTACAACAGCATTTAAAAAAAAGTGACTTAGGCCCATTTTTCACACTTACGACCACTGCAGCATCCCCGTGATCAAAATTGAGACGCTTGGCAGCCGACCCACATTTATGACGCCCGCAGCGTCTCAAAGTTACGTTAGCTTTGCAACCTTCTGAGAAGTAAAACCAGCAGGGAAGCCAGATTCGCTTAACCTCGTTAGCGTTACTAACATTAACGGCTGCAGTGATTCGCTTAAGGACTGTGACAAGCAAGGTCGTAAAATGGGGTGAAACTCCCTGAACAAATGTCTCGCTCAGCGACCAAAATCCGGAGCTCAATTATAGGTGTAAATCAAGGACTAGCTGCCTCACACATTAACTAACTTCCTTCTTTTTGCTCTCTCCAGTTTTATCTGCTGCGATTCTCAACCCCCCAGAGCTATTTAAACCACGAAGCCTGTGACAGAAACCTGAGATGACGCGGAGGAGGTCTGTCCCGGCTTCTACCGTCCCCAAGATGATCGTCTTACGGCCTTACCTGCAGCCGCAGGTGCGGCTGTTTTGGCCAGCACGCTTCCCGGTTTGCTGATCTTGCTGGGGGCTTTCAACCCGCTCGGTTTCAACATACTCATGGTCGGCCGGTCTGAAAGCAATCACTATCTTTTCCCAAACATATGGATCGCTCTCTGGCTTGCCTCCGGGTTCAACCTGTCAATCAAGGGCACCGAGAGGAGAGAGACGTTAGTTAACCTCTCAACTGCTCCGAACCGACTTGCAAAGAAATTCTGCTCACCATCCCAGCCTCCTAAGCAAAGGGTGGGGGGGGGGGGGGAAGCATTTTTACAGCCAATGGCACCTGCCAGAAACCCATTCCTATTTTAAAACAAATCTACACTAGTCTTTTCTTTTTCTATCTTTTCCTTTTAATTAAAGAGAATAGGAGGATTTTTTTTTTTTAAGTAAGAGTCTGCTATTTAAAAGGCTGCTTCCCAGAAGCTATTTACTTCTTGGTAAAGATATTAAGTGTGCCAACATTTCTTTTTATTGATTTAAAAATGTTTAAATAATTGCCTCTCTTTCAATCACCTCTGGGCATCTCCCAATTAAAAATCCAACCCCCCCCATCCCATATAAAATTACTTAAGACTGTAAAACGCAACTAATAAACACCTGAAAAAAAATAAAATGAAACCTGCAGTTCAAAGGTGCGTCTACTTTTCTCTCTATACCTTGGGGAAAGAAGCTAGATTTTTAAAGCCTCACGGAAGGCTAAAAAGAGTGAGGGTCTGCCAAGCTTAAGGGGACAGAGTGTTCCATGGTGCTGGGACATCCCTGAGATTTATTTAACGATTTAGCCTACCCCATGAAATACACAAGATAGCCAGCAGCAAGGACGTATGAAGAGAACACACGGTGAGAGCATACTTGAGGAAGATAACGCGGTTCATTTTGCAAGAGATAAGAAATTGGAGAAGTTATTTTATTTTATTTTATTTTGAATTTATATACCGCACCTTCTCCTGAGGGACTCAGGGGGGTGTACAGCCAGCTAAAAACATACAATACAAATATTCTTCTTTGTATTGTATTGTAAATATTATATATATATTAAGTTACATTTTAAAATACGTCGGTTCCCCAAAAAAAAAGTTACAGGTCCTAAAAGAAAGCAGGCAAGCAAGAGAACAAGGAAGCCAGTAACCCTTCCTCCCTTCCCTTCTCCACACCAGAACCAGCAAAATCCAAGTTTAGCCACCCGACATAAGATTGTGCATGTACAAAAAAACCTTCTCAGGATGGCTGAGCAGAGAGCATCGCAATCCCTTGGCAACTCACAACTTTGCACCCACCTCGGTTCGGGCCGGGCTAGAATTCCAGGCTGAAGATCACGAGATGGCTTAGCATATTGTACAGTCCCCGCACGGTGCCCCAGTCCGGATCCTTGGAGATAAATTGAGGTTTTCTTCCTCTTCTTTGGTTGCTAGGAAGAGAGGGGGGAAAAAAAACACAGAATAACTTGGATTGTTTGGAGGCCCCGTGCAGGCTTCTCCAAGAGAAGGTGTCCGATGTGTTGGGGTTTTATTTATTTTCTTTCTTGCAAGAACTCCTCGCAGCAGCGAGAAAGGGAGGGATTATTTTCAATCCAGACCACAACAGCAGCAACAATAACATCTGATCGAGGCGCTTCAAGTAACTGGATTATTTGCCCGGGAGCCAAGAGGTATTTGGAAAAACAGGCAGGGCCTGGGAAGGAGCGAACATGGGCGGGTGACGCACTGGAAAAAAGAGCAATGAAAATCGCTTACTTACAAGCGGGGCTGGTTCCAAAAGGAAGAGAAGGAGGTTTGAGTAGAAGGAAAGAAAACCTTTGCTTGGTCAGCCCTGTTCTTCAACCTTGACTTAGGTTAGTGGAAGGCAGCCTGTTGTTGACAGGAAGAACCTGACGTCTGGCACGCCCTTGTGTTAGATAGAAACTTGGCAACTTTGTGGACTTCAATTCCCAGAATCCCTCAATTCTGGGAGTTGAAGTCCACAAGCCTTAAAAGTTGTCAGGTTTGGAGACCTCTGGGTTAAGACAATGCCAGAAGAAGTCCATTACTGGAAGGTTCATGAAGGCAGGACCTTCCCCATGAGGACAGAGAAGCTCCAGGTGCCTTCTCCTCTTCTTGTGTGATGTGGACCCTAGCTACACCCTTCTGTGGTTAACATCTGTTCCCCATCATGTCCTCATTTGCTGGCAAGTCCAACGTTCATGGTCAACATCTACAGAGCTCAGGCTGGAGAAGATTGGGTACTTATTCTGTCTCTCCATTTGGTTATTTGCTAAGGTCCACAGTTCATTATCAACTCAACCCAATCTCCCTGCCGTATTCCACAGTCTCTTTCTCTGTTGGTCCTTTAGCTCTGTGGCCTTCCCTATTTAATTTGATTTATGTCCCACCATTCAAGGCCCTCGGCTGTCTTAAATGATTGTCCTTGCAGCTTCCTCTTTCTGTAATGTCCTCCCCATCTGTTAGGGAGCGATACTTCTCATTTATTTCAGCCCAGGTATATCCTTCCTTCCTTCTTCCTATATACAAACATCCCTGCCTTGTCCGAAATTTGGGAGAGTGTCCTGGGAGCAATTTTGGAACCAGGCCTCCAAAGATCTGGCCAGGTAATCCAGAAGCTTGTGGGCCTGGTCCATGAAGCAGGTCAACCATCCAACATTCAGAAGCAAGACAAGAACAAAGAAGTGTGCAACCACGGACTCATTACAAGCGGGGTTCAGCATCTTTTGTGAGTGAGTGGGTGAGGTTGACCTCTGACCTCTACATCCAACTGAAAAGCGACTGTCTCCAGATTCTGAGCCCAAGATTATGTTTTGTGGAACCCGTGTGTCAACCAATACAGGTAGTCCTTGACTTACAACCACAGTTGAGCCCCAAACTTCTGTCGCTAAGTGAAACATCTGTTGATTTTGCCCCGTTTTACGACCTTTCTTGATACAGTTGCTAAGTGAATCACTGCAGCTGTTAAATTAAGTCAGACTGTGAATCCGGCTTTCCCCATTGATTTTGCTTGTCAGAAGGTCACAAATGTGACTCTGCGACTGTCATAAAGACGAGTCAGTAGCCAAATGTCTGAATTTCGAACGCGTGAGCATGGGGAGACGCTACAACAGTTGTGAAAAGTGTGAAAACTGGTCCTAAATCACTTTTTTTCAGTGCCATTGTAATGGTGAACTGTCACTAAACAACTGTTGTAAGTCGAGGACTTGCAGATGTCCCAGAATCTCCTCTCAAAGCCTAAGTAAAGATCGGATCGCTCTGAACATTACCTGCCTCAACCATGAAGAAGTTCTCCCAGCATTGATACGTAGGGCAGCGTTAACGTCTAAGAAGACCTCTAGGAAATTGGGAGTCTTGAATGGTTCAGGAGGGCTTTGATGGGTGCAACCTAGAATTCCCTTAGCTGGCGCTCTTTAATTAATAACACCACAATGCAGAGTTCAGCCTGATTCTCTCCCCCTTCTTCCCTTTTGTATTATGACGTCACTGGCTCTGACATCATCCACCAAGCATTCAGGAATGCCCACTACGTCCCTCGGAATGCCACCACAGAAAGACGGGCATTGCCACCCAACACTGCTGGCTTTGTTAACCGCATCCCTCGGAAGAATGGAAGGTTCCTGATGGATGCTTGTCCTCCCTACGGTCAAAGGAGAACAGAAACAGACTTAGTTCCTCTGATTATTACCAGGAATGGCAAAGTGAGAGGAGGGAAACAGAAACACGAGTAACGAGGGAAATATTTCAATTAAACTACAAGTATTCTAAGCTCAGCTTTAGTAGACAGCGCCAACCTCGTCCAAGAAGTTGAGTTTGGAGATGTGTCTTGAAGCAAAGAAAAAAGGGGTGGTCTTGGGGGATTGAGGTGTAAGGCAAGGAAAGAGAGGAGGCATTAACCCTAACTTTAACTGGAGACCCTCAGAAGTGTTGTGTTGGGAAACTGCCTGCTAGGCTGCAAGGAGGAGTCAAGCAAGGGCTGAGCTTAGCATCACTGAGTAGACACAAATGACATGGATCTCACCTAAGATCATGAAGCCTTCTCTGGTTGTTCCCAGGAGAAGACAAGCAGATTCTTGTAATTTAGATAAATAAAGTTACTAACTTTTGTTATTCATCAGTAGCTCTGGCTGTTTGCACCTGACATGCCGAGACCACCATTTATAACTAGAAATTTTCTCTGGAAGCCCATCCCTCAGGGAATTCAGAGGCCTTCACACAAGGGAAGTATATAGCTGAAGACCACTGAGGATGGGAATACCACAAAGAACTGGATTGGAAGAGGTGGGTCCATTTTGCTTGACTGCTAAAGAATTGGTTAATTAATCGAGATTGATTAAGAAGTTGTTATTTCATGTCGCCCCATTTATATTCTTTAAATCAGGGGGCGGGTCTCCAAACTTGGTGTTCTGCCCCAGCTACGGACCCTAAAGAATGCAGCACACACAAAGTCTGTACAAATCTTAGTTTACTAAATTAAATCAGTCTTTTTTCCAATAAAGGCTGTTAATTAACTTTCTTAACAGCCTACAAGAATCCAAAGAATAAATAATCGTAATCTTACTATGGTTGGCAGAAAGCCCAGAAGCAATTTGCAGGAAACTGATAAGAGAACTAAGATCAGGACACGAAGGAGAGTGAACGAAGTTGTTCCCTGCAAATTGCCTCAGTTGTCCTCCTTCCTTAAATAGACTAAAGGAGTGGCCAATTAGCCCCAAGCCTTACTCTCGAGGAGACCTCCTCCTGAGGAGCCACTCCTGCCTTTTGGCAGCTCTGTGCATCCGTGCATTGAGAAGAGGCTCCTCCTCTTCGTCCTCTTCACTTATGGGAGCTTCTGGAGGTTCTGAAGGCCCTGGCTGAATCCCCGCCTCTGGCATCACATCTTCTCCAGCCTCCTCATTGTCTGACTCGAGTGCCAGCTGCACAGGCTGCTGGTGCAGCTGTGCTGGCTGGGGAATTCTGGGAGTTGAAATCCACAAGTCTTAAAGTGCCCAAGTTTGGAGACCTCCGCTTTAAATAACCATTTTAATTTTTGGCTTTAGCAAATCAGCTCCGAAATGGATTCTAACTGTTGCTACAGCGACAGGTTAATGGCAAGAATCCTTTTTCCGGCAAAGCTTAAATCTTTAGCTAGTTGTTTTTTTTTGTTTTGAAGGGGGGGGTGGAGAAAGCAAATTTCTATATGCACCTCCGAGCATAAAAATAACAGCAACAAAAAACTCACTCCAAGCATCTGGACTGACTTGACTTCTCTAAGGCTATATCTCACCCAGCTTGCTATTAATAGAAAAATACAGCTTGTTTTTACACAACTCTTGTTCTCCTGCAGCCTTTTTAAAAATAGACAAGCAGGAGTTTGACGGGACCATCCGAGACAATCCGCTGGAATATTTCGATAAACAGGTTTTCAAAGCTGGTCCAGAGATACCAGACAATAAATCAGGGTTTGAGAACAGCTTCTCGCGTAATAATAAAACAATGTGCTAATTTTGGGCGTGAATGCAGAGGCTATTTCAAAAGAGTAACTGACGAATTGGGGGAAAAAATATCCCACTTTTAATTAACAGAGAAAACAGGATAACAGATTGAAGTCTAGGGAACGAAGGTGTGAGGTGCTAACACTTTGAATCAATTTGTCTAGATCTATTTAATGTTTATCAGTGATGGCATAGTTTTCTCACATCCTCAAATACTTTATCTTAATACTTCGTTATACCTGCAAAGCAGCACAGATATTCCTCGTCTTAACGACCACAACTGAGCCCAAAATTTCTGCTGCGGAGACATTTATTAAGTGAATTTTACCCTGTTTTACAACTTTTTTTGCCACCGTTGTTAATAACATGGTTAGCACAACAAAGAATGTTCTTTCTGCGCCAACTCAGGAAGCTCAAACTGCCCAAGGAGCTGCTGATCCAGTTCTACAGAGGAATCATTGAGTCTGTCATCTGCACCTCCATAACTGTCTGGTTTGGCTCTGCAACCCAACAAGACAGACACAGATTTCAGAGGATCATTAGAACGGCAGAGAAAAACATGGCTACCAATCTGCCTTCCATGGAGGACCTCTATACTGCACGAGTTAAAAAAGAGGGCTGGGAAAGTATCTACAGACCCCTCGCATCCTGGACATGAACTCTTTCAACTCCTACCCTCAAAACGACGCTATAGAGCACTGCACACCAGAACAACTAGACACAAGGACACTGAACGCCATCACTCTGCTAAACAAATAATTCTCTCAACACTGTCAAACTATTCACTAAAACTGTATTACTATTATTCTTCTCATCGTTCCTATCACCCATCTCCTCCTACTTATGACTGTAACCTTGTTGTTGGTAACCTTACGATTTATATTGACTGTTTCGGAAGCTGCCATGGTTGTGTGAAAAATGGCAATAAGTCATTCCCCGCCCTGCCCCCCCCCACCCCCAGGGCAGTTGTAACTTTGAACCGTTCACTAAGTGAACTGTCGTAAATTGACAACTGCTGTGATTTGCAATCTTCCATCCGCTGCTTCTTGTCCTGCCTTCAGGTGCTTTGGAAAATACCCTGTTTTCCCCAAAATAAGACATCCCTTGCTAATAAACTCAATTGGGCTTTTGAGCACATGGCAATAAGGCCAAGCGCTTATTTCAGGGTTCCAAAAAAAATATATAAGACAGGGTCTTATTTTCGGGGAAACATGGTAGTTTGATTCCCCTCTTCTTTGGGGCAGCCCTGTAGATATTGGAAACCTGCTTCTTCTTTTAACTAGACTTGACAAAAGTGAAGGAAGAGGGAAAAAAATGTCCTGAGCCAGAAATTCATCTACCTGCCTTCTGAGTCCTCCTTGTGTTCTGCTCTGAAACGGATGAGGAGGAGAAGTTGTTATTTCAGAGGCGAGACAAGAATGGGAATTCGCAGCTCTTTCCTTTTTGTTTTCCAACTGGGGAGAAAAAAAAAGGCTGCACCAAGCCCAGGCGTTGTGTCGGAATACCAAAAATATCCCATCCAAGGCCCAGCCCTTTAACAAAAAACCAGTTAAACCGATCGCAATTCCAAAGGTCAGGAACGCCAGAGGTGACACCCAAGGCCTGCTTTTCCTCTGCCAATTTCCAGAACTGGAAGTGAACGAAGGAGGAGATCAAACTTTTGAGTAGCAGCTTAGAAGGATCTGTCTCCAAAGCCTCTGTGAATTTTATCATTTTTGTTTTCACCTGCATTTCAAGGGTCCGAGAAAAGAAAAGCTAGCGAGAAGTTTGAAAAGCAGGTGGGGTGGATGGGAATGAGATTTCCCTTCTGCCAGTCCCAAGCAAGGAAGAAACAGGTCAGGAGACACAATAGTGCAGGGGTCTCTAACCTTGGCAACTTTAAGACTTGTGGACCCCTGCAATAGTGGATACACCCTACACTCTTTAAAAAAAAAAAAACCCCAAAAAGCATGCAAATGAATACCTCTGAAGTTCATATGGAAGGAAGTGGGAGATGTGGGTTTTTTTAAAGCACCTTCTAAGGAGTTAAGAATCTTCTTTAAAAATCCTTCCTAAATGCAAAAACAAGGTGGAACCGATTAGCGCCCCTCCCAGGTATCTGATGCCTGCAGGGATTTTTGCAAAGAACGTGGGAGTCCTACAGCTCCCTAAGGAGACATCCCAAGTACAGGGAACATCTAATCAATTTCACTTGCCATCTTTACAAGTAGTCCCTTGACTTACAACAGTACGTTTAGTGACCGTTCGAAGTTAAATGGCACTGGAAAAAAAGCAACTTAACAACCGTTTTTCACCCTTATACAACCTTTGCAACTTCCCCCATGGTCATGTGATCAAAACTCAGACGCTGGGCAACTGACTCGCATTTATGACAAATGCGACCTTCTGACAAAGCCAACTCCGTGGAGAAGCCGGATTCTCTTAACAAACATCTTACTAATTTAACGACTGCTGTTGATTCACTTAACACCTGTGGCAAGAAAGGTCGTAAAATGGGGACGAGACTCTCTTAACAAATGTCTCACTTAGCAATGGAAATGTTGGGCTCGATTGCGGTCGTAAGTCGAGGAGCTACCTGTATTATAAGAACGTCTTGGCTAGGATCCCAAAGCAAGAGATTGTAATGAAAACGATGCACCATTGTAAGTCTGCCTATCTTTAGACAGGTCTATCTATCTCTGACCTACAACTATTTGTTTAACAAATGTCTGAAGCTACAACAACACAGAAAAAATGTGACTTATGACCAGTCCTCAGACTTACAACCATTGCAGCATTCTGACGGTCAAAATCTAGGCGTTTGGCAATCGGCATATATTTATGATTCAGTTAGCAACCCGCAGTGTTTCGCTTAAGCACCGTGGCAAAATCAGGCGAAACTCACTGAACAGCTGCCTTCAGCAGCAATGGAAATTCTGGGGCCCTCACGGTCGTAAGTCGAGGACTACCTGCATTAGGGAATCTCGACAACTCTACCTGTGCTGATAATGTTTTGCTGCAAAAGAGGCAACGCAATAAAAGCATGAATCACGGGGCAGAAATACCTTCGCTGCCACCACCTCCAGTTGCGTTTCATAATGGCAATGTCGTGAGTTACAAAACCTGTATTTTGATTTCATCGACGCTAATGAAGACAGGTGTGGAGTTGCCTCTGCATCGGGAGCTCAAAACTGGCTTCACCCCACAGAATGCAATCTAGCAACTCCACTTATTTAGGAAACTCATCCCACTAAGATAGGAATATTGCAAGCATGAAAGTGTAAGATGTTTCCTAAGTAGACATAGGGGGAGGGGAAATGAGAATATTTCTGGTAATTCTTTGTCATCCAAAATGGTTGAGGTTAAATGCAAAACCTTAAAACAGTTCAACTACAAGGTTAATTGCAGCTTTCCAAACACCTAATTTTATTTAGACTGTTTCTTACTTAACTTCCCTTAGGAAAATTAAATTTCTCATGCCTTTCCCTCTTTTGCAGAGCTAAAGATATTGCCCCCACCCCCTCCCAAAATTACAAAGGCCAGATAAAGCCCAAACATTTTTTTGAATTCTGGCACAACACTGATAATGGGTACCTCCATTTCAAAGTGCAAGAGGAAACGAACGTGTTCCTTTTATAGCATCTCACACAAACATACAGGCTTTATGAATCTCTCTCTAGATCTATGAGGTTAAAGGATGATATAATACAAGACAGGAATTGCTTTGCCCGTTTTTATTCACTGCAAAATCAATTTCTCTGCTTATATTCCTTAAAATGTCACTATTTTTGGATTCTTATCTCAAGAGCCTAAATATTACTCACGAGGCTATCCTATAGCTTTTGGTCATATTTACCTCCCGCACAAAATGCACGTTATGCTTTAGAAGACACAAAATCCACCTTGCTGAAAACGAAAAAGAAAGCTATCCTTTCCTAATTTTTACTAAAGTCCGAAGGAGCTGTAGAAAACACAACAACGCAATAAACCAGCTTCCGCTGAACACAAACAGAATGCAAACAGAATTCATCCGGCATTGCAAAATATCTGTGTGAAAACGGTACGTCTGTCTGTCTCCCAGAGTGACAGAATAAAGTGAAGTCACAAGAAAAAGTCCCTGAAACACAACACAAAAACGCAGTTTTCGCATTTAAGCAACCGGCAAATCAAGGCATGCAATTCGGTATCCTTTACCTGGGGTCCCCTTGCTCCAAATTCTGGCCGTTCTGGACAAGGACGTCCCAAATAAACCTTTTAAACCCCTGTGGCAGGAAGGAAGTCAGCCTCTCGCCTGCCGCCTTCGGCCAATGAGGCTTCCAACCCCCCCCCCCCACTGATGTCATGCGAGAACTCACACCAGTTGATTGCGGCATCTCCCCCCCCTTCAGATGGCGCTCCCGCTGACCACCAGGAGCTGGCCAGGCCAAGGCCCGGGGGTGTGTGTGTGGGGGTGGGGGTGGAAAGCACCTGGGGGCCGCTGGCACAGCAGTGGGGGGCTCTTCTCTATGGTTTCTCCTTCCTTCTTTCCCTCCCTTATTTTTTCTTTCTTTCTTCCCTTCTTCTCTTCTTTCACTCCATTTTTTCTTCCTTTCTTCCCTTCTTCCTTCCTTCCTCTTCCTTCACTCCCTTATTTTTTCTTCCTTTCTTTCCTTCCTTCCTTCTCTTCCTTCCCTCATTTTTTCTTCCTTTCTTCTCTTATTCCTTCCTTCCTCCTCTTCCTTCACTCCTTTTTCCTTCCTTCCTTCCCTCTTATTTTTGCTTCCTTTCTTCCCTCTTATTCCTTCCTTCCTCTTCCTCCTCTTCTTTCATTCCCTCCCCCCCTTATTTTTCCTTTCTACCCTTTCGTTCTCTTCTCTTCCCTTCCCTTTCTTTTCTTTTCTTTTCCTTGCAGCACAGATGTCATCCTATGTGGCAGCAGATCAGATGACCGAGCACAATCTTCCCACAAATCAAGGGGGTAAATCGAAGAATGTGGGGACCCCCGGTTTTTCTTTTGCCCTACACCCCAATGGGACCCCTTGAGAGGAGGAAGGACACCCTTGGACTCTGCCTGCACCTCCCTGATTTGCAGCCCGCTGGCTTCTCCACTCGCAATGCCCCCCACCCTGCATTTGCCTTCTGGATGCCCCTAATTTAGCCCGGGGGTCCCAAGAGGCCTGGCTTCCCAGAGGAGTGGACTTCAACTCCCAGAATTCCCAGTCAGCCGTGGGGATTCTGGGAGTTGAAGTCCACCCCTCTTCAACTTGCCAAAGTTGAGAAAGCCTGGATTAATCTAGTGACCCCTTTTCGGACAACCGGTTGATCTCAGAAGGGACCACCAGACGCCCCCCTTTTAATGGTATTTCCCCATTGAAAAGATTCACAGGGCCCCCATTTGGGGGGGGGAGCAGAATTCGGGGCAACTCACAAGGCCCCCAAAAGAGACAAAGCCAAAATCCTCACATCCATAAGCTCCCCTCACCCTCTTTGCACACGCCAGGTGTGTTTGTGTGGGGGGCAAATCTTCACAGACACCCCAAAACGAAACCCTTCCTAAAACCAGAGCTTGTCTTTCTCACACACACCCCATCTGGGATTGGGGGGACGGGGGTGGGGGCGGCTATAGCAAATTAGGAAAAAGAAAAATACCTTCTCTGCCTGCAGCTTTTTCCCCCCAATTCTCTTCAGTAAACGTCTCTCCCCCCCTCCCCAAATTAACCATAAAGGAACAATTGCCAGCAAGCCCTGGGCTTCCTCAGCCCCCCCCTTCTATCCACTGCAGGCCTGGTCTCCCCCCATTGTCCTGGCTGCCCTCCCCCCACATTCTGGGGCCCAGCAGCCCCTCTCCAAGGAAGGGACCCCAGAAGGGAAGACCCCACCCCCGTCTCCAGCCCCTTTTCAAAGGAGGCCGGGATCCAGATGTCTCCCACAGCCCCCAACCCAGCCCACCCCCTCGGAAACAAAGAGGGGGGGAGGGAAGGAGCCCCCAAGGTGGGGAGGGGGCTGCAGGGCCCAGGACTTGGGGAGGGGGCGCCGCCCGCCTACCCCCGAACGGCCCCGCTCGCCCCCCGCCCGAGGACCCGACAAAGGCGCCCCCCGCCCCTCCTCCGCGAGCGGCCAAGACCCCCGACTCGCCCCCTGCAAGCCCCTCATCCGCCTCGGCGGCGGCCCCGTCTCCCTCGCCTGCCTACCTGCCCTGCTCTGCTCCCTCCGCCGCTTCCTCCGGCCAGGCGAGGCGAGGCGAGGCGCGGCGGCGCTGCTGGCGGCTCCCTCCCGGCGGCAGGGGCGGGCAGGGGCGGCCGCCAGGCGGGGACTGCGGAAGGGCGGGCGGAGGGAGGGAGGGAGGGAAGGAGGCTGCTCGCCGCCCCTGCTTCCCTCCTCCTCCTCCCTTTCCTCTCTTTTCTTTCTTTCCTTTTCCTTCCTTCCTTTCCTTTCTCTTTCCTTTTCCTTCCTTCTTTCCTTCCCTTTTTCTTTCCTTCCCCTTCCTTCTTTCCTTTCCTTTCCTTTTTCTTTTCCTTCCTTCCTTCACTCTTTTTCTTTCTTTCTTTCCTTTTCCTTTTCCTTCCTTTTCTTTCTCTTTCCTTTTCCTTCCCTCCTTTTTTCTTTCCTTTTCCTTCCTTCCTTCCCCTTCCTTCTTTTTCTTTCTTTCCTTTTTCTTTTCCTTCCTTCCTTCACTCTTTTTCTTTCTTTCTTTCCTTTTCCTTTTCCTTCCTTTTCTTTCTCTTTCCTTTTCCTTCCTTCCTTTCCTTTCTCTTTTTCTTTCTCTTTCCTTTTCCTTCCCTCCTTTTTTCTTTCCTTTTCCTTCCTTCCTTCCCCTTCCTTCTTTTTCTTTCTTTCCTTTTTCTTTTCCTTCCTTCCTTTTCTTTCTCTTTCCTTTTCCTTCCTTCTTTCCTTCTTCTTTTCCTTCCTTCCTTTCCTTTCTCTTTCCTTTTCCTTCCTTCTTTCCTTCTTCTTTTCCTTCCTTCCCTTTTTCTTTTCCTTCCTTCCTTTCCTTCCCTTTTTCTTTCTCTTTCCTTTTCCCTCCCTCCTTTTTTTCCTTTTCCTTCCTTCCTTTCCTTCCCTTTTTCTTTCCTTCCCCTTCCTTCTTTCCTTTCCTTTCCTTTTTCTTTTCCTTCCTTCCTTCACTCTTTTTCTTTCTTTCTTTCCTTTTCCTTTTCCTTCCTTCCTTCCTTCCCTCCAACGGCTTGCCTTCAAGAGAAGTTGTGGGAGCTTCCTCCCTGGAAGCTTTCAAGGAGAGACTGGGCTGCCACCTGTCAGAAACGACTGATGGGGGTTTTCATTTTTAACTTGTTAGCCTTAATTGCACTTTTAACTGTTAAATTATGAGATTTGGATTTAATTTTTTAACTTTTTCATTAGATGTTTTTTTTACTGCTGTGAGCTGCCCCGAGTCCGGCTGGAGATAAGGCGGCATATCTCATTAAATAAATAAATAAATGGTGTAGGGTCTCCTGCTTTGGGGGGGGAGGTTGGACTAGATGACCTACAAGGTCCCTTCCAACTGTTCTTTCCTTCCCTTTCCTTTTTTTCCCCCCTTCCTCTTCTTCCTTCCCTTCCTCCTCCTCTCCTTTCTTCCTCTCCCATTAAGTCTCCTTCCCTCCTGGAGAGGCCTGGTTTTCCCAGGTTCCCCCCCCCTCCCCAATCTCCAATTTGGGCAGGAGCCACTGCTGGCTGGGGAATTCTGGGAGTTGGAAGTCCACAAGTCTTAAAAGTTGCCAAGCTTGGAGAGCCCTGGACTAAGTAGAGACTCACATTGTACAATGTGTCAATGGGTCTCCTCAGGGTGCCGTCTGTCAGGCAATGTCGGCTGGCGACCCCCCGGGGAAGAGCCTTCTCTGTGGGGGCACCCGCCCTCTGGAATGAGCTACCCCCAGGGATATGACTAATCCCGGACCTCCGGACCTTCTGCCGGGCCCTGAAGACTTTTTTATTTCAGCAAGCCGGGCAGGGTTAAAAAATTTTTAATTGGGTGAATTTTATGGGTAACAGGGTTTTAAATTGGAGAAGCCCAAGATAATTTAATTCTGTTTTAATGTATTTTAATATTTGTAATGTGTGTTTTTAATTCTGGCTGTTCACCGCCCCGAGTCCTTCGGGAGAGGGGGCGGTATAAAAAATAAATAAATAAATAAATAAATAAATTTGATGAAAAGGAGGAGAGAGTGCTCTCAATAAAGGTAGAAAACAAAAAAAACAACAACCCCACAAAGAGAGGTGTGAACAGCCAGGGCTCTCTCCTGTCCAGGCAAGCCAGTCGGAGGCTGGGCGAGTTTGAACGAAGCTCAAACCCATCCACTCCATTAAAAACTTTGTTCATTAAAGCCAGCCGCCCCTTTGCTTTAACTCCACCCTACCAGCCTTGAACGTTTAATTAAAACCACACATTGGAATCCGCAAGAGAATATTTGGTGTGGCTTTGTACATCAAGACATTCGTCGCTGGAAAATGAGGTGGTGAAGTTTTTTTTTTTTTTTTTCAAATCTCGGGGCCTGTTTTGGATGATCAGGTCTTCAAGGACGGGAGATCATTCGTAGGTCATTGGGTATCAGGAGCAGGGTCACCCAAGGTTAGAGAGGGGTGGGGAAAGAATAATTATACACACCTTTTTCTGGACCTAAACACCTTTGGGGGAACGGAGAGAAGGCCGTCTAAATATCTTGCAAGGAACCTGAGACGAAACAGACATTGGAAACGACGACTCTGAATAAACAGCTAATTCTTCCATGCGTGCAGGATTAAATCGGGGAGTGTTATTTATGGCTTTCTGTCTTTTTGACTGCAAAATTTCCTTTGCAGTAACTCCCTTAAAAAGGCACAGAGGGGAAAAAAAAACCCAGCACAAACAATATTTATCCTCAATAAAGTTTGATTTTCCAGGAATACGCTTTCTAAAGCCCGTTTCAAGGTTTACATATGTACACACAAGGTATGAAAAAAATCTTTTTATTAAACCCCTGTACACAAGCACAAATATATGTACAGCAAGTTCAAAGATGACGATGTTACCGAAACAAAAAGCCAGTGTCGTTTAAAAAAAAAAAAGTAAATCCCCTAAATCACTTTAAAAAAACTTTTAAAAAAGGATGTAAAGAGAATGGTTGGTTCATCCCTGATTATTCCCGTCGGATCGCCACAACAATTTGAGGGGAAACATTAAAAAAAAAAAAAAAACACGAGGTCCTTTCAAAAGCCGCGGACAGTAAATGTATTTCAAGAACTATCAGCTCCCTATGGAAAGCACAAGTCTGGCAGAGACGAAAACCTCGGTTGGTAGAGAGAGGCAAGGATGTATTTTGACCTCAAGTTGGGGGGGGGGGTGTATCATTAATGCAGGATTGGAGAAGATTCACAAAACTTTTGTGTATCTGTGGAAGTATCAGTCCTGGTTCGAGGTCAAAATGGAAGCCCGTCCCCCAGATGTTTTTATTTTTTTAAAAAAACAAAATTACTTGGTTTCAGGAAGAATGCAACTCCCCCCCTCGATTTCCGTCTCCCGCTCTTGATTTGTGCTTTAAGGGGAAAGCACCCAAATCCTGATTTTGTTTGGTTTTTTTTTGTCCCTGGCCCAAGTCGGGTTGTTAAAGGGAGAGCTTCTTATTCTTCAGCTGGCTTCTTGGGTATTTTTTCAGCACGCTCCTTATTCGGAGGTAAGTCCCAGTGGACTCCGACATGTTGTCGTATTCGAAAGGGGTGATTCCTGCGGCAAACTTGCTCATGTCGGGAACGAGGCCGGGGGGTTTGGAGGAGGGCGGCTCGCTGGCATCAGGAATCGCGGGGGCGTCGCTGTGATTCAGGTGGCCGGCGGGATCCGAGGAGCAGGTTTGGCCTTGGCCTTCAGAGTCTGTGGGAATGGCTTCCGCCTCGGTTGTTAAATCCACCAGTTCAATGGCCTGTTGAGGACCAGGTTCTTCGGTAGTCTGGGGTATCTGCTCAGGTTTGTCATTAGGTTCAGCTTTGGAGACCTCCAGCTGCTGGGGGGCCGCTTCCTCCAAGGGAATGGAGGGCTCCGTCCTGCAGGGGGATGATGTCCCGGAGTTGCCGGCCATGGGAGTCATGGCAGGGAGGTCCGAGTCGCTGTTGGCGCTCTCTGCCTGCTCGAGAGCCGCCCAAATCAGCCGCTGCTGCTCCTCCAGTTCTTCCAGGGTCAAGGTGTCTTCATCCATGGCGGAATCCTCTGGCCGCGGGGCAGACGGCGTCCAAGGCGGGGTGTCGCGAGGCAGGGCTGCTGGCACACAAGACAGCGGTTGAGGAGGAGGAGTCAGGCTGGGGGGACTACCTGGAGGGGTGCCCTGCGGCAGAGGGGGGGGAGTGGCTGTCAGCGGAGACCCCGGAGGCAACGGAGGTTGGAAGTGGAAGCCATCGTAAGCGGGAGAGCTATGGGGCATTTCTAGATCTGGAAGGAGGAAAAGAGCAAACGTCTTTAATCACTCGCCTGACTTAAGTTGAAGCTAAGATGGGTGGCGCTTCAAACAAATGACGGTGGGTTTCTACTGGGAGCTCATGGAATTGAAGGGAAAAAGCAAAAAGGGAGTGAATTTTTTAAAAATGGCGACGTGTTTTTTAAGAGGAAAGATATACCGGAGTCGATCTCCATGTCGGCTGGCGAGACATCAGCGCTGGTTCCTTTCTGCCGTTTCGAATGATGGGAGCTCTGATGAGAGGGAGACCTTTTGTGCCTGGATTTGAGATTGGCCTGAAAAGGGGGGTGGGGTCAGAAACAAAGGAGAGAAATTAAGAACCCCAGAGGGGAACCCCCTCCCCCCCCAAAAAAGAAGGTTTTGTTCTGGGAAAATAGACCAGCGTGCTTAAAAATATTCACCAAATGATAAGTGGTAAGATAATGAGCAAAAATTTCTTTCTGCTGGGATGGCTGAAGAGGTACCGAGCCGAACATCCTCCATTCCTGTATTCCCCCACAAAAAAATGAAGGAAGGAAACTATTAGAAAATCAAAGAATAAATGTCCGAGCTTTATATACACGCAACAGAGCTTTGCTGTGTTATCTTTAATAAAAAGAACCGAGGCAAGAAAGAATGAACTCTAATCAAAGGCATTGCTGTGATAAACACATAGACTGTCTTTCCAGTGGTCCTTCCCGAAGGCATTTAAGACAATCTAGGAGCTACAGATACTCCTCGTCTTATGACCGTGCAGGTTATTAAGCAGGCCGCCACATGGCCAATTTTACAGCCTTTCTTGCCGCAGTTGTTATGTGAATCCATTGTCTGCAAAGATTTTTTGTTTTTTTTGGCTGGAAAACAAAAGCAAAAAACTGAAAGTTTTCCAGCCAAAAACGTTATAAATGGTGATTGTGTGACAGTGGTATACTGCGAATGGCGGTAAAAGTGAGCCAGCATGAAATCCTAGAGGTGGAAGGGCAGGACAACAGCAAGGAAACGGGCACTTACGTCTGTCACCCCACTTGGGGTGGACATGTTAAAACCCGGGTAGTTGATCAACTTGGAGAGATCGTAAGAGACACACGGGTTCTCATGTGGGTGAGATTCCTCCTCGGCCTCACTGCTGGGTGATGCTGTAAGAAAGCAACATCAGTCATGGAAGACGACTTGCAAAATACGTTCTCTTGCTCCGGGCCGTTTTGACACCGAAGGCTGGAATGCGGGAACGCCTTTAATGAATTGAACAAGGCCTTACAAGAGCTCTGAGGAACAAACTCCCCTGACCAGCTAATTAGACACAGGTTGAAACTGGGCTGAAAAAAAAGCTCAGGCTGTCCAAGGCTGAGTAGACTTTTCTGCCTGAACTGGGGGTTGGACTGGAAGACCTCCAAGGTCCCTTCCATGTGAACAAGATGCCAATGTTTTTCAACCTAGGCACCTTTAAGATGTTGGGCCAACTCCCAGAATGCCGGCTTGTACAAGCAAACAGAGTCTTCAACCCCTTTTACCTTTCCCGTCGTAGAGCATTAAGCCAGATTTCTCCATTTCTGCCTCTTTCAGCCAGCCTGGCGGATAACCCAGTTGCCGCATGCGATAGATGAAGGGAGGAAGCGTCTTCTCGGTGACACCGAGGGCATCCTGGAGTTCCTCGCTGTGGGGAGTGGAAAGGGAGATCTGGTTAAAAACACAACGAAATTGAGCCACGGTTTGGCAATTTGGTTTCAAACTGCCGACTGAGAAAATGTGCACGATAAGAGTTAGGTAAAGAAATCGCTGGATCTGGATATTCCTTCTTTGTGTCCCTTTTTAGTGAATTTGTGGGCTCAATTGTGGCCGTTAAATCGAGGTCTACCTGTACCTGATTATTCCTGGTTTGAAGCGTCCAAACCGCTCTTCCACTTCATCTGCGTGATATCTCTGCTGGAAATTTGGGCTGCCGGTTTCTCCGCAGGCATCCATAAACTCTTTTCTTTTTTCGTTTATGCGGGCAGAGTTTCGTGGCTAAAATTAAGATAGGAGGGAAAAACAAAGACCATCAGGGTGCTACCAAGTGCAATAGCAGCTGCCGGTAAGGCTGTGGAAAGCACAGACTGAAATATGTCTTTACCTCTGGGCAATCTTTAATCTGGTGATCTTCAGAGCCACAGTTGAAACAGTGAGATTTGGGTCTGCTTAATTAAAAACACACAAACACAGGCACACATTTAGAGCTACTGACAGTCTCTCAGTGACTATTTTTTTTATAAAAAAAAACACTTGCTCTAATCTTCTTGGTGCATCGTTAGATTAGTAGCACAAAAGGAGCAAATCAATAATGCCCAATTACAACTTTAAAGGTGGAAAAAGTCACACCAGCACGGCAATGAAATGGTACTGGATATATGAATGACCAAACGAAATCTGATGTCAAATGAATAAGTGATAGTCACGCACTGGATGCCAGGACAAATTTTAAGCCGACTGTGAGGCAGGCAGTGAGGAATAGTGTGGCTCTTAAGTGTTGCACCACAATTTTTGCATTGCTGCCAAGGAATATTCACAGCCATGCTTTTTCAACAGCGAACCAAAGAAAAATAAACATTTTATTAAAGTTTTGAGCTGGAAGACAGAACCTATAACTGAGATAAAAAATACATTCTATAGGACACCTGTGACAGGAGTTTCTAAGATTCTGTTTCTCTTGAAAGAGACAGGTGGCCACCAAAACCCCTGTTATATACCTCTGTGGAGATTTGAGGACATAAATGTTATCTACGTTTTCTTTTTTATATGCTTATATTTCATTACGCCATTTAAAATCCACCTGACAAATTTACATTACGAAGTAAACTGGGCTTTTTTTTTTTACTTCCCTCCCTAATCCTATCTATTACTAACCTATCACAAGACATACTTTTTAAAATAAAACCAGAAACATTTGTAGATTTAAAGAAATACAAACCTTTTAGACTTTACTTGTATCTCTTGTCCATCTAGAGAAAGAATCTGCGTGAAAACTTGCTGGTATCTTAAGAATTCAATAAGGAATTGCCATCGTATCAAGCAAAATGCAATCGTAGGGTTTGTATGCCTAGATAATATTAGCCACCACCCAAAAGGCACAAATTGCTTTTCAGAACAGGGCACGATCAGAATTATTATCCGCTACGTTATGATAAAACCCTGTCTGAAAGCTTATCAGTCTCAAGACTGGATGTTTCTTTTTTGTCTGCAAATTTTGTCTGATCAATGGATTATCAACGGATGGAAATCAATCAAGGAGAGAAGCAACCTAGGAGAAATTTCCTAACCGTGAGAATAATTATATCAGTGGAACAGCTTCCCTCCATAAGTTGTGAGTCCTCCAACACTAGAAGTTCTTAAGAAGAGATCGGACAACCATTTGTCTGAAATGGTCTAGGTTTCCTGCCTGAGCAGGGGGTTGGACTAGAAGACCTCCAAGGTCCCTTCCAACTCTATTATTCTGTTAATGCCAGTCCCCTGCCTTTTCAGAAATGCAACGTTAAGATGCGACAGCATTTTAAATCAGAGCAGGAAATCCCCCCTGTGGAAACGTTTCATTCAAACAAATGATGAGAGACTTAAGGGCACTAAGATGTTGAAGATATATATAAATGGAACCCAATCTGTTTTAGACTTATTGCATTAAGTAGCAAGGCTTGACAGGAAAAAGGAACAACAGTTAACTAAATAGGATACTTGGGTATTTCCCATCCATCTGTGAGCTGAGGATTTTCATTTAATATAGGCTGCCCCAGTTTATCAAGACAAAAATTGGTAAAATAGAGAACACTTCCTACAACCTGGAGAAAGAGTCAAAAAGTGTCAGTATTTTAATCAGACTAAAACATCATACTGAAAATGTACTTAAATATTTCACAAATATTAAGTTCTGACATAATTAAGTACATTAAATAAATGGCTTGAGAATATGGAGATTCCCAAGTAGTATTTATATGTTCAACCAATTAATGGAAAAACAAAGTTACTGGACTAAGAACAACAACAAATGAAATTTACATGGATCATTTTTATCAGTTACCAATCATTTCCTAATGCCATAAACTAGAAAAACTCAAAACACTCATAACACAGAAACAAAAAGGAACTTACGCTAAAAGCCTCTTTGACTTTTTTGGACACATTTGAGCTTGTTACTTTATGATCCTCTTCCAGGACAAAGCTAGAAGGCTAACAAAATGAAAATCAAGTTTACAAAGTTAAATCAATGTTCTTCAATTCTTCAATCAAGTTCAGCAGTATCAGCACAGTGAGGGGTTTGTGATGGACCAGCCCCATGAACAGAAACAGATGATCTCTAAGACAGCAATGATAAAGTTCTTTTCACATGATGAAAAGAACTTTATAAAAGAATAAGCCTATCAACAGATACCTGCGGCTTAACATTGAAGCAGGTCTTGTCCAATTCACTCCTCCGCCGCTCCTCATATTTCTGAACTAAACTGGATACAAACTCTTCTACTTCTTGATGATATTGCCTATATAACAGATTATCAAAATATAGAAAGGATCAGTTGTTCTATTTAGTTTTTTAAAGCCAGCAGGACAAGATTAAGGATTTCTGATATTGCATTTATACATAATGAATGCTGGTGTTTTTGTTCTCCCGTCAAAAGAATAGGTGGATTGAATTCCCCAAAAGAAAGCTATACAGGTATTTTTTTTAAAAAAACTTCCTACTAGCATTGAACAAATTCAGATTTGTTTTCATACTGCACGTAGAAATAAATCTCAAAGGTTTAAAATCTTTGATAAATGGAAACTATTTTTTAAAAAATGTCTTCTCTCCTTTACTGCAAAGACTTACTACAAAGTCTCTTTTATTTTTTCTTGAACGGTGAAAAACATGGGTAGCTACTAATGGAAAATCTCCTTTAGCAGGAATCCAGCACACTTGTAAATCTAGATCCGCAAGTCTTCTAGTCTAAGATGCATACCATTCTGAAATGAACTCAGCCAATACAAGTAAGGTACTCACTTTGAAACAGTATTATTCATGAACAAGATCTGTAACAAAGGTCCATCAAATCCATCCACGGTTAGTCCACTAAAAAATGAAAGCATAAAGCTTACAATACGAAAGTAATTTCCTGACCTTTACAGAATAACTTTAGTGTCAATTCCTCAGATTATTACAAGTCTTTCATTTTCTATTTTACCTTCTGTTATTTTTACACTACGAAGATATTTTTGAGAGCTATCTGGAGAGAGATCAGATCTGGTTTCCTCCCTCAATCTCTCACATAAATCTCTTCTCAATGTCCATGCGTTTCACAGCCTTGACTCACGATTACAAATCTACATGAAGAGCCTCTGCTTGGCCAAAACATTGCAAATAATTGAGAGGGTGAAACCTACCTTGGTCGAGTCAGGATGTTCAGTTTTCTTCTGAGTTCCTGATGTGAAAATGATTAAGGAATTGCAAGGCATGATAAACAGAGAGTGAAGCCAGGAGAATCCCTGCAGCCTCCTGTCCCCAGTCCTCCTCCATTATTATTTTATCCCACCTTTTTTTTTTACATATGATTCAAGGTAGAGAAAATACCTAATTCCCCACTCTCCTGGCCTCTGAAAAGAATTTGAAGACCTGGTTCTGGCTACTTGCCTGGAGCTTGCCACACAAATTTGGGATTAGTTTATTACTTGCCACATAAATTTGGGATTAGTTTATTATTATTGTTGTTATCCCACTATTATTACTTTATAAATTAGCCCATTGAAGGCTCTTCCCTCCTATTTAGCTTTAAATTATTCCATCCTCCTATGATATTTTTATATGCCTTTTACCGAGATGTAATATGTATACATGGTTATGTTAATTGTACCCCACCCAGGGATGCTCTGAGAGTGAGATAGGATGTCTATAAATTTGATAAAACAAACCCACTGCCTACTTCCCGCCGCCCCCCCCGAACAACCCTGTAAGGGGAGCAGCCTGAAGTCCCCCAAACGGCTTTCCTATGTACAAGCAATCCTCGACTTACAACCATTCATTTAGTGACTGTTCAAAGTTAGAAAAGCATCCCAAAAAAAGTGACTTATGACCGGTTCGTTGCAGCATCCTTGTGGTTCCCTGATCAAAATTAGGATGCTTGTCAACTGGCTTGTATTTATGAAGGGTTGCAGCATCCAGGGGTCACGCCATCCCCTTTTTGTGACCTTCTTGACCAGCAAAATCAATGGGGTAAGCCCCATTCCCTTAACAGCCATGTGCCTAACGGAAGGCCTGCAGTGATTCACTTAACAACAACTGTGGCATAAAAGAAAGGTCGTGAAACGGGGCAAAACTCACTCAGCAAATGTCTCGCTTAGCAACCGATGTTGCCCCCCCTTGTGGTCGTAAATCGAGGACTGCCTGTACTTAATCCGGATTTTTGGGGGGGGAGGGAATCCCATGGGGGGAAGAAGCGAAGGCGGCCAGGGACCCCTCCCTCTCTCCCTCTCCCCCAGGAAGGCCGCTCCCCGCCCGGCCAGTCAGGCGCTGCCAGCCGGGGCGGAGGCGGCCTTTCCAGCCGGGGCGGCGCTGCCCTCGCCCAGCTGCAGGATATTCTCCGCCTGCAGCTGCCTAACGGTCTCCTCGGAGTCCCTCAGCCGCTCGCGGAGCTCCGCCGCTTCTTCTGCCGGGCCGGGCCCCAGAGCGGGCGCCTCCTCGTCGGCCTCCAGCTGTTGGAAGAGCTCGCGGTCGCCGAAGTCCACCTCGGCCGCCATCTTGGCGCGCGGGAGGCGAGGCGAGGCGCGGTGGGCGAGAAAGAGGAGGCCGCCGCTTCCGCCGTCGCGGGGAGGCCCCGGAGAAGGCGCTCGGGACCGGCCTCCACCGTTCAACCCAGTCCCGGGCTTCGGCCGAGGCCTTTTTTTTTTCCGCCTCTCAGCGTTGCAAGACTACGGCGCCCGGCATGCAACGGGGCGACGGTTACGCCGGCTGCCCATTGGCTCCTGCGGGGCGGGGGGCCTCGAGGATGCCGGGAGCTGTAGTTGCACGCGAGGCATGCTGGGAGCGGAGGAGCATTTCCGCTGCGAGGTTGGGAAGGGCTGTGACTGCTTGGTATTCGTTCCAGCCCAGGATGATGGGACAGGATGCCCGCAATTAAAGATGCACTAGGGAAAGGCGTGCAGAAATGTCCGAAAATGTTATTTAAGAACAGACCATGCATGTTTTGTATTTCTAAGGCTTTAATGGAATATGATCAGCACCTGCTACTCTGGAGAATAAAACTGCCTCTGCGGAGACCCTCCATCACAGCCCTCAAAACCTCCTGGGTTTTGTTTTCGGCCACAAATTCTGAATAAAACTGCAACTCTGAACATTTGCGATCCTCAAATACATTGGGAATTTTAATCCGTCCGCCATCCCTATTCTCAACCTGCCTCTGTTGGGCGTGGAGAAATTTTGAGGTTTCATAGGATGGATTACTCTCAATCTTAAACCGTTTAATAACAGGTTCAAAGTGGGGACTGAACTACAGCCCGGGGCATTAAATACTTCCTAATCTGGCAATGGCTATAAAAAAATCCAGCATCTTTGAGGGGTTTGTCTCTACAGTATTCAATTAGAGCTTCCACAGAACAAAACTACTTAAACCCAGGGAGGAAAGAATTGTTGGATGAGAGAGAGGAGCATAATTAGGATGTAGTATTTTGATATAGCTAAGAAATAATCTGCAGTATTCTTTATTCTCTACTGACTTAAAATTCTATCCTCTACTTTCCTGTATCAGGATGAGCATTTATCTGAAAAATATACTCTGTGAAATTAAATCCCACTGTGAAATGGCCACTATCCACTAAACTTAAATACAATACTACTTGAGAAAAAAACATGTTTTATTAACCAGGTTGTTGCACTGCATTTATGTACCCATGGGCCCGATCTGCTAGTTTTTAACACCAACACAATATGTTTTATGTTCTAAGAGTTGAAAATAACTGTACAAGTTTGAAGTACAAAAAGTACACAAGAGAGACGGTGGTGGACACAAAATATCCGTGTGGCGAGTTCACCCTCGGCTGCTCTGTCTTGAGAACCACAGAAGTAGAAGCGTCCTTCTGGAGCTCTGGCGCGTACAATGGAAGTGAGCATAATAACCTGATTACAACATGGAACACCAGTTATCACTGATCTGGTATTTACAAAAAAATTGTAATGTCAATAAATTAAAGTCAATGTTAACACCCATGCAAGCTAGGACGCCAGCTTTTGGTGAACGAGGAAGCCAGCATCTCAACCACAGAATCTTGGTCGGAGTCTCAAAGCTGTCCGAAGGTGTTTTCCTCAAACGGCGTCCATTCCTCGCATCGAAGACGTAAAGCCCAACCCCATTCCTCTTTGGGTGTGTGTCTGTGACCTGGCCATTTCGTACTGTGCGTCCAGATTGCGGAAGACTTCTTCTTGCTGTTTCAAAGTCTTATAACTCTCCTCGTCCACTGAACTGCTACCCCCAGCTTCCTCCTCGCTCTAGGAGAAACAGAAAAAAAGCATCAACCGAAAGGGCCACCGAACTCTACTCTTCTGCTCCAAAATAGGGCACCCAGTTTAACAATAGTAGACAACAAAGATTCGGCTACAAAGGAAGCTTTGCTGTTAAGTCTCTACTGATGCTCCCATAATTTTCACCAGTTACCAAGCAGTGGAGCACAAGCAGTTTTTCCCCACCTGAGGTTATCCAGATCTGCTCTGAAAAGTTGGTGGGGTTCTTGTGGTGTATACACAATGTAATCAGATCCCCAGATCATTTTAATCCAAATCTGTATTTTCCCACTGTTTGAGCTTATCTCCAGCTACCTCGAGAATGTGACTTCTCTCCATGTACTGCTGTGAAATTTTGTTTCATAGCCTGTAGGCCTTCCAAGACCACACAGGTCTCTTCATGATCTTTCTGGCGTAAAGACAAAGCTAATTTTAGAAACACCTACCTTAATACCCATCAACTTCCTAAACTTGACATTTTGGTCCTTATTTCCGAAATTCAGTTTCTCCCAGATTTCCGCAGATTGTGATTTATCCTATAAAAACATAAAGTAGGGAGGTTTTTTTAGGTTGCATATAGATTATTCATCCTAGAAAAGAAAAATCAACATATAGCAACTGGAAAAAGATTTATGATGGAAAAAGGTAGTTTTCTTTTTTTCACCGTTTCTCTCTAACCCATTCACCCCCCCTCATGGTTCTCCCCCCCAACTTTCAGTACAAGGGCTTATTTAGCATCTAGTTACTGTATCGGCTTGGCCATTACTGGCCCTGCGAATGAGCCCTTCAAAGCTATTTCCATCTTAAAAATCCAAAAACTCCGTGTCGTCAGCTGCACAGCCAGGTGTAACTCTGATCTGCCTCTGAAAGCATTACTGTGCAGACTTCCCCACGGGTAACCAACCAAAGATAAAGCTGCAAGGAGAATTAATTACCCCTTCTTTTTTGCCCTGCCACAGCATTTTCCTCTTCTTTTCTTGCTCTGCGAACTTCATGGGGTTCACTGCTGCTGGGTTGTAGTAGCTGGGAACAGCTATTCCTGTCTCGGCCAGAGCCTTCGCTTGCAGGGCTGCCATCTGAGCTGCCATGGCTATTTGAGGAGTGACCTGTGTCCCGGAGGCCAGGAGAGCTGCGACATTGATGACTGACCCGCCGGTGGCAGCTGCCGCTGAAACCAACAAAATATTATTTTTCAAAAGGCACCATCTAATACGCCAAGTTTACAAGCCATAAAAAATAATACAATGTCTTTTGGTAGACAGCCTTTATCAGCTCTTGTCCAAATACATAACTGGTATTTTTAAAAATGGTAGAAGAGTAGAAAGTCTCTAGAGACAGATCAAAATGAAATAAAGTGGTGCAGTGTTACTATCTCCATTTATTTTAAAGGGAAGTTCAATTACCGGCAACCATTTCCTGTTGTTTCTGCTTCTCAACCAGTTCTTTCTCTCTCTGTTCTTGCAATTTTTTTGCTCTTTCCAACCTAGAAATAACAATGCAGAAAGATGTGAAAAGGTTTTTTTCTCATTTCCCCATCTCAGTACTGTACTGTTCATTCAGAAACAAAACAGTAAAGAAGCTGAAAAAGCTGCACACAAGTCAAAGGTTACCTAGTCCTTTTCTCTGTTGCTGCTTCTTAGTTCGATTTCAACAGATACATTTGATGAGAAAGACAAAGGGGCTGAAATACTTTCCCACTTCCAGTTCCACAGCAATTATTGTGTGTGTGTGTGTGTGTGTGTGTGTGTGTGTGTGTGATGAAAACCATTTTACAAAAACTACAATCAAAATATTTGAACATTTGGGAGGAGAGTCTCATACCTCCTGGCCAAGGCTTCCTGGGCATCCATCGCTGTATTTCGCCCCCTGAAAGGCGGGGGGCTCGGAGTTCGGCTGTGACTTCTGCTGAACCTTCGTGGTTTTTCGGGTCTCTTCTTTCTTTCCCTGTTCAGAACCACAGAGTTTCATTTTTCCTGTCTTCACAATTAATTATCAGACCACAAACGAGCCTGAACAGCAGGTTCTCCCATTTGCCATCACTCCCTTTACATTTTATCATCTAAAAAGCATCAACACACCTGCTCCGGCTCCTGGTTCTGCTTCTGCTGGGACTTCTATGCCTGTGTCTGGATTTGGATCTCGATCTCGATCTCACGCGCCGCTTTTTCTCTCGACTTCGGGAACGGGATTTTTTTTTATCGCGGCTTCGACTACGGTGCCGCCTGGAATCACACGCCAAATCCCTGTTAACGTTTCCAAGTTTGACTATTCCATTTAATTACCCGCAAATAAAAGCATTATCTGCATTATGTTCTGCTTAAAGTATATTTTTTTAAAAAAAGATAATTGAGAAAGTTTTAGGCTTATTATTATTTAGCAGGTATTCCCCTGGAATGAGTGCAGCATTGCCGTACTACAGAAAAATCAGTGGCAGAAGTTAAGCCGTAAGTATTGTAAGAAAAGCAATCCAAGAGATCCCCAATCTAGTTAAGAAGAACAGCCAGGATCTAGGTTGAAGAAACAAATACAGGTAGTCCTCAACCTATGATCACAATTGAGCCCAGTCAACATTTATGTTGCTAAGTGAGAAATCAGTTAATTGAGTTTCGCCCCATTTTACGACTTTTTCTGCCACATTTGATAAGTGAATCTCTGCAGCTGTTAAATTAGCCACACGGTTGTTAAGTGAATCTGGCTTCCCCGTTGACTTTGCTTGTCAGAAGATGGAAAAAGGGGATCATGGGACACCCCCCCCCCGGGGACCTGGAACTGTCATAAATGTGAGTCAACTGTCAATCATCCAAATGTAAATCACATGACCATGGGGATGCTGCAATGGCCATAAGTGTGAACAATGGTTTTAAGTCACATTTTTCAATGGACTTGTAATCGCTATGTGAATTGTTAAGTCGAGGACTACCTGTAGTGACCACAAAATCCAGTTACAAAGACACATAAAGTTCTACCACCGCTGCACGTTAGTTTAGAAGACAAAACATTCACCAAGTAGGCAAACTCAAGGTTCCCCTTCTTTTGAGTGGGGTCAACCATCTCCCGAATCCTCTCCAAACGAGTACCATGGAAGGAAACTATGCGTCTACCTTTCCCGCGAACGAGACCTTGAATGGCTGCGTCCCCTGGAGGGCTTCCTCTCCTTGCGCTTGTGCCGATCCTCGCCGTTCTCCGAAGAGTTCAGGCTCTCCCTCCCTTTATCTGCAGGGTGGTCTTTGTCGTTATGCTCTTCAGGTCTGTGCTTCTTGGAGGACTTCTCTTTGGACCCATGTCTTCGTGCCTGTTTTAAGAAGAAGTTGGTTCTTTCAGGAAAATAGTGCAACAGAGAGTTAGTATGGGCATTAGAAGATCAAGAATGATACGTTGTTGATGATGCAACATTAGTAACCTTAGGAGCATGGCCCCCCGTCAACTGAGATATCTTTAACACCACCACCATCTATGCAATGTTGCAGAGGTGACTCTACCATTCCCCACCCCCACCCACCCCTGCTTGACTTAAATCTTGCTCCACAAGGTTAAAACATCTCCTGCCACAAAAGCCAGGTTCACATCAAGAGATGGAACAGCTGTTCTGAGAGGGCTTGATGGCCTCGTCCACAAAAGAAAACACGCTGCTCTCTCGGCAACCCAGAGAAATCTTTAAAAAGCTCATCTAGCAACATGGCAGGAGATTTACCGGCCATCCTCCTACAATGGCCAAACTGAGGTTTGGTGAAACAGTGGATCACCAGCCTAAAACCTTGTCTGTCAGGTAACCAGCGTTCAATGGATCATGGATCCATTGGATCATGCTTTGAATCTGCAACAATCTGGGCTCTATTGTAAGACACTTTACCATTCAGTGTATAGGTCTCTAAAATTTGGGTAAAGATTCTCTGCAACTTTCCTTTTCTGTACTTTTACTACTCAGATACATTTTTCTCTAGAAATTGTACTGGAAGTGACACTTAGAAGCAATTGCACACTAATATTTTCATTTAATTCTTTATGTCTCTCCAGGTTCTATTAACCTCACTCAAAGCCTCTATTATATACATATAATTCAACCATTATTTATTCATTCATTACACCATCTTATTCTAAATGTTAAGCCACCACAATTATTAGTATTTTAACTTTTATGGCTAAATTTTTAATATGAAACTATTTGGATACTGACTGAGGATAAAAGGAGGAGCGTAAAGTGTATTTCTTGTTGCATACTGAACATGGGAAAAGCTCACAAAGATGGAACAAATCCAACTGCCAAGGTAGAGGCATATTCATGGACTGTGGTGGATGTTTTTCCAATACTGTGTGATGTCCATATTATTCTATCCTCCTCCTTTTTGGAACATGTAAAATTACTAGAACTAGGAATAACCCTTTACTTAATTAGTCCTTTACAAATTAGGACAATTACCTAAAATATTGGGTCAAACATCAACAATCAAATTCTAGCAGCAGTTATTCCCCTGGAATTTAAGTTCAAAAACAGTACAGTTCTTAACTAGTTTGAACGATTTCTACATTATGAGGGAAATACGTTTTGAAAACATAACGGAATAGTCTTCTAAACATATGTACTTTAAAAACACCATTATATCCAATAAAACTGATTTAAATTTCTTTGCAAGGGAAATATGAGTGACTAATAGTTACCTTATCATGAAGTAGGCTTATAATTTTGCTATCTGAGTCTGGAGCGTCTTCAGTTCAGTCTCTTCGCGCATTAGCACGCTGAGTATGATTTATTATAGAAATGTTATCATGTGATCTAAACAATATAGTCAATTTCACAAATACTCTCCTACTTTTCTTTAAACAGAGCTTCCATTGCAAAGGGGGGAAAAAGTCTCTGATCCCACCTAAAGAAATTTCATCTAAAGCTCTCTCTAGCAGAATTTTCTAGTTACTGCTGATGCTCCTGGACTGAAACCACCTCTGCACCAGAAGCCGGCCATTCCCCTAGCAATGTTCCTACAATGGCTTCATCTCATCTTGATCCCCTCGCTTTGCCTTCAAAACCACTTATTTCCATCTCCGGGACTCCTGTTGTATGGACAAACCCCACCACAGGAGAACTCCAATTATGTCCTCACCCAAAGAGTGACAAAAACTTCGGGGTCGAGGTGGAATGAGATGGGCAAAGAATTTTGCAAATACTTAGCTGAACTCTGGTGAATGGAAGCTCTGTGAGAATCAATTATATTAAATTTTTTATCATGATATTTTCCACAATAAATCTCCACCTGATTTTTTTTTTTTGGTCAACTATTACCTTTTTGTTATAAAGATGGTTTCATTCATGCTTCTCACTCCAAGCACTTTCTGAATTTACTTTTTTTTTTTTTTTGGTACTTACCATTTAGACAATTATATTTTAAGATTTATACATGCTATGACATACTTGTAAATATGTCCTGCACAAATACCCAAGCACTACAAAGTATTAATTACCTCTTTGCTTCTGCTCCGACTTCTGTATTTTTTCCCGTCATTATCTAAAGAAGAAAGCATCTATTAGTCATCCTATATAGTTTTAAAAAATCATCTCCATCTACATACACTCCAATCCCAACGATAATAATGCTTAAGCTATTTTATAGATTTAAAATAGTTGGAACTGTTAATATTCACAACCCCCTTCCCTCATACAAGGCTCAACATAATTCTAAGGTCTCTTTAGTCAATTCACCATTCTATCTTGAATATAGAATGCTATCACTTAGGACTTACATTTTGAATTGAAACGTTTATTTTAAAGTGAGAGAGATTGCAACAAATGACTACCTTAATTACGGCAACCATTAAAATTAAACTACAATGGTGTGTCCATAAGCAAAATTTAACAAACAGGGAGACTTTCATACCGGATTTTCGTTTTCTTTCTCTTGATCGGGAACGTGACCTTGAATAATGGTGTTTTGAAGTTCTAGGTGAACTGGATGCATCTGAACGTTCCTTTTTCTTCTCTCTCTCAGGAGATGATTTCTCTGGAGGATTTGCCTCTCGCTCAGAATCACTAGCCTAATTTAAAATGAAATAACTTTTAATATTTGCAGTACAGTGACTATCTGCTACTCTTCCGACAGTCATGGGACATTACCTCAAGTTCTTTAAATTACTCAATCTACAGCACATATTACATTAACTACGATAAATGATATGTCCGACTTCCTTCACATTAAAGTATACAGCTATTTTAATAGCTTCCTCTAGAAACTAAATTACCCTCATGACTACTGCAGCAAAGACTAAATAACACAATTTTGTCATTAAATAATTTCTTATCAGGCTGAATGAATAACTAGATAGGTAGAAAAAATGCAAAGGATTTTATGACTGCAATGCTTTACTTGGAAAACCTGTTTATATTTTAGGAATATTCCAAACAAATTAAACCCCAGCTGAGAGTATAGCACTTAACTGGAGCTGTACAACGCCAAGGGCTTTAAAACCAGGTCACAAACAACATTTAACATTGGCAACTAAGAATAGCATTATATGCCATTACAATGGCATTATCAACTGATCGATAAAAATATAAAAAGCCTTGTTTCTAAATAACTGCTAAGGAACCATAAGCTCCTAAACATTTAGTTTTATGCAACCTATATCATGTGTTTATTCTGAAGTCTCTGATGTCCAAGTTAAAATATTTACTCAGAATACAAGCCCCTCTAAAGTTAATAGACCCCCCACCCAGAAAGCTGTTGGAACTTATGCCATTAATTCAACTGCAAATTTACTCATCCCACCTTGGTTACCCTGTAAATCACAAATTACAGTCAAAACAGTCAAAGAGAAAACACAACATGAAGAAATACAAATAAAGGGTTGATAGGGTTGATAAATACAAATAAAGATAGGGTTCCCCCTCCCTTTCCTTTCCCCTGAGAAGACAGAACCCCGGGGTCACTAAAAGATACCTTAGAATAATTAATATAGCCTTACACTCAGCATCCTCCTCTTCCATCTGGAGCAGCTACAGAGGGCACAAGCCAAATTTTCCTACTGGCACTTTTTTTTTAGCAACCCCAATCTCTGCCACACATAAACAGCCATATGTGAAAGATTTACACGCGCCCTGCATGCCAGCTTCTTTTTTAAGAGCTATATTTATAAAAGAGCCACAAATGGGACTGATTTCCTCTCCATATCCCATAATAAACCCTAACCCCCCCCAAGCCTTTGCATCCATAAACACACCCTGTTCTTTTCCACACTGATCATTTACATCCTATAATAAAATTTGCTTTCAAAAGGCTTCAGATCCATACATATGTAAATATGCTTAATATGTATATATATATACAACTATATCTACATACACATACATATACACATACACATCTATTTTTGTGTATCTATATGTATCTATATACACCTTTTATATATTTATCTCTATTTTTATCTCTATATCTTCTATCTTATATCTCTATATCTATCTATCTAATCTATCAATCCATCATCTACCTCAATATGACTGTTTATTTCTATCATACCTATCAATCATCTGTCTTTTTTATCTATCTTTTATCTCTTTCTTTTTTATATACCTTTATCTCTATCTCTTTTATGTCTCTATTTCTTTTTTTATCTCTCTGTTTCTATCCATCCACATACATCTATTACGCGCTTTAACCCCAGAAAAAGTCCTCCCCCCCCCACACCATCCACACGGGTATGAGGCGTGTCAGCCCAACGTGGGGATGCCGGCACTCGCTTCTCCCCAATGAGGGTACCAAGAGCGGCGCCCCGGACCCCCCAGAGGCCGCCGGAGAAGCTTCGAGAAGCCGCGCTGGGGGGGGGGTACCGCCTCCCTCCTCCCCCTCCCCCCTCACGGAGGCCCATCATGGCGGCCGGGCGCCATCTTGTCTGGCGCCTTCTACCCGAGGCGGCTCCTCCCGCCGCTTGGACCTCGCCCTCCGCCAGCCCGGGAAGCCTTCGGGGGAGCCTCACCGCCATGCCGGGGTGCAGGTTGGGGGGGGGAAGCGGGCCCCGAGCGGGACCTCCGGCTCCTCCGCGGCTTCGAGCCTTCAGCGAGCGACGGGCGTCCCCTCCGTAACCGACTGGGCGATCAGCCCTCTCAGCTCGGCCCCGCCCCCTGCTTGCGATATGCCCGGATGTAGCCTGGAGAGTGGCGGGAGGTAGAAGAGCGGCGCTGCGCCTGCGCGGGCGAGGGGAGCCTAGAGATATACCTGGTAGAGTGGGGAGGCTGTGATTTCCCTACTTTGGCTCTTTTCTTTTTTTTAAGGCTTTCCTGCCCCAAAGAAGACGGAGCGGCCTCCGAATAAGGAGCCGTCACATTTAAACATTTCAACATGATCCGGTCGCTCTCTTCCCATTTTTTTCTTTCATAAAGAGAAAATAGTCTCCTTTGATATGTGGGAGCGATTTTTCTCGGTTGCGCCCAATCCTCCTCAGTTTTGCCCCTTGATGAATTGGGAACGACAGCGAGAGAGAGCCTGGAAAGAGCGCCCTCACATAAGGCAAAGAAAAACCACGACGGAGAGAACACCTCTGCCACTTTTCCTATCTCTCCGGCTTGGGCCCGCCGTTCGCATGAGGAAGTTTGGCCCTTGCGGAGCGCCGTAGCCGGCTGAGCCCCTCCTGCGGACGGCAGGGAGAACTCCCGCCAAATCCAAAAGATCCATTTGAAGCTGGGTGGCTGCGCGGCTCCCTCGCCTCCTTCCAAGCGGCGTCATTGGGTAGATGTGACCCGCCGGTGGGCTAGCCTTGCCGGACGCCTGTAAGAGCTGGGTGGCAGGTGGGAGTTCACCCGGTGAAGCTTGGAAGAGACCGGTTGGACATCTGCCTGGCTGCCTCCTTGCAAAAAAAAAAAAAAAATTACTGAACGGTCTCACCCCGCTGGCCTTGCGCAAATTCGCCTCCCCGCCCCGTATTTTGGGATGTGCATGCCCGTTTTGCTTGCTAACTTCTCTTTTGCTTTGATTTTAAACATGTCACTTAAACAGGCTTTGCAAAAAAAAAAAGTCCATGGTTAAATCAAGAGAGGTGCAATCCAGGAAAAGGATTATTATTATTATTATTATTATTATTATTATCATCATCATCATCATCATCTGTGGCCGTTGAGTGTTTGTGTGGGTGCTTATTTGCGGGTTAAAGGGGGAAATATTATTTGTAGAGAAAGGGAGCTCTGGAACATGGAGTGGAAATTATTGATCATGCTTCTTAATGGGCATTAAAAGTCCACGCAGCTTGCTTGAAGCGAGATGAGATTTAGACATTCAGGCACTCGTAAAAAAAAAAAGACAATCCTAACTTTCCTGCATTGAGGAAAGGTCCCCCTGAATAAATCTGTGCTGTTGCAAACTCACAAATGAAAGGAAATATACTTGTCCCAGCATAACGTTGAAGGATTCAATCTGGGTGGATCACCAGGTCCCAATGATCGATCCAGGTTGGGTCCTGCAGCATTGCAAACCCAGATCTGCATTTAAAAGCTTCCTTGGCTTTAATACGCATTAAAGTTCAAAGCCTTTATTGTCCTTGTACATCCTATATACAACGAAATTGGTTATTATTAAATTTTTATGGCCTCATAGTTTGTCTTCCGACTTTCGCCGGACAGAACATCGTCCGCCAAAGATGTGGGACGGCGTTGAACTCCTGACGAGTGACGATACGGGCAGCGGGCAGCTGAGCATATGTTCCAGGCAAGAATGTGGAAGCGCGCTCTATCAGATGAACACGCTGGTGAAAATAACCTCATCCCAAAAGGTAGCACAGCCTTAAGGACCCCATCACAAGCTGCTGTGAGGTCTTGTTTTAATTTCAATCCAAAGATCTAGCAACTATAAAAAGGAAATGCACAGCCCTACAACTCTATTATATAACACTACAGGTTGTCCTTGGCTTATGACCTGCCACTTAGCGACTTCAAAGTTATGACCAACCTGAGGAAGGGGACGTACCACCCAGATTTGAAGTTCCAGGCTCCATTATGGTTGTAACCTGAGGACTGCCATTGATGTATAGCTGCAGTGTGCATTAGTTATTGATAGCTGCACTAATTCTGTTGTTTAATTTGTTGACACAGATATTTAATTTAATTTAATTTAATTTCCAATTTATATACCGCCCTTCTCCCTGAGGACTCAGGGCGGTGTACAGCCAAGATAAAAAACATAGAATACAAATATTAAAACATTTAAAAATATATATAGATTTGGGCCGAAAGTTAAGAATAACAAACTAATTAAAAAATTTAAAATTTAAAAATTTCTTCTAAGCCAACCCGGCTTGCTGGAAAAGATGGGTTTTCAGGGAACGACGGAAGGCATTGAGGTCATGGATTCTCCTTATCTCCGGGGGCAACTGATTCCAGAGAGTGGGAGCCCCCACAGAGAAGGCCCTCCCCCTGGGGGCCACCAGCCTACATTGTTTGGCTGATGGCACCCTGAGGAGGCCCTCTCTGTGGGAGCGCACGGGTCGATGGGAGGTCGTCGGTAGCAGCAGGCGGTCTCGGAGATAGCTAGGCCCTATGCCATGGAGCGCTTTAAAGGTGATAACCAACACCTTGAAGCGCACCCGGAAGACCACCGGGAGCCAGTGCAGCTCGCGCAGGAGCGGTGTTACATGGGAGCGCCATGTTGCTCCCATCACTACCCGCGCTGCTGCATTCTGGACCAGCTGGAGCCTCCGGGTGCTCTTCAAGGGGAGCCCCATGTAGAGAGCGTTGCAGTAGTCAAGGCGAGAGGTGACGAGGGCGTGAGTGACTGTGCACAAGGAATCCTGATCAAGAAAGGGCCGCAACTGGCGAATCAGGCGAACCTGATAAAAGGTCCCCCTGGTAACAGCCGTCAGATGTTCCTCCAAGGACAGCTGCCTATCCAGGAGGACTCCCAGATTGCGCGCCCTCTCCGAGGGGGCCAGAGACTCGCCCCCAATAGTCAGCGATGGAGTCAACTGACTATATCGGGATGCCGGGAGCCACAGCCACTCAGTCTTGGAAGGGTTGAGCTTGAGCCTGTTCCTCCCCATCCAGATCCGCACAGCCTCCAGGCACTGGGACATCACTTCAAGGGCATCGTTGGGGTGGCCTGGGGTGGAGATGTACAGCTGGGTGTCATCAGCGTACTGGTGGTATCTCACCCCAAAGCCACGGATGATCTCGCCCAGCGGCTTCACATAAATGTTGAACAGAAGGGGCGAGAGGACCGATCCCTGCGGCACTCCACAGATGAGAGGCCTCGAGGTCGACCTCTGCCCCCCTGCCAACACAAACTGCGAATGCAAATGTCATTGGTTCCTGTGCTTTTTTATTCAATCCGTTTGCATGGACTTTCATTACATTTTTTTTTTCCTTAAACTATTCAGGTTTTATCTAACCCGGAATTAAATGCCTACAGTTTGAGTGATGGCTGCGTGCTGGTGGCTGACAGGACAGTAGCGGTGCTTGACAATATTTGTCAGTCTCTTCAAATGTTTATTCATTTTGGTGAGTTTCCGGCTGGGACCAGGAACTATGGATCTCTGCGGCAGATGAAGTAAAAAAATAATATTTGCAAGCCTAGATACATGTCCGTAATTTTCCTGATTAAGACTTCAGATTTTATATTCCATGTTTTGTATTTTGCTCCTGTGTTCCTTTTTATTGAGATGATATGAATATGCCATACAATAGATAGATAGATAGATAGATAGAGACAGACAGATAGACAGGATGGATGGATTACTGAGGAAAAATGCCCTAAGTTGAATAATATGGAAACGGCATATTTATGGCTTGTGCCGTTTCCCAGGGTATCTTTTAGTCATCTTGTGGTTGTTTTTAAATTTACTGTACTTACTCCAGTGTTTTCTTTTTGGGCTTCTCATCATCACCCACAATAACGCGTGGCTGGCTTTTCGAACCTTTCAGAAACGGAAGTGGACATTGTTGGCTTGTGTCAAGAAGGGCAGTTCCTTGTCGCGGGCGAAAGAAGTGGGAACTTGCACCTGATTCAAGTATCTTCAAAACAGACCCTGCTGACTAAGGCAGGTTGCTTATTTCTTGCCCGTTCTTGCAAACATGTGGCTTCTTTTATTTGAGAAATGAAGGTACAGAATACTAAGCTACAGTTTTAGCACAATGGAAGGAGGTTCCATTCCCGAGTCCCATTTCCGTTTTAGCATGTCTGTAAAGAGGCTGAAAGTTTTCTTTTTCACAAAAATCAGCCATAGGAAAAAATCTGTCCCTAATTTTGCAGCAAACTTCTTTCTCCGAAATACAATTAACTTTAACCACAGCCATAATGCTTAATGTGAAAATGGAATTAAAGGCTTCTAACTTCCTTTGCACTCCTGTGCTGATGGGATAGAAAACACGAAGTCTCATATTTGTGCCCTCTCTGAAACTTTTCTCACTTTTATAAACAAGCTGAACGAGATACCCTGGGAAGGTTCAGTCTCCATCAGTATACGAAAATACATAAAATCATTATTTAACTCTTAATTCCCAACACCCAGCTGTCATTACAACGATGCTTTTTCGTTTTTTTTTGTGAAACCACATCTAGGCGTTAGTTCAAAGTTCTTTCGACAAAAAAGCCTTTTTGGATCTCATTCTAGAAATGGACAGTTCCGTAGAAGGTAAGATTGGAAAGTATATTTTGTAACTCATGGTTGTCACAACTCAGAATTTGGCCCATAAAGAAGACCGTGAACATTTTGCTGCCTTGTTTTTTGTTTTTTTGTTTTTTTTTGGGGGGGGGGGGGGGTTGCTGCAAAATTTTGCTGCAAAATTTAAAATTGAGCTTCTGTTTATATACCCAATGTAATTCTTTTGACCTTTGTTTAGCGTTCAGAGGAAGTGGAGTTGTTTTGATTCCTTGTTCATAGTTAGAGATTAAGTATTCCTTGATTCAAAAGTATGCAGATGGAGTAATCTGGGTTGGGAATGCTGCTTGATATGTTCTCTGCTTAATTTATAGGTATCTATCATGCATTTATTCTGACCAGCAAGGGCTTTTTCTGTATTATGCATCTTCCCCTTGCCGACATTCAGAAAGGTAAGCCAGGACTTTGTAGATTCCAACCATACAGGACATTAAGAGACGAAACTTTCCTTTTCGTACTTTCTGTTCTAAGTACACTCTCAGAAATTTTGCAGATATAGCTGATGGCAGTTGCATTCATGTATCCTTAGCCACTTGTCACAGCTGTTGTGTGATTCAGCCCTTGTGTGTTTTTCATGGGTGTTTTGTGAAGCTTGATAGCCAATTCACATTTGTGATTTCCAGATCTGAGCCAAATTGTCACTGAGTTTTCTTGGAAAATGGTAGCAGTTGGGGACTTTCCACAGGTCCTTCTACATTGTCTCAGCTATCAATTTTTATGTTTAGCACATAAACATGTTTATGTTTTATGTTTCCTGTTTTGTTTGCTCTTTGCCTGTCTGAAATGCTACACAGCAACATGTCACTGCTGTGTGAAGGATAGGTATTTCTGAAAAATGAGATGTTGAACAAATGTATGATGAAAGGACATTATAAAAAGCTTTTCTAAAGTATTTCTGATAAAACATGAATGTTTTTCCTTTATGCAGCCATTACCGAAATGGACATCAATGCTGCCAAGAAGGTATCTGGGGCTCTTGATCATTATTAGCATTGCAAATGTTGCTTTAAAAAAAACAACAACTGAGAACCAGGAAAATGCCTGCATTTTCCAAATTTAGACCTCCCTTTTCGGCCTCTCTGACCGATGTTTCTATTCACGAGGCAGGAAGCCAGTTGTATCATTTTAAAATGTAATATCTCCTTCAAGGTGAGATCTATTTCTAGGGGCAACAATACAAAAACGATTCGTGTTGGCAAAATTTGCCAGGCGCTGCCAAGAGAGGAATACATAGAAACAGCAGATGTCCAATGCCAATTTAAGAGCAGGGTTTGTTTTTTTTCACACGGCACCTGCTGAAACTCAAACATGCTTTGTTTAGGCCCAGCTGAGCATGCCACTTGCTTCAAAAATAAACGATACGCACTGAAGTCTAATGGATGATTTGAGCAACTGTGCGGCTTTTGTGCTTGAAGTGTTTTGATTGTTCCAGATTTTACTTAAAGTCTGGGTTACTGTGGCTAGACTACCTGAACAGCTGTCTCATTTTACAGTTACAAAGTCAGGTGGAAACTTGCTTCATTTCAGTCGAAGATTATCACACTGCCGCCTGCTTTACTTCTGTGACGAAGGACACCGTGAACACCCTTGCGCTGATAATAGGGGTAACACAAACATTATTTGAATGTTGGGTTAAGGTACAATTTCAACTGCCTTTTTTTTTTTTTTTTTTGCAAAAGTGTGGTCATTATCATATGATCATTTCTGCACGTAGCCCTGAATTCAGGGTAGGAAAAGTTGGCAAAACTTTTGATTTGTGCAGGGCCTACCTTTCTTGAGGTTCCTTGGCCTGAGGAGGCAGCCTTTTAGATGCTTACCTGAGAGGAAACGGGAGTTGGCTTGATTTGCAAACTTCTGCCTTGAGACCAAAGGTTTCCTAATATCAATGTTGGCTTTCTTGAAGGGAGTCGGCAGCTGTGCAATGTCGGTGTGGGAAGTGAATCCTAAGAAAAAGACGGTTTCCATCCAAAATGTTGCTGATTCGAGCCTGATTCAAGGTAGGGGATTCTGGCGTTCGCAGCCTTACGGGTTTTTCCCTGGCTGTTCAGGTTTTCCAGAGTCTTCGGGGCTTATGTAAAAGGACAAACACAATCTAAAATGCCTTATTAACACACGTAGTCCTGAACTTATTCTCTGAACTCTTCTCTATTAGCATAAGGGTTATTTTCAGCGCTGTCCTGGGGGGGAGGGACTGGGGGGCTTTACCATTATCTTTTCAAATGCTTGGCTTTCCAAGTAGGAAATTTCTCTTTTGTGCTTTGACGTGTTTGTTCTCTTCTCCAGCTGCAAAGAAGCTTCAAGTCGTGGAGAACTTGCTGTTCGTCTTAGACAACGAGGCACGTATATTTGCCTTGATTTTAGAAAGAGCTCTTTCCCACATCTTCCATAAACCAGGTTTAATAACTTGATTATTATTATTTTTTAAAAAAGAGGTATTTCCCAGGCTCCATTCTGGCCGTACGGTGAGGGCCACCTGTAATCCACACCCCTATACTTGGGACAAGCACTCTTTAGCTTAAAATGGGCCTTTTTCTTCTTTTCTGCAGGATGTGCTGTCCTTGTGGGACCTCCACTCGCTGAATCTGACTTGGGACTGCCCTTCCGTTCATATCGAAGAATTTCTCTTGACCTCTGAATCGGATTTTTCGGCAGGAGGAGGGTAAGGTCTCCCCTTAAGGCACACCTCCTGGAAAGCGTATGTAGAATAAAACGGTTGAGCGTTAGGCCTCCTTTCTTGTGGAGGGCGTAAATTTCAGTGGGGAGGAATTAAAAAGCATCACGGGTCCCTTTAAAGGCTAAAAAAATGTCAGCCATCCCTGGGTGGAGGCTTAGCTCATTACAGTGATCACTTCTCGGTTAAGAAGGAAAGAGTTTTAAAACAGAAGAACTTGAAATATTTGATGGTCATTGAATGCCCTTCCTTCCTTCCTTTCTCAAACTCCCCCTTTCTCCTTCCTCCTTCCCTCCCTCTTCCTTCCTTCCTTCCTTCCTTCCTTCCTTCCTTCCTTCCTTCCTTCCTCAATCTCTCCCTCTCTCTCCTTCCTTCTTCCCTCCCCTTCCTTCTTTTTCCCTTCCTTCCTTCCTTCCGTCCTTCCTCAAACTCCCCCTTTCTCCTTCCTCCTTCCCTCCCTCCCTCTTCCTTCCTTCCTTCCTTCATCAATCTCTCCCTCTCCTTCCTTCTTCCCTCCCTCTCTCCCTCCCCCTTCTTTCCTTCCTTCCTTTCTTCATAAATCTCTCCCTCTCTCTCCTTCCGTTCTTCTCTTTCCAGACTGGGGACTGCCAATCTTAAGCTGGTTGCTCTGACAACACCTGACCATGTTGAACAGGTATTCACCTCTAATATTTTTTTTTTAATTATTAAAGATGTCTTCAGTAGACTTTTGACTGTTAACTATAAAACTGGATCTCCGACTAGTCACAAGACTGATTTTTTTCCCCTTTTGATCTTCCTGCCTTGTTAGATGAAGAGTATTGTGGTTTTTTCACTGCCGGCCATGTGCCAGCTGTATGCTCTGGAAGTCACCCCAGTTTCCACACTGGTGCAGAGTGTCATAAATACGGTAGGAACCTCTCTGGCTGGCTGAGGAATTCTGGGAGTTGAAGTCCACAAGTCTTAAAGTTGCCAAAGTTGGAGACCCTTGCACTAAGTGCTACCTAAGCCTTCTTTATCCCACAGGACACAATTTACTTCATGGAGGGGATGTATGAAAACCACCAAAAGTAAGTTTGTTCTTGAATTATATAAAGGTGGGTGGAGGTTGGCTTCCCCATTGTCGTTATTTTTAACCGAGTGTTTTGTTTCTAGATCTTCGGCTGAGCCGGTCTCATTTCTGCTAATGAGAAGCTTGACGGAAGCCTTACCTGAGAACAGGTGAGGGTGTATTTTGGCTGTTGGCCCCAGCCAAAGATCAGATGAGGGTCTTGGGGGCATAATTAAGCAAAAGCTCCTGTTGGCTTCACTTGGAGAGACCCTCCTACTCACGCTGCCTTCTTCCTTTTGAAGTCAGTAGCTGTTCTGACCTAGGCTTTATCTTGGGGATTGTAGGGGAAAACCAGAATTTTATCCCAGACCGTTAGGTGTTGTCCGTGCAAAGCAAAATAATGGCAGAGAAGTGCTAAAGGACATACTGGCAATTTTTTGGCGGCTGGACTTCCAATTCCCAGAATTCTCATCAATGGTTCTGCGGACTAGAATTCTGGGATTTGAAATCCATCCACCTGGATTTTTGCCATGGGTGAGAACCACTGAGCTAAGGAGACCTTTTCTTGGTGACGTCAAAAGGCTGGTAAAAGGTATTTTTCTCCTTAGATTAAGCCGTTTACTCCACAAGCATAAGTTTGCCGAGGCTGAGAGTTTCGCTCTTCAATTTGGATTGGAAATTGAGGTAACAGACTGCTAATAATCCTCCTTCACTTCCTGCTAACCGGGGTGTGTGTGTGTGTGTGTGTGTGATGTCATACATGTTGTGACGTCATTGTGCAAATTGTGCAACTGACATCATTGGCCTCAGCGGTGATGTCACGGCAGGTGAGGGATATCCGAACAGGTGATGTAAAAAGCTAACCAGCCTCCCGTTGGGGGGATATTAAGCTAGCACAGAGGTCCTTGCTGAAGACCGGGAAAGGAATAGTTTGAAGGGACGACTAAAGTACTTTTTAATACCCTGCACGATTCTTTTAACAAATACAGCTTGTCTACAAAGTAAAGGCAAACACCATTTTGGAAGGTTTGACTTCTGCTAGTAGTGAGGACCAGTCAGCCTGGCTAAAACTTGTACTTCAAGCGAAGGAAACCTTGAATAAAATAAAGGTAACTGTTTCTTACGTACATTGGAAATACAAATATTCAGGACTGGGGGGAGACTGACATATGGTACTGCCCAGTGGTGAAATGTAAAATTGGTTACTACTGGTTCTGTGGGCGTGGCTTGATTGGGGGTGCTTAATGTGACTGGGTGGGCGTGGCCAACTTTTTTTTTCTTTTGTAAACTTTTAAAACCATTTTTTCTACAATCTCTTCGGCCGAAGTTGTAAAAAAAAAAAGCTTTTAAAAGCCTCTGATGATTCCAGCTGAGCCGCGCGATCATCAGGGGCTTTTTTTTAAAACTTTTAAAAGCATATTTTCGGCCGAAGAGGTAGAAAAAAATGCTTTTAATCTTTTTTTTAAAAAGCCTCTGATGATCGTGCGGCTCAGCAGGGCGGTCGGGCGGGGGGTACTGCCTTTTAAAAACGTTAAATTTCCTTCTCCGTAGGATAACTTATTTGTGGTGGAGTATTGCATAAACACTCCTTGGCCGACCTACGAAACAGCTCAAGAAATGCTGAATTATGCTCGGATGACGGTAGGTTTATGGTTGGCGCGTTCATAAAAAAAGGGGATTTTCAGGGTCCTTTGAGATTTGGGGCACCAAACCAAAAGTATTTCCACGATCCCTTTCAGATCCTAAAGAAAGAAGATGGATCTGTTACCCATTTCACGAACGTGGATCCTGCCTCACTCCTTACAGAGGTAAAGAGAACAAACATAAATCTGTGGTTTCCTTCTTGGGCCAATTTTGAGGTCCGATATAGCAGTGGTGGTGAACCTTTTAGACCAGAGCTCCTCAAACTTGGCAGCTTTAAGACTTGGGGACTTCAACTCCCAGAATTCTCCAGCCAGCATAGCTGGCTGGAGAATTCTGGGAATTGAAGTCCCCAAGTCTTAAAGCTGCCAAGTTTGAAGACCTCTGTTTTAGACACTGAGTGCCCAAACTGCGTGTGCATGTCCAAACTAAAAAGTGCATGTATGAATGTGTGCATTCATGGACATGCACAGATGTTCACGGACATGTGCAGACGTGTGCACATACGCAGCAGAGACCCGAAAACCAGCTGGTCACTGGGAGGTGGGGCATCCCAATACCGGCAGCAAGAGGTCAGACCTTTTTCTTTCATGAGCTTCTGTTTCGTCGTTTGCAGGGAAACAGAAGCTCACGAAAGAAAGATCTGACCTGGGACTCTGGCATGTGTGCCACAGGTTCACCATCACGGCAATATGTCAACTTCTATTCCAAAACCATTTTTAAAAAAAAAAGAAAAAAAAATTCAGGACCTGCCGCTGAATTTTCTCACGCGTGTTTTTAACGTTGCTTTTAACGTTGAAGGATTTTCTGCCTTTTTCTTTTTTGCAGGTGCTGCGAACGCAAGCGAAACTAACTACCTTTTATGGGGCTTTTGGGCCAGAGAAATACAGGTGGGGTTGTGTGTCTGGTGGTAAGCAAGGTCTCCCTTTTCATAGGGGGGTTTTTGCACATCTCGGCACAAGAGAATGTTGATTGTACATTGTTTCCTCCCCAGTGGAACGACGTGGTTAGAATTTCTCAACAATAAGAACGTCGTCAGCTACGTCCTTTCACAACTCAGAGGAGGGAGCCTCTCTTCCGCCCAGTATCTCTGGTTAAGGCATCAGGTAAGTGGCTTCCAGGTGTGTTTGTTCCGTCCTAGAGTTGACTATTAAGGCTCCTAAAACGTCTTCCATACTGGAGGCTGGTGGCTCTCTCAAATTTATAGGAGGGGGTTTCTGAACCGTTCCTTGGTCCCAAGAGGCTCTTTGCGAGAGCTGGACACTAAGCCAGCAGCTCTGCAATCTCATCCAGCCCATCTTTAAGCCATTTAGATTTACAGATTAACAGAGTTGGAAGGGACCTTGTAGGTCATCTAGTCCAACCCCCTGCCCAAGCAGACCCTCCGCCATTTTTGACAGGTGGCAGTCCAGTTTCTTCTTGAAAGCTTCCAGTGATGAAGCTCCCACAACTTCCAAAGGAAACTTCTGTTCCACGGGTTGATTGCTCTCACTGTCAGAAAATTTCTCCTTATTTCCAGGTTGAATCTCTCCTTGATCAGTTTCCATCCATTCTTCCTTGTCTGGCCTTCGGGTGCTTGACCCAAAACAGCTTGACCCCTTCCTCTCTGTGATAGCCCCTCAAATGTTGGAAGACTGCTCTCATGTCTCCCCTAGTCCTTCTCTTCACTACACCAGTTCCTGCAACTGTTCATCGTATGTTTTAGTCTCCAGTCTCCTAATCATCTTGGTTGCCCTTCTCTGCACTCTTTTTAGAGTCTCAATCTCTTTTTTATAGTGTAGTGACCAAAACTGAATGCAGTACTCTAGGCTTTATAGAGTGGTATTACTACCTCCCTTGATCTTGATTGTATCCCTCTGTTAATGCAATTTAGGATTGGATTGGCTTTTTCGGTTGCCATAAGACTTCAGTTAAATTAAGACTCCATTAAGACTCCGTTCACATCTCTCTTTCTCCTGCAGGCAGAGTTGGAAAGAAGCTTCAGTCAGGAAATGCTGGATGATTTGCTTGAGTCGATCTCGGGGACGCTTCCTCTCCAACAGCTGGCTCTGTGGCTGAAGGAGGTGGTCCTTCCTTTCGTAAGGCGGGTTCTACCTCACGGACAGGTAAGGTCCAGGAAACCCCTATGAGGAAGGTCCGAGGGCAGAATAGAGAGATTGTTCTGGAAAAGGGAGGAGGAGAGAATGCCTTACAGAAGGGCCTCAATTTACAGCCAATGGTTTAGTGCAGGAATGAAATGCTCCCGGTTCAGACCGGATTGCCCGATCCGGTAGCAATGGCAGCGGGTGGTTCGGAGAACTGGTAGCAAAAATCCCTCTCCCCCCCACCATGCCCAGCTGAGCCGCGGGATCATCAGGCTTTTTTTTTATTTTTAAAAGCATTTTTTCTACAACCTCTTCGGCCAAAAACAATGCTTTTAAAAGTAAAAAAAAAAAAGCCTCTGATGATTGCACAGCTCAGCCTGGATCGTCAGAGGCTTTTAAAAGCATTTTTTTACAACCTCTTCGGCCAAAGATATTGAAGAAAAAATGGTTTTAAAAGTTTTTTGTTTAAAAATGGCCACGCCCACCCATTCACATTAACCCACTCCCACCAAGCCATGCCCACAGAACCGGTAGTAACCAATTTTACATTTCATCCCTGGTTTAGTGGCTGTGAAAAAAGGGACTTACGACCCAGGACACTTCACACCGTCATAAACAGGAGCCAGCATCCGAAATTTGACCCCCGTGACTATGGGGATGCTGCAAAGGTCATAAGTGTGAAACGTACAACCGTTGGCGGCAACCCCGTAGTCATGGGATCAAAATTCAGATGCTGGGCAAACTGACTCATATTTATGACGGCTGAAAGGTCCCGGGGTCACGTGATCCCCTTTTTATGACCTAACAATTGCAGTGATTCACTTATACAATGAGGTGGTAAAACGGAGCAAAACTCCCTTAGCAACTGTCTTGTTCAGCCACAGAAATGTGGGGCTCACTTATGGTCCAATTGGTCCCATCCAAGCTCTGGATATAAGATTAGTAAGTAACCCAGCTTGATAAATTTTTTTTTCTCTCTCTCTCCAGAAAAGAGTAGCAAAATGGTTGGAAGAACGTGCTCGAAGCCTTGAACTGACTGACAAAGTAAGCTCATTTTAATTGAGTCTTTAGAGACGGCGTTATCCTTCCTCCCAGAGTTGTCTGATTAATCGTTGCTGTTTTTTCCGAAACAGGCCAACTGGCCAGAAAATGGACTTGCGCTGGCACAGGTGTTTTTCACCAGCAAAGATGTGGGTGATATTGGACTGGCGTCTTTCTCCCACTGGGATTTTTTGGTAAGTGTCTTTGGCTAAGGCTGGCTTGGGGGGGCGGGATTCTGGGAGTCGAAGCCCCCACAGCTTAAAGTGGTGAAGCTTGAGAGACCCCGGATGCCCCAACCAAGAAAAGAAAAGGAAAATTTTTGCCTCTAGAAAATGAGACTTGGTTGCGTTTGGTTTTTACAGAAGGACAGTGAAGATAAGGAGATCCACCGCCTGATGGATCTGGTCGGCGCCTTGCAGAATTTGGTAGATCTGTACAGGAAATATAACTGTCGTCTGGCTCTCTGTGACTTTGAAAAGGTGGGAGGAAAAATAAACCCCCGTGAAGCTGTCGTTTGTAAGGAGAGAGTCTGGGGGTGTCTGTCAAAAGCTTTTTGCAGTTGGGGCGAATGGCATCATCCTATCATTGGGCACACAGTGAAGATTTTCACCTCTGCTGGTTCTTAAAGCAATGGAAAGCCTATGGCACACGGAGCCATATCTGTGGGCACACGAATGTTGCCCTAGCTCAGCTCCAGCATGTATGTGCGCGCCGGCCAGCTGATTTTTGGGCCTTCTGGACCCACCGGAAATCGGGAAATGGGCCATTTTTGGCCTCTTGAGAGCCTCCAGGGGGGTGGAGAAGGCCGTTTTCATCCTCCCTAGGCTCCAAGAAAGTCTCTGGAGCCTGGGGAGGGCACAAAACAGGCCTACCGGGCCCACCGCTAACCTTTTTGCCATCACGTGCCAAAAGCGTGGGGAGTATGAGAGGGCGGGGCAAGGGGGCATTGAATTATGGGTGTGGGCACGCGTGCACACGACCCCCCCCCCACTTCCCCACGCTTTTGGCAGCAAAAAGGTTAGCCATCACTAGACTAGACCAGACTTGTTTGCGGCTTCAGAGCTTAACACAGAGCCACGCCCAGGCTCCTTCTCAGTTTCAGTTTCCAAGCAGTCCTCATTGGCTGACTTAGTTGCTATGCCTATTCATTGGCTGACCTTGTTACCATGTCTTCCCGGGCATGAATATTCAGACAGATATTAAAAAATAGAGAATAAATCATTATGAAGAAGACTTGTGCTCAGCTGCCCGTATTGTATGGATCCGCTTCTTTTCTGAACAATTATCAGTCTTGGTTTCCGCCTCCTCCCCACCCCCACCCTCTAGGAAACTGCAAACACAATTGTGTTCCGTATGCTTGACAAAATCCTGGCAGCCGAACTCCTCCCTGCGGCTTTAGAGAAGTATATCGCACCGTACATGTGTCACCATCGTCTAGAAAAAGACGAAATTCTCTTGCAGTACATAAAGGTAGAGACAAGTTCCTGATCTCGTTTGACTTGGTTGGGTTAGGGTTTTTTTCCCCAAAACTCCCCTGCCTCTTTCTGAATCTTTCACCGCCCCCAGGACCTGCTGTTATGCCACTGCACACAATCGTCCTCCATTTTCGACACCACGTGGGAAGCGAAAGCCATAGCCGTCTTGGGTTGCATGTCCAACTTAGAGGTGCGTCAGGCCAGAAAACGACTCTCGCCGCTTCGAATTGCGGGATGGGAAATGTTTTGAGCTGGGTGATGATCGGGTTGTTCTTTCCAGTTGATCTTCGAAGGGGTGCTGGCTGTAATGCATAGCGCCGTGGTTCCTTGGAGCCCGGGCGTGGAAGATCTAGTTCAGCGGTACCTGGGCATGGAGCATGCCAGGTAAGAGAGGGATGGGCAAAACTCCGCTTTAAAGGTTGAATCTCCCTCAAGAGGTTTTCTCTGCGGGAAGAGAACGGTCCTTCCGAGCCACACAATGACACAGGGGCTTTAAAGCGAGGGTCTCCAACCTTGACAACTTTTAAGACTTGTGTTGTGACCCAGGCTCACTTAGTCATTACAGGACACAATTAGTCTCAAACAAAACTATTTTATTATAACAGCTGAGAATTACTTCATCCCCAGCTGAGTCCAAATTAATTCCAAAACAAGTCCTTCAGAAAAAGTCCTTCGGGTTTATCACAAACCTTTGTCTTCTTTGGCACCCTGCCAAAGGCCTTTCTTGGCAAAGCTCCATGAAGTTCAGAAACAAGAGACGCCGACTGGAAAACAGATTTAGCAACTTTGCTTTCCTACAAAGAGCCCAAGAGCCTTTGCTGCTCTTTTAAGCCTTATGGGAGGGGCCAATCATCTCCTGGCCTTACTCCCGAGTCGTCCTTTTTGCATTAGCTGCTCTTGCCTTCTGGCAGCTCTGCGCATGTGCGCATTAGGAACAGGCTCCTCCTGTTCCTCTGCCTCTCTGCTGTCTGACTCTGGAGGCTCCGGAGTCCGCACATCACTCCCAGATGGCCCTGGCCCCGTCTCTGCCTCCGATGCAGAGCCCTCGCCCGGGCCTTCCCCAGACTCCAGGACTGGCCCATGGTCCTCCCCAGCCTCCTCACTGTCCGACTCCGCTGCCAGCTCCACAGGCTGCTGGCAGTCCACAACAACAACAACTCCCAGAGTTGAAGCAAAGCTGACTGAGGAACTCTGACAGTTGAAGTCCACAAGTCTTAAAAGTTGCCAAGGTTGGGGACCCTGCTTTAAACCTCTTAATGATGCATCCATGAGTGAGAAAAATGATTCTTCTCTGACAAAGACAGACCCTCTTCTAGGAGACTCACTTAACAGGTGTCTTAACAACAGAAATTTCGGGTTCAATTGTGGTTGTAGGACTTCCCGTATTGGCTCAGTAGCCCGTTGGACCGCCAGTAGTCCTGAATCATTGAAAAGCTCTGAAGTTGCCTTGCTTGGTGGGGCTTTTACCCCTCCCGTGTCAAAAAGGCCTGGGTTAGACCTCCCGGCCATCTGGGTCAATCCTCTCCATGGTCCCCGTAAAAGGAGCTGCCTTTCCTGGCAGGGTGAAGCTGCTCGAGGAAGGTTACCGGCTGATGGAGATGAAGAAGCTTCTGCGGAGCTACGGCATACGAGACACCAATCTTTTGAACGATAAGCAGATGATTCTGGTAAGGAACTCCAGTCCACTCTTGATAAATGCTCAGAAACATCCCATAATTTTGACCCCAAAAAACCCCCGAAGAACCTTCTCTGTTGACCTGATGCTTGGTTTTTCCCCTCCAGATGCTGGCCAAGTACATCCTTAAAGAGGACACGCCGTCTGCTTTGGGAGACGCCCTGAAAATCATAAAGGCATACATGTTGCCCACTGCCGAAGTCTACGTTTGGAAGATCGCGGACCTCATCGACAAAGAAAAGGTGCCGATCGGGTCCCTAAAGCCCCGAGTTCAAATGCAGGTCGAAGCCCTGAGTTCGAATGCAGGTCGAAGCCCTGAGTTCGAATGCAGGTCAAAGCCCTGAGTCCGAATGCAGTTAAGCAGAGAAAACAGATATTTTGTCAATGTGGGGCTCCCTAAAGCGCCTTATGGTGAGAACAATATTCAGCTTAAGGGGAAAGAGGTACTCTTTTTCTAAGCACGTGGAACATCTGTATGATTAGTATTGGACATACCGTATTTTTTGGAGTATAAGACGCACCTTAGTTTTTGGGGAGGAAAATAAGAAAAAAGCTGATTGGCAGGTGGATCAACCTCCGGAATACCCCCAATCAGCTGTTCCCAGAGGTGAATTTTAGCAACAGGTTCCTTGGTCATCAGCTCTGTGCGTTGCTTTTTTTTTCTGCCTCTGAAACTTCTGAAACTCTGTTTCAGAAAAAACTTTTTTTCCTGCCTCTGAAAGCCTCCGAAACAGCTTCAGCTGTTTGGGGGCTTCTTTTCTGAAGCTTCGTTTCTCATGCTTTTTTCAGCCTCTGAAACCTCCGTTTGAGAAGCTACATTTGGAGTATAAGACGCACCCAGATTTTTCACCCTCTTTTTTTGGGGGGGGAAAAGGTGCGTCTTATACTCTGAAAAATACAGTAATCCTCGGATGTGCTTATAGGGAGAAGATGTCCTGGATCTACTGAAGTCTCTGCCTCCGTCTGAAGCTGTGGAAATTGCGGAGAGAACCTTGATTTGGGGGAAAATTGTATTGGAGGAAGAAGTGGACACCGTTGAAGAAAAGGTCCGTCTTTTCGGGGGGGAGAGGCGTGGAATCTTATATTAATACCACAATTACTCTTACAGCTGTGACCAATTGGGCTGGGGAGCTTTGTTAATATCAAGGGCCCCGTTTCTTCATTGGCCAGAGTCTGCACATTGACAAATAAAACTGCTTGCAAATAAGGTGAGGTATCAAAGCACGACTTGGGTGTGAAAACATTAAATTGCTATCCAAAAGAGTGATCAAACAATCTTCATGATTAGATAAAAGGGTGGTGAAAAGATGGAAGTCGACTCATAGTTTTGTCTATGGAGATTCTCAGCCACCCAGGTCGTGGTTCCCCCAGAGGTGCTTTTTCAAAAGGCAGCTGGACTTCGTTTTTCTTTGAAGACGTTTCGCTTCTCATCTGAGAAGCATTTTTAGTTCTGACTTCCGTCCTGATTTCTGAAGTCAAAACTAAAGAAGTTTCTTGGATGAGAAGCGAAACGCCTTCAAGAAAAAAAAGTCCAGTTGTCTTTTTTAAAAAAGCACCTTTGATGTGACTCAGGTTTATTTTACTGAAAACAAAAATTTTGTTGTCAGGTTTTCTTCCTGTGCAGAGAATCTGGATTCTTATGTCTTTCTTTCCTTGTTTTGCTTCACTGACAGAAAATGCACCTGCAGGTGAAAAAGGCCTTGGTAGAAATTCTCAAATTCCTGCTTAATCTCCAGAAAGGTAAATGTTGCACAATTCGTGTTTTTCTTGTTTGTTTGTTTTTAGAATTGGGAACAATTCAATAATCATTCTCATTCTTCCTTTCTTTTTTTGGACAGAAAATCATTTGCAGAAAGAAGAGTGTGAGAAAGAGTTGGAAATCTTTAGAATTCTGGTAACTCTACAGGTGAGACTAATGTGGCATTGAGAACACCTTGCCAAGGTTAGCTTTCATTTCACTGGTGGTTGTGAAAGTTGACTTGGCCTGACTTTCATGCTTTGGCCTTTTTCTTTCTCCTTCAGGAGAGTTTCGAGATCTGCATTTCGCTCAAGGATTTCTGTGATCCCTCACGGACGGCTCAGCTCCTCGAAGACCACATCCGAGCCTACGAAAAAGCAAGGAGACACAGAAACCGGCAGGGAGAAGGGGAGGCTAAGCCGGGAGATCCCAGCGTGAAGAAAGAGTTGACTCAAATGAGATTGTACCGACTGGGGTTCCTCCTGCAAAAGTCAGAAGCTGAAATGGGGGCACAGTTGGCTCTCCGAGCATTAGACGATGGGAAGGTCGAAGAGGCGCTGCAGATGTGCAGGTGAGCAATAATAAAATTCGGGTTGCAGTCGATGGCTTGATAATTATCAATTCATCTGAATCAGCGGTGAAATCTTTTGAGGTTTGTCACCAAACCTCTGCTGGCTGAGGAATTCTGGGAGTTGAAGTCCACAAGTCTTAAAGTTGTCAAAACTGGAGACCCCTGTTCTAAAAGATCTCCAGTGATGGAGTACCCACACTTTCTGGAGATAAGCCGTTCCGCGGGTTAATTGTTCTCACTGTTGGAAATTTCTCTTTAGTTCTATCTCTAGGTTGCTTCTCTTCTTGATTAGTTTCCATCCATTCATTGTTCTCTTGTCTTCTGGTGTTCAATTCCTTCCTTTTTTTTCTCCCCTCAATTCGGTTAAGTTACTTTTATGAATCCCACCATAACGAAGAGGCGGGACGGCTGTTGTTCCTGGTGTCTCAAAAGCTTTGTCATATGTTGGGGTCCAATATTCCTATGGTGTTGCCAGAAGGACAAGATCTTCCAGATACGATCTACTGCATGGCTTGTCAAGCTGCTACACTCTGCAGTCCGGGTAAGTAATTAGAAATGCTTTTGCTTGTTAACTTCTGGTTTAAAAAAAAACAAAAAACACTTCTCTAAATAATTACATCACGATTCTCAAATTTAGTGATTTTTGAAAACTGGCCCGCTGCGAGGTTGATGGCTTTTTCTCCTTAATCTTAACTGAAGGACCAATGTAGGGATAATTCACGTTAAAATAAAATAACAATGGCACAGTAAAATGTCTCAAAAAGAAAGCTATATTTTAGGGAAGTGTATTGAATAGAACTTTTCTACAAGCCTTTTCTAAATCCCATTTGCCAGCTCCACAGCGTCTCCTAAAATTATATTTGCCTCAGGATGAAATTTAACCTGTTGGGTTAAATGTTTTCCTTTTTAACAATATGCTTATCCTTCTCCCCTTTCCCAGATCTTTTTCTAGATATCTTGGAGTTTTGTAAATACACTTCATTTGCCCGTGAAATTTATGCCAAATGCCAAATGGAAGATTTTGGGTTTATACCACAGGTAAAGTAGTGCTTGTTTCACTGTATTTACTACGAAGTTGTCCCTGGTGATTGGGCCTTCAGAGGACTCTCAACTTTGTCTTTTATAATAATAAGAAAAAAAAAAGGAAAATGCTCTCTCTTTGCTTAGGGCGCCCAAGTGACGTTTCTTCCCTTGTTTAGGCAGGCTCTCTTGATACCGATAAAGACCCTTATGGAGACTGGACGTTTGAGGGTTTCTTTACTGAAGACGGGGCCGTTCTCGACACCCCCACCGTGCTACCTTTTGCGTACAAAATTGTTTCCTCCCTTGTGCCTCTGGCAGGTAGATTCAACCACCTTCATCTCTCCTTCACGTTTCACTCGCTTTAAGCCCCGTGTTAAAATTCCACAGAGAAAGAAAGCTTTTGGCCTCGTTCTGGAGGACCTGAATTGCTAGATGATGCTCCACGGTGCTGTGAAAGATCTCCAGCACGTGAGGCCTTGGGGGTAAAGGTAAAGATTCCCCTCGCACATCTGTGCTAGTCGTTCCCGACTCTAGGGGGCGCTGCTCATCTCCGTTTCAAAGCCGAAGAGCCAGCGCTGTCCGAAGACGTCTCCGTGGTCATGTGACCAGCATGACTCAATGCCAAAGGCGCACGGAGAACTGTTCCCTTCCCACCAAAGGGGGTCCCTATTTTTCTACTTGCGTTTTTTTACCTGCTTTCGAACTGCTAGGTTGGCAGAAGCTGGGACAAGTCACGGGAGCTCACCCCGTTACGTGGCAGCACTACGGATTTGAACTGCTGAACTGCCAACCTTTCGATTGACAAGCTCAGCGTCTTAGCCACTGAGCCACCACGTCCCTGGCCTTGGGTGAAATTCAGTTAGAAATTCTCTTCTCTTGCAGAATGGAAAGCTTCCCCTCCTTTGGGATCTGCCAGCCTGGCGTATTGTCCGCTCGAACAAGGTACTCCGGGATTACGTAGACAGTTCGTGGGGTTTGAGTCAAGATGCATGAGATTAAATGGGCAAGACGTCAGCGGAAGGATGGAGTTCCCTTGCTCCTTTTGAACACTTGAATATTTCTGCCCTCAATGACAGCCAAGGGGTGCAGCGTGTAACTTTTAAGATACATGGACTTCAACTCCCAGAGTTCCCTTTTTTTAATTTTTTTATTTTTTTGCTGTAGGAAAAAGCAGTTGCCGTTTGTGCAAGGACACAATCTTCGCTCTGCTTAGCAGCCTCCAAGAAGGCAGCCAGTATGAGCTGGCTTTAGGGCTGATCTCCTACTCTTTCGGCTCCCTGTTTCAGCACATGATCTCCAACAACATGGATGTCACGCTAAGTAAAAAGGTAAGAGAGCTGGTTTGGTTGAATCGAGAAAGCAGGAGATGGTGAGTTCTAGTCCCTCCTTAGATATGAAAGCCCACTGGGTGACTTTGGGCCAATCCCTCCCTCTCAGCCCAAGCCAACTCACAGCGTTATTGTTGCAGGCAAAACAGGAGGCGGAAAGTGTGTTGGATCTGTTTGCCGCCTTGCGCAACTTGCCAAAATAAAAAGGCGGGATATAGGTTTTTTAAAAAAACGTCTGTTATGGTTCCCTCTTCTCGTTTTGTGTCCGTCAGCTGCACGACCAGGAGATGCTAGAGGAAGTGCGCGCGTTCTTCCTGGCAGTGATGCAGAATTCGACCTCGCTCATCCAGGGCATCGTGACGGCTTTGTTGCACAAGGTGAGTCTGTAGCAGGTGCCTGTTGAGGGAGCGAGCAAGTGAGGGAGTTTGGGGGGATCGTTTCAGTTACCGTATTTTTCGGAGTATAAGACACACTTTTCCCCCCCCAAAAAAGGTTGAAAATCTGGGTGCGCCTTATACTCCGAATGTAGCCTCGCCCAGCTTCTCAAACAGAGGTTTCAGAGGCTGAAAAAAAGCATCCGAAACGAAGCTTCAGAAAAGAAGCTTCCAAACAGAGTTTCAGAAAAAAAAGCCTCCAAACAGAACTTTAGAGGCTTTTTTTTTCTGAAGCTCTGTTTCGGAGGCTTTCAGAGGCAAGAAAAAAAGTTTTTTCTGAAACAGAGTTTCAGAAGTTTCAGAGGCAGAAAAAAAAGCAAGGCACAGAGCTCACAACCAAGGAACCTGTCACTAAAATTCACCTCTAGGAACAATTGATTGGGGGTATTCCAGGAGGCCGATCCACCTGCCAATCGGCTTTCTTCTTACTTTCCTCCCCCAAAACTAAGGTGCGTCTTATACTCTGAAAAATACGGTAATTGGGGGTGGGGGGCTCTCTTTTTTCCACAGGTGTTCAACAGCCACTGTGTGGATCATCAGCTGGCCTTTGGCTACTGCACCCTCTTGCCCAGAGCCGTGGTATTTGGAAAACTCTGGGACATCGTCAACCAAACATCCCAGAACTACAAGAAGATCCTGGTAAGCCGTGAAGCTTGTTTGGAAAAAGATGCACAAGGCAGGACTTCAGAGCTGGTGGGCCTCTCCTCAGCCCACCCGTGCCGTTTCTCCCCAAACCCCCCTCCCCCAGGCTGTGGCTATTGTGGGAACCCAACTAGCTCTTCACTATGAAGACCCCCAGGAGAAAGAAGCTTTTGAGGACTTGGTCACGGACGCCGAATGGGGCATCGCGCTCGGAAAACTTGGGGTGAGTCCAGTGGTGAAATCCAAATTTTTTTTTACTACCGGTTCTGAGGGCGTGGCTTGGTGGGCATGGTGTGGCTTGGTGGGCGTGGCATGGGAAGGATATTGCAAAATCTCCATTCCCACCCCGCTCTGGGGCCAGCCAGAGATGGTATTTGCCGGTTCACCGAACTACTCAAAATTTCCGCTACCGGTTCTCCAGAACCTGCTGTATTTCACCCCTGGGTGAGTCCCTTTGCTGAAATATTCAGGTTTGGAATAAAAGATTATGGGGTAATTCTAGCCACTTCTGTTTCTCCCCCCTGCCCCCCCCCCAGGGTTTTGCAGAAACTACATTATGTCCGCCTTTGTCTGGCACTAAAAACCAAACAGATGGTCAGGTATTGCTGCCTTCGTCCCTGTTTTTGGTTGCCCCAAAGAAATAGGGGAGGCAAGAGGGAACGTCAGGTCACCATTGATCCCTGGAAGTCAAGAATTGGAGACCTGAAATTATAGGTTAGAAAACGGGGGTCCCTAAAGGCCTTTGTTTGCTAAACTGAATGCTGACGCAGGTGTTTTGCGGGTAAGATCTCTTTCCAGAATATATTCCGGATGCCGTCGGTAAGGAAGAAGGAGCTTCTAAGGACCCTGGTTCAACACCCAAATGCAGATACCAGCCTCATCCTGAACTTCTGCAGGTAAGGAAGCTGAAGCCCCCTTTCATTCTCTACGTTGAAAATGACAAATTTAAACCGGATTCAGACAAATCAAGAAAAATCTGGAATTACATGCGGCACATTTCTTGACCTTTCTTATACAGAAATTATTGCATTTCACCAAATATTTGATTTGATTAGGGAACTTTGGCCCTTCCTTCCTTCCTTCCTTCCTTCCTTCCTTCCTTTCCTTCCTTCTTCCTTTCCTCCCTCCCTGAATCCCATCTCCTTCCTTCCTCCCTCCCTCCCTCCCTCCTTTCTTTTTCCCTTTCCCTCTTTCCTCCCACCCTCCCTTCCTTTCCTTTCCTTTCCTTTCCTTCCCTCCCCTTCCCTTCCTGCACTGATTCCCATCTCCTTCCTCCCTCCCTCCCTCCTTTCTTTTTCCCTTTCCCTCCTTCCTTTTTTCCTTCCTCTCCCTTCCTTTCCTTCCCTTCCGATTCCCATCTTCTTCCTTCCTTCCTCCCTCCCTTCCTTCCTTTTCCCTCCTTTCTCTTTCCTCCTTCCTTCCTCCCTCCCACCCACCCACCCACCCACCTTCCTGTCTTTCTTTCTTTTTCCCTTTCCCTCCTTCCTTCCTTTCCTCCCCTCCCCTTCTCTTCTCTCCATTCCAAGTCCTTTCTCCCTTTTGTTCTGTTCTCCATTTTCAGAACCTTCCACTTAGATACAGACGCCGCCCTGCAGGTCTACATTGAAACCCAGCTCCAGGATGCCAGCTGGGATAAAGGAGAATTGGAGCCGGGGGCCAGGAAGGAGCCTCACGTCCTGGCGGTGGCCAGAGCGGTCAAGACCATCCCACTGCTTAGCAGTACCACAGGGTTGGTGACCAGCCTCAGCGCCATGCTCCACAAGGTAACGTAATGTTGTTTTGCAGGGAAGAACGATGCTGGTTTGATTTAAGCCGGGATTTAAAATTTCCCAATCATGGTTATCCGAAGCCAGTTAATGCAAAGGGTAATAAAGGCCATGGGGGGGGGGGGAAGGGGGGATATATTTGAGCTTGAGGATGGGGGTGCTGAGGGGGGCGGGACAGAGGATCCCCTAACCCCCAGTTAAGGGGTGAGCTGCTTGAAAGAGGCTCTCTAATCACAAAATCATTGATCAACCTACTTTGCTTTTGATTGGGGAACCAGGTGGATCCGTATAACTATGAAATCATCGAAAGCCTTTTGACGGTGATTGAAAGAGCTGGAGGTCAAGCCACAGGCTTCCCACTGAACTGGGTAAGAAAAGGGGAGCTTTGTTATCCCAGGACTGGCTGGGGAATTCTGGGAGTTGAAGTCCACGTATCTTCACGTTCCCACGGTGGAGAAAAAGCTTCTTTCTTTTCCTTCTTTCTTTCTCTTTTCTTTCTTTCTTTCCTTCCTTCCCTTCCCTTCCCTTCCTTTCTCTCTCTCTGCTTCCTTCCTTCCTTCCCCCTTCCCCTTCCTTCCTTCTTTTCTGATCTGGTTTACCAAGTAGACCATGTTTTGTCCCAAGAATGCTGCCCTGTGCGTTCCATTAGGACACTTCAATGGCTGTGTAAATATTGAGTGTAATGTTATTCAGTTGCTTTTATTGTGTGTATCTATAGTTTCTTTTTAAAATAACCAGAGAAGAAACTCACATTGTTTTGTCTGTTGCTCCCAGGCCAACATGCTCCTCAAACACTTGGCATCCTACAAGAGACTCTCCCCTCCTGGTGATCTGGAACAGCAATTCCTCTTTGATCAGGGGCATCGCCTGTCCCCGGCTGCTCAAACCCGGCTGCCTTTCCATCTGATCTTCTTTAAAACTTCACAGTGCTTCTGGAAGATCGTTTGTGAGCACACATTTTGTAAAAAACAAACAAACAAAACTTATTCATAAAGGGATTTTTTTTTAAAAAAAACCTCTTCGGATTTAAGAGCTGCATTTGGAGCGCTGGCTCCTTCCCCAAATCACTGCTGGTTTTATTTATTTTATTTTGTTCCCCACAGCTGCAGAAATCAATCAGGAATCCTTCCCGAAGCTGCTTTTGATATGCAAAGTCATGAAGGTAACAAGGTCTCCCTTTTTGTTCTTCTTTTAAGTCCCTGAAGGAGGAAACGCGAAGGCTTCCATGAAAGGGTGGAGAAAGAGGCTTTTGATTGAAGGATTTGATTGAAGAAGCTTAGTAGCTTTGGCTCAAACTTTCCAACCGAGACTGGGGCTTAAGTCTGTCCCAGAAAGATATAAAATGAAGTTTGCTGAAAAAGTTGGTTGAAGTTTGGGACACAGGTGCCTGTTTCACCACTCTGTTTACTTTTGTTCAGGTTTCCTTGGATAATCTCTATGTCTCTGCTGTGAACCACATTTTCCAAGAACAGCTGAAGCCAAAGCTGTTAGCAGCAGCCACCAGTGGTCAGTTGTGGCCAGTGGACAAGAGAACGGAAGAGACCATGCAGGCTGTCCAGTCTTACTTACTGTCGATCACTAAGCCAGAATGGGCCACAGCACTAGCCCACCAGATAGCTCAAGAGCTTCCGACAGGTTGGTTCCAGAGAGATGCTGGTTTAAGAGTGGCTAGCAGTTAAGGTGCTGGGCTTGTCGACTGGAAGGTTGGCAGTTCGAAACCCAAGCACTGCTTGATGGGGGTGAGCTTCCGTTCCTTGCTCCAGCTCCTGCCCATCTAGCAGTTCAGAAGCAAATAAATAGATACCACTTCGGTGGGAAGGGAACAGCGTTCTGTGTGCCACGGCATATAACGTGTTTCCCCGAAAATAAGACCCTGTCTTATATATTTTTTGAATCCTGAAATAAGCGCTTGGCCTTATTTTCGGGGAGGTCTTATTATTTTGGGGCACGTGGAGGAAACCAGAGGAAATTTCGGGGACCGGCTGTGCATGCGTTTAAATATTTTCAGGGAGGGCTTATTTTCAGGGGGGGGGCTTATTTTAGTGCATGCACTCAAAAGCCCGATTGGGCTTATTATCAGAGGATGTCTTATTTTAGGGGAAACAGAGTAGTCATGCCAGCCACATGACCATGGAAGCGTCTTTGGACAACACTGGGTCCTTCATCCAGGAAATGGAGATAAGCACCGTCCCTAAAACGGGACACAAGTGGACAGGGAAACCTTACCTTTCAAAACTGGGTTAAGCCATGGTTTCCTCTTTACTGAATAACCTACCATTGGCAGGAGTTCCTCAGGAGACTGAGCCAAACCAAAATCCCTTTTTGGCTTCCCATGAGATCCACCCTCTCAACTATAGATCCTTAGGAAGCCAATTTATTGTCCATAGCAGATCTCTTGCGTCCTACCAAAGTCAGTCTTCTGCCTCTCTGTCCGGAGAGGCTGGACGTTGAAACCCAGACAGGAGACTGTGGACTTTATGGACGTGGTTCTTTTCTCTGCTTTACCTCCAGGGCCCACCAAGGTCCAGACTTTGAAAATATGCCTCGGCTTAGCAGAAAAATGGCTGAAGAATTCAACAGTAACGGTAACGGAGAAACCTTTCCATGTTTTTAAGAGAACAGCTTAGAATTGCACCCAGAGATGTATAATATGAAGTGCTAACTAACTACCCTGTTTCCCCGAAAATAAGACCCAACCGGAAAATAAGCCCTAGCATGATTTTGCAGGATGCTTGTAATATAAGCCCTACCCGCCAAAATAAGCCCCAGTTAAAGATTGTCAGCCAGATGGGTGCATTAAGTACCGTATTTCCCCCCAAAATAAGACCTAACCAGAAAATAAGCCCTAATGCGTCTTTTGGAGCAAAAATTAATGTAAGACCCGGTCTTATTTTCGGGGAAACAGGGTAGTTAGTTCCAGGGGAAGGATATTGGAAATCCCCATTCCCACCCCACTCTGGGGCCAGCCAGAGGTGGCATTTGTCAGTTCTCTGAACTACTCAAAATTTCCGCTACCGGTTCTCCAGAACCTGCTGGATTTCACCCCTGCTGCAGGCCCATAACGGGGAAAGGGGTGAACAAAGATGGGTCTGTGGCTTTAGACTCTTCCCGTGTTTCATGATTCAGAGCATGAAGCTGGCTCCTCCTGAACAGGTGGGCTGTCTCACCTCTTCCACCTGAATGGCTACGAAAAGCAGGTGCAAAGGTGAACAAGGGCAGTGGGAAGTGGCGTCCCAACTGCAGTGAACGTTCTGCCTTCTTTTCAAAGGACGAGTCTCGTGAGAAGGTCCAGGTGCATCTGAAGAAGCTGCAGGGGCAGCACAAGAAGGCGGCCACGGAAGCCGTTTTGGCAGCCCAGAAACTGAACTCGGAGGACCATCAGAAGCTCCTCGGCAAACCCGCCAATCTGACCATTCTGCTTTATCAGCACAGCAGCATCGTGGAGAGAATCCAAAACCCAACTAGGAGAGACTATCCGGGTGAGCTTGTTCTGAGCTAGGCTTCCTTAGAAAACACGAAACAAAGTCTTAATTCCAGCCAAACCTCTTTAATTTAAACGACTGTGAATGACTGTCATTCACAGTCAACAAAGCTTTGTCAAACAGCCTTTCAGAGGAATGTTCATCAACACCCACTGCATCTCCCTTGGAACGCTGCCAGGGAGCCAATTTCCCAACGCAGGGCAAGGCCAAACTTGGCACAGATTCTATTAGAGTCAACTTTACAATCTTGAATCGAGCAAATGAACTAATTGCTTCTTCAAAAGCCCGCATCCCGTTCACTCCTCTTTTATGTCCTATGGGAGGGGCCAATTATCTCCAAGGTGTGGCCTTACTCCCAAGTCGATCCTGCTTTCTTAATTGTTCTTGTCTTCTGGCAGCTCTGCGCATGCCTACACTGGGAACAGGCTCCAGCTATTCCTCTGCCTCGCTGCTGTCTATCTCCCTCAGAGGGCTTGTCCGAGCTTTCCCAGACCCCAGGACTGGCCCAAGTTCTTCCCCAATCTCCTCACTGTCTGACTCCACTGCCAGCTTTGCTGGCCGTCAGTGGGCCACAACAGAGCTCAAGCTCAGCCTCTTGGCAAGAACGACCTTCGAGCGTAATAGGGTAGAAGTGAGCGAAGAGTCAGACCTGTCTCAACTTGAGCCTCTAAGTAAGAAGGATCCTTCGCTCCATTTGGGTAAGAAAGGTAAACTTTACTAGAAGTCAAGTGAATTTACATTAAGTCACCTGACTTCTAGTGAACTTTCTCACCCAAATAGAGCGAAGGATCCTTCTTACTTGGAGGTTCAAGCTGAGACAAGTCCGACACGAAGGAAGATGTTGTCCTTCACAAACTTGTCCTCTTTCTCTCTGGCTAGATATCCATGCTGCTGCTAGAGAAATAGCACAAATTAACAACCTGGATCTGAAGAAAATCTGGGACACTTTGCTGGAGAGATGGCTGTGTCCCAACGTCCTCCCGACAGGTGTAAGTTCAGCCTCTTCTGTCTGGCTAGCCAGGTGCTCTGAGGTGGTACCACGGACAGTTCCTTCTGGCCTTCAGCATCAGCAGCCACTGAGAACATCTTTTCTTTGCTAAACCTGTCCATCATCCCAGCCTGGCAAATTTCTGGAGCTAGCATCTTTTCAGACTAACATGAAAGGCATCTTAGTCTGAGTAGTTAGATTAAAAGGCATCTGATTTTATTCTGTAGCTCACACCCAGGGAGGAACTGCCTGAACCACCTGCCCGGTAATGATATCACAATGCTTTTCATCCACCCAATAGCAATAGTTGCTCAAAAATGTTAATTTCCGAACTCCAGTGAAACAATAAAAGCGGTTGAATAAAATCCTTGAAAAGGCATTTTAACATGCAGCAAAACTAAATTAAATTAGAAAACCTACATACAAATGCTCAGGGAGAGAATTTTGACCTGGCATAGAAAAAGCAGAGTCAAATGGAATGGAATAGGAATAGGAATAGGAATAGGAATAGGAATAGGAATAGGAATAGGAATAGGAATAGGAATAGAATAGAATAGAATAGAATAGAATAGAATAGAATAGAATAACAGAGTTGGAAGGGACCTTGGAGGTCTTCTAGTCCAACCCCCTGCCCAGGCAGGAAACCCTACACCACTTCAGACAAATGGTTATCCAACATCTTCTTAAAAACTTCCAGTGTTGGAGCATTCACAACTTCTAGAGGCAAGTTGTTCCACTGATTAATTGTTCTCACTGTCAGGAAATTCCTCCTTAGTTCTAGGTTGCTTCTCTCCTTGATTAGTTTCCACCCATTGCTTCTTGTCCTGCCCTCAGGAGCTTTGGAGAATAGCTTGACTCCCTCGTCTTTGGGGCAGCCCCTGAGATAGTGGAACACTGCTATCATGTCACCCTTCCAAGGAAGAATATCCTTCATTTAATTGACTTTGTTATCAGAATTCAGCTTCCCAAAATCAGAGGGTTTTTTTTTTTCACTTTATTTTAAAAGGAGGCCTTTGAGGGTTCGGAAAATGTTCAAGAGGATGAAGACTTGAAGCGGTAAGCTATGGCTGGCTAGCACAAGGTTGCCTCTGTGTGGGTGTTTTTCCCTTCAACAGTGTAATTGGTAGCACGGAGCCTGCAAATTCCCAATCTTTTAGAATGCAGCTGGGTAAAGTAGAGAGAGTCCTTGACTTACAACAGGTTTTTTTTGTGACCATTCAGTCTTATAACGGAACTGGGGGGAAAAAATTGGCTTTTTCACACGTATGACTGTTGTAGCATCCCCATGATCAAAATTCGTATTGATGACGTTTGTAAAAATGATCGTCAAGATAGTTGAGAAAAGAAAATGTTCGATTTTTGTTTCTGCAGAATCATATACCTTCTTCAACTTTACCCAGCAGATAATCAGTTAAGGATTCTTTACGAATGCGCCGTTTCTGCAACCTCTGTAAGTGCCTATATTATAATTAATTCCTATATTATAATTCCGTGTTTCTCAACCTTAGCCATTTTAAGAGGGGTGGACTTCAATTTCCAGGATTCTTAAAATGGCCAAAGTTGAGGAACAATAATTCATCTTTTGAAATAGTATTTTCTCCATGAGCATGCAAAGTTTGCAAGGAAATTCTAACAGTAAATCTGTGGGGTATGATGGAGGCCTCCTTAGGGATAACATTTAAAACTGCGCATTCAATCCACAAGGGCCACCGTCACAAAAAGCAGTCAAAATAAAAAATAAAAAAAAACAACAACCCTGGACAGGATTTGCACCTGGCAAAACATGTTCTTCCTGACCCTAATTTAATTTAATTTAATTTAATTTCCAATTTATATACCGCCCTTCTCCCTGAGGACTCAGGGCGGTGTACAGCCAAGATAAAAAACGTAGAATACAAATATTAAAAAACATTTAAAAATATATATAAATTTTGGCCCGAAAGTTAAGAAATCACAAACTAATTAAAAGAATTTAAAAATTTCTTCTGAAGCCAACCCGGCTTGCTGGAAAAGATGGGTTTTAAGGAAACGACGGAAGGCATTGAGGTCATGGATTCTCCTTATCTCCGGGGGCAACTGATTCCAGAGGGTGGGAGCCCCCACCAAGAAGGCCCTCCCCCTGGGGGTCACAATATTGTCTACAGTTCAAACCTCTCTTGAGCCATAAAGGCCAGTGCAAACAAACTACAATTCGAGGAGCGTTAAGGCCTAAATTGGCCTGCCCAGTTCTCTCCCCAAGCACCCCCCCCCCACACCCCATAGACTGAATGAAGAGTTGGCTTTCATGAAACCGCCAAAGACGCGTCGTCTCCCCTAATTTCAGCCTATAGGGGTCAACCAGCTGACTTTCGCCCACCGGAGCCGAGCTCTGCGGTGTCTTCTCTTCCTGGCGGATCCTGCCGCCATTGAATCGCTCTTCAAAAAACCCATGAAGAAAGTCAGGTGAGGAGGGGTCATCTCCCATTTGGGGTGAGCTTAGTGGCATTTTCCAAAAAAAAAAAACAACAACAACAACAACAAAAAACCCCACCTGGACTGGGCTCAGGCACCAAATGGGAATTCAGTTATAATTGTAACCAAGCATTGATTAGGTACCCAACGAACAATTCTAGTTGGCTCTAACTCTACTTAGCCTTAAAACCTAAGTAAGTGAGTTCCTTAAACTATATTAAAGGGAATTTATGTCCTGTTTAAATTTGGCAGAGTATCTTCCCCCGAATATAAGCTGGTGCTCCTCATCAGACCCTGGTTCGCCTAGTGAAATCAAGAGAGTGATCCGTTTTACGTTCACTGGCTAAGAGTCTCAAAATGAGGACCCAGATTGTGGGGGCAATAAGCTGACTTTGTATAAATATACAAAAGTATGAAGGCTATTGCTTAGCGCATTGTAAGCCGCCCTGAGTCTCCGGAGAAGGGTGGCATATAAATTAAAGCAAAAAGAAAAAAAATCCTCTCTCACCACCCCTTACACGTTCCGTTTTTCTGCTTCCTAACAGGAACTTCATGAAATGCTTCATTTACCTGGCACATCTGGAAGTCCTGAATATTCCTTATACCTATGAATCCTTCCACAGGGCACCGAAGGAGGGCATGATTAAAGGGCTGTGGAAGAACCACAGCCACGAACCCAAGGTGAGGCCGGCTGGGGAACACTGGGAGTTGGAAGTCCACAGAGCTTAAAATTGCCGAGGTCGGGGGAAGGCAGACGCAGAATAGGCTTTCAATCCTGCGCTTTCCCACAAAAGCTTCCACTTTCAGGCAGTCAAACTGGTGGCTGAGCTTTCCTTGGAATACAAGGTGCACGATCCTGTGCTCTGGAACGGTTTGCTACAGAAGCTAATGGGGTTCAAAATGGTAAGGCCCTTTCTTTTTCTCAGTTTCTCCCCCCCCCCCCATCCTACCCCACCCGGGACAAATTATGGAGCGCTAAGAAATACCGAGTATTCTACTGTATCCAAAATGAGTCATCCCCTGATAATAAGCCCAATTGGGCTTTTGAGGGCATGGCAGTAAGGCCAAGCACTTATTTCAGGGTTCAAAAAATATATAAGACAGGGCCGTACCCATGCCTGCACAGGTTTTTAGTTACATTTGCTTAACTCTGAAATGCTAAGAGGGGGAGAAATTTAAAAAGAAGAAAACATTAAGATAAGCGGAGGTGTGCTTTTTTTAGGAAAAGGGTTATTTAGAGAGTCTTGTCATCTGCTTAGCCGAGAAAGATTAAGAAAAATCACTGTTTTCTCCTCCTTTAGAATTATTAGCTGGTTATTGTAAGCTATTTTGAGGCCTTTCTAACATTAAAAACATTCTCCTTTTCTGTCTTAATCCTATTTTCTTTCTTTCTTTCTTTTTTTTTGCACTGTGTTACTTTTAAACTGCAAACGTATCAGCACCAAGTTCTTTTACTGATTGCAAGTTAGGGAGATTTGCCTGTAGGATTCTGGCAATTTTTGACTTGCGTAATGAATCCTCACCATTATTGCCAAGTAGCCCAAATATTATGCAAAGCGGGGGAAAAAACTCAGTTTTTTTGTCATTGTGTTCAATAAGATACTATTCACGTATTTTACTCTCTTGCATTTCAGGTTCACTATTTGAGGAAAGTTTTAGTGGAGATCTATGGCATTTGTTCCTTATGGACGGTGCGTAAATTTCTACCATGTCAAGCACAAAATCTTTCTAATCTCTTATTTTAGTGAAATAATCATAAATTCACCAACAGAAAGGGGTTCTTGTGTTTCACAATTGACTTGATTGGTTCAGTTTTGTTCTCTCTGGAATTTTAAGATGTTTTTTAACTTTCGGCAGATCCCAAATTACAGCCGAGCCTGGCAGAATGTCATTCTGGCCCCCATTCTTTCTGGTGAGTCTTTCGGGTTTTTTGGTTACCTTCTTGCCATCATATGGAAAAGAAAAGAAGCGATGGCACAAATTCAGCAACTTTTTCTCTTTGTGTGTCTTTCTTTTAAAGCTTTAGGTCCACCCAATCCCGATCAACTAGAAGCCTTTTGCGGGAGTTTCAAGATGCTTCTGATGTAAGCAGAGGAACATTCTGGAGAGGGGATGTTTGTGTGTGAGACCCGGACACCAAAATATAAAATTATTTGTAGTAATTGGAAGAGAGGCTCCTTAGGCCAGATGAGATGATGAGGGGGATTGTTTCACTGTGATTATTTCTTTTTACTGTATAAAGAACCAAGTATAGGTAACATAGGAGGGGAAATCAGTTTTTTCTTATCAGTAATAAAAAGAGAAGCTGTTCTCAGTCAGCCAACTCTTTATCTACCAAGAATTGTTAATATATGGGAGCATGCAGTCCATGTTGGGGCTCTGCCAGGAAAACATGTTTTAAGACAAAATAGCAGAAAGCAAAAATGGAAAGAATCGAGTCTTAGACGTATAAATCCGGTTCTTTGGTGAGTTGATTTTTATGGCTGACGTAACCCTTTTCCACCTCCAACAAGGTGCCCCGTCTTGGCAGATCTGGATTTAACTGGGATCGCAAAGCGATACGCCCAGTTGGACCTGATGGCTTTGGCTTTAGGATGCCTGGTGCTGATTCCTCAGCAGGAGAAAAGAGCCCAGCAGATTCAGGTGAGCGAAGACGCCCGTCTTCCCAAACCCAGGGCCTCTCCCCACACGTGGCGATCGCAATTCCCAGTCGTGACACTCTTCTCGTGACGAGATCCAAAGCATTTCAGCTGCGTGATGTGATTTCACACGCTTATTTGAAGAGAAGTGACCCTGTTTTTCCCTTCGGATAGGCCTTTCTGTCCTCATCCGATCTGGAGCAGGTGCTGCAGCAGACGGGAGAACACCTGAGCCTGGGTGAGGCGGCTGGTGTGTCTTCACAGGTAGGCAAAGAGGGGGGTTAAAGCCAACCTGGCAGGGTTGACCGGCTGGTCTTCCAGAGTAACTTTCTCCCTGCTTTGTAGGTGAGGAGTTCCATCCTGGACCACATCCTCCACCAGGCCGAAAAGGACTTGGCAGATGTCAGCTATTTCCCGTTATTAAAGTTACAAGACAGGCATCCTGGGCAAGTGAAAAGCTTGGTGGAAAAACTTGTAGCTAAGAACAGGTAGGCAAAGGTGTGGGGGGGGGCGTTTTCTGGATTGATGGCTCTGTTTGGAAGGGGAAAGCATGCTTCTGAAGCCTCAGCGTTTTTTATATTAAGTTTATAACACATCTTTCCTTTGGGAATTCAGGGAAGTGGACACAGCACTCCCTCTTTCTCCCACCCCCACCATATAGTACGTGCCGAGCTAATTCACCCTTGCCCGGGGAAATTTTTCCGGGAAGCTGAGCTTTCCGATATTTTAAGGAAAAGAAGAGGACTCTTCTATGCAATATGTGTCTTGCAATATACAAAATGAACCCTAATCCCTCACCTGCTTCCTTTTGTGGCTGTGCAGGATGGAGGATGCAGCGTCTCTAATAACAGAATATCTTCAGACTCCCGAAACGTCTCTTCCGTCAAAACGGACAGCTTCCGAGGTGGTGAAGGTACTCAGATTTATGTTTTAAATCAGCCTGAAAGGCTTCTTTGGGAGGATTGTGCTATTCTGCCAAAAGCACCTTCTTCTACTGGCTGTCAGGTGTATAATGTAGTTTTAAGAGAAATTTATCTTTATCTGATCCTTGGATCTTACCTTGGTCATTTTTTATCTCCTTCTAGATGTACTTCAGTGACCCGGCAGAAACTCTGTTGTAAATTCCCCCAAAGAAGATGGTATTTCTTGATAACCTTATCTGGATATACAAAATTTAAGATTTTAGCCTCAATTCTACTTGAGACTAATGGGATCAGTGTGTCATTTCACTGTGTACATATGCTAATTTTATCACAGGAAACATGGTTTCCACATTTCATGGGTGCTTATACAAAATGTATCTGATAGCCCCTTATACTGAAAGTTTTCATATAAGGAGAGACGCAAAGAATCTCCATGTTTTAATAAATAAATATAAATCAATAAATCTGTGAAGATGTGGCTCTCCTCTTTCATCGACATTTAAGGCACAGATCTGTCTTACGCACTTTAAATTAAGGCTTTCCAGGGCCACGTGGCTTGGAGATGAAGCAAGCTGAAGACCAACATATCTGAAACACTGCCATAAATAATCTTAGTGATGATAATCTTTTATCAAATCGAAGTTGAATAATATATTTATTGTAAGACAGTTCACATGAACAGGTAGAATTCTGCTGCGCATGTTGAATAGTATTTACAAGCAAGGAGCGATTTTGGAGGGCAAAAGGGGAAAACAAACAAACAAGCTAAACCAAGACAGGTTTTGCCAGAAGTTCAGGGGAAGTAAACTTAGTTGCCTACGGCAGGAAAAGAAGCCACCTTTCAACTCGCAAGGCTGCAAACACTGCGGACTGTTGGGGGTGCATATTGCAAAAAAAAAAAAAAAAGCTTGGAATGAGTTAGGGGAGGCCCACTTGCTTTTTAACATTTCTTGTACTCGATTCTTTCCACTTTCACGTCGTCGCCAATCAGCTGATAGACGTAGGTGACAACCGTGGAAGCCTGGATGTCCATCAGCACAAAGGAAGAGACGATGTTGCTGGGAAAGGAACCGAAGGGGAAAAAAAAAACCCCAACCCGTTATTTGGCTGACAGCGTCAGGAGTCTGAAGTTGGGTGGGGGAGGTGTCTACACATAATAAAAGTATAACTTACTTTTCCAAAGGGCTGTAGGCTCCTGTGGCCGACCCCGGGTTAATGTAGAACTTGTTTTCGTGTTCAAAGGCCTCGAATTTGTGCGTGTGGCCCGAAATCAAGATGTCGACATCAAACTGCCTCTGGAGGAGAGCGAGACAGGCCACGTCTCCCCAAGGAATGACTTGATGGCCGTGGATTAGCCCAATCTTAAACTGCCCCACAGTAACCACTTTCTGTTCGGGATAGTTCCAGTTCTAGGATTGAAGGCAGAGCATGAAAATGAGACCAGCAGGAAAAGAGCCTTGGCTTTACCCTCTTTGTCCTCTCTTTTTTTGGGGGGGTGGGGGGGGGGGGGAGAACAGACGAATCTTCAGTCACTGTCCCTTGTAACGAAGTTGCAAAAGTGGGTGAATCAAAACATAGAATAACAGAGTTGGAAGGGACCTTGGAGGTCTTCTAGTCCAACCCCCTGCTTAGGCAGGAAACCCTACACCACTTCAGACAAATGGTTATCCAATCTCTTCTTAAAAACCTCCAGCGTTGGAGCTTTCACAACTTCTGGAGGCAAGTAGTTCCACTGATTAATTGTTCTCACTGTCAGGAAATTTCTCCTTAGTTCTAGGTTGCTTCTCTCCTTGATTAGTTTCCATCCATTGCTTCTTGTCCTGCCCTCAGGGGCTTTGGAGAATAGCTTGACTCCCTCTTCTTTGTGGCAGCCCCTGAGATATTGGAAGACTTGCTATCATGTCTCCCCTAGTCCTTCTTTTCATTAAACTGGACATACCCAGTTCCTGCAACTGTTCTTCCTATGTTTTAACCTCCGGTCCCCTAATCCTTTTTCTTGCTCTTCTCTGCACTCTTTCTAGAGTCTCAACATCTTTTTTGCATTGTGGCGACCAAAACTGGATGCAGTATTCCAAGTGTGGCCTTACCAAGGCCTTATAAAGTGGTAGTAACATGTCACGTGATCTTGACTCTATCCCTCTGTTTATATACATGCGGAAGATGAACGTGATGGAAATATTCAGAAACCATTAGTTGGACAAAAAAGGCCAAAATGTTTCTTAAATTCTGGGAAGCAAGATAACATTTGGATGTGGCTTAGGCAGATAATTAGTTTAAAAGAATTAGTTCAGCCTTCAGGGATACAGAACAGCTTGATAAATTACCCAGACAGAAACCCCCGTTTTCAGCAGCCTCATCAAACGTCATTACCTCATCAAAATCTCCCCTCACGACGTGGACGTCTCCAGCCAAGGTCTTGAGGTAGTCATAGCTCTCCTTCGTGCAGAGGTTCCCGGTGCAAAGAATGTGCTGGATTTTGCCCGGAACCAGCAATTTTTTGAATTTAGCCGGCAGGCTGTTACAGCGATGAGGAATATGAAGGTCGCCCAACACTAACACCAACTTAGGACAAGAAAGAAGAGGCGGTTAAGGTTCTAGCAACGCATCAACCAGCTTTCCAGCACTGGAGAGAAAGAAATGCCCCTCAAATCAAGGCCAACCTGCTAACTTCTAGAAGCTTTGCAAATCCCGTTGCAATTGTGTATTTATTTAAAAAAACAACATTGGATTCACTGCAGCTAAAATCATGAGGATGACACACTAGACTGGAGGGAATTTAAAAACGACGACTTAATCCAAATTGTTTTTTTGAATTTTAAAAATATAACTTGCTCCAGATTTTTTCCCCCATTTTCTTCCCCATTCGAACAAACAGGCCGTAAAATCTGAGACAATTGCAAGTGGACTTGTGGATTATAAACAGCTACTTTTTCAGGGAAAAAAAAATCCCATTCTTTGAAGTATTCCATTGTAAATAGATGCCTTTTGCACCAAAGGCCGCTAAGGAAAGCAGCTCCTGCAGGCTTGAAAATTAGCTCTAGGCTGGCCCTCTATCCTCGGTTGGCCTCTGGTGAAGAATGGCAGGATTCTAAAGGGAAGCCTGAGTGTTTGTACCCTATATATGTATATTACACGTGTATCTTGCTGGGTGGCTGTGCCACTACTGGACAGTTTGGCAATTGCCAACTTTCTGACTTTACAAGGTGGCACCTGCCAATCGCATGGCTCTATGGTTGATTTTATTAAGGGTGAAGAGATTGCGCCTTGAGGATATTAGGGAGATGTTTCTCAACCATGGCAACTCTTTAAGCTCTATGGACTTCCAACTCCCAGAATTCCCCAGCCAACATGGTGCCCTCCAGACGAGTTGGAAATGCTGGATGACACCAGACTGGAAAAGAAGGAGTTAAAGCAGGGTGATTGAAATTTCAACAGCCTTTAAATGCTGCCACCTTGAAAGCCGCTAAAAGGAGTTACCACCTACCACCACCACCGTCAGCAAGAGGCCAAGATGAACCAACTTACTCTGTGCCCAGCCTTATTGGATGAAGAGGTTGATTGCAGACAAGAGCAAAGGATGTGGGGCAGCATGGGTGAAGATGGGGATGGAAAAAAATAGGGGTGAGACATGAATAGTGTTAAATTAAAAGAAAGCAACAGAAAAGGAAACATCTCAAAGCCAAATTAATAGGCAAAAATCACCAATGAAATCTGAATGTTAGCAAAGGAAATGTTAAAAATAAATCTGATTTATGCAAGTAACGGGTTATCCAATCAACTCTCCCAGCAGTTTCCCATTTTAACCTGTTTACAGAATAAGCCACAAAAATCTTACATCGTATATTTTACAATCTATGGTAAAAATATTTGGTAAAAAGAGCAGGTTTGCAAATTTCAATGCGGATTCTGCTCTTTTTAGCAATGGAAAGAGTTCTTTGTGTAGGCAGGCATGGGCTGGAAATGACCCAAAATATCCTAGACAAATATAATGAAAAATGCTTTGTGAATGCTTTCCGTATAGCTGCCACATGAAAAAAAAGGCCTGGGATATTAAACAATGAAAAAACATGGACATCAGCTTCAATCCATTTCCTAAAACTTGGATTTTTGTTTGTCATTTCACCCAATTTGGGATTTTAAGAACTTCCTAATTTATTGCTTTTAAAGCAGACATCTCATTTCTGCTCAGAAAGATGGAGGAAGAGCCGACTGCTGAAATTCCATCCTCAAGTCCGAGCATTCTCCTACTGGGATCTGGGATCTACTGGGATCTGAAGACTTTGCAAAAGTCCAATCTTCTCAAGTTCCTTTGCAGCCATGCAGTCTAAAAACAATCTTGTTTGCCTATGAAAATTCTCACATGCCTGACACCCCAAATGACAGCTCCACCCTTTTTCCGATATTCCCAGAAGGATGTCTGCAAACATGCACACAAAACTGGCCTTCCTGAAGCTAATCGGTTCTTACCTGATACCAAGTACTGTAATAATTTATGACTCAACGGCCCTTTTGCAACTAAAGGCCTCCACGGATAAAAAGCACTGTACAAATAAATACTAGCACTTATTCTCGCTTCTTCTCAACATTACCGACTATTTCTTATTAGGATGTTACACACGGTGGCTCATATCACAGGTTGATCGTAAAACTTCCCAGGGTTAGCCAAGCACCATCATGATAGATAAGCTGTTGCCTTACGTATCACGGAAGCAGGTGAGTTACAGGTAGTCCTCGACTTACAACCGTTCATTTAGTGGCCATTCAAAGTTACAACGGCACTGAAAAAAGGGACTTAGGACCGTATTTCACATTTACAACTGTTGTAGCATCCCCGCGGTCACATGATCAAAATTGAGATTTTTTTATTTTTTTTGGCAACTGACTTGTATTTATGACGGCTGGAGTGTCCCGGGGTCACGTGATCCCTTTTTGCGACCTTCTGACAAAGTCAGATGGGGAAGGCAGATTCACTTCATGACCGTGTTACTAATGTTAACGACTGCGGTGATTCATTTAACAGCGGTGGCAAGAACGGGGCAAAATTCACTTAAGAAATGGCCCACTTAGCAACAGGGCTCCATTGTGGTCGTAAGTCGAGGACCGTCTGTGTTGCAGGCAGATGACCAGAACTACCAGGAAGGTGAAGCAGGAGAGTCAGAAGACGGAGAGAAACTCCTGGAGCTCAATCTTACCACAAAATTCACCGAGATATTAACTTGGTAACAAAATAATGGAGCATCGCACCACATCCGTTACTTTGAAACATCAAATAATTGTAAACGTCTAAATGTCTAAGAATGAAGCCTGCTGCCAGATCTAAGCACAATCGGCTGCATGGAACCCCAACGTTTCAGAATTTAAAATTAAGGTGTAATTGGTTTGGAAGCCAAAGGTCCGAGCTCTTCCCTATAATTGGTTTCATTTGTTTTTCTTGAAGAAGCTCCAATGCATCCAAGGGCTAAAACTCCCATTTCCCCCTAGGCTGGGGGAAACTAATCTATAAAGGAAATATACATACATACATACATACATACATACATATATACACATACACACACACACATATATATATACATATATACTTTATATATATATAAAGTGTTTTTCTATCGAGACACCTGGTCTGCCCCAGCATGTGGGAGGGAGCATACTGCATCCCTTTCGCCTTTCAGCTCCAATCCAGGAGCCCTCAAGCAGTCGCATTCACGACAAACCATTTTATACCAAATTTATATTTCGCTGATAAAGAAAAAAAAGGAGACTAGTACAGATCTATTTCAAGCTATTTAGCTCTCATCAGCTAGCCATACCCTTACTTGAATTCAAACTTGGGCTGCTTGCATGTTAGGCATATATATATATATATATATATATATATATATATGTTTTCTCAGGTTTTCGCGGGTGTTTGTATGTAGGTCTTTGGTTATTCGGGTCTTCTCCCACGTAAAATTGGAAGTGTCTTGGCGACGTTTCGATGAAGTCTCATTCGTCATCTTCAGGCTGGTGTTCTCGGCTTCGTGCTTCCAGGAGCAATGTGAGATCGCAGCTGTCTCTTCCTTTTAACTGCTAGTGGGGGTGTGAGCTGATTGGGTGGGAACTTGGCTGTGTTCTGATTGGGTGGAGGTGTGTTCTGATTGGTTAGGGGCTCGGCTGTGCTCTGATTGGATGGGGGGTTGGTTGTGCTCTGATTGGCTGGGGGTGTGTTCTGTTTGGGTGGGGGCTTGGTTGTGCTCAGCTTAGTCTGAGTTGCAGGGGGATTTGAGCTGGTGAGCTGCGTTGTTGTTGTTTGGCTTCGTGTTTGTGGCCGTGCGAGCTCTTCATGGTGGGTGTCAGTCTGCTTCATGTATGGATTGGAGAGGTTTAAAGTGGCTAATGATGCAGCTGCAGTCTGGCTTCTGGTCCTTGGTCGTGGCTCATTATCAGTGTGGGTTTGAGTCTGCTTTCTGCGTGGATGTCACCACCACACACTCCACCCAATCAGAACACAGCCAAGTTCCCACCCAATCAGCTCACACCCCCACTAGCAGTTAAAAGGAAGAGACAGCTGCGATCTCACATTGCTCCTGGAAGCACGAAGCCGAGAACACCAGCCTGAAGATGACGAATGAGACTTCGTCGAAACGTCGCCAAGACACTTCCAATTTTACGTGGGAGAAGACCCGAATAACCAAAGACCTACATATATATATATATATATATATATATATATATATATCATATATATATTGTTATATATTTGTTTTCTGATATATATGTTATATATATATATATATATATATATATATAAAACAAACTATTCTAAAAGACATATATATATGTCTTCTATATGTGTGTGTGTGTGTATATACACACACACACACACACATATATAATAGTATATAATTTGAAGTAAGAAGCAGAATATTTAGAAAATGACCAAAATTGAATGTTTTCTTCCGGGGGGGAAGGGGGAGGGGCTCATTCAATGCAGCCAATTTACGGCCTGTCTGAATTTGAGGGGCTGGAGCCAGATTGAACCCCCCTCCCCCCCACCCACCGAAAAAGAGCCCCAATGCCACCCTCCCAGCTGGGTGGGGATGATGGGAGTTGTTGTCCCACGCAGCTGGAGGGTCTCCGGGCTGTCAGCGCGGCCAGGATAGACGCAGGTTGGGCTTCCAGGCCAACCTCCGGCCCTTGGGGGGGGAGGCTCCTCATCGCCCCCCTCCCAGAACGACTCACCATCTTGACGGCTCCTTCGGACCGACCCCCACCCTTTCCGCCGCTTCCGGTGAGCCTAACCCAGAAGGCCGGAAGTGCTGACTACGGAAGCCGAGAGGAGACAAAAGCGGCCACTACAGCCGACTTGGAGGCTGAGGAGGTGGGGCTGATAAGAGTTCTTCGATTGCAACCCTACACGAGCGGCGCTGTTGGGTCGCTGAGTGGAGGGTGGAAGCCAGGCACGGGTGAAAGAAATAAGAACTTAGCATGACAGTGTTCAGGACCGTCTTCATCGTACGCCTCTTAGCCAATTGGGGGATGATGGAAACTGTAGTCGGGGCTGGGAAAGAGTGCTTAGGCGGATTTTTTTGGGGGGGGGGGGAGGGTGTCAATTGCCCCGCATATGGCGACATCGCAAAAGAGCCGGAAGTGATAGCTCCACCGACGAAAAGGCCCTTTCCCCATCGTTCCCACCCTCTTAAGGACTCACAAGGACTGCCTGAGTTCTCGCGATATTTCCTCCAGGTGAGATTTCCCGCTTTTTTCTTGAGGCGGGGACTTTTCAGACGTTCTCCAGACATGCGTGTTTTGTTTTTTTTTTGAGGTGGGGGGGAGGGACATCGCCCTTCTTTTCATGATGAAGTGTGTCATTGGGGGCGCCCGTGTCAGAGGTATAGCACCTCAATACTTTAAGAGGGGGGAAAAAGGCAGTTTAATCTTGCCAGTTTCCCGCCAAAATCCAAATTCTCAGCCAGGAGTACATGTGTGTGTGCATGTATGTGTATGTATGATATGTGTGTGATTTTTTTTTATTTTATCAAATTGATAATGCCCATTTCCTTGTCCAAAGCAACTGTAGGGTTGCAGTTTACAGTTCCATAAAATCGTAAAATATCAAAGCATTAAAATGAGCAACCATTAAATTTATTGGTTGAGGGTAAGAATCAGAATAAAGTGCAATCCAAAGGGACAGCAATGCTAATAAAATCTGGGCTGTGGGGAAAAGACACTTAAAAAAAAAAAGCCCTACTTAGCAGGTATATACAAAAGTATGAAGGCTATTGCTTAAAAGCATTGTAAGTTGCCCTGAGTCTCTGGAAAAGGGCGGCATATAAATCGAACCAATAAATAAATAAATAAATTTGATTACATCAGTGTTTCTCAACCTTGGTAGGTTGAAGATGGGTGGACTTTAACTCCCAGAATCTGGGAGTTGAAGTCCACCCATCTTCAAGCTTCCAAGGTTGAGAAATATTGGATTATATGATTACGGAATGAATTTAGATTAAATCTATTTTTAAGGGGATAAAACGGAAAATTAGCAAAATTTCTGCAGAGTTGAATTCAGAGATTAATCGAAATCAGGCCTTCCCCATCGGCTTCCTTGTGCAGCACTTAAACCGAATATATTGAAGTTCCTTGCCCAATTGGGCTGCCTAAGTGTCTGAGCTAAAAGTTGCTCCCTTGCCCCCTTCCAAAATGGTTTGCATCATGCAACATTAACATTGTGCCCCTTCCCGAATCTTCCCCCTGCAGTGTTTGGAAGGGCTCTGCACGCCATTGCAAGAATCAGCGACGAATTTTGGATTGACCCCAAAGAAAAAGGAGTGAGTAGATCCTGGATCCAGAAGAAAACAACTTTGGAACTGACTCATCATGGGTTCCAGAGAAATGCACTCTCAATTACCACGCCAGGGTGGGGCTACCCAAGCATCCGTTGTTAATTAAGGAAAACTCCTGTTTTGCTCAGAAGGGCCTCATTTGGATGAGAGCCTTTGTACTAACCGTCCACTGCCGTTTTCTTTCCCTCGCTTGTGCTTAAATGTTGCCTAGAATTCGATGTGCAATATAGAAACACAGATTGGATATTTGTGCAAAACCTGCTAGGATTTCCACTGTTAAGTAACAAGAGACCCGTATTGCAAAATCTAGTGTTTTTCCTGTCACCATCTGGAAAATCCTAGCACAGCATATAACAAAGAAAACAGCTGATTTTGGGGTTGTTAAGTTAGGTTGAAGCAAACAAGCACCTTCCAATGTTACTATATTATGCATTTTTTTTTCTCTTATCTGTAACTTAGGAGTGATACAGTTAATACAGATACATCATTTCATCCTGTCCACAGCTTTTCCTGAGGACGGTAAATAGTTCTAGATCGGCCTATGCCTGTGTCTTCTTTTCATCCACGTTCTTCCAAAATTATTCCTATGGAAATGCCACCGAACGGAGCCTGAATGGGGACACTGTTCAATTCGCATGTAAATTAATAATCAAAGTAAGTTTCAACCAATTGAACCAAAATTGCAACAAAAATACAATTCTATTTAGTGAAATATGTAGAGAAGCTATGTATTATCAAATGTATACTTCATCTCAAATATACCTTTGGTCAGTGTGTACTTTTCTTGGGGGAGGGGGAAGAAAGAATTTATTGCAGCTGATAAAACTTGAGGAAAAAAAGGGATATCACTTTCTTAACATTAGTAATGGGGGGGGAAATGAAATTCTAAAACTATACTAATTATGATGCCTAAGAAAATAAGAGACGTAAGCTGATTCATACAGTTGTGCTGCATACTTTTTGACTGCAAAAGGATTCTGCAGTCATTATTTTTCCTCATGAAATCCCTGCATTGATAAGTTTTTCATTTCAGGCCATTCTGCCTTTATTTCGATGCTTGCACACACTGGAAAGAAATGTGGAAAAGTGCAACATTTACACGGATGTGAACGATTGCCATATTGTTTTTAAGCTGTTCTGCAAACATGGTAAGTGGGTGATCTTGTCAGTCTTACATGACCTGAAAGGCAACATTAAAAATGTTATTGGTCAGGATTTAAAGAACTCCACCCCACCTTGGCTTTGGGTTGGAGATATTTTGACTGCGGAATTTTCCAAGGAAGTCCCTCCACTTTCCCAAAAATTGAGTGCCCGAAGGGAGCATGTGAAATGAAACTGTTGCTGTTGTTTGAATCCTCTGAAAAGCTTTTGAGATAAAAACAGGGTGTCACTCACAGCTTAACACCCTGGGATTAAATCATTAAACAGCATTTGCGTCAGTTACAGTTATTAAATATGCTACAGATGAATCAGGTGGCACTAGATTTTTAATTAAGTATGCATGCTGTGGAAGCCGTTGCTAGAAAAAAAAATCCTAGCCCTTTAGAAAAATTAAAACTGTGTTGTAAATTGTCCACCAGAGAGCAACAAATGGCCTCTTTTTATCAGCACAGGTCTACCATGGAGCTGGGTAGTAAGATGTTATGAAAAGCAAATGATTGATTTTGTTATATGAAGAGGTGGTACATTAAAAAACAAACAAACACCATTTTATTAAGGTTCTTTTAAGTGAGTTTCCTAGGACAGTTGCTAAATTCAGCAAGTTTCTGCATCCATCACTTCTTGCTTTGGAGAAGATGGGCTCATGCAGAGAAATTCTCAAGGCCATTCTCAAATCTTGCTTTTGGATAATTATTTTTGTTTTGACCTTCTGAGCGCAGATGGTTTTCTCCTCAGCTTACATGGCAGGTAACACATTTAGCACACTTTGGATAAAGGAGAGTATTTGTTGCTCGGGGTTGAAAGGAGGGGTCCTTGGTGCTCTCTGAGCTTGGTTGTCTCCTTGCAGACGCTTCATGACCCAAACTAGGTAACACCATCAGTGATAATATTAGTATATTTAATCATGCTGAAATAAAAATACTCTAATCAATTCATTTCATATTGGTCTAGGGTAGCCTGCAGGGAAACTTGGATTTCAAACCATTTCCTTTTCCATCAGGTATCGTGAAAACTCATAGCTTAGCTTTCCAGGAGTGTGAAACTCTTCAAGCTGTGTTTGCAAAAGATTTGTGCACCAATGTATTGAAAGTCCACTCCAGGTAACATAATAGGCACATTAGCCATTTGCTTGTTTTGTTGGGCTTGATTGTGTGTATCGAATGAAATGTGAATGGTTGGTTGTCACCGATGGGATCTCGGCCTTATTAATTCAGAGAGAGAAAAAAGAACTTAATACGAGCTGCCCAATTTGTAACCTGAGTTAATTATCCAGGTTTTTGTACATTTCAGGCAGCTGTCTGACATGCTGATCCACTTTCCGACATACCAAGAAGAAATAACTTTAGGTGTGACGCCAATGAAAGTTTGCTTCAAGACTTACACAGAGGATGAGATGGGTGAGGATTGTGTTTCCATGGTGGGATTCAAAATACAGCTTTGAATTTGTAATATCCCTGAACGCAAGAAGTTACTGTAAGATATGGCCATGGCATATTATACAATCAAATAACGTCTACTAAATATTCAAAAAGCAGGGAACTGAAAAAATCCTTTTTAAAAAACCAATAGCGAAATATATTCTGTTACTATTCACTCTTTTATAAACAGTAGCCACAATGAAAGAAACATTCAAAATTATCCTGATAATGGTGCTCAAATTTGCTACAAATTGATAAAGAGTTAATAAATAGGAAGCTGTCAAATACACATCAATTTCTGCCCCTAATTCAGCATATTAATCCGATCTGTAGTTTAATTGTGGTGGTCTGTATTTTCTTTTCTGATATTTGGAATGGTTTTGCATTGACTTCAGATACATTATTTTGTAGCATGTAATAGCTGAAGGCTCACCTGTTACCATATTTGGGATGGAAATGGCCAGCAGCCCTGTGTTGTACGCTAATCAAATTTTTATTAACCATCCTAAGAATTCTCAGCAAACCTGTGTTTTTTAAAGTCACAGTCACAGTTTTTTTAAGTTTTTTTAAAGTCGCAGCATTCTTATTTCGACAGAATTTGCAAAGACAACGCATACGGAAATTCATCTCAGTCCTGATGAATTTGAATATTTTCAAGTCGGAGTAGATTCGGAAGTCACATTTTGCCTTAAAGAACTGCGGGTAATATGGTTAATTCTACTGTTTTGATTGTAGCGTGTACTTCATAAATATCTGCTCGAGTGTCTCATTTGGACAGCAGCATTAGGAAAGGAGGGATAAGGGAACAAATGCTACTGGGATATTCTTTTGATGCTGTTCTTGTATCAAGCAAGTTCTGACCCAGCATTTTGTATGCTGCCATGGATGGCCAAATGGCTCCAGGTAGCACTTAAATCTAGTCATAAACACTGCAGTGGCAAGCATTGGAATTCATGAGCTTCTTCTGAATTAACTCCCCTCTTTCACTTACGTTTAGGGTCTTCTGGTGTTTGCAGAAGCTCTCAGCGTCCCAGTCTCCGTTCATTTTGATGTATCTGGAAAGTAGGTAGATCTTTATCCTTTTAAGAAAGCAGTGCCGTATTTTATGGCCTTGTTTTAAAACTCCAAAAGCTTAGCGAGAACAAATTTCAAACTACCTCAAGTGACCACAAGAGATGCATTTTGTAAACAAATGCGTTTATACGAGATTTATGGAATAGAAATATACACTTCTAAGGATTACTCTACCGTACGAGACCTATATATAATATGGGGAAGCATGCACACTAATAGCATGACAGCACCCAATTAAGGTGTGGAATTTTTTCTGGAAGAAAGTAACACGGTGCTAAGAACAGCCCTGGTTATTGCCAAGATCATAGGGTGTCTGTTTTCCAAGTTACAATAGAAAGACAGACATTCTTAGATATTTTGAGGTTCAGAGGCGGGAAACCAGATTCAACAGGTTTTGGGGACATGTTTATACAAAGGGAAAGTTTTCTATTGCAAAGGAAAGTTCTGCTTTTGTAGCAAAGCAGCCAATTTAAGGATTCCATTGTTACGGAGCCGGCATGTGATTCCTGGCTTTTGGAAAAACAAAGGTACCTCTTTTAAGACTGACCCCTCCCTCTGTGAACCTTTAGACAGGTAAGGCTCCAGCCATTATTGCCCCCCCCCAAACCCCATAGGATTATAAAGCCTATTTCAGCAGTCAGAACATGAATCTTCCTGGGTCATGCAGCTACCTGGGGCTGGTCCTATTTTGCATATGCAAATAGGGGAGCAGGAAAGAGAGGGAGGAGGGAAGAGGTTGCAATAGGAGGCACCGAGGGGAGGGGAGAGAGAGGCAGAGGGGAGGGGAAGCTACATATATTCTTCATTATTGGTGCGGTGGGGAGAGAGAATTTGCAGCTTTTTTTCATTATTTTGGCATCTGGAGGCCTGCAGTTGGTGAATGAAAAATTGAATGCTACTAAGGAACATTGTTATATCGTGCTAAGATGGATTGGCAAGCTTATACTTTAGTCAGGGATTGGGGGAGTTGAAATATGGATGCAATTTAAGAAGCTATTCCATTTGTGCATCTCTGTCTGTGAGGCCAACCAGCCCCTGCGTGAATGCAGATCCTAGCCCTTTCTCTTAGCATAACCTTATTTTTTGCATTTCAAGGCCGGTCGCCTTCAGCATTGAGGATCCGGTAATAGACGCCCTGTTTGTTTTGGCCACTTTATCTGATACCGAAAGCTGCCCAACGGCCAGTAAACCAGCGTGCCTTGAGCAAAGCCAAAACAGGTAACCTTATTTTCAGGCCAAGATTTCTTGTAAAACACTCCATTTTAGATAAGGGGTCTCTCTCTCTCTCTCTCTCAGTATGGAGAAAGGAGGGAAAAAGTCACGTTCTCGGGAGCGAACTTCCTAGAAATATATTTTTGTCCTCATCCGAAGAATATCCCGAGCAGCCGGGTGTACTCCAGGTTCTGCAGGCAGCCAAGTCAAGCCTTTGGCAGGTCTGTCTACATGCCAGAGCAGAAGCCAGACGAGAAAAAGTCCCTCAAAGTGACCTCTGGGGCAAATTACTTTCTTCGTCTGGCCAAGGGCAGTTCCAAACAATCGTAATAATTTTAAACTGCTCCTCACCGTGTTCCATATGGGCTCGATGTGACTGAGGGCCACGGAAGACCCCCTAAATGAGTAAGTAGAGTTTGCAAATAAGGAAACGGCCAGCTGTTTATCAGCAACTCGCTTAGCGAAGTAATTGAGAGGTTGTAATCCATTTCTCGGTTGCCTGAAGCCGAACAAGACTTGTCTTTACAAATCTCTTCCCTCCTTAAAACTTAAACTGTCAGATCATGCCAACATCTTGCCCAAATACGGTCCCTGCCTCACATCCACTTGGCAGAAAGAAGATAATCTTAGAACAGGCCCCCAAGGAGCCCTAAGAGGCTCTCCAGGGTGAAGCTTCTAAAAGCAGCCACTGGAAGGGAAAACCATAACACAAATCCATCTTCATGGCATTTTAGGGGCCCTGCCAGAGAGAGAAGTAATCAACACATCACCAGTTGCAGGAGAAAGGCATCCATAGCTCCCTCCGAGGGCTTTTCCACAGGAGAGGAACCACCTCATCCCAACTATAATAAGGTAAAAAAAAGAAATCACACCCCCAAAGTTTCACATTTTATGCCGTGTGCCTCTTAGCTTTCACAAGCATTGTAGAAGCTGCCAGCGGAAGAAGGGAGAAGAATCAAATTGCCTTAAGTGAATTCGATCCGGTGGCTCTCTTATCCTTAATGCATTGGCCGAAAATGGTTGGAAAAGAGAGTTGCAAAGAACTGAGTTTGGCCTGGCCTTCCGGTAATGAAAAACCATCCTGAGATTCAACATGATCCATTTCTTTTGATCCCACTTTTGTTAGCGCTACAAGCAATTTCTAAGTTTGGCTCCAGGTCCCAGTGATGGTTCCTTTTTTTTTTTTTTCCTTTTCCAGTTTCATTCCTTGTTCTTCGGAGCAGTTTCCCCTAATGAGCAAAGTGATGCCAATTTGCTTCACAATTTGGCAACGGTGAGCGACACGGAAGAGGATTGCGCCCACGGGCAGCTCTCTCCTACGTTTTAACCACAGGACATGCCCGTTGGTGCAGCAGTTTGGCCTGCAGGAAAATGCCATTTTTGCTTATTTTAGGTGTTTGAACTACCCGAATGGATGGCAGCTGCTTCCTATTTTACCAACTGTTTTCTGCCAAATGTTGTTTTATCTTCAACCTATGGATATTGTCGTAACTTTGTTCAGAATTCTTTAGTTGATTAGATGGGATTAAAAAAAATAAATAAACCCCTTTTGGTCTAGGTGTGTATAATATTCAGCGACCTTGTTTCAATGTTTGAAAAACTTGTGAGAGCCGTTTTGGAGGTTTTTCAAAAATCAAAGTTTCTATATTACAATCAACTTGAAAGCATCGTAGGATGTAATCCCAGGTGCCATGTTTTACAAGCGTGTTCAGCCATTCGGTGGTCAAGATACATGGGGCAGGTTTAGCCTTTCTCGCTGGCAGTTCCCCACAGCAACCTAACAAAAGGCAATTAATCACACACTATTGCTGCTGCCTGGGCTCCTTCTTTAAGATCTGCTTCAGCAAAGAAGAATGCGAAGGGAGGCTGCTTTTGAAAGTAAAGCGAAACCAGGAACAGAAAATGGAGAACCATTTCTCAAGCAGCAGAGCGCTTATTAAACTCCCCCAAACGTCCATAAAATGCTTTTTTTTTTTGAGAGAGAGAGAGACATATATTCCTTTGCTCCTTCCACTGAATTGCTCATTGTATACAAGATTTTAAAAATTTTAATTTTAGTGTCTCGCTGTTGCTAAGGACGCATGACCTGCCAGGAACTACTGGCTAAATATTACAACAAAAGCAAATATTGTACGAAAGATCAATATATTCCTTTTATGTTGCCTGTTTGAGCAATGAAATGTGTTTTTTAGGAATTTTCTTAGTGAAAGAAATTAAAAGGCAGACATGCTGTATATACTTGGAATAGCTCTTTCTTGGCTTTTAGAGGGGCCATTTTGAAGCCTGGTGATTTAAATCTGTGTTTTCCAAGCTTGGCAACTTGAAGATGTGTGGACTTCGATTCCCAGAGTTCCCCATGCTGACTAGGGAATTCTGGGAGTCAAAGTCCACACATCTTCAGGCTGCCAAGGTTCGGAAGCATTGTTGAAAATGTGGGTGTGCGGGGAGACAAAATTGCAACAGAGCAACCACAACAGTTACAATTCAAGGAAGCCCCTGTATATTGTATAAATACTATATTTATTAAATATCTTTACAGTTCATTTAAATGTATTTACAGATACTATTCTCGCACAAATTATACTCCAGACATTCAATTCACATAATTTAAATTTCCTTTTTTTTTTAATAGGTAAGTTACAGGTCACGATAGTCTCATTTAACAAGAAAAAACGGCATCCTCATTAGATCAGCTATCCTCGTCAGGAGAAGGAAATAAAAAAAAAAAAAAATGAAATTAAAAACGCAAAAACCCAGGTCTGGATCGAGTCTGGTCTCCCGCGGGAAAAGAGCCATTCCCATGATTTCTTATCTCTGCTTCCACCATGGATGGTTTCTTAAGATCCCTTTCCCCTTCAAGTCCCAGATTTCAAGTTGCTTTCTTTTCCTATTCGATCCTTGCTACAGCAAGAGAGATCGAATGGGGAAACCAAGCGGGATCCGGAGGGGCTCTTAAGAAAGCAGGAGAGCGCTTTCTGCAGAGGAGGGGGGAAGCAGGAGGCTGCCAAGCCCCCGCCCTTCAAGGAAGAGATGGGTAAAGATGTTTAGCATCCCATCTCCAGCTTTTGGGGGACCCCCTGCCATGCAGCAGACTTAAGAGGGCAGAGGTGCTACGGAGAAGGGGAGGGCTGGGAAAACCATCGCCCATCCCACCCTCGAGAAAGCAGAGTTTGCTTCTCTGCCAGGCAGCTCTGGGTCCCACAGGCGATGCTGCCACCCTCACCCTGAGCGAAGAAAATGGAGCCCAAGATGCAAGCCCCCTCCTCATTCAGAGCAGCAGAGGCCCCACCACCACCTCTGAAAATGCAACGACCCCAGAGCTGCTCCAATGAATCGGGGGTTTCTCACACATGGGCCCCCACCCCCCTCAAAAGCAGGTTGGGGTCTGGCCGTCAAGGTGTCCCCGGTTTTTAGGGAAGGAAGGAAAATGGAATGTGCCAATTCCTAAGCCCAGATTGCCCGGAGTAGAAGCACCACGCCTTGGAGGGTCGGCGTGAAGATGTTGTTACCAAGGCCAGGAGACTTCGCCTTTTCCTTTCCTGGTTTTTTTTTCCCCCTTTTTGTAAAAAAATAAAATTCTTGTGCGCAGACAGCTTTAAAGTTCCCAGGGAAGAAATCAGGGTCTATTAGGATTGAAGGCTCATCTTAAAATAGGGGGTGGGTGGGTGGGAGATCTCAAGCATGCAATAGAATTTGTTTTAAAATACAGTATTGCTTTTAAAAAACAGATGGCCGGAAAGCTATAAACTCCACGGGGGTCTTTGGTGTCCCAAAGGGGAGGAAAGGGGGACGATGCAAGTTTTAAAAATTCAATTTGACCATGGCTTAAAAAAAAAAAAATGGTCCTAAGGAACAAATGGCTTTACAGAGTAGAAATTGCTTTAAATGAAACAAAACCAAGGCTTACGAATCCCATTGCTACTTCTAAAGCAGCGTTTCTCAGCTTTGGCGGCTTTAAGATGGGTGGACTTCAACTCCCAGAATTCCCCACAGCTGGCAGGGGAATTCTGGGACTTGAAGTCCACCCATCTTAAAAGCTGCCAAGGTTGGGAAACAGTGTTTTAAAGCACCTTCCCCTCCATAGTCAGCCAACCATTGCAGAAAGACTAAAGAGTACGGCAGCAAGAATGTTAACCCCTGCTTGATGATCTCTAGAGACCCAGGACCATGGGGAAAACAGTGGGGAGAGTCGGTAGCTCTTCAGGATTTGCTCAAAATATGAGATGGCACCAGCGACACGCAGATTCCCAATTAAGAGCTCACTTACCCCTCCAACGAAGTGGGAAACGGGTTGCATAAAGACCTATTAATATACAATTTCTAGCACAAGGTACCTAGGCCCAGCTGGTTCAGCATCAGGATGAGGGGAAAAAGGGGATTGAAATGGTTTGTACAACATTATAATGGGCCGTGTTTTTTTTTAAAACATATATTATGCAATTTTCATCCATTCACCGTATGCCACCCTGTATCCGTACCCCCCAAACCGATCAGTTTCATCAAGCTACGTTGTTAAGGCAATCTGGACAAAAGAAAAAAAAAAGGTGATTTTAAAAAATAACTGGAAAAGTTGGTTGGAACAGTTTCTAAAAAATGAATTATTATTATGTTTTTGCCGCTTATCGTCGCAAATGAAATGCCTGTTAGAAGCAGGAACGAACCACATGTACACGGTACATGTTAAATTATAAATAAAAAGTCGGACACAATAATGCAAATGTACAATACAACCACCAAAAAATAATTTTTAAAACAGGCTGAGGTAACCTCAAACTTACAGTTTTAACAGAATAAACCTGGCAGTAAAAAAAAAAAAACCCTTTTTTGTGAGTTTCTTTTTTTAAAAAAACAAGGACGGTTGCTTTTACTCGCCAAGATTATCAACTAAACATCAACGTGACCCAACTTGCTGTATAAAACATGGCTTTTTGTTGCGAAGGACTTTTGTTTCTCCTACAGGCAAAAAAACACCAACAAAAAATTATGAAAAACTAACCAAGATTTTTATACATACCTCTAGGTGTTATGTATAAATAAAAACAGCTGTGGTTTGTTTTACACAAGCTTAGAAAAACGGGGTAGGGGAACTTATAGCTACTGAGAAGTTGGACTGAGTGTGGGTGGATGCAAAAAAAAATAATAATAAAATTTACAATATTGCCAATTAGCAATTAGAGCCCTGTAAACATGTATTTTCTCAGGGAAACCTGTTCACGCTCAGCACCCAAGCCGGTGCTCAACCTCCCTCCACATCTTGAGACTTTCTCTGCAACCGAAGAGAGTGTTAGGCGATGATCTGGCAGAACAATTCAGCTACGAAAAGGGCCCCGTTTTGCCACAGGCCGACGTCCCACTGGTATAACAGTTTAGCACCTTCACAAACTCTCTCTCACACATGCGCACCACAATTCCAGACGAGTTGTGTGTTCCAAATTGAGTAAGAAAGCTCCTGGCTAATAGCAGGCAGATCAATATTTTGCAACCTGGGTGACTTGAAGATGGGGCGGACTTCAACTCCCAGAATTCCCCAGCCAGCACATCTTCCAAGTCGCCCAGGTCGAAATGTATAGAGAGAGAGAGAGACCAAAAGGCTCACTGCCCTTGGAAAGCCTATGGAGAATTCAGCTACAAACACAAGTTTTCCAACATGTTCAGCCAGGGACAGGACATACTGACCTTCCACCGATTTGAGAAATGGGCTCTTTCCAGCAATACCTTCTCGGGACCTCACTAGGTCCTGTTTGCCGATTTGGAAAACCCCTTCCCCAGAATTAGTTTTAAACTGATGTTCTTGTTTGCTCGCTTTTCTCTTCAGAGCCATAAGTAAAGGTTATTCCCTCTTCAGCCCCCTTTCCCCACCCCGCTTTCTACGCGATAACTCTGAGTCCAATTTTGAAAGACAAGGCTTCAAGTATTGAAAATTTCTTCATTTCTTGCTTGGAGGTGTCCCCGGGTGTCCTCCAGCTGAGGTTTTGGGCCAGGGGTCTTGACTGCATCTTAGAACAGGCAATGGACGTAAGGTGTATTTAGCCACTGAGGTCAGATGCAGAGAGAGAGAGAGAGAGAGAGAGAGAGAGAGAGAAAGGAGACTTCCTGCCCGCAGGAAAATAGTACGTGTGAAGCGGAGAACAGCTGGAGACATACCAGTCTTTCAAAGCTGAGTGTCACAGCTGGTCAGTCTGTGTATTCAGCTACTATAGAGAGAAGAACAGTGATGTCATCAGGTTTTCCACCTAAAAAGCAAGACGGGGAGAAGTTTTTAAAGTATTATAAAAAGATGTGGAGACTCTGGAAAGAGTGCAGAGAAGAGCAACAAAGACGATTAGGGGGCTGGAGGCTAAAACATATGAAGAACGGTTGCAGGAACTGGGTATGTCTAGTTTAATGAAAAGAAGGAGTAGGGGAGACACGATAGCAGTCTTCCAATATCTCAGTGGCTGCCCCAAAGAAGTGGGAGTCAAGCTATTCTCCAAAGCCCCTGAAGGCAGAACAAGAAGCAATGGGTGGAAACTAATCAAGGAGAGAAGCAACCAAGAACTAAGGAGAAACTTCCTAACAGTGAGGACAATTAACCAGTGGAACAGAAGTTGCCTTCAGAAGTTGTGGGGGCTCCATCACTCGAGGCTTTTAAAAAGAGACTGGACTGCCATTTGTCCGGAATGGTATAGGATCTCCTGCTTGAGCAGGGGGCTGGACTAGAGGACCTCCAAGGTCACTTCTAACTCTGTTATTCTATAAGTTTGCAGCTGAAGACCTGGTGCTATAAAACTGCAGGAGCAAAATTAAATATTCCTGCCCCTAAGCACACAGCCAGGAAAAGGAAATTTAACCCCAAAAGGCGTCAAAACGTATCAACAGCCTCCCCTAAATTCTTTGGGAACTGTCTCCAGCTCCAGCAATTCAAACCTGCCAAGAAATTGAGACAAATCTCTACACAAACAAAACAAAATTGAATCATATGATGCGGCGGCAGGTATAAAAATATGCGCGCGTGCATTGATGCCTGCCCGATCAAAATTAGCACGTGGGTTAACAACGTCTCTCGTTCCACGCACTTCTGCAAACTGAGTTCTAGCCAACATGGCTTCCGGAGCCCTTGGAAGAAACCCAGCCGTGCAGGAGGGCTGACTTCCGGCCGCTCAGCCGCTCTTACCTCTTACATTCAGTCCATTGTCACACGCGAACTGTGCAAAGGGAGACATGTAGTTTGGATCGTAGGCCAACTCGTGAGCTTGCTCGGCAATGCTGCTCGCCGTCTGCTGGATGCTTTCGTAATTTGAGTTCTGGGTGGAAGAGGAGGTGAAGAGAAACCGTGTGAACGTTCAAAGGGCTTCTCCCTTTCACCTGCCACAAAAGCATGCGGTATAACAGGACCGCTAACACAAAGGGATTGGATTTTCTCGCGAGGCGGGTCCACCTGGGGCTCACAAGGCTAAATAAACCAAGGACAAATCCCATTCTTTCTACGGTGGCCAATTTGAGTGGATCCGATTCTGAAAAGCTGATTTTTAAGCTCTCCGATAGCAGCCCGTCTGCTTCAGGAATTATAGGGGATGCACAAGAGCAGATTAAAAGATAAACCTGCCCTCAACTCTTAAACTTTTACTCGGCTCCTGGCTGTACCTTTGAACCCCAAGAAAAGGTTCAGAAGGTCACAGGCTCATGAAGCGGAGGACCAGGAGATTTTGCCAAACCCACCAAGATTTGAGCCAAAGTTGCACCCTGCCGTTTAACGCCAAGGCAACCAGGACAATTGTTGAAGAAATTCTACCTGTCAGGGGACCTTATGAACTTTTAATTTCTCCCCGGTGGGACCCACTGCAAGCTCGTCTCCTCTTACCTTTAGTTTCTTCAGCTCCTGGAGGATCATGTAGTCCGGCATGTTGTCGAAGAGCCCGTCCGTAGCCGTCAGGATGATGTCTCCCAGTTGCACGTCGAAGGTGGTGCTGTCAGCAGCATCCGGGCTGAGAAAACATTGAGGGAGTCGCGAGTGAGTTGAAAGGCTCGGGGGGTTTTCATGCTTAAGCTGTACAGGAAGGGCAGTTCACCTTACGCCAGCAAGATCCTGCAGCTAGCGCAGGCTCCCCCAGTCTAATCCCAAAAGGGGCTTTTTCAGGAGGCAGCTGGACATCTTTGTTTTGTTTTCTTTGAAGACGTTTCGCTTCTCATCCAAGAAGTTTCTTCAGCTCTGACTGGATGGTGGGGAAGGATTTATTGTCCTTGCAGACTGCTGGACATTTGAAAAAGCACCTGGATGACTGAGAATCTCTATAGCTGGCTGGAGAATTCTGGCAGTTGAAGTCCACAAGTCTTAAAGCTGCCAAGTTTGAAGACCTCTGCTCTACAGACTTCTCCAGTCTAATCAACATGGAGCCCAGGGCCTTTTTAAATTGCCTTAAGACCAGCACAGAGGTGATGCTTGACTGAGCCACTGGGGGAGGTTTTAGGCACCCAGGGCCAAGGAGGACACCTTGCCCAACACTTTCCAAATGAGGGTCCCCAAAAGGAATGCAAAAGGCCCTCCCTTGATCAACACAGCACTGCAATTTTTCCCCTCTTGCTCCAGCTCTTTGCAGGATGCCGGTGCCCTTTGCAGCCAGGGCTCCAGTCGGACAAAATGTGCTTTTCCAAGGCTTCCCTGCCAGATCTTGGGGTTCTGCCAAGGGGGAGTGGATGGGGCATCCAGCACGGCTGGAAACTTTCAAGGGGGCTGAAATACAAGCGGCAGTCATGTGCCTCCCCTTTTCTAGCTGTCAGGAGGTGCTGTCTCACTGCAGGAATATCTAAGCAGCCGCAGAACCTTTCCCAAAATCTGAGAAGAAGAAGGAGGAGGAGGAGGAGGAGAAGAAGAAGCCCCTGATTGAACAAGGCCGTGTTGGAGCCACTGCAGCCTTCACAGGCAAAGTCAAGCTGCATTGACATGGTAGCTGTGAAGTTTCCGAAAGATGCCCTAATTAATTAATGAGCCACGAGCCAAACTTCAAAAGAAATACAGTCATTTATTAGGAGCACCATTTCGGCAATATTCGGATGCAGTTAGAACTAATCCCACGTAGATTTACATTCCCGTATGACCCTCTCTCCCCCCTCCTCCCTGGCCATGTCATAAATCACATTCTCCAATTAACCACTTTGGCTGGCTGTGAAACCCAAAACTCTCCTACTGATTGCGGGAAAAGAAAACATCTGTGGATGTTTTCAGTTAGGGAATTCAATCAGCTCCATCAGTTCTCCCTCCCTCCTGCTCATGGCAACTTGAAAGGATAAGGATAAGGATAATTTTATTTCTATACCGCTCCTCTCCCAAAGGACTTGGGGTGTTGTACAGCCAGGTAAAAACACAATACAAATATCACAATTTAAATTTAAAAAATTATTAAAAGTATTACATTTAAGGCCAAAATTAGCTAAAAAACCCAAAAATTTAAGAACTCCGAATTTAAAAAAAGCTTTGCAACTTGACAGTAGCAGTCTTCCAATATCTCAGGAGCTGCCACAGACCCCTGAGATATTGGGAGTCAAGCCATTCTCCAAAGTACCAGAAGGCAGGAGAAGAAGCAATGGGTAGAAACTGATCAAGGAGAAATCCAACCTACAACTATGGAGAAATTTCCTGACAGTGAGAACAATTAACCAGTGGAACAGCTTGCCACCAGAAGTTGTGGGTGCTCCATCATTGGAGATTTTTTAAAAAGAGATTGGACAGCCACTTGTCTGGAATGGTATAGGGTCACCTGCTTGGGGGCACGGATTAGAAGACTTCCAAGGTTCCTTCCATCCCTAGGATTTTATGATTCATAGACAGACAGATAGATAGATAGATAAAGATACATGACAGATGGAGAGAGGGATGCCTCCAAAATTGTGGGTGCTCCAACACTGGGAATTTTAAAGAAGAGATTGGACCACCTGTTGTCCGGAATAGTATAGGGTCTCCTGCTTGAGTGGAGGGTTGGACTAGAAGACCTCCAAGGTCCCTTCCAACTCTGTTATGCTGACCTATTCGGCACCCCCCATTTCCATCAGCAGGCCAGCAGCCTCAACATTTTTTAATGTTTTTCTCACATTCCTTCACCTCCCATCCCTGTAATTGAGTTATGTCCTCTGGGTACAATACGGCATGTACCCGGCCAGGTTTGAAAACCAAACACACTCCCTACTGTCGTGTCAATATTTCCCCTCACAACACGTAACGGTGGTTTTGCTTTGCAAACAAGTCGCCCAGGGGGGAAATAGGAAAGACTGAATCAGATGCCTGGGCCTTTGTAGTTGAAGAAGGGAAAGCATCAGCTGGGCCCGAGCGCTTAAAAATAGCTGCCAGAAATTAGCTCTGCGAACTGATAACCGGCTGCAGAAAGGGAAGTGAGGAATACTGCAAGAGAATAGAGCTCTCCCAAACACTAGCAAAAGAATTTAATCTACTTAAATCAGTGTTGGTCAGCCTTGGGAGCTATCAAATGGGTGGACTTCAATTCCCCGAATTCCCCAGCCGGCTGAGTTGAAGTCCACCCATCTGAAAACTCCCAGGACGGACAAACCTTGATTTAAAGAGTCCTTCCCCATGCCACAAATAACCAAACAGCATTTGCCATCGCTGGAAGGCCCAAACCAAATAACGAAAACAACAATGGAAAGAAAAATCAGCAGCTAAATCACTTGGGAGCGTCAACTCCAATCCGGTCTCCACCAGGTAGAAACTGAGCTGGAAACGCAGGTCCTCCTGAACTTCCCCTGCAGACCCACCTGAGGGGCAGGTTGCCTTCCCTCCTTGCAAAGTCACACGGGAAAGGCCTTACCTGTCGCTGAAGACGACTCCCTCGGCTTCGGGCGGCGCTATCGAGAGCTGGAACGGAGTATTGAAATAGTGCTGCTGTTCGTCGGAGCGGTGCACTACTCGGCCCCCCCGGACCACCAAGAAGCCCGAATCGCCCAGGTTTGCGGTGTGCAGGCGCCGCGTGGTCCGATCCAGGACGACAATGCAAGCCGTGCTGCTCCCTAGGAGGGAGAGTCAAACATTCACCTGGCGGGAAACGTCAATCTGGCTGCTTTTAACCTGGCTGGCTGATACCTTGGCTCACAACCTCTTGTTTAGTGACCGTCCAAAGTTACGGCGGCACTGAAAAACGCGACTTAGGGCCGGTTTTCACACTTACGACCGTGGCAACATCCTCGTGGTCCCTTGATCTTTTGGGAAATAGCAATCACAATAAAGACAATAAGAGCCCAAGTGTCATTACGGTTTTTATTGTGATTACTATTTCTCAAAAGTAACTGTACTCAGACAACACACTGTTTACGTGGACATTGAATTTTTTATATTTAATAAAACCTTTTTAAAACTAGAAGAAAAACAGAAATTCGGAGGCTTGGCAACTGACTCGTCTTTATGACGGCCGCAGTGCCCTGGGGGTGGAGGGGGGGTGTCACATAATTCCCTTTTGCAACCTTCTGATGAGCAAAGTCCATGGGTGAAGCCAGATTCGTTTAACAACTGTGGCCAGAAAGGTCGTACAATGGGGCAAGGCTCACTTAACAAAGGTCTCACTTAGCAACAGAAATGGAGCGGGGGAGGCCTCCGTTGTGATCATAAGCCGAGGACTACCCAAAAAGCCCAGACTCGCAGTCCAGCTTCTGAAACACCAGCAGTTACAAACTCCCCTTGGCACAAAACCTGGAGCCAGGCGCAAATGAGGTATAAAAAAACAAGGTCCTTGAGTTGAGAATTTTGGCCAGGGGCTTCCAGCTGATTTCTAAATCCGCTGCCCCCTGCAGTTTTGAGGGAAGGCAGATTGTTTTCTCCTTCCTGGCAAGTCAAAACCGCTCTGGTTAAAGCCGGTATTTCAAGCCCCTTTGAAAGCAGGAGCAGAATTCTTCCCCCGAAAGGAGAAACAGCCAGCTGGGTGCCTTGCAGTCCCGGCTTTCTTTTGCTGAGGTTTTGCAAAGAGGGGAAACCTCTGCCCCCATTTCAACCAGGGGAAAGGGGGTCTCCTTCCCTGCCTTCAACCCACACAAAGCTAGATAAAACCTTTGGATGATGGGAGCAGCGCCATCAATGCAGGAACCAACCGGTTGGGGAGCAGGTCTTTGGATAAGGGGAAATTCCCTAGGAGAATTTCCTTTCCCTTGGAGAAAAGATAAAAAATCCCAAGGGATGAAGGAGTGAAATGTCCTAAAGAAGAGGGGGTCAAGCTATTCTCCAAAGCAGGGGTCTCCAACCTTGGCAACTTGAAGACTTGTGGACTTCAATCTCCATTCCCACCCCACTCTAGGGCCAGCCAGAAGTGGTATTTGCATTTTCTGAACTGCTCAAAATTTCCGCTACTGGTTCTCCAGAACCTGTCAGAACCTGCTGAATTTCACCCCTGTTTCAAGGTCCCTTCCAACTCTCTTCTTTTATTCTAAACGTATATCCCTCCAAGGACAGCCTCGGTGGTCCTCGTGGAGGGGGCAGATCTGAGCAGGCGTTCTCCTCGAGAGGGCCTTCCTTGGCAGGGTGCCATTTAGAGGAAGACCTGGGCCCACAGACCGACCGGATGGCATTGGAGAATGGGCCCCCCTGGAGAAGGAGCGTTTGAACGGACCCAAGGAGACCATTCTCTGGGGCAAAGGCTGTCCGGGAGACGTGTCACAGCAAGGACAGTGCCTCCTCCTGGGATCAGCTGAGGGCACTTAAAAATAACCCACATTAAGAGAGAGACCGGGTGGGGTGGGGGTGGGGAGAGATTTCTTGGCAGAGAAGCCTCAAATCAGGTGAGGAGCAGTAAGCGGAGTCATCACTGGGCAAAAGGTCATTCACCCGATTCCCTTCGGCCAGGCTGGTCCTGGGTACTCAAGATAAAAGGGGAAGCAGATGCACAAGGTGTCAATCCTGAAGCCATTTTGGAGCATCTTCAAGGCTGCCACAGTTACGCTGGTTGGGGCGGTGGGAACGGGAGTTGGGGAGGGAATAGAGACAGCTGGGACTTGTAGCCAAAATAAAATTCTTTCTCTTGGGAACCGAGGACGGTCTCCTCAGGGGCTGGGCAGGTGTGGACTGGAACCAACTGGGGTTGGGGCTGTGACCAGTTTGGGCCATCTGATGGACATGTGGACTGGGGGGGGGGGGGAAGAACTTTGACTTTTAATTTGGATGGGGGAAACCCCGGGACCTTCAGAGTCAGGTTTTCACCAGATGTGCCAATATGACATGCCTAATAAATCTGTAATAGGGACGCGGTGGCTCAGTGGCTAAGACGCTGAGCTTGTCGATTGAAAGGTTGGCAGTTCAGCGGTTCGAATCCCTAGCACTGTGTATGGGGTGAGCTCCCGTGACTTGTCCCAGCTTCTGCCAACCTAGCAAAAGCATGTCAAAAAAAATGCAAGTAGAAAAAGAGGGACCCCCTTTGGTGGGAAGGGAACAGCAATCTGTGTGCCTTTGGCGTTGAGTCATGCTGGCCACATGACCACGGAGACGCCTTCGGACAGCGCTGGCTCTTCGGCTTGAAACGGAGATGAGCACCGCCCCCTAGAGTGGAGGGCTATGGGGGGGAGGGGTCTCTCTCTTACCGAGCAGGGGGGCTTTGTGCTGCAGCAGCTCACAGTAGCTGGTGGTAAGGATTCCCACCGGGTGGCTGGGCACAAACCGTCCTTCCTTGACCAAACGTTCACAAGTGCGCATCAGAGTCCCTGAGAACTGAGACGGGTCGACGCCGTAGTCTCGCCAGCCTCCGACGCCGTCAGCCACCCCTTCAAGAGAGAGAGAGAGAGAGAAAGAAAAGTCAGTCCTTACTGGTTTATTCTTGGTTTACCACCATTTCTAATTTAAACTAAATTGGCACATCACTGATTGCATGACCTCTGTAGATGCCACATGCTGAATAAATAAACAAACAATTTCTAAAAGGGACTTTCTAGTTGCCTTCTGAATTGATGGGATACAGTGGGGTCTCCAAACTCAGCCACTTTTAAGACTTGTGGAGTTCAACTCCCAGAATTCAACGCTGGCTGGGGGGGGGAATTCTGGGAGTTGAAGTCCACAAGTCTTAAAAGTGGCCGAGTTTGGAGAACCCCTGCCACACGAGAAGGAGTAGCAAAAGGTACCAAGGGTGCTTTCAGCTTAATGAAGAGGAGACTTAGGGGGTGAACACGATTGCCATCTTCCAATGACTGTCACAAGAAGAGGAGGTCAATTGTTCTTCGTAGCACCTGAGGGCAGGACAAGAAGCAATGGGTGGGAGGGGAGATCCAACCTGGATTTAAGGAGGAATTTCCTGGCAAGGAGACAGCAGTGGCACAGCTTGTCTGCTGGAACTGTGGGTGCTGGACAGCCATTTATAAGGACTCCTGCCTTGGGTCGAGGTTGGACTAGAACAGGGGTCTCCAGTCTTGGCAACTTTAAAACTTGTGGACTTCAACTCCCAGAGTTCCTCACCCAACACCTCAAGAAAGCACCAGTTTTGGGTTTTTTCCTTGCAAAAGCCCAAAGGAGGAACTGATGCAGTGAGGTTAGGATTGCAGAAGTGGGAAAGTAGAGCAGCAGCTGCTCTCAACAGGACCAAGGACAGCCCCTCTGAACGCCTTTTCTGGAGTTTTTCTACAAAAGATCTTCTCATTTCTACGTTAGCCACGTGTTTACGAAATGCAGAATAAAGGGACAAGACACGTTCGGGGCAGAGGATGTCCTAGTCCCAAAGGTAATTTTGAAAATAATTTTCGCAGGGTTTCAGCACCAAACCGACATAAGGAAAAGCAACAGCAGCAGCAGAAGGATCAGCTGATCCAGAAAATGACAATACTTATAAGAAATAACAACCAGGGGAAGGCAGAATGCAGCATTTTTCTTTGGAAAAAGCCAGCTGACTGATTTAGCACAGGAAAAATTCAACCTTTTACCGCAGATATGAAGATAGATCATCATACAGCATCGCTCAGGAGGCCGCATGAGTCACTAATCAGGAAATCTGCTTCGGGCATATCTCCTTCGGAACAAAGAGCCACTAATCTCTGGCCAAAAAGTTAAAACTGATTTATTACATAAAATGAAGCCTGCTAATCTGCCAACTGCCCTTTCTTTATGTTCCCGGCTGAAATAGCCATTAAAGCTGACGGTGGCCCAGGGGCTCTGCCAACAGGTTGCAGGAGATCAGCGTCAATCAAACCAACCCCCGAAATAGTCCCAGTGTGGCTGTGTCCAGTTTATTTCTTTTCTAGTATTTTTTCTAGTATTCGCATCAGCACAGCAACGAAGGATCCCCCTTCTCTATGCCAGCCAGAACAAAACACAATTGCACTGCCTGGCTGGCTGCCTTCTCTCATCTCTTCTCTCCTGCCTTCCCTTCCTCACTCCTTCCTTTCCTTCTCATCTCTCTTGCCTTCCTTCCTTCCATCTCTCCTGCCTTCTCCACTCCTTCCTTCCTTCCTTCCTAAACATCTATGTGCTGAACATGGAACTCAAAAGCCAAGCTGACTCTTCAAACGACGACCCAGTGAGAATCTGTGCTCTGCCTCTGGGCTGACCCAAAGCCTCTCAGAGTTATAAATGCAGAGATAAAACAGAGCGGGGAAGTTGCCGATTTCTCAAGAAGAGAGCAAGGTGGGTTTTTGTTGTCTGCCTTCAGTCAGTTTCCGTGTTTTTACAATCTGCAGAGAAGGCGGCCGGCATGGTCCCCAGAGTTACCACCTGTGACACGTTATGTACGTGGATTATAATGACGTGGCCAGCTGCAGAGGACGAGAGGAGCGCCGAGCAACCCAAGGCCAAGAGGGAGGGAGGCGTTGGGGAATCGGTAGAAAGCTCCCAGCGTTCCCGCCCCCCCAAAAGCTGGTTCGAGCTTTTTATTCCCGTTGCAAAAAGCCATTGATGACTAAGAAGAGAAAGAGCAACGGCAGAACCTTTTCATGAAAGACGGCCACGATGCCTACAAATGGCAAAGGGTTATTAAGATTCACTACTCCCCGTTTCGGCCTCAGCCGGCAATCAACGCCTCCCGCAAGTAAACGGCCTGCGGTTTCTCCAGGATGAGGAAAGAGCGGCAGCAGAGAAGCAGATTTGAGGCTGAGCACAAAGGCGATGCCAAGGTCAGCCCAGCTGAGTAATGGAGAAGGGTGGCAAAGTTCAAAGGCCTTCCTGGGTGATTTGCCTCCCAGCCTATGGGAAATAATCCCTTCATCTGTCGCCCGGCTGTCCTTCAAACGAGACTTCCCGATTTGCAAAGTCAATTGCATCACGAGAGTCTTCCTTTTTTTTCCTTCTTCTTTCTTTCTTTCATTAAGCAAGGTCGCTCTGATGAAACCGGCAATGAGATTGTGGGGAGAGAGAGAGGGAGGGCACAATTTCAGCAGAATCATGGGACAGGCACCTCCTCCCACCCTCAGGAGGGCTGAGGAAATCAAGGCTGCTACGGGAAGAGACGTAAAGGGGTGTTAAGACAATGGCGCTCTGACTTCCAAACGGGCGTGTGCCGAAGGAGGTTGTCCCGGCTATTGTTTTGGTTCAACTGGCAAAGTCACCTTCTGGCATTTCTTATCAGAGCCGGCGCTCCCAGAATCCAAATGCCAGGGACTTATTTCACCTTGTCTGACTTGGGAGTACCCACAATTCAAAGGCACATACACACACACACCCACACTTACAGCCTCTATCGCACCTCACTCTCTTATGCTTAAATTTTGTCTACCTGAAGGGGTTTCAGAAGGCAAGATGTCCTTAGATCTGTGGTTCTCAACTTGGGCACCTTTAAGATGGGTGGACTTCCATTCCCAGAATTCCCCAGCCAGCTATGGTATGCTGTGTTATGCTGGCTGGGGAATTCTGGGAATGGAAGTCCACCCATCTTAAAGGTGCCAAAATTACACAGGACATCTCCCTCGCTGAAGGAAATGTCCTTCAATTCAATATTTCTGATTATTTAACACCAGAGACGCCTCTTGGGCAACTAGATTCTCTGAAGAGGCTTACAACTTCTTCATCTGTTCTCGCGCTTCCTCCGTCTTTTCAAAAATGTGTTGTCTTTCCAACCTGATTGAGATTACTAACTGGTCTGGCATGCAGTTCTCTTTTTAAAACAGATCTTCTAGAATTTAACTCAGCAGATAAGACTCGGGAGGAAACCAGCCAGAGCTGGTTGACGTTTGTCGTCGTAACTTCACTCTAACCTTTGGGGAAATGGAAGGATCACCTTGCAGAATTTTAAAAATGTGTTCCTGGCAATGACAGGAGTCTTTTTTTAAAAAAAAAAATGTAGAAAAAACGATTTAGTCATAAGGGTGAACAGGCATTTTTCCCCCTCACCTAGAAAATTGATCGCCTTTGACAATCAAAAGTTGAGAAATGGGATTCCTAAATCCACATATTTGCAAATATGGGTGAGGAAGTTATGCATGCAAAGAGGTGTGCTGGTTTTAATCTGCAAAGCCTTTTAATTATTTGGCGACCAAGTACTGTATGGCGAGTATCACCTCCTTCAGGTACAACCTTCCTACCCAATTCGCTTGTCTTAACTTGAGATGTCGAGAGTCTTCCCCCATTTATGAAATGTGGGGAAGGGGATTGTTTGGTGCCTTCAATCTATCCCCTCTGGAATAACTTCTCCCTCAATTTGAGGTGGTGCACCTCTTGTGGCCTTCAGGACAGAAGCTTTCATACCTAAATTGTTGCTGGATTGTAGAGATGGAGGGAGACGGATGTTTTTATACATTACTGATTTTGCATGGGAGATTGTAAACCGAAGGGAGTCCTTGTGGAGTCAGCAATATATAAATATTACACATAAAACACAGGGCGTAAGACCCAGATTTCCCCGGGTACCTATATGACGCTTGCCTTAATATACGGGATGACTTAATCTGCCAGTCCATTACAGATGCTTCTCCATTGCAGGCGAGGCGAGGCCTGAAACTCAAAAAGATCCTGATGGCTTATCTAAAACCAGCCTGCCACTCCTTCCAAAACCCTGGCTGAGAATTTTAGGACTTTGTTGTCTGGAGGACCTGGGCACTTTGCAAAAGTTTTGGGCCTTGGTGGGGAAGACTTACTGGGTCACAGTTCACTCTCATGCACAGAGCAGACTCCTTGATCAGTGTATTTTTCGGATCACAACGATTACACAACAGGCAAAAGTTGTGTGTACTTTTTTTTCCCCCAACTGCCAGTCAAACGAGGTCATGGCTTGGAAGTTGGGCTGGCTCCAGGTGTCCCATTCAGGTCCCACCCCCTAGGAATATCTCCTCTGACTTTTCCACACCCTTCCCCAGTGAACAGAGGCTTTCCAAGCAGAAAGTCAAGGAACTCCTACCACCAAGGGGAGGGGGGTGGCAGGGGGAGAAAGAAAGAAAGAAAAAACTCAGGGCCTAGATGGAAAAAAAGAAACTGGCATAATAAGGGCCAGTTTTTGGTTTTTTTTTTGTTTTTCCTTCCTTTTTGGCTAAAGAGACTCCGAAAGGATCAAAACGTCCAGGGTGCCAAAATAAGCGATGTGTCATCCGTTGCATTTGAGAAGCATAAATTAAAGACATCTCAGATAGGAAAACACGGAGCTGCGGATGGCAAGAAGGGAAGGGTAGAGAGGTCAAGCGAGGACACCGAGGAAAAGCAGAAGGGGGGGAGGGGGAAAGGATGCCATGAGGTACCCTCCCCCCCCCACACACACAAAAAGCCCATTAAAAAATGCAAAGAGATCGAACCGAGAAGTGACTGCAGCAACCGGAATCCTCCTTATTGTAGGCTTTGAATCAAGAAATGTCCATCTTTACCTCAACCCACCCAGTTCCATCTGCAGCGCCTCCTGGTTGAAAGCGAGATCATTTGAGGGGGGAGGAAGAGGGGGGGTCCCAAGGCACCAATATCACACCAGTCACCCAACACAAGGCCCCTGTGGATTGTAGAGGCCAGCTGTGCTGGACTCAGCCTTGGCTAAAAGGCAGGTATGAAACATCTTCACATCGACCAAAAAACTCCACCAAGTTGCTAGAGGGCACCCCAAAAGCTTTAAAGCCATCTATAGGTAGTCCTCAAACTTACAACAGTTCGTTAAGTGACCAGAGTTAATACGGCACTGAAAAAAGGGACTTAGGGGCCGTTTTTCATACTTACAACCCTTGTAGCATCCCCATGGTCAAGTGATCAAAATGCAGACGCAACCGACTCATACTTATGACGGTTGCCGTATCCCAGGGTCACACAATCCCCTTTTGCGACCTTCTGACAAGCCAACTCAACGGGGAAGCGTGATTCGCTTAACAACCCGGTTACTCACTTATCAACGGCAGGGATTCACTGAGCAAGCCCAGCAAGAAAGGTGGTTAAACTCACTTCACAAATGTCTCGCTTAGGGATGGAAATTTTGGGCTCCATTGTGGCCGCAGGTTGAGGACTACCTGCGCTTGTTCTGATGCAGCTGGATTGCAAGATCCATCCCCTCCCCTTCCCCAAAGCATCTGTACTGCCAAGAATCCTGCACGGGGAGGATCTAAAGCAGACTTCCCTCTCTACGGTGCGGGTGAACCTGCGATGCTGTGAGCAGCCTCAGGCCCTGCAGCGCCATCAATTAGGGGAGGTGGGCAGACAGGCAAGGCACCCCAGAGGTGCAGCCCTCAAACGCAGTGCAGAACCAGGATGAATCACGCCGAGTTTGCTCCCCGCCTTCCCACTCAGCCCATGCGCCTCTGCAGAGAGACAGGGCTGCACCACATCCTACTCAGTTTCAACCAAATTAAGGAAGATTGCAGGCCAGAGGTTAGAGCACCTCGGGATCTCCATCTCGCTGGGCCTCCTAGCCCAAAGCCAAAGACGATTGGACAATCAAAATGAAAAGGCAGCCTGCCCTGTAGGACCTTTGCCCTCTTCTGATGCTCCTATGGGCATTTCAGCAGCGGCAGCGTTCCCTTCCATGTGTCCAGGCTTGAAAGACCAGCTCAGCTCACTGGCTGCATTTCTTTAGGGTTTACTCCCTGCGTAAGGCTACCCCGGCAATGTTCATAAGATACATTTCAGACACAAGAGAAACGGCCACTGTTAAACACACGTCCCAAAGCCCCAATGGCTGACATCGTAACCTGGAATTCTGTTCTCCCAAAAGTGCCTGAAAGGGGTCTGGAAAGCCCCCTCCCCTCGCAGGGGAGCTGCAGTTTTCTCCTGCTGCTGCTGAGCTGCCCCTCTGGAGGGAGCCCCGAAACCCCGTGGGGCGGGTGTGGCAAGCCACGTCTGACCTCTGGCACCCCCACCCAATGTCATGCGGGTGTCACTTCACCTTTGCCCCTGGCAAGGTCACAAGGCAGGGAAGCCTCCCCTCCAAAGGCTTGGCTTTGGGTTCAAGGTTAAGGGAGAGCCCCCCCCCCCCCAACTGTAATCCAGATAGGCAAAAGCACCACTTAGAAACGGCGGCTTTCAAAGAATAAAACCCGCTGCCATTTTGGCCCTGCCGGTGACCTCTTCGGCGCTCTGCCAAGGAGCAAAGCAAGCGGGGATGGCCAGGTTTAGCTTGGAGGCTGCCAGCCGGGGGTTTAGGGTGCTACGGCTGGGCTGGGTATCCGGATGAGCTTCGGCGGTAAGTGAGGCAGCAGGAGGAGCAGCAGCATCAGGCTTAATCGGCAATTAGCTGGTTCTTCCCAGCGCCTCTAGATATGCAATCCAGGCGGCCCAGCAATTGCTACCTGGGGCTGCTCTTTCCCAAGCTGGGAGTTGGTGCAAGCAGGGAGGAAGGAGAGGAAGAATGGGAGGAAGGACAAGAGGAGAGGGAGGGAGAGAAGGAAGGAAGGAAGGAAGGAAGGGAGCACAGGGAGGGATGGAGGGAAGATGGAATGGGGTAAAGGAAGGCAGAGGGAAGGAGAGGAAGGAAGGGAAAAGAGAAAAGGAGGGATGGGATGAAGGGAGGGAAAGAGGGAAGGAAGGGAAGAAGAGGGAGGAAGGAAGGAAGAGTGGAAGTGAATGGAGGGAGGAAGGGAAGACAAGAGGAGAGGGAGGGAGGAAGAGAAGGAAGCAGAGGGAGGGAAGGAGGAATGGGATAAAGGAAGGCAGGGGGAAGGAGAGGAAGGAAGGAAAAAGAGTGGGAGGGAGGAAAAGAGTGAAAGGGGAGGGGGAAATGTGATGAAGGGAGGGGAAGAGGGAAGGAAGGGAAGAGGAGGGAGGAAGGAAGAATGGAAGTGAATGGAGGGAGAGAGGAAGGGAAGACAAGAGGAGAGGGAGGGAGGAAGAGAAGGAAGCAGAGGGAGGGAAGGAGGAATGGGATAAAGGAAGGCAGAGGGAAGGAGAGGAAGGAAGGAAAAGGAGAAAGGGAGGGAGGAAAAGAGTGAAAGGGGAGGGGGAAATGTGATGAAGGGAGGGATGGGATGAAAGGAGGAAGGAAGGAAAAGAGTGGAAGTGGATGGAGGGAGGAAGGGAGGGCAAGAGGAGAGGGAGGGAGGGAGAGAGGGAAGGAAAAAGAGAAAGGGGGGAGGGAGGAAAAGAGAGGGAGAGAAGGAATGAAAGAAGCAGAAGGAGGGAAAGGGAAAGGGAAGCAGGCGAGAGGAGGGGCAGCAGCCGCCCTCCCAGCTCCCCCCTTGGGCTCACCCAGCACATCGGCCGTGCGGTGCCGGGCCACGAAGCAGGCGTCGTCGCCGTAGCACATGCCCTTCTTCAGGATGCCCTTGCGGAAGTCCTTGCCGAAGCCGCAGCTGGCCGTCACCAGGCTGTAGTCGCGGGAGTCGGTCTGCGAGAGGCCGCCCAGGACGGCGCGGGCCACCAGCCGCCCGTAGGAGAGCACCGAGAACATGCTGGGGGGGGAGGGGCGGGGGGCGTCTGCGAAGGGAGGGGGAGGAAAGGGAGGGGGAGGGGAGGGGGGGGTCTGCGCCTCCTCAGGGCCGGGCCGAGGCCCCCATGGCGCTCCCGCGGGGCGCCCCCTCCTCCTCCTCCTCCTCCTCCGGCGGGCAGCCCCCTCCTCCGCGGCCCAGGCCCGGGGGGAGACCCTGCCCCCCCGCCAGAGTGGGGGAGGGGCCCGCGAGCCCCCTGCCGCGAAGGCGCCGCTCTCTGAGGGGGGGGGAAGCCGGGCGGGGGGCCTCTGGCGCTCGCTCTCTCGTTAGCCGGGGCCGCCCTTCCTCAGGCGCTCAGCGCCGCCGCCATCGCCCGCCTCGCCGCCGCCGCCGCCGCCACCGGCTCCTCAGGGGAAAGGAGAGACGAGCGAGGTCAGCTCCGCCTCCGCGCCGGCCCGGAGTCCGTCTGCGCTCCTCAGCATCCGGGCTCCCGAGGACGCCGCCCCGCGCGGCCCTCATTGGCGGCGCGGCCTTCGGGATTTACATACCCCGCCCTTGCCCCGGTGACGATTCGCCCTGCTCGGGTGTCACTCTCCAGGGCTACCATTCGCCTTTCGGACTACCCGTCCCGGCATGCCGCGGGGCCGAGGAATGGCCGGCTTCGCCCGTCTTCGGCCGGCGCAAGTCCTGCCGGGAAGTGGTGTTTCTTCCTAACTTTTGGAGCACGTGCGCAGACCGGGAGCGGGTCACCTTCTGCCCTGCAAAGCGCGAAGCAAAAGCGAAAGTGGGGCGACGGGTCGAAAGGGGCACGGGGAGAGGTTTTACCCCCCGGGGGGGGGCTCTTTCCAATTATCACGTCTTCTCCGTAATTGCCTATGCAAATGGGCAGGGAATTGGTCTGGCTGCGAGATTTGGGGGTCGAGGGTGGGAAACAACCCCCCCACCCCAATAATCAGAGTTATCCTGACTCTCCTGCAGTTGCAAGACCAGTTTCTCAGTCTCTGCAACTTTAAGATATATATATGGACTTCAACTCCCAGAATTCCCGAGCCAGCAATGCTAGCTGGGGAATTCTAGGAGTTTAAGTATGTGTGTGTTTGTGTGTGTATGTTGCTGAGATTTAGACATCCTGCACAAGAGGTTGTCCCTGAAGAGGGGGACTCCTCCCACCATTGCAGAAATATTCTATTCTATTCTATTCAATTCTATTCTATTCTATTCTATTCTATTCTATTCTATTCTATTCTATTCTATTCCTTATTATTCTATTCTATTTTATTCTATTCTATTCTATTCTAGCCTTCAAAAGGAAAAGAAGCAAGGAAATCCTGTCTTGTTGATTTCTTGCCCGTTTATCTTACCCATATTTACTCAAAAAGCAATCCCGCTAGATTCAGTTACCTTTCCTCAGGTAACACTTGAAAGCTGCCCTCTCTACCATGCCTGCATTTCTCTCCCTCTTAATCTCTGGTTTAAAAGACACCACATTAATTAAACATGGCGTTTCAATCTGTATTCCCCCCCCCCCCCCCCCAATATATAGTTTTTTAAGGATGCTTGAAAAATCAAGGAAGGGCTCCTATGGGTTTTCTTATATGGCTTTGGCCGGCGAGAAACAAATGGGAAGAATTCCAGAAGTATAATTGCATCAGGTTCTTGCGACCAAGATGCTAGAGAACTAAATGGATAAACTGGTTTCTTGGTTGTGGCTTGGCAGAATGTAGAAATCCCAGTTGTTATGTTGTCTTGTTCAAGAAACTCTGGTTTATTGCAATGTGTGTGTCTTTTTGCATGCTCGCTGGGGCTTGGGGGGGAGAGAATGAGATAGAGGGGAACTTTGATGCAGGGTAGATGTGCCAATGTATTAAATTTTTCATCGGGCATTGCTAAATTACCTTCACAGACATAAACATAAGCATAGCGAGATCTGTCAGGGACCAAGTACAAGAAGATCTGGACAGACGGAACAAACAGGATGAGTAAATGGAAAAAATGACACATGGTTTGCCTTGATTTAGGAGGGGGAGGAGGAATTCTCAGCGGCACCCGAAGATTGGGCGACTTTGCAAATTTAGGAAGACAGGATAGTGGTTTCATTGGCTCAGGAAAGCTACCAAAGCAGCACACATTTTTCAAAAAGATAAGAGCAGTCAGATGCTGAATGGAGGCTGAGGGGTGCCCAGATCTCTTTGGGCAGGAGAGCAGTTTTGCAATCAAACGGTTGAAATACAGGCAGTCCTCCAGTTACAACGGTTCATTTAGTGACTGATCAAAGTTACAACGACACTGAAAAAAGTGTGTTCCTAACTTAACTGTGGCAAGGAAGGTTGTAAAACGGGGCAAGGCTCACTTGAGAAAAGGTTTCGTTTAGCAACAGAAATTTTGGGCTCAATTGTAGTCATAAGCCAAGGGACACCTGTGCAGATTTCTCAAAAAGTTAAAAGATGCTGAATGGAGGCTGAGGGATGCCCAGATCTCTTTTGGCAGGATGGACAACTCAGGAGTGCAATTTTGCAGTCGGGAGAGCTGAAGTGCCAACCTCCCCCTCTCCTCCTCCTTCTCCTCCCAGTTTTGAAAAGTAGCATCTGGAAGTCGATCAGATCTTAGCCAAGGAAAGATTTCACCACCCTTGTTCTGTTTCCATTCAGGTGTGGCCTTCCTTGTCCTTGGCATGCCATTTTCAAGCTGGAGGACGCGGAAGCAAAGTTGGAATCCCGCCTCGCCCTTTTCCTAACCCCCATCGAGTGTTTTAATCAGCTCCCATCTCAGCATTCTTCTTCAGCCTGAATAGCTGCTCCTCTAATTGCCATGCTTGCATCAAATGGATTCTTTCTCCTACCATGGAAGGATGGCTGGTTGAAAACGCCCTCTGGTTCTTCATTTGCAAACCATTAAAAAAAAGAATAAGCACAATTTTCACTCCAGCTTTTTCTAAGTTACCAATCTTATTATCTTCATCCGAAATAAACGGTTTCTTCTTCACCTGCTTTTTAACTGTAGCTTAGAGCAGGGGTCTCCAATCTTGGCAACTTTAAGACGTGACAAGTCTTAAAGTTGCCAAGGTTGGAGACCCCTGCCCTAGAACTCCAAAACTCCAAGGTTGGAGACCCCTGCCCGAGAGAACCCTGCCCTGTGGGAGTTGAAGTCCACAAGTCTTAAAGTTGCCAAAGTTGGAGACCCCTGGTTTAGAGAGCAGGATTGACCAACCTTGGCAACTCTTTAAGACGTGTGGACTTCAACTCCCAGAATTCTCCAGCACCCATTGAGTTGAAGTCCGCACATCTTAACAGTTGTCGAAACTGGGAAACCTTGTTGTACCAGCTTCAGCCACCTTTTCCTCTTGCTTAAACCCTGAATCAAAGGCAAGCCTGGCCTGCTTCAAATCTCCTGTGGACCACACTGCACTAAGGGCTGTGGGCCTTTTTACGATCAAATTTGTGTTTGTTTTTTTTAAAGCCCGGTGCAGCTCTGACCTGCGACATTCCTTGCAAAGCAAAATGTTGTTTTCCAACCCGCAATGTGGACTTTGAATAGGGAGGATTGTCTTCTTGCAGCGTCACCAAAGACATGCACTTTGCTCCTTTTTGGGAGGTGGGGGGACAAATTTGGGAGGATCTGAGGACATTTCAGGCCAATTTTTTTGACAAGGGCGTAAATTACTCTTTGTATACATGTCCTCGAATTACAGCCATGATTGAGCCCAGAATTTATGTTGCTGAGGCATAACATTGTATTTAGCAATAGACAGTCTTATTTGTTTGATTACATCAGCTTATAAATCTCCCACCTGCCACCTCCCAAGAATCCAACCAATTTGGAATGACATGAATTAAAGTTGTAATTGCATAAATCAAATCTCCCCAGATAGTTTTGGCACTACAATTCCATTATTCCCCAGCGCACATTCCTGATAAACCCACAAGTGTTACACAAGCACAACAGCCTTCTTTTTCGGTACACTCTAGAAAAAGTATAGTTTTAAGATGTGCACTTCCCAGAATTCCCCAGTCTCCATGGGGAGTGGGGAATTCTGGGAGATGAAGTCCACAGATCCAGAACCTGCTGGGGTTTAGAAACATTGCTCCAGCATCTTCTATGAGGAAATATACTTCTGGATGTCAAGTTTTTTATATAGCTATGATAGCCATCAGCAGTCCTTTTATCTACATTTTAATTTCAAATCAAAGAGTTTGTGATTTTGTCTCCCAACAAGAACATCTGAAAACCTGGGAGGAGGGAAATACTAGTGGTGAAGATATTTGGCTGAACTTAGAATGGAAGATTCTTGATTAAGAACAGTCTGCTCCACGGGGAATCTGTTACTCCTAATAATATGAGGTGCATATGAGTTGCTTCACATTCATTTTGAGAAATTTTGGAAAGTTTGAGGCCGATTTACATAACCACATACTGAGCTTGTTAGTCATTAGGCTCATGACAGGACAAGCAGTGCACATGAGGGAAGTGGGTGGGAGTCTCAAACTTGACCAAACACAAGCAGTTAAGTGTACTGTAAAATGTGCAAAAGTCGTTTCTTAATGCCAAAGATAGATGCGGGGTCAAAAAAATGTTTTTCAAATGAGAAGTTTGAGGTTCATTATACATCTATTCTTGCTTGGGTAAGGAATGAGTCATCAGCTCATACTGGTGGCAAACTTGACAGCGGTGGAAAATTTGACATTTGCACACGAGCTGAAACTTTTTTTCTTCGTTTTGTTCCTGTGCAGCTGGTATTTTTCTAGCTTTCTTAGGACTGTCAAAATAACTTCTGGTACCGGACTCCCTCTGCAGTTGAAATGGTGAAGCTACCGAGGCATATTAAAAACACTCCCTCTTGGGACCTTGATAGACAAAGGGAGTTTTTCATTTAATAACCAGATGAACATTTAATTTAATTTTACAAGGTAGAAGCCCCTGGCTGCACAAGATTCTGGATGGCTTACAGTTTTAAAAGCAAGAACAATCAAGAAAGTCAGACATCCAGCCAAAACAATTCATGACCAATGACAACTCAACACTGCTGTATCCCAAAACATAGGAGTATAGCTATGTTTTTAGCAATTTTCTGAACCTCTTTAGGATGGGAGCTATTTAGAGAGAGTAGATGCCCTTCAAGTCCAGCCACTCAGATGCTAATTAAACTTTCCAAAAACACAACTTTAAGAGGTCCCGAGCGCTCTGAGTTTGGTTGTTTTATTGCAAACTTTTCATTACCAAACTGGGTAACATCATCAGTGCTAAAAGAATGGGGTTTGCAGGGAGGAAGAGGAGAACTGTGGGGGTCCTTGGTGCTCTCTGAACTTTGTTATTTTCTTGCAGACATTTCATTACCAACCTAGGTAACATCATCAGTGCATCGACTCCTTTCAACCTTGAGCTACAACCGTTCTCCTTTATAAGTATCATAACTTTAAGCCTCATGCTGGCTGGGGAATTCTGGGAGTTGAAGTCTACAGGTCTTAATCTTGGGGTGTCCAATCCAACTTAGCCTTTTGAGCGAGCAGTTACTGTTTTTTATCAATTATCTCTGCCTGTAACTCCTCCATTCTTGTTGAAGCCTCTCACAGCCCCATCAGGTCCCCCAGACTAAATAACAAGGAGCCTAGTTGGCAAAATTGATACCCTAGTAAAGCTGGTATTATCACTTGAACAACAGAAACCAGAATTACTGGGTTCCTGTGGGACAGAGGTCCCCAAACTTGGCCGCTTTAAGACTTGTGGACTTCAACTCCCAGAATTCTCCAGCTAGCTTAAAGTCTTAAAGCGGCCAACTTTGAAGACCTCTGCTGTGGGAAGTGGAGCAAAACCTGGTGAGACTACAAGTCCCAGAATTCCTAACAAGGGAAAAAAATTGCTACTGGAGGGAAGGGCTACAACGTTAAGCCGTTCCCCTAGCAACGCGTTCCCGACATGCTTCGAGCGCAGTTGATCCGCCCAACGCCTCCTAGAGCTCCAAAGGCTCCCAGCGTACCTTGCGCGTCTCCATGGTTACCAGCCCCGGGCGTCCAACTGAGGCCTAGGCCGCTGCGGCCTAGCAGGCGGGATGAGGCGACCAGGCGGGCCGGCGTCGCCGCTTCTCCCGAGGCGGGCTGTTCTCTTTCTCTTCCTGCTGCTACCAGGGGTTTGCCCGTCCACGGCGGGGCCGACGAGCGAAGCCCCTTCGAAGCCGGCCACCAGTCCGGGCGGAGCCACCGCGGCGGGGTCGACATCAGAGCCCCCTCCTCCTCTTTCGCCCCTCAGCCAGGCGATGTCGACGGCGGGTCCCGTCGAGGCATCCAGCCCGCGTCGCACGTCTCCCCAAACGCCGTCTCACGTCGGCCCGTGGCCGGCGCCCGTCACCGAGGGTGGGTCTCCTGTGGGACTGATGGAGCCTCCATGAACAGGAGCAGTCACGCCGGTCGGGCGCTTCCAGCGGAAAGGCGGAAAAAAGCTGGCGGGAAGAGCGGGGGTGGTCTGGCTGTGGCAGGCGGGACTACAGTTCCCAGCATCCTGGGCTATAGGAAGCAAACCAGAGGAATCTGGGAGTTTGTTTATTCTATTTATTTCTTAAATTTATTTGCCATGGGGTACGCTAGGCGGCTTATAACAATATATCGGTTATAACATAACAATATAACTTATAACAATAAAAATGATTTTAAAAAGTGTAAAGATAACAATAGCAAAGGAATAAAAACAAAAACAATGGAAGTACAATAATACAATTTTTCTTAAAAAGAAAAACAAAACCTTAGTTGTCAGTCATCGACATCTGGAGCTCTTCCAGAGCATCTTATGGCCCTTATTTTCATCGTTTTTCTCCTTGGTAAATCCCATGGTTATAAGAAAAGAACCCTTGAGCTGAATTTTTTTTTTTTTTTTGGTTCAATTGCTCTGAATTGAAATAGTTCATGCAAAATAATTTTTACTGTTTCTGGCAGTGGGGAAGGACATGCATATTTAATAAACTATATGGTTCATTGCACAGTCAGCCAGATGTTCAGTCTAAATTCGACATTTTATCCACCTATGCAGATGGTGTTTTTTTTTTAATGGTGTCTAAGATATCATCGCAGGTTGTCAGCTATTCCACCAAATCAATTTGCCTTTTGCAATTGACTGATGAGATTTGTCAATGCTGATGGCATTCAAGGGTTTGCATTCAAGGTTATGTTATTACTGAACTGTTCACTACCATTTTTGTCAAATCTGTCTTTCAGTGACTGAGCTCTGCGTCTGTGACCTGCTGGAGAATCAATGTGACGTAAACTGTTGTTGCGATCCTGTTTGCACGGCTGCGGATTTCAGCGTCTTTACTGCCTGTTCGGTTCCTGTTGTCACGTACGTGCGCCAGTTGTAGACTGACGCAAATGTGCATTTAGACATTTCCACAGAGATCTCTAATGCACTCTGTTTGAACTTGCCACGTCAGAATAGCAAATTGAGGACGCAGACCCTGGGGCAATGTCTCTCGAGATTAAAGCAAAAAATGTATATTAATAGAATGAAAATAGGATCTGGTTCAAATAAGCAGCTTTTGAAGTGGCAGAGTCTCCTCATAAAATAGTCCCGGTGCAGAATACAGAGGGCAGAGGTGTTTCATTAAAAGCTTTACAGAGTCGCAGTGCCTGTGAAGTGAAAAACCAGCATGTTGGGGAGAAAGCTTTTCTTAACCTGTGAGGCTTACTTGCAGAGAGGTTTTTTTTCAGCAGAATTTGATCATTTGAACACTATGCAAATTATTTAATTTGTGTAGTCAAAAATGCAATACACGAGATAAAATGTTTCACATTTGTTAAATTCCGCATTAGCACCTTACATAATAGAATTGCCACTTGTTTGCATTTCTGTGCGCATTTTAATGTGCAATTCAAAACAACAGTGGTAGGGTATTTGTCTACTTTTCCATATTGGAACAAATACCTCTAGGGCTACTGAGATATTTTTAGGGGTGCATTTTTGAATAGTGCACCCCTGGGTGCACTATTAATAACCCATTGCAATCTGCATCCTGCTTTTATTGTTACTTGTTCTGTATGCCATTTCCTTTTTGGCAGCCTACCCACTCTCCTTTCCACAGCTTCTTTCTCCTCTGGTGTTCTTATGCATTGTGAATTTGACAACCAAATTAAACCTTTGTGGATTAGCGATGTTCTATTTAAATATCAATATGCCAGCAAGTTTCCTGTTGCAGCCTCCCAACACAGATTTTGTAGCCTTTTTCCATCTCTTCTTCACAGGTCTATTCAAAACCACTGGCTTCATTTATCCAACTGCTTTCTTTTTCCTCACAACACCTCAGCGTGTCTTCTTGCAGAAAATTGTCAACAGCTCTTTGGAACAAGAATTGTGCCACCTCAGGGATTAATCCCGGCATTTATTTGGCCCCTGTGCCACTTGCCACCTACACTCAATATTTTGAGAACTGTTAGATATGCCACAGTTAAAGCTGACTACTAGATGAATTTTTACCTATGAAATGAAGTATCACCTTATCAGTAGAGAGGCACAGATTGGTTGCATGCATTGGTTTCTGGAAGGCATGGTTTAACACTTGATCCCTTGCTTTTACATTGTCTAAAATATTTTTCAAATCCATTTGCCCATGGTGGTTTGATTTCAGAGGGTTTTTAAAATAATTTATGTGCCTTGTTTCGACAACCCTTTTTTTCCAAATGGATTTTTTTTCCTCCATGGAGGAAAAATGGCATTCCTGTATGTAAAAAAGCTTAAAATGTTGACAAGCTTCTCTTTTCTCTAGAGGTGACAGGCATTTCTGCAGACAACCAGAAGCCCTCTATTCCATAGACCAATCAGTTCAGCCACCAGAAAGGATATTCCAGCTAGTCGAAAAAGTCAATCCCTCTGTGTTCTGCCTTCAGACCTCCAACTGTAAGTAGAACAAACCGGAGCCTCGGTGAATATGTCACTCTGAGGATAAGCAAACAGTGTTTGAAAAAACACAGTCACTTGTTGAGGCGAGTGGCCGTCTAGATCAGGCTCTCCAAATTTGGCAACTTTACAATTTGTGGGCTTCATTTCCCAGAATTCCTCAGCCAGCCAAGTTTGGAGAGCATATGAAATGTTTTAATTCAAATAAAATGGCTTTTTTTCCCCTGATCACATCCAAGATTTGCAACATGAGTACAAATCCTATATAGTTTGCCCCCATTCTGAAGAGCTAAGCCAAAATGTGAAGGTTTATTGTTCCAGTGTATTTCCTTTCATTTTTGAAGAGAGAAAGGTAACAATGGGTAGCAATTAAGTTGTTGAACAACAAGTAGCAAAGGTTTTTTTCCATATGATCACAATGCTCAGGACATGCAAGAATGTAGCTCTGAAATGCCCCGATGCAATGCGATGTACTAAATTTCTCAAACTTTTTTCTTTTTCTTTTCTTTTTGCAGATAAAGCTGGCCTCTCCTTCCAAGCTCCAGAAATACCCACTCTACAGAATTTCGATAGGCTCCTTCAAGAATTTGACAGGGGCAGCTTTGCTACTGGAAAGGATCTCGTGCTGGAAGCGGCGTCAGAGACGCCGCGTGAGGCTGGCGCAAATGACACCAGCAGATACAAAGTAAAGAGCCCCTCTTTACACATCCCATCTCTCGAAGCCACTTTAGATTTTGTCCAGGGGACAAATGCGGTGGCCTCCCATGTTTGTCTAACTCTAAGCAGTTTCCCCAAGCCTGATACTCAGGATTGGAAAAGGCTGAGCAAAAGCTTCCCAGGGATGAATGGTGACCGTGGGTTTTCTTCCTGGTGGAAAATGAAGCTTCTTTTCTTGTCCTCTGACAGTTTAAGGATCTCATTCAGACTACTGACGGCTTTCTGAGGCTGCCTGCTCCACTTTTTTCCCGCTGTGCTCATGACAACCCTGCAGGTCAGAGAACAGCTTCTTCCTTCTGGAGCGATTTCTGGATTGTTGTTTGGGGACAGGCGGTCTGTGTAAAATGTCCCATTTTGCTCTGCTTTTCTAGACCATGGGGTCTCCAATAGGCACCATCTTACCTTCCTGAAAGAAACCCAACAAGATGGCTCTGCTAAAGGGTTTTTGTCTGGCTTCGCTTCTTTCTCTTTTTTTTTTGAAGGATCTGTGTTTCTAAGAGTTCCAGGCCCAGTGCCATAGAAGCTTTGAAATGGGGGCCCAAATCTAGTGGATATGGATGAAATACAAACATGAGATAGGGGCTTAAGATTTCTGAGCTCTAGGCAGAATAGAAAATCCTGTAGGATTATTGATAAACGATGCCTGCATTGTTTCCCTAGCTAAAGCCCTGGACAGCAGTTGCCACCCAGTTGGAGTATCCTTCTTACCACAACCCGTCATCCTCAGCTAGATGGGGCTGCAGGGAAGTTTGGACGAGACAATCTTAAATGAGGCTTCTTTTATCACAAGTTTCTAATCTGAATTAATCTGAACTTCCTTTGGTGCATCTGGAGCCTAAAATATTTAGATATTTACTTAGAATATTTGCTAAGTATGTAAGGGGGAACACGTGTGTGTTAATTACAGAAATGAGAGAGTTCTAGAAAAGGCAGTTTGCTGCGATGGAGCCCACTCTAAACCATGCCTTCTGGGGCTTTTGACTTAATCCCTAAAACGGATCGTAATCTTCACCAAGCTGAAGATTTCCCTCTGAATCCTGTTCTTTGCTGCTTTCTCCAGGCTTCTTAATGACCCAGGCTGAAAAATGCAACACGGCGATGAAGATGGATGCATGCACCACCCTTCCCGAACTCAGCATGCCGTTTTATACCAATTTTAGCATTTTGGTGGTAAGCGCTTATTTTGGGAGCCTTCAGAACGCACAAAACACAAATGGAAGAGTGGGGAGTGAAGTCAGAACTGCTGGTTTATTTTCCATTCAGAGAGAGAAGAGTTTTCTGGCACGGATGCCCAGAGGTTAGGACAAGGCCAACCAGTTTGTCATTTGTACCATACGTGGCAACGCTTCACCTGAAACGTGACTTCTTCTCTTTTTTTTCAATTCCCTTTAGGTACCCAATTCAAGCCAAACAGTAAGTTTAATTTTAATTCCCACTTTGAGCCGTTTATAATGCATCTGTAGGCAGATTGTACTTAATGATACTTAATGGCAACTCTCCCACTATAATTAAGAAATAACGGGGCGGTTATCGCTAGGTGGATCTTCCGAGTGACATCTCTATTTTGGTGGGTGAATTTTAAAACACTTGCAAAGCACAATTGCTCTCCTTGGAAGCAGGGAGCTGCAGCCCAAAAGATGCATCTGGACAGGGCCAAGGAGAAAGAGGCAGCAGGTGTTTCTCTGCTATCTCTGCTTCCTTTGGGAAAAATGGAAACTAATCACCTCCATGTATGATCTTATTAAGATTTTTCTTACCGTGCATAAGGAGTAAAATTTTATCTTAAAACATTTCACCGATTCCAGAAAACTTTTCCCAAGAGAGGGTTTTTTAAAGGAATATGCCAATTTTTCCTTGAACAACTTTCAATTACATAGAGGATAAGGGAGAATATTTGTTTTTCCCAGATAACTCTCCCAGCTCTTTCCTAGGGCTTTCATGTCACTAGAGTATATTATGCTAATCCATTCTTTAATCATAGTTTGAACAAACTACACCCTAGGCCTAAACGACCAGCCGTAATGTCTGAATCCTGCTGGTGTACAAAGTAAACTTGTGTCAAGTGGTTGTTGCTTATGAATCTTTTCAGGTTAACGTCACCATCCAGTCCATCACAATTCAGGCGCCAGAGGGGCTGCGCACTCGCCTGGCTGATGCAGACGTTGTGTTGCTCCCTGCGTTAAATAATCAGTCGTGCAGCAACGTTGTTCTTGAGGTAGGCAACTCTCACTATTTCGTGCAGGGACAACAAACTTTTGCACTTAATCCCAGAGAAAACGTGGAATGTTTCACACTGTGTCTTCATCACCTCAGTTAAAACTCTGCGCTAAACCAAGATTTATGTCTGGCACATCCAACCTTTTGCCTTGCCTGGTCTGCTTTGAGTGAAGAGGAATTGTCTTGGGCCGCATAGAACATAAAATTAACCTATATAAATCACACAATGTTAAAAGTTTACGATCTTGTTGAGCTGCATTACTAGCTGTTTAGGGCTGCATGCGGCCCATGGGCTGTGGGTTGGACATGCCTGGTTTATGATAACCATGGACAGTTTATGAATTATCCCAGGTTGGCTGAGCCTAGCAGAAAGCTTACCCGGGTTTAAGGAGGCCTCTACTTTGCTGCATTTGTCGAACTAAAAATGCTGAAACACGAGGGAAAGAAAGGGCATTTTTGTTCGGCTTGCTTATGGCACCTGTCTTCTGGAACGTGGTCCATTCTGAGAGCTGTGCAGCTTCCATGCCGGGAAGCTCTGAATACTTGACTTTTCTCCCAGGCTCTGGGCTGGGGTGGCCGGAGCATCTTGCGAGGTGCTGGAGACGTTTTCGTCTCGCTGGCCGATTTCGCCATCTTGTTTCAGGTCTTTATTCAGATGATAGGAATATAAAAGCCCTATAAAAGCCAGAGGTTGTGAGCCACCTAGAGGAAATTTGGAGTTGGGCAGCACCTGAGTCAAAGGAAATCCCCCTTGCCTTTCAGGCCAGATATCTCATTACCTTTACCGAGGCAGGTGAAATCGTGGAGGCAACCGTCTCGCTGGTTCTGGGGACAGTTCATACCAGCGTCGTTCTTCTGCAGCAGATTTTTGCCATCCATTTCATACAGGTAACTCCTAAAGTATGTGAATCTTTTTTTAAAAAAATACTGAATCTCCCCCAGGGCACTGGACACTTCACACTGGAAGACGGGTATTTCTCAAAAGGAAGGGGGAAGCGTTAAAGATTTATTTAAATTTCAGCTCCGATTTGAGTCACTGTTTCTCTACTGCAGGTCACTAAAATAATAATAACAACAACAACAACAATAATAAGTTACTTAATAAAGCAGTCCCTACAATGCTAAGAGATTTGTGACCTGGTATTCAAAGCAAAGAATGTAAAATCCGTAATTTGCAATATTTACTCTTTTTTTTTTTTTTACTTTTTTTAACAGCAAGATACTCGGCCTGTTCCTTTCAGCGGAAGCCCAGGTTATCTTGTTGGGTTACCAATAAGAGCCGGATTTAGATCCCCTGGATATCCTTTTTTACTCCATTATTTAAGCAAAACACAAGTGTTCCATTGTAACTTGGAACAGTCACTAAATGAATTTTTGTAAGTCAAGGACTACCTGTAGCTGGTATGGTGGAGCTGGGCAGTGTTTTGAATCAGTTTTGCCATCATGTTTGCAAGCCACAACTTGCGATGTATGTATTCTGCAAATCCAACTAATTGGGGCTAATTCGGTAATCCACGATTAAAGGAACTACCCGTAAACCCAGCTGCTCCTGCACCAAAACTTTCATGTTTTTCCTTCACTCTCTGCATTCACCTCTGGAGTCATTCAGAGCCTGAACGAAGGAAGCCAGCTGACCATGATGAAAAGCACCACAGCCCAGGATTGTTTCCGGGTGGAAGGGAGCCGAACCCCAGTACTGTTTGGGTACAATATGGTGTCTGGATGCAAAGTGCGGTAAGGAATAAGCTGGCTGCTATTCTGACGTGTTGTCTCCCCTCCTTACCTGGATGCTGGGAAGGTGGAGAGGTGCGTTCATTGCAACAATTACCCCATTAGGTGTGGTAGCCGGTCTTTCTGGTCCCGAAGTCCTGAGGAGTTGCTAGGGGGCTTTTGTGGAAGGATGAGGAGAGGGGCTTCTCTGCCTTCATCTGGCAGTCACCACATTGGGGAAGAGCCCTCTCCTTTGTCTTTCCTCTGCTTATTTCTGAGTTATCCCAACATTCCAAAGAACACAAGCCGAGTTTCACACTTAGCTCTTCCACAGGCAGAATTACATCAGTTTACACAGGCATCCGCCACAGGGTTGCTGATGACAATTTTCTTTCTTGAAGAATTACCGACAGTGCCGAATGTGCCCTTCTGGCTCCAGAGATCCTAAGGGTGTTGAAGGGCCAAAATTTCCCAGACTACGTGGCTTCTTTTGGAGATTCCTTGCCTCAGAAGGGACCGGACTGGGTCCAAATCTTTTACAATTCCACCAAACCGGTAAGAAGTCAGACTAACATCTGGGTGGTTGTTTTCTTCACCCCAAGAACCATCCTGGAAAAGAAACACTACCCCAAGACTATTTGGGGGAGATGCAAATAGGCTACATAACAGCATTTATCCTATGTATGCAAAGTAAAACAAAAAAACCCCGAAACACAGCACAAAAAGAGTCTGGGGAATTTACCAATGTCCCCAAGCAGTTTGGGTGCCACTTTCATTCTTATAACAATTTATGCACTCTCACCCGCTGACTCAAATGCTCCAAGCCCTGTTTACGGGACAAAGTGCAGTAGGTGACTTCCTGCATGCTTAGCCAGAGTGGGGTGGGGGGGAGGGCCCCTCCCCTCCCCTCATGCAAAGTGGGCCTTGTGACTGACAGACTTCTGACTCTCATTCAGGCCACCTGTGAAATCCCCGTGTCCTTTGAAGTGGAAGTGAAGTGGACTAAATACGGCTCCTTGGTGAACCCCCAGGCTAAAATCGAGAGCCTCACGGTGATCGTAACAACGGCTGCCTTACCCAAGGTGGGTGGTGGTCTTCTGGGAAAGGGAGGCGAGGGGTGGGGGGAAATGGAAGAACACTGGGAGCTAATTTTTAACTTCAGCGCACTCATTCTGTGATCGCAAGGGACGGTGGGTGGGTGCTAAGACATCTGCCTAATAAAACTGGCATTTTCTTCTGAAAGAGTAACTTTGGCGCCTGGCAGCATGGCTCGCTGGGAAATGCTGGGCATTGAAGTCCACACACCTTAAAGCTGCAGAGGTTGAGAAACACTGGTCTAGATCCCATTTGGGCGGCAAATGGTGGTCTGATTGGGTCTCTTTCTCTCTCTCTTTTGCAGGTCGATTCAGGAAGCGAAAGCATCATCCAGATACTCAGCTCCGTCTCGTTTGACGATATCTCTGCCCCTGCACAGCCAGGATACAAAGCTTGGCCCACCATTGAGGCCCACCTGCCCTTTGATTTTTTCTTCCCTTTTGTTTAAAACCACCTGCAGAATCTGAAGATGCCGGCTTCGTTTTTTTTTTTTTAAAGGGGGAATCGTTCTTCAGAGCCACACTGAAGTTGAAAACAGTTGTTGCATCAAAGTGAGCAGAGGCCAAGGTTGCTTCTGCCCCCATCGACTTTGGGAAGATGCCCAGCTGGGATGACGGTGGACCTTGGCAGAGTTTGGTTGAAGATCTTTCTGCTGTTGCTAGTTCATAAGCGAATACGGACCGAGGCCCGGATTCTGCCAGGTGCTACTGCGCAAGAGAAGCACGCAGATGGGAAGGCTGGGAGGTGGAGTCCGTGCATTCAGCAGGCCCCCGATTGGAGAACTCGGCTTGCTTCTGTCCCGAGTCACGTATAACAGGGTCTTCGGGAACTTAAGATGCAATCGTTAATGGAGCCCCGATGTCAGATGCTCAAAGGGCATCAGAAGAATAAAGAATTAAAATTCTGAAACAGGGACGTTGGAGACGGATTCTGCCCTTGTACCTTAAGAAACTTCTTCTGACTCTTACAAGGGCAGTTTTTGTGAACTACCAGAGGCCACTTCCGAATATGGATTGGAATTTATTACATTATTATTTCCACTAAGTCTTGTGAAACTGTACAGCTGTACAAGAAAGAATGGCATAGCTCATTTGAGAATGCTGGAGCTGTTCTACCACTCCGGGTCTCCAAAAGAGATCTAGGCCAGCCAAGTCTCAGCTGGGTGCCCTCCAACCAACCCCCCCCCCTTGCGCACGATTGGGAGGATGGCAGAAGGCAGCGTCCACTCTATCTGAAGGGCATCAGCTCCGGAGGAAAGCAGCCCGCCCTGATAAATGTGCCAAAGGATCTATTTACAAGGTCACCCTGTAAACATAAACTAGCTTCTCAGGGCCAGAACAGAATCCAAGGAAGAGATTTGGCCACCGTAGGTCCAGGTCAGGCATCTTATTTGGATTGGTTGAGGAGCCCATGTTGCTTCAAGAGGTTGTTCAGCCTTTCAATTTCTATTTCCTGTTCAAGAGAAAGAAATGAGGTGATTTCCTGTGTCCCTCAGGCCTTGATGCATCTTTTTATCAACAGCCCTTTTCCATTTGGGGGACGGGGGGACAGACAAAGAAGAAAAAGTGGAATTTAAAAGCTCTTAAGGGAAGCCTATGACCAATTACCTCTTAACTATTGAATAAAAATGATCACATCTGAATTCTCTGCTATCGCTATTGATTCTTTTCCTTTCATTTGTTCCTGGCTACATTTTATATTTCATTAAAAAAACCCAAGGGTTCTGGGCTCTTAACAAGAGCAAAGTCAAAGCTGCACCATTACATTGGAATAAATTTAGTGGCAAGCAGCACAGAAATCTTATTGTTTCCGCTGGATGCAGGGCAATCCTCTTGAAGGAATTAAAAACTTACCTGCTCTGCACAGCTGCTTTCCAGTTGCTGGACTTTGGTACTCAGCTGCAAATTGGCTTGCTTCAGCTTGGAGATCTGCTGCTCTGTGCGGGTCTTCACGGATAAAATTATTCCTGCAGTTGGAATTGAAGGACAGAACAGTTTACAAAACGATCGGCCAGGCCTGAGGGCCGCTTAAAAATTAGCACTGCAACGTATTTACAGCAAACATCCTGCTTAGGAAGCCAGGACAGAAAAGGGAACGGAGGGCTAGCGTTGTAAAAACAAGGACAAACCTAGAGGCTAATTCAAAACTTTCTAGTTCTTTTATCGGTTCTCAAAAAGATGGAAACTAATCAAGGAAAGAACCAACCTAGAACCAAGGACAAATTTCCTGACAGAGCAATTAATCAGTGGAATGGTTTGCCTCCGGAAGTCGTAGGTGTTTCAACACTGGAGATTTTTAAGAAGAGATTGGACAGCCTTTTGTCTGACGTGCTCTAGGGTTTGCTGCTTGACCAGGGGTTGGACTAGAAGACCTCCAAGATCCCTTCCAACTCAGTGTTACTTGGGGATCTGAAAGCCCACCCATTGAAGCAATGGGCTTTGGCAAAGCAGGAGGCGTCATGTAAAGAGTCTTGATAGACAGGAGATGACAGACAGGAGGGAAGAAGGTAGCAGACACACAGAAAAAAACAGGCTGGAAACACTCAGGATCAGATTGTCCAAGAATCGGCCGAAAGTCTCGGTCTTTAGGTCAGGGAGTCAAGAGTTTAGCCAACCCCAAAATTCCAAAAGAGGTGAAAACTCCCACTCAAGCGTTTCAATCATTCTTGGATTAAACCAGACACGGTTCTTGAGTTTAATTCCCAACATCTCCCTTCAAACCCGTCTGGCTTTCAAGGCGTACCGTTGATGATCCTGGCCACCCGCCACAGCCTGAGCAGAATCAGCAGGCCGAGCGCTTCAAACTGATGCTCCTGGAAGAGGACCACAATGTCCAGGATGAAGGAGACGATGACCACCAGGGCATCCAAGACCTCGAACTTGTGGTGGAAGAACTCCAGGCGGTAGGCGAAGAGCTTGAAGCTGACTTCCACCAGGAAGAGGGAAAGGATGGAAAGGCTCAGGTAGTGAAGGACCTGGGGGACACAGAAGGGGCCACAGGTAGGTGACAGAGCCGCCCAGGATACAACGGGGGAGTGTGGAGATGGCACAAGGCACAATTGCTCTTCACCTTTTTAAAAATTTATTATTATTAGTCTTGTGCAGGAAGATGCAATAAATACAGGAAGTCCCCAACTTAACAACTACAATGGAGCCCAAAATTGATGTTGCTAAGCAAGACAGTGAAGTGAGTTGGGACACTTCACAGATGGAGCCTGCAACTGTCCTAAGTATATGCCAGTTGCCAAGCCCCCAAATTTGGATCACATGACCCCAGGGATGCTGCAAGAGTTGTAAGGGTGAAAAACAGTCCTGTTTTCAGTTCCCTTGTAACTTCCAATGGCCACTAAACAAATGGTTGTAAGCTGAGACTCCCTGTATATGTTGGGTATATGTTGTTTTAATATGGCTGTACACCGCCCTGAGTCCTTCAGGAGAAGGGCGGTATAAAAATTTAATAGTAATAATAATAATTTCAGCATTTTTTCTGTTTTCACACTATCTTGGTCTACGGTTCTACAGTTTCTCCTTACTTTGCCCTGTTTCTTTTACGATCCTACAGGACAAGAAGATTGCACATAATGTACTCTTATCCCAATCTGTAAAAAATCTTCAATTATCTGGTTTCTTAGGTTCTAGCAGACTCATCCAAGCTTATCTTTGCATGAAGGTTTCAAAATCTGCTCTCTTTTTGCTTTTTCAAAAACGGAGAGTCTGGATATGACTCCCACCACAACCTTCTGGATGACCTTAAGGCACCTCCTGCCTAGAGGTTCTCCTCTTCACCCATTTTTCTCACCCTTGGTGCGATCTTCTCTTTGTCAGGGTGAATGACCTTCAGATCCAGAAGCAGCTCTCCCAGCACCAACACAGCATCCAAGATCACCAGGCAAACCACCGCGATCTGGGACAAAAAGGAAAAGCATTCAGGTAAAAATAATAAAATGTTCTTGAAAGTCCATCACCAGACGTTGAGGTCGGTTCCCATATACGTTAGCAGCAAATATAACTGAAGCCCAACACTTGAATGCAGGGGAAGGGGAGAACAATTGGGACCATCCCATTTTAGCATTTCTTAATTCTTTTCCCAAAACAATGATTGGAAAAAATTAACAGCAATAGTTAAAAGTGGTGTTCCTCAACCTGGGCCACTTTAAGATCTGTGGACTTCAATTCCCAGAATTCCTCAAGCCAGCATGAAGCCCACCCATGGGGGCCCGGTTAAAGCACTGGCCACCTAACTGGAAAACCAGGAATGGTAACCCAAGTCCAATAAACAAGCTAACAATAAACAAGAACCCAATCAAGGAACCAGCAAATTCACTCCCATCTAAACTGATAGGGCAAACCACTAGTATATAAAATGAGACCAAACCCCACTCCCTACTAGCACTGATGATGTTACCTAGTTTGGTAATGAAATGTCTACAAGAAAACCACTAAGCTCAGAGAGCAGCAAGGACCCCACATTGGTAAAACTTACTCAGAAACGTGCACACAAACCATGGAATGCCATGATTTACTTACACGGTTTACTAAATAAACCATGGCTAGGTTCACACTGCTAGTTATAGCAGGAAGTCAATTCTTTGGTTTTGGCCAAAGACCATAAACCATCTCTGGGATTTGGATATTACTGTCCGTGATTTACAGTGCAAATCCAAACAAGTGAAGATGGACCAACAATCCATGAAGACCAAATGGAACAACCCAGCATATCAAGCAAGTGACACGGTGGCACCCAAGATTATCAGTATCGACTTGTGCTTGTGTGACACCAAACTCAGAGAAGAGAGCCCACGGTGACAGACACCTGAAGATTCCCCCATCCATACCTGGAACTTGTGGGATTGGAACAGCCTTTTCATAACATCCCTGAAGGTTGGACGCCTGGGCGCTGATTCGACTTTAACCGCAACCTCTGGTGCCTTCCCTTCTTCCTCTTCTGTCTCTTCCTCCTTCCATTTCTTGTAGTCGTTGTTCCACTGGGCAGTGTCATCTCCCACCACCGTGAAGTGTTTCAGATACATCGACATGGTGGTCACTCAAAAGGACATCACCCCCAGAGAACAGCTGCAGAAGTAGATCCTGGTTAGCCAAAGACTCGGTCAATCACCTTCCTAGAGATACATTCATGGGCAGGTATAAAGCGAGAGGAAAAAATGGAATCATGCAGCTAAAGTGACCATTTTTTTGGTCACCGAAGTTGCCAATTTTAAGATTTGAGGATTTCAACTCCCAGAATTCCCCACCCAGCATGGGGAATCAATTCTGGGAGTGGAAGAGTCCACAAGCCTTAAAGTTGCCGATCGTGGAGATCCCCAATTTAGGGGATCCAGATCCCTCCTCAACGTAAGGCAGCTCCCCAGCAGATAACACTCTAGGCACTACTCAAACAAACCCACCCAGAGTCACTGACAATGTCATCTCCCACCACCGTGAAGTGTGGTGGGAGATGACGCCAGATAACATACAATTTTAGCAAATCATCATCATCAGGAAATTTGCTACATCCCTAATTAACTACCCATGAACTACCCTACTAACTAGGCACACTCAATGTAGCATCAATTTGTTCTCACAGCATTGACAAAATCCCAGGAGTTATGTGCCTTTTTTGTTTTTTGTTTAAAAAAGAGAATTAAGAAACCAACCTGTCCTACGGGACACTGTGAGGAGAAATCAAATAAGGGATCCTTTTAGAGCGGAGTTCTTCAAACTTGGCAGCTTTAAGTCTTGTGGACTTCAACTCACAGAATTCTGTGAGTTGAAGTCCACAAGTCTTAAAGCTGCCAAGTTTGAAGACCTCTGTTTTAGAGGAAGCAGAGTGAAAATGCTACCTTTAGGAAGAAGAGAATTACGATACATAACCACCACGCAGGAAGCCAGCCTTGATCCTTGGATCACCCCCAAAATTGTCTCCCTCTTACCGTGTCCAAGGTCTTTCTCTCCGCCCGCCAAGCCCGTCTCTCTTCTGCCAAGGAACCTCAAGCCAAAACCCGAAGACCCCTCAAAGCCCACCTCAGAGAGAGCCCCGTCTGCCGTGCTAGAGAAGGACCTTTGCTGGCTTGTAAGAGAGGCAAAGGAGAACCAAAAAAAAAAAAAAACCCTCAGGTTTCCTGTTTGCCTTATTTTGCATAAGACATTTCTGTCGCAATCTTTTCTGCTGATAAAACTCTGGGAGGGGCAAAGGAGGGGAAAGCCCACCCAGAGTTAGCCAACCGCTGCCCTTAGAGAAAAGCAATCACTCCCTGTGTTTGTTGTGGGTACAAACCATGGCTAGGAGGGTTCTCCTTGTCCTTGGCTGAGATGGCATCTACGTGACTCATGAAGAAACCAACCCCCCCAACCCCCCATGGGAAGCTCCTGCAGAAGGAAGACCCACCGGGAGGGGCAAGGACTTGCTAAAACTAGCCCAAAGTGCAAACAATTTAGTGCCACCGGAGCGGGCTCTGGTTGAGAGAACTAGTTGGCACAGATGTCTGCTCTGTTTATGGTACCAATAGTGGCCAAATAAATACCAATCAATGCTGGTTTATGGTCCTGTTCATAAACAGCTTCCACGTAATTAGAAGAACAGGTTTGCATGGCTATGCAAAAGCTCTCCGTCCTAATCTAATCAGGATCAGGAATTAAAACCTCCTTATCTATTTGCTGCCCAGAAGGGTTTATCCTCAATATTGTCTAGCAACAAACAACCTCAGTCTCCTTCAGGGACTGGTGGGGTGGGGGTGGGGGGATGCACAGTTTACCAAATCGGCAAGGGATTCTCTTGAAACGCTCAAGGTTATTGCAAAACGATAGTGGTCTATTTTTAAGCATTAAGAAATGTCTCGATGTTTCTCCCCAAACAAACGGCACATAGTTTGCTCTTTCTTCATATATAGTGGCCCTTGCTCTCCCTTCCTCCTCTCATCCTGAACTTGAGTGTGTTGGGTTAAACCGATGGGTGGGAGCATCAGCTCAGGGCAAGCTTACACAATCCACAAACCTGTGGAACAATTTATAGTAACGGTTGCGTAAAAGAGAAAGCCATTCCGAGCTCAGCCTCGGAAATCAGGATTTTACCTATTTATAGCAGCCAGCTCTTAAAATAGACAGCTCCAAGAAGGAAAGTAATACCTGTTTCTTGACTAAACCCAAAGTGGTTGAGTTCAAGAACCATCCTAAGCCATTAATCATGGATTACAAACACCAATGGCTCAGTTGACAGCTGGTGCTTAACTCAGAATATAGGTGTTGCCTGGTTATCTTCTCCAGGAGTCTCCAATTAATGTTCTAAACCCCATAGAAAAAGAGGGGAGGTAGCTGAGGCAGGAGAACCTCAAGGTCTCCTGGGCTCTAAAAAGCTCCTGTTCTGGTTGGTTGGTTTTCTTGGAAAGCTGTAAGGTTAACCCCATCCAAACTCTAAAGAGGAATCTTTCTAGGCATGAAATAATGTTTCACCTGTCACCTGTCTGGGAAACCTGGACTTCACTTTCAAGAAAGGCTCTTGGGTCATCTGGCAAACCAAACCAGTGGAGAAATCCTAGCTTCCCATAAACAATCACTTAGCCATCTTTCACTCACCTGGGAAGAGAGGCAGATCTGCTCTACTCCTACATCGCTAAAAGGGGGAGGCTGCCTCCTTGTTTAACCATGATTTGTTGAATAAGCCACACTTCTCTGTCAAACCGAAGCAAATTGCTCATCGTACGACCTATGGTCCCTCCCAGTCTCTGTCCTGTGCTGCCTTCCCAACCTGGCACCTCCACCTTCCCGAAACCCCCAATTTTGGACTTTGAGCCAAAGGCCAGGAGGCATCTCCCCTATCTTGTGAGTCCACCTCTCCATTTTGCTGACCAAGCTTTGCTGGCTGTAACTTGTCCACTCCAAAGCACCTAGGAAACTCACCGAAGCTTGTTGAAAAATCTGCCTTAGTTAAATATTCTCCGTCTTCCACTGAAACCAACTCAAATGGATTTATTTACTTTTCTTGCAATCTGTCCGCTCCTCCTTCAAGACAAACTTTCACAACTTTTCTAGGATCTAGAAGACCCCCTCCCCAACAACCTTCCTTGCCTTCATGGCCTGTGATTTGGAGGTGGGGCTTCTTGCTTGCTTGTTCCATTCCCCTCCCACCTCCATCTTCAATTTTTTAAAAAAATTATGCTTCCAGCCATTCTTCATTGTCCAGATTCTTCCCCCTTTTTTTGTTTTGGCTCAATATAACTCACTTTATCAAAAGCCACACATGACTTTTGGGCAATTCTTCCCAGGCCTTAAGTAAACCTCTGTCACCCCTTTTTCATAGTCCTGCTAACATCCTGTTGGGGGTCATTTATATGTACATCTTTAAATAATCACCCAGCTTCCGTCTATATTTTCTATATTAAGTGAAAGGCCCTTCTTTCCACAGTTAAAAAGCCAAGCTTTTTTATTCTTTATTACTACTGAAAAAAGTTCCTCTTTTTCTCATTTGAAAAACAAATTTGGGGGGCATTTTTCCTCCCTGGGGAGGGTTATTTTCCTTTGGTGCTGTTTAGCCCCAGCATTTATATTTCTTGAGAACAAGGGTGTCTGCAGCAAAGTCACAGGGGTAACACTGGGTCTATTAGAGCAGGGGGTCTCCAAACTTGGCCACTGGTGGACTCCAAGTCTCAGAATTCCCCAGCCAGCTGGGCTAGGTTAGGACCACCCCCCTCTGTAAAAACGACACTGGCTGAATTCACAGGGTCAAGCCAAGGGCCTTGTGAGGTAGACCGGGGGGGGGGGGCGGCTGGGGAATTCTGGGAGTTGAAACCACCAAATCTTACCGTTGCCAGGTTTGGAGAGCCTTGATGGGGACCCTGGTGAGCCTCTTGGCATGCAATCGTGGGCTTGCCTTGCCCAAGTGGCATCCAAAGGCCGCTGGTCGTCCCTCCGCCCCACCTCTAAGCCCGCACCGGCCGCTTCCAGACGAGCAGAGGCCTCTTGCCCCGTCCGGCTGGGCTGGGCTGAGCCGAGGAGATTCCGGGCGCCCGAGCCAAGTTCAGGGGGTTGCGGAGACCCTTCGCGCCACGACTCCAGAGCAGGGAACTGGGGAGGGGGCCCTGCGGGGATGGGAATCGTCCCGGGACTGCTCGGCCCCGACCCCTTTTGCTCGCGGCGGCCACGCAATGGGCAGGGGTCTCCGCCTCTCGGGGTCCCCGGCTGGGTGGGTTGCCCCTGCCCCGAGAGCGGGCGGGCGGGCTTGCGCGGCTCCCGCCTTCCCGCCCTCCCGGGCCCCCCTCCCTCCCGGGCCCCCCTTGCCGTACCGTGCGGGGCCCCGAGCCGCTTGGAGAGCCTGGGCTGGCGGGCGGGCGGGCTGGTGGGGGCGCCTCCTCGCCTCCGCCCCCGCCTTCCCCGCCCCATTGGCGCAGAAAGCGCGTCTGGATGCAGGAGGAGGAGAAGGCGGGCAGCCCGGCCGCCCCCCCCTTTCCCTCCCGCTGGCCGGAGGGCGCCTCTCCCCGCGGGCAGCAGGCAGGCAGGCAGGCAGCGCCGTCCGGGCTCTTCCGCGCAGCCGGCGGGGGACTGGGGCGGGGGCTGTGCCGGGCTCCCACCCGGGGCTGCCGAAGCGGCTGCAGGGGGCGATGCGCGGGGAAGCCGCCGCCGCCTGGCCAGGGAGGGCAGAATCGGTTGGGCTCGCCTCCCGATTTCCAGGCGCCGCTGCCCGCCTTTCAGCCCGGCCGAGCGCGCAGCCAGGCGGGAGAACCTCCCGGGCAAAAGGTCGGCTTCAGCCGGCGGTTGGATTCGGCCCCCTTTGCCCGTTAGGCTGGCCAGCCAGGCCCCCGACCCATGCCAGGCAAAGCCGCCGTGGCTTTAGGGAGAGCGCGGGAGGGGGTGGCTTGAGCTTCCCGGGTTTTCCCACCCGTTTTGCCTTCAAGCGCAACCCACCCACCCCAGTTCTAACCCTAATTAAGGACCACTCACTAGCTGTGATGTCTGTGTGTGGCTGCAGAAGCAACGTCACCCGCCCACCGCCCTGCCTCTCATTTGGGAGCCAAGAAGTCTTTTGAGTAAAATGTTAGTAAGTGCACGGCACCTTGGCCCCTCCTGGTGGCACCTTTTGTAAGGCCACCAGTTTGATCTGCCCTTGCTGCTTCTGCCTTATCGCCCAAATTAAGGGGTGGGAAGGGGGGTGCCCCATGGTCTCTACTGGCTCGCTCCAGTTATGGGTAACAGTCCACTTCTGGGCAAAGATCACATTTTGAGGATAACAAGGCAGCCGCCTCCAAGGGACATCAGAGAAGTCTTCTGCCCACCCAACACTTCCACCTTGGCTGGGCCTGCAGGTGAAGCTGCTCCCAAAAGTGGACAGCTTTCTCCACTGTGATGAACACCTCTGGACCAGAGAAGGCCAGGCCTGGCCCTGCCTTCCATCAAAATCCCAGAGGCTCCCTTTACTAAGTTCTCACCTCTTTAGATAGGATTATTATCATCAACTCTTATTCATTAAACATGAAACTCAGTCAACTGAACATTCAAAAATGCATCACAAATACTATTGACTGTTGCTAAATGGTTGATAGGGGGTGCTGCCAGCATCCTAGGTATCAACCAAGTACCTTCTTAAGATGTACGATGTTCCAAGTAGCGCAGTTTTTTGCAGTTCCACTGGTGTTATTGCAGGAAGCTGCAATTTGCTGATGTACTGTATCTTATAAAATTCTTGAACATGGTACATGTTGTTATTGTTATTACTATTATATGGAGAGGGAGTTTCAAGTGACTTTTCATGAATGCGATGCTGAAAAAAACCCAACACCATTAAAATTTAACAAGTTACTCATTTAATAGGCATTTTACCACATTTGTATTGTACACTGTCATCTGTTTAAAAAGATTACAGGTTTTTCTTTAAAAACAAAACAAATAAAAACCACAAGAAACTGTGAGTCATAGAAACAGGTGAACACTGGTTCACTGCTGTAGTTGGTTGTTTTCTAAGCTTTGTAGAGAGCGAGTCTTCAAGATGCAAATAAAACAAAACCTAAAGTTAATTCTAATTCTCAGGCAAGTCTCTTCACATGTTACAACTTCCTGAACTGGCTAAAAGAGCACAGTAGCACGCTTCGACACTGAATATAAGGGAAGTATCAAAAGTCTTTAATCCTGAACTTCAGCTGCTCACAGCTTTACTCTGCTAGTTCAAGTCGTCCTTCCTGCAGAGGAAAAAATCCAGCTTAGACACCAGTGCATCTCTACGGGCCTTGCTGACTGGTCTTTCCCTGCACAACTTCATTTTACAGAGACACAAATCTTAAAATCATGGCTTTAATTAAGTGATTTCAAAGTATACGGGAGGGTTAGAGTGCTGCAATTAAAACAGACGTCATACTAGTGGAGCTGGCAAAGGTTTTGAGGGTTGGTTGGGAAAGCTGACAACGGGACTCATGTACATGACAAGGAAAATGCAAACCCTTTAAAAACAAAAGCGTTTTACAAGTGAATCGTATCAACAGTATGCGATTTGACGGTCAGACAAGTTTCCTAGTCTCGCGGCACGCTGGTGCCTCGTTGGCTCCTAAAATAAAAACAGGCATTGCACATCACCTGGTCTCTACCGGTTGAAGGAGTCGGTTGTACAATTACCCAGAATGGCAGAGGTGGAGAGGTGCTGTGAAGTGTACAGCGGAACATCAAGAACAAAAAAAACAAACAAACAAAAAAAGGTGTTGTGTTTTTTCCTTCTCTTTCCAAAGACCGATTTTTTGTTTTTTTTAAAACTCTTCTTCAGAAGGGAGAAAGTCTCATTTGCTGCTACATCCAGCAAATGCCATCCGCCAAAATGAATCGGAAAGAAAAACCACAACACATTAAGTCTAGTTTTAGCAAGCTGACTGATACACGTTACCGGTTTTTTTCTTTTTCTTTTTAAAAAAAAACAAAGATTATATACTATAGTACAAGTCCCAACCAGGCAGGCCCAAGAGCGCTTATTTCTTTGCTTGTTTTGTGATCATACCCCTGGGTGGCGTTACGGGTCGGCTTGCGTTGGGCTTCTTTTTCTCCGCAGGCTTCAAGATCTGGAATGACAATTGGCTGATTTAGTGACTCAGGTTCTGCAGGCACCTACTACAAGGAAACCACACAGGTAGAGTTACACCGGTCTGCTCAAACCTGAAAAGATAGGGCTAAATGACTCCATCCAAGACCCAGAGTGGACTAGGATCATCTCTCTCTCTCTCTCTCTCTCTCTCTCTCTCTCTCTCTTTCTCTCTCTCTTAAAAGAGCAATGTATTTCCTTCCAACTCCATAAGCCAGGATTGGGGAACTATGGCTCCTTTACGACCTGTGGACTTCAACTCCCAGAATTCCTGAGCCACCACCCATGGCTCAGCTGAGAAGACAGCCAAGAGGGGGTGCTGGAGGGTATCCCAGGCCAGGAGCGGTTTGGGCTTTCGAAATCAGCCCAACGAACCTGAACTCGGATGCAGTTGTGTTCCTCCCACTGCTTGCGATGACCCTACTTCCTCCTCTCCAAAGGTCACTTTAGAAAGCAGCGGGGAGAGGAAGGATTCTCGGAAGAAGGCAGCTCCAAGGGAATCTATTAAAGCTGCCCTGGATCTAGTGTGGCTCAGCATAGAGTAAAGGAGACGGAACGGATCTTCAAATGGCTAATGCTCAGAAGGCTGACTGGAAGGAAACCATCACTGAAGAAAAGCTAAAAAAATGAAAGAGGGAAAGCAAAGCACCCAGAGCTTCAAAGATACTTTACCTGAAAGGAGCACATTAGAGTCTCATCCACACTCATCATAGCACCTGCATTGTCAAACTCCCCACAGTAATTGGGGGCAGAGAACAGAGTTACCAGCTGCCTTTTTGCAAAGAACTCGTATCCATCTTCAACTACCTGTAAAGGCAAAGAGGGTTCTGTTGGTACTGGTGGACTGGCAAATAAGGCAGGAAAGCAGAAATCCGTTTTATGGACAATGCGGTAAGCTCCTTTTTCAAAAGTCTGCAAAAGGTTCCCTTTGCTGCGAAAAGCCAAGAGCTGGGAACACACAGGTTCCGACTGAAATTGCCACAGCGCCAGGCCCCACTGCTGTATGTCACAATACAGGGATAATACTAGCCACCAACAAGTGCCAAAATGGCCCCAGCTACTGTGTTCCACATAAATGTGGGATGTTTTAGGCAGGGTTAGAAAAAGCGGCTTCTCGATTTGCACAATTTGCTGTGGTTGTGCTGTCCTGCTCGGGAGCCTATTGCTTTATCAAATCGTGAGAAGTTCTCTCTCAGTCCAGCCAGGAGAGAGAAGGCAGAGAATTCCTAAAACCAAGCAGCTATTCGGATGCCAGAGGCAGAGGGGAACGTTTTCTAGACACTTCTACTCTTCGCCTACCTGATGAGCTCTGCATATAAGGTCCAAATCGTGTTTATGAAGGAACTTTGCCACCACTTCGGCTCCAAATGTGAAGGACACCCCTCGGTCGTTTTCGCCCCATCCAAGCACATCCTTGTCGGGATCAGACCACAGCAGGTCACAAAGGAGGCCTTGGTCTGGCACATCTGTGGGCCGCATAATTCGTCGGATTTGTTCCATTGACTGGAGATCTGGTGATAAGCCTGGGCAGGATTAAGAGGTGGCTGGTTTGAATTTGGCTTGCTCGGGAGGTGCACAACGCAAACACAACACAAAATAGCCAGAAGTACATGGAGAATGAGATCCTCTTGCCCTGGCAGCTTCGCCTCCAATTCTGAGGAAGAGCAGCCGGCCAACTTTATCTAAGAGGTAATGCTCAACCAAGGGACCGAATACAGGACCAGGGTAAGACAGAACATGAGAAATTAAAAATAATTCCTTAAAGGGCTCCCATTTCTTGGATAATGTATCCAGATTTACTCAGACTTCAAATGGATTCAGCAGAGCAATTTGAAAACTTAAGTCTTGAGTAACTAAACCTGGATCCAATGCTAGGAAGACCCCAGCATAACTTCACATGTATCTACTGTGTTGCCCCGAAAATAAGACCATCTTCTATTTTTTTGAATCCTGAAATAAGCGCTTGGCCTTATTCCCATGCACTCTACCGCCCGATTGGGCTTATTATCAGGGGATGTCTTATTCTGGGGGAATCAGGGTACACAGTCCCAGCCCCTTCTAGAGCAAGCTGTCCCCAAGAGAATCACCAAATAAACTGCTCACAAAATAGGCCTCATTTTGGTCCAGAGCAGTTGTCTCAAAGAGTGCCCTGCCCTAGCTGAGCCAAAGTGTTTTTCTCTCTCACACATCTGCTCGGCTGTAGCCTCCCACTCACATCCTCCAACACTGCAAGCTTGAGGTTTCTACCTCAAAACATCCTGCAGATGTTTAGATTATAAGGCAGGAATGGCAAGACCAAACACTTAAAGGGCTCACAAGAGGCAAGAATATTTGAGCACAAGTATTTATATACTATATAGGCAGCAGGAACTGTCTGTGTAACCTGCAATTATCTCATATAAAGAATATATATAGTTTTGATTTAAAAAATGTTCCGCAGACTTCCTACAAAATTAAGGGTCTGTTAAATAATTCTAAGACAGCTTCCTGATATAAATTGGTGGCCCACAAACCTTGTCATATAAGTTAGCTATGTTTAAGGAATGAAATGTCGAGTTCAAATGTCTCTGAAAATGCCTTGAAATTCAACTCTGATCAATTATGCGGCCTAAGACAGCATCCAAAATTACTGACCTCCGTGGCAGCAAAATATTTTCTCATCCACAATGGCTGCAATTGGTAAGCAGTTGAAGCAATCTGTAAAGGTTTTCCACAGCTTGATGTTGTATCTTCTTTTACCTGGGGAAGAGGACCAGCCAATCAAGTCATTTCAAAGTCAAGTGTGACAGAAAAGAGTAGTTTAGGGAGAACAAGAAAAAAAAACCTCCTTTCTATCTCTCGCTATTCCTCCTAGGCCTGATCTGGCTTGCCTTCAGTTAAGACTGGCTTGATCTCTATAGAGTCCTTGACTTGCAACCATTTGTTCAGTGGCCATTCAAAGTTACAATGGCGTTGAAAAAACTGACTTATGACCATACCTTGCACTTATGACGGCTGTAGCATCCCCACTGCCATAGAATGCTTGGCAACCAGTGTATATTTACAACAGTTGCAATGTCCCACTGGGTCACATGACCACCATTTGCGACCTTCCCAGACAGCTTCCAACAGGGAGAGTCAACAGGGAAGGTGGATTCGTTTAACAACGGGGTGATTCACTTGGGTACTGCACTGATTTGCTTAAGAACTGTGGCAAAAAAGGTTGTAAAATCGGGCACAGGAAATTCTGATCCCAATCTGTGGTCTTAAGTCAAGGACTCCCTCTACAACTGTAACCAAAATGGAAGATGATAAAAAATTCAGAGTAAGCTGGAGTTCATACAGGAAAGGAACATGAGTTGATTTATTTTCTGCCTTTGTGACAGGAGGCCTTCAAGGTGATACAAAAGATCAAAGACGTCACATCTCACCTGATTCCAGTAGCCTCTTAACTCTGCAACCCTATTAACGCACAATTCCCTCTAAGGATAGAGATCATTTCATAGTTAAAAATGAGGGCACACTCGTCCTTAAATCACATCCCCACACATACTTACATTCATCATAGAAGCCATAAATTCTATTAATGCTAGCACATTCATGGTTGCCTCTAAGGAGGAAAAAGTTCTCTGGATATTTTATCTTGTAGGCCAGTAAGAGGCAAATTGTCTCTAAGGACTGCTTCCCTCGGTCAACGTAGTCCCCAAGAAAGAGATAGTTGCTCTCTGGTGGAAAACCACCGTATTCAAATAGCCGCAGTAAGTCATAGTACTGTCCGTGGATATCACCTTAAACAAGCAGAGGAAAGCCGTTTTCAGTGCAGTTTGGCTCACTAAAGCAGAGTCCAACACAGCAATATATTTTAAATATGCAGATTAAAGGGAGTGTTACGTAAGAGCATTAAGGAAAGTAACCAGAGACCTCAGTCAGGTTTTCAACTAATTTCCCTATGTTGCCAAACCTTAGAACATCATTTATGACTGTGATTGTAAAGGTAAATTAGATCAAAGTGTGAATTTCACCTGTAGTTTTATATCTAAGAAGTATATTCCAATATTTCTGAAAAAGGAAATAACTACTTCCCCCTCTCAGATGGACATGGCAAGGATGGGCAAAGTTAGAGGGATTATATACTATTTAAATATACAGAACAGCTATGAGACCTCAACAGGGTATGAAAAACTGAGTAAGTACAGTATCTTCCTGAAATTTGTTTCCTTTTAGTTACATCCAATAGTTCCTTTCAGCAGTCTATTCAAAGACAGAGTTTCATCCTCAAACAATGTGGCTGAAAGAGGTTACCACTGCAATTTTCTAACAGATCCAGCATCCTCAGATACATCACCTGAAGTTATTACCTAATAAATTCTGTGAATCATTATTAGACTGTTTTTTTTAAAAAAAAACACACAAGGTGCTTACCACATATTTTAAGTGGTGCTTCAAGTTCTAACAGAATTGGTTGACTGAGGAAGATCTCCCGAGATTTCAAGCACAATCCTCTTATTTCATTCTCTTGAAGCTGGACATTTTTACCAGGTTTGGATCCTCTCACTGCGTAGAAAAAATATGTGATTATTTGTAACACATCTTACATACATAGAAGTCCTATCAATTATTTTTATTAGGAGGGAGGATTTTGACACACCCACCCAAATCTTTCTTCAATTAAATGCATCAATTCATTTCACACTGACAGAACATTTGGGATAGGCAGGGTTATTTTTTGACTACCAGCTCAGGCCAACCTATTTTGTGGTGTTGGTGTGTACTTTTTGCAATCAGCACCACATACATTATCCGGTGTACCTTACAGTTTATTCCAGTTGCACCTTCTGAAAAGAATGCATACTTTATTAAATTCAAAATAGCCACGCAGAACAATTGTGGCTATAACACATAATTGCTAATGCATTATTAAAATTAGTAAGGGTCACTGCAATAGGTGGGTACAGTTTAAAAGTGCTTTATCCAGGCATAGCTATATTCAAAGCTGAAGTGATTCACAATGTGTAAGAGTAGTAATAGCACACTCTGTTTCAAGATGTCAACCGCATTATCTAAATGCATGTAAAATATTCTCAAAAACATTGAAGGGAATTGTAGCAGCTTTAGATTTGCATAATCAGCAGAACAAAGGATCAAGAAATCCTGCTGACCAATTGCCTCATTTGCCTAATTTATGCCGATTTCATGCTTGCAGAGAGGGAACAAACGAGCTTCTGTGATTATCTTCTCCGAGAGTTTGATTACAAGATTTTATATTCTCTCTCTCATCTGTGTCTTATATCATAAAACAAGCAACAACAACAAAAAAAACAGTTTAAAATACTTGTGCTGACAGTTCTGAAGAGCTCAAAGATTATGTTTAACAAGCTTTGCTTTGAGTCCGTATCAGGATCAGGTTGAAATTCCCTGCAGATTTCCCAGGAAATAAAGGTTGTGACCTGACCACTACTTGCCCTATAATTAGCTTATTCTGTCAGTCATGTTAGCAGTTAAGATACTGGAGGAGCAATGAAAATTCCTATCACACATAATCGAGCATAAACTCACTGAAACATTTCCTTCTGCATTGCAGCATGGCTGTTCTGTGGCAGAAGGGATTCGTGGATATTTTTTTTTTTCAAATTCAAGCTCCCAAGATATAACCAAGTAACCTGAAATGTATTTCACAAAATTGCCAGGTATCTAACAGCAAAACAGCCATAGAAACCAATCCAAGATAACTGCATTAAAAAAAATCAACAGGACAATTAGTATTTCTTAATCTTAAATGTTAGAATTAAGTAAAGTGTGTTAATGCAGAATAAGCTTTCCAGCCAGGAAATGTTGAAGAAGTAGACTTAAAATTAACTTGATGTCCAAAGACCAAACTTTAGGGGGAAGTTAGCAATCAATGACTGAAAGGAGTATATGTTGAATTGGGGATCTACAGTTCAATTTATAACGTGACCAAATGACAATTGTCCTCACAACTGTCTACAGCATAATATATGTACTATTGCAAATTCTATCAACTGTTATCATTCCAAGATCCCTGCAAATATGTCTAATATGCCAGTCCTTACACCATTCATCTGTTGCTTTGATTCTACCGGAGGAGCTGGTTTTCACTGAAAAAACCCAAAGCATCTGAATTTGTCCAATTCCTCTAATGCAGTAGGTCAAATCATCTTAACTTCTAATAAGCTGAGAGCAGAAAGATTCGCTCTTTATGAACCCCCTTCACAATTGTCAGAAATGAAGTGCTTTAATATTGGAGATACAAAACAGGCCTCCTGGAGCTAGGATTGTCCAGGATTGTCACGGAGATGGTTTTTCGCAAAATTTCTTCAGCACCTAACTCTAAAAATAAGCAGTTCTTGGGCTGGGCAACCTGGTTATATCAAAGGGACGGAGAGAAAAGCGAGACTGATTCAGCTGGAATCCTGCATCATTTTATTCCTCCTTTCTCAGTGTTGCTTCCTTTAGTGGCTGTTATGTAACCTTTATATAACACTGTACAAGAAGTGGTACCCTGAATTAACTTACTTCTCTCTGTCCATTTTTCCCCCTTTTAAACTAGTACAGCACAAGCTAACATTTGATACTTAAAGAGAGCTGAATGGTGAGATAAATAGATAAGATATAGACAGACAAGCCCATAAACTGGAAAGTGAGTCTCACTCATTGTGGCTCTCAAACCTATAATAATCTCTTAAACTTTGTCTGTTCCAAATATTTTAACAGCATGTGCCCTGAATTAGTGCCAGTTCATGTGAGTAAAAATATCGCACATCTGTTTTGCCACGCAAATCCTACAGAAATCCGCTCTTAGCACCCCCCCTTCCCACTTGTAACCAAAATATTCTGAATTTAGTGGAGGGCACAGCTTCCTTGATGAAGAGAGGGACAACACAGGAGTTAATCATGGACACCACTCAGCAGAGAAAAACAATGGCCTATGGAAAACAACAGATGACCTCATATTTACCAGACGGGAGGGAAAATCTCTGTCTAAATTATAATTCTCCCCAGCATAATGTGGTGTGGTGAGTAAGTACACAAATGATACCGTACAGAGCCAGGGAGACATGAATGGGTAGTTTGTTTAGGAAACTATTTGCAGAAGTACAAAAAATATTTTTGAAATAATTTCCAGAGCAGCCCACCCAGGACTGAACTTAAGCAGTGCCACAGAATGTGGAATTGGAAAAGAAGAAGAGCAAGAGGAGGGGTGGAGGCCATGGAATGGCCTGTTGGGCAGGGATGCAGCCGGCTGGCTGGCTGGCTGGCTGAGTGAGTGAGTGAAACTCGGCTGTGAAGGCTGCAGTTGCAGAGCCGGCTCTTGGTATCAGTCGGCAGACATAAATCTTACATTTTTCACAAGTCAGTACTGTGTCCTCACGCTGGCTTCAAAGCAAATCAAGTGTTTCATTTCTGCATGCCAAGAGAAAAACATCTACACGCTTAAATCTGATCGTTGTCGTCTTTCTTTAAAAAAAAAGAAGTGAAACCTACACAGGTAGTCCTCGATTTACAAGAGTTCATTTAGTGACCGTTCAAAGTTACAACGGCACTGAAAAAAGTGACTTAGAACCGTTTCTCACACTTAAGACCTTTGGTCGCATGATCAAGATGGAAACGTGTGGCAACTGGCTTATATTTATGACAGTCACCATGTCCCAGGGTCATGTGATCGCCTTTTGTGTCCCTCTGACAAGCAAAACTCAATGGGGAAGCTGGATTCACTTAACAACGGGGTTAGTAACTTCATAACTGCCGTGATTCACTGCAACTGACAACTACGGCAAGAAAGGCCGCAAACTCACTTAACAAATCTTTTACTTAGGAATGGAAATTTTGGGGCTCAGTTGTGGTCGTAAGCCAAGGACTACCTGCATTGATCTTTTCACAGCTGTTCATTGGTGACAACTTCACTTGTTTACCCTGCGAAGAGAGAGAAGGCTAGAGACAAGAGGACAGGCAAACCTGCTTTGTTCCTCGAAGCCTCTGGCACAAGACAAATCCTCGGATGCAGCCTATATGGCTTATTAGTGATTTGTTCCAGAAGAGAATATTTATCAACAACATGCATGTAGCTGGTCCTTTGACTACTAGTGAACAGCACTAATTACAAATTGCACGATCAAAATGAATTAGTTCTGTACGCTTAAATTTGCTTCCATCGGTCACTAAGTGCTGTGTGGGCATCAACTTTATGCTTTTTTTTCCCTATTAGGATTTTTCAGGCCATAGTTATAATTATGGCCCGAAAAATCCTAATATGAAAAAAACCAAAGGATAAAGCCCTTCACCGCAGAGGAGGCATGAAAATAACACAATGACAAGAGTTGGAAAGGACCTTGGAGGTCTTCTAGTCCAACCTCCTGGTCAAGCAGGAGTTCAGGCTCGTGGGGCTTGCATGCAATAACATTTAGCCAGAGTTAACTGCAGAAGAAAAAGTCCATCTTTGCAAAGGCCACCGGATAAAATAGTTTGCAATGTGCACTTTTATTAGTCATCTGTGGTTAAATAAGAGTTTTAGAAAGATAATAGTGAGAAAGCGTGAAAGCCTGTTCTTCTAACAAGAAGCCCATAATTTCCCACTTGCATCTGGGTTGTTAAAGGCCCAGACAGGATTAAAATATGTTGTTTTAAGATAAAAAGCTATTCAACATCTACTAGCCTTGATAAGCAAGTAAATAACTAGATATTCTGGTCATACAAAATAGGTGGCTGAACTGTTTCTCTCCAGGTATCCATCTAATCGGACAGATCTATAATAATCTGTAGGCTCTGCCTAAAGCCAGGAGGTCTAGATTGAAACAGGCTCACTAATGTTTGTCTGAGAACTTGTAGCTTTTCCAGCTATGAAATGAAAATCAAACTGGCTGCTCTGAGTGCAAAACTACCCCCTTTTTATCATATCCATGGGGCTGAGTTCCCTGCATTAACCAAATATGGAGAACTCAAGCATGCAGACAGACCAGAGAGCTTTTAGTTCTAATTATATTTTATAGCGATACCACCCTTCCAAAGTTCAGAAATGATATGAAACTGCACTTTGTAGAACAAAAGCCAGCACTTTCATTCTCCTCTTCTTGGATCTGAAAGGAAGCAGGAGAGCTAAAGCTTTGCAGCTCTTTTTGTAGCAACAACTAAGCCCCAAGATCTTATTGCAACTCTTCGAAGAACACACAATTAGGAAGCATCCTTCTCTAAGATGCTGAGAGATGCAGTTTAGAATAAAATGCCGATAAATGCATTTTAGAGCCCGAAGTCTTTCATATTTGGGGTTGAAATGACCAATGCAGAAGGAAAAAAAAAAGAGATACTTTTATAGCTAATCAATTCCAAGAGAAAATATTTTTTTTAAAAAAAAATCCCTCATTGCTGCATACTTTAAATTATATTAGTAGAGATGCAGTATTAAGTAGCAATAAGATTTCTATTAATAGAAGATAATAGAGGTGTAAATATGCCGTTTATCCCTTCAAGTTATGTGTACACAGCCTATTTAAAACTCACGTTGCATTAAAGGGCACCAAAAATTAATCTATAGTGAACTCATGCTGTTGTCATCTGAAATTTAAATTTGTTAAACAAATGGAGAGATGATTAAGCAACGATTTTTACTAAGCATGCAAGAACAGCTCTAATAACACTGGAAGGGTTTGATTTTTTTTTAAAAAAAGTTCTATCTAGGCTAATATCAAACATCTTGAATTTACAAATCCAGTCACTTTTTGCATTGCTAACTCTCTTTCAATGGTCTTTCAGCAAACCTAATGGAGAGGGATTAGTGAAAGGAACATCATAGAAAGGATACATAGGTGGCCCAGTACATATTATTTTAGACAGTCGTTTTCATTGGATGGAAATTAAATTCCCAAATTGAATTATGAATCCAGAATGGACTCGGATAAGGCTGGATCAACCCAGTAGCTGCCTTATAATTTTTGCCTGCTGTTGGAAAGAATGTTGGTCATCAGGTCTGTTCACCCAACTCAAGCTTAATCTAAGGCCAGCCTCCTGCAACAAAAACTGGAGACAAATACCCCAAACATACAGACTGTTGTATCTTGGAAGTGCCCCGGAAAAGCACTCTGGATCACTCCGCCAAATTGTTCAGATGAGAGGAGCCACCTGGAACCCAGCACCGGAGTTTAGAGTAATCAAAATGTCACACTGATGTCATAATGCTTGGATTAAGTCTGTAATTTGTTTGCAAGCAAAATGTTCACTCTAGCTCAAAGAAGCAGGCCTATTTTTAAAGGTAATGGCCATAATAGACGGGCACAGGCGGGCGAGCAACATTTTTACGCCCTCATAATTCCCTGGACCAGCAATCACAGTGTCAGGAAGACTGGGCTAACCAACAATCTCTTTCTCCCCTCCGAGCAAAACTCCACTATGTTAAAGAGGGCAAAACAAAGAGAGGCCTACCAGACACTACAAACCGCTTATGCTCCTATTCTAAGAAAGAGCAGACTAGAGGGGCACGTAAGAGTTCAACCATCCAAGTATAAAATGCATCATGTTCAAAAACTTTGGGCAATTTGAAAGATTGAGACTGACACTGGGGCTCTGAATCTTGGATGCAATTCCTCCAGGAGGGTTTCTTCCCTTCCTCTCACAACTTCACCAAAGGAGCGCAATGAAGCCCAGGCAGAAGGATTACAGGATAAGGAGATCAAAACCACATACAATTTAACCTTTTGGATCCTGGGGAAAGAGGGGTGTTTATTCCACACCCCCTCAGAAATCCTCCATTCCTACTCTTCTGCTTTTCCTTCTCACCTCATCCTTCTTCATGGTATCTCACCCTAGAAAGCCCAAACCAATATATAAAGCACTCCCTCCTATAATTTCTTCTCTTATAATAACAACATAGTAAGTAGGGTTCTTGAGTGGAGAGAGAATGCTCAAAGTTATCTCCTGAGCCTATGTTTTCACACGTTAGTACTGTGCCATCATCACACTGGCTTCAAATCAAATAGATCCAGCCAGAACCAGAATAAAATTATCTTTAGCAACTTCCCACTTTGTTGCAAAACCCAGCAACCCAACAGATGCCAAACTGCAACCCAGCTAGCAGATTCTTTGATTCCGAGGGTGTCCCAAGGATGCTTTTTCAATTCTGATCTGAAGCAGCTTCTTGGAGGAGAAGCGAAACATTTTTAAAGGGGGAAAAAAACCCCTAAGGAAGTCCAACTGCCTTTTTGAACAACCATGGGACAACCATGACCTGGGCGATTGAGAATCTCCAGAGGTGGGCATACATAAACCCCATTTCCCTGCAAAGAACGACCTATAAAGACATTCCAAAACACATCTTATTTTCTAAACAAAATCAGAGGCGAAGGTAAAAAAATATATTTACACCCTGACCCCTTTTCTTCTAATGGGTAACACACAGCAGACCTGCATCATCCTGACTTTGCATTTTTCATTAATTACATACAGTACTCGTGTTTATTTATATGTCTCAGTGTGTTTGTGTGCGTGCGAGGCACACACGCACACAAACACAACCCTAATTTTCTCCCCCTTCCACCGTATTTGGGCCAATGATTCAGACCTCTTTTAACTGCCTGCCCCTCACATCATTCAGCAAAGCCTCTCCCATCCTCTTACCGGACATCCTTAAAATCCATCCCCTAATAATAGAAAATTGGGGGGGGGAATAAAACACATTAAAAAGAGACAGCCCCCCCCAGGTAAAGAAGGCTACATTCAACCCACCCACAGCTCTCTCCTTCCCTCCATTGAGCATCCCTTCTCTTCACCCCAACAGCTTTCAACCCCCCTCCCCAAAAAGCCCCTCTTTAAAGTGTGTGTGTGGGGGGGTCATCTTCGCGCCCTCTGCCCGCCCCCTCCCCATTTCCCAGCCTTCCTTTGTCCAAAGCGCTTCTGATTCCCCCCACCCACCCAAATCGTGGGAGGGGAACCCCGATTTTCGGATAAGAGGGGGAGGGCAGAGAGAAGAACGTGGGGAGGGGCGGCCTGCAAAGAGGAGGATGCCGATGGGGGGTGTATATTTGGGGGAGGGGGTACATCTTCAAACGCCCCCCCACCTCCGCCGAATTGTTCCGCAGAAAGACGAGCGTCGTTGGAGAAGGGGGGGTCTTACCCCTCCTGAAGGGGGAGGGGCTCCAATCGGAGCGTTTTTTGGGGGGCGCCACCCCCTCCTCCCCCGATCTCCAAAGGGGAGGGGGCGCAGATCCCTCACTCTCTTTCCCCCCCCCCGCCAACCCGCCGCCCCCGGGCGCCCTCCTGCGCTGCGGACCCCCCCCCCTCGCCCCTTCCCCAGCCAGAGCCGCCCCTCCTCACCCTCCAGCAGCCGTTGGATGATGCTGTCGATGTTGAGCTTGTCAATATCCGCCATCGCCTCTCCGCGGCTGGGGAAGGAGCCAAGCCGGAGCCCGCCGGGTCGACTTCCTCCTCCTCCTCCTCCTTCGCCGCGGCCGCCCCCGGCTCCCTCGCCGGTGCTTGCCTCCCTCGCCTCCGCCCACCACCGTGACCCTCTCGCCCGCGAGGCCCTCGGATCCCTCTCCTCTCGCTCTCTCGCTCTCTCCTCCGCGCCGATCGCGCCCGCCTCAGCAGCCCAGCAGCATCCCCGGCGACGGCGGCGAACAAAATGGCCGCCCCGTCCCTCCCCTCTCCTCAGTCACCTCCTTCGGGCGCAGGGATACCGGGGGAAGCGGCCGCCGGGACTTCTTTCTGGGTCAAGAGCGGGAAGCTTTGAGGCAAAGCAGGCCCGCGACGAGCTCGCCCGTTTTCTGCCCCTCCCTCGCTCCCCCTCCCACCCCGGGCCGCGCGCGCGCTCTCGCTCTCTCGCTCTCTCTTTCGCGCGCTCTCTCTTTTCTCCTCACTCAGTCGCGCGCCCGCGATCCTTCCGCCTGGGGAAGAGAGAGAGAGAGAGAGAGAGAGAGAGAGAGAGAGAGATAGATAGAAAGGGAGCGAGAGGAGGAGAGCGGAAAAGAGTCCCCCACCCTACCCCCCATCTTTTTCTCTCTCTTGTTTCTGTCAGGGCGCTTCTGAAGGGAGAAGTTAAAGAAAAGGGGGGAAATGACGGAAATCTGAGGCAGAGAGAAGGGGAAAGAGGGATGGGAGAGAGAAGGAATGGCGTTCTGCCTCAGGCAGGACCCTAGTCTAAGGCAGTGTTTCTCAACCTTGGAAGCTTGAAGATGGGTGGACTTCAATTCCCAGAATCCCCCAGCCAGCGTTGCTGGCTGGGGGATTCTGGGAGTTGAAGTCCACCCATCTTCAAGCTACCAAGGTTGAGAAACACTGCTCTGAGGGGGGGGAAAAAGACTGTTCTGCTTTAATAATTGATCAAGTGGAGGGGGGGTGTCAAAGGAAAGAGTTCCCTTGAGCATGTGTAGAGTTCTCCATATTGTACTTTTAGCCTCCCATCACCTTGAAGGGGTTGAGGGTGAAGGGCAGAGTGCACCAACTCTAAAAGCCTTTTTTTTAAAAAAAATGGAGAGAGAAGCTGTCCAGGTGCTGAACTGAGAGACTGAATTAAATCAATTGTGAGTTGGTGCAAAAGTCCTCAGGATTAGAATTCGCAGCCATATCTGCCAAAGCTCCCCCACAGTGGGAAAAAAGCCCTGGAGGGAGCTTTCATTTTGGGAGAGAGAGAGAGAAACAAAAGGGAGGTTGAGGAAGTCTTGGGGTCCTAAAATAAGATTAAAACCCTTGCAAAAAGTTGTAGCTGCAATTGCAAACCTTCTCACATGCAAACATGTTGCAGGATTTGTAGTTTCCACCCTGTACAAAATGGGAGCAGGAGGATGTTGCAAGGAAAAAGGGGAACTGTTTTAAGTAAATCGATGGATGGACAAGATTTATCAATATTAGATTCCAGAAAAAAATGGTTTTTCCATTTGACAAGGAAAACCTCTTTCCTCCTTCCTTTCTTCTGGGATTGCAACCCATTTTCCCAAATGTGACCTCCCCCTTCACCCCCAAAAAAATATCCATGACAATTTTGTTTACAGGCTGAGTAAAAGGAAAGAACATGCTTGAGAATGCACAGAGTTCTGTCTCCTTTGAGGGAATGGAACCCCCCCAGCACTTCTGTGCAGAAACATCGTTTCCTTTAGAGAAGAAGGGATGGGTCACTTAGCAAAAGGTAAAAGGGATTTAGTTTTTGAAAATGCAATTGGAATTGACCTTCTTTGCAGTATTTAGCACTAAAGCAGGAATATTTGTTTTTGCATTATCCTACGTGAAGCTCAACATGAATTGAGACTTTCTAAATCTAGAAAGCTGCAGCACGAAACTTGCTCTTTTTTTTCCAAAAATGTGCCTCATTTCTAGGCTAAAAGCAGCTAAAACCAGCATCGCCTGGGCCCCGAAGATTAAAAATTTAAGAGCAAATGGGAGATCAGCAATAGAAAGCAGAGCCAGCCTCAATCCCAAAACCCTAAGTCAGCACTAATACTGTATAGCACATCATGTATTCCCTTCGCACCCACCCACAGATTCTGCAGCCACCGCACATCCCTAATCTTTCCTGAATTATTTCGAGGCTTTCCCCTTTTTCCATACCTTTTCCCCCATAAATCTATTTTATTTTGGTGCTTCGAGCATCCGGGAGGCTTTCCAGCACTATTTCTGATGCATGGATGGAGGATTGGCAGTCCATGAGTGACTGGGTTATTAGTATGTACTATTATTATGGTAGATGTCAAGGCCAAATTTTGTCCTTTCCAATTGACCCACTGCTGAATAGCTTTCATAGCCTTATGCTGGGGATGTGGCAGAAATCTGTCGGGAAAGCCTCAAAGCAATTAGAATCAACCAAGTGGGGATTTAATTTAATTTCATTGGCAAGGAAAAAGAATGTCCAATGTTTTAATTGTTTTTGTTTTTAATGTTTGGCCAAATGTGGTTTAATTACTGCATTTAGGACTACCTGAATGGATAGGGCACTTGTTTTTATTTCATTTTTCTCAAAAGATGTCAGCTCTAGTTTTTAAATATTAAGTAAATATTTCTCCTCTGAGGACTTATTTTTGGAACACGCGCAGGCAACACAGAGGCGATTATGTAATAACATTAACTGTAACTATGTCATTATCAGTGGTGGAACTGGTAAGACTTTGAGCCAACGCAGGGAGCTGGAGAAAAGCTGCAGTGTCATCTTGTCTTGAAATAAGTCAGGAAGAGAGAGAGTCAGTACCAAGGAAATAGAGGTCATCTGGGTTAAATCATACACCATGTGCAGAATATGACTACCTAAAATAACAAACAAAAGTGGATTAAGTTTGGGCAATAGGATTTAAATCAAACTGCAGAAGAAATATAAGAAGTCATCGGAATTTCTCTCTCTCTCTCTCTCTCTCCTCTCTCTCCCCACCCATCTTCATCTCATCTCGTTAGTTAAATTTGAATTAATTCTGAGTTCCAAAGCTTCCTTTCCTTGTTCTGGGACACATATAACTCCTCCTCTGGATCTGCAGTCCAGTTGCTTCTTCCATAGATAAAATCACCTTCACTAGAAAATATATCACTTTGTTGTCTAGATCATTGTACCCATAATTATTCCTTCTATCCTTCCAGGTTCCCTTAATTTTTTTTACTTCATTGTACTTATGGCCAACAGGATCTTCCCTGCCACCAGTAGAAAAGTTCCCAACCTTATTTAAAAATTTAAATATATTAAAATGTTAATATCCTATTTTTTTTTCAGTTCTGTAATTTAGCTGTGTTTCTTGCATACTATTCTATCTGAATTATCCCACCATCCTATTTATTAGGCAGTAGTATTCCTTTAGGGACTTTATAGCATGGAGAACGCTTGCGTATAAAGTCACCATGAATTGGACATGACTAAAAACAACATGGTTAAAAACAACAACAATATTCCTTAGGACTAGGCAAGTTTTAACAACTAAGTTTTAACAAAACTGCCTTATGGAATGAGTTATTTTTAGAGAAGAAAATTTAGTTTCCTTTGCAAAGCTATAATTGTGCCAATAAAAGAAACCCAAACAAAATATCACAAGCCCTTTTTGTAGTTTCGCTGTTTAGTGTCATCTTTCTATTCCTAATGTGTTTGGTGAGAACTTTGTGTACAGAAGTGAATCCTAAATGTATGAAATCCCCTCCATTTGCCCCCAAAGAACTCTTTGGGACACCAAAGGGATCTAATGAACACGCATTCCAAGGAAATCCCTTCTTGATCTCTTATATTTGCATTGCTTGACAAAACTAAGCACCCACAAACAATGTTTCTTCCTCTCTCTTGACATTTCCCAAGCCTTGAATGACAATTTGGCTAAATAATGCAGAGTGACCTTATTCCTTCTGCTCTCTAGCTTTGCATTTCTTTCACTGCTGCCTCCTTCTCCTAATCCCCAATTTGGAAAGGCTTGTTTGTTTAATTTTCCTTTTGTATTTCTCTTTTCTTTGTGGATGCTTTTTGTGGTCTTACCGGGTTGCTGATTACTGAAGATCCTGGCACATTTCAGCCTCTTACAGTAAAAAAATAATTAAGCTGTAATTTAATTTGTGACAGATTAAAATCATTCTGTAGACATCATATTTATGTCATGCCCACTGTATGCTTTTTATGAAATAAATTCAAAATATGGCTTTATTGAACAAAGGTATATTAAACAAGAGAATATATAGAATTATCCTAACAAAGCTTCTCTTGGGAAGATATTCCAAACGTTGAAATTCTGTAGATGTACTGAGGAGGAAAGATTTTCAAGGAAATCCAAAGAAAGATTTCCAAAGAAAGATTGAAGGCAAAAGAAGAACATCGTGGCTTCAAAATCTAAGGGACCAGTTTGGACAAAACTCAGCAGCACTTTTTCATGTGGCTGCTGATAAAAATAGGATCATCAACATGATCGCCGATGACAGATATGGCACAAGAAGAAGAAGGTGTATTGAGCACCAACAGACAGCATGAATGATCAGAAAAATAAAATTGCGCAATAGGTTTTGGAAAGTCAGGAAGAACATGCATTTCCTTTTCATCTGACATTTTTAAAATGGCAAAAGTGTGACAGCAGCTCTGTTAAGAGCTCTTAGTGTGGCAACACTTTCCTGCACAATAGAGGAGGCAGGAAGTGACGCAAGATGAAACTACTTTTTTTTTCCAAGTGGTAAGACTCAGTGGTGAACATTTTCTCTTCCCTTACCTTTTTTTCCTCTTCTTCCCAGTAAGGCTAAAGCCTGCTTTGTGGTCACGGACCGGGATTGGAAGAGGATAACGGAAATGGAAGAGAACAAACCTGAATAGAATTCTGAATAAGACCATCTTTTGCTATGTTGACCAATTTTTTCATTTCCTCTTTAAAAAAAAAAAGAACTGTCATGCCAATGAAATATATTATTATGAGTGAGAAGGCTAGCTGAGATTTGAAGCCTAATTGTCCATTTTACTATCTTTGTCTCAAACAATTCATATCATCTTAATCTCTGGACAACCAGGAGCGAGCTAGTCATAACCGTGGGGCCTGCCTTATAACTGGCTCCCATTTTAGCAGAGTGTGTAAGAACCCAATCTAACGATTATTGTAGTTGGGTTTTTATTGTGGATTTTCCCAAGACATCTGATTAGTGACAATTGAATTCTGGGATACACAGATGTAGCTGTGCTCTTTCCATGTTTTTATGTTTTCATGAAGTAAGTCTGCTGGTGATGACACATGTGAAGATAATGGTTATTTATTCTGGCAGTGGCTGTCTTTATTTGTTTTCATCTTCACATTTTCCTCTTCACTGTTCTATTAGGATAAACTGGTTGGCAGGTCTTCAGGTATGATGCAACTGTTATGTAAAATACTGTACGAGCACAAATGAACAGATTTTAGTAGTATACCTGAATTAAACTTCAGCTGAGAGAGAGCCTCGCACCCATTCATGGACTTTTTAATATGCTGTTGCATGCATCTTTCCGTCATTCACTTATCTTCAAATTGTTCCCAATGCCTTGAAGATTATCACATGAGAAAGCCTCCACACTGATTCTATGTGGTTGCTGGGTAGGAACTATGAGAAGTGATCTAGTACACATGATATAATATATATGTGATCAACATAGGAGTTGATCTAGTATTCTGTTCAATCTGTAGCTCACCTCGTTGACAGTATATCAACTTTTCTTACAGATTTGAACTCCTTCCATGGATGAAGCACCACAAAGTCTAAGCGGCCTGGTGGCTCAGCAGACTAAAAGCGTTATGATTAACACCAGCTGTCTGCAATTACTCAGCCTTCCATCCTTTCTAAGGTAGGTAAAATGAGGACCCAGATTGTGGGGGCAATAAGATGACTTTGTATAAATATACAAAAGGATGAAGGCTATTGCTTAACACACTGTAAACCGCCCTGAGTCTCCGGAGAAGGGCGGCATATAAATCAAATTTAAAAAAAAAAAAAGTCCCCCAAATCCAACTCTCGGTCAGCAGGGTCATGAAACAGCACATGACAAATGGTCATGCAATAGCCACAGTTTTACAGTGTGACCATGAGACACACACTTTGTAAATTTAGGATACTTCTGCAATTGTACTTCCAATTGCTAATGTACTTTTTAGAGTGATATTATGCTGTAAATGTGTGCAAAGTTCAGACAGTGACTCTACATTTCATGTACTGTGCTTTTTTTAGAAAAAGAAGGAAATCAGTCCACCCTCTCTTCAAAAAAAATCTCTTTTGTGCTTTGCCTATTCACTAGTTTATATACCACTAGGCTGCATGTCATATATTTTTCTCAGCTTTAAAATGCTTTTGAGAAGTTTTCCAGATTGGTCCCCTCCCACCCCCCGCAAATTAACACATTTTCCCCAGCAGTATTTCAAAATTTGTAAGTTCATTTGTGAACTTCAACTGTTTAGAAACAATACAACTGCTCTCCTCCTCCTCCTTCTCCCCCCCCCCAAATTGTCATAAAGCAATCCTAAGAAAAAATAATTGTTGAGGTACAATAACTTCAGGAGGTCATATAATTGAGGGAAAGATTTCATTTCAGCAACAGCCTTGATTTTAAAATCCTAGAAGACATGTTGCTTGTCTTAAATTTCTGCCAGCTCCTGTCCATTTTTTTTTATTAATGTCGTTTGGGGAAATCAATGATAAATCAGGTTCATCTTCTGGTGGAGTCAGCATTTAGTTCATTGATTCAGAATTGCATTAAGATTCTAGGCTGTTCAAAATGACAATTTCCCAATAGATTTCAACCATTTTAACTGATGTAGTTTTTAATTTTTGTCAACAACGAGTATAGTTCTACCAGCAGATCATACAGGTTTTGACTTACGTGGAACTAGAACCAGCAAGAGAAGAGGAGAAAAATGGCCATTTAAACCCACTTTCTCTCCCTTCTGCAGCTGCAGCCAAACAGATGCCACCAATGAATTTTCAAGCAGCGTATGATTTACTTGTAATCTGGTTTCCGCCAAATGGGAATTCTGGGAATTGCAGTCCCAATGTATTTGAGGAACATCAGACTGGACAAGCTTGATTTAGAAGGAGCTAGAGATTAAAATGGCAAACAAAATGTAAGTTATAAAACAAACAAATTGTTTTTTTCCCACTTTGGTCATATATATCTTAACATCTGGATCATGATAAACGCATTCTTGTTTTTGGGATGCAACTGTGCAGTGCTTGATAATAATATGACTCCTTAAAAGACACCAAAGAAGTTAGGATTTCCTTTACAAAGCTTGGAAGAGCACAGGTGTAAAGGAGCCCATGGGTGGACCCCCAGTTTCCTTCTGAGTAATGTTTGAAATAGTCTCCAGAATTACAATTATATTTATGATAAGGAATGGAGAAAACTTTTTGAGATGTTGCTCTCTTAAACTTTTTTTTTTTAAAAAAATAAATAGATTTTGGTCTTTCTTTCCTAGATAGGATCTCACTTAAGTGACATTGACTGATCAGTTTAATTTAGCAGTCTTTGGCAAAGTTTCCCTGCAGATAAAAGATGGATGCTTAAGTTTACCCAGTGATAAGTATCAAGGATGACAAAGATTAAATGTTATTGGATATTTTTGTCCAAAAGGAAAAAAAATAGATACCATTTTTTTAAAAGAAGAATTCTACTGAAACAAAGTATTCCTGAAAATTCTTCTATACAAATATGCCTATAAGTCAATATTCATATACGCTCATACACCTATATGTATGCGGTATCTCCCTCTGCACACTCATGCAAAGAGACATATGTGTGCATAGGACATTCTTACAAAGTCCTCTTATCCGTCCAGAGGTGGGTTTCAGCAGGTTCTGACCAGTTCTGGAGAACCAGTAGCGGGAATTTTGAGTAGTTCGGAGAACTGGTAGTAAAAATTCTGACTGGCCCCGCCCCCATCTATTCTCTGCTTCCTGAGTCCCAGCTGATCGAGAGGAAATGGGGAGTTTGCAGTAACCTTCCCTGGAGTGGGGTGGGAATGGAGTATCCTTCCCCTGCCATGCCCACCAAGCCATACCCACAGAACCGGTAGTAAAAAAATTTGAAACCCACCACTGTATCCATCCCTTTTCTGCCTATTCGTATTGAAGTGCTGAGCTCTTCCTTCTCTTTCCTGTAGGGAAAAAAGACCTGTTCAAACCGGGAGGCATGATTTTCCAGCATGCTCAGGGATCTTATGCTCAAACCACAATAATGCCATGTCTTTCATGTCCTTGTTTAGCAAATAATGATTTTTTTTTTTACTGGAATTCGTTCGCCAATTCAGGATTAAGATTTCTGCTCCATTTGTGCGCTTAGAGAACAGAAACTTCCAGTCTGCATTTGCATATCTCCAGCCCTAGTCTGGGATACTTGATATTGTCAGATTTTCATCTTCTTTGCTTTTTCATCCTAAGCCTCTTTCATAACTGCATTGGAAGATCTGGTGCTGCCTGTATAACCAACTCCACAGAAAATGCAAGCTATCTGCCTTCCCTCCTTTATTCCAGTCAATATGACAGCCTGGCCCAGGGTGTGTTTTTCATACTCATCCCACATTCGCTTCTAAGGAAGTGCTCTGTCAGTGCCCCTTCTTCAGTGGTACATATACTTCCCTAGGCAGCCTGTCTGAACTTCATCTGACATTGTGCTGACTCGGATAAGGGATTATAGTTTCAAGCTTCACATGTAGCGGCAATTAAAATGTGTTTTCTAAGACAGTGCCAAAGCCATTTGCATTCATCAAAAGAAATACAACCAATAAATATATGCATGTATTCTTCTTATCAGTTTAGCTGACTTCAGCAAGTTTAACAGCAGCTACAAACTTCCTGTTGTTTCAGTTTAGGGGTGAGTCACCTGTGGGTTCAGTCTAAACTCATGCAGGGGTGAGAGCAGCTAAAGCCTAAAACAGATGGAGAAATAATATGAAAGCGGAAAGGAAATGGCAGGCAGAAAAGAAATGGGGTGTCAGAAAGATCATAAAAGAAAAGTACCCCATTTGGGCGCTGTTCCCCATTTATTTATTTAGCCACCCATCTCATATATGTGACTCTGGGCATCTCGCTGTCTTCCTCCTTCTGATGTGCAGGCTCCAACAGATTGCTTCTAGAGGAATGTAGTCCTTGGCAGGAAATCAGCTCCCCACTCCTGTCCTTTCAATGCAAAATTCATTGTGACAAATAGTTGGTATTAATAAATGTATCAAGCTAATCACAGTGGAAGCTGAGCTGCTGATGGCTTCTGATCCTCCAGTTCACAAACAAGACAGCACAGCCTCAAAGTGTTCTATTGTGGAATGTCAGCCAGCCAGATGTAGATCAGCAGCTTCTGTTTTTCATGGGCATTCTACAAATGCCTAACAGTTGTTTGCCCTCCTCCAGAATTTACTCCAGAACATTACTTCTTAATCTTCCTCTGCCTTCTTATTCTCCCAGTCAACTATCTATCTGTGCCCTCCCCACTCCCTTCCCCAGACCTTACACCCAGTTCTGTCGCCCAGGTAGGATAAAAGTAAGCAGATTAAAATGGCCCCTAAGAATGACTGTAGGTGGAAGGAAATCAAGGATAGGCTCAAATGCTCTCTGCCTGCTTATTAGTCTGCCTCTGAAAATTAATCGCCTGCTGGCCTTCCATAATACGGCAAATACAGGTTTGTGAACCTCCTGCCTGTCTTGCAACATACGGTTCTCCCTGCATGGGATGCTTGCTGAATTGTCTCATTCTCCCACAGAACCCCTCCCTCGGGCTCTTTTCACCAATCCGTTATCTGATTTTTGACAGCTAAGTTCCAGCATTCAAGCTATGTATTTGGGATCTTTTAATCTAAGGGAAAATCCTGAACCGGCTGTTTCCCATTTTCCTTTATGGAGTGTGTGATTCTGTCAGTCGTCCAAATACAGCAATATCAGTCACAATAATTTGGAACCAAGTAATAAGAACTTAAGGCTAACTGAGAACAATGCAACACACCCAGTTCTAAGGCTGTCCTATTTCAAACATCTCTAAGTATATGTTCATTGCAGCTGAAATAGACTGAAAAACTGGAAACACCCAACTGATTCTGACTACAGAAAATATGTGGGCAGGGCAGGACAACCCGGTCCCTGATGCAGTTGTACTCTTGGAAGGCACTCTTATCTAAATGGGTGCGCCAGCAATAATCATTTTTATTGTTGTGATAGAGGATTTGTAAAAGGAAAATAAATTTTAGGAGGGCAGAGGTGGCATGTCTGATTTGACAATTTAGAAAAGATAAAAAAAACTCTCAGAAAAGACTTTTCTTCCAAAAGGACAGCAACACAGTTTTGCCCACAACTGAGCTCTCCTCCTCCAAACAGTTTTCCTTATCTTTGTCTACTCACTGAAACCGTCCTCTGATCTGCAGTTTATCTAGTACGATTGTGAGGATGCTGCCCGCCCAGCAACAGAAGGGACACAGGGCTTCAAGTCCTCAGTCAACCATGACTCCTTACAAGACCTAAGATCAGCCTTCCTCTGGATCGGATCTGGATAGCTGGATATGGACCCAGAGCACCTGGGCAGTCAGCTGGTATCGTTGCATATGCAAGAACAGATTCTTTGAACTGATGAAGAAGAGAAAATCCGTAGCTGCTTTTCATAGAGGCAAGGCTTGCCTTCCTGTCCTCTCCCTTCCAATTTAAGTAGAACCAGGCACCCAGAACTATCAGTTCAAGAGAGGTACCTCTTATGGCTAATGATTTAGTCACCCTGTTGATTGGAAAAAGCACAAGATCTTCTGCCAAGCCAAGTCTTGGGAAGGCACTCATCTAATGAAGATTAAACTCTGTGTGGCCAAGCATAATGAGTTGGGATGAGTAACTGGGGTTGGAGAATATTTTGATATCTATTCTGCTGGAATCAAACTCTTCTCCAAGAGCTTTCTTGAAATGCTTACTAACAGGATGAGGCTGATTATCTCGGAGCACAGCCAATCTGGATTTTTTGATATCCGGAAACAAGGGAATGAGAAAGACAAGAGTACAAACACACGTTGCATTTTCTCCCAACTCGATATCTACACAGTATTTTCATTATCCAGTGACAAGCACATCTTATTTCTTTCCTCCTAGCACCTTTTCTATCACCCTGCCAACAAAAGTGTGTATAGTCCAGGCGATGGTTTTCCCAGTTGCAATGTATGGCTGTGAAAGTTGGACCATAAGGAAGACTGAGAAGGCCAAAGAATGGAGGCCTTTGAACTCTGGTGCTGGAGAAAACTCCGGCGAGTCCCTTGGACTGAAAGGAGATCCAACTGGTCAGTCCTAGAGGAGATCAACCCTGACTGCTCTTTAGAAGGCCAGATCCTGAAGATGAAGCTCAAATACTTTGGCCACCTAATGAGAAGGAAGGACTCCCTGGAGAAGAGCCTAATGCTGGGAAAGATTGAGGGCAAAAGAAGAAAGGGATGGCAGAGAATAAGGTGACTGGATGGAGTCACTGAAGCAATAGGCAGGTGCTTAAATGAACTCCAGAGGATGGTAGAGGACAGAAAGGTCTGGAGGAACGTTGTCCATGGGGTCACAATGGGTCGGACACGACTTCGCAACTAACAACAAAGACCTTTTCAAAGGCCTTTTATCACACTGGCTTTTTATCTGAAGTTTCCCAGAATCAAATGACCTTCTTTTTGTTTCTTTTGCTCTCTTTTTAGCAGAAGGGGTTTCCTTCTGCTAAACTGATATTTCACATCCCTCAGAATTATTGGATTTTCCACATTCAGCAACCATTCCTTCTTTCTTGCAGCCAGGATTCCACGATATCGTTGACACTTAATTGTTCGGGTACTGCAATTTGCATTAAAAATGAGGCCCAATTATATAGTGAAGATCTTTGGAAATCCAGACAGATTAGGATGACTTGTTAGAAGAGTCCAGACTGTGAGAGAATTCTCTTGCTATAAAACCCATCAAATGAAATCTTGAGATGAAGTATGGCTTGTACAGCTTGTACATTTTGAAAGTATGTGTCAGAGATGTTACATAAATCCTTGGAAGCTAAATATAACACTTTTGGGGTATGCTAAAACCAGAAAATAATAGTTCTATTCCCAAATCTGCTTGACAACTTTCCTCTCCACCCAGTGTGGCCTTCTGAAGGAGAAGAAGGTCTGTGACGGTCCTAATTTTCCCCTTTTCAAATATGAAGGGTGCCTGTGAATTGCATCTGGCATTGTCAAGCTCCTAAGGAGATACCAGCCCTGACCACTTACAGAAAAGAAAGATGTGATATAAACATATTTTAAATAGTCAGTCAAAATACTGTTGGGAGACTTAAAGACCCAAGTGCACAATAAGAATATAGGCCAGCTTGCTCCTACTTTATTCCCCAAGATGTGTGGAATGGCAACTGGCAGCTCTCCCACCTAGGAAAAATAATAAGAGATGTAGGTCAACTCTATCTGGAAACCCCAGTTAAGAAAAGGTATTTAACCTCTCAACTGTCAAGCTAAACTTTTCAGGAAAGTAAGAAGCAACAAGTAGTTTTAAAAATTAATATTCATTCAGTCCTAGTTGGGCAGACTGAAATAGTTAAAATATCCAACAAACGTATGAAATATTTTTTTAAAACTTCGCCCCTCTCCCAAAAGCAAGTCTTGACAATAGCAATATACTTCTTGATGAGCTTTCATTTTGGCAGCTGCTTTGACAAATCAGTTAATTGCAGGACAAAATAAATACATCTGGAGTCACAATGGACATGAGATTCATCTCCCAGCAACATTTGCACTTTTATGAAACTGATTGAGAAATTAATCTCAATTAATGGAACAGCAAGAACCAGTCAGGGGGTTGGAAACACAAAGACCAGAAAGGCATTATCGGAGTAGATCATCTGTTCTGAATGGAACCCTGAATGGAAGGAAATAGGCCAAGCATAAATATGAAACTGCCCCAGACACATTCTCACAAAGGTGCTCTTGTCTGTTCAAATGGTAATGTGTGAGTCATTGTCAACCATCTCATGTTTTTCCCAGAGGAACCTTGTAGGAGCTGCATTTTTAGACCCAAACTAGGAGGGATTCTAAGCACGGTGATATCATCCTCCCAAAATCTGTTTCAGTCTTTAGAACCATGGATCAGACTAGGTAGCCGTTTGATGGGGCTCATTTCCCCCCACAATGTCCTGCTAGAGTCACACATTTTGCTAAGCCAGTTTACTATTTTATCCATCTTGGTTAAGACAGACAGAATGGCCAAGGGTATGTATACATTGTGCTCAATCACAAACTATGGTTAACAAACCACAGCTGTTGGATTTATATAACAGGCTGAGATTTAATAGCTAACCACCTATTGCAAACGTTTGTGCAGTGTGGCATCTCAGAGGAGAGCATGGTTCCCTCTTGCTTGGGCCTTGGTGCTCAAAGGCACACAATTGGCAACCTTTATCATGTCCTTTTCAAGTCATCACACAGTGAATTGCCATCCATCTCAAAATACCATTCCCACTATTTAATTATCTATTAATTTGGCAGGCTGCCTTGCCTGCCCCAAGTTCACCGTGCATTCATCTAGGCCAGTGTTTCTCAACCTTGGTAGCTTGAAGATGGGTGAACTTCAACTCCCAGAATTCCCCAGCCAGCAGCGCTGGCTGGGGGATTCTGGGAGTTGAAGTCCACTCATCTTCAAGCTTCCAAGGTTGAGAAACACTGATCTAGGCTGCCGGCTGTAGCTCTCAGGGCCAACCGCAGCTCACCTGAGGATATAGGATGTAGACCGGAGAACCTTCCTTCTACGTTAGAAGGCAGATATCCAACTACTACACCAAGCGGCAGCCTCACGAGATGTTTCCACCTTGTTTCAGAAAGTCTCGTTCATCTTCACTATTAAGGATATTTTTTTTAAAGTTCACTTTGTGAGAGTTAGTCCTACCATACTGAATACCAGAACATTTACTTTGGAGGGTTCTTCACTCAGTGATCCCATCAACTGCTCTCCTGCAACTGTTGTGATAGAACACCTTTGTGCTGTGCCATTTTTAGTTCATTTTTTAAAAAACAACAACAACAAAGCATTTCTTTCTTAATGCTTGTGAATTCCCTGCCTCCAAGAGACTCCCCGAAGATCGCGTAGGAGCTGCCTTTTTAAAGCCACCTCATTAGCTCCCCCCACCCCCCAATCCTCCCCTTTGAGCTCCCATGTCCAAGTTGTTGCTGGAAAGACAAATGCTTTCTGACGGGATGGGAATTTGCATCCAGGTTGCTAGGCAACCGGTGGTGGTACTGCAGCCTCCTGAATTGAGAACTCCCTGCCTCAACCTGATTTTCCTGGCAGGATTCCACAATCTGTGGTTAGCAGCAGGCTGTAATTTAAGAGGTAGTACGGAGCTTTTAATAGTCCAATCCAAAACATGTTTATGCAGAAGAGGTCTGCTGAGCTCAACAGCCAGGGAAATAAGATGGCTTACCAAAATAGGAAATCCACAGTCTTCCCAAGAACACCTGATCTTAAGTAATGCCCAAATGCTAGCCTAATGCATTATGCAAAGTCTTTGGCTTTCCTACCTGTGGTTTATTGAAAAACTCTAACACACTGGTTCACATTACCGCAAGTCATCCATCATGGGCTTCATGACTGGATTCACATAACATAGTTATACGTGGTTTCTCTTTTGGGGTTGATGCGGTGCATGAATGCAAACCAATGTGCACGTACAGACAACCACTGGAGCGTAAACTGTAGTTTGCTAAAGTATGTGACTATTGCTATAATATGTGTAATATTTCTGTAGCGTTCAGGTAGCAGAGACCAGTGGGAGCTGCCCAGAGTGCTGATCCTTGCTTGAAAAGGTCTCTCTTCATCTAAAAGGGAAAAAACCCTGACTGCCCATCTTGTACTACGGTAAGCCACAGTATGGTGTGTTAACAGAATCAGAGAGTAGGAAGGGACCTTGGAGGTTTTCTAGTCCAACCCCTTGCTCGAGCAGGAGACCCTATGCCAGTGATGGCTAACCTTTTTGCTGTCGCGTGCCAAAAGTGGGGGAGCCGCGGGGGTCGTGGGGCATGCACACGTGCCCACATCCATAATTCAATGCGCCCCAAGCATGCACACATGACTCCCCCCGTTCCCCATGCTTTTGGCATGCGATGGCATGGTGGGCCCAGTAGGCCCGTTTTTCGTCCTCCCCAGGCTCCAGAGACTTTCTTGGAGCCTGGGGAGGGTGAAAACGGCCTTCCTTACCCCCTGGAGGCCCTCCAGAGGCTGGAAACGGCCCATTTCCCAACTTCAGGTGGGACCGGAAGGCCTGTTTTTCATCCTTCCCAGGCTCCATAGGCTTTCTAGGAGCCTGGGGAGGGTGAAAAAGGCCTCCCCCCAATGCCCTCTAGAGGCCAGAAACAGCCCATTACCCACCTTCTGGAAGGCCCAAAAATCAGCTGGCCGGCATGTGCATGCACACTGGAACTGAGCTAGGGCAACGCTTGTGTGCCGACAGATATGGCTCCATGTGCCACCTTTGGCACGCGTGCCATAGGTTTGCCATCACGGCCCTATGCCATTCAGGACAATCGGCCGTCCAGTCTCTTCTTAAAAACCTCCAGTGTTGAAGCCTGCACAACTTCTGGAAGGCAAGTCACAGGGCAGCCAGCTCATTTCTTATATTGTTGAGTAGCAACCCAAAAACCCACTCAAACGCGAGCTGCACCCATTTTCAAGCAACAGCCCTGCAGGGCTGAAAGGGAAAAGGGAAGCCATTCTGTGGGTCAAAGCAAATATTTCTCTAGTGCTGCCTGTGACCCAGACAAAGAGGCTGGACTGCATCAATTCCTTTCCCAGCAGTTTCATTGACTGCTCCTTCGCAACTGATAGACAATGGAGAATAGGGCCCATAGAATCTGGACACAATGAAGAATGCCTCAGAAGGGTGGGGTTTTTTTTGTGTTGTTTTTTGCTTTTGTTTTTTGTTTTAGCAAACAGAAGCAAATTAACTTCTGCTTCTGGGGGGAGGCAGATAGGAGAAATTATTCCCAAACATCTGCAAAATATAATCAGAATGGCCCAACCAAGAAATAATCTTTAAACAATCTTTAATTTGAGCCTGGGGAAAACACCTTTCATTTGCTATCGTGGCACCATGAGAACTCACTGCATCCGTAGTTTGTGGTCAATCTCAAATACAGCTACAGAAAACAACACCTGTGTGCGTTGCCTGAGTATTAGCGCTTCTCAGTCTCGGTTGGAAGATTGAAGATGGGTGGACTTCAACTCCCAGAATTCCCCAGCCAGCATAGTTGGGATTTGAAATCCACCCATCTTCAAGCTTGCCAAAGATGGAGAAACCTGATTTCAGTAACAGGAACAGAGCTGGAAGGGGCCTTGGAGGTCATCTTGCCCAACCTCCTGCTCACGCAGGAGACCTATACTAGGGATTTGAACTGCTGACTCTTCTGATCGACAAGCTCAGGGTCTTAGCCACTGAGCCACCTAGTCAGGCGATCTCTTAACTCAAGGTTTCCATGAATCGCTGGGGTTAGGGTCATTCACGCCGAACCCCCCCCCCCCCAATTAATTTCGTCTTTATTCAAGGCTTTCCCCAAACCCTTCATTTCTAAAATCGCCCTTGTTCGTGGAGCTGTTCCTGCCGGGAATTCCTGCGGCTTAAGCCCCTGTCCAGGGGGAAAAAGAAGGGGCGGGCGGGCGCGCGGGTCTCCCTGGAACGCCCCCGGCGCAGCCAATGGGACGCGGCCGGCTCATAAAGAGCCCCTGCATTGTGCGTGGAATCAGCCGCGGTCCGCGCGTTCCACTCAGCCAAACCTGAGGCTCCGGAGAGAATCTGCGGCTTAGCTGGGGTTCTCCTGCTCGGATCCCACTTTCTGAAGGAAAAGGAGAAATCCGGGGTCGCCAAGACGCCGGGATAGCAGCGCCTGGGAGTGGAAAAACACTGTGGGTGGTTTTAGGAAGGTTACTTTGGCGCACGCGTATTCTTTAGCTCCGGCTTAGTCACGATTTCTGTCTTCTTGCGCATGGCTTCCCTGTCTGCTTTGATGCTCTTTAATAGACTTCAGTACCCCGGTTTTTCCCCCGAAGCGGTTTAAGGCAGGTTCTCCGCCCCAAGCAGTTTGCATTCAATTCTGAAAGTTGGAGGAGAACAGAAAGGTATCTGCACTTGCAATGCCAGTTTGCTACACCTTACAGGGAAGCCAGGCATAATGTCCTGGAACATAGAGGGCCACTCTCCCCACTTTCTGGAAAAGCATCAGGCTCTAACTCTGCCAACTGGCATGGGGGTCTACTTTCCAAACCTCTGTAACTTTGAACTTTCCACCTCTGTTTTTAATACTGTTTTCAGCTATGTCGCTTTCCAGGGTTTTTATTTGTAAGCTGCCCGGAGTCACTTAGGTGAGATGGCCAGTATAGAAATTTGATGAATAAATAAAATAAGGTAAATAAATAATGGAAAGGATCCATTTAGGCTTCAGATCTCTTGAATCATCTTGTTTCAGTCCGATTCAGGACTAACAAGAGGTGATGAATGTGTGAACTGAGTCTAGACTGAGCACTTGCCATTCAGCTGTGGCTCTTGCTAAAGTCTGCCATCTTTTTCTGGTTCCACAAATTTGTCCCATCTGTTTCAATCTACTGATTTTCTTTCAAAGTGGTGTTTCAGAAAATACTTGATTTTTAAATTAAAAACAGAAGCTCATCTGGAGCCTGATGAGTTTAAGGCAAGGTCTTAAGGGAAGTGTGTGAACCGTGCCAGATCAGACGGGAAGACGCAGACTCAAATGAGCTGCCAATTTCTCTTTCTGGGGCTGGATCTCTCTTTGCCATCCCGTCATCCTGGCTGAACTTCATCATTCCCAGACCTCTCCGAATGTTCCATCCGGTCCATTTGGTGTGTGGGTTTCCAGAGAAATGAGAGCACAGTGCTTCAGTGTGCTCTCTTGTTATCTCTATGGAAACCCCAGTCCTGAATGGGTTTGGACAGAGCTTTGCCATCTGTTCCACCCCCTAATTTTAAGTGAACATGGCTCAGATGACATCATGTCAATGTTCTTTTAATATGCTGAGGAAACCATCTGGGCATGTTGTCCCATACCAAAAGAGAGGAGGAGAGATGTGGAACAGAGGTCCAGGGAGACGTCTTGCTTGCAAATGGATGATAGAAACTTTTCCAAGGAAAACTTCTTCGTTAACTTTTTTTCAGGTTTCGTTTTGGGAAGGATTAACCTGGTTTCCTTAACAGAAGCACCAAGCCTTATCCAGGCAAACATGAAGACGCTGGTAAACACGGTTGTTATCGTTAAGCCTGGGTAATGGTAGAGTCTGCACCTCGTCTGCCGTCGGTTAGCCATGGCACAGGAGCCTGACTGCCTGCTGCCACCACCCACTTCCTGGTTCTCATTTTAGACGGCTGAGCCAAGGGGCCCATCTCCTTGCAGCCTTTGACAACCTGCTGCCTTCAAGAGGTGCATTTAAGTCCCATCGTTCCAGGCAGTGCAAGAAAAGGCTTGATGGAGTTATCATCCCACGCATGTGAAGGGCACCGTGTGGGAGAAAGCTGCCTTATTGTGCAGTCTTGAAATGCTATTGGCTGCTGGTTTCATTTTAGAGAGCGCTCCCCCCCACCCCCAAGAAAGCTAGACTGGATTCGATTTAGTTTAGGAATACCTTCTGTTTCTCTCTCTCTCTCTCCATCTCTCCATCCATCCATCCAATCTATCATCTTCTATCTCAGTGTTTCTCAACCTTGTGAACATTAAGATGGGTGGACTTCAACTCCCAGAATTCCCCAGCCAGTTCTGTGAGTTGAAGTCAACCCATCTTAAAGTTCACAAGGTTGAGAAACACTTTTGTCTGTCTGTCTGCCCCAGTCAAGAGCATATTGGCAAAAGCCAGGCAGTCTGAGCAGGCCTTTAGGTAAAGGAGGCAGCTTTGCTTAAAGTGTTCCATTGCTGTATTTGTGGTTAGCAGAACTTGTTTGAATTGCAGAAAAGGACCGGCCTTTGCACAATCTGAATCATGTCTCCTGTTTTTGTATTTGATTTGGCCGATGAGCTGAATATCCCATTTGGTCAAGTATTGCAAACCGCAACTGCTCTCCCCCTCCCCTGCAAGTTATGGTAGCACAATGATTCTTCTGCTAGGTTAGTCATGACAGTGGAACAATGCGCCCCTCCTTTGTGTAGGTTTTGGGGAAATTAATAGTTGGTTCCGATGGAATAACTTTGCTTTATTTCACACTGAATGAAGGGAAACAGCTTCCCTGGGGAAAAGGGAAATTGTAATCCCAAAGGAAACATAAGCCCAGTTAAAAGACAAACACCTTTTTCTTTTAAAAATATCTCCCCTGCAGCGCCGGAGAGTATCTCATTCCAGGAGTGAAAACTCTGACTACACGGAGAAGGAAAAGGAGATGATGGCAGAAGTCGAACTAAGGAAACTGCAGAAACAGTTTCGGATGATGGTGGAGAGCCGCAAGTCTCTTGGTTTCAAAACACAGCAACAATTGTTCCATCAGGAGTAAGTCTGAACGAGATGAACCAGGAGCTGCCATAGTGTGTGTGTGTGGGTGGGTGGGCATGTATGTGCATGGCTCACATTGATATATGCCAGCCAATAACATGTTCTGCTGGCTGAGAAAAGTGAATGCCAAACATAACTGCTCCTGTTTAAATCTGTCTAAGTCATCTTTGCACATTGGTCAAATGTGGGCTAATCACGACCTGTGCTTTAGGGCATAAACAGAATAACAGAGTTGGAAGGGACCTTGGAGGTCTTCTAGTCCAGCCCCCTGCTCAAGCAGGAAATCTTATACCATTTCAGATAAATGGGTGTCCAATTTTTTCTTTAAAAACCTCCAGTGATGGAGCACCTACAACTTTTGAAGGCAAGCTATTCCACTGGTTAGTTTTCTCACTGTCAGGAATTTTTTTCTTAGTTCCAGGTTGCTTCTCTCCTTGATTAGTTTCCACCCGTTGCTTCTTGTCCTTCCTTCAGGTGCTTTGGAGAATAGGTTGACCCCCTCTTCTTGGTGGCAGCCCCTGAGATACTGAAACACTGCTATCCTGTCACCTCCTAGTCCTTCTTTTCATTAAACGAGACATACCCAATTCAAGCCCCTCTAGCTTATAATCGGTGGTTTAGGGTTTCACATCTTACCAGCCTTGTTTGGAATGTTTGAGCACCTTTGGATACAGGCCTTCTTTTTCCTTTACAGAAAACACATCCATGCCTTGAAACAAGAACACGATGCGATTAATTTGCTGCTGACTCTCACCAAATCACCCCACCACCTTTTCATAGATGACCGGAACTTCATGGAGCTCAGATTCCTTCTGCAGACCAAAGACGAATACGATGCTCTCATCAGAGCCACCAAGAATTTGATTGCAGAACTTGATGACAAGGTGCTTTGGGAGAATGTGCCACTTACAAAGCGGGGGTTGTGAAGCACGATAGACAGCCTGCAAGCAAGCAAGCGAGCGTGAGATTCGCAGCTCTCCTCCTCTCTCCCCAAACGTGTGCCTTCTGCTTTTGATTCCTTGGTACACTTTCCCTGTGAATCAAAACTAATTTAGCATGCCCTAATCCTTGCGCAAACACTGTCTCTAATTCGAAAGCCAAGAGGCCATAAACTCCAGGATTGCCAGCTGTAGAGTCTTACGCAAAGGGGGAAAAAAAGCATTTGGGGAAATTCTGTTCTGTTGTCCTCTCTTGATGCTCTCTGAATCTCAATTTCCTTTGCTCTGTTTTTGTTGTTTGGAGCAGGAATTGCTTCTTGTACAGGCAATCCTTGTCTTATGGCCACAATTGAGCCCCCAAATTTCTGTTGCTAAGAGAGACGTTTGTTAAGTGAGTTTTGCACCATTTTGTAACCTTTCTTGTCAACATTGTTAAGTGGATCACCGGAGTTGTTAAATTAATAATGTTGTGAAGTGAATCTGGCTTCCCCACTGACTTTGCTTGTCAGGAGGTCACAAAAGCTGATCACATGACCCCAGGATACGGCAACCTTCATAAATATGAGTCAAGCATTTGAAGTTTGACCACGTGACCATGGGGATCCGCCTACAGACGTATGTGTGAAAAACGGTCACCTATCACTTTTTTCAGTGCCCTTGTAACTTCGAACAGTCACTAAACGGTTGTAAGTCGAGGATTACCTGTACACAACTAAGCATCAGATTTTTAGAGATTATATGAGCAAATGCACTGAAGTTATTCATTGTTTCCCTCCAACCGTCTTCTTTGGATGAGTAGAGGAGTTTTGAGATGTTTCTCCCTCTGCTTTTAGATAGAAGAGGTGGAAAAAAAGATTAAAACCCAAAAAGTTCTGATGATGAAGCTGAGGCAGGAGTATGATGGGAAGTGGCTTCAGAAGCAAATTCACAAACTGGACAACCGGCTCAATCATGTAAGTCGCAGTTTGCAAACTTGCTAATCTTCCTGTTGCTGGAGAAATTAGCCTCTGTCTCTACCTTGAGGGGAACCGTTGGAATAAGAACCACAACGGCAGCCCTTAAAAATAAACTTGAGGGGGCAGAAAATCCCAAATTTAGAACCATCAGGTATAACAGATGATGGTGAACATAAAATAACATGGCTTCTTTTGAACTTTCCCTTTTGAGTGCCTAAAAATACATTTAGGACTGGAATCTGGACTCTGCTAACCACAGGGAACTGTGGCTTAATTTTGTCTAACTTCAGCATCAGTTTGTCTTTCAGATGTTGAAACCTCCTCCTCCCCTTTGTAAATCCCTTCTACTTCATGAATTTGGGGGTGTCAGTAAGGAATAAAGACATGGAGGGTTGCAGAAAGAAGGGAATGATGCCTTCTGCAAATTCTACCTTCTTCTAACTTTCGTCATTATTGGCTCCTCTTCTCTGTGACTTTGAGAAACATTGTTAACTCTTGCCTTAGAATGTCCTGGATCCTTTCCTAATTTTAACCTTTGACCTCCAGGCTACGGTACATTTTGACACTATCTTGACCAGAAATGCCATACTCCGTGAAGAAATAGAAACCCTGCAGTGCCAGAAGGCGATTTTTGAAGGCATCTACTCACGGCTTCACAAGAAGTTTGAGCAGCAAAAGAGGACCATGAATGCATCCATTGAGCAGTCAACACAAGCCTACGAGCAGAGGTGAGGAGGAGGAGGAGGAGGAGGACCAAGGATGCAACCCTCTGCTCAGTTTCAGGACTGCAACTTTGACTGTTGGGCGAATTTGAGATTGCCCTTCTAATGGAGGATCTCTCTGTAAACAAAGGTGTTTTTTTTTAAAGATGGGATACATGCTTCTCTGCAACAAAATGGAAAATGCTAATTGTTGGATGACCAAAGGCAGGCAGGGCAATCTCTTATTCCAATGTCTTCTTTGCCCCAACCCAAATGCTCTCTGCCGATACAAAACGGATTCTATTTCAAGGAATAAGCAAACAGGTTTCCTTGCATCCTTTACTTTTCAAAACTTGCAGAGTATTAATCGTGTAGAGCAGCTTTTAAAAAGGACATTTATAAACTGCAACCCAAAGCAATAGAATGCCCTTCTCTAGGACCCTGCCACCTGGTTTGTTCCTTAATTGGTGTCTGTCTGCCTGTCTGTCCGCCCATCCATCTATCTATCTATCTATCTATCTATCTATCTATCTATCTATCTATCTATCTATCCTCTCTGCTTTTCTGTTTCTTATTAGGGTTGAAGCCCTGGCAAGAATCTCTGCCATGAACGAACGACGGTCCAAGGATATTGCCCAGTTCAACATAGAGTTTCGGGAGCTGGAGCGAATCTATAACCACGAAACCAAGCTGAAGGCATTCATGCTCATCAAACTGGTGGACCGCTCTGAAATTGAGGAACAGGCCAAAAAGGATGAAGGTACTATTTTGCCACTCGGTTCATGCCAATGTCAGTGGGGTGGGTGGGAATGCTATTTGAGGCAAGAAGGATGCCACTCATCTGATGTCCCCCAGATACATTGGATCTTCCCAAACTAGGATTGAAAAACACAGTAATTCAATATTCTCCATTCCTGAGAGCCTGTTTGGTGTGTAGTTAAATGTTTTATAATGGTTTTTTAAATGCATTGTAAGCCACCCTGAGTCTTCGGAGAAAGGCAGCATATAAATTGAATTAATTAAATTGAATTAAAATTGAATTAATTAAATTGAATTAATTAAATTGAATTAATTAAATTAAATTAAAGCACCAGGCTAGAAACCAGGAGACCAGGAGTTCTAGTCCTACCAGGCACTAAGCCAGCTGGGTGATTTTGGGCCAGTCCCTCCCTCTCTCTCAGGCCTGGGAAAAAGAAAGCAGGGGCAAACCACTTCTGAAAATCTTGCCAAGAAAACTCAGGGACTTTTCCAGCCAGTTGCCAGTAATCAACAATGACTCAAAAGCACACACACACACACACACACACACACACACACACACACACAAAAGTTAGCGTGTGCTGCCTGGTGTTGCAAGTGATGAACCTTTGAGCAATCATGCTATCCACACCTATGCAGAGGTTTCTATAAAAAAATGGATGCGAAACCTATTAATCCATACGGCAGACACAACACAACTTCCTTATTTAATTGGACATGGGTGTGTATGTCCAGTGGGCACTCTTATGGCTAGGTGGTCAGTTTTTTGATAGGGGAATCAACTCGACTGGCTCCGTATTCTAAAGAGCCAGCCCAACTTTCTCTCAGCGCTCAAGGCCAGGAAGCGGGCCAAGTCCAAAGGGGAGAGCTTCGAGAGCTACGAGGTGGCCTACATGCGACTGATGAAGCTGACGGAAAACGGGGACATCGGGCAGCTGGTGGAGGACTACCTGGAGAAGGAAGGGAAGAACTTTGCCTACTTCAGCTACGTCACCGAACTGAACAATGACATGGAAAGGCTGCAGAAGAGGATTGAAGAAGTCCAGGTGGGCTCCTTCTCCTCCTCCCACCTCTCCTTTCAGAAGCGCCTCTGGGCAGCTTCCTTGGCATTTGGGGGGTCTTGAGTCCCAAAGGTGCTTTTTTCAAGAGGCAGCTGGACTCTCTGGTTTTTCCTTTAAAGACGTTTCGCTTCCCATCCAAGAAGCTTCTTCAGCTCCAACTTGGATGGGAAGCGAAACGTCTTCAAAAGAAAAAACCAAAAAGTCCAGCTGCCTCTTGAAAAAAGCACCTTTGGGACATCCATGACCCAGGTGACTGAGAATCTCCATAGGCAGAGTCTTGAGCTTTTGCACCTCAGCGATTCTTCTTCCAATAAGTATGAAGGGCCCCTTTTAAAAAGTGAAGCCTTTTTCATAGGCAAACCTGGGTGACTCCTGCCACCATGCAGCTTGGGGAGAGACTGCAGCAAAATCCACCTGGGTTAATTCTCTGAAGCTTTTCTACAAATCAGAATTCCACTCTCTGATTACAAGTGTTGGAGGGTTAGGAAGTTTGTTGAGCCCCCGGAAGGTGTTTTTTTTTTTTCACCTTCCCTTCCCTTCCCTTCCCTTCCCTTCCCTTCCCTTCCTTTCCTTTCCTTTTCTCTTTTCTCTTTTCTCTTTTTCCTTCTTTCCTTCCTTCCTTCCTTCCTTCCTTCCTTCCTTCCTTCCTTCCTTCCTTCCTTCCTTCCTTCCATGATTTTATCTGAGCACACTTATCCTGTTCTCCTTTCACTTTTTTTTTAACCCTCATTATATAAAACTGACCAGGGTCATTTGAGAGTCAAGCAGCCTTCCAAGTTAAATAAATGAATCCTCTGAACTTGGCCCTTTTTGGAAATACACCTAGCAAAGTCATAAGCAGCCTGAAGGCCAAAATGATGTGTTTCTGAATTTCTGAACTTTGTAGAACGAAATCAGCAATCTGAAATCCCAGCAGAAGGCAGCTGAAGATATAATTCATGGCAGTCTGAAAGGCATGGAGGTATGTAGTGGAACTGATGTGTTTGTGGGGGGGGGGGGAGATGGGGGGGCTTGGTAATACTTCTACTTTCACTGTCTCTCTAGCCCCACCAGCCTCTTTTTCTGCCCACAGGAAAAGCTGCAGAAGACCACCGAAAATGCCAATCTCTATGCTTACAATCTGAAAGAGAGCAGCAAAATCTTGGACCAGCTGAAATCCGCAGTGGCTTTCCTGTTCAAGCAGATCAGCTGCGATGCCACCAAGATCACACAGCATCTGGGAGAGACTGGGGAGATCACGGATCAGAATCTGATGCAGTATTTCAGTGAGTGAATCGCCTTTTTCCTAAAGAGATTTCCTAGAGGCTTCCTGTGTGTATGTGTGACAAGCTAGGAGAGGAAATAATACAAACTGACCAATGGAGACCTTCCATAAGAGTCTGTCTTCAGTCAGGTAAAGCATGCCAACATTCCCTCATTTGTCTTAGTCCTTCCATCTGGGATTTCTCTCCTCTTATTAGAGTGTTTCCCAGCTCTGAGAACTACAAGATGTGTGGATCTCAACTCCTATGCTGGCTGGGGAATTCTGGGAGTTGAAGTCCACTTCTTAAAGTTCCCAAGGTTGGGAAACACTGTCTTATAGCTTATATAGTCTTTGTACGTAAGGTTTTAATGAGAAATTCCCCTTTTAATCCAACGTTATCGGTATTAAACGGAGTTTATTGGGAAAACCTGATCTAAGAAAAAAAACCCTCCAGAACTAACAGTCACACCTACCAAATCAGGACAGCCCCTTTGTCTGCCAGTTTTCTTTGTGCATTGCGTGAGATGTGAAGCACATCCCCCCCCCCTCACCCTCAGGGTGCCTTTGCTTCTCCCTCTGCAGGCATTATCGAAAAGAAAAGCAACGACCTTTTGCTGATCGAATCCTTCTTGCGCTACAAGGAAGTCGAAGGGGAGCTGGACACCGTCCCATTGCTAAATCCCTTTTTGGGCGGGAGTGCTCTTCTGAACAAAATGGACACCATTAAAGTGGCTCCGCCTTCTCTCAGCGTGGATCCCTTTGCAGACCTGGGCGAGCCTAGTAAGTAATTGCAGGAAGAAGAGATGGCTGTGCAAAATTTGGAGCCAGCACAAATGAGGGTCTGGCTATTCAAGACTGGCTTGGAAGATTTTAGAAGGGCAGAGAGAATTCTCTTTGATCAACGTCTCAGGAAGTTGTTTTCCGCCAAGCTTTTTCTTGGTTTCCCTGAGTTTTCCCAAAGACATTTTCAAGAAAAATAAGAAAAACCAAGTTAATCAGTAAAAGAGCCTCAGGGTGGGGAGAACACAAGCAGGTGTTGTGTTCATGCTGTGTAAACATGGTGGTTCACTGAAACTGTGATTTTAAAAAGAAAGAAAACGCTTCTACTCCAAACTAACCCCGCTGAACTTCTCGTTCCTTTCCCAACAGCAGAACCGCTAGACCATAAAAACCTGCGAGCCATGGTCTTGGAGAATCAGGAGAAGGAAAAAGCCAGGTGGAATTCCGCCCAGGAAAGAGTGGACAGTGGCAGCAAAGATAAAAAGAAATTGTCACCAGTATAGAAGCTAAGATAGAAACGGGTGGCAGGATGAGAAACCGTCTTTTTTCATCAGCTTCTTTCACATACTTAGTTTCATGTATCTACTTTTATATATACATATATATATATATACACAGAGTATAAAATGGGATGCCACGATGGATTTTCTTTGCATAGGATAAAAAAAGTATTAACAAAGAAAGCATTTGTCTCTTGAATTTCTACAGCTTGCTGTCTTGCTTGCATTCGTCTTTCTGGTTTCCCCAAATTTCTCTCTTTTTTTATATATGCCCTCAAAATATTTAATTGGACATCATCCTCCAGCCATCAAAGTTTGAAAAGAGAGAAGTGAAAGTCCAACACAAACAGAGAAACCCACTTTGATGAGGGCTGCATTCTGGTTGCATCAGGTTTTTGTTTTGCTACTGCAGAAGTTAATCCATTTTCTCACCGTTTTTCCAGGAGAACAAATTCCTCGGATGTACTAAGACATCCTCTCTTCTGACAAAGATGCTGCAGAACACTTAAAACGACTCCTACAGCCTCAGTGGGGGCTATTTTTTCCCCTCTAGCACCCTGTAAAGGTGACTTTCCTCCTTGCCCTTGAAACACCTGGCACGGTTATTGATTCTGTTGTTACTATAGTTTTACTGTGCGGCTGTTGCAGAGTCGAGCCATTTCCCTGGTTTGGCAGGTTCTATTAGCCAAAGAAGATTAAGGGATATGTTTCTGGCACCTCATTTTTTCCAGTAAAAAGGAGCAAGGCCCCAAGAAGGCCTCTGGGCTGCGCATACAGAAGGACTCTGCAAAGATCAGATAGAGAGAAAAGAGGTGAAGCGCCTGTAATAGAATCCATGACCTCCAGTTCATTCTTGAATTAATGTTGGTCCCTCATGTTGATCCTTATCAGCAGGGGTGCAGAGTCTCCTAAATAAGCCACGATGGCTTAGTGTCAACCAAGCTTTGCCTTATGTTCTTCCTAGGGTTGATGTTATATGGATATGGCTTCATTATAAACCAGTTACGCATCAGATCTTAAGCCTTTCTAATTTTCTTATTTCTTACATCTTAAAAAACAGAAGACCACCTCAATAAGACATTTTAAGGTGTAAAGTGGAAAAATGCCCTTCGGTCCTTTCAATGCTAAGAGGCAGAGCGGATGAAAAGGGGTGTGTGGAGTTACTGAAGTAGGATCATGACTCGGATTTATCGTTTGTGCTTTTCTAGGTACCAGATAGTTTTACTATTTATAGACCACTGTGAATGAGCTGTGTTATCTCACAGCATGTTAACAGAGAGCAAATGCCATACCTTAAAGATTGCACCTGTGTGTGGTTCTTGAAAAGCCTGGGAGTTGTAATCCCAATATAGCTGGAGCATTTCAGGTTGGCTGGCTCACAAAAGTAGACCACCAAGCTAGTAGTCATTGGAAATTTGGTTTTGCAATCCTGGACGCTCAACACAAACTCTGCAACCACTGGCTTTGGATGGTCTCTCAACCTATGTTAGGTTAGCCTGCCTGTTACGACTGACTTCATGACCAGCTACTTGGAAAGAGCAGATGATGGACAACTTTACATGCACCCAGAAGGACTATCGTGTGGTTCCAGTCGTGTGCTTCCATTGGGTAAGAGTTTCACACTAATGTAGTACCTGACATATTGGGGGAGTGGGAGGGAGAGGGATCCTGGGTTCACATTTCCACGATCGGCAGGAGATGAGATGTGCCTACTGACCTTTTCAAGGGGTTACTCTGGAGATAGAAGGAAATAGAAATGCAACTCAATGGAGGGAAATTAAGAGAGAGAGTAGGTGAGTAAGATCAATAGAGCTGTGATGACACAATGGTTAGAGTGCAATATTTCAGGCTAACTCTGCATTCCCACTGCCAGGAGTTCGATCCTGACCATCTCAAGGTTGACCCAGCCTTCCATCCTTCTTAGGTTGGTAAAATAAGAACCCAGATTGTTGGGGCAGTAGGCTGACTCTGTAAACTGCTTAGGACTCTAAAGCACTGTGAAGTGGTATATAAATCTAAGTGCTATTGCTATAATAGGTAAGAAGCCTCCATAGATGCGTTGGGTTCCTAGCAAATGTCCATACCCTGGTGAAAATGGCTGCCTTATTTCATCAATAGGATTATTTAGCTGCTTTTAGAAGGTGCGCACCTGGCATATTTTTCTCTGCTTTGGTGTGTTGCTCCTGGATGATCAAAAGAGGGAATCTCCAGGGGGATTCTCATCATACATGACTGGGATCTAAACTTTGTGAGCAAACCTAGATAACACCTGTAGGCCAACTTTTTGTGTACCCATGCCTTCCTCCAGTTGAACATCAGACGAGATGCCTTTTCCCAATTTTCATGCTTTTCTCTTTCAAGATGTGGGGTCATTGGGTTGTGCAATGTGTGTCTGTGTGGTGTCTTCTATTTATTGCTAAGTTGGAATCTTGCTTTTCTCTAACCTAACCTGAGCATGACTGGTTCAGGAATTCTGGGAGTTGAAGTCCACTTTGTAAAGTTGTAAAGTTGTCATTGTTCCCCACCCCTGCTCTTTAGAAATGGCTAGAGCAGCAATGGAAAATTTGTGGTCCTGTTGGCGGAGCCTCCTCCTGCTCAGCTCCACATACTGTTGTTGGACAGCCTCTCAGCCTTGTGTGTTAAGTGGGAAACGCACCCTGCTCTGGCATCAGCAGAGAAACACGTGGCTTGCTGTGAGCACAGCTTATTCCATTCCCTCATCCATAATCATTCATCAAGGGCTGCTCAGATTTTCTGAATAATTCAATACAAAGGCAATTTTAGAAATAGGTTTCTCCAGACACGGCTGCATTCTTTGTACAGATAGGACAAAGGGCTGGGACTGCCAAGAGGATGACAACACACAGGAAAGACACAACAGCCCAGCTTAGCTGGCCAGAGAAGGTATCGCTTCTGTCATCACACCGAGTGGCCTACCACTAGTTCTTAATCTTTCTCTTCTCCATGTGTGATGATGTGCACCAAATTCTTATAGTCAAGATTGCCGGTCACATCTGGAGGGAAGGCTGCAAACATTTGGTCTACCTGGAAGAACAAAGAAGCCAGAGCATTTCCTCTTGAGTTTTAATACCTCAGCGGCTCTTGCTAAAATTGCAAATCTTCATTTTGAAGACAGTCCAATGGGCTGCACTCTCAAATTGCTTTCCCAAGAAAGGCCATCGAATGATTCAGAAATTTCTCTTACCTCTTCCTTTGAAAACCGTTCTCCTTGCGTCATGAGCATCTCTTTAATGCTGAAAAATAAAAAGCGGATTAGATGCAAAGGAATATCAGTCTCAATTCCACCCATCGCTCAATGCGAAGAATAGAAGTGATAGCTTTCTCATTGCTGAAATTCAGGCTGGAGCACACAGGGATGGACCAAAAAGATCTTAATTGCTTTTAGGATAAGTGGGCGGGTGGCTGATTGTACATTTGCATCACGGCAGATTGTCCAAAGAGATGCTAAACAAACGCTTATTAAGGGGCTGAAGAGAAGCAGAAAGGACTCCCGGGCTCTTCTGACCATTTTAAGCGGAGAAGCTCCGAAGATACTTACTAGTTTGCTTTTAAGCCTTTGCTGTCCGGATCAAAGACTTTAAATGCATTTAGAATGGTTTCCTCTGGATCTGCTCCTGGAAAATTAAAAGGAAATAAAAGGGGATGGACAGAAAGTCTAAGAAAGCTGAACACTTTATAAAAGTGCTCCTTCTTGCAATGTTTGTGGGAAGGCTGAGGCTACGCAGAAAATAAATGGGCAGGTGAACCAGAATAAAACCCTCCTTGAGCCACAGAAGGAAGCTCTCTGGGGGATTGGGAATCCAGCACATCACCTTAAATGTACCTTTGCTTCTTTGTTTATTATCCTGCTTGTTTTTATATGGGATTGTTTTTATCAGAGAGAGAGAGAGAGAAAGAGAGAGAGAGAGATCGATATAGATCGATATAGATTAGATACAGATACAGATGTCTGGGTGGGTGGGTGGGTGCCTGAACATCTTATCAAAGACACTCACTGTTTGCAACTGAGTCGTAGCTTCCAATCTTACCTTTAAGCTTTTCTCCAAACATTGTCAAGAACACGGTGAAGTTAATTGGTCCAGGAGCTTCTTTGATCATGGCATCAAGCTCTTCATTTTTCACATTCAGACGCCCTAAAGGAGGCCAAACCAAACCAAACCCAACCCGTCAGCAGGGAGCAGAAAGAATCTCTCTTAAGGAATCCCTTAAAATATTGAAAGACCTATTGTGATTGTGCTAAGCGCAGCTATTTTGAGTCAATGCAAAGTGTGGGTGACCTTGGGGGATGAGGGGAAGGTCAGAGAAGAGAAGGAGGAGCCCCCAGTGGCGTAGTGGTCGGAGGAACAAACTTAGGAAGGACCTGCCCTAGTGAATGAAGCAATTAAAAGTGATGGAAGGAAGTTTTGGACTTTCAGTCTTGCAAAATTCTGTTAATGTAGCCTTACACTAAAGTAGAATTAGCTCAACTGGTGGAGTTTTCTGTCTGCTTTACCTGACAAGCAAGCAGCAGACAAGTAGCATCTCTCCCATCCCTGCCTAATGCAGAAGAATGGAGAATTTCTTAAACTGCAAACATTGAGAAACTCATAGATACCCAATCGTCCATACTAGCTGCATTTGGCTTGGAAAGATATAAATCACCTTGACCTAGAACGCTGTCAAAATTGGAACTATCCATTCTATTTCAAGCCAGAGTTCTGGATTTCTGGATTTCTTATTTCTCGTGGTCTACATCTTAGTCTAATTTTGACTAGATATTAACATTTTGGGCAGGGAGAAAGGAATGATAATGGAAACATTTTTTCTCAATGGGATTCTGTATAAATTACTAATAGAAATTAATAGTAATAATAATTCCTAATTCCTAATTACTTTCATAATGTAAAGGTGTTTCTTGGCTTACCTAGTGCTGCAAATGTATCTCTCAGATCTGATTTGTCAATGAAACCATCGCGGTTCTGATCCATGATGGTGAAAGCCTGAAAGGGGAGAAACGGCAATGGCTGGTATGCATGAGTGGTGTGTTCGAAGTACCTTGTCTTGCTGTTAGATCGACCACTGTGGCTTTTGAAGCTGCTCCCAGCTGTCATCACACAGAAGTGTGTGCCCAGCCTTTCAAATACCTCTTTTGAAATCTTTCCACAGCCCTATCCTGCCATTATGCAAGATACATCATTGAACTCAGGGTCTTTCTGGGATCCTCCAGACTGTTGGGGAATGTGTAAGGTTTAGGAAAAGATAAAAATCAATTCAATCTTATACCATTGACCCAGGAGGCAAAATAAAATCAAATAAAATAAATGAACTTTCCATGGCTGGAATTATAAGTGCATGAGGAATCTGGCAGACTTTATGCTGCAATATTCAGCTAGGGCATTTCAGCTAGGTTCCAGGACTAAGAACAGGCTTCAGATTAAGCTCCAATAAAGTCTTTTTAAATTGGTTATTACAGCCTTTGATCTACAAGAATGTAGAATCATCCAGGACTTAAGCACACACTTCCATGCTTTTAAAAAAACCTGATGGGCTGAGAGTCCGGTTCCTCAGGCCTTAGATCGTGCAGTACGGCTGAAATTCAAATACAGACTCTTAATTATGCAGATAGAGCAGAAGCCAAGAGGATGTTAGCATTTTGCCTACGTTTTCCATGTTATTGGGTCAGGGTATTCTGCTCCTTTGGATTTGTAATACAAACTCTTTGTAAAACATTTTACCGCCTCTGTTGACATACCTCCTTAAACTCCTGGATCTGTGCTTGTTCAAACATGGAGAAGACGTTAGAATTGGCACCTTCTGCCCTCTTCTTAGCTTTCTTGGGTGCCTTTGGGGAGATTAAACATGACATCATTCAGCGGCATCTCCCTAACTTCTAAATGTCCCTTCTGCTGGGTCAAATAATGGCCCCAGGCCTCCTTTCCAGAGCCATAAGATGAAAACAATACCATTCTTTACTGTTTTATTGGTCAAGAGAGTTATGGGACCACGATCAGTTGTACTGAGTGGCTATCGATTTAGTGCTATCCGTAGAAAATGTCCTGTGAAAAATCCACGAAGGGGTTCTCTGATTTGAGAAGTTTTACAATTTCACATTTGATGGTGGAAGTAGAGATGCAGAAAAGACAGAGATGTACTGATATATGGATTTTAACATTTTGAGGTCTAAAAACTTTGTGCTTAAAGTAGAAGGGTAAATTGGAGATTTTAAGAAAGGATTGGAGTACAGAAAGAGAGAGAACCTGTGAAGGGGAACATGCCGGTATCAAACTAGTGGTCTGAGAAAGGCGTCAAGCCAGCAAGGAAAAACGGATGGAGTCCATTTTGGGCACCACTAAATCATTGCTTCGGACTAAGTTATAAAATCATCTGCATTGATAAACATGCTATGTTTGAAAGAATGTGTGTGTCTTGATTAAAACCCCTACATATCAATTCCAGCTTCACTGGCCTATCCACATTTCTTCCAAAGGGTGTAAGCTCATTCTTCCTGATGCTGGAACTCTTGTTCTTTAGAACATCCTCACTCACTGAAAGGCACCCTCTATTTTTTATCTGGAATGCTTAGATTCCTGCTTCTTTCCTTCCCATTCCAACTCACAGCCCCTCCCTCCCTCCCTCCTTTTACTCACCATTTCTAAGACCAAACTCTGCAGCTCAGGGTGCTGTTCGGAGACGGTTCCTTCGGCGGGTGCCCCCTTTGCTCTGCCCGAGGAGACAATAAATAAGGCCCAACCCAGATTATAAATAAACCCATCTCCTCTTTTGGCTGTAATAGGTGAGTTAATCCTCTCCTCCCTCCATTCTCTCTTCTGCCTTCTTAAATATCAGCCTGCATTGTCATGTGGTGACATGCCAGAACAACAGAGGCCCCCAAGGTTACGGACATGCCAGCCACCCGGATGGCCTTTCCATTTAAGATGTTGACGCAGCGTCCTCCCAGGCAGCCAGATAATAGCCGGACACCTGTGGGTGTCAGTTGTTCTTCAATGTATGCATTGGAGAGCCCACAAGGAAATAAACAATGCATTCTCTACCTCTGTATGTATATATATATATATATATAACCGATGTCTGTTTCGATTAACCCTTCAAACAATAATGGGAACAAGACATGGAGCCTAGAACCGGGGCGCTGTAGATGGGGGAAGGTGTGAATCTTCACAATTAGGGGTCCAGGATGCCCACTTAGCTGCAAGCCACTGATTTCCCCTGACCCATTCTGGGATTGTGTGAATTGACTCAAACAATGAATTCAGTGTCAGCAGTGGATGGGGAGTTAAGTGGCCTTGGAGAAGCCAAGTCAGTCCCAGGGAGTACATGGACGGATGGGAGACCCCGAGGAGATCCTAGGGTTCTAGGCTGGAAAGTAAAAACACCATCAAGAATGAAATCCTGAAAGACAGCAGGAGCAAACTGTAAAGGGATTTTTAATCTACCTCGCAGGGACGTTTTGCCAAATAGAGAAGAGAGTTTAAACCTTTCTCTTATTGCGAAGCTCAAAAGCTTCTAAAAACGAATCTTAGCCAACCAGGAAAAGGTCACTGTGAGTGTCCCAAGGCCAAAGTGCCTCTCTAGATTCAGTTATGGCTGACCAGCAGGCCAGGCACCTTCTATCCTTTGCACTTGTATTTTTAGCTGGTGGTCTCTGCTCCTGAGCATTTCCCTCCCCTCCCCTCCCCAGGATTGGAATACACTTAGACAAAGGGATGGGCAGGCAGGGAAGGTGACACAGTCCAAACAATGCTCTCCATATATTTCACAGTTGCCTGCAGCTGTCTTAACCAAACACGATGGAAATGGATGCAAGGCTGAACAGCTGCTGCTGTTGGACTGAGGTCCTTTCCCCTCTCTCGCCTCTCTCACTCTTCTCTCTCTCTCTTTTCTGTCTCTGTCTCTGTCTCGCTCTCTCCCTCGCTCTCTCTCATTCTCTTCTCTCTTTCTTTCTCTTCTTTCTCGCTTTTCTGTCTCTCTCTCTCTCTCTCTCTCTCCCTCTCCCTCTCCCTCCCCCCCTCTCTCTTTAAATCTCCCTATGAATCAGGCAAAGACAGATTCTCTTATTCAACCATCCAAAGCCTACAATCTATATATAGGCCTCTTCGGTCCTTTACTTTGTTATCTCTAAAGTACCGGTAGCTTTTCCCAAGGGAGTCTCGGCCCTGCCAGCTTCAGAATTCCCAGAACTTTTGAAAAATTGGGATTTTCAGGCTGCTGTACATGAATTCATTTGAAATCAGTGAACCTACTAGCATGTAAGAGCCTTGGTGGCGCAGCAAACTAAAGTGCTGTTAAGTAGCACCAGCTGCCTGCAATTACTGCAAGTTCAAATCTCACCAGGCTCAAGGTTGACTCAGCCTTCTATCCTTTTGAGGTAGGTAAAATGAGGACCCGGATTGTGGGGGCAATAAGCTGACTTTGTATAAAAAAAAGAACACCGCTTGGGGGGGGGGCGAAAGCCTTACTAAGCAGGTATATACAAAAGTATGAAGGCTATTGCTTAACGCATTGTAAGCCGCCCTGAGTCTCCGGAGAAGGGCGGCATATAAATTGAACCAATAAATGTAAAAATAATTTTTAAAAACCCTCCCAATCCCCCCCCCACTTATTTTGCTTGCTTAGTTAATTAGTAAGTAAAAGAGAAGGGAAATTTAAAAAAAAAACTTCTTAGGATAAACTTTTTAAAGCTTCTGCATTGTAGGGACATACATTGCTACGCCTGGCCTGAAGACTCAGAATATTGAGGGATTTTATTGAAGACTTGTTATAATTGTTTTATAGAAAAGACAGTGTCACTCACACTATGACCTGACCTACTGAGGATGAAAAGGAAGTCTTAAGATTATTTTTGTGGTAAAAAGAAAACTTAATCTAACCTTTTTAAGGCAGTCTTTAATATCTCAACAGGGATTCCTATTCTTTTTTATCCGGATTCTTCTAAAGCCAGATGCTAATTCACAAGAGCTTTAGAGGCCTAAAATGCTATCTCAGCTCTCTTCAGCTGGAGCTTTATTTAAGCTTAAACTAGAACAGGAAGAACAATTTGGAAAGGATCAAAAATAATAATAATTAAAAAGCTGATTCCTACACATCGAGTGTCGTGCTTTGCCTTCCTGCCAGCCAGCAGAAACAGAAGGAAAGGAAATCAGAGGAAGAAAAGATGACATGGGCACTGGGTCACCTCCCCAGGAAAGGAAGAAAAGCCGGAGGGAGAACATCCCAGCTATTCTGGAGCAGAGAGGCTCGGTGGTAGGGCATTTAAAAAGGCATTTAAAAAGGGATTTAAATAGAAAGGGAGGCCGAGCATGCAAGACAAAGGAGGGACAAGAATAAATGTCCAGATAGCTTATTCAGGCCAAGCCATGCAGCTTGTGCAGGGGCTGCAGCAGGGGCTTTTCAGTGGGGTGAGCCTGTGAACCAGTGACCTGGTGATCCTGTCCACAAATCACTCCATCCCTTTTCAGTTGCAAGACGTAAAAGATAACAGAAAATAGAGGGTGGAACTTCCCTCGCACCTCAGAGGCTGCCACCCTTGACTGTTTGCATCCAAGGATCCTGGTGGGAAAAAATTAGCAAGATGTGCACATTGATGAGATGATGCCCTCAGTAACCTTAACTGTCCTGCTTCGGTTTTTGTTCCCACCACCAACCTATACTACCTTTTGAAAAGTGTAACAAGATAATGCTAGACAGGAGTTCACGATTTATGATCTAGGGAATTCTGAGATGGCCACGTGAATTCCATTACAAAGTACTATTATTTTATCATCATTTCTGTATCCGGCAACTACCTCTAAATCCCTGAGATGCTTCAGCAAAAGATATTAAAGCAGAAACAGATTAAACAGCATGGCAAGTTTGCATTTTATTGTGGCCTGGGCTGCAGAAATCTGCTACCATTGATTCAGGGCCTCTTGTGAATTAAAGGGAGAGAGAAAATGCATCCATGGACAAGGAGCTTCCTAATAAGACAATTTTGCAAGCTGTTTCGTTTTCTATTTACAGCAGGGGTCTCCAACCTTGGCGACTTTAAGACTTGTGGACTTCAACTCCCAGAATTCCTCAGCCAGCTTTCTTTGCTTTGCTTTGCTTTGCTGGCTGAGGAATTCTGGGAGATGAAGTCCACAGGTCTTAAAGTTGCCAAAGTTGGAGACTCCTGATTTCCAGTATGGTGATTTAAGAAAGGAAAAAGGAATCTGAGCTTTGCCTGCCCTCTTCTGACCAAACCTGATAACAACACTACAATTCATTTTTTAAAAAAAAAAAACCAGGTAATTCTTTCTTCCCTCACCATTGGGCCATACCTGGGAGTGTATTTAACCACAGTGGCTTTTAAAATAATGTTTATATATATTTTAAATGATCTATATGATTTACCTTGTCAAAAAAAAAGCAGTTATTTTAATTAAGACCCACACACACACCTCAATGGTATCACCCACTTATGAAAAGTGGGTGCTCATGATTCTTTAGGAGTCCTAAGAATCTTTGATGTACCAGAGTTTGATGATTTGTAGCTGTTACCTTGGATGGAGTTTTCTGCAACAATGAGTATTTTCATTAGAGAGATATATTTCTTAATTTGATGAAGAGACTTTTCCAACAATGGGGAAATATGGTAGCTTTATATCAATTTTTAGCCGACACTATGAATTGATATTTCTACTTTGAAGTTTCCCACATAAACTAAGAAACCAGTTTTGGTAAGTCAAATTCTTCCAAGTCTCATGAAAATCTGTGAAATCTATCCCACAATAGTAGTTGTGGCCTAGACCAAGGGTCTCCAAACTTGGCAACTTTAAGACGTGTGGACTTCAGCTCCCAGAATTCCTCAGCCAGACATGCTTGGAGAAACTATGATAGCCATCAGTTTGCTCTGAAAACGAAGAGTGTATTAGCAAGGAGAGCTGTCCTTGGTGCTGCGCTAGGATTCCATATACAGTAGCGCAGTGATGGCTAACCTTTTTACCGTTGCATGCCAAAAGTGGAGGAAGCGCGGTGAGTCGCACGCACATGTTCCCACACCCATAATTCAACTCCCATGGCTGGCTAGGGAATTCTGGGAGTTGAACAGGCATCTTCAAGGGGCCAAGGTTGAGACACACTGCCATCGAGCCCTTCTTTGGGTTTGGGCTTAGTTTTGGACTTTTCACTGGTAGACTGGATCTTTAAAGGAGCCAGAGACGAGATCTGTCATTTGCCTGCCAATGCTGTCTGTGAAAAATGATAGCAAGCCTCAGGTTTACTTTGTGTAAAATGAAAAAGAGTTAACTTCTAGAGACTGGTGCTAAGATTGAAGGTTAAAACCTTTGTTGGTGATCTTCTTTTGGGTCTTCAGAAACTGATAATAGAGATGCAGGGTACACCAGAAAGGAAGTGCAGGATAAATGGTAACAGTTAAAACCTCGTTTTCCTTGGAGCCAGGAGGTTTGGTGGCATGGCTCTCTGGTCCCTTCTTTGATCATCAGAGTGAGGGGGAAATTAGCCCAATGTATGGATCGAGACAGCCCCAAAGCCTTCATTTTCAATCAAGCTTTGGGTGCTGCTTCTCTTTCTCTCCTCCTCCAGAGTTCTGCAAGATTAATTGGCCCTGGGTGCAATTACCTTAATTTCCAGCATTAGGAAAAATCTATAAATGTCAGGAAGTAACATGCAATGGCTTAATGTGACTTGTCATAAAAAAAAAAGCCCAGCTGGGGTCCTTTGGCCTCGCTTTTGAATCTGCACAGTACTTAAATATCCAGAAAGGAGCACAACGGAACCAGATAAGTTACCACAAGCAGCCGAAAATAGGGACACTTGTTGAAGGAAAGAAGAATTCCATCACAAAGATGTGCATATATTTTTTTTTATTTCAACTTCTTACTTTATTGGACTTTTGCCTCTGTTGAGTTGCAAATCCCCTTCAATTCTAAACTCAGCTGGACTCACCTGTTAGCTTGAAAATACCCACAAGAGTTTTCTAAGAGCCAGCAAACTTTCTATACTTGTACATTTAAAGGAACCACAAACAACGACAAAGGTTGAAATGGCAACTGAACCAGGTTCACTCTTTGCTAATGAGAAGGCCCAAGTCCAAGGATCCTAACCCCAGTTGGTTGGTTGTGAGTCGATCTAATGATCTAAACAGGAGGAATTCCTCTTGAAAAACAAAAAGATACTCAGGAATCCAGATTGTCCTTGACTTAGAATAGAATAGAATTCTTTATTGGCCAAGTGTGATTGGACACACAAGGAATTTGTCTTGGTGCATACACTCTTGGTGTACATAAAAGAAAAGATACGTTCATCAAGAATCATAAGGTACAATACTTAATGGGAAACAGTCAATATAAATCTTAAGGGTACCAGCAACAAGGTTACAGCCATACAGTGATAAGTGAGAGGAGATGGGTGATAGGAACGATGAGAAGATTAATAGTAGTACAGACTTACTGAATAGTTTGACAGTGTTGAGGGAATTATTTGTTTAGCAGAGTGAAAAAACTGTCCTTGTGTCTAGTTGTTCAGGTGTGCAGTGCTCTATAGCATCGTTTTGAGGGTAGGAGTTCAAACAGTTTATGTCCAGGATGCGAGGGGTCTGTAAATATTTTTACAGCCCTCTTTTTGATTCATGCAGTATACAAGTCCTCAATGGAAGGCAGGTTGGTAGCCATTGTTTTTTCTGCAGTTCTAATGTTCCTTTGCAATCCAACAAGATTTGCTTGTTGGGTTGCAGAACCAAACCAGGCAGTTATAGAGGTGACTTATGACTACAATTGGGATGAAAACTTCCATTGCTAAGCAATGCTGCTTTAAACGAATCACACCCAATTCTACAACCTTTTTTGCTTTGGGCTTTGTGGTGGGGTGTGTGTGTTCTGCCTGGCTCTCAGTAATCCTGCGGTTAATTCTCTTCCTCTTTGATTGAAAGCGTCTTGTGTTCGAGGGCTTGCAAAGGGATCTTTCTCTGAAGCTGAGGAGCCAAGCTTGCTCAAAGCAGCTGAATCTCTCTCGGTTGCAACACTTTCATAGACCTTATGCCCTGACTCGGGCATTCCGTGTGTGTGTGTGTGTGTGTGTTTAGTGAGATACCAGCCGTGTTTGTGTGACACTGGAGTCCTGCAAGAGTTCTCTGCACCTGCCTCCCTAGATCCGCTGTTCTGTTTGCCTGGCCCTCCTTCTAGGGCTTTCTGTCATGCAACGGGAAACCCGCCCCCCTTTTGTGCTTGCCGTCAGCCCTTTCATGTGGGTAAATTAACACGAAATCAAGCAAACTAATTAACCTTGCTAGCTTTCTGCCGGCTAACTCCATAACAGAATTCCCTCTCCTGTGGCAGAGGGGGATAAATCACGCTTTTCTTGCGAAAGAGAAGAATGTTATCGGAGCCTGCCAGAAAGAAAGAAAGAAAGAAAGAGGGAAGGAGGCAGAGCACACCAAAATGGAGGGAGGGAATGGGGGGGGGGGGGTAAGGAGGGGAAGTAGGTTAATCAACCCTTTTCTTCTGCTCCATTTTTATCGCAGGAAAGAGGGCTGGCCTATTAATTAGAAAGCCTTTTTTCATGTAAAACACAGCATTCTCTGCAGATAAAGCAGGGAGGTATTTGATTCTCTTGCTGTGACTTACGTGTTCCTGTTGTTTGATGGGCTTCCTCTTCTGCTGGGTTGCGGGGGCCGGGGGTGGGTGGGTGTCCTGCTCAGCTTTGAAATTTCAGGGTTTTTTCCTCCTCCTGGGGTGAATCTATCCATGGGACGGGACAGCTGCTTTTGTCTTTCCTCTGGTTGCTTAGTCCCATCCAGCATTCACCTGTGCAGGTGGGATAAATCAAATCAGGATGATGTTAATTAACAGATTAACTTCACCCATGTGCATTTGGGGAAAAGAGGGAGAGAGACCCCTGCCTCAAGTAGTAAATCACAATGGGTGGAAAGGATGGGTCTAAATTGGGAATCTCGTTTCACAAAGCTACCGATGTGGCCCGATTTAATCTCCGTGTTTCACTTGAATCTTGGGAAACGTATTCCTGGGAGTTGGCTCATGGAAGAGGCTCCCCTTGCAAGCAGCCATCGGTGGCTTCTCCACAGGTCTTGTTGCCCCATTCCCGACCCTCATTCCCTGGAAGAAGGTACCGTCTCTCAGAATTTATTTTGGTCCTGAAAATGGAACGATACAATATGGATCCCAGATGTTAAAAATCCAGCTGTTGCTATACTCTGTGCCTACCTCTGTGTGGGTGAGGGAAGCCTCTGATTCCATCTGGACCTTCAGCCGTCCAGAGTTCAAGGGATCCTGAAGGAAGGAAGAGATAAAGAGGAGAAGGCAATCTCCAGTTTGGTTGGGTTGCTTCTCCAAACATTCACTTTATTGCTGTTGTTGCTGCCAAATACAATTTAAACGCACACACATATGATGTTTTTTTTCCTGGCAGGAATTACATACAGTACTAGGTCCCTGTGGGTCACAAAGATAACATCAGATCTCTCTGCAATCAGAAATGGTTACTTGTGCATCTCACTGAAGGCAAATGCAGTGATCAGTTTAGGGCTATTGATTTCTTAGAGTTGGTTAGGAGAACCCTGCCTAGAAGTAATCCCCCTCAAAATGGGCATATGGCTCCGTTATCTGAACACTAGTCGGTTCGCAAGTGGGTTGAAGAAAGTCCCCTCTTGATTAGTATATATGGATTTGAAAGCTACGGGTTTGCAAAATTTTCATTTGAGTCAAAATATCTGTATCTTGCTTAATTCTGTCTTCTCTGGCTATGTAAGATATCGCTGTGTGTGAGCTTTATAGGAGGATGCTTTAGACTCACCTAGCATCTATGCAAGCGTTTGGGTGTACCTAGGAGCATGGGTATTGCGCTCACACACCAACGGATACATTCCCATTCCAACGAAGTATAAATTCCCCTTGACCAATCCAATTTCCCAGGAAATCAATGCATCTTAACATGAGCTAATATTTATGAAATTGAATTTTGCCAGGCAACTAATGCAGTCCTATTCTACTTTATGCATTTTTATTAAACTAATGCATTTTAAATTTAACTGTCATATTAATGACAACAGGCTCCTGATACTTACAGTGTAAAATAATATATATTTGCAGAAATCGATACCAGGCCAAGCAGAAGGGGTTTGTGCTTTGTGAGACAGATATGACAAATTCATGGAGCTACTTAATTTGCTGCTTATGTACATTAGCTGGTAGGTTTGTTTACTGATAATGATTTTTTTTTCCATTTTAAAGAAAACATATATTAAAATATAAAAAGACGACAGCTGAATTTCCAGGTAAGGAAAGCCAGAGATGGTATGGAGGTAGTTATTAAAGATAAGAACAGACCCCACCTGCACCCCATCTACGCACCGATCCTTTTTATCCACTCTGGCACCTATTTTAATGTTTTAACTTTCAGTTAAACTTTTCACTTGGCCCTTTTAATCATTTTAATCGCTGCTGTGTATCGCGTTGTAATCCTCCCAGAGTTGCTGGATAGCGAGATGAGCAGCATATAAATTTAACAGAATAAATAACCAAAAGGCTTTGGGGGTGGGGGGGAGGTAGAAACAGGTGGTGTGGGGCGCAGGCAACTCTGGAGCGGAAGGTTCAGCCGGAGCCTTTGGCTTACTCTGAGAAGTTGGTTATGCAAGGCATGTCTTCCATCGGAGGGAGAACGCCAAAGGGACCTGTTGGTGGCGGAGTTGTGGTGGTATAAATATTCATATTATAGATGTACCTCAGGTATTTTGGGGGCGGAAGGAGCAGATACGCAGAGCTGGTGGTGCGCTTGTTTCTTAGCAATCTTCCACAAGTCTGAGTTGTTCTCCTGAAAATAGCAAGCCCCAAGAAACGGGCATCTTCGGTGGAGTTGTAAACTTCCTGCCAATCAAACCCAAAGTACAGAACAGAGAGCTCCCTGCTGTTTAATTACCCTACTGGGCTCCGGACTGCCACCTTCTGGTCTGCTGGGTGGTTGCCTAGGGGTTTTCTAGGCCTCTGGGGGTGCATGGGGGTGCACTGGAGGGGTGAAGGCAGACTTACTTTAACAGCTATGCCTGATCATAGGCAAAAACAGATATCTTCTCCTGCAAGAGTGAGAGGCAGCTTTTCTGACCTGGAAATAAATTATCCCCCCCCCCTCCCTTCCAATGCATTCTTGGGAATGAGGGATGAATGAGGGGTGAGAAATCTCTAGGCATAAGAAAGTGAGGCAATATGGGAACCGTTGTTGCAATCCCATAAAGCAGTGTTTCTCGATCTTAGCAGTTTGAAGACTGCATCCAGCTTTGGTTGCCACGATGTGAAAAAGATGTGGAGACTCTAGAAAGAGTGCAGAGAAGAGCAACAAAGATGATTTTTTTTAAAAAAAAAATGATTTATATGTCGCCCTTCTCCAGAGACTCAGGGCGGCTTACAATGCGTTAAGCAATAGCCTTCATACTTTTGTATATTTATACAAAGTAAGCTTATTGCCCCCACAAACTAGGTTCTCAATTTACCTACCTTAGAAAGGATGGAAGGCTGAGTCAACCTTGAGCCTGGTGAGATTCAAACTTAAAGTAATTGCAGACAGCTGGTGTTAATCACAATGCTATCAGTCTGCTGAGCCACCAGGCCCTTTCCGGGGGACTGGAGGCTAAAACATATGAAGGACGGTTGCAGGAACTGGGTATGTCTAGCTTAATGAAAAGAAGGACTAGGGGAGACATGGTAGCAGTGTTCCGATATCTCAGGGGCTGCCACAGAGAAGAGGGAGCGAAGCTCTTCTCCAAAGCACCTGAAGGCAGGACAAGGAATAATGGATGGAAACTGAACAAGGAGAGAAGCAACTTAGAACTAAAGAGAAATTTCCTGACAGTTAGAACAATTAACCAGTGGAACAACTTGCCTCCAGAAGTTGTGAATGGATTCAACACTGGAAGTTCTTAAGATGATGTTGGATAGCCATTTGTCTGAAGTGGTGTAGGGCTTCCTGCCTAAGCAGGGGGTTGGACTAGAAGACCTCCAAGGTCCCCCAAGGTCCAAGTAACATCATCAGTACTAGGAGGGAAGGAAGGAGGAGAAGGAGGAGAATTAGGATTGTGGAACGCTTCGTGTTTTCTGAGCTGGGCTGTTTTTTTGTGGACATTTCATTACTAGACTAAGTAATATCATTAATACAATTGCTGATTATATTAGCCTGCAAGATAACAACCAAGTCAGAGAGCACCGAAGACCCCCCAGTTGGCTGGTTTCTTTTGGCCTTTCTAGGCTAAGCAGTGGCACACTGACCCCACCACTCAAATTTGCCCTTCCTCTGCCAGGCACACCCATGCCCCCATCCCATCCCATCCCAAGGCTGACCCCATCTCCTTTGTCCCTCGGCTACTTCGTCTTCCTTCTGTCGGCCAGCTTGCTGATTCCCCTGGCATTGCTCCTCGGCTGCCGCCAGAGAGCGCTTTCTGCCAAGGCGCCAGCCTCTCTCCCTGCCCGCCCCAGGCAATCTGTTAAAATATCCGCGGCAGTTCTGAATGTGGGGCGAGGGGGAGTGGGGAAGAGGCGAACCTGCTGGCGGAGGTGAGCTGGGCCTAAAGTAAATCACCTGCCCTAATAGGTTTAGACGTTAACAAGCAACGGCATCAATTATTCATGAGCATGCGAAAAAGCAAAACAGACTTAAATCATTTAATAATCCTCGGAGGGAGGGATTTTAAAGCTCCTTGAGATAATGTGTCTCTCCGAGCCTGGGGGGAATCATTTGATCGGAGTCCAGTGTGGCTGTCTTTCAGGAGAGGAGGAGGAGGAGGAAGGAGGAGGAGGAGAAGGAGAAGGAGGAAAAGGAGGAAGAGAAAAAGAGGAGGAGGAGGAGGAGAAGAAGAAGAGGAGGAAGGAGGAGGAGGAGGGGAAGAAGAGGAAGAGGAAGAAGAGGAGAGGAGGAGGAAGGAGGAAGGAGGAGGAGGAGGACGGGAAGAAGAGGAAGAGGAAGAAGAGGAGAGGAGGAGGAAGGAGGAAGGAGGAGGAGGAAGGAGGAGGAGAAGAAGAAGAAGAGGAGGAGGAAGAAGAAGAAGAGAAGGAGGAGGAAGAAGAGAAGCAAGAAGGCCATCCAGGCCCCATCCTAAACATCTGGGAGGATGGTGCTTAGGAGAGCAGCAGCCCCACCGTTCTAGGCTGGGCCAACAGAGGCTCCCTTCTTCCTTAGGGAGCAGTTTGGGGAGCTCCTGGTCCCAGGCCAGTTTGCTGAACTCTGTTTCCCCCCCCCCCCCCAATCGATTAAAGTAGGCTGAGTTTGGTGAGCCAATGGCAGCTGCTGCCTCTTTCGCCAAGGTCCACCAAGTCAGCTGCTTGGAGGGCTCAGCCGGGCGCTTCTCAACCTTGGCTGCTTTAAGAGGAGTGGACTTCAACTCCCAGAATTCCCCAGCCAGCCCTGCTTCTGGCCTTGGGGTGGGGGGGGGGAGAAGTCCCCGGGCCTGAGACGGCCGGGCAGCCTCCCTCCCCGGAGGGGCTGGGCGCTTCTTTGCAAAACTCTGCACACCTCGGACGCTGAAAACCCCAGAGGGGGCCTGGAGTTGAGCCTAGCCCACCCCCCAAATCCGAGCCACCCTGGTCAGCGGCTGGGACGAAGGGGGGGGAGCCTTTACACAGCAGGTGGCCGAAAGCCCACTTAGAGGTCGGGTCCTGCCCCCTCCTCCCCCCCCCTTCTTCCAACTTCCCCTGCCCGGCAATTCCTGGTCCTCGGAGGGGGCTGGGCCCGGGGGGGGGGACTCCGGGGGGCGCGGCAGCCCCTTGTGGTCCTGGGGCGGCGCTCTCCTCCCCTTCGCCGCTGCCTTGTTCGCGGCCGGGCGGGCGGGGAGGAGGAGCGAGGCGGGCCGGGCGGGGGCGCGATTGTTGCAGGGCAGCCGGCGCTTCGGCGAGCGTCCTGGAGGAGGCAGCAGGAGCCGCAGCCAGCCAGGCAGCCAGGCAGCGGGCGGGCAGGGCTGGTGGCGGGCGGCGCTCCCCGCCGGCTCCCGCGCCCCGCCGCCGCCCGGGCGCACTCACGGCAGGCGCAGCAGGGCGGCCGGGGTCCGGGGCTGCCTCTCCCGCGCCTCCCGCAAGATGGCCGCCGATGCGGGATCCATGGTCCAGTCCTGGAAGCAGCCCGAGCTCGGCCGGCTCCAGGTGAGTAGCTCGCCCGGCCCGGTCCGGCGGCGGCGCGTCCCTGGGCTGGGAGGGGGGGGGGTGCGGGCGTCGCGGGGCCCTGGAGGGGGAGGCACCGCTGCTCCCCTCCTCTGTCCCCCCGGGAGGGATCGGGAATTGATGCCCGCCGCCGCCGCTCTTTGTTCGGCTTCGCCCATTGATCGCAGCGGGCGAGGGAGGCGCAGAGGGGAAGAGTGGATGGAAGCGCCGCCGGTCCCGCCGCGGACTCTCCTCCCCGCGCCGATCGAGTCCTCCAGCCAGCGGCGCGCCCGCTCCCTCTCCGCCGGCTCGCAACTTCTCCGGGCAGCGCAGGTGACGGGCGCGGAGTTCGCGGCAGCCTCTCGGGGGCTCAGCGCTCAGCAGCGCCCGGTGGGTGGGTGGGTGGGTGGGAAGGGTCGCGCGAGACGCCTCCTCCTCCTCCTCGGCTTTCGCCTCTTCCTCGCTTCCCTCCCGGAGCCGGCCGCCCTTCTCCGGAGCGTTCCCGGCGCTTGGTGGGGGGACCCAGGCGGCGGCTGCAACTTTCGCGTCTCTCTGAGGTCCGCGGCTTCTCGGGCGGGGGGGACGGACGGAGAAGTGGGGCGTCCCGGAAGGGTCTGAAGTCGCTTTCAGAAGTGACTGCGGGGGGGGGGGGAGGTACCGCGTTCAGGGACGGCTTATGGGCACGGGGAACGATCGGCGCACCCCGAGACCATCCGTCTCCCCCCCCCCCATGGCTCTTTTCCCTCCTGGTTTCCGGCTCTCCGAACAGGCCCCCAGCCTAGGTGCAAAGCCTGGGTCCCCCTGCTCCTTCTACCCCCCCCCCCACCCCAACTCCACCCAGTTCTGAAAAGCCAGCAAGTTCCCTCTTCGGTGGGTTTAGACTCTTCCCCCAGAGTAGCTGTTTCATCTGCTTTAGACTCTTCCCCCCTCACCTGCCCATTCAGGTGCTCCACCTCCTGCACCAAAGACAAGAGACCTTCAGATTCCTGAAGACTTTGAAACTGGCAGGACCTCGGCTGGCTTGTGGTGCCTGGGCTGGCAGAAGGCCCCAAGGCTTGAACAGCCTGGCCGAGGTTGGGTGCAGGTATTCAGCTTTTGCAGAGGTTGCTTGGGGGGTTGGGGGGTTTGTGTGTGTGGGGAAGTTGATGAAAACTCTCAGCCCCCTTGATTTTGTCCCAGGCATTTCTCACCAATCCAGGCAGGCTTTTTTAAAACTAAACCTAGATTATTTGTGGGAAATGCAACATTTCTGCATTCTCCTAAGAGGCTCCCCCAGATACGTGATCAAGCAAGACGATCTGTACCAACTCCTGCCTGAGATACAGAAACCCTTCCGAATTTAGCAAAACTCCTTAATGAGAAGACTGACACAACTGGGCAACCAGCTAAGCTGATGTTTGTGTCTGTGTGAGAGAGTCATTTCCACATGTGAATCAAGACGCTAACTGCCAATTTGTCCTTTTCTATTTCGTGTCCCAATGCTGTGGCTTAAAGGCTACCTTGCCATGTTCTTCTGCTAGGAAGATCTAAAATAGAAACACTATTCTTTAACAAAGTTTTTTTCTTTTTAAAGAAAGTGTACGCAGGATTTTGGCCCAAGGTTGAATAATCTTGATAAATTGCGGGTCCGTGTAATAACAAGATGATAATCTGATCGCTTTGATCACCCTGCATTTGTACAGCACATGTTCTCGGAAATGAGGACAGATAAAATTCCTGTCTGGAATGACATTGGGCATATTTCATTTAAGAAAACAATCTAAACAGGGTAATATTACTAATGGAGCCTTTCCTCTTCTGTTTCCTGATAGTCACATAACTAGATTTATGTTTTTGCATTTTTTTCCCTTCTTCTTAGCTTTTTTAATTACATCTTTTTAAAGGTTGGCAATGTGTCTCCAACATTTTGAATGAGTGCGGGTAGTTTATTTTGCTTTTGCCAACAAAGGAGGGGCACAAGATTTAAAAAAAACACCTGACTATATTGTGATGCATAGTTCCGTAGTTCCCAGTAGAAAGCAGATGATTTTGGGGAAAAGCAGTTTTCAATAGGTATCCATTTATAAAATTATAGTCTCAAACCACATATTTATGGCATCTGGTTGCAAAAGCCTGTTTTCTGCTGGGGGTGTCCACAACAGCTCAGTGAAATATGAGCGAGGGGCAGTTGGGGACCATATTTTCTACCCCAGCTGTCTCAACCAGCTTTTAGGGAGCCGAGAGAGTGGAATTTAGGATGCCTCACAGCCCTGCCGTGAGCAGTTCTTCCCCAGGTGCCCTGCAGGTATGTTCAACCACCGTTTCTATCATAGTAGCCCAGTACTGACCAGGATCCTTTTCCTGTTAGAGTCACATTCCCTTCTGATAATCTCTTGAAGCAATTGGGTGTGGGGGAGGCAGGCTGTGTGCAGGACCACCGTTCAATATGGATAGTTTCTGGCATATTTACTCCTCCTTTCTCTTATTCCTCTTTCCTTCTCTCCTACCTCAAGGAAGGAATAGATAGCCTGCGAATTAAATATTTGTTTCACCTGCAGCTAATATCTCTGGTCTTGGGCCTTTTCCTGTGCTTGACCTCTGACCCTTTTCAATTGGAGATTCCTGAGCCAAAGAACTTATGCCTGGCAGAGAGTTGCTTATCACACTGGAGCAGCCCCCCTTTTTCTGGAGATTAGAGAGAGAGAGAGAGATGTTCTCTGCAGAGAGGTTCTGTTTAATTCAGGTTACCCCTTAGCCTTAATTATGAGATACATGCCTTTTCCATTCTTTTTTCCCCCTATTCTCTCTCTCCCCAAACTTTTACATTTTTGTTTTACCCTTTGGATTTTGGAATATGTAGTTGGAACTGAACCCCAGATTCTGAAGGCTTTTGGAGAGCCTTTGATCTCATCTTTTTCGCAGCTTGGGAGTGGGGGTGCTGATTAAAATATTATCCCTGCGTGATATTCCAGAGTGCATGAATTTTACATACGTATCCGCTAGGTGAGGCATCTATTACATGTCATGACAGGTTGACTTATTGTAATGTGCTAGCGTTTAACCAAGTGTCAACATTCTTGATTCTCAATCGTAGTAGTGATTAAATGATCGTATTCCATTAGCTTGAAGAAACTGGTGGGGAACATAACTTAAAATGAAGAGCGAGGGAGTGAGATTTGGTGTTCCTTATGCCGGAGTTAATCTATTACAGATTTTTTTTTTTTAAGAAACCCCTTTGAGAGACCGAAGGACTTGGATTTATATTCTGTTCTATAAGTCCTTGGGCAATTCACTACTTTGGTGTTCCATTGTCACTTGGGAATAAATGTGTTTTATCTTCTAAGCTTATCTTGAGAGCAGGGCTAACCCCCCCCCCCGCAAAAAAGGCTCTCTTGAATCTCACTGCTAGCTATCCCTGCCCAAAAGTTCCAGAAGTCTCTTCCAACCAAAGGCACTTGCAGGAAAGCATCAGAAATACCTTTCTCTCTCTTTGGTAATGGGAACAAGGAGGTTACAATCTCATTGAGATCTTTAAGAAAAAGAATGTTCCTCATTTGCGATACCTGGTTGATCTTGTTGGGGGGTCCCCTTTGGTTGTGGCAGGGCTTGGTTGATCTTGGCTCGGTTCTTAGAAGAGCTGTCGGCTAGACAGGGAAATTGGGTGGGTGGTGGGGAAAACTTTCCCGAAAAAGACATGGAAACTGTTTGAAGAGCTCCAGAAGTCCCAAGTGGGGAGCAGAACTTGAGGGAGATGCTACCTGGGGGTAGGAGCTTCTCTTATTCGGATGGTCCTTGAGCCAGGATGGCCCACAATGTCCCTTGAATGTGCTGACTTGGCCGGCAACATCCCTGGATTGATAGAGCAATATTGTGATGGCCAACTTGTTTAGGCACTGCAGTAGGACGGCAGGACGCATTCGGGAACCAATACGTTGTGGGAGAGGGATGGTGGGATGGTGGCTCCTTCTCCCCCAAACGTCTTCCTCCCATTGGGGGTTGGGAGCGACTGACATTGAGCTGAGGAAGATTTCTCCAATGCCTTTTTCCCCCCGACGTCTCTTTCTCTCGGTGCTCCTTCTTCCTCTTTGCGGTCTGCATAATTGAGATTCTGTCAGACAAGATTGCTAGGAAAGATGCTGAGTTTTATCTTTAGCGCAGGATGTTCTTTCTTTGGAAACAGATGACCCCAATCGCAGCCTGGAGAGGGATGACTCTCCTAATTAATAAAGCTATTAATTAATTGTGTGCACACCACAGAGGTGGGATTGGGGTAGGGCGGCCGGGAGAGGAAAGGGAGTGAATTTGTCTAGCTGAAGAGATCAAAGGAGGTTGGGAGAAACTGGGCCCAGCATCGGCACCTTGGTTAGACTTGGCCTCTCCAAAAAAAGCAGAAATTCTAGTCTCCTTAGTCAGACCAAGAGATTCTCCAATTTTGATCAGAATACAGCTGGAAGGGACCTTGGAGGTCTTCTAGTCCAACCTCCTTCTCAAGCAGGAGACCTTATACAGTTTCAGACAAGTGGCTGTCCAGTCTCTTCTTAGAAACCTCCAGTGATGACTCAAGTTGGTCCCTTCCAATGACTTGTTTTACTCTCCGGTGCCCTGGAGGGCATTTCCACTCAGCAGAGGCAACCAGTTGATATGCCTCCTGGTTTTACAGTTAGAGCACTGGTAATTCTCACATCTCTGGCTCAAAATTGGAATCAGGAGGCCAAAAACAGGAACACAAGGTATTTAAACCAATTTTCACAGGAACATATTTGCAACCTCGCTATGGGATGATCCATGGTGCTGAAGTAAATATTAATTTGTTTGGGCAAATCTGGTTTCAAAGCAAAGAGCGGACTCAGCCACATAACGTTTTCCAAGCTGAGAGATCATGAAGTTGTGTGTACTCAACTGAAGACCTTGATCCAGGAGGACCTCAATTCTGGTCTCTTCCCATACGTTGGCTGAGGGGTCCTTGGCCTTCTGGGTCCTTTCTTGCTTGCTTGACAGAAAATCTCTCCCTTCTTTCATCTCCAGACTGATGCTCTACTTCTGCACAAAGGCCAAATTATAAATAGGAGGATGGTGATATCCTTGTTGAGAAGTTGATGGCATCCTTAGGAAGATGGTTTATTTTTTTTTTTTAGTGAGGATGACATGATGATGATGATGATTTTAATCCCACTCTCCTTTCCAAGGGAAAGGATAAGAGGTTTCTTAAGCATTATTTTAAAAAGAATGTCAGTTAAGGACTGCGAAGAAATCTCAGTTTTATTCAAATTCAGTGCCATTGCTTCATTTCAGTTGCCTGAAGTCCTGCTCCCTCAGAACAGTGGACGAAACAGGAAATGTGCCTTAGCAAGAAAGATTTTATCCTCCCTGGTATATTTTAAGAGAATAACAGAGTTGGAAGGGACCTTGGAGGTCTTCTAGTCCAACCCCCTGTTCAGGCAGGAAACCTTATACCAGGGGTCTGCAACCTTATATACTCAAAGAGCCATTTGGACCCATTTCCCACAGAAAAGAAAACACGGGGAGCCACAAAACCTGAGTGGGCGTGGCCAACTACACGTCATTCCCTTCCACCAGTCACATGACTCCCCCTCTGTATTTTTCTATGTCTCCCCCCCCCCCCCGTATCTCTCTGTCTCTGCCCCAGCTGCTTGTCCATCCCCCGCTGCCGCCCTTACCTTTTCAGGCCAGGCGAGGAGTGACGGGGAGGGGGAGGGGCGTGAGTGGTGGGATCACCCAACAGGGAGCCACAGCAGAGGGCCCAAAGAGCCGCATGCAGCTCTGGAGCCGCAGGTTGCTGACACCTGCCTTATACCATTTCAGACAAACGGCTGTTCGAAAACCTCCAGTGTTGGAGCATTCACAACTTCTGGAGGCAAGTCGTTCCACTGATTAAATGTTCTAATTGTCTGGAAATTTCTTCTTAGTTCTAGGTTGGTTAAAAAAAGCACATTTAAAGCAAATTCGATCCACAAAGACCAATCCTTGAGGCTGGATAATTCTGGGGGCTTCCTGTCCTTACCCACGCTCCTACCTGACCACCCGTGGCTCTACAGAGGTGTGTTTTGGGGACAGGCCCTGCTTTCTTTCATTACAAATGGGCCTTCATGCAAATCTAGAAAGTCCCCCATTTATCCCTTTCTCACCCAGCTGAATCTCTGTCTCCTACCCGGACAACTGTGGGAGTATTGTGCTGAAATAATTATACTTGAATACCAAAATAACATGCTTTTTCAAAAATGATAATTTGCATGGTGTCAGGGAATTTATATAAATTTCAGCTCTTCTATTATTATTTTTTCCTCCCCCTTTCGTTTTTGCTGTTCTTACTAAATATATTGTTAGCTGCCAGGAATCCCTTGGGTGGGTGGAGGCTGTGAGCTGAAAATAAGTATTAACTGATTAAACTGCATGACTGATCTCTGTTTTTCATCTATAATCATAACATTGGCAGAGAAAGGGGTGGGGGGTGTGGGGTGGGGGGTGTGGAGAGCTCCAGAGCCTCCTCTTAGGGGGAAGGCTTGCTAATCATAGTAAATTATTTTTAAAACAGACCTGATGATTGAGGTCTTTGGGATATGTAAATAAACCCAACAGCTTTTGGAGGGTTGCCTTTGTGCGGGGAAGGATGAAACTTTTTAGCCAGAACAATTGCTTTCCCATAACATTTAGCTTTTCATCTCCCAGGAAATTCTCCTGATGGGTTACTTTCATCCTTACTTTGTTTCTTAAACTGTTTTCCCACTTTCTTGCTGGTTGCAAAACATGATATTTGTTTCGCCCATGGAGTGGTGCTCCTCTGATCGTTGCTTGTTGCAAAATGAATCACAGGATTCAATGCTTGTCTTTTTCAGCGGAGATTTCTGACTGTACGCCAATCAAATTTACTTCTCTTCTCTCACCAACGCTCATATCCTACTTCCCTCACCCCTTTTCTGGATAGGACAAAGCTTTCTGTAGTCTGTATACTTACAGATTGTGAGTGCGGGATTTTCTTTCCCGCTGAACATTTCAACCTGCTCATTTTTGTTGACATTGAAACAATCAGGTTGCTAGCCCTCAAGGCTGATAAAGAGCAGGCTGTGAAAAAACTCTCATAAAGATGACCCTGCAACCTAAAGTTTGCTTAAATCGTATCAGTGAATATATGCAGAGAATATATGCAGAGAAGAGCAACAAAGATGATTAGGGGACTGGAGGCTAAAACCTATAAGAACGGTTGCAGGAACTGGGTGTGTCTAGTTTAATGAAAAGAAGGACTAGGGGAGACATGATAGCAGTCTTCCAATATCTCAGGGGCTGCCCCAAAGAAGAGGGAGTCAAGCTATTCTCCAAAGCACCTGAAGGCAGGACAAGAAGCAATGGGTGGAAACTAATCAAGGAGAGAAGCAAGCTAGAACTAAGGAGAAATTTCCTGACAGTGAGAACAATTAACCAGTGGAACTACTTGCCTCCAGAAGTTGTAAATGCTCCAACACTGGAAGTCTTTAAGAAGAGGTTGGACAACCATTTGTCTGAAGTGGTGTAGGGTTTCCTGCCTGGGCAGGGGGTTGGACTAGAAGACCTCCAAGGTCCCTTCCAACTCTGTTATTCTATTCTATATATATTGCTATAGTTTGAAGGATTCCCCCTCCTACATATCTCAGCTAGAAGATGTTTTATACCGCATTATGTGTTTGCATGTGTAGATCTGATGCGCCAAAGAACCCAGCTAAATAATCATTTCTTTGTTTCTTAGTTGACAAAGCAGTGCCGTTTTTAATACTGCTTCGCTGGATAATTATTGGGTTTTGTTGTCTGTGTGTTTTTACTCGTTTGGTGTAACATTTAATGATTTCCCCATAGCACCAAGAGGACTCTGGCGTATCGATTTCGCTGCAGTTTAACTGACTCACAGCAAAGGCAGGGGCTGCTTTAATATTAATTGCTAGACACGGCGGGGGCTTGCCAGCACTTCTGTGACACCGATTCCTTAAAAAAAAAAAGGGGGGGGGAAATAACCAAGTGGTGGCCTGTGTAAATATGATACTCTAATGCAGCCTTTCTCAAGCTTGGCCACTTGAAAATGGGTGGACTTCAACTCCCAGAATTCCCCAGCCAACATGGCGATAGGCGGGCTTATTGCTTGGGAAAAGGTATAGGAGGTAGTCCTTGATTTACAATAGTTCCTTTAGTGACCATTCAAAGTTACAATGGCACTGATAAAAGTGAACTTATATGACCAGTTTTCCACACTTACGACCGTTGCACCATCCCCATGATCACGGGATCAAAATTCAGACATTCGGCCACTGACCCTCAGTGTCCTTTTTCCACCACCTGACAAGCAAAGTCAACAGGAAGCCAGATTCACTTAACAAGCATGTTGTTAATTTAACAACTGCAGGGATTTCACTGAACCACTGTAGCAAGAAAAGTCGTAAAATGGGGCAAAACTCATCTAACAAATTCCTCACTTAGCAACATAAAATGCCGGGCACAACTGTGATCATAAGTCGAGGTATTATCTTGGTCCTCAGACCCCCTAATTCGGTTTCCAGAATTCGCAGATGTGGATTGGGTCCCTCTGCAGGCTGCAAGGGGGCTTCCAAGCCTCTCCACCTCTTCACAGAGACAGTGCTCTCCCTCTTCCTCCCCTCCCAATAATTAGATTTCTTCTATTGTAACCCTTCCGCAGTAAATAACTGATTAGCAAAACCTGCACTGTGTCAATTCGGAGGGGCTGTTTTCACAAAGGCTGTGGGGGGGGGGGGGGCAGCTTGCAATTTTCCTTGGCAGCACACAGCGGCTGATGCCATCTCCCCTGCTGCCGTACTTTTTATTCCTATAAAAAGCAGTTAATTAACATTATTCTTTAATTATTGCTTCTATCAACAAGGGGGCTGTTTTTTTCTTCTTCTCCCCTTCTTCCCAGCTGCCCCACGTGTGAGCTTCCTTTCCTGTTCTCCTGTTGAAAGGCAGCTGATGACTTCCGTCCGTTGTCACTTAATGGGGTCTATCGGGGACGGCCGTGTGCCAGAATGCTGTTAGCAGCCTGGAAGCATGTAATTTGCCCCCTCCGGCAAAAGTACTTTGGAAGTCTCTGGGTAGTTTTGAACTCTCTGTTCTTAATTAAATATGCAGCTTTTCACAGTAAGCAGGTTAATTCTTTTGTGTGGTGTTGTAATGCTGTTAGGAATTTTGCATAGTTCTTATTAAACATTATTCAGGCATTGTGGATTCTGTAATTAAAAAAAAAAGAAAGAACAAAGTTGGGGTTTTTTTTTTTTAAAAAAAAACCCTCCCCATCTTCTCTTCCCTCCCCCAATTAATTTATCAAATGAATTTTGCAAAGTTTTTTGAGGGGGGTTGGAGGAGAAGGATGACGGGGTGGGGGTGGCAGCAGTGGCAATCCCAATGCTGCAGCGAGTATTTTAAAAGGGGAAATATTTAATTGCTCACCCGGGATTGGTTGCTTATGAAAGATTTGGCTGTTTGATTAGCAAAGCCTTCGGGGAGAGGCTTTTAATGGTATGTGATTTTTTTTCCTAAATTGTGGGTCTCTGTGTGTGTGTGATTGTGGATAACTTGCCTTTTCTTCAAATATCATTCAGAGACCTCTGGGGAGGATTGCTGATGGAGAAGTAAAGAAGGAAATTTGGGGATCAGGCAAGACTGGAATTCATCATTTTAACAGCATCTGTGAACTCCTTCCCCAGCCTCTCAATATGTTAGGCAACCAGCTCCCAGAATTCCATTGCCAACATGCCTAGGAATTATGGGATTTGTAGTCCCCAGTACATCTGGAGCAGTGGTGAAAACCAAATTTTTTTACTACCGGTTCTGTGGGTGTGGCTTGGTGGACATGGTGTGGCTTGGTAGGCGTGACAGGGGAAGGATACTGCAAAATCCCCATTCCCTCCCCACTCCTGGGGGAAGGATACTGGAAAATCCCCATTCCCACACCACTCTGGGGCCAGCCAGAGGTGGTATTTGCCAGTTCTCCAAACTATTCAAAATTTCCGCTATCGGTTCTCCAGAACCTGTCAGAACTTGCTGGATTTCACCCCTGATCTGGAGGGCAGCAGATTTGGGAGAAGGCTGCTATTATAGGAACAGCTTTTTGTTCCACGGTGTCAGATAGGCAGCGAAGTTTTATTTCCGATCATCGAGAGAGCCATTTTTCAAATATCATTTTACGTGTTTTTCTTTCAAATTCTTCATGGCTGTCCATCTCAAAACCAGCACTCTGGGCAGCTCACAATTAGTATATAAATATTGAAAAGCTGTTTTCTGCCTTTCATTTGGGACTTTAAGGTGGTCTACAAGAGGAGTCTCCAACCTTGGCCACTTTAAGAGCTGTGGACTTCAACTCCCAGAGTTCTGGCTGGGAACTTCTGAGAGTTGAAGTCCACAAGTCTTAAAATTCCAAGGTTGGATATCCCTGGTGTAAAAAACCGCTTTCTCTGTCTTTGCTCCACAACACACCTGTGAAGTAGGTTGTCCCAGAGTCATCCAGGGAGTTTTTACAGCCGATGGTACACCTGAGGTTAAGTTTCCTGGTGCCAGTCTAAGAATTGGCACTTCATTCACTTCTCATATTGAGATCAGCTCAAGAAGAGCCCTGAGCAGCATTCCTGAAATCCCTGAGGTGTATAAGAGCTCCCCGAACAGGCTGATGATACCTTCTTAACAAGCTTCCGTCTCGATTTTTGAATTGTATGCTGAGTTGTAGTTAAAATTCTCAGAAATAAACCTGAAAGGGTTGGCCTAGAGGTGGGCAAGGTACAATTGGTGACCGAGTGCCATCTGGCAGCCTCATAATACATAATAACCCACAACACAATCATTCCAAGAGTTTCCTACAGTTTAAAAAGTATTAAATCACCTTGTTCAGCCTGAACATTCCAGCTAATTTGGTGCATGGATACATAGATAGTTAGACCTCATCAGAGCCTATGAACCTTCAATGCAGTAACGCCCAATAAAGTTTTCCAGGCGTCTCTCTACACGTGCCTGCCTCTGTTTCCCAGCTTCGAAGTAATATTGTTTTAAACGCTGTTCTTTTCCCTCCATCGAGTTAGGACTATCTTCCTTGTCATCTCACACAATCATGTCAGCATATCTGGCTTTTATCCAGGAGCACAACCCCACCCTGTTCTTCGGCTTCCAAATTGGTGTGATATTTTCATTAGACAGTGACAGGAAAAATGGGTCGTTGACATTTACCAGGGAAAATATTAAATTGTCAAACTGGCAGGCTGGGTGGTCTCGTCACCATGTCCGTCCGGTCCGTGCAGAATGGCCAAGTTGGGCAGTGAAGGCAGAGCTCGTTTAAGTCCCTGCTTGGTTTCTTATACGCAATCTGGTTGTGTGAGTGTAGGCTTGTTTTGAAGGGCATCTTCCCAAATACTCTTGCAATGCATATAACAGGTGTGAAAATAAAGAAGAGCTGCAGATTTGTCCATATGTCTAGACAGCCTAAGGTTGAAAAAACACTGAGTTACAGGGTACAGAGTTATATTTATGTACACATTTATTGTTATTTTGGAGAGGATTCATCCCAGACACCTTTTTCCCATGGTGTCAAAGTTCTTTCCTGAATTAATTGCAATTAATTAATTAGTTTCTTTTATTTCCCCAAATAGCTGCAAGAATTTGTTGGAGGAATAAAAGGAAGTCTGTTCAAAAGACTCCATCAAACAGACCGGGTTATGGGGATGGGCCAGAAAGAATACAGATGGGGATTGTGGGTTTGTATTAAGCTAACTTTCCTTGACATCAGCGAGGGGTTTTGAAAACGTGACCACACCAACTGGAAAAGAACAATAACCGTAATGTTAAACGGCTTCCTGACGGAACTCCCTGCCCTTACATGCCGTGATTACCGCTAGCATCACCAGGTTTTTTAAGTAGCGTTGCATATGGGCCTGAAATTATATTCGGCTCTTTTGTTCTATAGGCAGTGGTGTATTGGAACATTTATTTTTAGAGATGTGTCTCCCCATAACCGTTGAGGATTAGTCAGGACCATGGATAGCTCATTGTAAAGCTGAATGCTAGGACTGCTTGTTAGCAAGCCAGTCGTTGGTCCAAAGCCCATAAATGAGAAATAACAACAATAATACCTTTAAATCTGCTCCGTTACAAAAACTGGGTTGTCCCCCAGAGGTGCCCACGTGGGTCTTTGTCTAAATAGGCATGAAAGCGGCCTTAATCTACATTTTATTCCTTCTTAGCTAATATAATTCTGGAGTTGGAGTCCACTCATCTTAAAATAACCAAGATTGAGAAGCCCTGCCCTAGATTAACAATGCAAAGACTCTCAGAAACTTTGGTTTTGGCCCTGTCTTTGTTTCCATGCTTTGAAGGAGGGAAACTCTGCTTCCCCACCTCTTTTAAAATCTTATTTCCCTCTTGGCTCTTCTAAGGGGAAAGGGGCCTGTCAGGAAGCCAAAGAATGGCACAGGAGGAGTCGGAGTGCTGGAATGCAATGCGCCCGAGTTGATAAAATTGTCTCTGACGGCTTCCTGGGTAATGAACTCCTTCTCTTGCTTTGTAGTAGGCGGGAAGGTCTCCGTGCTCCTCTTGAGCTGCTCGGTAGGCTACAGATGTTGCACTTCAAAGGAAAATGTCTAATGATAACACTCTCTATGCAAGCAGGAAAGAGGTTTGGGGGGGAGGGTCTTTTGCACCTGACTGGCATCAGAAGCAGGAGGTTTTGCAAAGGCCTCGTGGAGACCCACCAGCCAAACCAGGGTTTGCTTTAATACAAAGGAATCTCCTTTATTTGCTTTTTTGCGGCTCAGGAGGCCACCCATGGTGGGGGTCATTAGCAAGCCAGGCTTTCTGCACCTCAGAGCTGTCTGAGAAAGAGCAGGCTGCTCGGCGTTACTTTGGGGTCAAAGACGGGAACTTAGAATCCATGTTTCCAGCCTTCTTCCCTTCCTAGGCATGATTCTCAGTGGATGGGGCGAAAGAAAGCCTCTGGGGAAGGGGTGAAATGCTACCGGTTCACACGGGTTTGGGCGAATCAGTAGCAGTGGTGGCGGGTGGTTCAGAGAACCAGTAGCGGCAGCAGCGCGAGGCTCCGCCCACCCACCCGGATGTCGTTACTTCCTGGTTTTAACCAGGAAGTAACCTGTTTTTGACCCTCTGCGCATGCACAGAAGGCTTTGCGCATGTGCAGAGGGTCTAAAATCGCATGTGACGCGCGTGCGTGCCCTTCTGAACCCATAGGGAAGGTAAATAGATTTCACCCCTGCTCTGGGGTAGTGCAATTCCAAGGCAGCACTTAGGCCCAAAGATTTGGGTTGGTTCTCACCAAAGGGAGCAAAGTTGGGGTCCCAGGAGGCTTGCTGTCACCACTTCAGGTCTCCAGATGAACTCTGACCCCCAATCTTTGAAGCAGAGTCATCTGGTTGTAGCAGAATTCGTCTATGAGATGGATACCTTTCTCTCCCCCTCACCACTCCCCGAATGTGTTTGCCTGGAGTGAATTTCTGGGCTGCCTCCCCAAAGAGGAATACATTTGGAGCTCCCCTCCAAAGAGCCTGGCCTGCACACCTGGGTGTGTTTGCAGCCCAAGGGTTTCTGCAAAGGAGCTTGCCAGTGTTGGGTGGCTGGTATGGGAAGGCAGGAGGGGTGGGGTGGGCAGCGGACAGGAGAAGGACCTGCCAGACTCTAAATGAAGGAATATTGGATGGGTATTGATAGATTTCTGGGCGTTCTGCATTAAATCAGCCAGACTTTCTGACTCCTGGTGTTTTAGCAACCGTAAGAAGCTAGTCTTTCTTTTCTCAAAGAGGTTGTTGAAATGAATCAAATTGGGAGGCGGGGGAGTGGATGGGGAGAAGAGAACCAAGGATGGATGCCTGCTTAGAAGGGATTGAAAAATTATAATTCCAACCCACTTCAGATTCTATTTCGGTTCCCATCCAACCTAATTTGTATTTTCTATTTGCTTCTGGTTGGAGAGCTCCGATTTCCTCTGATCTGGATGTGCAGGCAGCACTTGGCTGATCCCCGAAAAGGCTAAGCAGATCCCTCTCCCCTCTGAATGGAGACCCCAGGAAGCCTGAGGGCTCATAGGCCAATCTAAGAAGTTACAAGGACTTCTAGGAGGAAGACAGACAGGGGTCAACTAAGGCTGTGTTGCTTCCGAGAAGGAGCTTTTGCCTTTACACAGAGTTGCACAAGCGGAGAAGTTTGAACGCTGTCCATGACCTTTTGTTACTAGCTCTGTTGCCGAGAAGAAGAGTAGGAGGTGAGCTGGGGTTTTTGGAGTCCCCAGGCCTGTGTTTTCCAACCTTGACAACTTCAAGATGTCTGGCTGGGGAATTCTGGGAGTCGAAGTCCACACATCTTAAAAGTTGCTAAGGTTGGCAAAAATTGCTCTATCTAGGTTGAGCTAAACTAACACATTCGTGCTTCTGATATGTCACGTAGCAGATTCTCTGAGGGCTGAAGGCCTCTGAGATTTTGGCTTTAGCCTGCAAAGGCCCCACTCAAGGTGCCAGTTCTCGGCTGGCAAATAATTTCCCCGTGCGTGTGGATCTTGTATGGGCTTTTATTTATTTATTTTTTGGCTTTCCATGGTTGTCAGCAGCCCCCTTGATAACATATGAAAGAATCCTATTCTCTTGATTAGATTTTGAAATGGATCAATTTTTAATCAGGAGAACATCTGACCCACTCAATAAGAGCGTCGCATTGTACCGAAGGCCGGGGAGGGTGGGGTGGGGTGGGGGAACAGTGGAGGGCGTGGGGAAGATGGCCGATGATTTAACGGATTATTTGTTGTTTCTTCATCGTCGGGAGCAAAACGCACGTGGCCAGGGCGCAATCGTGCCCTCCCGCATAAAATCGATGCGCGTCTTTAAAAACAAAACAAACAAACAAACAACTTCCCCCTCCCCACTCCTGCCCAGCTCCCCCCAATCATACGTTTGATCCATCGGTTGGAAAAATCCATGGGTCCTGCTTAAGAGATAAGAGCGCCGGCTAAATGTTGGAGGCCGGTTATCCGGTTATCCGCCCTGATTGACTTGCCGGTGGGGAAATGCTGATTAATGGATGAACTCTGCGTATTTATGGGTGAGGGAGGAAGGGAGAGAGAGGGGGCCCAAAGGATGGCATTTGGCTGAGCTGGCAAGGCTTCCGGAGAGGGTGAGTTGGGCCCCTTGGGGCAAAACAGAGGCTGCTCAGGGCCAGATTGATTAGAACAGCTCCAGCCAGAAGAGACATACAGGTAATCCTCCACTTACACCAGTTCATTTACTGACCGTTTGAAGTTACAACGGCACTGGAAAAAGCGACATGACTGTTTTTCACGCTTACGACCGTTGCAAGCATTCCCCTGCTCACGGGATCAAAATCGAGGCGCTTGCCAACTGATAGTTGTGTGACAGTTGTAGTTTTCCCAGGGTTTTGATCACCTCCTGGACATGCCAAGCCAGATTCACTTCACCCATTCGCTTCACGTAACGATTTCCCTGAACAACGGTGGTAAAACCGTTGGGACAAAACTCAGCTAAGAAATGTCTCACTTAGCGACAGAAATGTTGGGCTCCATTGCAGTCATAATTCGAGGACTACCTGTATTGTAAGTTAGAGCTCCCAGCCGGGCTGAAGGCTCCGTCTTCTCCACCTGAATGGAAGTTCTCCTTTTCCCTGGAGAAAGGGGGAGGGAGGGAGAGAGGGAGGGATTGGCTGACCTAATTAAATTAGCAGTTCTGGGCTTTTGGGAGGGGAAGCAAAGGTGCTTTTTTTTTAAAAAAAGGCTCAATTACCTGGTGCTTTGTGCAGATGGCAACTTGTAATGGGGTGGGGGGGAAGTGGCCAAGTACAAATCTGCACTTTTTTAAAAATCCTATTTTTTTCTTCTTTTCCCACCCCGAAGCAGCTGCTGTAACAAAGGTCAGTGTACTGCAGCTATTATCTTTTTTTTTTTGTACAGGCTCCTCTTCAGTTGTGCTGGATGAAAATGGGGCACTATAAGGTCCTATATATAAGGTCCAATAAAGACTCCCATAATGGCTTATTATACACTCTTCTGTCGGCAGGAATGCAAGAAATACCAGCTCATGATTAAAAACATTCGTGACTCTGGAAGGTTAAATATGCATGTTATATCATCTCTGGCACTTTTACTGCTCCAGAGCTGCGGAAGGAAGGATGCGATTGGTTCAAAGGAGATCTTGTTCTAACGATGATGATGATGGCCTTTTAGGAAACCCTGGTTGATAGGCAACCATGATTTACAGTCCGTTTCTTGAATACGGTGTAAGGGAAACTCCCCTACGTGAAAGGCCTTTACACAAAGAAGAACTGAACGGTTAACAGGAAAGTGGATTTTGAAGGCAGAGGGGGAAAAAGATCACTCTTTCTGTGCACATTTTCCTTCTCCTCTTCCTCCTTTTCCTCCTCCTCCTCTTCTTCTTCCTCCTCCTTTTTCCATCCCCACTCCTCCTCCTACTTACTAGTGTTATGGCATTAATATTTGTACTGAAAGAAGCACAATCATTATTGATTGTTCTTTTTGGATTTTCTTGGCTGCTGACAGGAGAAGGAATTCAATTCCTCACTGCTGGAAAACTGTCTGCCCCAGAGTTGGTTGTTCATTTCAGAGAGAATTTGTTTTCCTTTCTCTCTCTCTCTCTCTCTCTCTGTGTGTGTGTGTGTGTGTGTGTTTCAGCCACCAGGGATTGTTTGGTCTACTGCAGTGGGAATCGAGAGATTTGGTCATCGCAGTGATTGGCTGGGCTGCTGTTGCCTCACCGAGGGGAAGGGGAGCCCAAAGGAAGCTAAATCTGCTGCTTAGAGATTTGACTTTATTTTGAAGGTCACGGGAGGAAGGTGAAGGCCTCCTAAGACAGCTAGCCAAGGGGAATGAAGGAGCTTTTTCAGGAAAAGAGAAAATTTGCACAGAAAGAAGAGCTGGGGTTGTGTCAAGGGTGGCAGAATCTCTCCTGTTGGTTTTGCACCTTCTTTGGTGTAAAACAGCCAGCCTGGTATCCTTGTGGAAAGCTGAGAATTTGTGTCAAGGATGAAGAAAATGTCAGGGTGCAATCTGGAAGGACCCACCTGCAGATCGGTACCTGGAGACCCTTGGAAAGAAGCGTGTTTCTGATACAAGCCCAAACGACTTGTTAAATAAAAAGTATTTTGAGGAAGCTGTGAAATGACAAGAAGGGCTTAAAAATTCTGGAGGCATCCTATTGTCTTTCTCCCCCATCTTGAAGACCTCCTCTAATCCTGCTTGACAGTTTATCCCCTCCCCCTCCCCAATTGTCAAGGGCTGATTGACAGCCATCAAGAATGATAATGAAATGTAATTAAAAGTTTGAACTCATGATGTGGAGACTGTTGTCAGGAGGAGTGCCAGCCATATACAGGCAGCTGCCATCAGAGGGAAGAAGGGGCTGGTAGGTGGGTACCAATGATGCCAAGACACCCTCCACCCCAAGACTGAGAGCTGGAAAGAAGGATGCAGAGATGGGTCTGCAAAGCCATAGCACCGATGCTCCAAAATCTTTATGGCTCCTAAATAGAACCTCGATACGTTATTGATCTGTACCAGCTCACAAGGTGTACTCCTCTTTTTTCCCATTCTAGCTGACTTCATCAAACTGGGGAGGGGGGCGAGAGATATTTTAATCATGTTCCTGTGAGGTTTGTGGGGACATCACAGCTGTGGTGACAGTGTGGCTTTGCAGAGAGAGCCCTTGGAGAAGGGTGGAGGTTTGCCAGATGGAAATGAATGGGGGATTAACAGGGCCCCAGTGAAGCGGATCTGCCACCGTAAGCTTACTACTTTATTTGACACTTTATAGGTTTAAAGGACATGAAATCAAACCTAATAAATCATCATCTAGAGCTCTGGCAAGCAGGAGAGAATCTGATACCAGCTTTAATCTTTTTGCTGCCAGATGCCAAGGCCGCATTCTTGGTGCCACGCGGGCAAATGGAGCCAGATTGGGTCCTGTATTGGCATTGGTGTCTGAAGGACACAGCTTTTGCGAGTTTTCCTCTTGGCTGAAGCAAGAATGAAGCTCTCCCTCCCTCCCTTTCTCTCCCTCTCTCATTGTAAAGTACAAGGGATAAAAATCTACTTTTCAAATCCCTTGAAGGAGGCGGCGTATTTGCCAGAGAGTGCTCATTGCTAGGTTGTTAGTGGCAGGATTTTGTGTGCCCTCTAATGTGGTTCTATTTAGCAGGTATGTAGCTTTCCATTGGTATCCTGCACTGGCAGAAACTGATGGATGAAGCCAATCAGATTATCCTTCTAGATTCATCCCCTCAGCTGGTCCATCTTCCACAGACTGGAAAGTATTATCTTAAACTCCCTCCTCGGTTGTTTTCTTGCAGGTATTTCATTGCCCAACTAGGTAACATCAGCAGTGCTGGTGAGTGTGAGGTTCTCTCCCCATTTGGCCCTACCGGTAGTGGTGGTGGTTTTGCCCTCGGTGTTTCCTTGATTGGGGCATTGTTTTCTGCTTGTTTGTCTGGGGTTAATCCCTGCTTATCTAAATGTTAATCCCTGGAGGCAATGTATTCTACTCTGATGATGTTACTCGTTGGGCAATGAAATATCTGCAATCAAAGAGCCAAACTCAGAAACCACCAAGGACCCCACCGTTCAATCCTGAGCTACAAATATTCTCTTCTATCGGTATCAAAACCGTTGTTTAATATTTGGACTCGGAGCCCCCTCTGAACCATTTCACATTGCATGCGGCAATGACGCCTTTCAACATCCTTAATGAGAACAGACTTGGTGTTGTCACTGTTTATTAGTCTTTGCCGAAAAGCAAAATGATTTTCTTCCCACACCCTGCCCCGGTCTGTGATTGTTGCTCACATCACAATCTATCAAAGCGGGTTGCAGTGGGGAAAGGAGCTTTGGCACTTGCTAAACCAATCAGAATTCCGTCATGACAATTGAAACCACCTGGCCTTTGGTGCAGAAAATGGTTTTTGCTCACTGCATTTGGGAAGGCTGTAGAAACTGTGTTAGCAGGGTGAGTTGCCCTCTTTGCCAACGTAAAGGGCAGGCAACCACTTTGAGAAACAAGGTAAGGTGAGGCAGTGGCCGTTAATTGGACTCCATTGCTGTCCTCTCTGCAAGGGGCATAGCTACAAACGGGAGATTTCTGGGGGCAGAACCCAGGATAAAAAATGTGGAGTTTAAAGTTCTTGCCCATAAACCGATTGCATGCAATGCCACTTATTGCTTGGCTGTGAGGGGGAATTTCCAAACGCCGGATCTCTAGCTTTGTTCCACATTGCAATTAGAAAACTGTGCAGGAATCTGTTTGCAGAAGTTTCTAGAATTAATGATTCCAACCAGTGCTGTGAAGAAATCAATGGCTCCTGCTTTAATGGCCCCGTTTCGGAGTGTTGTTTGTTTAAGTTTAAGGGGTTGCATTCTTACAGCAGGGGATTCTTTCATAAACTGCTGTCCCCAAATCAGTGTCCCCAGGTCTGTTATCTGGGGGAGGGGATGACAATTGCAGAGAAATACCCCTAAAAAGCTGGCAGGGTAGGCCAGATTTGAGATTTGATGTAATTCTTGCATTTGTGGGAGGGGGTTTCCTGATGCGAAAAGGATCCACTTTTGAACCCACTGATGTAGTTGACATTGTGGGTCTTTCCTTCCGTACGGAGTGAGGGTTGTGTTCCAGTTTGCAAATGCTTCCCCTTAATGTTGCAATGATTTGTGACTTGGTGCAAGATCTCTGGTGAGCCGTTCTTTTGGAGGGGATGGTCAGTGCTAGGAGCAATTCATAGGGAAGGTGGTTTAAGCCCACATTTAAAAACATAAAAGCATGGAGGAAATGCATTTGTTTGCAAACCTACTTATAAACCTGGGTTCGCTGCTGTGTAACGTGTGAAAAGCACCGTGGTGACTTCGTGGGCAGCAGCACAGTTTTGCGTATCAGGGTTTGCTGGGCAAACTGGCATACGTGGGAGCGAGGCCCATGGGTCTTGGCAGGCTGGCTCTATTTCATATTTAATTAATTTGAGTCTGGTGTTGGTTGGGTTTATTCTGACCAGAGGACTTTGGTTACAAGGCTATAAGGTTCAAACAGTTATTAATATAATCTGAAAGTAAACTGGGTGTGGGTATTTTTAGCAAATTGTTCTTTACGGTATTGATTTATATCTAATATAGTACTTGCATGAACAATAGTTGTAAATCTGCGAGCATTCATCATCTGAAATAGCTATGAACTTAGTTTTTAAAACATGTATTGGAGGAGGAGATGACATTTTTTATATCGGGGGGATATATGGCAGGCAGAGACGGTTAAGATCACAATCATGAAAAGATAATGAAAACAACACATGGCACAACAGTTTAATTAAATCAAAACGGGCACTATTCCATTGCACTGGTTAAAATATAAACTTTTTATCAACATGGGCCCACTGAATTTGAGCTGAAAAGAGAAGGTATGCATGACACCTCAGATTATGAGGAACCTCCAAGAAAACAGCCCATAATAGTACTCCTTGGTGGCATCTAGGCCAGCGTGAGTTCAAAGCACCTTCCCCAATCCTGGCACCAAATCCTTCCTGATGTGAAATGCAGAATATTTTCAAGCGTGCTCTTATTTAGGCACAGAACTAGCAGTATCAAAATCAAATATTTCGCCAACCTCTTCCTATTCCCTTGCCTTTTTAGTTGTCTGTTTGCTACCTAATTAGCAGCTATTTGGTTACTACTATTAAAAATAGTAACCAGAGGGGTAATTTCCTGGGTGATTTGATCTCAGGCAATTAGGGATCAAGTGGTCATCACCCCTGCTCTGAATCTGCTCCTCCCTATTCGCCTCTGAATTAAGCAACCCTTTTTTTCCCCCTTCACCAAAAGAAAACCATGTGGCCAATATTTGATGAGCCCAAAAGCTCCCTGTCTCTAAAATTGGAGGCCAACCTTGAGAGAAGAGGCTGAAGGAGCTGCCCATTTGAAGTGAGAATAGAAAGTATAGCTTGTGATTTGAATCGATCTACGTGGTCCCCGATTGGTTGCAGCTACATCTTCCAAAAGTGGACATTAATGTTAGAACAGGGGTTCTAACCTTAAACACTCAGAGCCATTTGGACCTGTTTCCCACAGAAAAGAAAACACCGGGAGCCACAAAACCCTTCCCGTGCCTGACTATTTCCTGAGCAGTCACAGAACTAGCATATGTAGTCGAATTAAAGGTTCTGTTTTCTTCTGAAACTTTTATTTTCTTGGATTTTTACATGGTTGGCCTACTGGAGGTCGAAAAGCTCAATAAATCGCGTGCCGGTGGGTGTCGCACATTGGCAGTTATAATATTTTGAGTGACAGGGAGCCGCAGCAGAGGGATGAAAGAGCCACATGTGGCTCCAGAGCCGCGGGTTGCTGACCCCTGTGTTAGAACATAGAATAACAGGGTTGGAAGAGGTCTGCTAGTCCAGCCCTTTGCTCAAGCAGGAGGCCTTACATTATTTCGAAACAAGTGGCTGTCCAGGTTCTCCTTAAAAACCTCCAGTGAGGAAGTGCCCACAACTTCAGGAGGCCAGCCATTCTAGTGATTTTGGTTTCACTTGATTCTGATGTTGTTATTCTTTAAATCACAGTATTGAAAGAATTCCTAATTAGGCAGTAAATCATCAGCCAATGCACCATAGAGGAAGTAACAATCTTCTAGCTGTGTAGATGATTGCTTATGAAAAAGGATACCCTGAGAAGCCATACTAGCCAAAATCTTTTCATCAAGGAACTGACGGATGTTTTATGTTCAGAATGACTGCAGATATCCGAGCCCATGTTGACAATAAATTCAACAAAATCAGGAGTTTACTGCTTAGTCAAATCGTGCATCTTTTCCTCAAAGCTGAACAATGCTTTTGTGATATGGGGTAAAGGCAGGGGAAAAAAATCCCAATTTCATGTAAACTTTGAGGTTAGACTTTAGCCTTATGAAGTGTGTGGGCATATTTAAATTCTAATTTTAGCCGTCCAAAAGAAGATTACAGGCTCACTCCTTGGGACTTTTAAAAAAAGCCTCTCACCATAGGAGTGGAGGCCCCGGTGCCTTTAATCCTGAACTTTAATTTAAAATTAAAGAAATCTTTTCAACATTGGTGGTGTTCTCCTTTAGCACACAAACACACCCGCCTTTTTATTTTCCAAGAAGTGGTTTACCATTGCTCACATGCAGGGCAAAGATGCAGCCAGCTCTTTACATTTCTCATTAAGAGATTTATTTATTTAAGGAGAAGAGAAAACGAACCGGGGCAAGGCAGAGTTTGGGGATGGAGGAAGGAGTCTCAAAAGTTTGAAATGTTACCTAGAAAGGAAGGGATGACCCTGGAGGAATTAAATTCATCCGCAGATCTATTCAATCAATCAGAATAGAGCTGGAAGGGGCCTTGGAGGTCTTCTAGTCCAACCTTGTACAATCTGAGACTGTCCAGTCTTTTCTGAAAAACCTCCAGTGACGGAAGCACCCAAAACTTCTGAAGGCAAGTTGTTCCACTGGTTAATTGTTCTCACTGTCAGGACATTCCTCCTTAATTCCAGGTTGCTTCTCTCATGGATTAGTTTCCATCCATGGTTTCTTGTCTTGCTTTCTGGTGCTTTGGAGAATAGGTGGACCCCTTCTTCTTTGGGGCAGCCCCTCAAATACTGGAAGACTGCTATCATGACACCCTAGAGCCTTCTTTTCTCTAGACTGGCCATACCCAATTCCTGCAACCATTCTTCATATATTTTTTTTCTCCAGGCCTTTAATCATATATATATATATATATATATATATATATATATATATATATATATATATATAGTATAAATATATATATACACACATACATACATACATACATACATACACACACACACACACATATATACATATCTATATCTATATCTATCCCTTTCCCTCTGCTCCCAAGCCTCTGTCACTTTCTCCCCTTCCAAGGCTGGGTCTGGCAGGAATGAAGAAAAAAAAAAGCATGAATAATAAAATCAGTGACATGGTTTGCCCCCAATAAAAGGGGGGGGTGCGAATTAAGAGGTAGATCAAAGGCAACTCTGCTCTGCGGCTGCAAAGAATAAAAGGCATTTTGCTTTTCAAACTCCCTGCACTGCTGACATGCGAGAGGGGTCAGAGTGCTCCCCCCACTCCCTCCTTGCCCACCCCCAGCCCGGCTTGTTATGGAAAGCTGGAGATAATTAATGCTGTTGAAAGAGGATGATTCCATCGGCGTCTGGGAGGCTAGCCCCCGCGTCTGCGCTCTTCTGAAAAAGGAACACGTCGGGGGGAGTGGAGAGCCAGGCCTGGGGAGAAGGGGAGGGTGGGTGGCGATGGAGCAGACCAATAAATAATATCTGGAGATAAAAGAGGATTTGCAAAAAAAAGAAAAACCACACAGACACCAAAGTTAGCCCTAGCCATGTAACATTCACAGCTGGAATCATGGCAGGGCGAAGGAGGGGGGTTGCAAGCCTTGGACCCCTCTGCCCTTGCTAGCTCTGCCTGTCTCAAAGACCCCCACCCCCACCCTACTGCTGCCTGCAAGGACCTAGACTTTCTTAAGTTGGTTAAGCAAGCCATGGTTTCTTCTGACCCTCAAACGTTGGTTGATTGGTTGGTTTATGGGCTGTGTTTAGAACAGGGGATGGAAACGAGGGTCAAGGGTTGGGGTCTCAGTGCAATGTGTATGGTCCAACCTTATCCAAATCAGCTAAATAATGACCCCCTTCAGTTGTACGGCAGAATCTGGGTCTCTCTGTCCTCTTTCCAGCTCTGCTAACTAAGTTATGATGTCATTTGTAGCACTGTTGGGTGGACCCGTCTCATTCAGTTAACCCGGAAAAGTTGATTGCTATTCTTCATTGGCAGTAGGGCAGGATAAAGCCCTCTGCACAAACTCAGGGTCTCTTTTCCTGCTACTCTGGGTCTTCTTGGGCCGTATGCAGACGAGGAGGAAGAACCCCTCCCATCCTCAAGGAAGGGGCTGTCACAAAGAAGAGGGGGTCAGCCTCTATTCCCCAAAGCCCCTGAAGGCAGGAGAAGAAGCAATGGATGGAAACTAATTCAGGAGAGAAGCAACCTGGAATTTCCTAAAACAGAGAACAATTAACCAGCGGAACAACTTGCCTCCAGAAGTTGTGGATGCTCCATGAGTGGAGATTTTAAAGAAGAGACAGGATAAATGTTTGTCTGAAATGGGGGGATGGACTAGAAGACCTCCAAGGTCCCTTCCAATGCTGCTGTTCTGTTATTCATGCCTGGGCTGGGTTTTTTTCTTGTTTTTTCTTGGGTTTTTTTTTTTTTTTGGCAGCCTCTTTCAGCAGCTAGTGGAGGATGCCTGATTTTCCAAATCTTTTTTTTTCCCTCTGAATTGATCACCTGCGAGACCACTCTACGTGTGAATAATTAAGCCTGCTCTGGGCTTCTAATGAGGCTGTTTTTGAGAGATGTCTTCTGCAGCCTTGCTCTGCTCTTGGCCTCCTGCTGCTGGTTGGGAGAAGCCTGGTCACTGGGTGTGCACGTACTGAAATTTGCTTGCGTGAATGATCGATAGATGTATGCTTGTGCCTGGGCTGTTTATGAAACTCTTTTATCAATCTGCAGACAGCAGGGGATCAAGAGGGGAGGGGGGGGTAAGGCCAGGATGCTGAGCCCTGCTTTAAGATGAGGATGAATTAATGGCTGGGATGCATGGCCATTGGTGGAACAGCTGGAGGAGAAGACGGGGAGCCCCCCTCCCTAACATTGCTTGGGGAACTGGGAAGGGAGAGTTAGTGCAAAACTCCACGTATTACTGCCTGTTTCCCTAGATTGGAGAAGATGATTATTAATAAAGGAGAATATTGGTAGTCAGGGTTGAAATGTGGGGGGGGGGTCTTTGGTGCTCTCTGAGCTTGGGGGTTTTCTTGTAGACTTTTCATTACCCAAACTAGGGAGCATGATCAGTGCTAGAAGGGAGGGGGTAGTGCTGGGATAGGAGGAGGAACAGGGAGAGGAGGGAGGAGGAGGAGGAGGACTGTGGGGTCCTTGGTGCTCTCTCAGCTTGGTGGTTTTCTTGTAGACTAGGTGGCATTATTTTCCCACAGATTATTATTGCAAAGTGGGGCTGACCTTGACTAGGTCTGGCTCTGCAACTGAGACCGTGTTGTGCAAGATCTCGATCTACAAGGCCGGCGAGAACCTCCATGGCCTCACGTTCTCTTCCACCCCATGCTTTGTCCGGTGAAAGCACCTACGAGGCTGCTGATGCTATTTTCTGAAAATCTCAGTGTGCTCTAAGCGGGAGGCCACTTTACTATTCACCACTGTGTGGGCATCTGGTTACGCTCAGCGTGCTACTAGAGTAGGCAAGGTGGCGAGGAGGCCTCCAGATGCTTTGGCCCTGGGCTCCAGTCAGCATCCTGGGGATTTTGGATCCAGAAATCTTTGAGGGGGAACGACAATGTCTTTCTCAAGCTAGTGCAACTTCTGCTTTCTCCAGGAACTCTCCAAGGTCCTTAAAGGCTCTTCTAATCTTCCACTTTTTCGGTCCTTGGTGCCTTTGTAAGGGAGAGGTGATGGAGCCGGGCCTGACCCAGGACATCTGTGCTTTTTGAAGATTCTTTCAGTCCAACACCCCAGTGAAGACGTTGATGCTTTCAGTCCATCCAGGGTGGGAACAACCTGATTAGAGTTTGGTCTTTCCTCTTGGAGGATGAGGATGGCTGGCTGGGGAATCCTGGGAGCTGAAGTCCACAAGTCTTAGAGTCGCCAAGTTTGGAGACCCCTGATCTAAGAGAACCAACTTTTTAGAAATAAGCTTTTAATCGTAGCTTTCCCCCCACCTCCCAAAAAACTGGGCCATTAAAAAAAGCCAATGCAAGCCGATGCTAGTCTTCCATTCTTTTTATACAAATCACACCCAGAGACAAATTATACAATTATATTTTTTAAAACACCATACATCTTTTCCTCTTTCGGTCTTTGGAAATGAGAAAAAAAAAAGCTGTTTTGGCTAAACAGTCCTAATTTTATCCTAGTTAGTTTTTTAGTTGAACGGCTTAAAATCATTTCCCTACAAAACTTAATCTTTCATAGCGTAATTTGACATAGCTGTTGCCCATTATGTGTGTAATATCCCACCAATTAATGCTTGGAACTGCTTTGCTATGATTTAAGTACTGTGGACAGACAGGAAGAGGGAGGGGAATCCATCTCTCTGGGGCTAATTAGGGAGGTTACTTTTATAAAAAAACAACCGTGGGCAAGAATTTACTATAAAATCATCCACTGACAACGCTTAATTCTGTGTGGGAATCTAGCTTTGCCCCTCCTCACCCATCATCTCTTTTTCAAGCTTGACCAAAGTACCTTGTGCATTCTTGGAAAGGTTGCTGAACCCTGAATTAATGGGGGGGGGGAAGAGCTCATCAAAACACAAACCCAATTGAAGCATTCCATGGCTTTTTTGGGAGTCTCCCCCACAACTTTCCAACTGCATCTGCCTTTTAAATCTGCCCTTTGGGGCAACGTTTTTCCAGCTTAGCAGCTTGAAGTTGGATGGACTTCAGCTCCCAGGCTGGTTCCTCCTGAACTCCAGGCCTTCCCCAAAGCCCCCTTTGAGTCTTATAAGCAGGGAGCTTTTCCCAGCTGAAGTTTAGGGTACAGGTAGTCCTCAACTTACAACGGTCCGCTTAGTGACCGTTAGATGTTACAAAAAGTGGCTTATGGCTGTTTTTCACACTTACGACCATCACAGCATTCACTGGATCAAAATTCAGATGCTTCGTGGCTGACTCACATTTATGACGGCCCCAGGGTCACATGATCCCCTTTTGCGACCTTCTGATAAGCCAAGTCAAGGGGGAAGCCAGATTCACTTAACAACCTTGTTCCTAACTGAACAACGGCAGTGATTCCCTTAACGATGGTGGCAAGAAAAGTCGTAAGACGAGGCAAAGCTCACTGAACTGCCTTGCTTAGCAGTGGAAATGGGGCTCCGTTGGGACCGTAAGTCGAGGACCACCTCTACATGAGTCCAACAGTGGAAATTAAGCAAAATCTGTAACTCCCAAGAAAAGACCAGAAGGAGGTCTCCTGCCTCGGTTATCCAGGACGCTTGATCCATTCTTTGCCTTCTCCTGGCCCCCCGCCCCTGCCCCCCTTGTGCTTCTGCCAGGAAACATTGCGTTCTGCCCCATTGAATGTGATTGAATTAGAGACTCACTTGGAGGGAGGACAGCCGCGCAGCAGAATTATCTTCTCGGGAAGCCAGGCTCCGTTGTATCCCTGCATTGGGCAGATTTGGGTGCAGTGACTCATTGAGGAAGCCCGGGGGTCTCCTGGTGGGCAGGTAATTTTTGCCTACTCTAAAATGTGAAGCAAGTGAGGTCTTCTTCTGAGCAAAGGAACCTTCCTTCCTCCCTCCCTCCCTCCCTCCCTCCCTCTCTCCTTCCTTCGTTCCTTTCCTCCCTCCCTTCTTCCTTCCTTCCTCTCTCCCTCCCTCCTCTTTCCCTCCTTCCTTCCTTCCTCCCTCTCTCCCTTCCTTCTTCCTCCCTCCCTCCTTCCTTCCCTCCCTCCTTCCTTCCTCCCTCCCTCTCTCCTCTTCTTTTCCCTCCTTCCTTCCTTCCTCCCTCCCCTCCCTCCCTCCCTCCCTTCTTCCTCCCTCCCTCCCTCCCTCCCTCCCCCTTTTGCTAAAGCTCACTTTCTGAGTTTTAAATCAAGCTATAAAGTTACAGTGCAGTTGCATAAAACCCGCTTCCAATTTAATCCATCTATCTAGTGTTCCATCTAATTACTGCATTAGAAAAGGCTTCGGAGCATGTATTGAACATTATAAATGGGAATAAAATGATTCTTGTAATGGCTTAATAAAACAGGTGAGGTAGCTCTGACCCCGCCTGCTGTTTTCCTGGCCTTCTTCGGAAGCCGGGATGAGCGGTGGTCCTATTTCTCACCTGGGAGAGCAATCTCCATTTGGCAGTAGCTGGACGACTTCCGCAGGAACGGAAGGCTCTGGGATTCGATGCCCGGGCCAGAATGGGAGTCTGGGTTGCATAGAGACTTGCGTGCACCTTGGCCAGGACTCGCCTCTTTCTATGCACCTGGAGCAGGAGGGCTGCTGTGCGTATGTGATTGTGCTTGGCTTACATTAGAAAGCATACAGGTAGGTAGTCCTTGATTTACACCTGTTTAGTCTGAAATTGCAACGGCAGTGAAAAAGTGACTGATGAGCATTTTTCACATTTAATGACCCTTGCAGCATCTCTGTAATCAGCTGATCAAAATTTGGACGCTTCGAACGTAACAACTGCAGTGGTTCACTTAACAGTGGTGGCAAGAAAGTTCCTACAATGGGCCAAAACTCACTTAACGAATGTTAACAGCAGAAACGTTGAGCTCAGTTGTGGCCATAAGTCGAGGACGACCAGTGTTTGAACTGTGATGCCTCGCAGGGGCTAGAAATGCCCCCTGTGGGAGGGGGAAAGAGGGTGATGGCCCCCCACCTCCAGGCTCTGCTTCCCTGCCCTTCAAAGTGGGGTGGAAGTGGGGCTCCCAGGTGAGCCGAGCCACGTTGTCCGTTCCCAGCCCCAGGAGTGTCGGACGGCGCCTTCCTCCTCCCTGCCGAGACAGACAGGCAGGTGTTGAAAGGTTAAGTTCCAGCGCGCCAACGAGGTGCCTATCTTTCATGGCGGGAGATGCCATTTCCACTCGGCGTCTTTGGCGTTGTCATGGTTACTGAAACATGGGGCCCCTGAGAACGGAGCCTTAGAATTAATGGCCGGCCTGCCGAAAGGATTCCTGTCTGGGCTCCCTTGATGGATTACGCTGATGCGCCATTTGTCATACTGTAATTGTTGTGGCAAATGTAATACCCACCAGTATAAACATTGGGCTGCTTTGCTAATAAAACCGAGAACGAGAGGCGAGAGGATGATGCACGGCTCGGCTCAGTTAAAGAGACAAGGACTGGCCGCTCTCCGGCCTGCTCCGGCTCCATTCGTCATCGGTTGGAGACCCTGGCCAGGCCGAGGGTCCTGGCTGGGCCATCCCCCACCAGTCAGGGCCAGTGGTTGGAGAAGGAGTGGCAGGGGGAGGGGGCTTCCTACAAGGTGTGGGTGCTGCCTCAGCTCTCTCGTTGCTGGTTTGGTCAAACTTATAAGGCAACATTTGTGGAGCGGCAGTGCCCTTTCCAATTTGAGGTCTTTTTTTGGAGTCCATTCATTGCTTCTGCCCCTGTTTCTCCTGCAGCTTTGCAAAGCCCCTTCGACATCTCCAAACTGCGCTTTAATTCTCTCCGATTTGCAAGCAGGAGCCCACCTTCGCCCTTAATAAGGCATCTCCCACCTCCTGGCGCCAGGTAGATCCTCCAACTGATGAGTGGATCTTTTCTTGGGGAACGTTGGGATTCTCCTCAGCTGCCCTAATAAAAGGACTCTCCCCTGGACGCCTGGACTATGGTCACTCTTGGATACAATCTGGAATGGAGCCACTTGGCAACCATCCTTGATCAAATGGGATCCCTTCCCCTTCATTCTGGACAAAATGTGCAGCTCTCTCCTTGCCAAAACTGGGACCAGGGACTCCGTCCCCACTTTGGGGCTGAAAAAATGTCTTTTTTGCGGTAATCCTGGCTGGTGCGATTTAAAGCAGGTCCTTGGGTTTCATTTAGTCGGCCTTCCTAACTACAAGCAGAAATATACCCTTGATGGTTGCGTTTAGACGTGAATAAATGGAGCTCTGATGGAGGGAGGAGGGAGACACCCCCCACCTCAGACAGCTTCATAAAACCTGTGGATTTATGATGCCTTGATTGACTGTCGGTTTATTGTTCATTATATTAATGTGATGAGGCTCCCTGCTGCTTTCCTCGCCATAATTTATGGCAGGAGGATTGTTCTTCACATATCTGCCCATTGTTCTCAGATGGTCTCCCTGGCTTCTAAAGAAATTTCTGTGGGTTACCAATGCCAACAAATACCTGTGGCAGCAGAATCGGATGTTGGAGAAGGACGGTAAAGAAGGGGCTTGGTTTGACTGAAGTTGTAGCCCATGAAGAGATGCTAAGAGAAGTGATGTTGAGAGGGGAGGTTGGACTGGTGGTCGGTTGAAGACAGAGCGCCCAAGACAAGAGGCGGCTTGCATTTTGACCTGGTGGGGCCCATATCAAGGGAATGAAAGCTATGAACGTGTGACCCGCCTTCCCAAGGAGGTTGACAAAAGATTCAGCCTGGGGTAGTGATGTCTGGGGGGTGTGACATTTCTAACCTGGGTGAGGTGATGACTGAACTGTTAAAGAAGAAGGTAGCAAGTTGGTTTAGATCAGGGATCTCCGACCTTGGCAACTGAAGGACTTCAATTCCCAGAATTCCCCAGCCAGTTTTGCTGGTTTAGATGAAGCAGGGCAGTGATCCATTCCTCTAGCTTGGTTCAGTCAGGGTTAGCAATGCTGGGGGAAGGGGCTCTAAGCAGCAGTGGGGGGCTTCCTTCAGTTTATCCCCACCATCAACCAATGTGACTGGCCCAGAATCCCCTTGTGAATGGGGACTTGAGACAGGATTTCCTGGTGGAAGGCAAAGTCGATGCCAGTCCTTGCCACCAACTGGTTGGTCCTCCGTGGCAGGTGGCATTTTTCTAGATCTTCACACTGGAGCAGATAGTTGGACTTGAGAGTTTCTGCAGGCAACCCAGGTGGCCTGTCCTTATGTCCTTATCACTCTTCCCTCTCAGCCAGAGAAGGTTTGTCTGGATGACCTATTTTTGTCTTCCCATTCAAGTCCTCAACATGCATGTCCCCAACTTTCCTTCATCTGCATAGACCGCCATCTGGGATCCATGAGCAACCCCCAAAATCCTGTGCTACGGATTGGTCGCAGAACCCTTCTCCAAGCATGGAGATGGGTAGCCCCAAGTGTGTCACACGTTCTGGTGAGAATGGGCTCCAACATGTGTCCAAAAGCTCAGAAGACTAAACCTCCGGTCCCGGTGACCGACCCAGATTGGATCGTGCCACCCATGCCCCGAGTCTCAGACTATGTCCCGACATTATCGAGCAGACATGAAAAAGAGCAGAAATTAAGGTGTCTCTTTGGCATGGAATTTTTTTTAAAAAAATATCATCAAGTACCCTTCTTCTGGAAACAAATCTTTTAAGCTTCGTAGCCTCAAAACCCCAGAAGCTGGGAAAAGAAAGTGATTGCTGCCAAGATATTTTAAATCCAGACTCTGTGTTTGCCCCTGCCTATAATTTTTATCTCTTGACCTTTTAAACCTTTTCAGCAATAAAATGGAGACCAACGATCGTCCTTTTAACACTGACTGTATTAACCGGCTTCTACCCGTGAGCTGTAGTTTTAAATTGGCTAATGCAGATGATTTGCCAAGCCTAATAATAATTCAGATTACTACTGTCAGCTATTCCGGTTTCATGGGTAATTTAGTAGTTGAATAAATCTCTGCCCTCCTCCCCCCTTCTCTTTTTTAAATTCCTCCGTTCCCCTTGTGCTGTTATGAATCAGGAGACGGTTTACCATTGGCAGCAGGAACTGTAAGAAGATTTAAATTGCTACTGAAAAGGATTTGAGTGAAGGTAATGTTTTATAATGTTCTAAGCCATATGCAGTACTTTCAGGCCTCATCGGTTTTACATTGATTCCTAGTGAAGTGTTTAATTGCATCATGAATGCAATATAATTCAGTTCTTTTGGCTAATATGGTATATATCTCAAAGTGATATACGGGGGGTGGTGGATCAGATTCCTAATTTTCTAGGATTCTGGCCCTGGAAGCTAGTTTGGTTGCAGATGAGAGGATCTCTCTGCTCAAGAGCAGATGTCACAGAAATTGACCAGCAATGGAGTGGAGGCATAAATTACAATGGCTAGAAGAGCTAAAACCAGAGTGGCTGAAGGCAGCCTGGCTCAAAGCAGTGGTTTCAGTGCCTAATATGGTAGGTTTGTATCAATTTCAAAGGTAGGGGTTGAATAGCAAAGAGTTCATTAACTCAGAAGGGCCGTGGGAAATGGTTTGTCAGCATTTCTCAACCTTGACCGCTTGAAGATGGGTAGACTTCAACTCCCAGTATTCCCCAGCCAGCTTTGCATTTGAGAATGTCAGCTGGGGAATGCTGGGAGTTGGAAGTCTACCCATCTTCAAACGGTCAAGGTTGAGAGATCCTGGTTTAGATTTTAAACTTTGGAACTGACAGATAAATACAAGAGTTTTCTGCGTTACATAAGACAATTTTCTCTCTTACTACCTTTAGATCTTTGGAAGTACAATAGTTTCAGTACCTAATATGGTAAGTCCATATCAATTTCAAAGCTAGGAATCGAAAAGCAACGAGTCCATTAATTCAGAAGGGCCATGGGAAATGGTTTAAGTTTTACATTTTGGAACTGACTTATAAATACAGAGCTTACATAAGATAATATTCTCTCTTACAACCTTTAGACCTTTCTGCATCTCTGCCACTTTGCTCATGGCAAACTCCATTTCTTGGGCATCTCAAAGAGATTCTCTCCAGCCTTGATCCTCAGGGGACATGAGATGGAGGATAGGATGAGGGGGGGGAACAGGAGTAGCCTCTGGAATGGACCTTCATGAGATGCCTTCAGATACGGGCCTGTCCAACCACTCAGCTTTTTCAGCAAGATGGACATCCAAGGGGGAGGGCTCCATTCAACTTCTGTCGGAAGCCCCAGCCCTCTGAGTGTTTGGCTGGGTGTTAGGGTGGGGAGGAGGGACAGAGAGGCAACCTCCCACCACCTAGAAATTTTATTTTTTAAAAAACCCTAACATCATTAAGAGACTGCACGTGCCTGAAACTTGCACAGCGATGGAACAATTAAGTCATCAGACGGCCCCAAAAGAACTCCTAGTACAATCTCTGCTGCCCTCGTCTATAAATCCCGCCTAACACAATTTGCAAGAGGGGACTTTGCCAAACATTCCCCAGTGTTGATGTGGGCTTCAAAAATAGTTGGTTGCTTTGCAGACGTTCTCCTCGGTGCAGTGACAACTGCCAGTCCTTCAGTCTATTGACCACCATCTTCTCAGCCAGTGCTGTCCCTCACTTCCCTAGGACAACATTTTATTCTGGTTTGACTGCGGCAACCTTTTGGGCCTGATTTGCGGGCAGCCAAGATACCTTTCTCGCACCAATAACAAAATGACACCTTTTGATAAGGGTCCTCAAGCTGAGCTTCACACCAGTTTGAACCCTTGTGTGGATTTATTTTGGCTTTGTGTGGTGTTTGTCTGTACATCGTGGCTTATGTCTTTCCACCATGGCTGTGTGAATCTACCCAGCTGTGGTTAACCATAAACCATGCTAACTCAACCACAGCGTGGAAAGCTCCAAGTTATAAGCCAGTTTCCAATCCATAACAGGTCTTGTGGCTCATACTAATCCAAGCCAACAAACCACAGTGTATCTTAGACGATATGTGAAGTCAGTATTTAGAGTAGATTTTCCTAGACTCTGGGATTCAACAACTCCAGTAAAGAATAATAGAATAACAAAATAACAGAGTTGGAAGGGACCTTGGAGGTCTTCTAGTCAAGAAAGAGACCCTAGACCATTTCAGACAGGTGGCTGTCCAGTCTCTTCTTAAAAACCTCCAGTATTGGAGTACCAAAATTTCTGGAGACAAGCCGTTCCATTGATTAATTGTTCTCACGGTCAGGAACTCTCTCCTTAGTTCTACTGGTAGATTGCTTCTCTCCTTGATCAGTTTCCATCTGTTGCTTCTTGTCTTGCTTTCTTGAATGAGTGTGCAGCCGAGAACAGGCTATGGCTAGGCTGTTTGAGAATAGAATAGAATGCGGAATGGAATGGAATGGAATGGAATGGAATGGAATGGAATGGAATGGAATGGAATGGAATGGAATGGAATTGAATTGAATTGAATTCTTTATTGGCCAAGTGTGATTGGACACACAAGGAATTTGTCTTGGTGCATATGCTCTCGGTGTACGTAAAAGAAAATATACATTCGTCAAGAATCATAAGGGACAACACTTAATGATAGTCATAGGGTACAAATAAGCAATCAAATCATATTAGGAAACAGTCAATATAAATCGTAAGGATACCAGCAACAAGGTTACAGTCATACAGTCATAAGTGGAAGGAGATGGGTGATGGGAACGATGAGAAGATTCATAGTAATGCAGACTTAATAACTAGTTTGATTAAACTAGTCAGCTTGAGGAAAGCTACTGGTGCTTGGGAATTTATCCTTATTAACACCAATACAATTCCTGCCATTTCAAGAAAAGCTGCATTCCCTTTTATGCAGTCTCGATGTGATTGATTTGTTTCTTTTTTTATATTATGTTAGGGAACGCAGGACACCAATTCCATGCAAAATTTAGCAGAACAGCCTTTTCTTTTTCCTTTCTTCTTGGTGGCTAGCAGAGAAACTGAATTTCCTGACATAAATGTAAGGCTGCTGGCCATTCTGGGTTGTTCAGGCTGTTCAAGAATTGAGCTGGTTGGTGATTCCCTCTCTCCGAGCTCCAACCTTCCTGTTATTGCTCCTTGCACAGGAGGTGTCGGTGTACAAAAAATAGCATTGGTGTGCAAAAAGAGATAATATTCCCAGATTATTTTCAGTTTTAGGCTTGGTTTCTCTCCTTCGTCTTGTGACATGTTGGAATTTAAAAGTATTTTATTAGCTAGAATACAGCTTAAATACTATAGGCTTTTTTATTGATTGTTTTAAATTTCCTTTAAGTGAGTGGGCACAAGCAGGCTGAATTCATATCTTCCACTAAACTGTGGTTGGTTTAACTGAGGTTTATTGAATAAACTGTAATCATTAGAGATCCATGCAAATATTATGTCCCAGACCAGACAAAGTAAGCCAGTAGCTTTTTCAATAAAATAAACAAATGAAACGTCGCTGCTAATTATCTCACCTAGAAGCCCATCCTGATTCAGATCTTCTAGTGGTGCAATGGAAAAGCTGGGCTTAGCCTCCCCCTTTCTGAGTAAGGTTAGGGGGCTCATTTTCCCACCTGAAGCTTCCATACGAAGGGCATTTGCCGTTTCGTGGTGATGCTGCATTGGCATTTATAGTAAGACACATTCTTCACCCACCTGGGAGCGCAGCAACTCCCAGCTCTCCCTTGGCTGTCATCTTGCGTTAAGAGGCCTTCCATCCCGGTCGGTCGTATCCCTCCTGTATCATATTTGTATTTGTCGGCACTAATGTGATTGGAAAGTGGCTAATCCGGGAGGACTGCCTTTATTGTATCAGTGAAAAATATTAATCCGATTGGATGGGGAAAGGGCTAATAACAGTCCAAATTGCTAATGCAATAGGACGCATCTCCTAGAGAGAGACCTTGCCGGTTCGCCGCTTCTGTGTTTTGCCAAGAATAACTTCAGCCAAGTGTCTCTGGAGATTCTCAATCATCCAAGTCATGGTTGTCCCAAAAGGGCCTTTTTCGAAAAGGCAACTGGACTTTCTTGATTTTTTTTCCTTGAAAACCGGTGGTGGGATTCAAATAATTCAAAAAACAAAATAAGCTTTCTTCCCACATCCGGTTCTCCGAACTGCTTAGAAAGTTAACAGCCGGTTCTCCCGAATAGGTGCGAACCGGCTGAATCCCACCATTGCTGAAAACTTTTCGCTTCTCATCCAAGAAACTTCTTCCGTTTTGGATGAGAAGCGAAACGTTTTCAAAAAACCAAGAAAGTCCACTTACCTTTTTGAAAAGCACTTTTGGGATAACTTTAGCCAACTCAGAGGCCAGAGGAGGAGGACATGGACTAAGTTGGGGGTCTCCAACTTTGGCAAATTGAAGACTTGTGGACGTCAACTCCCGAAATTCTGGGAGTTGACATTCATAAGTCTTCAAGTTGCCAAGGTTGGAAACCGCTGGACTAAGTGACCCAATAAAGTTATCTACCGGTGTCCAACCTATTGCATGCCCCTCCCATGGTTTTAAGAGGGGCATAATCCGAAGCCTCTGAATAGCGGCTCAGATTTTATTGTGACATAAAGGAGACAATGCTGAAATCCGTGGCTGCGGAATAATCTGATTAAATCCTATTGAATTAAGTCAATCTGAACGTGTATATAGCCTCAACACCAAGGTTTTTGCCCCATTTCCCTGCAATTTTTGGAAAGTGGCCCAGGTCCGTCACTCAAAGTCAAATTGTGCCCAAGGGCTGGGACAGCCCATTGGTAGAGTCTGATCAGAAGGAGATTAAGGGGAAATTGAATTTGATACAATCTGCTTAGCGTCTCATCTGCCGGCCCAAAGCTTTGTAAGCTTTCCCGGAATTGGGAAAAATATCTTTTCTCTCTCTCTCTCTCTCTCTCTCTCTCTCTCTCTCTCTCTCTCTCTCTCTCTCTCTCTCTCTCTCATAAGGCAGGAAAGCTGCATTTCAAGATGTCACCCAAGTTGGGGCTTTATGGCGCTGGATAGAAATACCCCAGGGAGTTTGTGGTTCTGGCGGTGAGCACGGTGAGGTCGTCCCTTCCGGCATTTCTCTTTCCTCTACTACGTGAATTTTTTTACTTGGAACTAGGGAAAAAGGTCCTGCTTTTAACCCCCCGCCCCCTGGCAAAGTTCTGGCAGACGTTTCATGACCCCAATGAAGGAATACGGTACCTATTTTGAGTCGTGAAAGATCTGCAAGAAAACAAGCAAGGTCAGAGAGCACCGAGGGCCCCTCATGTCCCGCAATCTTTTGGCCCTGGCTTGCAGGTCTGATCCTCTCTGGGCTCAGGGTTGTCGAACCCCTTCCCGGCACCGAGGACTCCGCCAGCGGCTCTCTTGTGTCCAGGGAAATAATAAATCAGACAGAGGCAGAAAACGTTCCGTCTCCACCTCCAAATTGGTGGCCACCATTAGCCGGTGAGTTTAGATGTCATTTAAATCGCCTTTGCTCTCCCGGCTGCTAAAATGTGGCCCGACCAGCCAGATCCTCCCTTGTGGGGAGGAGGGAGAAGAAACTGTGCGTCTTGGAGCAGGTCTATAATGCAATCAATTCCGTATCTCGCAAGTGAAAGAGCAACATTTATTTAATGTCTTTTATGGAGCAGCTGAGTTTTATCACAAATCACATTCCATTTCCATTTCGCTGGGGACCCCTTGAAGGCTAAAATGCACTTACTTTCCTCCAAGGAAATTTACCAATTCCTCAATAGAGGCCCATTTGCCTCTCTATGTGAAATTGACACATTTATTGAATATTAAGCATTTGTTCCTTGCAGCCCTTCTCTTCCCCCCCCCCCCCCACCTTTTTTTTTTCAATTTTATTGTGTTGCCCTTAAAAGTCATTAGGGGAAAGATACATCAAAGTGTAATAAAGAATTATTTACTGTACCACAAAGGGAATTGGATCACTCCAGATTTCCTCCTCCCGGGGCTGCCGGTCTCTTTCCTCCCCATCCTTTAGCAAAAGCAATCCAATTGTCTCTTTTTACATTTATTTAAGCCCCTTCCCCCTCGCAGGAGGGGATTGGACAACATTCGGTCTTATTTTGATATCTTTCTCCTTGGATTTAAAAGGTATTTACTTATTCACTGTGGGTGAACAATGGACTGTCCTAATCAATGCAAGCGTGGGGTGTTTGCTCTTCCTTCCCCAAACAATTGAACGGGGGTGGGAAACAAACATGCCCGAAGACTCACCCTTAGGCTGAAATGCAGCATAACAAAAGAGTTGGAAGGGATCTTGGAGATCATCTAGTCCAGGGGTCAGCAACCTCTGGAGCCTTACGTGGCTCTTTCATCCCTCTGTTGCAGCTCCCTATCGCCGGTCAGCGCCACAATTTTGAGAGGACCTTCCAGTTGGCGGGTGGGGGGAAACTCTATGGTAAGGGGCAGGTTTTCTGGTCGGCTCCACAATTGATAGGGCTTTCAGTTAGGACAGGTAGAGGAAAAAGGATGCCACGCTATGAGGAGACTCTGTGGTGGGGAAACCGGACTTCCGGTCAGCTCCAGAATTAAACGGGGCACTTCCAGTTACGATCTTTGTGGCTTCCGGTGTTTTCTTTTCTGTGGGAAACGGGTCCAAATGGCTCTTCGAGTGTTTAAAGTTGCCAACCCCTGTTCTAGTCCAACTCCCTGCTCAAGCAGGAGACCTGTCCTGTTTCAGACATACGGTTCTCCAATCTCTTCTTCTGTCCACAGCACCTTAACCTATCCATTGTGACTGTAAAGTATGGATTAGTTTAGTATGTTACGATTAAACAAACGATTGGGGCCCAGCCTCTAAATCAGGTTTTGAGGCCAGCAGTCGCCAACTTGGCACCTTCAAAACCCATGGAGATGCAACCCCCGTCACGCACAGCCATGGTTTGTGGGGAAGAGAAGCTGGTCTTTTAGTTTCTGCTCCACAAGGCTTCTTCGCCAGAAGTGACCAGGACCAAGGCTGGCCTCTCTTATAGCACGCAAGGAGGTGCTTGAACCAACGGGCAGCAGGTCTTCTTGTGAGCCAGGGGAAGTCAACAGAGGCCACGATGGGATACATAATGCCACATTCGTAATGTGAAGGTATCTACCTTGTGCATGGTGGAACCCATCCTCTTGAGAACACCCTGCGTATAGACGGAATACATCTCCATGCACACAGCTTCAGAACCATCCCATCCACTGAAAGTGCCTCAGGGATCCAATTGAGATCCCCCAGACTCCTAAAGTGCAGTTTACGCATTTGTAACATTCCAGGTCAGGAGGACCACCAATGGTTCTCACCAGCGTTGGCATCTCCCCAGCTGCAGCCTTCCAGATGGTTTTCTAAGCTGGGGGAAAGAGGCCGGTTAGGGAGTGGAGATTGGAGCTTCTTTTGGGTAGGTGACTCTGGTGGGGCCGGGAAGGCTTGGCCTGGCCAGAGAAGGGATTGTGTTGGCTTTGGCATTGACCCTCAGCGTCTCTCGTTCAAGGCTGACTCCTTTGTTCACCGCCTTTTCTTCTTTTCTTATTTGCTTTCCGTGCGGCTTCTCTTGGTTGGTGAAAACAACAAGCATGCAAAGAGAGAGAGAGAGAGGGAGGGAGGGAGAGAGAGAGAGAGAGAGAGACTATTCAGGGCAGATTCAAAATAAAACAAGTATTTCTTTTTCTTTTTTTTAATGTGAGGGGGGGCTGGAGAGGGAGAGGCAAGAAAGGAAGAAAGAAAGAAAGAAAGACTTTCGTTTAATGGAATCCAACTCAGATTTTGATCTGATGCTTGGCAGATGGCGGGGTTGAAAGCAAAGAGTCCCTGGACACAGAGCAGCCTCATCATAAAGAGATGAATGTCTCCCCCCCGCCCCCCATTGTCCCCCTCCCCCAAGGGAAGCAACCATGTCTCAAAATGCACTGGGAATTGGAAGGACTGAGGGCTGCAGGGGGGAGGGGTGGATTTAAAGAAGGGAGAGAGATGGGGAGGGACAAGGGGGATCGGCCAGTTCCCTCTCTTTTTAAGGGGAACCCGTTGCACCCCTTTTTACATCTCCCAGATCGACCTACCCCTCCCCCCATTAAGAGGCAAGTGAACTTGATCTATCATTGTGAGGTTTTTACGGTTCCTTTTTGCCCCAGGAACTCAGTGACCCCAAAATAGGGTGGGAGAGAAGCCAGTTGGTTGGTTCTTACCCTCGGCAGCCCAGCAGAACCTCCAGGGGCAGGGGCAGCCTATCCTTGATCCTCACCTCCTGAGATACAACAGTTATCCACTTTCCCCGTCTCTCTCTCTCTCTCTCTCTCTCTCTCTCTCTCTCTCCCTCTCTCTCTCTCTCGTTTCTGGGTTGCGGAAGCTCCTCAGGCCATTTTGGGGAGGGGGCTGTGGGATTGAAGTGTCCTCCTTCGTGCAAGTTTGGTCATCCTTGCTGTGGGCTGGGTAGCCTCCTGGATGATCCAGTCCCCCACCCCACCCCCCACCCACCCCCATTTATGGGTGAGGAGAAATACTTGGCCATAGTTAGAGGGGATAAACAGCTTTTAATGGAGTTACAGGGCTATTTAATGGGCATCATAAAACCGCCTCCATCCCTGGGCAGCTTTTATTATTGACTGGACAAGCAGCCTTTTCTCCATTTTTCCTTTTGCAGTGGGGTGAGCAGATGTGGGCAGAGAGAGCTGGCTTGGGCAAGGGGCAGCCGTTTCCTTCCCCAATTAATAGGTGGGTACTATCGCCCCCTATGGCAGTGCAAATGCACAAACACCCACACATGCCCACAGGCGTGCAAATGCCCCCCACTTGTATGGAGAGCCGTGCACACTCCTAGCAATCAGAAGCAGTCTTGGGTGGGGGGGCTCCGAAGCCGGGTTGCAGCTCCCCAAGAAGTGCGGCACGCGTCTCCGTTGCAGCAAAACAGATGTTCACCTTGTTTCTTGATCGGCTGTTAGATGAGAAATTTATTGTTCTTGCGCCAGGCTGCTGCGCCACCGAGTCTGTGGAGGCAGAGGGTGGGAGCTGGCCCCGTGCCAGCCCAGCTCTGTTTTGATGAAAGCCACCGAAAGCCGGGCTGGGTTTGAAGGCGCCAGCAGTAATGCATCGGCGAGACGCTCCTGATTGGCCGATTGATTGGACGCTGATTTGATTTATTGATCGATAACCCTCAAAAAATTTGGCGTCTCAGAAAGCTAGGGCTAATCTTTAACTGCTGAGAATCTCTCCAGGGACCGTTTTCCTTCTCTCCATCCATTTTCTGCCTCTCCCCCCGCCCCCCCCCAACCACACACATCCCCTTTCTCACCGCGTGGAGATATACCTACCTATCTGCCGATTTGTGTGCATCCATTGGGATGCTCTGTGTCCATTCTCTCTCTCACGTGTGCAAACCCGCCTGGAGAATTCTGCCTTCTGCCTGGATGCATTTTGGTACCTTGTGTATATTTTCTATGTACCTGTATGCCAAAGGTTGATGGGCAGGTTTGAGCCTTAGGCTGACGGAGGATGTTTGAGAAGGGATCGAGGAATTTGCAGAAGGTCCCTGAGCTTCTCTGAACCCCACAGTATGTGTGTGTGTGTGTGTGTGTGTGTGTGTGTGTGTGTGTGTTTGTGTGTGCAGCTGCGGCCTTCCTGCCTCCCCGCTCGCTCCCTTTCCACCAGCTCCGGCAGACAATCGCCAGGCAGGAAGGCAGGCAAGCAGGCAGGCAGGCAGGCAGGCACAGAGTTGGGGCAGATCTATAAATTGATGGAATTCAAAGCCTCCAGCATCGATTACCATTCTAGCAAAAAGGGAGAGACGGAGGGAGCGGGATCCAACCCAACAACAACAACAACCGTGTGGAATGGCTGATTATTTTTAGACAAAGATTTTGCCCCTCTCAGCAGCAAATTTTTCTTTTTTCTTTTTTTTTTGCTGGGCCCGTCACTTGCTTTAGATGTCTGCTGTTGATTGCAATTAGATGCAATGCAGACCCCCATCCCCAGTCTTTCCCATTCTCCCCCCCACAAAGATAAAACAATCTCAGGTTCTGTGCCTGTGTGATCCCCCCTCCCCAATTCTTCTCCTTTGTTTCTTGGGTTCCCCTAAATCACCTACAATCCTGGATAAAAGTTGCCTTCTCAACATAAGTCCCCTCACTCCCTGGTTGTGTAATTGCGTTACGGATGATTGAGTTAGATTTGATGTGGTTTAAGATAAATTTTGGCTAATCAGGCCTCCTTCCTCCCCAGTCTCCAGAACAAGTGTTGTCAACTTCGGGAACTTTTCAGGTGGGTGGACTTCAACTCCCAGAATTCCCCAGCTGACATTCTCAAAGGCTTTCTCCAATGCCAGCTCCCAGAATTCCCCAACTTTGGGGCAACAGCGAGACTCCCAAAAAGGTCTTGGAAAGCTATTTTGAAGTCTTAGGATGAGATCTGTTGTTTCTCTAAGGCAGTGCTTCTCAACTGGGCCACTTGAAGGCGTATGGACTTCAACTCTCCAAATTCCCAGGATCTGGCTTCCCTAAAGAACAGACTCTATGGTTTCTGGAGCTCAGTGGGTTGGCCTAACCAAGGCTTTAAATCAGTGTTCTCAGCCTGGGCAACTTGAAGATGGGTGGACTTCAACTCCCAGAATTCTGGGCGTTGAAGTCCACCCATCTTCAAGTTGCCTAGTTTGGGAAATAGTGCTCTTTAAAAAATCAGCTTTCTTCACCTTTGTGGTGGGCGACAATCTTTCCCCAGATGGCGTTAGCCCCATTGCAGTTCTAAGAGGCCCTTTGTCTGTTGCTTCAGAGGCCTCTCCAACCTTGGTGGTGACTTCATTCCCTTCTTCTTTTAAAATCCAAGAAACCTGTCCAGGTGATGAAGCATAGTGCCATTGACCCAAAGCCTTTTACGCTGATTAAAGATGTTTAATCAGCCCTCCTCCTCCTCCTCCTCCTCCTCCTCCTCTTCTTCGGCAAGCTGTTGGCACCCACAGGCAGCCAGGAAAGCCAGGGATGGGCTGGGCAATGACTCCAGCCTGTGCCATTGCAAACTCCGGTTGGAAAACTCTCCAGCGGCTGCTGTTTTTCTTTCTGGGGGAAATCTAATATATCGATTAGCTTTCTTCAGAACAGCATCAATAAAAGTGTATAATGGCCAGGGCCCGTGGCGTCTTCCTCCTGCCGTTTAAAAGCCCCCACCCTGCCTCTCCCCACCAGAGGCAGGAAACCGATGTCAGCGCTTACCTTGAGACCCGCCAGCGGGCACGGCTCCTCCTGGTCTGACCAGCCTTGGCATTCCCAGAATCCAGCGGGCACCGTCAGCAATTTCCCTCCCCACGTTTTGCCCGGTGGAAAGAGATGGCTCCTTCTCCAAAGCCTCCGTCCAGTCTCTTCCTGGCATCCTCTGGCATTTTTCCTCCTACCTGCCAAATCCCACGGACCGGGGATCTGCCTCGATTTCCTATGCCAAAGCAGGAAGGGGTTAACAACGTCAGCAGGCTCCAGGGAAACTCAGATTTTCGGTCTATCAATAACCGGAGAGCTCTCGTTCCTTTACTCTAATTATGAGCTTTCCTGCCTAAATTGGCAGTTAAATTGTAGCTGACAAAGTTATAGCCAGAGCCTGAGACACATTCAAATAGCGGGGTAGGGGTGGGGTTTGCTTGGGGTGGGGGGGAGAATGGCGGCATATGTTATTTTCAGGAGAGGATCCTGCCACTCAGATGAAGCTTTGGGAAAGCTGCAAGTCTCTGATTGGGCTTTTTATGGAGAAGATAGAAGTGGAAAGTTTTGCGAGGGATTTCCTATTATGTCCAATTTCCCAGTATCGGAAGTACTGCAGAGCTAGAGCAGAATTTTATTTATTTATTTATTTGTTTGTTTTAATTTCTATACCGCCCTTCTCCAATATAGGACTCAGGGCGGTGCACAGCCAAAGTAAAAACCAGACATAGAAAAATTAAAAACTGATTAAAATAATTAGATAATTTGGCCATAATTAAAAACAATTCCAATTTAAAATAGTTTAAAAATTTGACTCAAGCCAGCCCAGCTAGTTGGAATAAATGGGTTTTCAGGGCCCGACGAAAAATCCGGAGGTCTGTTATTGTACGTAACTCTGGGGGGAGGTTGTTCCAAAGGGTGGGCGCCGCCACAGAGAAGGCTCTCCCCCTGGGGGTCGCCAGCCGACATTGTCTGGCGGACGGCACCCTGAGGAGGCCCACTCTGTGCGAGCGTACTGGCCGGTGGGAGGCTATTGGTGGCAGAAGGCGGTCTCGTAAATACCCCGGCCCTAAGCCATGGAGCGCTTTAAAGGTGGTCACCAACACCTTGAAGCGCACCCGGAAGACCACCGGGAGCCAGTGCAGCTCGCGCAGGAGAGGTGTCACATGGGAGCGCCTCGTCGCCCCCATAATCCCCCGTGCGGCCGCATTCTGGACCAGCTGGAGCCTCCGGGTGCACCCCAGGGGGAGCCCCATGTAGAGAGCGTTACAGTAGTCCAGGCGGGAAGTGACGAGTGCTTGAGTGACTGTGCGTAGGGAGTCCCGATCTAGAAAGGGGCGTAACTGGCGTATCAGGCGAACCTGATAAAAAGCCCCCCTGGCCACGGCCGTCAAATGATCTTCCAAAGACAGCCGTGCGTCCAGGAGGACGCCCAAGTTACAAGCCCTCTCCGTGGGGGCAAGTGATTCACCCCCAATAGCCAGCGATGGCATCAGCTGGCTATATCGGGACGCCGGAAACCACAGCCACTCGGTCTTGGAGGGGTTGAGTCGGAGCCTGTTTCTCCCCATCCAGGCCCGCACGGCCTCCAGACACTGGGACATCACTTCAAGGGCATCATTGGGGTGGTCTGGGGTGGAGATGTACAGCTGGGTGTCATCAGCATACTGATGGAACTCCACCCCAAAGCCACGGATGATCTCACCCAGCGGCTTTACATAAATGTTGAACAGAAGGGGCGAAAGGACCGACCCTTGTGGCACCCCACAAGCAAGGTGCCTCGGGGTCGACCGTTGCCCCCCTGTCAACACAGATTGCGACCGGTCAGAGAGGTAGGAGGAGAACCACCGCAGCACGGTGCCTCCCACCCCCAACCCCGCCAACCGGTGCAACATGATACCATGGTCGATGGTATCAAAAGCCGCTGAGAGGTCTAACAGGACCAGGATAGAGGAACAACCCCTATCCCGGGCCCTCCAGAGATCATCCACCAATGTGACCAATTATGGTTATAATTCTGAATTCAAGCCTGTTTTAGGGCAGAGCAAGAAACAATGGATGGAAACTAATCAAGGAGAGAAGCAAGCTGGAAATTAAGGAGAAACTTCCTAATAGTGAGGACAATTAACCAGTGGAACAGCTTGCCACCAGAAGTTGTGGGTGCTTCATTGGACAGCCACTTGTCTCAAATTGGATAGGGTCTCCTGCTTAAGCTGTAGGTTGGACTAGAAGGCCTCCAAAGTCCCTTCCAGATTCTATTCCATTCCATTCCATTCAAGGTTTTCTCCTAACACAAAGGAGAGACTTAGTCTGGAATTTTTTCAGCTTGCTTACTTTGCTAATCTTCCTTTGGGGCTCAACCATGAGGACTAGAAACCCAGCTTTTATTGCAAATCCCTGAAATGTACAAAGCTCTTTCTCTCACCCCGTTAGGTTTTGCTGCCTTCCATTTGTGTCCCTTCCCCAGGAACGGTTCTTCGCCCTCCCTCCTTAGATGGGGGAAAAAAAATATCCACCATCCTTATTGCTGACAGATTTATTTTTTTCCCAACTTGAGCTTGATGAAATGTTTTCAGGGGGAGAAGACAATTTTGCTGTAATTAGAAATGCTTTTTTTAACACACACACACACACACACACACACACACACATCCCTATAGGGTAGTAACGGGCCAGCGCACAATTGGATATTAGTGGTTGATCACTTATCTCGTAGGATTGTTGCTGCCGGGATCTGCAATAATAGTCTGCTTGATTAGCCGATTTGCATATCTTTTGAGGACTCGAATTTGGTGTTTTCTTCTCCTCTCTGTGCATCTGTGATTGGAGCCCCCCTCTCCAAGGGACTATTTGGGGCAGAGAGGAGACACCCATTTGGGGAGAGGGTCTGAGCAAGGAGCGAGGAAGTTGGGCCAAAGGAATAGGAAATTCTCCTGGAGGAGTGGTTGGAAATGGCCCCTTTTGCTGGAAGTGATGGGAGTTGTAGTCCGGCCCCTTTGCAAAAAGATGGATTAGGTAAAGATGGGGTGAGCCCTATGGGTCTCCTTCCCCACCAAAATCACCTTCTTCCAAACGGCCCCTTCCCTGAAATTGCTCTGCTGCTGTCCCTTCTGCCTTACTTGAACCCGAGCCAGATTTTGTCAGTTCTGATCCAGGGTCTGGATGAGATCGCAGCCTTTGGCCTCTTGACCTTCTCCTCCGCAGGACAGCTTTCCTGTCTCCAACTGGCATCCCCCAGCAGTGGAAGGGCATGGAACCAGCTGGGCATTTGTCCACTCAGCCTCCACCCCTGGACATGGCCGGCTGGGGAATTCTGGAAGTGGAGGTCCACAGGTTTTAAAAATAGTCAAGGTCGGACTTCCCTGCTCTAGATGGAATGTTGCAGTGACCCTTTTGCTTTGCAAGCCACACACAAGCTCGGCCCAGCTGGAATTTTTGGACTTTGGTTGGCCAACTTTTGATCTGGGGAGGAGACCATCAGCAAAGACCTGTCACCTGCCTCCAGGTCAAGGGTCTCCAACCTTGGCAACTTTAAGGCTGGCGGACTTCAACTCCCAGAATTCCCCAGCCAGCTTTGTTTATTTGTGATTTAATTCAAGCTTTGCTAGCAGGAGAATTCTGGGAGTTGAAGTCCTCCAGGCTTAAAGTTTCCAAGGTTGGATGGAGACCCCTGTTCCAGGTAACCAACCAATCTAGGTGGCTACAGCCCGGTAGTTCCTCCTCCCTCCACCTTCATACCTGTGAGAAGAAAGAGCTCCTTGACTTAAGGCTACTTGTTGGGTTTGCTTCGGGGTTGAGACTTTCAGCCGGTCTGCAACCAAGCTTGAAGTTTTGGGTTGGGCTGGAGGATGAATGAACATGGCCATTGCCATTAGATGCAGGAATCGTATTTTATCTTCCCACTTTTATCTGGCAGCAGTTCTGTTCATTTTTCCTGGGCTGAACCTTGAATGTATTCAGCCCCCTAGTCTCCTCTCTCTCTCTCTTTTTTTTTTTGGCCCCTCCTGGAGGAGTCCGTCCCCTGCGCAACAAAGCCTTTTCGAGATGGTTTCACTCCCCTCACCCCATCCCCTTTTCAGCTGTCATCTCCCCTAATCTAAAATGGAATCTCTGGCTTCGGATACTTGATCGAAATTATTGTACTGGCATCTCAAGACGGAAGGACAGAGGTTTTCAGAGGCGTGCAAGATGTTTGTTCTTGGGGAAGAGAGAGAGGGGTCCGGAGGGTGGGAGGCACAGGCGGGGGGGGGGGCGATGGGGGGGAACAAGCTGTGCTATCCAAGGCTTTTCGTATCAGGAGAGGGAATCTGCTGGCGACTCCGGAGTGCTAATGACTTAAGTGCTTTCGTCCATGTTAACTGTTCAACCCGGTTAGTTGTTCTTTTGACTTTCTGATTAAAACCCACTGGCCAGTCAGCTTAGTTAGTAGTTGGGTCATTGGAGGCCCTGTTTGTCCACTCCATCACCTGTTGTCTGTCCCAGGGGGATCATTTGTTTGGAGATTGGGGGGAGGCAGAGTTTTGACAGGCTGCTATAGGTTGTTTCACAAAATGGTTGTCCTTTTCCTCCATCTGTTTTTCTTCTGCACCACTTCTTCTCTTCTTACTTTCTTCCATCTCCTTCTCTTCCTCTTTCCTTCCTTTCCCTTCTCCTTCCCTACTTCCATCTCCTTCCTCCCTCCCTTCCTCCTTCCTTCCCTCCCTCCCTTCTCTCTGCCACTGCTACCTGCCTCATCTTTTTTTTTATATCTGCCTGGTCGTTGTCCACCCGTGTGACTCTATGCTCTCTATGTATTGCCTTTTGGGAAGGAGGCCACCTCAGGCCAGGGACTCATGCAGAGATGCTGTGTAGCATTCTGAGATGGGAAGGCACTGCTGCCACCTCACTTGCATCAATGCCTCCTGGTACAGTGCAATCCTGGGGGTTTGTTTTCGAGACCAGAACATGTACCTGATTGACACCCTGGTAGCCTGCCCTTTGCCTCCCATCTCCTACCCTGAAACAGATGAAAAGTGCATTTCTGAACCTGAGTCTGGGTCTTTGCAGAATGTGCTCCGATGTTCATAAAACACAGCCAGTTGCCAGGTCTGGCTGCCTGCTTTCTCTCCTCTCTCTCTCCCTCCTTCCCTCCCTCTCTTTCTCTCCCTCCCTCCCTCCCTCTCCCCCCCCCTCTCTCTCTTCCCCTCCTCCCCCACGAGTCATGTTTTTTAATCTGCTCCCCTTCCCTTTATACCCAACGGTGGCAATATTGATAAGATCCAATAAAAGGCAGAAAGCTTGGCATCCCTCTGGTTCACCGGAGACCGAAAGGAGCTTCATTGGGCGACTTGGGCACGCCATCGACACCCCCTGGTAACGCGCCCCATACATCTTTAGCATCTGGAATTTACATATTCTGTAGGAAAATGATTGATGGCTCCTGGAAATCAGCCTGTCTACCGAGATGCTGCCATGCCGCTATCTGTCTTGTGCTCCTGTCTTCCTTGCATCAGAACGATGGCAACCCTTTCCCGCATCTCTGTCCTGAGGGAGAGGCCGGGCTCTGTCGTTTTTTGAAAACAACCATCTGGCTTTTCCTCCATGGACCCAGAAAGATCAGGGCAGGAAGGGACTGGGAAGGAGAGCCACGAATTTAGTTCACGGTTGATGACCTAATTGCTTTCGAACGGGGTTTCTCCACCATGAGCATTTTAAGATGGGGGGACTTCAACTCCCAGAATTCCCGAGCCGGCAGAAACTTCCTCCCAAAGCCCCACTCCAAATCCCATGCAATTCAAAAGCCATCCAGATCTTTTAAATGATTATTTACAAACACTTAAAAAAAAAAGCCACACACCTAAATTAGTTACAATCTGGATGTCTTCCTTCCATGGTTGATGCATTTAGCGGATGGTAGCGTGGACCGCAATATGGTGCTCTCATTATTTTGACGCGATTGCTATGTTTTCCTTGCGGTTGCTAAGGAGGGAAAAAAAAAAAGCCCAAAGAAATCTGCTTCTTAAAAATATTGATCCCTCAAGTGCTTCATTAATTTGACCCCCCCCCCCATCTGTATTTATTTGTTTACATGCAAACTGATCTGATCTGGGTTTATTCTTCCTTTGTGAATGCGCTATTTGGTCTCTTTTTGAGCTACTGGGATTGGTAGACGGAGTGACAGGCGTCACTAGATATATGGTCCCTTTCATGAAGAATTGGCTTTGTCCTATTCCATACCTTGTCTACTCTTGACTTAAACTCCAGGTGTGGCAGCTGAGTGGATTTAAGGTCCAAAAGAAATTGTAGAGTTTTCAAAACTCATGGTAGCTACGGGACTAGATGGCTGTCTGCTACTTTGTGCCTTTTGATGCTCAAGGTAGCGTTGCAAAATAGCTGCGGAAAATATTTGCATTTCAAATACATTTTTGTGTTTCTTGTAACGTTTCCTTTTTTGTTTCTTTTGTTCCAGAAGGAACTGAATTCTGTGGCTTCTGAACTGGCTGCCCGTCAGGAGGAAAGCGAACATTCACACAAGCATTTAATTGAACTCAGCCAGGAATTTAAAAGAAATGTACCAGAGGTAGGATGTCTTGCATCCTCAAAACTTAAATGTTTAAGTCAATCCTCTTCCTCCTTTTTTCTTTTTTTTCCTTCTCCTTCTTTTCCTCCTCCTCCTCCCCGCTAATTAATGCTTAAATATGGCCACAAATACTATACACTTAACGTTTAAGATGGGAATCTGAGTTAAGATCCAAATTTTGAACGTCATTCCCTTGAACCTCCTTGCCTTAAGAGGTCTAAACAGGAGAATTCTCATCCCTTCTTCTCCCCCCCCCCCCCCCTTTCCTTCAGGAGGTTCGAGATATGGTGGCTCCTGTCTTAAAAAGCTTCCAGGCAGAGGTAAGAAGAGACCAATAACAAGGTACTTTTGGTTTTGGTTTTTTTTGTTTTACCATGGGTAGAAAAATTTGTGAACCAAACCGGGGACTCCAAATTGAGAGAGGGTGCAAATGTAACGAAAAATGGAAGCTCTTGTTCAAAATGCAAAGCTTGCCTCTGTTATAGGCCTGAAAAAAAGTTGTGGTATTTGCAGATATTTGGAGCTATGGACCTCCCTTCCTTTCAACCCTGACCTTCCTCACCAAGTTGTTGAGAGAATGGAAAGAAGGGATAATGTGTCCCTGAGCATGTTGAAGGACATTTGTATTGCGATCTTACAACTTCCACTGTATTTTTCATTATTTCAAGCATCAAGTTTCTGAAGGACTGTAATATGGATTTCAAGCAGATTAAATATACAGGCTGTAGATATGTGGGGTTTTTTTTTTTCTGTATTTCATCTATTTAAGCCTTAAGGCCACTTTATATAATCAGCAGAATCTGCATTGTGAAATTACACCCAGAATGTCTTAAGATGAGGAGATTGGACTGAGTGTTTGAAGCTACCCCGCCAGTGAAAAACACTCTTTCTGTATGGAAATAATGCAAATCAGAGATGGCTCAGCTGAACAATGGATGCAGCAGTTTCATTTTTATGAACTACATTTGACGTTCATCTTAGTCTGTGGATCTTCTGGGAGAAGAAGAGAAAATGGATTTAGATAGCCAAGAAGAGCCAAGAATGGTTTTCTTGGACAAAGAGAAGTAGTCCATGGTTTTGTGATGAGCTCCTGACCTGTTCATCCTGATCAGTGACTGGGAACAATCTGAGCCTTTCCTGGAACTGTTGTTTTCTTGTAGAGGCTCAAGGTTGATTCAGTCTTCTGTCCTTCTGAGGTCAGTAAAATGGGGACCCAGATTGTTGGGGGCAAAATGCTGACTCTGTAAACTGCTTAGAGAGGGCTGGAAAGCACTGTAGAAGTTTAAATGCTATTGCTATTACCCAACTAGGTAACCTCTTCAGGGCTAGAAAGTGGCTCAATCTATGAGGTTAACCTCTGGAATTGGCTCCTTCAGTTAAGAGTTTTTTGGGCCCTTGGGACCAAGATCTTCCTTGGATTGTGTACCCTATCAATGAAGGGCATTTGATCTTCCTGGATCCTCCCTACATCTCCAAGTAAAATGTGCATGGAGCTTCTCCATCATCCAGGTCATGGTTGTCCCAGAGGTGCTTTTTCCAAAAGGCAAGTGGGCTTTTTTGTTTTTCCCTTTGAAAATATTTCACTTCTCAACCAAGAAGCTTCTTCAGTTCTAACTAACTGGTAGGGAATGGAAGGATTTATATTCTTTGCAGTCATCTGGTGGTTAGCACTCTGGGGGGGTCGGTTGTTAGCTCTCAGAGCTGTTGAGGCCACTTGGGGGCTTATCTATATCCCAGGGGATCCACACTTTGGGGTCTCCAGATAGAATGAAGCAAGGGTGAAATCTAGCAGGTTCTGACAGGTTCTGGAGAACCAGTAGCGGAAATTTTGAGCAGTTCAGAGAACCGGCAAATACCACCTCTGGCTGGCCCCAGAGTGGGGAGGGAATGGGGATTTTGCAGTATCCTTCCCCTGCCACACCTACCAAGCCACACCCTGCCCACCAAGCCACGCCCACAGAACCGGTAGTAAAAAAAATTGGATTTCACCACTGGAACGAATCAATGAATATGGTTGCTTAGAATGTAGAGATGGAATCCAAATGGTGACACAACCGAAGGTAGGAGAAAAAAGGGGTTCCCCCAGTCCTTTTGCAATCCAAGGACATCTGTGGGGGAAATAGGATCAATCTGTGACTGTCCCCTTCATTGCAGACCCCTGGCCTTGAGAATAGGGGCAGTACCCCCAACTCACCCTGATGGCTCTGTGGATTGCTAGCAGATCTGGGGTTTCTGCAAATTTCAGGCTGGTGGGCGAGATGAAGGAATAAACAGCAGAGCCTCTGCCCAGGAGGTGGGCAGGAGAGGCAGTCAGCCTTTCTCTCATAACCTGATTTCGATAAATAAGACCCCAAGTTTAATTTTTCCATCCCGGGGAAGACAAAAGGTGACGGAAGTGGAACAACGACATGGCCGAAGTTCTTTTTCTTGGTTTGCTTTTTTTTTCTTTCTTCCTTTCAGACAGCAAAAAGAGCAGAGCCAGGGCCCTGCTAATTACAAAAGTTGCTTTATGAAAGATAATTCAAAGCAATAATTTAGCAAACATAATCAAGTAGCACAGATGGGGATTCTGATGAATAGTTTGCAACATGCAATTAGCAGCTCTTGCAGTTACATATCATTAACCCTCAGAGCACAAAAATTATTTTCTCATTATTAGATGAAAAGGTAAAATTAAGCTGACTAGACAGTTAAGGAACAAACTACAATTAATTACCTTCATTTATTACAGTCATTATTTGAAACTTCCTTCTCTCTCTCTCTCTCTCTCTCTCTCTCTCTCTCTCTCTCTCTCTCTCTCTCTCTCTCTCTCTCTCTCTCTCTCTCTCTCTCTCTCTCTCTCTCTCTTCTCTCCCTCCCTCCCTCCCTCCCTCCTCCTTTTCTTGGAGAGATGAAAATATCTAAATTAAAAATTTTCTTACATGAAAATGTAGGTGAAACATTGACTTGATGGTGGAGCAAGAAGTCAAAAGAATCATGGCTGGGTCAGCTAATTTCTCCCACTTCTCAGGTGCTGAAAAAAAAAATAGTTTTAAGATAATAAGTTAAGGAAGGCAACTCTGACTCTCTCACGATGACATCCTGAGACTATTTCAAATATCCAGATTCTGGGCCACTTCATCCTCAGCTCGCTGACTTTCAAGAATCTGTTTTCTCTCCCAAATCAGGGCTCCAAAACTGCTTCCTTGCATATTTATTTATTCCCTGGATTTATCCCCTGCTCTTCTACTACGGAATGGCTAATGGTCAAAAGAATGCAAAACAAACAGCTTAATTAAAAACAACCATTAAAAGCATAATTTACATAATGCAGTAATTACCAACGTAAAACAACACCAGCCATATGCTAAAAAGCCATTATTAAAACAATGCAAAAGTGCTAACTTGAAAAGAAAAAAGAAAAAGGCCCCACAGGACCCCTGTAAAAAAAACAACAGGTAGACTGGCCACGGTTCCAGAGCAGAGGTGGGTTTCAGCAGGTTCTGACCAGTTCTGGAGAACCAGTAGTGAGATTTTGAGTAATTTGTGTGAGAAAGTCAACACAATTTAGACCAACGGCTGTAGTTTTGAAGACATCACTCTTACATTCCTCTGCATTTTACATCATTCTTTTAAAAATAAAAACCAGCCTTTATCTACCTGTCAGGCTTTATGGAAAGGTGAGTTCAGGAGCACCCCATTTGTCCCCATCATTTTCTTCCCTGGATAGAATCACGGGCTGTGGCCCTACCAAGTCCTGGGCATCACCCTTGTGTCCTCCTCGGGTGAGAAAATGCTTCGTCTTTGGGCAGTATTAGAATTTGAAACCCATCCTCCCCAGCAGCTCCCAAGAGTCACGTTTGATAGAAAGTCTGGAACGTTTGATAGAAAGACTGGGGGCGGGCTGGAAATGATTTTGAGGGGCCGAGAGCATTTGGAGGAGGGCTTGGAGCAGACAGCATGCATTCTATGGTTGAGGCCACCTTCAGAGACCTGAGAGAACTTGCTGGTACTCCTTGAGCCCGGCTGATATTCCCCGCAAGGGATGGAAGAGGCGGAAAGCAGGTGCCCTGTGGCACGAGAGAGATGGGCTTGGTTGAAAAAGTTCTAACGAGAGGAACATCCTTGGGAGAAAAAAAGCTTTGCCACAGCATTATTGTGTCTGTCAGGAAGTATTAGGACAAAAATGGATGGCCAGCAGCAGCTTCCTTTCCTTCAGTGGCATCATCATCTTGGCTGTGTAAATTATTAAAACTCTTTTTCCTCTCCTCTCTTCTTCTCCTTTAAGTCAGCCATTGCTCCATTTCTCATTAAGCTCTTTGATTTTAAAGCTTGAATGGGAATAATTACACTTAGAGGCATTTTTGAGCTGTTTTGAGTATAAACCCAGACAAAATATCAACAGAAAGATTGAAGGCAGGAGGAAGGAGAAGCAGAGACAGAAGACAACTTTAAAAAAAAAATCTCTCCATTGCAATAATATTTTTTGCTTCTCAGTGTTGTTTTAAAAGAGAGAGAGAGAGAGAGAGAGGGATGCCTTGATAAGGTATAATCATAGCGTAGAGGCCGGTCTGACAGTAGTAATTAATTAGGCCATTATGTATTCTATGGTGATAATTGCTTTGCTGGAAAATCACCAGCCATGGAAAAGACCCGGAGCAGAAATGTAATTCATCAATCTTGTGTCGTTGCGGAGTGCGCAGTTGTGTTTTCTCTCACCTTGAGTCCGGTGCGTGGAAGGCAGAAAGAGAGAAACACGCAGAGAAGGAAAAAGTTAATGATATGTCGAGGTTTAAAAGTCAGAGGAGGGAGGGAGGGGGTTCAGATTCCGGAGAGCAAGGACAGAATAGTTGGGGAGTGGGCTACTACATTCATTCCCCTTGCTGAGAAGATAAGCAAGGGGGATGAATGTAGTAGCCCACTCCCCAAATGGGCTTGACCAACCTCTCAGAGCTTCTCTGCCCAAGGGCTAGGAACAGATGGGCCTACCATGCAAGCATCCTTTGGCCGGCCGGCTGGCTGTAGCCACTGTCTTCTTGGGGCTTGAGCAAACTGAACGTGTGCCAGGGTTGCGTCGCTTCATTTGGGCAGCCAAGCGAGAGCAAGTGTCAAGAGCCTTAGTTTACCTGGTTTCCCTTTGCGAGAGCTTCTTTCCCTTTTGGCTCATTGGACAGGTGATGGAACACCTGGACCTCTCAGCCAGACTCCCAGGATGGAGTTTTGAGGTCTCTTGGGTTTACTTGGTCCCTCGCAAGCCGTTCTTCCAGCATCTGAGCCAGGGGTCTCCAACCTTGGCAACTGTACGACTTGTGGACTTCAACTTCTAGCATGGCCAACTGAGGAATTCTGGGGGTTGAAGTCCACAAGTCGTAATGTTGCCAAGGGTGGAGACCCCTGAATCTAAGTCACTTAGAAGGGGCAATGAGGAGAAGTCCTCTCTTTCTTGGACTTAGTCCTGTTTCCAGAACAGATATGGGAAACCTCAAGACTGTTGAGGGGCACCTTCCAAAGTGAGAGTCCAAGAGCCATAACAGGCGAGTCCAGGGCCTCCTGGCATCACCAAACTGGATTTTTCCCCCTCCTTTGATCCAACCATTTCCCCCATTTCTCCAACTATCACGTTATCATTCCTCCAAATTTGCCCTCACCATTTGGGGCCACAATTTCTGGGGTTCCAAAAAAAGGTTGTATTGGAGGACTTGCTTCCTCTGTTTTATAACTGTAACTGAACCAGGACAGAAGCTTCTGCGTTAGGCCGATTCTGGGTTTGTGGAAACTGACCACGGATTGGTTGGTAACATTTCAGCTCCATCTGAATGTGTAACGAAGGCAAGAAACGTGCTTGAAGGCTCAAGGTAAGGCGATCTCCACGGGGAAGGGGAGGGAAGCAGCCAAGGCAGGTCGCTCTGGTGACTGGAGAATTGTAAATGCTTCCCTTCTGAATGACAAGCCAGTTAAATTCAGTCTTGGGTGAAAGATTTGCAATCTCTGTTTTTGTCCTTTTAAGATGAAAAGGGAGTCTCATTCAATCTCATTGTACACATGTTGTGCATTGACAATAAAGATTTGATTTGATTTGGATTTGATTAAGGGGATGGGATGAGAGAGCCCTTCCCTCCCTCCCTCCCTCCCTTTTTTTTCCTTCCTTCCTTCCTTCCTTCCTTCCTTCCTTCCCAGCCTTACATTAGTTTTCCTCCACCAGATGTTACTTCACTAGAAGTCGATCAAGTTACTGAGTTGGGATGTATCTACAAGAGCTTCGCTGAGGTTGATGTTGGATTTCTAGGGTAATATTTGCAGTTGCAAGTATAGCTGGGTATTTCCTAATTTTATGGAACTCTTCCTTCCTGATTCCCAGGTTTTATTCTGGTGGTGCCCTTTCTCTCCCTGGTTTCTCAACCGGGGTCTTGTTTTTATGTTTCCCTCAGGTGGTTGCTCTCAGCAAACGGACCAAGGAAGCCGAGGCAGCGTTCCTGAGTGTTTACAAGCAACTACTCAAAGCCCCAGGTATGGACGCTGGGTCTCCTCCTTCAGGCAGGCTCGGAAGGGGTGGGTGTGGACTGCACTCCTCGGAAGCACCCTTGATCTAGTCAGGAACCTTAGGGAGAGAAGGAAGGTGATTCTGAACATTTGGGACCCCTGATCTGGAGTTCCATCTCGGATGAGAAAAGCCCTCCCTGGCCCTCATGGCCTGGAAACAGCCCTGTTACACAAGACCCTCTTAGGAATGAAACGGTGGAAAGCTGAGGGGCCTCTGACTTTCCAGGATCTGAAGACCACAACAAGCTGCAGCCATTGTCCTACCGAGGCCCTTTGTTTAATCAACAAAAATACCTGCACATCCCAATATCTGACACATATTTTAATTCCAGTTGGCCTTATTGGAGTGATTTGCACACATGCCCTTCTTCCCTTCCTTCTTCCTTCCTTCTCCTCCTCCTCCTCCTGCCTTTCCTCTTCCTCTCTTCCTTTCGAAGCTTGAATGGCTTCTGTCTGCGCAAACCTCACCCGAGAAAAAGTGTGTTGCTCAGCAAGTGTTTTGATACACTGAGCCTGGGATTGCGCTGTCTGTAATTACAGGAAGGGGGGGGGGATATCATAAATTTTTCTGATATTGTTCACCCAGATGTGGCGTGGGGAAGCGGGCTAGGCGGGCGTCTCTGTCGGACACGGAGAGGAGAGGGAGGGTGGAGAGGAAGCAGTAAAATAATGTTAAAAGCATAATTAAAGTCATTGTTGAGAATGGATTGATTTAAGCCTCATTTCAACTCGCGTGGCAGTGACAACTGATTTCTTCATTGTCTTTTGCATGCGTCGCTCCCTCTCCACGGGAACACAACAGGGGAGAAAAAAATAGTTTGCTAAGTAAGAACCGGGCTGTGCGTATGAGGGAAACCTAAATACGTTACACAGGAGGCGGAATGGAGCTTTCTGGGGATTTCAAAGTAGAAATTTGGGAGCTTAAACCCCTTAGGTTGCTTATGTGTGATAAAACTTGATAAAACAGCTCTGTTTACCTGCTAAGTGAAATGTTTAAGAAAGAAGCTGGATTCCCCCAAATGCCCAGGGTTGGGGGTTGACCACAAGATCTGTAGCTCCAATCCTGCTTCTAAGAGTCCCCAAAATTGCAGACTGGAAGATGCAGCTTTGGATCTAAACAAGCAGGTTCTTTCAATCAACACAGTGAAGACAGCCGAGACCTTCTAAAGATGGACTTTTGCTTGTCTCCACGTTAGCAATTTCCCCCAGTGTGAATGGCTTCAGGAGGGCATCTCCTGGGCCAGGCAAGGAGAGCCTGGGTGGACAGTCGGGATCCCTGGGTTCTTGGTCTGTTAGTGTCCTGGTTGCATGTGGGAAGATCTGCCTCCTGGGTGCAGAAAGTGACCAACACTTTGTCTTTCTGTCCTGGCTGTGTTTGGGAGGATTTGGAGAGCCCCTCGGGAACCAGAGATGCTCAGGACATGCTGTGGTTGGAGCTGGCCTTAACCACAGGCGACGTACACAGGCATTTCTTCATGGGAAGCAGCTACAGATTGTGGCCAGCTGCAGGCAGAGACGGAAAGCGGAGAGGGCATTTTGAGAAGAAAGTGCTGCCAGACCCACTGGAGTCCAGCTTCTCTCTTGGAAGGCTGAATTGGGCGCCTGTTGTGTTCAAGAGAAATAAAAAGAACTATTCTCATCTCTCCTCCTTCCAAGATTTTGCTGTCCTCCTAATAAACCCTTGAGGTGTTAGAAAATAGGAACTGGCCCAAAGCTGCCAGGTAGATTTTTTGGATTGAGCATGAATTTGAGTCTGCTGCAATTCTGGAACAGTTGGTTACTGGGAGAAGCCGGCTACCAGTTGGGCACCGTTGGGCACATCTAGGAAGACTCATCTTCATGTCCTCACCTTTGGCCCTGCCTTGGCTGCTTGTGACCCCCAGGTTGGACCTCCAAGCCCCTTTGCTCTTTCCTGAAGCCAAAACTGCCCCTTCCGTCTCCAGTAGAGCTGGCGGTTGGAATTCCTGCTCATCAGCCAGCACCTTCAAGCGTGTAGCTTAATGGCCCATATCGTTATCTTAGATGTTATTAACAGTTGTAAAGTTAGCCGGCCTTTATTTCCTACTGCTCCAAGACCAGCTATGCTCCATGTCCCCCACTGATGACCCACCACTGTGGCTGACATATGTCAACACGTGGATCCTTGACAAGAGACACAACTGCCCTTTTATGGCCTCCAATTCTTGGTACCTCTTTGGCCCTGGCAAGGAAGATATCTGCCCCCGTGAACTGTCTCTTGGTGGGTCACCATTTGAACAGGTACTCCTGAGCATCAGACCAGGCTCAGACAAAGGCTGAAACATTTACGAGCGCTTGGGAGCGTTTAAATCAGAGGTGTCCATCCTTGGCCCCTTTAAGACTGGTGGACTTCAACTCCCAGAATTCTCCAGCCAGGGAACTCTGGGAGTTGAAGTCCACCAGTCTTAAAGGGCCCAAGGTTGAACACCTCTGGTTAAGACCTTCCGGCATCTTTGTGCTACGGAGGTCCGTGGTGGCTGCTGCCCATGCAGAAATCGGAGGCCAAAATGGTTTTGCTGTATACTGTATTTGCAGATCTGGCTGGGTTTCTCCCACCACCCCCTCCCCCGGTTTGGTCAAAGCTCTCGTCTCATTAAGAACTGTGCATTGATTTAAAACAGATTTGATTGATTATTCTGCTAAATCTGCGGTGCATATGATTAAATCTGTAGCTGTAAGGAAGATGACATCTTTTTTAAAAAAATACATATATATTTTTTATACAAGATAGCATCGAAGTCTGACAGCGCCCTTTGCATTCGCTGTCCCGCCTTAAGGTTAAAGGCTGAAGGGAGGGGAGGCAGGGCAGAGCCAGTTGGTGGCTGAGAGAGAAGCTCCTTCCGTGGCAGTTTTCGGGAGCGTCTGCCCCTCAGTGTCACTGTTTCCATCCCACGGCACGGATTGCCCATAACGCCTGTTTGCTTAGGCAGAGGTGGGCAGAGAGCAGGGTGGCGGTTTTCTGCCCAGGTAAACAGGTGTGCTCCCAAGAGGCCCCTTCCTCTCCCGGGCAACCCACCGTTATTAGCCAGCCTTGCCTGGTTGGGGGAGGGGCTCCCTAACGCCTCCCAGGCCAAGGTAATTATGCACTGACATCATTAACCCAGCAAACCCCATTAGGAAGGCCGGCTAAAAAAATGCATCCTTAATTGTTTGTTGTGTGCATGCTAATGAGTCCATCTGCACCGCCATTGTACGACACAAACAAATTAATTTACAAGCCTGGATCATTTTTAATAAACGTGGAAAAATGGGGCCAGTTTCTCGCTTCTCTCCCCCAACTCCCATTTCTTTTCAGATCAAGGATGGGGATGGGGGGAGAAGAAGCCAGCCATCCCTCAAGGTTCGGCTTCTGACCTGGCTTACCAACTCTTCCCCACGCCCCCCACGCCCCTCGAGCCCTACGAATTGCAAGAGGCAAACACAGCATATATATTCTGTTTCAACATGGAGAACATCCCGGCATTGGGTTTCTTATTTTGGGGATGGCAAAATGTTTGAGAAAATAGTGTCCTCCTTAATAGGACCAGGGAGACAAAATAATGCACATACCTCTTCTACAGAAGGAGCATAAAATCCTTTTGGAAGGTCTCTCTCTCTCTTTCTCTCTTCTATCTATTAATCATCTATAGTATCTTATCATCTATTCTCTCTCTCTCTCTCTCTCTCATCATCTACCCTCTCTCCCTTTCATATCTGTCTATTTATCTATCATCTATCTATTGTATCTAATCACCCATTCTCTCTCTCTCTCTCTCTCCTAATGTTAGTGATTTTACATTGTTGCTTCATTCGTTGAAATTTGAAAGCTTGACCTCTTAGGGATGTCTGGGCAGAGCTAATGGCTTCGTCCTCTGAAGGAACACGGCATCAGTGCTGTCCTCCTTTTCTTTGGAAGATACCTTTTGCATGTGATGGATCTCCAAGGTCATCTCTGCCTTTCTCCTCTCCCCTCCATCAGATCCTGTGCCCAGCCTTGAAGGGCGGCACCAGCCACTCCACTGCCTTGGCCCCGAGAAGCCCCCGTTGAAGGAGTTGAACCGGCCCTGGAAGAAGGAGCTGCTGTTCCCCAAAGGTACCCAAGTGATCCTGGTTCTTCCACTGGCAGCCTAAAGTAAAGTAGTAGTAACTTCCCTGTTGCCTCAGCACAGGGAGAGGTTCAGAGTCCAGTCAGGGTCCATTAGAGCAGGGGTCTCCAACCTTAGCAACTTTTAAGACTTATGGACTTCAACTCCCAGAATTCCTCAGCCAGCAAAACAAAGCTGGCTGAGGAACTCTGGGAGTTGAAGTCCACAAGTCTTAAAGTTGCCAGGGTTGGAGATCCCTGCATTAGAGCTTCAAGGGCATGCTTGAAATGAGGAGGTTTTGCGTTCTGTGAGCCTTAGAAATCCATGGCTGGTTGATCACAGCTGAAATGATCTAAAGAAGGCAGACAGCAAGGATAACTCGCTGAGACTTATCCGGCTTAAACCGACCCTGTTGCTGATGTAGATTGCCCCTCCCCCACAGAGCAAAAAGAAGGAACCCTCCCTGGTGGACTGGCGGTTTCAGAGGCCAAGCTTGCTGGGCTCAACAGCAAAGCCTTGTTGACCGACTCCTTGTTGCAGAGAAATGAGGTTGAGAAGCAAAAGTACGTGAGTATGAGCCGGGAGGAGGTGAGGATGGGAAGATGGGAGAATTGTTCTCCTCAAAGGAAAACAAACAAAAAAAGAAGGTGGTTAAGTCCAGCCTTACCTGAAATTTTAGGCTTCACCTTCTATTTTTCCCAAGATCTAGAAAGGTTGCTTCAGCTTCATGGTTCAACTTGCAACCACGTTTATACTGCCTGAGGATTTAGAAGGAATTTTATGTAAGAAGCACCTGTTTTTCCTCAGTGAGCTCCAAAGATCTTGGAAAAACCATTCCTCTACAATTTCACAAGACTCTATTGCTGTGTTTGAGACTCAACCATACACTAATAAATAAAAAAACCCATGAATCTGTCAACATTTTTCAGCACTTTTCACAGATTTTCTTTGGGAACAAAACCCAGTTTATCTTTTTAAAGAAGTCAAGTATATCTCTTGACAGACGCATCTCTAGACAGGCCTTTCCTTTTAATTCTTTCAAATCGAAGAAGTTCTCTAGATGTTCTTCAAAACCAGTGACAGCTTCCTCAGCCAAATTATTCAAACAAATTGGGAAGAATGGGGAGGCTGACTCCAAGGGGATGGACCTTAGGCTAGAGAAGGTTGCTTTCTTCTGGGCTTTGATGTGGGTTCCACATCAACTCAAGGAGATACATCTCTTCTCTTAGGGGCCTTCAAGAAGCCCAGTTCACTTTGGCCAGCCGGCTGGGGGAAGCAGAAGAGAAGATCAAAGTCCTGCATTCAGGTACTTTTAATGATCGATGGAGATACGGTTGAAGATGGTAGGAGCATTTCCCATGGCTTCCTCCTGGGCCCATGTTAATTCTTGGTGGGGTTCATGTATTTGTGAAGCTCAGCATGGAACCTTCTGTCTGCTCCATTTAGCTCTTTTAAGAAAAAGCTGCTTTTTTGTATCTGTTGAAAGATCATCTCTTCACTCAAAGAGCGGAGTCCAATTTTCTTTGCTTCTCTGATGTCTGCTGCTTTCTCTCAGACATTGGAGTGATGGCCAACCTCTCTCTTTCCTTCAGTCTCTCAAACCCTTCCCTTTTTAAGGACATCCAGCCCTTACCTGAAATTAGTGTTTGGCTCGGACAGGTTGAGTCAGCCTGCATGGAAGTGAGAAAGAGAGTGCTCGTATTCAAAATAAGTTTTGAAAATGTAACCCTCTGCTGCCCAATGAATGAAATATATCCTTTGAGTTCATCCAGAAACGTCAGTCTTAAATTAACTCAACTAACTTGAATAAGTGTCACAATCTCCCTCAATCCACCATCCTAAAAGGGAGCAATGCAAACCAGGATGGTACATGGCAAATGCCAGGATCTGCACCTCATTGGCAGAACTTCTGCTCAATTTTAAGCCTCTTGAGTGGGTTGAGAAAGACGTGGAGATAATTGGTGGAGCCAACGGGTCCACAAATATCTCCATTTCCCCCTAATTATCCTATTATCCAGTTTATGACTGAATATTTACTAGCCCCGAGTAGCATTCTTTAAGCACAATCCACTGGAAGTACATTTCTTACTCTCTGTTTTTATGTTCTCCCCGTTGCTGGCAGCACTAAAGGCTACCCAGACGGAACTGGTTGACCTGCGATGTAAATATGACGAAGAGGCAGCTTCCAAGTAAGTTGGTTGGTTTGTTGTATCCAGTCAGAGGTGCTTGTCCTTATAGCTTATGTCTTCCAGTCAGGTTGTGAGGGTTGCCTGGTGTCTAAATAGAAAATTTGGATGAACATTTGAAAGGCCTTAATAAGTAGAGAGGCTAAAGAAATTGTAGAAGCTGAGTAGAAATGTCCGTATCATTGCATGGGTGCTTGGTTTCTTTCCTTCCTGCTTCCAAATATTCCCAGCATCCTCACTGATGTTCTGCTGTAACTACAATCCCCAACGTTTTCTTCTCTCATATGTGACGATGCTAAGAACACTTAATCGTATCATACCGAACCAGATGGGCTTTGATCCGGTCATGTGTACCCTTCTGGCACCTCCTGGTGTGAAATAACGTTGCCTTTGATCAAGACTGGGGCTCGTACATGCTGAATGAGGAGGCATGGAAGGAGAAGTGGGAAGGACAGGCATTTTGCTGCTACTTTCCATCCCTTTTCAAGGTGATAGGAAAGGTTCACCACCCCTCACCCCACTATCTAACACCTAAGTCACCATGTAGCCCGATTCACTGGAGATTTCAACTAGGGCAGGTCAACATCTCTGGATGTTTGCTTTTTCCATGACAACCTGAGGACTTCTTTTGCTTGGTTCCTGCTTCTTTGCCCCTGAGGAACAAATGGTGTCATCTACTCCTAGTTGCCTTTGTAGATGCTTTGGAAGTCAACCCTAACTCTTCTCTTCTTGCCCTAGGACAGATGAAGTGGCCATGATTATGACAAATCTTGAAAAAGCCAACCAGGTGAGCGACAGCCGGTCATGGACTGAAGGCTTTGGCTTATCAATGAAAATAACTTGAAGGTCTCAGGAAATGGATAGTTGGCATGATGTTTCCATCAAAAGTTCTGACGGTTCTGATTCTTCTCTTTTCTAGAGAGCTGAGGCTGCCCAGAGGGAGGTGGAGAGCCTGCGGGAACAGCTTGCCGCTGTAAACAGCTCCCTTCGCTTGGCTTGCTGTTCTCCCCAAGGACCAAGTGGGGTGAGGAGGACCAGAAGGGGACCCTCATCAATCAAATGAGGAAAGCAGGCTCCCATGGGAATTTCCAGAAGCACAAATCTTCCATTTCCAGACTCCTCATTCTACGAATTCTGGTTGCCATCAGCTCGATGCAGACCAGACTAATCTAATGTGGAGGAACAATTTCATTTTGGTGTTGGCTTCCAAGTCTTAAGCTAGGAGGTCCAGCCTATTTGCTGTTCGGGGCCTTATGTCTACCTTCAGCTTTAGAAGAGGAGCAGCTAATATGTCTTCTCCTGCTGGTTGAGAGAGCAGGACCTTCTGTGAAGATAAGGATGATTCTAGTGAGGCCTTTGCAAGAAGCAGACGTGTCTTTCATAAGGATGCATGAAATAGCCTGTCTAGAATTGACCTAAGGGGGGGAAAAAACCCAGAATGTAGTCCTTGTTATTTCTAGCTAGAGTGTTGTGGCAGCCTGCGGAGCTGGCAGCAGAGTTGGACAGTGAGGAAGCTGGGGAGGAACATGGGCCAGTCCTAGAGTCTGGGGAAGGCTCGGACGAGGGCTCTGCGTCAGAGGCAGAGAGGGGGCCAGGGCCATTTGGGAGTTATGTGCTGAATCCAGAGCCTCCAGAGTCTGAAGTCAGCGAGGCAGAGGAGCAGGGGAAGCCTGTTCTCAGTGCGCATATGCGCAGAGCTGCCAGAAGGCAACAACAGATAAGAAAAAAGGGGCAACTTGGGAGTAAGGTTCGGAGATGATTGGCCCCTCCCATAAGACATAAAGGAGGAGCAAAGGCACGTGAGCCTTTGCAGGAAGCAACTTTGTTCATGCTGATCGGTTTAAATTCTGAAGCTCTGTTTTGACTCTGTGCTCCATTTGGCCTTGCAAAGCAAATTGCCAATTAGGTCTTTGGCAGTGTGTCAAGGGAGATGAAGGTGGGTGCTTATCAGCCTTATCCCGAAGGACTGTGGCAAACTTCTGCCAGACTTTTTACAAACTCTTTGTGACTCATTATGGGCTGGGAATGAACAGAATTCACAGCCGTTGAAATGAAAAGAGGGTTTTTGGGACTAATTGTGTGCTTAGGAAGGCTAGATCAGAACATATTTATTTATTTATTTATTTATTTGTTTGTTTTAATTTCTATACCGCCCTTCTCCAATATAGGACTCAGGGCGGTGCACAGCCAAAGTAAAATCCAGACATAGAAAGATTAAAAAACTGATTAAAATAATTAAATAATTTGGCCATAATTAAAAACAGTTCCAATTTAAAATAGTTTAAAAGTTTGACTCAAGCCAGCCCAGCTAGTTGGAATAAATGGGTTTTCAGGGCCCGACGAAAAATCCGGAGGTCTGTTATTGTACGTAACTCTGGGGGGAGGTTGTTCCAAAGGGTGGGCGCCACCACAGAGAAGGCTCTCCCCCTGGGGGTCGCCAGCCGACATTGTCTGGCGGACGGCACCCTGAGGAGGCCCACTCTGTGCGAGCGTACTGGCTGGTGGGAGGCTATTGGTGGCAGAAGGCGGTCTCGTAGATACCCCGGCCCTAAGCCATGGAGCGCTTTAAAGGTGGTCACCAACACCTTGAAGCGCACCCGGAAGACCACCGGAAGCCAGTGCAGCTCGCGCAGGAGAGGTGTCACATGGGAGCGCCTCGTCGCCCCCATAATCCCCCGCGCGGCCGCGTTCTGGACCAGCTGAAGTCTCCAGGTGCACCCCAGGGGGAGCCCCATGTAGAGAGCGTTACAGTAGTCCAGGCGGGAAGTGACGAGTGCTTGAGTGACTGTGCGTAGGGAGTCCCGATCTAGAAAGGGGCGTAACTGGCGTATCAGGCGAACCTGATAAAAAGGCCCCCTGGCCACGGCCGCCAAATGATCTTCCAAAGACAGCCGTGCATCCAGGAGGACGCCCAAGTTACGAGCCCTCTCCGTGGGGGCGAGTAATTCACCCCCAATAGCCAGCGATGGCATCAGCTGGCTATATCGGGACGCCGGAAGCCACAGCCACTCGGTCTTGGAGGGGTTGAGTCGGAGCCTGTTTCTCCCCATCCAGGCCCGCACGGCCTCCAGACACTGGGACATCACTTCAAGGGCATCATTGGGATGGTCTGGGGTGGAGATGTACAGCTGGGTGTCATCAGCGTACTGATGGAATTCCACCCCAAAACCACGGATGATCTCACCCAGCGGCTTTACATAAATGTTGAACAGAAGGGGCGAAAGGACATAGAGAAATCCTCAGCATTAGTAGATCCTTCCCTTGAGATGCCTTCTTTCTGCAGGACAAAGTGAATTATTCTTTGTGCCCGGGTCCACGTCTAGAGGCCGCCCTGGCCGCCAAGGATCGGGAAATTCTTCGGCTTCTCAAGGAAATTCAACATTTGCAAAACTCCATGCAAGAAATGGAGGATTCTTCAGCCAATCAGATTGCAGACCTGGAACGGCAGTTGGCAGCCAAAAGCGAGGCCATCGAAGTGGGTATCGTTTCTGTGGCATTTCCCCAAGAATCGGGTGTGGGGGGAAATTAAATTGAATCCTTGCTCTTCACCCTCCCTAAGGTTAAAAGAGAAGACAGTCGGATAAATGTTCCAAGAATTAAAATGGGATGGAAAGGTTTTCCATTTAATCTTGGCCAAATCACCAGTGACGTGCTTTGTCCCATCACTTAGTTAAAGATGAACGCAGGGTGCTGTGAATAGGTGTCATTGTCTATAACACAGATAACATTTTAATAATTTTTGAGCTTGGCTAACGATGTGCTAAGCAAAATGTGGAAGAAAGCTCTGCCTTTTCGTTCCGTCTTAAGATTTGTTTCAGGCCACAAACTTCTGCCCTTGAATTAGGATTTTTAAATATATCTCTGTGTGTGTGTGTCTCTCTCTCTCTCTTTTTGCGCTTTTGTGTTCTTTAGAAGTTGGAAGAAAAACTTCGTGCTCAATCAGATTACGAAGAGGTCAAGACAGAACTGAGGTAGGACTCCCCCTGTCTTTGGGTTATATCAACGGTCCGCCTCTCTGTAGGAGGCCTTCGCTAACCATGTGTGAGCGGTGGGCAAGCGTGCGTGTGCAAAGCTCCAGTCGTGTGCGAAGTTCCATTTGCACGAATGGGTCATTGTGCGCGTGCCCTCCACTCAACCACACTCCAGTCGCGTGCAAAGCTTCATTCACATAAATGGAGGGTGTGTGCGCCCACCGCTCGCACAAATGGAGTGGGGTGCGTGCGCCTGCCACACACACACATGCCAGGCCAGGCCGCCAAGCTGGAAAGGTTGGGGACCCAGAGAGATGTCTACCTCTCTCAGTGGTGGTGACCCAAGCTTTGCATGTGAGATTTGAGTGGATGAAGAGGATGTGAGGCAGGCCACAAGTGAAGGTCCCTGCCTGCTTTCTATCTTCAAATGTAGCTCTGCAGAAGAACCGGGCCTGGCTGGAAGCTTTTTTTAGGTCCTAATTTCCCCCCCTTTTCTTTTGCAGCATTTTGAAAGCAATGAAGCTGGCCTCCTCCGATTGCAACCTGTCCCAGGCAAGTTGGAAACCTTCCCGACAGGTGCACACACACCTTAGCTTCAGCCTCGATCAGGTTATCAGGCACTAGGTGCTCTGTTTTCGAAAAGTGTTTGCTGGCCGTCAGAGGTCAAGAGGGCTGAGACTGGAAGGGTTACCTAGCAAGGGAAATCAGCACCTTGAAAAACTTCCTAACAATTGAAATATCTTCTCTGGCTTCTGAATATTTCTGGGCATGGTGCACAAAAAAGAAGGAAGGAAGGAAGGAAGGAAGGAAGGAAGGAAGGAAGGAGGGAGGGAGGGAGGGAGGGAGGGAGGGAAGGAAGGAAAGGAAGGAAGGAAGGAAGGAAGGAAGGAAGGAAGGAAGGAAGGAAGGAAGGAAGGAAGGAAGGAAGGAAGAAAGATCACTAGGACTTCTAGGGTATTTTTCTCAGGTACACCCTGTCATTGAGACTTGGGAAGAGTTTTGCCTGCATCCTGCCTACTTCAGAAGTATTTTCAGTGGATACTGTACAGAATAAATAATCCCTGAAGTTTTGATGATCCTTGCTGAGAAAGATCTCTCTCATTCCATGGATCATTTTCTTTTTATTGAAAAAGTTTTACAAATACATTTTCTCCCCAATTTCACCCCCTAACCCTCCCTAACCCCCCCCAACCCTCCCTGACCCCTCCTAACCCTCCCCTCCCCCCGCCCCATGGATCATTTTTTAAAATTTAAACTCTTTGGATCCACCAGACTTCCAATTCTTGGATTGGTAGTTCTGAGCCTTTGTTTATTTCTTGCGTTGACCCCCTGCTACTCCACCAGATGGTACTCCAAGCGGCGAAGAACAGGAAATTCACAGCAGAAACAGGAAAGTGGTGCCCGATCAGATGGCTGAACTAATTGCCACATTTTTAGGGTTGACTGGAACAAGTTGCCGTTTTAATTGAGTTATTTTTGTTGGTGGTCTTTGTGCTACGCATGAGGGTATTTTGGGTTGATGGGTGGCGAGGGCAGAAAGTCAGGGTGCCACTTAAAAGAAAAATGAAGGAAAAGAAGGAGCAAGTTCTAATCTTTGTTCATCTTGTTTTGTCGTTTATTTAGAGTATCTCAAAGCCCTCCGATGCCCTGTTTCTGGAAAAAGACTCCTTCTACGCATCTCGGAAGTATATCTTGGAAAAACCAAACCTCGCCACCAGTCCTGGTAGGATGGCGAACGGATTGAGGGGAAGAAAGATCTGTCAATATAAAGGCCCTTGCTGGGATTATTTTTTTGTTAAAGGGATGGACTAGAACAGCATTTCTTCAGCCTCAGCAGTTCTCAGGCGGATGGACTCCAACTCCCAGAATTCCCCAACTAGCCACGCATGGATTTGCACACGCAATCCTTTGCACAGATGGCTTAATAAATTAGAATTGTGGAAACAGCAAGAGGGAGGTTTAAGGCAGGGGAAGGGACCTTTTCAGTAATTTTAGAGCAGTGTTTCTCCATGTTGGCAACCTGAAGATGTGTGGACTTCAACTCCCAAAATTCCCCAGCCAGCCAGCTATCCACTTATTCCTCTTCCATAAATCATTCCAATTGGCTAAAGGAGCTGTAAAAATGCCTTAAATACCATATTTTTCGCACTATAAGATGCTCCGGACCATAAAACGCACCTAGCTTTTGGGGAGGAAAACAAGAAAAGAAAAATCTGCCTCTGTCTCCCAGCAATTTGCCTCCTTGCAGCAAACAGCAAACAGCCTGGTCAGCTTCAGCACAGCCTGATTTAGGATGAGCAACTGATTGGTGGTTGGATCGGGCCCCCCCCCAGAATACCGCAGATCAGCTTTTCCAGATTGTGGGGATCACCGCCACCCATGGCCCTGTTGTCACCCATCGCCACTGCTGCCTATTGCTGCCTCCGTGCACCCCATTTTTGGCCTCCACATGCCCATTTTCGGCCCATTCCAGGCAGTAGCGATTGCCGCCTATCATCACTGAACTGTGGTGTTGGCGATTGGCGGCAGTGGCGGCAAGCCCCGCTGCCTGGAACAGGCTGAAAACAGGATGCGCGGAGGCCAAAAATGGGGTGCGGGGAGGCAGCAATAGGCGGCAGTGGCAATGGGTGACGACAACAGCGATGGGCGGTGGTGATCCCTGCAGCCTGGAACAGCTGATCTGTGGTATTCTGGGAGGCCGATCCAACCGCTAATCAGCTGCTCAGGCTAAATCAGGCTGTGCTGAAGCTGACCAGGCTGTTTGCTGCAAGGAGCAGGTGGGTGGGGCTTTGGCAACATTAGCTTTATAAGACGCATAGACATTTTGATCCACTTTTGTTGTGGGGGGAAGTGTGTCTTATAGACTGAAAAATACGGTAAATCAACAATGGGGTCTTCCTTAGAAAACTCATGGGTGAGCATCTCAGAGGAGACCACTTCCTTCCTCTGGATTTCCCAGGCTGTCCAATGTTCCTAGCTGTCCACCAGATCTCCAGATCCCATCATCCCCAGCTGGCATGGTCCAGAGAAGCTATAGTTGGTGTGTGTATGTGTTCCTCTCTCTTTGGTCTCTAGAGGAGGACGCCTCGGAAGACGAGTCGGTGAAGGACTCCATGGGCCCCGAGCAACCTTACCCATCTCCCCAGCAGCTCCTGCACCCACCTAGGGAAGACTCCACCTCCCCTCCGCTTCTCCAGCCCCTGCTGGCCCCCACTGTAGCTCTGGAGGTACTGGGGACCTCTGCATTTGCGTCTTCAGGGCCAGGGTGCTGGCGAACCCCGAGCCTGAGACTCCCCTCTTCCCACACAGATGGGCCCCCCAGGCTACAAGAGCGAGAACAGCAGCACCGGCAGCTTCCCCTCCGCCTTCTATGCTGCCAAAGGGATGGTGCTGCCCGCGAACCCCAACGACGGGAGCCCCCCGAGTGACCAGTCGGAAGGCAGCAATCCCAGCTCAGCCGACGAGGAGCAACTGGACACAGCGGAGATCGCTTTCCAGGTGAAGGAGCAGCTGCTGAAGCACAACATTGGCCAACGCGTCTTCGGACATTACGTCCTGGGCCTCTCGCAGGGCTCGGTCAGTGAAATCCTGGCCCGGCCCAAGCCTTGGCGCAAGCTAACCGTCAAAGGGAAAGAGCCCTTCATCAAGATGAAGCAGTTCCTCTCCGACGAGCAGAACGTCCTAGCGCTGAGAACGATTCAGGTGCGCCAGAGAGGTGAGTGGTCCAGGCGGAGAACCTAGGTGGGGTGAGGGGTGGTGGGTGTTGCTTCAGGGGACCAGGAACCACTTCAGCGCAACTCCTCCTCCTCCTCCTCCTCCTGCTTTGAACTCAAAGTTCTCCCTGCCTTCCCACCTTCTCTGTGATTTCTTAAGCAAAGACCAACCAGCCAGTTGAGATAAGTCACCCTCAGTTTTGGTCTCCCTGGATTACCCCTCTTTTCTCTTCCCCTTGCGAGTGTTTCTGTGGCCTGGCCTGGATCTCTTCAAGGCAATGTGTATTCTGCAGGTTCAAGAACAATAATATGATTAAAACTGAGCCAGGCTCAAAGAGGTGATACAACTGGCTCCTCTGCAAATTAAGTGAGTTTTAATTAAGGTAATACTGCTACCACTAATTGACTTGAAGTAGGATACAGTTCAATTTTGAAGCCCCACGAAATACACACAGCAAATCTGTTGGACCAACCAAGCATGTCCTTTGAGAAGTTTGATTTGGGAGTTTGAGTTAACCCGTTGGCGCTGCCAACAGGACATCATTCAAAGCTCTATTTTTCAAGACCTCCAGACCAGTCACACCACATAATTCAGAAGCATAATGACTTCTCTTTCTCTTTGGGGGAAAGTTGCAACTCAACAGGTCCACCTTGGCCTGCAGAAGTTCCCATGATCAGCCCTGGCATTTCAGAGAGGGCTGGGAACATCTTCTGTCTCAGTGAGACAGCCTTTTGTATCTTAGAACCGCCAATCTGCCTGTCAGAGAACTTGAGTCTCACCATGGTAGAACCCAAAAGTTGCTTTCTCCAAAAAGAGCGGTCTATGTTTCTGTTACAATATTTATCATTTATGGGAGAGTTTGTAGCTTTAACGGGCTTATTTCCTAGATGGCCTCCATAGTTCACCCATGGTATATGCATCCTATCTGAAGCCCTGGAGAGCCACCAGAGAAGCATATCTACAGAAGTAGATGGACCAAGGTTCTGAGACAAGTATGACCTGAGCTTCAGTCTTTGTGGCAGATTCTTAATCAAGGATAAGAATTGCTCCAGGATTATTAGGTTTTTCATTTCCTGACATCTCCCATTCCTCAAGTCCAAGACCCAGATTCCTCCTCCCTAATGACAAGAGATGTTTCTTCAGACAGGAGCTTCCGAGAAGAAGAAGATCACAGGTGTCTGTATGTAATTCCTTGACTTTAGGTGACTAGAGCTGCTCTAAATCAAATGACAGTCTTCTATTCTGTGTCTTTGATCAGGAAGCATTACGCCAAGGATTAGGACTCCAGAAACTGGTTCAGACGACGCCATCAAGAGTATCTTAGAGCAGGCCAAGAAAGAGATTGAGTCCCAGAAAGGAGGTAAGGGGCCCATGGGGTTGGTAGAGGCCTTTTGCCCTTTGAAATTTAAAATTAAGAGGCCGTCGCCCAGATAGGAAGATAAGACTAGGTTGCCTTAAGTTCTTCATAACTTTGGCCGCCCTAATTGGGTGCATTTTTAAATTCTTCCTTAAATAAATTCTTATTTCTTCTCTCCGTCTTGATGAAATAAGGGGCAATCTTTAAATATTCTAAACATTGCAATAACTAACTCAGTTTCCTTGAAATTAAGGTATCATCTGCTGCCCTCTGCCGGTTCTTTTATGTAGGAATTCTGCAACCTCTCTTGGGGTTCCTGAAGCCAAGGAAATAATTCCGTGTCCAAGCAGAGGCGGGCCATAAAACCTCAAATAAAAGGCCACTGGGGGAGGGAGGGGGGGGAGGCTGTCCCTTCCAGTCAAAATTCTCTTAAATTCAAATTGACGTAACTGACAGCTTTTTAGTACTTCATTTGCGTAATTGACGCCCCTACGTCATCAGCATCAATTCGCAAATGATTACAATTGACTGAAATGATGTGAAAAGGTCAATTGCATTATTAGCCGATTGAAGTCAGTGGTCTGGACCACTTCAGAAACTCTGGATTCTGCCCGCTGTTTTGAAGTCTGAAAAGATTGTTCATAGAATCTGAAGTTGGGTTGCAAGAGACGCAGTAGAGTAGTCCGTTCAAAGGAGCAGAATTGTCTGGGGGGGAAAGGACAATATTTGACCCCAAGTGTACCATGGCTCGTCCTAAGACACCATGTTGCTCTGTGTGCAGACACAGAGTAGCTCTGATGAAATAGCTCCTCTCGATTTTGGTTCACGATGACTTGGTGGAACTCCATCCCACGTTCTTCTTCTCTTTTGCCCTGCTCCGTAGGGGAGGCGAAGAGCACCTGCGCGCCCCAGGCAGCCACCAACGGCATCAGCACCAGCAGCTCAGAAGACGCCATCAAGAACATCCTGGAACAGGCCCGTCGCGAGATGCAAGCTCAGCAACAGGCCTTCCTTGAGATAGAATCCGGCAGCCCCAGCCAACCCATCTCCACGCCCCCTGCAGAACCCTCTCCTCTGTCCTCCTTCAGCCAGAACATTGTCCGTGCCTACATCAAGCAGGAAGAAGGGGGTGGGCTGGGCCCCAACGCCAGCGGCAGCAGCTGCAGTGCGACCCCGGCCCCTCTGACGGTGCTCTCCCCTGCAGCCTTTGTGCAGAACATCATCCGCAAGGTCAAGTCCGAGATTGGGGACTCCGGCTCCTACTTTGACCAGCACTGGGCGTCCGACAGGAACCTCCTCAACCGGCCTTTCACCTCGGTGTCACCCTCCCTCTCTTCCTCGTCCAGCTACTCCAGCATGGCCAACGGACGAGGGTGGCCACGAGGTGAACCTGGGGACTCTGGCCCAAACGAGGAAGACTTGCCCACCTCGGAAGATGAACCCCACCGGGTGCTAGAAGTCAAGTCAGAAGTGGTGGGTTCGGAAGCCCAAGGAACTGGGCGCTTGTCTTACTACCCATCCTATGTGCCAAGGACTCTCAAGCCCACCGTCCCCCCCTTGACCCCTGAACAGTACGAGATGTACATGTACAAGGAAGTGGACACCTTGGAACTCACACGGCAAGTCAAGGAGAAGTTGGCCAAGAACGGGATCTGCCAACGCATCTTTGGGGAGAAGGTAGCTCAATCGTCAGTCGCGAGGAAGCCAGGTTGGCTGGCTTGAGAAGGGAGGTCAACAGGGTGCTTCCAGACAAGGTTGTTATCATGCAGAGATGGGCTAGAAGACACCAACTTTCGCCTGACCCTCTTTCTTAGCAGGGGGGAAATTGCTAAGGAAAGAAAAAAATACTGGTAGGGTGTCACTTGTTTGTTTGTTTTAAGATCGGTTGTGCTGGAGCAAACAAGACCTCCTCTTGCTCTACTAACTTGTTTCCCAGAGTGTTCAAGTAGAAGATGGAGACGTGTTGATGTTCTCCTGTAGCTGACATTTTTGGAAGGAAGCTCTCCCCGGCCATGGTGGTAACATTTGAGCCTTCAAGACGAATGGCCTTTGACAGATCTGTCTTCCATCTGTTCCTCTGGTTCCCTTTGAAATCCCCTTCCAAGTTACTAGATCTAATCTGATCCCATTTCCAACCTCAAAGACAGGAGCTGCACAATTATCCCGAGGAATTGTGTTGTCCGGAAGCACCCCAGTGTAGAGAGACTGAGGGACTGTGTAGTGTTGAGGGAGTACAAGGTACGCAAAATGTGCGAGTGAGACTGAGGGAGGGCAAAGTACAGAGAAATTGGAAATAAAATGAAAAGTATCCTTTCTTGGGAATATGAGGGCTCTGATTCCTGCGGTGTTTTTCCTAGACTGACCCCGATTCCCAGCAATCCTGAGACAGCCGCTTGATTAGAATCCCGTTATTGCCCTGGCTGAATTTATCTTTTTCCTTGAATGAGATATTTGTCCCGAAGACTTTGAATGCTGAGCTCTGCACGTGGCTCAAATGGGCCCTTATCTTCTGGCCTTCAGGAAGCTCCTGAGATCCCTCCATTGTTTCAACAGCTGGTCGGAGTTCAGGCTTTCCTCCATACACCTCCCGATCTCTTGCATTTTTTCCTTGAGTGTTAGATTATGTTTTGTGTTCTTTCTGCCCGGCCTCCTCTCAGTTTTATCAGGTGGGGACTGCTAAGGAGCCTGAATCGCAAACAACCTCCCTCTCCTTCAGGTCCTGGGGTTGTCACAAGGCAGCGTGAGCGACATGTTGTCCAGGCCCAAACCGTGGAGCAAGCTCACCCAGAAGGGACGGGAACCGTTTATCCGGATGCAGCTTTGGCTCTCCGACCAGCTGGGCCAAAACATCAGCCAGCAGGCCGGCCTGCCTCAAGGTAGATACCTCCGTCCTTCGCCCTCCCTTCATATTTATTCTGGGCAGCCAAGGCAACCCCCATAACCTTTGGCCACCCTATTTATTGTTCTCCTGCGGTGCCTTTTAGCTATTTAAATCAGTTCAGGTGCTACGAAGATGCCCTCCCAAGGGCTGTGGAGGTCTTCTCCAGTGCTGGAACCCATTCTCCTTGTTGTCTGCAACCTACTGGAAAATAACCATCCGTATTTGATCTCATCAGATCCTCCCTTCTTTCTTTTTCCATTCACAGCCAGCCCCGGAGAGTCTCGGTCTTCTCCTTCCCCTCCAGCCAGTCCTTCTGAGCAAGAGAAAAGCCCCCCGGAGGCCCTGAGCCTTGCCCTGGAGAGCAGCAAAGAAAACCAGCAGCCAGAAAGCAAAGCCAGCTCCTTGCTGAGTGGCAAAATGTGCCCCAACCACCACCACAACTCCGTGGGCATCCAGGAGATCGTGGCCATGTCCCCCGAGTTGGACACCTACTGCATCACTAAGAAAGTCAAGGAGGTGTTAACCGACAACAACCTTGGTACGAAGCCACGGGTGAAATCCAGCAGGTTCTGAAGAACCAATAGCTGAAATTTTGAGTAGTTCGGAGAACCGGCAAATACCACCTCTGGCTGGCCCCCGAGTGGGGAGGGAATGGAGATTTTACAGTATCCTTCCCCTGCCACGCCCACCAAGCCACACCCATAGAACTGGTAGTAAAAAAATTGAATTCCACCACTGGTACGAAGCCACGGGTGGTCCTGTTCTCAGGAGCCTTGGGTGGGGTCTTGTTCTATGACGGAGGCCAAGAAGATGTTTCCACCGAGAACGTGATCAGAAATTTCAGGGATTGAGGACTTCATAGCCATTTGCTTTAATCTGTGCGCTGCATATTTTGCTTCTCTTCTGCCAATTTAGTAGGGTGGAGATAACTAAATTAAAAAGCTCTGGGCAGAAGGAGGCCGTCTAATTAGAGCACACGTTGGGGTCCAGCATCGAGGATGCACTAAAAGCTCTTGAGGGGTTTCTCCGTTCCAGGGATACGGCTAATCGTATTTGTATTTCTGTAGTATGTTCCCAGAGGGATTAAGATGGGAATTAGGTCAGGGACTGAGAAGCCTCTATCATTCCAGAGAAACAGGTAATAATTGGAGTCTGACATTGTGGGTGGTGGATGTTGATGGCAGAATTCTTCTCCTTATCAGCTGGAATTAGCCCCGAGTAAAATTTTAACTCCTGCAGGACAAACGTGGGTCTGCTTCTCCCCAATCCTTTGGAAGAGGGAGAAAATATTTCCTGCTGCTCCCTAGATGAGAGAACCTCTGAAGGCAACAGCTGTGTGTAAAGTTAAAAGAAACACCCCAACTTTTAAAGGGCCTTTCCTGTTTAAAACGATGACTTTATCTTGGCACCTAAACCGCCATCTCAATTTCCAATTTCTCTCCCTGCTTAGGTCAGCGCCTTTTCGGAGAGAGCATCCTGGGCCTGACGCAGGGATCGGTCTCCGATCTCCTTTCAAGGCCCAAGCCTTGGCATAAACTGAGCCTTAAGGGAAGGGAACCCTTTGTCCGCATGCAGCTCTGGCTGAATGACCCCCACAACATTGACAAGCTCCGGGACATGAAAAAGCTGGAGAAGAAAGGTGAGGCCCCTTCATTCCTCACCTTCTTGGCTTGCAGTGGCCAAGGGAGATGATGGGTTAGATGCAGCAGCCTGTAGTGGGGTGAGCCTCACATCTCCTCCAGAGATACTATACCTGAGTTGGCGACCCACCATAAATCTCTCTAAGATGATATCTGTTGTGGCCCGCCAGTGGCCAGCAGAGCTGGCAGCAGATTTGGACAGTGAGGAGGTTGGGGAGGAACATGGGCCAGTCCCGGAGTCTGGGGAAGGCTCAGATGAGGGCTCTGCATCGGAGGCAGAGTGGGGGCCAGGGCCATCTGGGAGTTATGTGCTGCCTCTGAATCTGACATCAGTGAGGCAGAAGAACATGTGACCCTGTTCCCAATGTGCGCATGCGCAGAGCTGCCAGAAGGCAAGAACAATTAAGAAAAAAAAAGGGCAACTCAGGAGTAAGGCTTGGAGATGATTGGCCCCTCCCATAAAGACATAAAAGAGGAGCAAATGGGTGTGAGCCTTTGCAGGAAGCAATTAGTTCATATAGTCAATTCAAGCTCTGAGAAGTCCGTTTGTCTCTGTGCTCCGTTTGGCCTTGCAAAACTAATTGACCATTAGTTCTCTGGCAGCGTTTCAAGGGAGATAAAGGTGGGTGCTTTATCCACATTGCCCTGAAAGACTGTGTCAACTCAAGCAGACATCTGTCAGGAATCTTCACAGGCTGTTTGTGAATCATTACAGGCTGTGAGTGACCGTAATTCACAGCCATCTCAATAAAAGAGGGTTTTTTGGGGACTATAATTGTGATTTATGCTTTCTCAGGAAGCCTCGGTCAGAACAATATCCTTTAAGTCAGGGGTCTCCAACCTTGGCAACTTTAACAACTCTGGCAAGAAAGGTTGTAAAATTCATTTAGCCGATGTTTCAGCAACAGAAATTTTGGGCTCAATTGTCGTAAGTCAAGGATCCGTGGCAGCTTCTCAGTACCCATGGCCTGATTGGGATTTATAAAAGTGAAGATGTAACTTCTCCCCAAAACATTGGCTCCTTCCGATTTTCTCCCGTCTGCAGCGTATCTGAAACGTCGTTACGGGCTGATCAGTGCCGGCTCGGACAGCGAGTCCCCCAACCCTCGTTCCGAGTGCCCCAGTCCCAGCCTTCAGCTGCAAGACCTCAGCCTCCTGCAGATCAAGAAGCCAAGGGTGGTCTTGGCTCCAGAGGAGAAGGAGACCCTGAAGAGGGCCTACCAGCTGGAACCGTACCCCTCCCAGCAGACGATAGAGCTGCTCTCCTTCCAGCTCAACCTCAAGACCAACACAGTCATTAACTGGTTCCACAATTACAGGTAAAAAACAGGTCAACCCCGCCTTGTGTCAGACCAGTGGTGAAATCCTACCAGTTCGAGCAAACCGGTGGTGATAAAATCTACCGGATCGCCAAACTGGTAGTAAAAAAAAAAAGCTATTGGTTGGTCTGAATCATATTTCCAACGATCAGCTGTGCCGCATGATTTATATTTGCTAGAAAGCAGGAAATCCTGCTTTCTAGAGAATCTGAGCAGCACAGCTGTTCCCTCCTCACTATTTTACTTACCTTGTTAAGCATCCTTTTTCCATGTGAAGCGCACGTTTGGTGCGCACTGAACATGCGCAGACAGCAAACCGCAGAGGATTTCACCACTGTGTCAGACCCCAAGAACCAAGAATGACACGTGGAGTTACTTGAGTAGTTTCCTTTATTCTTCTTCACCTTTAGACAGAATCTTGCCAGACTAAAGCAGCTATTTGCGGAACTATAAATATACTCTGGGAACTGCTAGGGAGGAGCTGTTATAACTCTCCCTGTCTCAATTTTTTGCCCTCTGAAAAGCAGCCCCTCTCTCCTGGGAATCCAGACTCCCTGGCTCTTTAAGATTTGCACGAAAGCAGCCCACCGGTCTTTAACTGGAGGGGTTAGTTATGTTGTGCAAACCCAGTCCAGGAGTTGAGGCAACTCAGGTAGCTCTCAACCTCCTGGGTTACATTAGCCTGGAGTTTGTCTTTCTGGTGGATTTTTTTTTTGGGGGGGGGTGTCTCCTGTGGATGCGACAACCCCATAGTCATTTTCTTTGCTAGGTCTCGGATGCGCCGAGAGATGCTGGTGGAAGGAAGCCAGGACGATACAGACGCAGAGCAGAGCGCGACCCCCGCTGACCCTTTGCTCAAGGTGGCCCAGCCCCAGAGCCCTGATTCAGAAGGGGAGGACCAGAAACCCACCTTCAGAAGTGTGGAGTGCCAAGGAGAATGCAAAGCGCTGGTGGGAATCAAGGAGGAGCAGCTGGAGGCTGGTGACAAAGATGATGGGGGCAGCAGTAGAGACTCCTGTAGTCCAGAAGGCGAGGTAGAGCCCGTATCCGAATCCAGCCCCAGGGAAGAGCCTGGTTGTGTGAGCCCACATGAAGCTCCCAGCCTCACCTGGGCCAGCACCCTACGTGGCAAGACACACCTGCCTGGGGGCCACAACTATTCCAGTTTCCATAACCCCGTGGAGACCGACTGCCACGAGAGGTCTCCCTTGGACCCCGTTAGCTTTAAATCTGCTTCAGAGTCCTCCCGTTGCAGCCTGGAAGTTTCTCTAACCTCTCCGTCCGCCGCTTCCTCGCCGGGACTCCTGATGTCTGTCTCTCCTGTCCCATCCTCCTCAGCTCCCATCTCCCCCTTGCCGGTGAATGCCACGGCCACCAAAGGGCAGAGTGCCAGCCCAGCCACAGATACAGGCACCGCGCCGCCCACTGCAAAACTGACTACGAACATCCAGCGGCGGAACGAGAAAATGGCTAACCTCAACAGCATAATTCATCGGCTGGAAAGAGCTGCCAACCGCGAGGAGACTCTGGAGTGGGAATTTTGAAGGGCTAAACGGAAAAAAGAAAATAATCAGAACCGAATACCTAAATAATGTTGTCTGGGTTCTAAACTCCACGGAACATGTGGACAAAGCAGGGAGTCCTAGCAGAGTGTATAGAAAAAAAGATCTATAAATATAAATATATATATATATACATATATATATATATATATATATGAACACACATACAAACATATTTTATTAATTTCATCAAGTCTAAGGAAGAGACAAAAAAAATCAGCTGCATTTTCTTGAACGCGAGAGATCGCTGCTCTTTCTTAGCTCCTGAAGGTAACCTAAAACCGACTTTTGGGGGTTTTAAATGTGAAAGACACAGGAACAAACTGAGAACACTTTTAGAAGGGAAAAAAATATTAAAATAATATTTATAGACCTCTTTTAGATATTTTAATAAAAGGAAACTTTGGAATTTATTAACAGCTCAAGCTGCTTTGATATTAAAAGATAAACTGTATCAGTTGTATCATTAAATGCCCACTGAAAGTCTTGTAGTTTGCCACTGGATGAGATTAAAGAGGAAAAAAAACAATTAAATTTTAAAAAATAGGAACCTTGGCTCATTGATCAAGCCATCAAGAAGCACTAGGAGACTGACTAAAACTTTACTAACCTTGATTGGCAGACTCTGCGTTTGTCTGTAAGACCTTCCTCCGCTACACCCGTCAAGAAACTCTGGTCTTGTAGTCCACGAAGACCCTAAATTTGGAGCCCTCTTGAGTCTGCTATTTAGTTTGAATGGTACGTTTCCTTCCTTTTTATTTCCTTTTTCTTTCTTTCTTTTTGGGGCAACACAACAACAACAACAACAAAAGAGAGGTGTTGCATGCTGTTGTATGGAAATATGTTTTCCACGGCCTTGTTAAACAAGATGTACACCAATTCCAGAGAATGTCTTTCTCACCTTTAGAAAGTGGGCATTCAGAAAGGGTTTTTTTTTTTCTTTCCCACTTAAAAAAAGCATCTTTTGTTTCCAAAAAAGGTGCATTTGCTAAATCGAACAGTCTGTTATGAGTCTGGTTTCTGCCCAGGAAGACTTTAAAGAGAATTATGACACTTTTTTTTTTAAAAAAAAAAAAAAAGCATGAATATAGTCTCTGCCTGCTTAGCTCAAAATTTCAGGTTTGGAGGAAAGCATGTATTTTGACACGGAGCACCAAAACAGAATAGAAAATGTTTGCCCCTTGGAGTAGCGGCAAATAAATTTAATCATAACAGTGTCCTATGAATTCCCCCCACCCCCCCATGTTATTCAAGGCTTGGGAGAAAAGGTGAAGGTTAAAGCCAGGCCCAGCTCCTCCTCCCCTTCTCCAAAGGCCTGCTCTGGATCCATCTTCCGTGCCAGAAAGGAGGAAGGAAGGAAGGAGCCGAAGGATGGAAATAGCCAGTTTGGGTAGGAGGCTGGTCCTGGATTATTTAAGTAATTCCCATCAATTTGACTTTTATCTCAAAACTAGATGAAGACCTTAGACGGAAGTTTTCCACCAGATGTTTTCATCATTTGAAGAGACCTTAACTACAGCCCTGTCTTCTTCAGTTTTTAATGGAGTTGAGTGATCTCCTCACGTTTTTCATCCATCCATTGATTTATTCTCCCAGATGTGATAAAACCTTTTTGAATCTAATTTACAAGCAGGGAAAGAGAAACCAGTTACCTCCCCCACACCAAAAAATATATGTTTGGCCTTCCCATTATATGCATTTTGTTTTATCAGAACTGAAAATATTTTTATACATTTAATGCTCCTTATTTCACCCAGAAATTCTGATCTATTTGTCCGCCTGAAGCACCTGGAAATATCACTTACCTAGAAACCCCCTGAACAAATTCAACTTCCGCCTATCCAAATAAAATGTGGAGTGGGGTCCATGAATTCTTCTTCACCAAAGGCTCCAGATTAGTTTTAATGGAACAGGATTTATTATTATTATTATTATTATTATTATTATTATTATTATTATTATTATTTAAACTAAGCACTTAAGTGTTGGTTCTCTACCCTCGAGAGAGACTGGTTGTATTTGAAGCTGGCGAGATGCGTCAGCTCCCTTTTTCTAGGCGCCTGTACTGTACTTTGAAACAATTTCTACAAGATTGACCGGAGTTTGTTAAATACTGAAATAAGGCCTATTACGTTCTGTAAAGAGCCGTTAAAAAAGGAAAATACAGAAGTTGTATAACACCTCGGCCTGATGTCTCCGTTTATTGCGTTCAAGATTTGGGCCACCTTATTAACAGCTGCTCTTATCCACTCCTGTCCTGCAGAACGAATAAAGCCAATTTTCCAGGGAAAGCAGCTTTCCATTATAAACGGTGGTGGCCGAAGACATTCCTGTTCCAGGTAAGAAAATGCTTACAAGGGTTTGGCAAAGAGATGGTGCTGCAGCTGTGGAAGGAGCAGGCTGCAAGTTCCCCATTTCAGTTCCTTCGTTTCTGGATTGTAAGAATACACCCCGCCTGTTATACACATGGACCTCATCGCTTGGTTCCCAGCCTCCCAGCAACCCTGCCAGATACTTTAGGTTCCAAGATGGTGACCCCCCCTCCCCATGGCCTTCATGACTGAACAGGCGTTTTAAGGTCCCCCCCGATCTTGTCCCCATTTTAATTGACGAGAATCTTGAACAACGACACGATTCTGGAGATCTCCAGAATCTCCTTTAACTGAATTGGGTGTAAAGGAGCACATGTCCTCCTGGAGAAGTAACCGAGCCAAGCCCAACCATTTCCATGGTCCTCCGATGCTTCTGCAAATGAAGTCCTCCTTCCCTGCTCCAAAGGCTTTGTTGAAACAACCCTCCGTGCGTCCAGAGATCGAAAGACGCTCCTAGCTCACTTCCATCCTTTTCCGATTTCCAACAACATCTCATCGCGATCCCTTAAGCCTCCAGGAACTAGAAAGTTTTGCATGTTTGAGGAAGGGGGATTTTTGGAGGTGGGGGGGAGGAGGTGAGCTGGCACAGGCCACGACTTTTCCATGAATCATGGAAGGGTGCGATCAGCAGACTGAAGACAAAGTTTCCAGGAGTCTCATCTGCAAGATGGGCGTTGGTGAATTTCCAAGTGTGGCTGAGCTTCAGCCGGTTCAGTTTTTCCAGGAAGTGCCTGTCCACCCCCAGGGAGGTTCAAATGCTGCTGTCCTTATCCTTCTGACCCTCCAGCCAGGCCTTCTGCAACTCAACAATCTCCTGGCCGTACCAGCCATGCAGCTGGGAAAAACACACTGCGCTTGGAGACAGGGGGCCGTCCGAGCTTGGGCCGCCAGTCCCACCGGAGCTGCTCGGCAGGGACCGTCTCCGAGGGGGCAACGGTGGTGGCTTGAGCCCCCCATCATAGCTCTTGGCCCCGCTGTAAGAGTTTATCTCTCTGCAGGCAGGAGACAAGCTGGCCAAGACTTCGGAGTTATTCCATAAGGCACAGCCGTTCTCTTTCCCGGGGATGCAAACGGGCAGAGACGGTTTCTCCTGTGGCAGGGCAGCCAGTTCCAAATTGGGAGCCGTTTTGTTTTTCCGATACAACAACCGCCGTCTCGGCCCCGGCTGGGTGCCCGGGATGGCTGCCTGCATCTCCTCCAGCTGCTTCTCCAGCTCTCTCACCACCAGGCGCAGGTAGTCGAAGCTGGCTCTGGAGAGTGCCTTGACCCAGCGCTCCAGGGCGGCCTGGCTCTCGGCCGCCAGCACATAGGTGCGGGACTTGGGGCCGTCGAATCGGATGGCGAAGGCAAACTCCTCGCTGGCCTGGCACAGCTCCACTGTGCAGCCCTCCAGAATGATGACGCCCACGGGCTCCCGGCTCTCCCTCTCCTCGAAGTAGAAGAGCATGTTGCCCCTCAGCACGAACCAGCGCCGGTGGTAGGCCGTGTTCCGCTCGCCTTTCTTGTGCAAGAAGCCGGCGTGGTCAGCCGGAGAGGCGCAGGTGGCGTAGAAGGAGAGGCTCCTTTCATTCAGCTTCATGGTGGGTGTCCCTGGGAAGGAGAAGCGGGAAAGCAGGGGTGGGTCCCGGCAGCCATCATTGACACCAAGGGCCACTTGGGGTCTTACAGCCTTGAAACAACTGCATCTGTAGTAGTGATTCTCCACCTTGGTCAGTTTAAGGTGTCTGGACTTCAATTCCCAGAATTCCTTGCTGGCTGGGGAATTCTGGGAGTTGAAGTCCAGCTGTCTTAAAGCTGGCCCTATTTTTTTCCTCCACTCCCAGATTCTCCCTAGGCAGTTTGTCATCAAATAAAACTCCCAGTACCAAATTCAAGGAAGTTTACCACCCAGCCACAGCAGAGTCCTGTTTGGCATAGTGCTTAAGGTGCTGGCCTAGAAGCCGGGAGATGGTGAGTTCTAGTCCTGTCTTAGCCACAAAAGCCGGCTGGGTGACTTTGGGCCTGACACTGGGAGACGGTGAGTTCTAGTTCCACTTTAGGCATGAAAGCCATCTAGGTGGCTTTGGGTCACTCCCTCTCTCCCAGCCCAACCCACCTCATAGGCCTATGGGGATAACAGGAAGAGGAAGGAGAATTATATACAGTACATTCACTGCCTTCAGTTCCTTAAAAGTAATAAAAGGCAAATAAATAAATTCAGGGCCCCCAGGGCCATTTAAGGGCAGTGACAGCTTCATGACGAAGAGGGGAAAATGCAGCTCCATCAAACCTCACAAGCAGAGCTCTGGTCAGCCAGTTCCCCTCTTCAGACCCTTTTAAAAGAACGAAGAAGACAGATGGAAATCAACACGGCCCGAGCTGCTCATTAGCTCCAACCACTCCTGCCCATCCGGAACGGAGTAATTCTCCCCCTTGCCACCTGCATTTATCCTCTTCCAAAGTAACAGCTGCCAACTTAATTGTTTGGAAGGAACAACCTTGTTGACAATTGCAGACCAACACGTGCCAGCCTGACCTGGCACCAAGGCCCCCACAGGACAGAAAGCACCCACTGCCAACGTCATACCTGCCTCTGAAGCCCCAAGAGTCCCACCAACAAGCTATGGTGGCAACCCTCAAACTCTGGCAAGGAGGTTGCCTTTCCGTGGCCACCCGTATTTTGGGGGAGTTTGTTGGGCGATGTCTGGGCACATAGGCATCATCTGGTTTCCAGCACTGCTCAAAGCACACACGGAATGGTCCGGCAGAAGAATATTGTGGGCAGAGACGTCACAATCGGGTCACGTCGGCTGGTGGTGGAGCCAATCCAGAAGAAGGGGTGCAACGGACTACTAGGATAATTTAGAGCTGGTTGGCAGAGCCCACCTCCGCATGCAGAATTCAGAAATCCATGTTTTTAGGGGGGGGGGAAGTGCTGGCACTGAGCTTCCTAGGAGAGGTGGGGAGGTCGCCAAAATCTGAGTTGGGGGTCCTCCCTTCCTGGTTGCCACCTACCTCACCCCGGTGTGCAATTCTGCAGCCTAATTTGCTAACAGGAAGAGAAGCCTGTGTGGTGTGCCCTCTGTGAAAACAAGGGGACTCTCTCGATGGGGGTTTTCTCCCAGTTCTCTCTTTCCATCTCACGGCACCCACCAGGTTCTTTTTTTTTATTTTTAATTTGATTTATATGCCGCCCTTCTCCGGAGACTCGGGGCGGCTACAATGCGTTAAGCAATAGCCTTCATACTTTTGTATATTTATACAAAGTCAGCTTATTGCCCCCACAGACCGGGTTCTCAATTTACCTACCTTAGAAAGGATGGAAGGCTGAGTCAACCTTGAGCCTTGGCGAGATTTGAACCTGCAGTAATTGCAGGCAGCTGGTCTTAATAACAGGGTGCTTTAGACCACTGTACTATCATTCTTGACCGAATGTCATTGGCCCTGTTTTGGTTTTGGCCCGGTGGCTGGAAATGGGATGAAGCAAATCAAAGCCAGCTCAGAGGAGCCAACCCTTAATTCTACTTCCACGTGGCTTTTGTGTATAAACTGGCACCACTCGACCCCAGGCATCTCCCCCAAGAGCCCCTGGGCAAAATCTCTGCAAAGAGCATCAAGGGGGAGGCCAAGTGATGGTCTCCAAGGGAGGAGCAAGGAAGGAGACCTCGAAATGCCAGACCTGGGGGAACCAGCCCCCCCCTCCCCCGCCCCCAATCTTGAGGGTCCCTGGGCTGGGCAAAAGATGAGCCCCTCCTCAACTAGTCTCTTCCACCCCTTCCCTTCTGTGCCCAGCAAGGCTGGAAGCTGGAGGAGCCGCACTTTGGGAGCTCACCTGAAAGGGGCTTTTCTGCAGAAATCCTTACGCCTGGATCTTCCAGGAGGGGCTCCCCCAGCAGCTTCCCTGGGTTTGGGGAAGATTTGGGGGGGCTGATCGTGTCCCTCTCCTTCCCTCCCTCCCACCCACCTTCTTTAGCAAGGGCTGGGGGAGAGGAGGGGGCCCTCCTCGCTTGCAACCCGGGTTGAGCAGAGCCTCCGCGGGATCGCAGCGCCTTCGCCGGGCGGGGGAGGCTGGAAAGGGAGCAAGGAGCCCCGACACTCACCTGCCCGCCTCCGCGGGGGCTCCTCCGGCTGCTTCAGCCCCCGGCCCGCCGGCTCCCTTTGTCCGCGGGAGAGCCCAGCGCTGCCATGAGCGGCCGCCGCCTCCGCCTCTTCCAGCGCTGGGAAGGGGGAGGCTGGGCTGGCTTCGGCTCTGGCCGCCCCCGGCCTTCCGGTTCCTTCCAGGCGGCCCTGGAGAGCCCCCTCCCCTCCCCTCCCCGGGCTGGCCGCTTGGAGAAGCCGCAGGGGGACTTGGCAGGCAGGGGCTTCTCCTCCCTCCCCAGCGCCTTTCAAACGACCTCCGCGGAAGTCTCACCTGCGGAACGACGCGGGCTGCCCAGTCCCAAAGGTGCCTTTTGCTCAAGAGGGAAGTGGGTTTTCTGGTTCTTTTTTTCTTTCTTTGAAGACCTTTCGTTCTCCTCCCAGAAGCTCCTTCAGCTCAATACCAACAGAAGTCTTGGAACAGGTCCCAGAATTTATATAGAAGGCACAACTCACTCAGAGCCCAAGAAGCTTCTGGGAGGAGAAGCGAAAGGTCTTCAAAGGAAAAAACCAGAAAGTCCAGTCCCCTCTTGAAAAAAGCACCTTTGGGACAACCACGTCCTGGATGACTGAGAATCTCCGTGGACATTCCCTTGAAAATGTTTTGCTTCTCATCTAAGTGGCTTCTTCCATTCTGAAGAAGAACTGAAGAAGCTTCTGGGAGGAGAAGCGAAAGGTCTTCAAAGAAAAAAACCAAGAAAGTCCAGTTGCCTCTTGAAAAAAGCACCTTTGGGACAACCACATCCTGGATGACAGACAATCTCCCTAGACATCTGGGTGGCTGGAATAGGTGGGAAGCGAGACCCCATTTAACTCGGATTTAGGGTATAAAGTTGGTCTAAATCCGTGTTTGTGAACCTTGGCGCTAGGAGGGAGTTTCAACTGGCGCCGTTGATAGGGAACTCGGTTGTTAAGTGAACCTGGTTTCTCCATGGCCTTTGCTGGTCAGGAGGTGGCAAAAGGGGATCACGTGACCTGGGACCGTCGTAAATACAAGTCAGTTGCCAGATGCCTGATTTTTGATCACGTGACTGCGGGGATGCAATGGTCGTATGTGTGAAAAACAGCTCAAAGCCACTTTTTTCAGTGCCGTGGTAACTGAATGGTCACTAAATGAATTGTTGTAAATCGAGGACTCTCTATACTATTTGTTATGTATATTTACAATATATTTATCATTATTGTAATTATTATTCTATTGCGGCGCTTTAAGGCATGTGAACGGGGGTCTCTAAAACCTTGGCAACTTTAGGACTTGTGGACTTCAACTCCCAGGATTCATTAGCCAGCGCATGCTGGTTGAGGAATTCTGGGAGTTGAAGTCCACAAGTCCTAAAGTTGCCAAGGTTATATAGAATATCCCTTTAATGGGCTCATGCTAGTTATCGTTTCAACCACTAGATGGCGCTTGAGCCACATATATTCATTTGCAAGGGCAGTAAAGGGGATTAAGAGCTGTTTTGCAATATATTTTTTTTTCTAAGGGAGTAGCAAAAGCCTTCAAAGCACGCTTATCAAACGGTAAAGTGCGCCTTGCCAAGCATTGTAAGCCTCCCATGCTTAAAACCGGCCTAAGTTGAGAAAAGTCGGCTTAAAAGACATCAAAGGCTGAAAGGCTAGAGAAAACACAGCCAGACAGATAGCAATTTCACTGCAGTTGATTTTTTTGGCGTCTGTTGTGTGTTTTAACCAAGTCTTATTCAGTCTCATCCAGCATTACGGAACCAGAATCTGTTTCCCCCCCCCCCCCTTAAACCCAGCTGTAATTGTCAAATACATTAACTTTGGCCAGAGTTTTTGAGAGTTTTGTAGAATTTTGTGAATAATTGAGCCATTCAAGAATCTGTTTAACCTGCCCGGCAATCGGGCCAACCGAGTTAACAAGACGACACCAAAAATGTGGCTTCCCGTCCTGCCTCCAGAAGATACAGGCGCCTTTGTTTAATACTACCCAGCTTGGATAGCCAGGATTCCTGGGTTAAACAGAGCTCTTAATTTTCATCCTGGTGCCATTAAAATAAAATAAGGGCAAACAACTTTGGAAGACCGGGCCCTTGCAACCCTCAACATCATCATCATCATCATCATCATCATCATTATTATTATTATTATTATTTTAAGTGACTTTCTGACTGCTTGGACAAATAGCAAAAATGTAGTTGGCTGGGTCTTTGATGGCTGCAAGGGGCGATTTCAAGAATGGAAAGTCTTTGCAACTTCGCAACCGTTGGGCCACAGGAGACGCCAACCTTGGCAAGTTTAAGACTTATGGACTTCAAACTCCCAGAATTCTGGGAACTGAAGTCCACAAGTCCTAAAAAGTTGCCAAATTGCAGCTGGGGAATTCTGGGAATTAAAGTCCACCAGTCTTAAAAGTCGCCAAGATTCCTGCTGCGGGAACCTGGCCGGGCTCCCTAAAGAGTGAGGCCCCTTCCCTTCGAAGTGGGGGGTGGGACATGGCTGGAGGTCCTCCTCCCCCCTCCCTTCCGCAGACGGCACTGACCGCGTGGCTGAGTGGTTTGGGGGCAGGAAGCGAGTGCGAATCCTCCGCTTCCCCCACCTCCCCTCCAAGGACCCCGGGCGGAGGGACGACCCCCCCTCCCCGCATCCGAGCCGAGGGCTCCCAGAGGAAGATGCTCTGCAGTCCCGCATCTTTCCCCGGACAGGTATTTGGGGGGGGGTGTGTCGAGGTCTTGGCAGCCCCATTGGTGGAAGGCGGGGGGCTTCTAAGGCCTCTGAAGCGCCCCCCGAGTGGAGCTGCCCAGCCGGCTCCCCCTTTCCCCGACGGCTCCCCCCGCCCGTGGCCGGCGCGGCTCCAAAGGCGGCGGGTGGGGGGTTTGGGGGGGCTGGACAGCACCTGTTCCCCCCCTTTTCTCCCCCCCCCCCGCCGGGCGCACATCTGGAGGAAGCGAAAGCGCCCCCGGGCGCCGCGCTGCCGCCCTTCCCCGCCGGCTTCCTTCTGCCCGTCCGCTCCTTCCAGCCGGCGCCTCCTCCGCCTCCGCCTCCGCCTCTCGCCCGCCAGGGAGGCGTCGGGCCGGGCCGGCGTGGAAGGCGCCCCGCCCGCCCGCCTCCTCCGCCTCCTCCTCCGGGCTGGCTCCTCCGACGGCGCGGCGCTCTGGCCGGGGGCAGCATGGGCCGGGCGGCCGAGGGGCGCCGCTTCTCGCGCAGGTGGGTCGGCGGGGCTGCTTTCGCTTTCGGAGCGGAGGGTGGCGGAGCATGTGCAGAGTGCCTGGACGGCTGCATGGGGCGGGGGTCTTTTTGGGGAGCCCTGGGGAGGGAAGGGGGGCCGGAGGAGCGCAGGCGCAGCTTTCGAGGAGGGGGGCTTCTGCGGGGGGAGCCCCGGGAGCGACCCTCCCCTCCGGACGGCCAGGCTGGAAGACCCTCTCGGGGCCCCCGGGCGGCCCTTTGAGGACCGGAGCAGCCTGAAGGGAGGAGGGGAAACGGGGAGACCCCTCCAGGGAGGGAGATTCTCTCCCCCCCCCCATTGAAAGCGAGGAAAACTTGCAACTGGGGAGAGGGGGGGGAAAGGGAGGGAGGAGGCGTCCTCCAAACAGCTGCCCCACATCTGGATGCTCCAACTTCCAAGAACGAGGCCCGGGCTCTCTTGGGGGGGGGAATGCAAAATTGCGTGAGGTTTGTATTCTTTTTATTTCTCCAGATAGTTTTGAATGGGGGGGTCCTTTTTTTAGAAGGATGGGCTCCCCAGAGTTGCTGGGTGGAGTTGGGGGGGTGTAGAAAGGGAAGGGATAAAAGAGAAAGAAAAGGAACTTGCTTTGGGCTTAGAACATTTTTTGGGGGGGGGATTGACCAGGATGGGGCAGCCCAAAACTCAACAGGCCGTCAAAGGGGCCGAAATGCATTTTGAACTGGAAAGACTTTTTAAGATGTTGGGAGTAACCACAAAGCCCATGGGGCACTCTCCTTGCTTGCAAACCCCTTTTTGTAGACTTGTAGCTGTTGTTATTTTTTTTTACAAACCTTGGAGTAAAAGCAGAGGGGGGGGGGAGGGTCCAACTATGGCCGCTTTAAAACTTGTGGACTTCAATTCCCAGAATTCCCCGGCCAGCAAGAAACTGCGCCTGAAGCCCCTTCCAGGCCAGGAAAGCAACGCTGGCTGGGGAATTCTGGGAGTTGAAGTCCTAAATTGGACAGCCTTGGATTAAACCGAGATCTGAAAAGAGGCACGCCATCCTGGCTTCTCCTCCTGACCAGATTGCTGTGGGGCAAAAGGCGGCTGTTTCTCAGAAGCTCACCAGAAATCGCGCTCGGGGGGTAACGGTTCATGGCAGCCGGGCTTGGTGGGCCACGGCACGGCACGCGAGTCTGCATTGCGAGCTTTCTTTGCAGGCGGCGGTGGTGGTGCTGTGCAGGATTGGCCCAGGAGACTCTTTGGAGGGTGGGTGGCCCTTAGACCTCTCTGCTCCAGCAGAAACTTTCCTGAGAGAAACCCGGGTTCAAGACACGACACAACGGATTGGTGGCTCCCTTCCTTAACCTCTCTAATTTGCCTTCAATTTGGCTTCTCTCTCTGCTTTGCTTTTTCCTAATTTAACCCCCACCCCAATCCCACATCCCCCGGAAGGACAGGGAGTGGGGACTCTGTTGAAGAAAGCCAAGCACAGGAGAGAGAAATATCAGAGTTGGAAGGGACCCTGGAGGTCTTCTAGTCCACCCCCCCTTCTCAAGTAGGAGACCCATGTGCTCGGTTCAGATCTCTTCCCTCGAAAAGCTCATTTCCTGTTCCAGAGGGACAAAAGGCTGACTTTCTAGGCATCTGAGGGTGCCCAGGGTGAACTGAATATGTGTGTGTGTGTTTTTTGTGTGTGTGTGAATAGTCCTTTGCTCTTTCCACCTCTCTTTCCTCCCACACACGGCAACTCCCCTTCCCACCGGGGCCCCCCTGGCACCTTTCATAACAAGGGGAAGTTTGGGAGGGACCTTCCTTCCTTCCACAGTGCGAGTTAAGGGGGAGAAAAAAGCCATTGTGCGTTTCTAAGCACAAAAAAGAGAGTGTGGGGGGGAGCCTTCTATTTTTGTTGTGATGTGCGTCCGATGTGTCCCTTTCTGCGCCGAACTGGGCTGGAGGCTCAGAGCTGCAGCCGCCAAACTGCCTTTCCCACAGCCTCGTGTTCTCGGCGGGCTCTGCAAAGGCGGCGGCTGCTGGTCTCCTCGTCCCAGAGGGGCTGCCCGCCCGCCGGACTCCACAGAGATCCTCAGCTCTGACGCGGGAGCCAACTTATGTAACTTTGGGCTGCGTCACGGGCACGACTCTGCTTTCCGTTCCTTTGTGTTTCTGCTTGCGTGCATGCGTGTGTCTTCATGGCATGGGAACGCCAGCGAGACTTCTGCAAGAATCGGGGGCCAGGCAGAGCCTCTCTAGCAGTGGAGCCCAGCCAGGTGTGTGTACCTGGTTTCAATCCGAACAGAGATGGAAGGGGCCTTGGAGGTCTTCTAGTCCAACCCCCTGCTCCAGCAGGATACTTTATCTTATTTCACATAGGTGGCTGTCCAGTCTCTCCTCAAAAACCTCCAGTGATGAAGCACCCACAACTTCTGGTGGCAAGCTGTTCCACTGGTTAATTGTTCTCACTGTTATGAAATTTCTCCTTAAATTCCAGGTTGCTTGTTGTCTTGAGTAGTTTCCATCCATTGTTTCTTGCCTTGCCATCTGGTCCTTTGGAAAATAGGTGGACCCCCCCCCCCCCTCTTCCTTGTGGCAGCCCCTCGGAGATTGGAAGGCTGCTATCGTGCCCTTCTTAGTCCTTCTATTCTCTAGACTGGCTGGCCCCAAATCCTGCAACCGATGTTTGTATGTTTTAGCCTCCAGGCCTTTGATCCTCCTCCTTGCTCTTCTCTGCATTTTGGGTCTTTTGGAAAAGCCCAGGCAAAGATGGCCCCTCTGGGAGGCAGGGACGGCCAGGCGGGCCGCGCAGAAGCCGAGAAAGACCCAGCTGGATCAGGCTGGAGGGCGCTGCCCACCCCTCGGCCTCGGTTTCCCAGGGACCACTGCCCCGCGCAACGGGAGGACGTTGTGGTTACGTCTGAGAGGAAGCGTGGTGCTGAGTCATTGGCAGGCTGGTCACACAGATAGACCCAGAGCTGGGGGCCCCGTGGGGGCAAGAGACTCGGGCACCTGCTGCACGAAGCACGTTAACGCCGCGGCATGAAGTTTCGGCTCCTTCTGGCGTCTCTCCGGTTGGTTTGGAAAGCTTGTGTGGTGGCTTTTTTTTTTTTTCTTTTTTGGGCAAGGATGGTGGCCATGCCTAGCCAATGAAGTGTCGTCCCCCCCCCCCCCAAATTGGGAGAGGCTGACTTCTGCAAGGGGAGGGCTCTTTGGTGTCTTGGTCCCCCCCCCACACACACTCCCCCAGTGCATAAACGCTCCGTTGTGTTGAGGCTCTGCTTGTTAAACCTGTTGGGTACCTGCCTGTAGGTTGGTCACCCCTCCAGCTGAGCTCCGTTTTGGAGGGTTAGACTTAAGGACAGTCAAGGAGAGAAGCAACCTGGAATTAAGGAGAAATTTCCCGACAGTTGAGAACCATTAATCGGTGGAACAGAAGTTGCCTCCAGAAGTTGTGGGTTCTCCATCACTGGAGGTTTTCAATTGGACGACCATTTGTCCGAAATGGGATAGGGTCACCCGCTTGAGCAGGGGGTTGGGCTAGAAGACCTCCAGGGGCCCTTCCAACTCTTGTCAATTCTGCTTTCTCCTCTGCTGCTGCTTAAAAGCAACCCTTTTTCTTAGAAGTCAGGAGATGGGATCTTCCTGGAATGCTCTTGGTCTCCGCTGCTTAAGGCTGTCCAGGTACCTACGGCCTGTGGGCTGGACACTCGCTCTCCACCCCTTCGGCTGAGCCTGGCTTCTCTGCTGCCCTTTCCTCTTAGAAGCCACGAGATTCCCACCAACGTCTCCCCATTACGGCCACATGACTGGGCCAGGGGGTGCGTGCGCAAGAGCCAAAGTCCGGTGGGAACCAGGCAGTTGGTCCCTTCCAGAGCTTTGCAGGCATGACTTCCACTCATCCCTGCTCATTCGCCAGCCAGGCAGGGCTTCAGGGGCCCTATAGACTGAGCATTGGAACACCCCCCCCCCCTTTATCCATCAGGAGGAAAGGGGCGTCACGGTGAAATGCCCAGCTCCTGGTATTCTGTTCCTTCCTTCGTAATGTTGTCTACACCCCTGAATTGGGAACTGCCTCTTTTCACCTGTCTCCAAAAGGCAAAACTCAGATTCAGGGTTCTCTCCCGAATGGAAAACCGGCCGGACGAGGTGTAGCGGTTACAGCAGGGCTCTGGGGCCTGACGAGAAGGGAAAGCCGGAAGCGAGAGACCAAGCGTCATTCCTTGGGCGATGAAACTTTTAAGAGCTGCTCTCTTTCTGACCTGGCAGAGTGGCGTTCCTATCAGCGTGCCCAATTTCTTGAAAGATTTGTATCGGGGCCATATGTTGGTGACACAGCTTCACACCTTATTGTGCTGGGTCAGCTTAGGGCTGGTTGTGGGACGTACGCAACGCGAGCCTTGTGGTTTGCGAAGCTCAGGTTAGGGCTTAGTGTTAAGTAGGTCATTGACACGCCTTTCATGGGTGGCGGGGGTGTGCTTTGCACAGGTATGAGAAAACATGGAGGTGTGCACACACACACACACACACACAGACTGTATAAACACAGCGCAGCGAAAGAGAGAGACGTAATCTATTGATTTTAATCTTACTCGGGCATGTCAAAAAGTGCCCGGCTTGCTTAACGGAAAGTTGAAAGCACTGTGTTTGTGGGTGTGGCCGTGTTGGTGTACATACACACTCCAAATCTGCCTGCATTTCAGTTCTGTCGTTTAGTCTCCAGAGGAGTAAACAGGCATTCTGTGCACTGCCTCACAACAGTTGGGACAGCGACATGTCGGTTACCGTGTGTTTTGTTTTGCTTTTGGGAAAAAAGAACTTTGGCCCCTCGGGAAGACTTCCTCAAGGTGACTCCCTGGCCGGCCCACACTGCGGCAAGGAAGGCCTCCGGCCTGCTCGCACGAGGGCGGCAATGTGGGGCCGCACAACGACCGAGGCTTCCTGTTTCAGCACCGTGCCTGACGACGATAAAACAAGCGGTTGTGCAGGAGGGAGGGAGAGAGAGAGAGAGAGAAAGTTTGAGGGCCACTTCTGGGCTGGGAACTTCTGCAAAGTTTTGGAGCAAAGTGGACTTCTCAATTGCACACTTGGGCAGAGTTGAGGCTGGGTGAGGTGTTTTGTACACCCAACGAGACCCCTCGAGTGCTCGGGGGTTTCTTTTGCAAGTGTGATGATCCTCAGAGAGAAGACGAAGCTAGTAGTGGAATCTTCTGCAAGTGGAGTGGTAGTGGTGTAGAATCTGTCCTTTTTCCCAGCTGGGCACCATTCAGACATGCAGGATGAGTCCTGGAGAAAGGATCAGGGGATTTTCATGTTTAAATCTGGCATGTGCAAAGAGGGGGCTGGACTAGAAGACCTCCAAGGTCCCTTCCAACTCTGTTATTCTGTTATGTTTAGGGAAGACCAGAGAGGATCGGCTAAGGAGGGTCGCCCAGTTTGCCATGGCAAGGAGAGATGGGAACACCAACAGTCTCTCTGTTTAACTAGCTTTTCTCAGCCTTGGCCACTTGGAGGTGGACTTCAACTCTCAGAATTCCCCAGCCAGCCATGCCACTCGAAGATGGGAGAACCTGAAGCCACGTGAAGATGGGTGGACTTCAGCCCAGGGGTGAAATCCAGCAGGTTCTGACAGGTTCTGGAGAACCGGTAGCGGAAAATTGAGTGGGGAGAGAATGGGGATTTTGCAGTATCCTTCCCCAGGAGTGGGGTGGGAGTGGAGATTTTGCAGTATCCTTCCCCTGCCACGCCCACCAAGCCACGCCCACAGAACCAGTAGTAAAAAAAAAATTGGATTTCACCACTGCTTCAGCCCCCAGAATTCCCCAGCCATGTAGACTCCCAGAGTTGAAGTCCACCGATCCTCAAGTGGCCAAGGCTGAGAAGAAACACGGGGTTAATTAATCCATCCAAAGAGTGATGTTGACGTAGATCACATGGGGGGGGGGGGGAAGAGAGAGCCAATTCTTAGCAAAAACAGGTTTGGCAGCTTCCTGTCTGGTCTGCCTTTCGGCTGGTCCTTCCTCCGCTCAGCTCAGCTCAGCGGCATGGCTGCTGTCTAAGAATGTTGATGGGCGTCTCCCTTCTTGCTCACTCTCTCCAGGACATGTCAGGTCATGTTTGAAGAGTGTTGTACCCACCTCAATTCTACTCCAGGAGTTCATAACCAGTTTAAGAAGAGCCCGTAGGCGAGATGGGCTGGGTCGCTGAAGGGCCCGGTCCCTCCTTGTGCCTTACCCCTATGGGTCGAGAGGGCTTTTGGAGATAGTCCTGAGAGACCTAGGTAAAGACCTCGAGATGACTTATGCGCTTTGATGAAGTTGGGTTGAGGAGAGTAGGACCCTGGTGCATGTCCAAGAATTGTCTGCAGAGCTAACCAGTCAAACTAGTAGAATCTTTGTAGCTCGAAGTTGAACTACGGGGTCTATGGAGCTCTCTGAGCTTGGTTTTCTTGCAGACCTCTCATGACCCAACTAGGTAACATCATCAATGCTAGAAGAGAGTGAGGTTTGCTCTCTGTTTACATACAGGTGGCTTGCCCCATCAATTTGGTGGGAGTGTTCTTGGTAGTTCCTTGATTAGTTTGTTGTTTATTGAGTTGGTTATAGGTCTACCAGTTATTCGTCACCATTGAAGGTCCATGAGGCATACAGTAAGATGGCATCTTACTCACTCTGCTCCTTGATGGGTTATCCTTTTTCCAACATGACCCCCAGCTTCCTGGACTGACCTCCTCTGCTATTTGAATCTGCTCTCTGAATCTTACAACTCGCCAGATCCTCACACCTTTCCTCTTCCCTGTTGTCTGTTTCTGGTTCCCGTTTCCTTCGTAGAACCTCACCAGGAGATCTCCAGACTTGGCCATGAATGGACACGCTGTCCCATCAGGCGACTCCGGACACCCCGGTGGGTGGAACGAGTTCTGCAAGCAGCACGCCATCACCACCGCCAGAGAGCTGGCCAGGGAGTACCTCCACTTCGTCAGCGAGAACCCCCAGCACGAAGTTTTGGCTGCTGAGAACTTCTCCCTTCAGTTTGCTGACCTCTTCCAGCAATATTTCCGCCACGAGGTGAAGGATACGTACGGTACGGAGCAGCTCCATATCCTGCCCTTCAGCAGAGTGAGGGACTACCGGGAGACAGGCCAGAAACATGCTGAGGGCTCCTCGGTCACGGTTGGGACCAAGGTTGAGGTGGACTTGTCGGACCAGGTCACCCGGGCCTCTGATGTCCGCTCCAGTGGACTTCCCAAGTCCTGGAGTTCTGAAGAACTGGCGGCACCCGCCTCTCCGTTGGCCGTCAGGAGGCATTTTTCTTTGGACCGGCTACGGAGGAGCTGGCGTAGCTTGTTCCGCCGGAGATCCTCGGAGCCGGGCCCTGGCGAAGGGGAGATGGCGGACTTGGTTTGGAGATCTAGCCTGGCCCGAAAGATCTTCCCGTGGACCATCTCCAGGGAGTGCTCCTTGCAGATCCAGAAAGAAGGGAATCTGAAGTACATGATGGTGACGGAGGACAGTGGGACTCGCTGGCAGAAATGCCGGTTAGTTTTATACAAGGAAGGGTCTCCGGACCACCAGAATTACGCCTTGGCGCTGTTTGATCCCCCCAAGGTAAGCAGTCTCTAGTCTTGCAAATCCCCCCCTCCCCTCTGCATTGTGATCTCTCTCTTTTCTAAACATCTGTGATGTAGACACACCCAATAAATAACCTCTTCATTCAGCAAGTCATGAAGTTGCTGGGATCTTGCTGACCCTCAAAATTAGGCCAGGAACTATGCTTAAATGCTTTTAAAAACAGTTTGGAGAAATCAAGCGAAGTCATATTGGTAGTTAGGAGCTTTCAGCCAAATGAGACCTCCTCCACGTTAAATCATGATCCTTTGGGTAATAGATCTCAGGAATGAATGCTGGGGTGATCAGAGTCTTCGTACTTAGATCTGATGGTGGGATTTGGGATCTCTAGAATGATATGGACCCTTGATACGGAGTTTGTTCGGTGTTGTCTTTGCTCTTTGGAGATTTAATTGGCATTTTTTGAGGGATGGGGGAGTTGGCTCTTCTGGATGGCCCCAACCATTCAGGACATCTCCAATTGACACAGCTGCTTTAAAAGGCTGGCTTTAACACATCCGAGATCTTTTAAAGGCTTCTGGTTTCAGAACTTGTTCTTTCAACTTGTTTTTCCTTTCGTCTTTGGGATGATTACCTTAGTTGAATATCATGGCTGGATGTGTCTATGTTATATTTTATTTTATTTATTAAATTTATTGTCCCCCAACTCCGTTTTCTTAGCTGCTTTTGCCTGGGTGGAAACACCGAGATGAGTTGCAAGTCCGATGCCCTCAACTTTGGTGGTTGTCGTTTGGTTGGTGCCACTCGTGGTGGGCAGGATCTTCAAAGGGTTCCTGCAGGTTCCCATCCCTACTTTAGCTGCCAAGACTCGGTGTGACTGCAAAATGTCCTTCCCTGTCCTCCCCCTCCCCGGTGAGCCAAGGACCTGAGGCCAGGAGGCTTCTTAGATGCCATCAAGATCCGGCCTCTAGGAAATAAGCCGAAAAGCCAAAAAAATCTGGATTTTCCCCAAGCAAATAATAAAAATATGAAATTGTCTCCCCCTCTTCCCTTCTTCTTTTGACCAGCTCAGGAAGGTCAAAACCAGTTAGAGAGAAAATGGATGGTGAAAATGGATTTTTTTTTTAGAAGGCGGCCTCGTCTCCCACCTCTTACAAAGCTCTGCGATGGGAACAGAAATCCATTCATCCCTCCAGGCAGGCGGTGAATGGGGGATTCAGCTGAAGTTGGCGGAGGCTTGGCAGAAAATGGTGCTCCTGGTTTGAGGGGTGCCCCCACCGCCTCTTCGCCCAGCTGCCCCCCTTCCCAAATGCTAAACGTGGCGCTCTGGATTTCCTCTTCTTTTCCAAAAACAGGGTGGCCTTTCCCTCGGGTGGAGGTGGGGCTGTCTGTTCCCTCTTTTCGCCTGAACCTTAAGGAAGAGAAGGCGATGGGCAGTTTGGCCCTGCTTGGCCTGCCTGCTCAGTCAAGATCTTTGACTTTGTGCCCAGAATGCATGGCACCATCTGGGTGGGCAGACCCGGGACTCCATGCTGTGGTCAGGCAGCTGCTCCCAAGGGGGGGAGGAACCAAACATCCAGTCTGATTAATTTGAAAGCCAACAGGTGGAAAAAACTGGTTGAGTCCATCCCCAATTCCTCAAAGCACAGGTTTGATTGTTTATTGATTAGATTTTACCCGGCCTTTATTACTTTACTCTTGTATTTATTTATTTTATTTATATCCTGCCTTTATTACAGTTTGGATTATCCCAAATGATGCTTTCCTGGTCTTGCCCCAGATTGTTACTCTTCCCCCCCCCGCCCCCAATATTCCTAAAATAATGATAATTTTTTTTAAAAAAACTGTCATTATATTGAATATTTTGGCTGGAGAATTCGGACATTGCCTTTCCTCGGAAAGAGCCCCTTGCTCATTGTCTGAAGTGGTGTAAGGTTTCCTGCCTAAGCAGGGGGTTGGACTAGAAGACCTCCAAGGGTCCCTTCCGACTCTCTTATTCTGTTCTGTTGTGAGAGAGCGCTTTTACACTTCTCTGGAAATGGGTTGCAAAGAGAGGAACATACAGAGCCTGACCTGATTTTTGTGCGTGGATAAAAGTGCAGCGATGGGATGGTCACGTTTCGTAGCAGAGCCCGGAAATTTCACCCCCGCAACCGAATCTGAGTTAGCATATTTTCTTTGAGAGACGAGCAAAAGAGGAACGTCTGTGACAAAGCATCCTCTCCGAAATTCATTGAAGGCATTTTCTTCGCCGTTTGGAGACTTCAAATATTACTCGGTTGCACAACTCAAGTCTAGCAAAGTTTGCAAAGCCAGTTTTGGGGGGTTTTTTTGCTTTTTGTTTTCTTCCGTTGGTGGCCTTGAGGTTCTCCAGGATGGGAGATAAAAAGTTGAAGGCCTGGAGCAGGACAGGCCTTGGAGCTTTGCCTTCAGCATCTCTGGAGCCCCCACCCCGTCCCACCCCAGCCCCAAATGTAGCGGATGGAGGCTGGACTCAGCCACGCCAGGAAAGCTTTCCCCCCTCCCCCACATCCTCCCCCCAACCTATTCAAGGTCTGGCTTGTCCATTTTTTGCTAGCTTCCAATGTAGTATTTACAGCCAAGCTGAAATTCCCAGGAACATCTGCGTTTCCTATGGAAATATTTGCAGTGGTTTATGTCATCCAGATGTTCTGGTCAGAGGCAGGTTGAGGTGGAGGAGGAGGAGGAGAAAGCCTGGTGGGAAGCAACTTCTTCACCCTGGGAGTCAAAGAGGATTCACTCTTCCTCTTCACCTCCCCCCCCCACAACCCTTGGTGACCCCCATCCGAGACTTAGAATTTCTTCCCTTTTCCATAGCAAATGGATTGTCGTCTTCAAAACACGGCTGTCCTCCTTCTCCGCACCGTTTCCTAGCATCCTGGAGGCCCTCAAGGCCCATCTGAGATCCTGGAGGAGCCTTCCTTGCATGGTTGACTCCTGGCATGAGGGATTGAGGCCTTCTGAGGGCCAGACGGTGGGCTTCCCCTCGGATTGTGCCCCAAATAACACCCCTTACTTTAGACTGCGGATTTCAAAGCCCCACTCCCCAAATCCCTTTGCTTGACATCTCCGCGTCTACTACTCCTAGTGACCCTAGCGGCATTGTTGGATCGTGGTCATGGCTTGCAAGCCACAGTTTCGTGGCTTAAAATGGGGGTGGGCAGGCCTTGCTTGGCTCTGAAGAACGAGACATTGCATTATAAATCCACCTTGATTCTTGAATGCTCAAGATGTTGTTGGAAGGGCATGTCCCGGGTTCAAATTCAGCCCTCTGTGCCACGTTGTCACTCTGTGGTGGGTCAGGAGAGTCTGCTGGGTTCTGTTTCTCCAAACGCTGCTGAGCTTGTGCAGAAAAGTTCACAACTCCCAGAATTCCCCAGCCAGCAGCTCTGGCGGACTTCAACTCCCAGAACTCTCCAACCAGCAAGATTTGTGGACTTCAACTCCCAGAATTCCCCAGCCAGCAACACGTTGCTGGCTGGGGAATCTACCAGTCTTAAAGTCGCCAAGGGTGGAGATCCTTGCTTTACGGCAAAGCCTGGAGGCCCAGCCTAGCTTTGATGCGAGGTGTGAGCCTGGTCTGGGAGCTGCCTTCACCTGCCGCTCTCCTTCTCTCTTGGGGCAGCCGTGAGGTCCCTCCTTTTTCTTCGAAGGCTGCCAGGGCTTCGGGGCGTTGTGTCATCTGGGTGCCTTTTCCTTGCGGAGTTTTGCAAGCAGCCCAAGCAAGGCAAGATGTGTCAAAAGCTTTGTCATTTATTAAACCACAACTTTTTTCCATCCTTGGTCATTTCCGGTTGAGGACGTTTGGGGCAGGGGGAGGGCGGCTGGCGGGGAAGGTTGGACCCGGCTCTCTTAACCACACGGCCTGACGTTCACGGCTGAAGATTCCCCCCCCACCCCCTCAACCCTGGCTGTTTATTTTGGAAACTCGGTTACCCAAGGGTGTGTGAACTGGATGTTTTTTTGGTTGGCTGGTTGGCTGGTTGGTTGTTTTCCGAGGGGCGCTAGAAGAAAAAGGGAAAAAGAGAGAGAGAGAGAGAGAGAGAGAGAGAGAGAGAGAGAGAGTTGTTAAATCCTGCCTTTTGTGGGTGGGTGGGTGCGGTGGGGGCCACTTTTCCAGGCTCCCCCCCCCCACTCACAAAAAAAATACTTTCCCTGTCTTGTTTGCATGCGTGGGTTATTGGGGAAAAAAATGCCAGTCTCCCGAGGCGCAAAGTGGATATTACAATTTGTTGTTGTAACACCATGAAGTTATGGAAAGTTTGCATAAGGGATGGTTTTAGCCTGCTTGCAAAAGTGGGGAGGAAAATTCAGAGTTCTGTAACATTGGCGGCTTAATAGGGGCAGTGGGCCAGGCAGGGCAGGTATCACCTTAGTCCAGGGCAAGGGGCATTGGTGTGGCCGGACACTGGGGGAACTGGGAAATTAGGCAAAGGAGTGCCCCCTTCTCTCTCTCTCTCTTTCTCTCTCTTTCTCTTTCTTTCTTTCTCTTTCTTTCTTTCTCTTTTCTTTCTCCCTCTCTCCCCCTCTTTCTTTCTCTCTTTCTCTCTCTCTCTGCAAGTTTGCTAAATGTACTTTCTTTTGACTGCATTTTTACTTATTTATTAAACTTATATGCTGCCTGTCTTGTTGTCCAGAGTGGCGGCTGGTAAAGCTGTGATCCTGCCTCTTCCTACTCGATTGTGCCTTCGTTGAATGCAAAGGGATTCAAAACACTTTCAAAGCAGTTGTGCCGTTTCACGAAGTACCAGATCTGGGAATATCTTCATTTTCCTTGTTTTCTTCCGGCTTCTCACCCCATTTGCAAAGTTTGCAAGTCTTGCCTGGTCTAACCTTAGACTAGGGATCTCCAAATTTGGCAACTTTAAGACATGTGGACTTCAATTCCCAGAACTTCCCGCGTTGCTAGCTGGGGAATTCTGGGAGTTGAAGTCCCATCAGTTTTATCCTTAATTTGGCCAATGAATTTTTGGAGCCCGAGACATCCTAATCTGCAGAGTCTGAACTAGCCCCCCCACCCCGTGTGACGGAGGAAACACTTCCTGTAGGTATCGGAAACAGAGCTCAACATTTGCGTCCTTTCGAAATTATCTTGTGTGCAGCAATTCAGCGACTCCTTCCAGGAACATTTTGAGAAGCGACACTGCGGCTTCTCGTGGCCTTCGGGAGGCCTGGCGGGATTTTGTCAGCAGGAAGGAACTCAGATAGTGGATAATTCCCCCCAGCCCTCCCGAAATCTCTCCGCTGCTTTTCTAATTGCTCTCCAGGTTTACTAGTCTAACCTGGCTGGAGGTGAAGTTGCTTTGGGGTACTTGCTCTCCAAATCAATCTCTCTCTCTCTCTCCTTCCTTCCTTCCTTCCTTCCTTCCTTCCTTCCTTCCTCAATCTCTCCCCCCCTCTCTCCCTCTCTCCTTCCTCCCTCCCTCCCTCTCTTTCTTTCTTTCTTCTCTCTCTTCTCTCTTTTCTTTTTCTCCTTTTCTTTTCTTTCTCCCTCTTTCTCCTTCCCTCTTTCTTTCTTTCTTTCTTTCTCTCTCTCTCTCTCTCTTCCTTCCTTCGTTCCTTCCTTCCTTCCGTCATTGCCTCTAATGGGGATTGCTACCCCCCAGATTACCCCCACCCCACCCCTCTGCAAATTTTCAGACAAGTTTTAGGGTCTGCCCCCCCCCACCTAATCAGGAAGCTCCCCCAGAAAGCTCTCCCCCCTTCCTTCAAAAGCCTTTTGCATATGCTACCTCTTCCTGTTAGGGACTCCGTGGCCCATCATCCAGGGTCTGATTCTTGGGGACACCCTCCCTCCTTGCAAAGACATGAGATCTGTGCCTTCCCTTGCCACATATATGGATGTTTGCTCCCAACTGGCTGATTTCTTCCCCCCCCCCCCCACCCAACCACACACCTCTCTCGTCTTCCTACACACACAGACACACAGACACACACACAGAGAGAATCTTTTTTTGCTGTCTCAGCATTTTGCTTCATCCGGCGGTGTCTCCTCTTGCACAACTGCCTGGGGATCAGTTTGGGGGAGGGCGCCCAGGGAGGGGGGAGGACGCATTTTCTCCAGATCTGGCTCCCTTTTTGTTGTTGTTGCTCTTGTTGTTCTGATTTCCTGCATGTCTGTCTTCCTTCGGCTGGGATGCACACACCAGCACCATCTGTTTCCTGTGTTCTGGGGCTGAATGCAGTCATGTGCTTGGGGGGAAGAAGCATCGGCGGAAGTCGGGGAGGGCAGGCCGGGGGGAGGAAGGGAGGGAGGGGCTGGCTTGGGACTCCCCGTTGGCCAAAAAAAAAAAAAGGCAAAAACTTGCAGCTTCCCCATCCCCCACCCGGCTTTCGTTTCCAAATCTGCTTTAATCTGAAGAAAAGTGGACTTTTAATCCACCCGGAGGCCTTTGGCCCTTGGAGCGAAGTCCACCAACTGCCTCTGGCTTGCAAGGGCTCCCAATGGCTGAATTTTTTTATGGCTGTTATTGTCTATAAAATTAGCTTGCGTTTTTATCGAGAGGTGATGCAAATGTGCCATATGAAAAAGCAATCAATCTATAAAACTTTTCCTTCCCTTCCCCTTCCCCTCCTCTCCTCTCCTGTCCTCTCCTTCCCCTTCCCTTCCCCTTCCCTTCCCCTTCCCTTCCCCTTCCCTTCCCCTCCCCTCCCCTCCCCTCCCCTCCCTTCCCCTCCCTTCCCCTCCTCTCCTCTCCTGTCCTCTCCTCTCCTTTCCCTTCCCTTTCCTTCCCTTCCCCTCCCTTCCCTTCCCTTTCCTTTCCTCTCCTTTCTTCCCTTTTTCCTTTCTTCTTTTCTTTTTCACAATGAAATATTCTCCCTGAAAATGGTTTTGTTTTGACAGAGAATTGAGCAGCAGCATAACACGTTTTGCTCTTGAGCAGAATGAAAGTTGTGCGGTTTTTGTTCGTCTTTCCTTTTTCCGATTTGAAGAAGATCAACACCCAATATCAACTCCTTCCTATCCAGGCTGAGAAACTCGCTGGCCTCCTCCTCCCCTGCGGTCTTCGGATTTCTCCACCTGGTTTCTGTCTTTGGGAGGCAGGCCATTGCTGCTCTCTTTTGTGCGGGCTGGGAAGGATGGGCGTTGTAGTCCGGCACATCTGGAGGCTACAAGGGCCGCCCCTCTGGGACGTAGTCCAGCACATTGGGGACACCAGTGTGGGGAAAATTATTTTGCTTTCTGCATTTTTTTCATCCTTGCGAAAAGAAATTCCCTTGCATTGTCGAAAGTTTGGAATCGCCTTCGGCACAGAATATTTAAAGGCCCTGAAATGCTCTTTTTTTAAGCAAAATAAACCCCCAACAGATTTATTTTTATTGTTTGGATAAGTTAGTGGAGGGGAAGAGGAAGGAAGGAAGGAAGGAAGGCTTTTGTGGGATGTTGGCTGTTTGAGGGGGAAGTTTCTTTTCAACTTTCTGGTTCTTTTTTAAACATTCAAGAGTTATATTGCGTTACTCATTTCTGTCTTGCTAATTACTCGACCTTAAGAGGGTTGCAACCAAAACCCCAAACAGGGAAAGTATAAAAAAACACTAACATCCTTTTGAACCTGTTTAAAGCATCCGTAGGTGAAATCCACCTGCTCACCTTCCAGCTTAAGGGGAAGGGGTGCAGGAGACTGAAGGGAGGGAGGCTTTGGAGAGAGGGGAGCAGACACGTTGAACCCCCACCTCTCCCTGCCCTCCATCCTAGCTGGGCATCGTGCAAATTCCAGCAGCCCGTTTGGTAAATCGATCTATTAGATCAGGGGGTCTCCAAACTTGGCAGCTTTAAGACGGGTGGACTTCAACTCCCAGCGTTGCTGACTGGGGAATTCTGGGAGTTGAAGTCCACAAGTCTTCAAGTTGCCACGCTTGGAGACCCTCGCATTGGATGTTATTATAATGTTATTCTGGGTTTTGACCCCATTCAGTGCACAACTGGCAGACGTACGTATGTTAAACGATATTTCTTGGGTGAAATTGCAAAAACGCTTGTGATTTTTTTAAAATAATTATTTTGATCTTTAAAATGCAAGGAGGTTATGAGCTCTAAAGACTTGAATAGGCCCTTTTGTCGAGCTGGCTGCTGCTGGCTGCGACCCCCTGGGGAATTTTTGCAGTCAACGGAGGCTGCTGCGTCCTTGATCTGACTTTGCAATCGCCTTTCCGGGATTGCTGTGAATTGTGCCGAGTCCTCCAGCCTCTCTTCTCTTTCTCAGAAGTTGTGGGGGCTCCAACACTGGAGGACAACCATTTGTCTGAAATGGTGTAGATATTCCAGCTTGAGCAGGGGGTTGGACTAGAAGACCTCCAAGGTCCCCTCCAGCTCTATGATTCTGTTATTCAAGGCACGTGGAAGTTCCTTTTGGGATCTTCTTCCGTGGCTTAATCAGGGGTGGATCCTGTACGTTCATATCACACATGTCATCTGGGTTTTGATTTTGGCACCTGTCAATGCCTGGACCTCTGAATGGGCTGAATTAAAGTAATTTTTAAGAAAATATCTTCTAACCAAAGTTAACACCAAGTAAGCTTGCTCCATTGTGCAAATAAAATTCCCATGCTTGGGTCCAATAAATAGCATTAGCTCAGCTGCTGCCACCTTTGCCTTGGCTTCAGAGGTTCCAGGACCAAGCGGAGAGGACTAGAAACTTGGCATACTACTCCTAAGGGAGGAACTGTGGCTGTGCTGCGGGTATCTTGTAGGAAATCCTTGTATGTGAGTTACCCGTTGCTTGCGAAGGGCGCCTGTGCCACCCAAGAGCCTCTCAAACTCACGGCGTCCTTCAGATTCCTGGAGAAAGCGTGTCCTGGCGTGCCACAAGCTTCTTATCAGTGGGAGGCCTCTTTCGTTCTTTGCAAACTTCGTGTGTTCTGGCTCGTTTCGTGAGCGCCCCCCCCCTCTTTCTGTGCCCCATTTCCAGTTCTAAGAGCCTCGAGGTTCTTCTTTCTCTGAATTGCCATTTCTTCGAATTAGTTCCTTTCCTCCGCTCCCAGGAACACATGTGGCCAAAAGTGGTTTCTGAGGTGACACAAAGTGCAGTGCCGAGGACTCCAACTTGTCTGCTTCTTGGGCACGCTCGGGGCAAGGCTGGGCACGCACCCTCACTAACTCCATAAGCGGTATTGATTTGGCAACAGGGAGGCTCTTGCTGAACAAACAGAGAGCAGGGAGCTTGTAGCCGTCCCCCCACCCTCCCTTCCCCCCTGGTTCAGCATCCGGCGTGCAGGACTTTGAAAGGAGGCAGAAGGCCTGGCTCTAGGGGCCTTCCTCTGCTTAAGTTGGACGTCGGAGCCTGTCCAGGGTGGTGGGTTGGACAAAGGCCAGCCCACCACCCTGGAAAGAAGAGGGAGTCCAGCTATTCTCCAAAGCACCTGAAGGCAGGACAAGAAGCAATGGGTGGAAACTAATCAAAGAGAGAAGCAACTTAGAACTAAGAAGAAATTTCCTGACAGTGAGGACAATTAACCAGTGGAACGACTTGCCACCAGAAGTTGTGGATGCTCCACCACTGGAAGTTTTTAAGAAGAGATTAGATAACCATTTGTCTGAGTTGGTGTAGGGCAGGGGTCTGCAAGCTTAAATACTCAAAAGAGGCATTTGGACCCGTTTCCCACAGAAAAGAAAACACCGGGAGCCACAAAACCCTTCCTGTGCCTGCCTATTTCTTGAGCAGCTACAAAACTAGCGTATGTAGTCGAATTAAATGTTCTGTTTTCTTCTGAAACTTTTCTTTTCTTGGGTTTATCCATGGTTGGCCTATCGGGAGTTGAAAAGCTCAATAAATCACGTGCTGGTGGGTGTTGCACATTGGCAGTTGTGACGTATATTTTGAGTGATAGGGAGCCGCAGCAGAGGGGTGAAAGAGCCACCTGCGGCTCCAAAGCCGCAGGTTGCTGACCCCTAGTGTAGGGTTTTCTGCCTAAGCAGGGGGTTGGACTAGAAGACCTCCAAGGTCCCTTTCAACTCTGTTATCCTATCCTATCCCATCATTCTATTCTATTCTATTCTATTCTATTCTATTCTATTCTATTCTAATTTCTATTCTATTCTAATTTCTATTCTATTCTATTCTATTCTAATTTCTATTCTATTCTAATTTCTATTCTATTCTAATTTCTATTCTATTCTATTCTATTCTATTCTATTCTATTCTATTCTTCTATTCTATTCTATTCTACTCTATTCTAATTTCTATTCTATTCTAATTTCTATTCTATTCTATTCTATTCTAATTTCTATTCTATTCTACTCTACTCTATTCTAATTTCTATTCTATTCTACTCTACTCTATTCTAATTTCTATTCTATTCTATTCTATTCTATTCTATTCTATTCTATTCTAATTTTTATTCTATTCTACTCTACTCTATTCTAATTTCTATTCTATTCTATTCTATTCTATTCTATTCTAATTTCTATTCTACTCTACTCTATTCTAATTTCTATTCTATTCTATTCTATTCTAATTTCTATTCTATTCTATTCTATTCTAATTTCTATTCTATTCTAATTTCTATTCTATTCTATTCTAATTTCTATTCTATTCTATTCTAATTTCTATTCTATTCTATTCTATTCCATTCCATTCCATTCCACCCCACCCTATTCCTATTCCTATTCCTATTCCTATTCCTATTCCTATTCCTATTCCTATTCCTATTCGCCAGGAAAACCCAGGAGAAAGTCTCCGTAGGGCCACAAATCCCTCAGGATGCTTGTGGGGCACGGTGTTGCTCCCAGAGAAAAGGCCGGTTCTAACTTTGATCAGCTGCCGCTCTTTAGGCTCCCTATCAATGCTGGGTTGTGTTGTTCCCTGTTCAGGCTAGGATTGCTGGAAACCGCCTTTCTTTGGGGAAACGAGACGCATCAGTGCAGCTGATAGAAGCCACTCCTTGGCTTCCTCCCACTCTCATGGTTAACCCTGGGATGGGGAGGCTGACTTCTGAACCGAAATATTTGACCAGGGAGGCCTCTGAGCGCTTTTCCCAGAACCGTTTCGGATGCCAGGATTCCAGACAAATCTTTCTCAAACCCCGCTTGGAGGTCCCGGAAGTTGAATTTGGCTTCTGGCCCACAAGAGCCTCTTTTCAGTCTCTCTGGTCAGCCATGGCGGTTCCTCCTCAACCCTCGGCCGGGGAGATTGCCTCAGTTTCTGGCTAAAGGTCCTCCAAAGAATGGCCATAATTTTCATGAACGAAGGCAGATAGATGGTATGTGTCCCAGGGTCATGTTGGAGGATCCAGTTGGTCACTGGGACCGGAGGTTTATTCGTCCAAACTTTTGGACTTCTCCATTTTGGAGAGAGAGAGAGGGGGGGGGTTGGAGGATGGGATCCAGCACGAAGCTCGGAAGACTAAACCTCTGCTCTTGTGACCGATCGACCGACCCAGATTGGATCCTGCACCATAATCCCCGTCACGGTTGTAGCTGTGAACACACCTGGCTCTCTAGAGCAGGGGTCTCCAACCTTGGCAACTTTAAGGCTGGCGAACTGCAACTCCCAGAATTCCCCAGCCAGCAGAGCTTGAATTAAGTCACAAATAAACCCAAAAGCAAAGCAAAGCTGGCTGGGGAATTCTGGGAGTTGAAGCCCGCCAGCCTTAAAGTTGCCAAGGTTGGAGACCCCTGCTCTAGAGAGCTGGAATGATGGATGTTGTAGTCCTGATACTCGCCTTGGTTTAGAAGAATCACTTTCCATGATCTGCTATGTCCACTCCTCGCCTCTCCCTTATATTAAAAAAAAAAAAAAGACAAAGTATGAGTCAGCTTTTGAGTTGTCCGTCCATGGCTCCCCCAGTTACTCATTACAGCTGCCGATGCCCCTTTTCAAACGGTCACTGAGTGAAGTGTTGTAAGCCGCGGATTACCCGTATGATCAAAAGACACTGAAGGAGAAACGATCCCAACAGGTAGATTAACACGACTCTCCTGCTGCAGAGCGATGGCTGTGGTTTAAAGGAGGTTTGTTGTTAGACCCTGGTTTAATTCTGTTTTCCAAGAAAATGCCTATAAACTCTTGGGGGCCAAAGACAATCAGCCGGGACTGCTGACACATTTCGCTGAGCAGGCCTGGAAAACAGTCTCTCCCGGCTCCCAAGAGTAAACTTGAGTGCATTTTTGGCTTCTCGGACATCCTGTTTCCTGTGCCGCGATGCTGGGTCGCTCGGAGGTTGGAGGTGGTCTGGGTGCAGGGGTGGTGGTCTTTGGACGGTCTCTCTGAGGATCCCCCTTCCATTGGGGAGCCCAGGGGGTCCCCCGGCTCTTGGCTCTCCCTTGGGCTGCAAGGGGTGCTGGTGGCAGAGGAAGATGAGGGACGAGGGAGTCCCACACATTGGGGCCTGAGAAGGTTTCGTTTATCAGCTCTGGCTGGGGAGACATTGCGACACTCGGGCCAGGAATGAGGTGGGGGGGGTTGCGATCCCCAAATAAATTGGAAACGGTTAACTTTATGCAGGCCAGTCGTTGAAGTCACTTTGCTCCTTTGCCCGCTTCTTCGAAAGCCCAGGCTGGAAAGAAGATAATCGATGCCCAATTTCCTTTCGTGCCTCTGACTCGTCTGACTCTTCCCTGGGCTTTGCTTCGGTCGGTCGCCCTGCTTCTTCCCCTTGGCGGAGGAGCCGCTCTTCCCTCCCTGGCCGTTGGGGCTGTTTTGTTTGATGTCGGGATGTTTTGGGATGTTTGCGCACCCAAAGGACGCTCTGTTCCCTTTTGCAGGGCATCTGTTCAGGCTGCAGGCCGGCCTCTTTATCTCTCGCAACCAAACACGGCAGCTCCCGAGTTTTCGGTGGCTTTGTGGCTCGGGATTCCGATTGGAGGTTCAACTGCAAAAGCCCAGGGCTCTTATGGGGCCCAGGGAAATTTTTCTTTTTTTCTTTTCTTTTCCTTTCTTTTCTTTTTCTCCATCTCTCCTTCCTTCCTTCCTTCCTTCCTTCTTTCTTTCTTTTTCTTTCTCTAACTCTCTTTCTCTCCCTCTCCCTTCCTTCCTTCCTCTTTCTTCTTTCTTTCTCTCTTTTTCTCCCTTCCTTCCTTCTTTCCTTTCTCTTTCTTCTCTCTCTCTCTCTCTCTTTCTCTCCCTTTTCCTTCCTGCCTTCCTTCCTTCCTTCTCTACTATTCAAGGATTCTTTTCTCTATTTTTGAACTGAAATGTAAATTTGGGTAGCACACCCAAGTGTTTAGGATTGAAGGTTAGGGTTAGGGTATAGAATATACCTCTGAATGAACACAGCTCTTTACTTGTAAATAGAAAAAAGCACATAAGGAGAAGAGCACCAAGAGAGTTAGGTATTTCTTCCCTGAGGCATTAGCTTTCTATTTGCAGGGATTAAAACCAAATCAAAAAGGTTTGGCCATACTTGTATTCAGATGGGCCCTCCTGAACTTGGGGGGAAAATGTTTGCAGGGATCTTTGGAAGAGTTTATTTTTCCGGGGCCTGCTTGTCCGCTGGGCTTCCCAACTCAGCTGCATACAGGATCCTTAACTATGGCCTCATCCTGTTTGGATTTCACATCTTTTTTTCTTTCACGATAAAAGACATTTTTCAGACCAGATTTTCCAGTAAGAAAATTTGCCAAGCCTGTTGGAAGCCAACAAAGAGAAACAAAGCCGGAGTGGATAAAACTTGCAAAACGGAAGAAGCTTTCCTTGCCTTCCCCACTGAAGCTGTTTCCCTGCCCCTCCCCCCCCAACGCATGATTAATCTGGACCCTCCGCCCTCCCCCCAGTCCATTTCCCCCCAGCTGTTCTCACAGTTGGCTCCAAACTACAAACCGGCTGTGACTCATGGGCCCCCGCAAGCCCCAGGAGGAGGCGAAACCCGGAACGGACGTTGCCTGACCCAGACAGGGAGCAGAAGAGGCTGAGACCCAGATAGATGGGGAATCGGATATTTGAAGAGCCCCCCTCTCCCCCCCTTTTAGGGATTGAAGGAACTTGGCTGCACCCTTCCCCTCCAGCCCAGCATGGCTGAGGGTCCCAAAAGCTGAGAATTGAATCGATCGGATCCTGCACATTATCAATAGATTTATTTTAGCAGTTTTGCTTTCCTGCATGGTGGAAACCCCCCTCCCCCCCCCTTGGTGGGTCTTCCAGTGAGAGTGCAGAAAAGGCAATGCAGGGGCTGGATTCCCAAAGGGGAAATCGAGACAGGCCGAGGGGCTGTTGATAGGACTGGAATTTGGGATTTGGCCTTAGATGCCCTCTTGGCCGGATGTCCTGGGAATCTCCCGCATACAGTCAGGCTCGGATTCCCAACCTGCCCAGTTTTACCAGTTCAGCCCTGCCCTGGGCCAGTTCTGAAGCTTGGCTTAAGCAGAGGCAACAACAGGTGAACAAACGATAAAAGCAGACCTGCCCTCAGAGCAGGGAGGGAAAAAAAGAGAGCTTAAAAAGGGCTTTTAAGCATCTGCGGTGTGTTTCTTTGTGTTGACAGAAAGGCTTAGGAAGGAATTTGATGCCGGACATCGTTCCTCAAGAGCAATTTTTTCCAGCCCTGGTTTTAATCTGGGCTTCCCAATGGCCCTTGCTCTCCCCTCGTTCTCCTTTTGGGGGGCAAGACACGGGTCTCCCTCCTCTTCTTGGCGGGGGGGGGGGAGAGGGAAGCGTGGATTTGGCCCTCCCTCCCTGAGGGATTTCGCAGACGTTGGAATCCAAAGAGTTTCCTGCCGCTTTGACATGAAGTTGAACTCCGAGGAAAGCTTCTCCCTGCCCAGATAAGGCTGTGCCAGGATGCAGCCCATGTGTGTGTGTGCGAGAGAGAGAGAGAGTGGGGGGGGGGCAGATTGGGGGTCCCGCTTGCATCTCCTGCTCTGATACTGCCAACCCCGGCCCAGGCTTGCTCCGTATCCTCTCCCGGCAGCTGGTTCAATGCCCCTCGGAGCCAAGAACAGCGTGCCAGGACTCTTCGTTGTAGAAACACACATAAACCCAGGCCTTCCAATGGCCGGTGTCTCACTCTGGCTTGTCCTTCTCTTTCGGCAGAGCTCAAGGCCCAAACTGCGCTCCCCTTGCGTGGCCATCCAAGAGACCCGGGCCTGCACTCGGCTGGAGATGCCCGACCACTTGCACACTTTTGTGGTCAAGGTGAGAGGCTTCCTTCCCCCATGGCTACAAGCAGGGAGGTCTGGTTTTCTCCCCACCTGGCGCTCTGGGACCTTCCTAGATGGCTGTGCTCAGGGAGAGGATTTCTCTCCAGAAAGCAGAGGGGGCTGCTGCAATGCAGGTGGGGAGCCGTGAACCCCAGAAATAGCAGAGGTCATGAGGTGGGCTGGAGGGGGACTGTCTGCAACCCTCTCCCCCCCCCCCCCGAGATGCTCTTCCCAACTCGAGTGGCCCTCACCTGCCTGGCTGAAAACAGCAGATTTTCACTTAAGAGAGCTGAAATGTGCTTCTGGGATTAGAGGAGACCCCCCCCCCCCCCGAGAAGTCATCCATGCCACCCACTCCATTTTATCTGGAGAGGGTTTATTTATAATTTATTTATAATGCAATTTATATGCCGCCCTATCTCCAAGGACTCGGGGCGGCTCACAACGATAAAAATGCACAGTTGCTCATTAAAAGACAATATAAAATTAAAATTCCAATTTAAAACAATTTAAAATTCATTAAGAAATCCCCCATCAGGGTTGCCTCTGCGGTGGGATTAATGCCTCGCTTTTCCCCAAATCCCTGCCCCATAGGTAAATGCGACCACCGAAATAATATTCCAGGCTGGAGACGAACAGCAACTGGCCACTTGGATAGCGGAGATTCAGCAGTGCCTCCCCAGGTGAGTCATGCATGGCACCTGCAGCTTTGAAAAATGCAGTTTTGGGGGGCAGGAGCAAAAGGTTGATGCGGCCTTCCCAAGAGGTGAGGCTTTTGAGAACTGCTCTCGGAATAAACCACATCCATTTTTATTTTCTGTTCAAGGCCACAACTGGCTGTAGAAGTGAGGTGTTCGGGGTGCCGGAACTTCGTTTTGTGGCTGAAGAATTTATTTATTTATTAAATAAATTTATTAAATAAATTCTGGGAGTTGAAGTCCCAATTTCTCAACATGGGCCGAGGTTAAGAAACCCTGGCTGAAGGACGGATAGAAGGAAATCGCTGTAGCTCAGGATTGAACTTGTGGGGTCCTTGGTGCTCTCTTTGAGTTTTGGTCAGCACTGATAGCGTTACCCAGTTGGGTCATAAAACGTCTGCAAGAAAACTGCCAAGCTCAGACAGCACCATGGACCCCATCCTCCTCCTCCTCCTCCAATCCCTCTTTCTCCTAGCACTGATGATGGTCCCTAGTTTGGCAGTGAAAGGCCTGCAAGAAAACAGCCAAGGCCAGAGAGCATCCAGGATTCACCTGGCTTTAAGAACTTTGCTCACCTGGCGTTGGCTCTTCCCTAGGAGAGCTGCAGCATTTCTGCTGTATTGATAGCGCTGTGGGGCCTCTATCCAGACCCCAGCAAAGATGGGCAGGAGCACCGTTAAACCTGCTTTCGCCCAGGTGAAATCTAGGATTCTCAGCTGCTACAAAATCTCGCCCTCCGCCCGTCCTCCTTGCTCCCAACGTGCCTGTTTTCATCCGTCTCCCTCCCTCCCTCTCTCTTCATTTCCAGATCGGAAGGAGGCAACCTCGAGAGTAGCCCAGATCCTCATTCGGAGGCTGGCACCCCTAGCCCTGCCAACAGCAGCACCGACTCCCTGCACCAAGGTGCCTGGTGGCCATGGGGGATGGTGTCAGTGGGTGGGTGGGTGTGGGGCAGAATGCAAAGGGCTTCCTAGCCCTGATGACCGGGGAAGGGGAGGTTGGGACGGGCCTACGAAAGAGACTTGGATGAATCTGAAGCCTTCCTTGGGTGGGTTTCCATTCCGCTCATTCAGATGACTGAGAATCAAATGGTAAGGATTATGTTTGGAGTGGGGGGCTCTTGCCCCACCAGCTGGTGGGATCTCTCTTGATCCCCAGCAAGGCTTTGTTTATTGCCTGAAATACAAAATGTAAAATCTCATGTTTCTCAACTGAGGGAATTAGAAGCTGTGTGGACTTCAACTCCCATAATTCCCTAGGCTGGCTGGGGAATTCTGGGAGTTGAAGTCCACACAGCTTCTAGTGCCCAAGGTTGAGAAAGCAGATTTAGAATAGAATAGAAATTAGAATAGAAATTAGAATAGAGAATAGAATAGAATAGAATAGAATAGAATAGAATAGAATAGAATAGAAGGAGGAGGAAAGAAGGAAGAATAGAATAGAATAGAAATTAATAGAATAGAAAAGAAAAGAAAAGAAAAGAAAAGAAAAGAATAGATTGGCCAAGCGTGATTGGACACACAAGGAATTTGTCTTTGGTGCATACGCTCTCTGTACATAAAGAAAAATAAAATACATTCATCAAGAATAAAAAGATACAACACAGTGATAGCCAAAGTTACTAATAAGTTGTGAAATTGTACTAGGAAACAAAAACAATATGAAGATACAAGCAACATGGATATAGTCATAGGTGGGAAGAGATACATACTAGTAAGGAAGAGACAAATAATAGTAACGCAGCCTTAATAAATTATTTGACAGTGTTGTGGGAATTGGTTGTTAAGCAGAGTGAGGGCAGGGCGTTCTGGGGAAAAAACTGTCCTTAGGTTGATCAATCTATATGATGCCCCTACTAAAACCCTACTTTCTCTCCCCCCCCCCCCCAAAAGGGGCCTTGCTCTCCAGGCCCGCCGAGCAGCCGGCCCAGAGGATCGACCACTACTTGTCCGCCTTCCCCTGGTTCCACGGCCCCATCTCGCGGGTGAAGGCTGCCCAGCTGGTCCAGCTGCAAGGCCTGGAGGGACACGGGGTCTTCCTCATCCGGCAGAGCGAGACCCGCCGGGGGGAATACGTCCTGACCTTCAACTTCCAAGGAAAAGCCAAGGTGAGGAGCCGGCGGCGCTTCCCTCCTCCCCTGCCCCCCCCCCGAGGGAGCTTAGATCAGGCACAGATTGGCAGCCTTACCCCAATTGGCGCCACGTCTCCCAGCCGATTCTGGTTAGGAGACGGGCCCAACCGTCGTTCCTTTGGAAACACATGCAGTCCTCGACTTACAACAGCTCGCTTAGTGACCATTGAGTTACAACGGTGCTGGGAAAGAAAACGGACTTATGACCGGTTTTTCACACTTCTGGCCATTGGGAGTTCGTTCGTGTGATCTGAATTCAAGACGCTTGGCAACTCATATTTACGACAGTTGCAGCGTCCCGAGGTTACGCGATTTCCCCTTTTGAAATCTTCTGACTATGAGGAAGCCAGATTCGCTTAACGAGCGGGTTACTAACTTAACAATGGCAGTGACTCACTTAACAACCGAGGCAAGAGAGGTGATAAAGCGGGACAAAACTCACTGAATCAATGGCTCGCTTAGAGATAAGAGGTTCCATTGTGGCCGTAAGTCGAGGACTACCTGTAAGGACTTTGTGCTAAAAAGGAATCCCGATGCAGAGCTGCTGAGATAAAGCTTCTAGTCCTTATGAAGGTCTAGAAGCCAGGGAAGTAGAAAGTAGGGTTCTTAGCGAGGGTGAAGGGCTTGTTCCTTGCCCTGGCTGTGCCACGGTGGTGGTGGTGGTGGTGAGGATCTGGGGGGGGGGTGCGAAGGGTAACGTCTCTTGTGGGTTTTCCGGCAGCACCTGCGGCTTTCCCTGACGGAGCGGGGCCAGTGCCGAGTTCAGCACCTGCACTTCTCCTCCATCCTAGACATGCTGCATCACTTCCAGCACTGCCCCATCCCCCTCGAGTGCGGCACGGCCTGCAATGTCCAGCTCTCCCGGCACGTGGTGGTCATCCCACCCCTTCAAGGTAAGAGTTCTCTGGCCAGGACCCTTTGACCCCCTGCCCCCCCTCCCCCCAGGCTGGGGTTTCTGCCCCCACCAGGCCCAAAACTCAGCCTTTCCGCTGCGAAGCCCCCTTGGAGCTTAATGGAGCTCTCGGATCAGCCATCTAAATCAGGGGTCTCCAATCTTGGCAACTTTAAGACTTGGGGACGTCAACTCCCAATATTCCTTAGCCAGCCATGTTAGCTCAGGATTTCTGGGAATTGAAGTCACAAGTCATAATGGCCCACCTCTGGTCTAGGGCAGGAGTGAAATGCTACAGGTTCGGGCAAACCAGTAGCGGTGGCTGTGGGTGGTTCAGAGAACCGGTAGCGGCAGCAGCACGAGGCTCCACCCACCCACCTGGACATCATTACTCCCTGGTTTTAACCAGGAAGTAACCTGTTTTTAACCCTCTGCACATGCCCAGAAGGGTTTGTGCATGAGCAGAGGGTCCAAGCACACACGTGACATGCACGCGTGTCCCGAACCAGTAGGGAAGGCAAGTAGATTTCACCCCGGTCTAGGGTCTCTTGCTTGAGCAGGGGGTTGGACTAGAGGACCTCCCGGGTCCCTTCCAGTTCGGTTCTGATTCTGAAGCACGTGCGCCTGGTGACCCCCCTCTCTGCCCCCTTCCTTCCTTTGGACCCGCAGCCTCCAGCCATCCAGCCGCCTTCCCTCCATCCGGCCATCACTGCACGCCTGAGGTCAGCTTTGTCCAGCTGAGTCCGGCCGGCTGCCCCCGGATCCGCCTGGCCGACAACCTTCGCCGCCACTCCGTGGAGCAGATCTTCCACCTGGTGCCCCCTCCCGAAGAACTGGCCAGCAGCCTCCAGCACAGCCCCAGCCAGGCTGCCCCGGCCCCTTCGCCTGCGGCCCGTCAGTGGGACAGTGACTACGAGATGGACGTGCAAAGCAGGGCACACCTCCGGGCGGTCAGCAACCAGTACACCTCCCTCTGACGCAGCTGGGGGAGCCCCCCACCACAGCGTTTGCCCAGGACGCTGAACGTCCCTGCCGGAAACTCGGCCCTTCCAGCTGCATTTCGTCTTTGGAAGGACGTCCGCTCTCTCTTCCGGGTGCAGCTTTTCCATCAGGATCCCTTCGGCCTGCGTGTCCCCCCCCCCCCCCCCCCCGGTCTCTCATCGGTTTGCACATCTTCCTTTTCCATTTAGCTTTTTTGTTTGTTTTTTGGTGGTACCTGCGAGGTTTGGAGTGGCCAGTTGGGGTGTCCAGATGCCCTTGGATAACAACACCCGTTAAAGGCAAATTCCTCTTGTTCGGCTGTGGCAACGCAAACGCAAAGCCAGCACTTTCAGTTCCAGATCAAAACCAACCCCACTCCCTTCCTTCCTTCCATTCCTCCTTCCTCCCATTCCTTTCATTTCTCCTTCACTCCCTCCCTTTCCCTTCCTTCTTTCCCTCCCCTCCACCCCCTCCTTCCCTTCCTTCTGGGTCAAGATGTCCCCCTCTGGCTGCGAAGGCATTTCAGAAGCTGCTCCTTCCCTTTTAAAAACCCTGAGAAAAATCGCTTCCACCCCTTTAAAATAACTTTAAACAAACCAGGAAGGCTGCCTTAAAACCAGCATTTCAGAAACTCAGGAGTCGCCCCATTGTGGCCTTTTCCACGGAATCACAACATTGCTAGCCCCTCTCTTTTGCAAAGAGCTGCTCCCCGGCCTTGTGTCGGCCTACGTCAGAAGTCGAAAACCTAATTGGGGACGGGGAGGAAATGCACAAACGGCTACAGGGATGTGCTCAGACTCAAAAGTCGACGTTAAGGACTTTTTATTTCGGTGCATTACGGATTTCAATTCTTGTTTTCCCTTCTGGTGGGCTAGGGAGGCCTGGGCAAAGGAGGCGATGTGGGCCCAGGGCTGTTACAGGAGGGGGAACTTCCTAGTTCCCATTGTGGGACCGAACGTACCTTGGGGAGGAACTGTAGGCTGCAAAACAGCCACCGCAAATCATCTTAATCTAGCTGTCAGCAGGAAACTGGAAGGCAAAAGGGGAAGTGATAAGCCTGTTCAGGGTTGCCATCCCTTAACCAAACAGAGGAAGTTGAAATGGCTGTTTTCTGCAAGGAGTTGGACTTTCGAGACAAGTTCAAACTTGCAGTGCCCGGAGCAGGCCAACAAACACCTGGCCTGTGGTGGTTGGGCTTGTGTTGGTTTTTTTAGCCAATTCACACGTGCCTTTCACTGGAAGTGCCTTTTATCTAATCAGTGGCTCAACCTGGAAGGAAGTTTGGCTGGAAAGTCCCAGGAACTGCCAAGGGTGAACCTTGCAGCCCCTCCCTTGCTCTGTGATTCCACCAAACAGCTAATGGAGAAGCTCCCTTGCAGCAAGAGGGCGCCAGGTAGGCAGGGTGAGGCATATTGAATTAAGCCTGAAATTTAATTTCAGAGCAGCATTAGCCACAGTGGGCTTCAATTCTGGGAGTTGGAAGTCCACCTATCTTAAAATGGCTTGAGAAACAGAGCAATGATTATTTCATTTCCCTCTCTGGTGCATTGCTGCATCTCTCAACACCCAACAGAGCCTCAAATAGAGGCCAACCAAACCACCACGAGATCTGAGCCTCAACCATTTGGGTACCAACTACTTTGTACTGCCTTACAGGGTTTCAAATTCAGTCCCTTTCCTTGCTAACAAGGGATCATCATCTTTCAGAGATTCTTTTGTGTTTAAGGTAAATACATGGAGTTCCATGGACTATGGGAACAAAACCTCGCTTTCTAAACCCACAAACACCGGGGGGGAGGGGGGGGATGTTTGGAAACCGGGGGCCTCGGGGAGAATGGAACCCAGGGTCTCCAAACTTTGGCCACGTTAAGACTTGTGGACTTCAACTCCCAGAATTCCTTAGGCAGCTGGGGAATTCTGGGAGTTGAAGTCCACAAGGGGCGTTTGGAGACCCCTGGTTTAAGAGACTGACCTCTGCACTCGGGAGGGCTGACCAGTTGTACTCCATGCGGGAAGGGAGGGGCAGATGGGTGGCAGAAGTTAGAGTTCTTCGGCCTCCTGCGGGTTTGAGCCTTGCAATCCGAGAGGTTGGGCTAGGTGGGCTTCTGCAGGGACAGAAGCCCACCCAGGATGAGGTGAGTTCCACAGCTTGGTTCTTTCAAATTATACATTTGAAAATAATAAAGAAAACCAAATTGGACTTTTGAGGAAGAAAACCGTGTGTTCTTTTTCAGCCTCTCCGCTCACTTACAGAGAAGTCTCTTATCTGGTTCTCGTCCCTGGCAAATCCTGCTAAGAAGTTCAGACGTGCTCCTTCCTTAAAATAAAAGTATTCAGAGGTGTTCATGGCTGGTTCTAAGATCTCTTTAATCCTCCCCTCTTCTCAGGTGCTCCACCTGTTGGCTGAATCTCAACAAAAGATGCTTTCTATGCTAAGAGCAAAGATTAAGGCAGTTGCCTCTTGGGAGAGGAAGTTTCCTAGCATAGATAGTATAAATTTGACCTAGGTTGCAGAGCAATGTCTTCCTTGTGGGCCTGAAGGCAAAGCTGCTCAACCAGGTGCCAAAGTGTTTGGAGAAAGGGGGAAAAAAAAAAGGAAGAGAGAGAAAGAAAAAGGAAGAGGGGGAGGGAGAGAGAAAGGAAAGGAAGGGGAACCAAATAGACCACACAGATGCCAGCAGGAAAGGTCAGTTTTTAAAACTTTTTTTATTTTTATGATTATTTTTTTAGTTTTTTATTTTATATTATCTACAAAGTAAGTTTTCCTCTTAACTTAAAAGTTAGACCGCTGCCTTGGGACGGCAGTTCTCTTTCCCTCTCAAACATGATTTTTTTTTTATAAATAATAAATCCATATTCATTTGACCATTAGATTTCTTTCCCCCCCCACAAAACCTCTTTTTAAGTTTAGTTAGCGGGGAAAAGGGATTTTTGTTTTAGAGTCTTGATTTTTCATAATTACTATTTGCTATTATTTTTTTTTAGTGAGAACAAGCAACAAGACTCGCCTCCCGTTCTTGTTCTCTTAAGCTCAGGAATCCGTAACTCTGAAGGGCTGTTTTAAAAAATAAATAGCTTTTCCAGTTTTTTTTTTCCTGCAAGCGAACTGGGGGTGGGGAGGTGGGGTTTAGTTTCTTTGACACAACACATCATGGAATCATGGAATCCCCCGGAGGGATCGACAGGCCTTTGCCTCGGTCCAAAAATTCTCCCACGGAAAGCTTGGAAACGATTGAGCCTCCCTACCGGATGGGAAAACCTCGGCTTTGGGTGGGTGGGGTGGGTTTTTTTTTTTTTTTTTGCTCTCCCCTTAAAAATAAGTGAAATACTAAGGTGGTTTTTTTTGTTTGTTTTTGTTTCGTTTTGCTTTTGTTTCTGTGCTTCCAAGTTGGATGAAGCAGGAGAAGAAAGAAAGGAATTTGGCCTTTTTTTTTTTTTAAAAGAAAAAACAAAAAGAGGGATCCAGCCTCAGTTACTCCGGGTCAGCTTTACAACTGCTGTTGATGGTGAGTGGGAACTGGAAGAGAGAGAGAAAGAAAGAAAAAAAATAAAAATGGGGGAAAAAAACCGAAGAAATGTTGGAAGATCTAAATGGGAGGAACCACCCAAAGCTCATGAATTTAAACCTGGTGTTTCTTCTCTTGAACAGGGGTGGACTCTTGGTCAACAGATGGCGTCTTCAGACCTTCTCCCAGCCCAATCCCCCTCCTCTCCTCAACCCTTATTCAACAGCCAGGGAAGGCCAGGTGCCACTGATGGAAACCCATCTTCCCAACTTCAAGAGGGCTCTCGGGCAACGATGCCCACTAGGCACCTTCTTTGCCCACTTCTCGTGCCGTCTTCATGTCAGGCATTAACAAAGCAGGGACCGAGGTGGTGCCTGGCCTCTCTCCTTCCTTCCCTCGGCTGGATGCAACCTCTTGTGCTCCTGGCTTCCTTGCCAGCTATGCCAATGGCGCAGGGCTCACCTGAAGGGTGTGTCATATAGGGGAAGTGGGTGGCGGTCGACACTGGAATGTGCTGCAGTGCACTCTGGGCGATGGCCTGGGGTCCGCCGGGCGGTGGCTGCGTCGTCATGAGCATCACTGGAGCATGGGTTGGGGGGTGGGAAGGAGCCATGCCTGACTGCACATGGGCCTGGAACAAAGGGTGAGGCCGTCAGGAGACCCCCCTCGTCTGTCTGGGGACCTTGAGGGACACAATCTCCCCCCCCCACCAGCACTCCTGTTCTCTGTCCTGGGTTAAAGAGGAATCTCCGTCCTGACTCGCGGTGGGGCTGCTACCTGCCGATCCAGGTTCTACGAGGGGCTTCATTCCCCCCGTGATGGCCAGTGATGGCGCAAGGGGTCCAGGATAATCCCCCCTCCACTTCCTCCTTGCCCCATAAGCAGCAGGCACGTAAGGAAGGCCAGAGCAGAGAAAGGAGATTGGAAAGCAGGAATTCACCCGTCTTGCCCCACAAACTCAGCTCTACACCCAACCCAATCTCCTCCTGTTGGGCCCCCGTTTCTCTGGGAGAAACGCTGGGAGGAGCTTCTCGGGTGGGCCCAAGTCCTGGGACGACACTCCTGGCAGGGCCGGCGGGCCAATTGGCTGCAGGGAGAACAGACAGTGGGGCCGGCCACAGCCAGGTGGGTCAAAGCACCTTTTTCCAAAAGCAGCCAAGACGGGGAGGGCAAAGGGGCCCGGCGAGACCTCGGAGGAGCTGGGCTACCTGGGGGACGTGGGCCATGTGGGGTGGATTGGTGTAGGCAGGCTGGACATGGGACGGATGGATGGCGAAGACGGTCTGTTGGGCGGTCGGGAAGCTGCTCTGCGGAGACTGGGTGCTGGAGCCAGGCGTCATGGAGGGAGGCGTCGGGGCCAGGCCGGTGTGGTAGAGGGCCGACTGCTGCTGGGCGTTGGTCAGGTGGAGGGCCTGGGCCGCCTGGTGCTGGTGGGCCTGCGGAGAGACGGCCAGGAGGATGCGTCACGCAGCAGCACGGCCTTCGCCAGACTCCGGCGAGACAGCTAGTCCTCGACTTACGGCCAGAATTAGGAGCAGCGTGGTTGTTAAATGAGCCACACCTTATTTTATGACCGTTTTTTTTGGGGGGGGGAGGTGAATCACTGCAGTTGTTGTTAAGTGAATCGCATGGTCATTAAACGAATCTGGCTTTCCCCGTTTACTCGTCAGAAGGCCACAAATGGGGATCACGTGACCCCCTCCCCACCCAGGACATGCAACCGTCGTAAATACACACGTTTTCAGTGCTATGTAACTTTGGTCACTAAATGAATGGATGCTGTAAGCCGGGAACTACCCATATCGGACAGGCGTTCCTCCGAGTGTTTGGCCCCGCTGTCCACTCCTACTGGGGCCCCTGCCCGTTCCCCCCCTTCCCTTCCCCCACAGGCCGCCCAGGGAAGCACTTACCTGCACGGGGCTGGGGGCCGGGTGGCTGCCCCCATGCTGCGTCTGTTGCTGCCCCGTGGGGGTGGCCGACTGCTGCGGGTGTGGGCTGTGGGGGTGCAGGGTGGCACTGGGATGGGCGTACTGCTGAGCGAGGGAACCGGTGGAAACTGGATGGGGGGGAGAGAAAAGAGGGATGGGCAAAGGCGGCCACTTCCCCCTCCCGCCTTCGGGGGTTGGCATCCTCCTCCATCTCAAACATGATGGGGGGTCTCCGCCCCTTGGCTTCACCCTCCCACTGCTTCTCTGCGCACGGAGGAAGATGGGGAGGGGGTCTTCCCTGGTGAGGCTGCCAGCAGTCTTAAGGCGGACAATGGCTCTGCAGACCCCACCACCAAGGGGTCAAATGTCCCCCAATTCCCTGTCCTTCAAGCTAATACTATTCGCTGAAGTACCCTCCTGGTTTCCTTGGGCAGGGGTCCTTCACAGCTCAGGGTTTCTCGACCACGGCAGCTTGAAGATGGGTGGACTTCAACTCCTAGGACTCCAGGAAGTCCACCCGTCTTCAAGCTGCCGTGGTCGAGAAACGCTGCTCTAGACTGGACCACACCAAGGTGCGTCTCTAACTTTATCCAAAAGCCAAACTGCTTTGGACCCCCCCCCCCAGGACAAAATCCTGGCTTGCTGCCCCCCCAAACCCCTTCCTTTCACACCAACGAGGTATCCACCATTTGCAGTAAAATCTGGCAGGGAGAGAAACTTGCTGATGTAGCCCTCCAGCCATCACCACGTCCCTCCTCTGGGGAAGGAGAACCCAAAAACGTCCCACAGGGAAACTGCACAGGAGAAAAATATCTGCCAGACACCCCCGAAAAAAAAGGGTGGGGGGCAGAGGGGCACAGGCCAGGCCTTGAGAGACCCCTGGCATCTCTGCACCAGCCTTCCCTGAAAATGATGTCTCAAGGAAGCAGTTCGGAGGCTTAATTCTGCACGAGGAGGAGAAGTGAAAAACTGAAGGTCAGCAAAAAAAAAAATGGAGAAGAAAGGGAAGGAAAAAGAGAAAGTCAGAAAAAAATCCTGCAAAAGCTCTGAGTAGCTACTCCGAGGTTGGGGGAGGGGGGGTGGAGACGGAGAAAGGCTAATTGTGCAACAGAGACCGGAGCCTAAGAACGGGGTGAAAGGAAGCAGCCCAGTTCCACTGGAATTCTGCAGGCAGGAGGTGCCAAAAGTGAGCTCGGAGGAACCCCTGACCACCGTTCAGGCAGGAGACGGCCAAACTCGGTTAGATGATGGTCAAGATCTTTGCCTGAAAGGTAGAAAGCTCGGCCCTCTTTCCCAGCATAAATGGTCCGGGGCAGGGGTGGGCAACTACAGCCCCTTTATGACCTGGGGACTTCAACTCCCAAAAGTCCTGAGCCAGCATGGAATTCTGGGAGTTGAAGTCCACAGGTCATAAAAGGGCCATTCCCTGGTCCCAAGGATGGAGTGGGACGGCCTCCGTTTCACACAAGGGAACTGATGGGTTAGGACCCCAAGTGGGCAGGCCAGGGTTGCCCAAGGGGAAAGACGGACAGCAAATGATGGGGGGGTTGGGGTTTAAGTTCCCCAGGAGGGTTGTACACCCCCCCCCCCAAATCCTGCTGCATAAATCCTCAGATTGACCATCCTAGTGGAGTCAGAACCTGCCTCTTTGGGCAGTTGGGACACCACCAGCGAATGTAGAAGTTGTTGCAGGATGAGACTCAATGCCCCCCACTTACTCCCTCTCTGCTCAGAGTGGTAGGGAATATAGCCTGGAGGGAAGGGATTGGGAGAGGGGGGAAGTAGAGCCTACTCTACCTACCCTACCCCTCTCCTTCTCTACTCTACTCTACTCTACTGTACCCTATCCCCTACTCTCTACTCTACTCTACAATACCCCCTCCTACTCTCTACTCTACTCTACCCTACCCCTCTCCTTCTCTACTCTACTCTACTCTACTCTACTCTATCCTATCCTACCCTACCCACCTAGAGGAGCAAGTTAGGTGGCAAATAAATGTATTAATAACAACAAGACCATGAGAAACACACACCGAGCAGGATTTTGCATAAGGAGGCCACTCTTTCCCAAGGGACCCAGTCCTGATGGTCATTTTACTTGCGTTTCTCTGCCAAACAGAACCAAAAGTTCCTCCGACAGCTTCCTTCGGCATCTCTGGATATCCTACAAGTTCACGACCACGACCCCTCACCCCCCCCAGAGGAAAAATAAAACTCCGTCTGCCGAGAGAAGGTTTGGTGCAAAGGGAGGGAAGGGCGTCCAATTTCCCCCTTTTACCGACAAGATCTGTGCAACGTGTAACATCAAAGTTAGTACAAAAAACAAAATCCTCAACTCACTGGCAAAGTAGAAAGAAGGGCCTGTCTCCTTGCTGTAGGGTATTTTGGGACATGCTGGATTTGAGAAATAAAAAGGGAAATTAGCCACATGCCGTAAGATTAAAGCACCACTTTCCAAGCTTCTGGAAAAGGTTTTACCAGTCAATTAACATGGCTTTTTTTTCCATGCACAAGCTAATTTTTTTAAAAAGTTTCCAACAGATTACGATTGTCATTCGGAATTCGTTACAATTAAGACGTTCATCATTGAAGTTCATTTTGCATACGATTAAGACACAACAGGAAAGAAAATAATCAGGATTCAAACGTATTTCGAGCAATCTGCAACCGAGCTCTCATTTCCCCACCCCCTGCAAAGCTCCCGCGCAGTTGATCATATTGGATTCCCAGCAGAGAGAGGGGAAAAAAAAAGAAAATCAGACATAGGAAACCACTAAAAATCAGAATGTAACCCAGGCGCTGGAACAAACTCTTGTTAGTTTGGCCGTCAAAGCTGCTTTTGTACATAGGTTTATATCTAAATGGTGAATTGGGAGTCAATCTGAGCCAAAGGCATCGCTGCTTTTTATTAGGTGGGACTTTTAGGGACCCGTGGAAGCAACTTCCCTCCAGAGGAAGGAAGAAGGGCGAATTAGCGTTTCTTTTGGCGCGTCAACACATTCAGAAGATGGCAAACATTTCGGGACGGAGATCAGGAACATCATCACGTTTTAAGTTTTGCAAAGAGAGACACACATTAAAGCAGTGTCTCTTAAGCTTGGCTGCTTGAAGATGGGTGGATTTCAACTCCCAGAATTCCCCAGCCAGCGCGCATGCGCTGGCTGGGGAATTCTGAGAGTTGAAGTCCGCCCATCTTCAAGCAGCCAAGCTTAAGAGACACTACTTTTGAATGCTGTCGCCCCTCAAACCTTATGACGACTTTAATGACGATGATTTTAACCAGCATTTTTCTCCATTTCCAACAAGCTAAAGACCGCCGTAACACCGCCAGTAGCCTTAAATGCTGAAGCCCCAAGAATATCCCCCACCAATTTCTTAATTCAAGGGTTGCATCATACCCCAGACCCTCTTGTCCAGGAAAAGCAGGCTGGCCCAAGCCCCCTCCCTAAAAACGGACCCTCTCTCCAGCCTGCGGGGGGGAGGGATGGGACCAGGGTCATAGTGGTTTCACTGGCTATGACAACGGGGGTTCAGGGGTTCCTGTCCCTCCCACCCCCCCGTTCAGGACCAGGTCGACAGGACAGCTAGATTTTCAATGGGAATGTGGGGGGGGGGGGGAGTTTTAACACAGAGAAGTTAAGATGGGCGGCCGATAAATTTGATAAATAGATAAATAAAGCACCTTGCTTAGTGATGAGGATGGCTGAATTGGGTGGGTGGGTGGGGGGATCAGGCAGAGAAGGGTCTCGGGATTCTCCTAACCAGGAGCATCCACAGCTTGGACCTTCTTTTGCAAGGGGGCTGCCTGCTTGCAATGGTCCTGCTGTGCATTTTGCAAGAAAACCCAGACCTGCAGCAGCTGCCCCCACCTCCTCCAAAAATCCTCTCTGTAGACAAAGGGGCAAAAGCCTCTAAGAAACAGCCCCAGAGCCCCCCACCCCCACCCCCAGGAGGAGGAACAGGAGTATCTTTTAAAAAAAATGTTAAAATCATGGGAACCAAAGTTTGTTACTCATCCAAGCCACTTCATTGCTCAAAATAAAAGAATTTAGTTAGGTAGAGAGTCATTGGAAGGTGGGCTTCCCCCCACCTCCCCCCCGGGCCTTCCTCCTGTCCTAAGGACCAGCGTGAGGGGGTCCCCCACTTCCCAGGAGCGCTGCTGACAGGCACTCTTGGGATGCCTGAGCACAGAGGAGCCTCTGGCCGTGGCGGCTGGAGGCAAACACAGGCCTATTCATGGCTGAAGAATCGGTTGAGCGCTTCCTGCCTGGGGAGGGGGCCTGCAGGCACAGCAGCCCAGCTGAAGCCACCGAGAGGCAGGGATTGTTCTGGGGGGCTGTGTGCGCAGGAGGATGAAGGGGGGCCGAGCACCGAGGGAGACCCACTGACTCGCGCCCGGAGAGAAGCGCCATGGGGGGTACCAACCCGTGGCTGGAGGGAGGCCGAGCGCCCTTCTTTCTCCATCAGCCCTGGGGTCTGCAAGACCATTTCGGCCGGGAGGGTCTGGGGTCTGCACGTTCAGAGGTGCCGATAGGGAGCGTGGGAAGGGGGTGGGCAGATATCCAGACTATTCCGAAGACAGGATCAGAGACTGAAACGGGGGCCACGACTGGCCAGGCTTTAGAATTTTACTTTATTCTTCCAACCAACATCGTTTGAACAGTGGTTTTGTTTTCCCAAACAAACTCAAATCACAAAGTGCCGGTTTTCCTCTCCTCAGCTCCGCAAACGTGCTGCCCTGCGTGGTGGGTGGGTGGGGGCATTAAAAAGGGTGGGGTTTGTTTTTTTTTGCTTTTTGTTTAAAAAAGAATGCAAATCATGTCATCCTACCATACATCGCATGCGTCTGTTCGTGGGCCCCGTACTGGGTGGCAGGAGAAGAAACTAGGCCGGGCTGTGGGTGAGCCGGCGGTGCCATCATCCGAGCGTTGCCCGGAATGACAGGGCTGTAGACGTGGGGGTGCTGCGGGGGAGAAGGAGAAGGAGGAAGAGGAAAAGAAAGAGACAAGAGAGAGGAAAAGGAAGAAAGAGGAAGAGGAAAAGTAAAGAGAAAGAGACAGAGGAAAGGAAAAGTTAAGGAGGAGACAGAGGAAAAGAAAGAGAGAGAGAGAGAGAGAGAGAGAGAGAGAGAGAGAGAGAGAGAGAGAGAGAGAGAGAGAGAGAGAGACCGTGAGCGCTGGATACACAGAGGAAGCTGCTGAGTGGGTTCTGGCCCCACATGAAGGTGCCTACAAGGCAGCCTATGACTGGGACCCCTGACCCATCTGAAGTCAGACCAGCCCCCCCCAATCTGAAATATTCTGCTACTGACAGGGGTCACCACTTGGTGGTGCCCACAGCACAGAGGCTGACCAGTCAGTGGGAACCACAGCAGGCCCTCCCACCCCCCATAGAATCCAGAACCAGCCCAAATGCCTCCCTCCACAGGGCGACCCCATAGCAATGAGGGACCCTCCAGGAAAGTCTTTGGCCACCTGCAGCCATGTGGGGGAGGGGTGGGGGGAGGGGCAGTCTGTAAGTGGAGAGGGGTTGCCCCTCGATCTGGAGAGCAGAGTTCGGGGGGGTTGGGGCCGGGCTGCTGCAGGGGGCGGAGGGGGAGGGGAGGCTCAAGCCGTACCTGAGACTGGTAGTGGGGCACGTGCTGCACCAGAGGCTGGCTGGGGAACTGCTGGGGGCTGTAGGTGACATACTGGGTCGAGTAGGCTGGCGGCGTGGCGACCATGGGGGCCCCTGCGGCCGAGGCTGGGTGCATCAGGGCGTTCTGGGGGTGGGGGTCTTGTCGCTGCTGAGGCATGTTGGCCACTGCGGAGACAGAGAGGAGGATACTTCCAGGAGGGCACCGTCTTTGGCTGGGCCCCCTCCACGCCCCGGCCCCCTCCCGCTGCCGCCCGGCTGAGCCTTAACCCCTCGGGACCTCTGCATGCACCCCCCAAAAACACACACACACACCACCGTGTTCTCCTCACCTTTACCTGCTCTGTAGGTCTTGGCCTGGTTGACTGGCATCGGAGTCATGGGGATCGGGTACAAGGGCTGGAAGGGAAGGCGGACGGTCGTTAAGAGGGCAAGCCAGACCAGGGTTTCTCAACCGTGGCCCCTTGAGGACTTGTGGACTTCAACTCCCAGAATTCCCCAGCCAGCATGATTGCCCTCTAGAGCAGAGGTGTCCAACCTTGGCCCCTCGTGGACTTCAGCTCCTAGAACTCCTCAGCCAGCTGGGGAATTCTGGGAGTTGAAGTCCTCAAGTGGGCCAAGATTGGGCCACGGTCCCTCCCTTGCCTCTGGGCTGGCTCAATCTTCTTCTCCCGAGGAGTTCCGAGACAGGAGCCCCAGGTGGGCCTCCCCCTTACCTGAACGCCTGGGCTGACAGGAACCGGGTACATCATGTTGGGGGCGAAGCAAACAGGTTGGGTGTAGACCGGAGCAGGTTGCTGGTGGCCCACCATAGATGGGCTGGGCTGGGCTTGCGGACGGGGCGATGTTGGCGTGGTGGAAGGTTTGGGCTGAAAAGGACAGGAGGGGAGGGACGAGGTCAAGACGGCCACTCAGGAGCAACTCCAGTGGGCCTCAACACACCCCAGGAGGACGCAGAGCTCCAAGCTCTCCTTCTGGGAGTCAGGATCGCAACCGAGCTTCATGTTTCGGTTGGTCCCGCTGGCTTCCCCATGGATTTTGTTGGCCAGGAGCTCCCAAAAGGGGACCCGATGACACTGCAACCGTCATCAATACGAGTCAGTTGCTAAGCGTCTGAATTTTGTTCATCTGACCACGGGGAGACTGCAATGGTTGTGTGAAAGACGGTCATAAGTCACGTTTTCAGTGCCGTTGTAACTTCAAACGGCCACTAAAACAAACTGCCTTAAGTCAAGGACCATCTTAGTTCAGCTTTCATGGAAAATGTGGGCGCTTTTCCTCCACAGGCCAATTTTGGAGAGTTTGGGGGAATTGCCAAAGGAAGAAAACTCTGCTTTGGAGAGGGGGGAGGGGAGGAGGGGGGTCCTCTGGGCTCACCTGGGCAAAAGACCGAGGGTTGAACTCCTTCGCGTGGGGATTCAACGTGGATTTTCTGACTTGTCTGAGGGGACAAAAGACACAAACACACATGCACAAAAGGGAAAGGAAGACCCATCTTGGTCCTGTTTTAGGACAGGGGTCTCCAACCTTGGCAACTTTTAAGACTTGTGGACTTCAACTCCCAGAATTTAAGACTTGTGGAGTTGAAATCCACAAGTCTTAAAGTTGCCAAGGTTGGAGTTCCCTGTTTTAGGAGGCTTGAGGTTGCACAAGGGAGGGAGGGAGGGAGGGAGGAAGGAAGGAAGGAAGGAAGGAAGGAAGGAAGGAAGGAAGGAAGGAAGACCGGCAGGCCTTGGCATAAAATGGCAGGGTGCAAAATAAATAGAATTAACATGGCAAAGAGAAAGGAGAAACGGAATCAAGCATTGGAGGGCCAAGGACTCTCCGGTCCACAAGTGGCAGGGCGCCCCCTGGTGGACAAACCAAGCACTTACCCGCCCTGCTGTCCCAGCCCTCACCAACCTTCACAGCTGGGCAAAAGAGAACCCCCCCTGCCCCCCCCCCAGCAAAGCTTGGCAGATACGTTCAATGCCCCTCCCTGAAGCCCAGGCAGCCTCACTCACTCGGTGGCATCCTTTTTCTCCTCCTTGTCCTCCTTCTCCTGCTTGGCCCCGGGGCCCAAAGTCTGCACGCCCTGGGAGGTCACCTCCGGCCCGGCCTTCTGCTCGGCCAGGCTGATGGCGGGCGAAACGCTCGGGCTGTTCGGGGGGTTGCTCCCGCCGGCTAAGGAGGCCGTGCTGCTGCCCGGTTCAGCCGCCGAGTCTTTAGAGGTGGGGTCCATCTTCTCCTTGGGGACCTCCCGGGCTTTTTCACCCTCCCGGTTTTTACTGAGCAGCTGCTCCACCATTTCGGGGTTAGAACTGGATTGTAACTGGGGGAAAGAGAGAAAAAAGAGGGGGGGGGGAGGGAGAAAGTGGATTTATTTCCTAATCTGGGACTTACAGAAGGAAGACGCTGTCTGGAAGGGTGGGGGGGCAGCACCGCCAGAGTCCTTACCCTAAAGTCGTTCTTGAATTTCTTCAAATCGTCGATCTGCTTTCTGTGTTCTAGAACCGCCGGAGAAACTCCTGTTGGAGGAAAGATGCCAGTTATCCCCTGGTACGCTCCAATGGCGTTTGGTGGGCACCCCAATTTCATTCATATGGCCATGGGCATGGGGCAACAGTCGTAAGGGCAAGAACCTCATCATAAGCCCCTTTTTTCAGATGCATCCTAACTCAAAATGGTCACTAAAGAAATGGTTGTAAGTGGGAGGACCGTCTGTACTGACACTTCCCCAAAATTAGTCTCCAACATTTGAGACTTTCCCCAAATGCTGACAGAGCTGTGAAAATGCCCTCAGAGGTGTCCCTTATCTATACGTTGCCACCTCCAATGTGCTTTCTTTAAGGTCCAGAAATATGGGCCTTAAATTGGCGCAGCATCGATAAAGAGAAGATCTGTAGCTCAGGGTTGAGCTGTGAGAGCTTTATTTATTTTATTAGTCATATTTCTATGCCGCCCACTCTCCGAGGACTCTGGGCGGCTTACACCAAAGATAGTATACTAAATAGCACATTGCCCCCAACAATCTGGGTCCTCATTTTACCCACCTCGGAAGGATGGAAGGCTGAGTCAACCTTGAGCCAGTGAGATTTGATCCGCTGATCTGCTGAACTAGCAGTCAGCTGAAGCAGCTGCAGTACTGCACTCTAACCACTGTGCCACCTCGGCTCCCGGGGTGACGTTTCATGTCACCCCGGGAGCTGAGGTTGGGGACGTTTCATGACCCAACTAGGGAACGTCATCAGTGCTAGTAGGGAATGTGGGCTCTGCTACAGCCCCTTCCAGTAATGACATTCCCTAGTTGGGTCGTGAAAGGCCTGCAAGAAAACAGCCAAGCTCAGACAGCACCCAGCACCCCAGAAATCTCAGCATGTTTTCAAGAGGGCCCTCCCACCCCACCCCAACATTTAGCCGGATCTTACCTTTGCTTTCCGGCTTGCTAAAACTGGGAGAAACTTCACTGGGCTTGAGATGTTCCTTGGCTGCAGCAGGGGAGGAGCCGCCCTGCCTCTGCTCATATAGCCTGGAGTCTTTTGCTAGGGAGGAAAACTGGGGTCACCTCAGCTGTGTAAGTCAAACGCCTGGCTGAGATTCCCACGCGCAGCAGCCTGACAATCCAAGGGGCAGCAGGCAGGCAGGGGAGCAACAGATCGCCATGCCACTTAAAAGTCCACCAAGCGAAATTTGATGGATAGAATATTTGTAGCTCTGGGTTGAAATGAGGGGTCGTTGGTGCTCTCTGAGCTGGCTGTTTTCTTCCAGACCTTTCACGACCCCACTAGGGAACATCATCCGTGCGAGGGAATGTAGCAAACCCCACTCTCCCTTGAACTGATGATGTTACCAAACTGGGTCATGAAACCTCTGCATAAAAAGGTCGCAAAGCTCAGAGAGCACCAAGAACCCACCAGTCCTCCTCCTTCCCCTTCTCCGTAAACCAACTTCCCTTCTAGTACTGATGATGGTACCTAGTTGGGCCATGAAACGTCTGCAAGAAAACCCCCAAGCTCAGAGAGCACCAAGCACCCCACGAACAAACTTTTCCTTCATCTATTTCCTACTGTAGAGGAAAAAACGGCACTCGAGGCCCAGAGGTTAAATATCGGCCCAAATGCTAACCCTCATCCAGAAAAACTAGTAAACGCACTTCACATCTAAGGCCAAAATTGGGGGAAGCCCCTGTTCCCCATTTCCTTCTGCATTAGATCATCATCTGGCTTTCCCTTCTGAACCAGGCTCAGCCCAGGGGGTGGGGTGGGGGGTGAGGGAGGGGCAGAGAGTGAAAAGCCAGCCCAGGGTCCTTTACCTTCAGCAGATGGGGTGCCTGCCCTGTTGGTGGCAGGGCTGGCGGGGGTGGGCGAGGCCGCTGGCACCGGGGTGGCTGCAAATTCGGCCGGGGTCGAGCCAGCTTGGGGGGAAGACAAGGCCGGGCCGGAAGGGGTCCCTGCCCCGCTGCTCTGCCTCGGAGACCGGGGTCTGTGCGCCTTGGGGGACGACCTGGTGACTAGAAAGAAAGGACAGGACAGTTTGTTACGGGGGTCCCCAGCTCTTAAGAGGCAAACCTCCCACTATGATCTAGACCAGACGTGGCCAAGCTTGGCAACTTTAAGACTTGTGGACTTCCAACTCCCAGAATCCTATTGCTGGCTGGGGAATTCTGGGAGTTGAAGTCCACAAGTCTTAAAGTTGCCAAGCTTGGCCAACCCTGGTCTAGACAAGAGATATAAAACTGGCAGCACAGGGCATGAATGCCAGCAACATCAGCTGCTGACCAGGAACTTCCTAAGACACGCGTGATACAACAACCGGTATTTCTGGTCACGCATGTTTGTTGACAGCCTGGGATTCAACATGGCCCTCTTGTTGGGGCCAGAATCCCCAGCCAGCCTGCCCAAAGGATTCCTCATTACAAAAGGGGGAGGTGTGCGTGTTGTGTTAAGGCTGTGTCTGGTGTAGTCCGTCCCCAAAATGGACCACGGGCAAGGAGGCCGGTCTGGAAATTCAGGGACGTTTTAAACCCCAATGTTTGGAGTAGGACATTCCTACCGCGTGCCAAGCTTCAACTTACCCCCCATGACCACGGAGGACCACGTCCCACCTGAAGAGCTGCCTCGGGCTGAGGAGGAAGAGGTGGAGGAAGAAGAGGAGGAGGAGCTGGCTTCGCCGGGCACGTTGTGGGAGACGAATTCTAAGCCACTGGAGATGACGCCTCTCCCCGCCGGGACTCGGTGGCCTCGCGGGTGCCGCTGCGCCTTGGGAGACATCCGGGGGGGTCCTGGAAAAAGCCACACAACCCCCAAACTGTGAACACCAGGCAAAAAGCCCCTTTGACCCTCCGCTACAGTCCACCAACTACATTTTAGCCACGTTGCCATGCAGGTAATGCTTCACTTACGACCATTCGTTTAGTGAACGCTTGAAGTTACGACAGCCCTGAAAGAAGTGACTTATGACCGTTTTCCCACACTTACGTCCGTTGCAGTATCCCCATGGTCATGTGAGCAAAATTTGGGTACTCGGCTTCCCACAAGCGAATTCAACGGGGGAAGCCAGATTGGCCTTACAGCCGAAGGAAAAAAAGTAGTAAAATCAGGCATGGTTCACTTAATGTCGCTTTGCAACACAAGTCCCAGTACCCAAATGCGGTCGTAAGTCAAGGACTACCTACACGGGGTTTCACCAGATTTAAAGCCAGCATCTTCCTCCCTCTCAGCTCTTCAGGGCTTTGCAAAATGCAATTTATGAGATGGGGCATCTCTTCCCAAAAGCCCAGCTTCAATTGATTGTTTTCTTCTGTGTTTTTTTTTATAACTCCCTGCAACGAAGGCAATATCCAATATTTTTTTCCATAGGATTTCTGCCTGGCCATCAGAGGCTGATCCTATCCATCAGGAGGGTGAATCGATCACCTGCTCCTTCAAAACATAAGTTTATTTGGCTTCCCTGCTAGACACGTCTCCCTTCTCCAGAGACATTGCAAATCATTCAAACAGACTTTTTAGGAATCACCACGACTTCAAAAGGAACACAGAGACCCCCATGGAATTCTACCTAATTTTATCTATTCTCCCAGACAGCCCAGGCTCTTCAACGGGGATTTGCAGGGATTAAAATTTGAAAGGGGACATTTCTGATGAATGTGCAAATAGGAAAGAAGGAAAAATTTGTGTCAAAAGGGTGGAGGAGCCAACAGTCACTTTGTGAGGACAGAGAGAGATACAATATTCTCATTGGGGTGGGTCCGAAACTTACATATCCATGTCCCCAAATCTTCTTCAATTTGACCTACAATCTGCCTTCCTCCACTCCGCCAAAACAACCTCCAACATCCCCCTTAACAAATTTATTTATTTGATCTCAAAAGTCTTCTAGTCTGCAATCTGGAGCAAAATTTGTAATTCATCAAAAAGAGAAAATAAACTGGGTTTTCAATTTAACCCAGTTTCTCAACCTTGGCCACTTTTAAGATGAGTAGACTTCAACTCCCAGAATTCCCCAGCCAATGAGTGGCCAAGATTGAGAAACACGAGTTGAACCACACATCCGAATGGACCGTCTGTTCTGGTTAAAAGCAACATGAGCCCTGAAGATGGCTTAAGGCAAGGGTCCACCTAACAGTTGACCCTTCTTGTTGTTAAAGAAGGGATTGGGGAAGCCATGAGACCTGGGAGCAACCCTTACACAAAGCTGTTACATCTACATGGGCTTTGCAACACCATGAATGGTGCTTCTTCTCCTCTTCCTAGCTTGAGAAAAGGGCCAACTCATTCCAGCTGCTTTGGAGGCCAGAAGATCAACCAACCAAGTAGGAAGCCCCCGGGTCTTCTCCAAGAGCCCAGGCTCCCCTCTGACCCGCCACTCGCAGAAAAGGGGAGGGGGGAAATCAAACACAAAGACAAAAACGCAAACTCAATGAACAAACAAAACTTTTGTGGTATTGGTACCTTCTGAAGACATGCGTTTAGGCAGAGTAGAGACGGGAGCTGGAGAGCCATGGTCAGAGGGGTGAGACGGGGGCCTGGAGGACCGCGAGGGGGGCCTGGCGGGCGGCCTTGTAGGGGTGGCTGCCCGTGGTGGAAGAGAGGTGGGAGCTGACTGGTAGCGAGGTGGGCGAGAGGAAGGAGATGGGCAAGGCGATGGCCAGGGAACACCTGACAGAACAAATGATATGAAGAAGGAAAGCATAAAAACTAAAGCAAAATAAAAATCATGGGGGGGAGGGGGGCAAAAACAGGGTGGGGGTGAGGGGGAAAGTAAAGATGACCAAAATGATTTCTCATCATATCGTTTGGAGCCCCCTGGGGATTTCTGCACGCTCACACTAAGCTTGGGGGAAGGTCACTTGGGTCGTATCTCAGAATATCATCTCCTGGAAAGCCACCATCGACCACGGGGACTTCCACCAAGGGCTTAAATCCAACTCATGGAAGACACCATGAAGTCTAGATCAGCCGTCCTCTGGAGTCCACTTCCTCATCTGAAGTTCTGGAGATGATCCCACCAGAGGCTTTGGTCGCAGGACTTGGGTTGAACGGTGGAGGTAGAAGCAAGCGGTTCACAGGGCGGTCTCTAAATAGATAGCTGCCCTGACTGCTGGATCTAGGTCTTCCATGGGTAGAGACAAGGCAGAAGAACAGAAGTTCCCCAATCATGGTGTTGGGAATCTGGTGTGGACTGTCATGGTACTCTTCCAATAATGCAACCAATCTGCCCCCAACTCTGGGCACACTCCAGCTTGCCCTAGCAGAAAGTTCTCTAGAAGGCATGACTGTCAAACCCAGCTTCCTCCTGAAATACGCCAGATCTCCGTCACCCCCAAAGTCCCAAAGGCTACTGGTGTGGCCCAGGTTGTGTGAATGGTTACATCAATGCTTCGTTCAGTCCGAAGTAGGCCTGGAAGTCCTCAGCCTGGCAGGCTGAAATTCTTTGATGCTTCTCAAATGCAAGAGAACTCCGGGGTGGGTGAAGAGTGTTGGCCACTGGTAGAGAAGTTACCTTCTCCTCCACTTACCTGCAACATTGCCCAGCCTCCCTTGTCCCTACCCTCGATTTGAGAGCGTTCTCAGCTTCCAGAAAATTCTATATTTTGCAACAGGTCTCCAGACCTCGTCCCCACCCCTAGGATGTTAGCTCCTTAATATTTCTTATAAGTGGACAGAAGGTCCAATCAGACCTGAGCATTTGTGGTGGGAAGACCTGGAATAGTCAAGCTAAAGAGAAGAACTTGAAAATGGGCGGACTTCAAGTCCCAGGATTACCCAGCCAGCATAGCTGCCTGGGGAATTCTGGGACTTGAAGTTCACCCATCTGAAGTGGTCCAAGATTGAGACACACTGCTCTACAATTCAGTCTCTGTCCCATGGGTGCAGATTCACCCCAATAACTTTAGGCCCCATTTCAGCTAAGGGGTTCAGCTACCCTTACAAGGACGCAACGGTGGCACTCTTTCCAAAGGCTGGCCTGGAGGTCAAGGGGAATACTTGCCTCCGTTCACAATTCTCTGGTCGGTGCCTGAATTGAGGCTGTAGTCTGACGAGTGAGAGCCGGGTCTGGACATGGAAGGGCCTGATCCAGACGGTCCGGCCCTTGGTGAGTTCTGCCTTCCGGCCCCCCAAGGAAGGACATCTCGATTCCGCTGGCTGGGTGGGATGTACTTGTTCTCCCTGGGAAGGGTGGAGGAAGGAACAGAGGTGCCATTTAAGATAGAGGATAGGTAGATGGATGGATGGAAGGAAGGAATGAATAAGGGAGAGAAAGGAAGGAAGGAAGGAATAAGGGAAAGGAAGGAATAAGGAAGAGAAAGGAAGAAGGGAGAGAAAGGAAGAAAGGAATAAGGGAGAGAAAGGAAGGAAGGAAAGAAGGAATGAATGAATAAGAGAGAGAAAGGAAGGAAGGAATAAGGGAGAACTCAAGAAAGGGAGGAAGGAAGGAAGGGTCCCTGATTCCCCACCATCCCCCTTTCCCCATCCCCATACCTGGGGGCTGCCAGGGTTCCCTCTCGCTCGGCAGCATTTCGCTGAACCGCGGTGTATTTTTCTTCCTCGGACCGGTCATCGTTCTCCAAAGCGGCCCGAGCCTTGTACTGGGCGCTGGATTCGATTTCTTCTGCTAATTGGGTCGCTCTCGCTTCCCGTTTTAAATAATCTTCTGAATTATCTCTTTCCAGGGGTACCCTAAAACCAAGGGGAGAGATAAGGGGATCCATCTGTGACCCAGAGTGTGTCCAAGAAAAAAAATACGTATTTCCATGGATTACACACATTAGGAGAAAATTCTGAGGAATCTGTTGATGATAAGGTACACAGAACAAGAAAAAAAACGATGGTTTATTGAGGCCAGCGTTTCTCAACTTTACGCCACTTTAAGAGGGGCGGACTTCAACTTCCGGAATCCCCCAGGGAATTCTGGGAGTTGAAGTCTGCCCCTCTTAAAATGGCTGGTCTAGGCCAAAATCTTGATGCAGCCCCGTAAAAACCGTGCAACCGATGGCAACGTACGTATAGGAAGCCAAACTGCTGTCATATGTCGATACCACCCCGTAGTTTTCTTCGTTGTAGCGAAACATGTCGTTGGGATCCCATCCGTTGGACTAGAAGGCGAAAAGAAAGAATTCCGAGTGTTAAAATGGCACAGGGGTACAAAATCCCTGCCTTTAAAATCCCTCTCTGCATCTTCCCAAATCTTGCAAAAGAGTTTTTGGTCCTGTTTTATCCAGAGTTGCGGCTGCAGAGCCAGGCGTGGGCAGACCCAGATCAATGCTCATCTCTTGAACACATCTTGACTTGGATTAAATTAAATTGTTTGGTTTTTTCCCTTCCTGGTGGCCCAAAGGAATTCTTGTGGTTTACAAGCTGCAAAGGTTTTGTGGGCCTCGGGCTGAGGAAACGCTTGGCAGGCGTAATTTTTTTTGGCAAAATGCTAACCGGAAAATCCCTTTCATTCAGCTTTACAGGAGGGGGGGGGGGTGTCCTTCTCTTTTTGAAATGGGGGAGGGAAATGTTTTTACCCTTGGAAACGTGCAGTTCAATCTACACAGTTGCACAAACTACCCAGCTCTTTGTTAGTGGACTCCTTGCGTCAATTTCCTTATAAAACGCTACACAGAATGTAACGATGGAAACTTCTCCGAAGCAGAGACCCCCTTCAGCAACAGAGGAAGGGTTCAACTTAACCCCCAAGCTCCCACACATACACACGGACCCCACTGGTGCCATGGGGTGGGGGGAGTCCCTACCCAGAAGAGTAAATATTCTGGATCTAAAGATGAACGGAATAAACCCAAAATCTCAGGCTTAGAGCCAGGAGGAGAGGGGAAATTTTGAATCAAAGCTCCCGGATGAATTCATTGAGGACTTTGGCTCTTCCTGTTCTGTTAAGAAGAGGAAGAGCCTGTAGTACAGTAGACTAAAGCACTGTTATTAACATCTGCTGCTTGCAATTACTGCAAGTTCAAATCTCACCAGGCTCAAGGTTGACTCAGCCTTCCATCCTTTCTAAGGTAGGTGAAATGAGGACCCAGATTGTGGGGGCAATAAACTGACTTTGTATAAATATACAAAAGTATGAAGGCTATTGCTTAATGCATTGTAAGCCACCCTGAGTCCCCGGAGAAGGGCGGCATATAAATTAAAGCAAAAAAAAAAAAAAAAAAAATTGAAATTCCCCAAACTTCTGAAGTTAACCAAGTGATCAACTCACTAAAGAGAAGTTCTTTGACAACCGGAGGGATTTAAAAAGCCCTTTTCCAAACAGACTCCACCATCTCCACAAACTCTTGTGTATTTTGCATTTTTATAATTTTGTAGTCTTCTGTTTATACAGTTTTATGTATTAATATAGTAAGCTGCCCAAAATCACCCTGTAGTAAGATCAGTGACCAATAATTTTGACTGATTGATAGGATTGGATAGATATAGATAGACAGATAAGAGATAGATAGATGTAGAGAGATTGATTGATAAATAGCTATAGATAATAGATTAGATAGATAGATAGATAGATAGATAGATAGATAGATAGATAAATAAATAAATAAATAAATAAAAGACAAGAGATGATACAGAGATGTAGAGAGACTGACTGATAGATAGAGATGATATATTAGATAGAGAGATGTAGATACAGATAGATAGATAGATAGATAGATAGATAGATAGATAGATAGATAGATAGATAGATAGATAATGAGGGATAGAAGGCTGGGCAGTCATTGAAAGCCGTTCTCTTTCTGGGACCCCTCAGAGACCCCATCCCCCCTCTGGAGCTCAAGCCAAGCGATGCTTACAACATCCGTTTCTAAAGCTTCAAGGTCCTCTGCGGTGGCGCCTTCTCCTCCGTCCCAAGGCTCCAGGTCCTTCTCCTTGTGCTCCCCGTTCACTTTAGCACTGATGGCAGAATCCGTAAAAGCATCTGTGATGGAAGGAAACGGCATCGGAAAAGATCATCTCCTGGGGCGCCTTCGAGCTTTTGGCAAGTTACGGCTAAAGGGAACCTGGGTAGTGAATCCTACCTAGGTTGAGTCAGAATCGAGCCCCCTTAAAATTTGGGAGAATTTAAGGAACCACCACCTAGGACAGAGGTTAGCACTGATGACGTGACCTGGTTGGGTCATGAAACGTCTGCAAGAAGGCAACCAAGCTCCAAGAGCCACAAGGATCCCAGAGCCCTCCTTCTCTTCCTCTCCACAAACCCCTCTCCCTCCTAGCACTGATGAGGTTACCTAGCTGGCCAAGGAAACGTCTGAAAGAAAACAACCAAGTTCAGAGAGCACCAAGGACCCCCACAACCTAAAACAGAATTCTAGGCGACCGGTCCATAACCAGGACCCCTCAGGACCTCCAGAATTTACAGGCACACGTAGCAACCTATGATAAACAAGATCTAGAATTGATCGTCTGAGCTATGGTCACTGCCATCCCTGCATAACCTCAGAAACCTTTTCAGACTCTTTCTTCTTTTTCCAGAAAGGAGGAATTTAGAGTCAAGGATGACTATTCCTGACCCCACAGCAGAATCATCATCTCCGTTCCCCAACTGAAGTTCTGAGCTTCGATGAAACAGCCACCGGTGTCCTACTATCTCGGAATTCGATTGGTCCTCAATCAATCATGAAAAATCAGGTGGGGTCAGGAGCCTGTGCATTTGGCCAAGCAACCCTGTGGTATCTTCTTGCATGAGAGCGATTCCTGACAGAGCTGGCATGCAGCTACCACTCCGCCCCCTCAAAGATACCGGATCCTCAGGAATCCTTTTGTTATTCAAAGGAACTTCCTGTTCAACCAGTCCAAGGAAAGTCTCTGCGGTTACTTGGTAGACAATCCAGCTCAACCAACTTCACCCCTCCCTAGGAAGAGACACCCAACTACTGTATTCGGGCACCAAGCGGGGAAACTGATTTGTTTATACAAGATAGGTCAGGCTCATTGGGCCGGAAAAGATCTCCAGATGTTCTGCAGCACCTCAACAAGGCTTTCCAACTGCAACCTTTAAAAGGGGGAGAAAGTGACTTCCAATAAAGGCAAATATTTGTAACTCAGGTCTGAAACAAGCAAGCTCAGAGAGCACCAAGGACCCCTCAAAGTGACGTCTTCTCCTAGACATTATTGCTGAAATGGCCAAAGCCAGGAGGAAGCAAGAGAAGAACTCACGGCCCGTACTTAATTCTTGTGCAATCACAACTGTTTTAACTCAATCAATCGGAATAGAGCTGGGAGGGGCCTTGGGAGGACTTCTAGTCCAATCCCTTGCTCAAGCAGGAGACCCTACACAATTTGAGACAAGTGGCTGTCAAGTGTTTTCTGAAAAACCTCCAGTGATGGGAGCACCCACAATTTTTCTGGTGGCAAGTCGTTCCACTGGTTAGTTGTCCTCACTGTTAGGAAGTTTCTCCTTAATTCCAGGTTGCTTCTTTCTTTGATTAGTTTCCATCCGTTGTTTCTTGTCCTGCCCTCTGGTCCTTTGCAAACTAAGTTGACCCCCTCCTCTTTCTGGCAGCCCTTCAAATACTGGAAGACTGCTATCATGTCACCCTTGGTTCTTCTTTTCTCTAGAGTGGCCACACCCTAAGTAGATGACATTGGCTTCTCACTCTCTTTTATAATAAAGATAAAGGTATTCTGGACAATTGAAACCAACAGAGCAATAGCTGCTATTTTAAAAGTAGACCCAATTTTAGAAAATATTCAAATACGTGCTTTTTTTAAAAAAGCACCCTCATTCTGTACCTCTCTGGGCGTAACTGGAGTCCATGTCCTTAAAGTGCACCATAACAAAATCTGAAGACTTGAACAGGATGCTCTCTATGATGTCTTCCTGTTTGGGGCCCAGACTGGATTCCGCCGTTTTCTGATGAGCAGCGTCGAGCACTAAATCACACTGAAAGACACGGCCGACAGGATCGGGATTAGGCCAGTGGTGAAATCCAATTTTTTTAAACTACCAGTTCTGTGGGCGTGGCCTAAATGGTTTTTAAATTGGGATTTTAAATTTTATGGATTTGGGGGTTTTAAATTGGAAGCTAGTAATTTAATTCTTTTTAATTATCTTAACTTTTGTATTTGTATGTTTTTTTAATTTTGGCTGTTCACCGCCCTGAGTCCCTTCTGGGAGAAGGGCGGTATATAAATTAAATTAATAAATTAATAAATAAATAAAAATTGGTGGGCATGGTGTGGCTTGGTGGGCATGGACATGGCAGGAGAAGGACACTGCAAAATCTCCATTCCCACCCCACGCGGGGGCCAGCCAGAGGTAGCATTTGCCGGTTCTCCAAACTACTCAAAATTTCCGCTACCGGTTCTCCAGACCCTGTCAGAACCTGCTGGATTTCACTCCTGAATTAGGCCCATTTTCCTGGCCTACGGTAGCTTCATGGAGCAAAACCATCACAAGCAACATTTTGTCCCCATCCAAGAGTGAAACGTCCACAGACATGATTGACCCTCAATGGTCATATCAATGGGCATGAAGAGTAGTTGCAGCTGGACATTTGAGGTCCAGTTCAGGACTAAGGTCTCCTCTGCCCCTCTCCTCCCCCCCACCCTTAGCCACTAGATTAGGGGTCTCCAACCTTGGCAACTTTCAGACTTATGGATTTCAACTCCCAGAATTCTCCAGCCAGTTTAGCTGGCTGGGGAATTCTGGGAATTAAAGTCCACACCTCTTCAAAGTGCCCAAGGTTGAGAAATGCTATTCTAGAGCAATGAAATTATAGAGAAGTTTAAGATCCAACCATTGATCTTAATTTTGTTTTATGTGATTTCTACTTTCTCCAAGAATGAAGAGGGCAAAACATAGCCTCCAACCTTCTTGTGCTTCCTGCCACATCATTACGACAGGCGTCTGGCTGAGAGAGGAGGACTACGTGAAAATGATGAGTTTCTGTGGTTGAGGAAAATCCCGATCCTGGGTCTTTCATTCTAGCCCAACCTTACGTAACCCTGAGACCCACCAGGCACCATAATCCCCAGACAGATGATTTAGATCAGTTTGTTTGGGTTGTGCCAAGGAGGAAAACACATTTACCTTAGAGCTGTAAGTTTTAAAAACTCCTTCATATATACTTCCATTTTTCACCTGTACTTCACATTTTGATCCCTGGGTTAAAAAAAAAAAGAGGACAAAGAGAAGGATTATGATAAGGAAAATTCACTCAAAAATTGGGATTAAGGGTTACCCATGTGGGTAAAATGGGCGGCTAATAAATTTTACAAATAAATAAAAGTTACATAAATGTATAGGCAGGGTCTAAACTCTAAAACTTCTGACCTTCCTTAATTTTTTTTTCATGCTCCCCTAAAAAGCTCGGTCCTAAGACGCAGCCCCCCCCAAACGCTCTGCGCAATACAAAACGACGCCCCCAACATTAACAGAATCTGCCCATGCTTTGGGTTTATTCATTTATTATCCAATGAGGCAAAAAAAAAAAAAAAAAAATTAAAGCAAAATCCAGAGAATAGAAATCCAAGGGCAAAAGAAGAATCAAAACAGGGAGGGGAAAAAAAACCCCAAGAGAATATAGGACATACAATAAAATCAAGGTTTCAAAAACGGGCTGAAGGTGAGCTGGATTCTGGCCCCTTCCATTACCAGACCCAACGTTACTCCGAGTCCTACAACGGGCTGATCTGTTCAATGACGCTTCCCAAAAAAAAAAAAAAAAAAAAAGATACAGGTAGCCCTCGACTTACGACCATAATTGAGCCCGAAATTTCTCTGCTAAGTGAGACAGTTGTTAAGTGGATTTTTCCCCATTTTATGACCTTTCTTGCCACGGTTGTTAAGCGAATCTGGTTTCCCCATGGACTTTTGATTGTCAGAAGGTCGCAAAAGGGGCTCCTGTGACCCTGGAACATTGCAACTGTCGTAAGTACATGCCAGTTGCCAAGCATTCTGAATTTTGATCATGTAGTCCCTGAGGATGCTGCAATCGTCATAAGGCTGAAAAACAGCCATACGTTCTTTTTTTCAGTGACTTCATAACTTTGAACGGTTACTAAGTGAACTGTTGTAAGTTGAGGGCTCCTTGTACTCGGCCTTACTTCTTTTCCACCACACTTCACTTCACTCCAACAAAGACACAAAATAGAAGGCAAGGGCTTGCTACAATTCCTTTTTCTTCTTTGCAACAGCAAACCAATGAAAAAATAAATGACTAAATGACTTGAGAAATGGGAGAAATTATGGACTAAAAACTATAAACTGACAATGTCCTTAGCCTACAAGGAAACTATGTATAAAATGTTTTATAGGTGGCACCTTCCACCGGCGAGACTGGCCAAAATATTCCCCAATACCCCATCAACCTGCTGGAAATGTAAACAAAATCAGGGAACATACTACCACATGTGGTGGAAGTGCCCCAAAGTAAAACAATATTGGAGTAAAATTAGAATATATTTAGAAGAGATAAACAGACAGTGTATAGAGATGAAGCCAGAAATATTTCTGTTAGGAATACTTCCAGGGACATATGACAAAAAATACAATATGTAATTATACTTATTACAACAGTGGCAAGAATAATACACACACACAATTGGAAAAATAATAATACACCAACGGAAGAAAATTTGATTAGAAAAGTTTTGGAGTGCGCAGAGATGGACAAACTCACTAAAGAAATACAAGAAAAGGAGGAAACAGAATACTACATGGTATGGGAGAAATGGTATGAATGGTTAAAAGAAAGGTATAAAGGGCAAGGAAAGAGTAAATGAGGAAGATATAGGAGTTGAAATGTAGTAACAAACAAGTGGAAATGGAACGGACACAGAATGTATGATTGAAATTGAGCATATTGTTATTTTTATGTATATAAATCAATGTATAATGGTAAATTGAAGAAAGGGAGAAAAAGGGTTATGTAAGAAATGTTTACTGATGCAAAAATGCTGAAAAGAAGAAAATTGTAAAAAAAAATTTTGTTTAAAAAAAGCCCCGTTTAATAAAAAATATTTTAAAAAAGAAAAAATAAATGACTTTTTCCTCCGTAGGATATCGGGAGCAACACTGAATTTTGCATCAAAAAAGCAAACTAAAAAAAACTCCGTAAGCCTCTAAGTTAAGAAGCAGCGGATGTGAGCAAACTTAAAGAGAAAGATTACCCTTCCCAAAACACACAAAAACCCAATTATTGCTAGATTACTGAATTTAAAAATTTCCATTTCCAATAAAAAGCGAAGCATCGCCAAGGAAAGAGGCAGCCATAACTTACGACAACGGATGTGAGTATGTGAACCATTCGCATGTTTGCATATATGCCTTGAAAGGGAATCTGAAAGAAGAGAAAAGAGTGTGGTATACGCATCGGAGCACAACTGCACACACCACACAAATAACACAGGATTGGCAGCAAGCTCTAAATTGGGAGTGGCTGACATGACACCAGGAGAAAAGCTTTAAGGATGGGAAAACGTGGACCATCTAAACACATCAAGAGAAACTCCAGGTCTGCGTATCGGATGCCTTACCGCTCTATGGTAGCCACAACTCAGGTTGGGAATGTCCAACCTTTAAGATCTTTGGACTTCAACTCCCAGAATTCCACAGGTCTTAAAGTTGCCCAGTTGGACAACCCTAGTCTAAGCCATCCAGAACATTGAGAAGGGGGCCTTCAGAAAGTTCTAAAGGTCTTAATGCTTCTTGAGCTTGGACATCTCTGCCGCCAGTCCAGGTGCACCACAGGAACACAAGAATCCAACCACCTGCCTCTGCCTACCCTCAGGCTTCCTAGAACCTCACCACCACGTCAACATGTCTACAGCCTTCTTAGGAGGTGGGGAGGAACGTAGGGACAGAGAGGTTTTCCTACGCAACAGAATCCCGTATGGACGTACATTCCAAGCGTCTGATCCTCGTTCACCCAGGCTGGGCAAAGAGGAAATGTCCCCCATGGAGCTGCTTCTGGTGGGCTTGCACAGCCGTCCTTGTCGTGTGGCCAGAGGTTCTAAACTGGGACCGTCTTCCATTGTTTTGTTTTTTCCCCCTCCCTTTCGGACGTTACTCTCGTATGCCAGAGAGGAGGAAGAACGGAAACTCCATCCTATCGTTCGCTCCTTTTGAGCAGCTGGGTGTCTCCTCTGACTGGATGTGATCCAGGCTGCTCTGCTAAAGGGGGAGGGATGGGGGGTGGGTGTCTACCCCTGCTTTACACTGAAGTAGCCTGGGGTTTGTGACATCACCGATTAATGTGCTGGGGAAACTATTCAGTGAAGGGGCAGCCTGGCTAAAATGTGACTTTTGGGTTGCTGGGTCTTATCCCTCCTCAAAATCTGCAATGTGGTTGGCATGGGTCCCTTTGGGAGACCCCCGGAGAGTAGGAAGGGGTGCATGATAGAGGACTCAACATATTCCTCCATTAAGGGTGCCGGTAGAGAGTTTCTAAACCCATCGGCTTCCTGGGCACAAAGACCAAGCCAATGTAGGGCCCCTGATAGATTTTATGAGGTATCTAACTACAGAGAGCCCTAACTAGATGAGATGTGGGGCCTCGCCTGCCCAACGGAGAGAAACATTTCTTTCTTCAACATGTGTTCCTCAGGGTATCTACCTACAGTCTTGGACTTGCCAACAAGTGTAATTGCAGATTTTTAAGAACAGAAAATGCCGAAGCCGGGGAGGGGGCAACCTGGGGAACTTTGTGGACTTCAACTCCCAGAATTCCTGGCTGGGGAGAATTCCATGGTGGCTAGGGAATTCTGGGAGTTGAAGTCCACAGGTCTTAAGAGTTGTCCAGGTTGGACACCCATCCATGGGGACTCAGAAGATTGAGAAAACTACACAAGTGTAAGTATATATAACTTTTTAAAAACAGATGCTATGACAAAAGAACATCAAAAACCTATGGCAAATAATATCAATATCAATATCAATAATAATAGTAATAATAATAATAATTTTTTTTACTAGGTAATTATCTCTGGGAATATTTCCATGTGACAATTTGAAGGGGAAGCATAGACCCTTACAGATGTATGCGTATTGTGACATTAACTGGGGTGAGGTATTTACTGTATCAGACAGTTTTCATTGCTCTAAACAATCAAACACACTTGAGTTTTGACTTTTGTAAAGAATGAATCAACCTACAAGGATCAAAGAAACAGAAAAATGAAACGAGGTACTTACTGGTGGTTGAGGGGGCCCTTTGCCACTGCTGCGCCCTCTGAAATAATAAAAAACAAACAAACAGATGAGATCGGAGCGAATTGAAGAGTTATCATTGCCAAACATTGGAAGTTCACCCCAGGAATGAAGAAAGCTAAGAAATGTCAAAATCCAGAACTTTGGAAGGCATGTCAGTTAACAGGAATATGTTGTTACAGATCAAACCCTGCTGCAGATTCAGCACGGATTAAGCCAAAATCTCTGCCAAGATAGCTTGCTTGCAATTGTACCCATTTTCTGACAACATCCCTTAAAAAGCCGCAGGTGAAACGAAGTTACGGGTAATATGCCTCCAAGTTGATTTCCAGTGCAACCAACCCGCAAGGAGGGAGAAGCAATAAACGACAATCCAAGCGTATTTGAGCCACCAAATGAAAGGCCTGCCTCAAGAGCCGCACGGGCTCCCGTTTCCAACACAATTAAACCAAGGTTCCCTCGCTGGAGTTTGAAAAACCCAAGCCTGCAACCATCCAGCTCGTGATGGCCACAGACGAGCCGATGGGGCTGCCGATCAGGTTGTGCACGCAGCACAACAAACCTCCTGAGTGGCGTTTGGCCAGCCCAAGGCATGATAATAAATCCTTCCAGGGTTTCCCTTGCAGCAGGAGGCGGCTGGATGCTTTGCAACCCAGCTGAGCTCTGCAGAGAAACCACCTGCCTTCTTCCAACACCGCTCCGGTGCCCCTGCGGCTCTCGATGCACCAGGAAGAAGCCACCGTGACACTCCCATTTTGCCGGACAACGATGCTTGGTATTCATCACCACCGGCCAGGTTTCCTAGGAATGCTGGGAAGTGTAGTCCAGGAAGCCCAGGAATGTGGCACTCACTCACATGCTCTTCAACTCCCTTCGGTGGGAATATGCAGCAGGGGCTAAAACCTTTGCTGTTTTCCTATCGCAATTCTTTTTTTCTCTCCCAATCTATGGATTTGAGCCCCGAGAAGAGACATTTCGCAGTTATTTTTCCCAAGTAATTAAGCGCTTATGCTTATGTCTCCCTGTATAAAAGTCTCTTGCAATTTGACAACCAATATAATACTTAAAGCTTGTTAATTAACTCAAGGCATTCGCTTTGGGTTCAGAGCTTCCCTGCTCCCTTAAGGACCCCCTCTGCTCTCCAAGCTCAAAAACTCCCGTTTCCTGCCTAGAAAGCTCCCCAATTTTCCATTAAAATCCCTCTATGTCCATCTCCCCCACCCACAATTTATGCTTATCAAAAAACAACAACTGAGCTTTGGTTAGGAGCACACTAAGCAAATGTTAGTACACACAGAAGACAAACTACTCGGTGTAACTTCCTCCACCCCTACCCCCAACCAGGTCCTCCTCTTGCATTACAACCAGGAGCAAAACACTCAAATTTCAGCTATGTGACTCGGAGCCCTTGTTGAGCCTGGGAAGGGGTGGGGGCATGGGGGTGCCTTCCCACCCAGAGGCCTCAACCTCTCCCACAACCCAAACAGGCCGGAAAAAAGGAGGTCTCAACCAAAGGAGAATTCTTGAAGTCTCTAAGGCAGGGGTCTCCAACCTTGGCCACTTTAATAATAATAATAATAATAATAATAATAATAATAATAATAATAATAATAATAATAATAATAATAATAATTTTATTTCTATACCGCCCTTCTCCCGAAGGACTCAGGGCGGTGTACAGCCTATTTAAAAACACAGACAAAACAACAGTATAAAATTTAAAATAATTAAATAGGTGGCTCAAATTTAAAACCCCAATAAATTTAAATACCCAATTTAAAACTATTGTGTTGATAGTCCGGCTTGGCGGAACAACAGGGTCTTCAATGCGCAGCGAAACGCCCGGAGGTCGGAGATCTTACGAATTTCCGGGGGCAGTTCATTCCATAGGGCTGGGGCTCCCACAGAGAAGGCCCTCCCCCTGGGTGTCGCCAGCCGACATAACTTGGCTGATGGCACCCTGAGGAGACCCTCTCTGTGGGAACGGACTGGTCGGTGGGAGGCTGTTGGTGGCAGAAGACGGTCTCGGAGGTACCCGGGTCCTATGCCATGGAGCGCTTTAAAGGTGGTAACCAACACCTTGAATCGCACCCGGAAGACCACTGGGAGCCAGTGCAGCTCGCGCAGGAGGGGTGTCACATGGGCACAACTTTGCTGGCTGGGGAATTCTGGGAGTTGAAGTCCACAAGTCTTAAAGTGGCCAAGGTTGGAGACCCCTGCTCTAAGGGGTGGCAGGTGAGCCCAGATGCTGGTGGCAGCTTCCAAGAAGGACCCAATCAGGTCTTGGGAGCTTCAACGCCTGGTTGGCTCTTCATGGAAGAGTTGCTCCCACCCCAGGATTTCCAAGGGGGCTTCCTCAGCCAGTTTGAAGATCCTCCAGCTTGTGTTGGGACAAAGCAAATCAGGGCTTGGAAAATAGGAATCGCCAGCTGGGATCCACACATCTCCTCACCCCAAAGAGATCAGTGATGTCTCCTATCAGGAAAGTCCCAGAAAATATTTTCTTGAAGGGAAAGCTCTCCAAATGGAATCCAGAAGACACTGTAAGAATATTTAGCCAATGCCCAACAAGGATGGGCTCCCCGTAAGATGGCTTCCAAGGCAAAAGGCGTCTTTGTGCTCACAGCCACTGTCTCACAAGTCCTTTCTTCTTCCCTCAGAGCAATTCACAAGCCGGAGGAAAAAGAACCAGGCATGTCCCTAGACCAGCTGCTAAACTGGGACAGACGCTAAGTGAAGATGCCGCCCGCTTTGGCTTCTGCAGATGCTTTGTGGCCAACAGAGAAGCTGTAGCAGCCACATGAGCCACGGTGGCGCAGTGGTTAGAGTGCGGTACTGCAGGCTGCTTCTGCTGACTGCCAGCTGCCTGCAATTTGACAGTTCGAATCTCACCAGGCTCAAGGTTGACTCAGCCTTCCGTCCTTCCGAGGTGGGTAAAAGGAGGACCCAGATTGTTGGGGTTTGCAAGAGGCGGAGTCTGTAAACCGCTTAGAGAGGGCTGGAAAGCATTGTCTAAGTGCTACCGCCCTTGGAGAGAGGACCCCCCAACTCGGTGGTGTGTTCTCAACTACTTGTAACCAAAGCACCAGAGGAGGCAGCACCCACAATCCTTCCTTGCGGCCTCTTTTCCCACAACCATATTATCTATCTATCTATCTAATCTAATCTAATCTAATCTAATCTAATCTAATCTAATCTATCAATGACTGACCAACCCTTTTAAATCTTATCAATAGTTTTGCTTACAAAACTTCTGTCCTCGGGATTAAGTTATAAATCACTTCTGACCCATTTGGCTTACACAGTGGTGGGTTGCTACCGGGTCGCACCGGATCGGGCAAATCGGTAGCGGCAGCAGGCGCCACCCACCCACCCTGGACGCGCCCACAAGCGAACCAATAACAACAAGATTTGAAACTCGACCCTGGGCTTATGGGAAAAATTGCTGAATATGGATCAATTACCTTTCATCGCTGGTACAGTCTTCGATTTACAACCACAATTGAGCCCAAAATTTCTGTTGCAAAGTGAGACATTTGTTCAGTGAGCTTTGCCCCGTTTTACGACCTTTCCTGTCAAAGCTATGAAGTGAACCACTGCAGTTGATAAATTAGTAACACGGTTGTTAAGTGAGGCAGGCTTCCCCGTGGATTCGGCTTGTTGGAAGGTCGCAAAAGGGGATTGCATGACCCCTCCCGGGACCCTGTAACCGTCATAAATACGAAGCAGTTGCCAAGGGCCTGAATTTTGATCAGGCGGCCATAGGGAGGCTGCAAAGGTTGTAAGTGTGGAAAACTGTCCTAAAACACTTTTTTCAGTGCCGTTGTAACTTTGAACGGTCACTAAATGAACCGTGGCAAGTCAAGGACCACCTGTATGTGTCTCTTGGGCTGAAAAAGATTCCCTTCTGCATTTCCCAAGGATTTGAACCCGAAGCCAAATCCAAGGCTGCCTGTGGGCGAACAAGGCTCAGGGCTACTTCAGGTATCCTGCCCGCAGGCCTGAGATGCCGGAGCAAGAAGTATTGCAAAGCGGTTTCCGTGTAAACAAAAGCTGGGAATTTGCACCCTGAAGTTTCCAGCAGGGGTGGGAAAGGCAGGCCAAGGACATCGTAAAACGGGACTTTTGTTGCCAGGTGGGTCTGGGAGCACCTTTGCCGATGAAATGTTATTAAAAGCCCTGACCATTTTATGAGCCGCAAGCTTACTTCAGCTCCTGCCTTTTAATAAAATGGGTTTGCTGGATAAGATGCTACCAAACCTCTTTGGAGAGCCCTGTAAATATTTACAGAATTCCTTTCAAATGAAGCTGGGGCGATTCTTCTCTTTTAAGTTCTCGATGGACAACCGAAGTGTTGATTTCATCCAACATTGGGGCCGTCTTCAAATTCAGCTTCCTTACACGTTTTCCTGTTTTATCCCAGCTTCGCTATGCAAAAAAAATTAAATGTATCCTTTGAACTGAGTTTATTAGGCTAAGCGTTTTTGGTTGGCCCCAAGTCTCACCTAAGGTAAAGGTAAAGGTTCCCCTCGCACAGCGCTGTCTGAAGACGTCTCCGTGGTCCTGTGGCTGGCATGATTCAACGCCAATGACGCACGGCACGCTGTTCCTTTCCCACCAAAAGTGGTCCCTATTTTTCTACTGGCATTTTTTTTAATGTGCTTTCGAACTGCTAGGTTGGCAGAAGCTGGGACAAGGAATGGGAGCTCACCCCGTTACGTGGCACTAGGGATTCGAACCACTGAACTACCGACCTTTCGATCGACAAGCTCAGCGTTTTAGCCACCGAGCCATTGCGGCCCTCAAGTCTCACCTATCTGGGCATAAATCCCCTTTTTTAATGACTTTCAGGCTCCAAACAGTAAGGACGCCAAGATTGTTCATTTAAGTCTTTCTCAGCAAGTTCACTACAGGCATTCCTCCACTTACGACCAAAATTGAGCCCAAAATTCCTATTGTTAAGCGAGATATTTGTTAAGTGAGTTTGCCCCATTTTACGACCTTTCTTGCCACAGTTGTTAAGTGAATCACTGCAGGTGTTCAGTTAGTAACCCAGTTGTTAAATGAATCTAGCTTCCCCGCTGACTTGGCTTGTGAGAAGGTCACCAAAGCGGATCACCTGACCGTGGGCCCCTGCAACTGTCGTAAGTATGAGACAATTATGAGGCATCTGAATTTTGATCACACCGTCATGGGGATACTGCAAAGGTCGTGTGAAAAATGGTCACGAGTCACTTTTTTCAGCGCTGTTGTAACTTTGAAAGGTCACTGAATGAACCGTTGTAAGTCGAGGACTGCCTTAATCCTTTCTTGCAATTTATACGGTCTGAAATATTTCTCCATAAGTCGTAATTATATGGCTTTGGGGTGGTTGTTTTTTTTTTTCTATCCTTGCTTTACTGAAAAGAGTATTCTAGTAGATTAGATTAGCGGAGTTTCCCAACTTTAAGAAGTGTGGACTTCAACTCCCAGAATTCCCCAGCCAGGAATTCTGGGAGTTGAAGTCTGCGCCTCTTAAAGCTGCCACAAGGTTGAGAAGCCCTGGATTAGAGGAACAGAAGAAGAAATGCTTCTGATAATAAATCAAGGACGGTTTTTATCAAGCCTTTAGAGCCAGACAGACAGGATTGAAAATAGTTTTGACTATTTCTCTCTCAGGCAAGCAAGGCTCCAGAGAGGGATAAAACAAAATGCAGCTGGACAGCCTGGCATATAAAAACTCTCAAAAGTTTTCCAAACATAACCAGACAGGCATAGGTACAGGCATGAGTTTCTATCTAACTAAAATAATGACCGCCAAAATTGAAGTTCTGTTGTTGTTAGGCATCAATTTACATTTTAAAAGTCCACAATGCAAAAACCTGAACTGGGGAATCAATGAAAGAAGGGAAGAATTTGCTTTTCAGGCCTATTTCAACTTAGTTTTGAGGTGAGCTGCCAGATACCGATTCAACTCTGACCTTAAGGAAACGGTCTTAGATGAAGCCAAAACGGTTGAGCCACATCTCAGGAGGCTTGGAGCCCAACCCAGCTGGGGAGCAGTTGAGTATTTCCAAGCTGTCCTTGGGCATGTCAGACACAGGACATAGGCCCCAAGTAAGCTGATGACCAAGGAACTGCCCTTCTTCCTTAACATATGGGCACCACGTCTTCTAGCAAAAAAACTCCTGGTGGCTTTCAGCTCCAGGAGTTCCAACGTCAAACTGAGTTTGAAACTGGAAGGAAGGAAAGAATTTGGGAACGTCTCAGAGGGTGCAAAGGAGGGGAGAGAATCCAAGCTCCATTCAGAAATGCTTGGAGATCTTGTGAATTCCTGCTGTCCCTCTTCCCAACCTTGGCCGGGCCCTCTGCCCATCCACTCACCTAGCGGGCCTTTCCTCTCTTTTCCTAGGAGTCGGTAGAGATTCTCGGTCATCCAGGTCATGGATGGAGGACTGAGAATCTCTACAGACTTTTTAGCTGTACAATTTGGGATGGAGACCCTTGGAATGGGGTGGGGGTAGGAACGGATTTCCAGAGGGAAAAATTGCAGACTACAGGAACCATTTGCACTGCTCAGGTGTCCCTGAGGACACAGAGAAGCCTCCAAGTGGCCTCAGTGACCCTCTCAAAGGATGCAAATGACCAGCTGTCTGCAAGGAATATATAAAATCCTTCCATTCCCCACTATCCTGTTGGAGCTGAAGAAGCTTCTTGGATGAGAAGGGAAATGCCTTCGAAGAAAACCCAAGGAGGCCCAGTTGCCTCCTGAAAAGGCCCCTTTGGGGCATCTCCGTCCTAGAGTTGACGTACACAGGGGATTTAATGGACTCCCCAGGTCACTATAAGGGTCAGGACAGAAGGAGCCCTTGGCCGGCGCCCAGCAGGCCGGTTTACAAAGGAGTTGCTCCTGCGTCCGTCTCTCTGCTAATGAGCTTACGTAAAAAAGGAAGAGGAGTCCTTGCAAACCGACCAGCCGCAGAAAACTCCCAGCACGAGAGATGGGAACGTTTTGGTGCAAACCGAGCAGCGATTCCCATTCAGCGGAACAAGCTTACCTTTCTTTCCTTCAGATTTTTTACTCCAGAAGTCTAAAGCGGGTGAATTTAGTCACGTTCAAAATATGAAAACCGGCCTCAGAATAGAAAGCAGGAGAGTGCTTTGCTTTTGCTGGGGGTAACCGTTGACCATCCATTCATACTACGGCATTGCATAACCCGAAAAAGGTACTGGAGGGTTTAAGGTAGTGGTGTCAACAGCTGTCTCCCTGGGAAAGCCAACAGGCTCCTCCAATGATCAATATCCCGTCAATCAAAGGCTTTGGAGAGACACCCCCCCCCCAAATTTAGACCCTCTGGACCTGCAACCTTTAGGAGGTAGAACTTTTTCTCCCAAATGGAAGGCAAATACTGAGATATTTGGGATAAGGTTGCAAGATCCAATCTGGGTCGGTCACCCCAGGAGCAGAGGCTGATCTCTGGTCCCGTTGACCGACCTGGATTGGATCCGGCCACAACTTTGTTCTCTTCCTTAGAAGCCCCCGAGGGAGGCAAGCAGAGACCCTCCTCCCCCCTCCCCAGGCCTGGCCTCCCCTCCCGGGCAGCAGCAGCAGCAGCTTAGCTGAAAAGGCTGAAATTTCGGAGGTCAAAGCGAGGAAAAAAAAATCCAGTTATTTTTCTCCAGCGTTGCAAAACCACAAGAATTCCCCCCCCCACCCATTCTCCTGCGCGGCCTTGCAATGGGGGGGGGGGGGAGGGAGAGGCCGATAAGAGAGGGCGGCCCACCTTCCTCCCCCCCTCCCAGGGCCCAGGCTCGGCCTTCCTCCACCGCAGCCCCCTCCCCACTTTGGTGGATGCCCAGGAGGGAGGGAGGGAGGAGGAGGGGGGGCACGCAGGGCCAGGCTGGCATTATTTGAGGGGGGGATTGAGCCCCTCAGCCCACCCAGGGAGCCCCCCCGTCGCCCTCCCCTTTGGGGGGTCCCCATTCTCTGGGGCTGAGCCCCCCCTCCCTCTCCTCCCCTCCCCCTGGCCGGCCCGGGGTCCCTGCGGCAGAGCAGGCCTTGGCGGTGCCCTCTGCCCGGGCGGGCTCCTCTCCTCTCCTCGCCTCTCGGCCGGCCTTGAAGGGCAGCGGAGGCCTCTCCGGCCAGGGACGCAGCGACCCCCCCGCCCCGCCCCCTCCCTCCCCGGCACCCACCTGCCCAGCGTGGGCCGCGCTCCCGGGCCAGGCCCGCCCGCCTTGCGCCCGCCCGACGGAGCAGCAGCAGCGGCGGAGGGCGAGGCGGCGGCGGCGGCGGCAGAGGAAGAGGCCGAGGGCTGCGGGGGCGTCGCGGCGGGGCCCGGCGGGGGCTCCGGGGGCGGCGAGGGCTGCGGGGACGGCTTCAGCGCCATGGCGAGGAGGCCCGCGGAGGGATCCGGCCGCGGGGCGGAGCGGAGGACGAGCAGCAGCAGCAGCAGCAGCAGCAGGAGGAGGAGGAGGCTGCCTTGCCCGCCCGGCTCTTCCTTCCTTCCTTCCCTCGCCCGCTCGCTCGCGCCCAGCCCCGGAACCGCTTCCCCCCCCCCTCCTCCTCCTCCTCCTCCCCCCTCCTCCCCCGGGCACGCGCGCGCGCCCCCGCCCCAGCAGCCTCTGAGCACGTGCAGAGTATATACTCTCACTTCCACTGCACCCCCCTCCCCTCCTTTTTTCTTTTCTTTTCTTTTCTTGCAGGGACCCCCCCCCCCGCCCGTTTCTGCAGTGATCCCCCTTTCTGGACGGAAAGCCCCCCCCTTTCTACAAGGACCTCCCCCCAGTTTCTGGAAGGACTCCCCCCTTTCCTCTCCCCCCCCCACAATTTGGAGGTCTGTAGGCAAAGGCGCCCCCCCCCCCCCCCACACACAAAAGACCTGCCCGGCTGCCTCTCCTCCCAGGAGCCGGGAAGGCGCCCGCGGGGCAATGGCGCGAAGGGCGGCGGGCGCCCGGTTGCAAAAAGAGCGCTGCTGCTTTGCTCTCCGGCTGGTCTCTCTTGAGGTCGGGCCCGCTCCAGTGTGACCGGTGGTGGGGAAAGGAGGGAGTGGGGGGGAAGCGTTCCTTCCTCGGGGGTCTTGCTTCAAGGGTGGGAGAAACAGAGCCCGGTTTAATTCCGGCTGGCGAAAGAATGCCACCGTTCACACGACAGATCGAGCCGCAAACTCTACACGTGAAAACCCATCAGCGGCCGGGCTGGTTTCCCTTTTTCGAGCGGTTCCATTCGGGATCCGTGTCGAGCGGGTTCAACCCAGCCTTAGCTCTGAACTCGGCCGACCTCTCGATCTGCGGGTTTCATACTTGGGGGGGGGGGCGTATTTGTCAATGAATTAAGACTCGTTTAATAAAACCGGATTTGTGGCAGCAATAGAAGCTGAGATGCAGATTTCCCCGACTTCACAGGTGGGGATCCGGAGCAAGCAACTGAAAACGGGGGTTAGAAGGCACAATTTGTTTTTGCCGTGCCAAAAACATGTATTTCCTCCTCCCCCCCCCCCCCCCGAGATCTCTTACCTCCCGAATCTGCAAAGATCCCTGGGAAATGGATGTTGCAAGTCGAAAAACCACAATAGGTGGATTACGTATGTAATAATGTATACAAAAGGTTACTGTGTATTAATAGATGTTTGCTTAATTAGTTATAAGAAAGCTGAGTTTGCTTCCTGTTTAGTTGGAAGCTAGCTGCAGGAAGGGAAGAATTGCTTAAATACCCAGAGAGGTGACATCTTTGTTGTGAGCAACACACACACAAAAAAGAGAAGAGCAATCTTGTGATTTTCCAGAATTCATTCCCAAACTGGCTGCTCAGCAAAATAGGGAGCAAAGGGGAGGGGGGGCTGCAAAATCACCATTGGGAGGGACTGGGGCAAGGAAAGATCACCGAGTCCAGAGGCCAAAGAGATTGGCATGAAATAAATTATAATTTATCCCTTGCCATTCAGAGATAAAACCTTTCTTTTTGCAACCCACTTCAGTGTGAAAGGAAACTTAAGCTAAAGCTCCAAGAGTCTGAGATGCAATGGAGCAAAGGACACAACCGATTCACCGGGCAGGGGGCACCACGGAGAGTGGGCTTAACCCACCTGTAAAGCCAGGGGCCCTCCGTCACTTAAAGCCATTTGAAGACTGAAAGGGCTACTTGGCAACCCCTTTGGTGTCTTTCTTGGTCTAACCTGAGACCAGGGCTTTCTCCAACCTTGGCAACTTTTAAGACTTCTGGACTTCAACTCCCAGCATTCCCCACTCTTGCTGGAATCCTGGGAGTTGAAGTCCACAAGTCTTAAAAAGTTGCCAAGGTTGGAGATCCCCGTGTTAAAAACCATGATGTATTTTGAATGGGTCCCATTGAACCCAGCAAGAGGCCTCTGCGGAGTAAGGCTTAAAAAACTGGCATTCTCAGTCTGGTCCAAGGAGAACAGCAACCAGGGATTGAGGAAATGAGGAGGCTGTTCTAGATCCTTCTACAGCAGAATGGGATTGGAGGATCCAGCAGAAGCGGCTTATGGACCGTTTCACCCTGTGCCTACGTGACAACTGGCGAAGAGTCCCCGGGGTGCCCAAGAGGGAAAGCTGGCCCTGCCACTTCCTCTCCACCACCACAAAGGACTGGGCCATGGTTGGAACGGCTGCTGGATTTCAATGTGTCCTTTGTCCGGTGGCCTCTTTGGCATCCATTGTTTCTATACAAGCCCCCTTTCCTCACAAAAGTCACTTTATCAGTAGGGTTAGCAAAGGAAACAGGGCAGCAAAAATCGGCCGATCTTAATGAGGAACTAAACTGATCCCAGCAAGCAGATCTCCCAATGGTTCAGTGACACCCACCCACCCCTACAAATGAAAAGGGATCCAACAAGTTAAGGGAGCAGCTATGAGCACACAATTGAATCCTGATCTCTTTTTGGACTCTTTCCTGGGGTTCGTAATTAAGCTGGACGTCTACAAGGAGAGCTTTTTCTTACCAGGAAACCTTTTTTTCTCTCTCTTTTGCTTAAAAAAGAAGCGTCATTTTCTTCAGAAGGGAAGACTTAGAATGGAATCGCATTAAGGAGAGACGGGAAAGTAAAGAACGGATTATAATGCCGTATATAAACTACGATTCCTGGCGTAGCTTGTTACACAGACCCAACCACCCTGCCAATAAACTGCAATTAGGCCAATCCTAACTTTGTCTAGTAGACAACTTGGTGACTGCTGCATTCTTACAACCAAATACGCATGTTACACACAAATATCACAGGTTGGACTTTTATCCGGTTTAATATGCTCTCATTGCTGCTGTTACAATCCAGATTTTTTGTTTTTAAAGTAGACACTGATGGGTGTTTTGAGCGCCAGTCAAGCTACATGCTACCCCTGAATAAGACCGGCTCTTCTCAGCTGAGATCCATTGGAGGATTTTTTGTTTTCATTGCTCTGCCTCGGTACGTTAAGTGGGGTTTCCCAGTTACAAACAGAACCGAAAACGCCTCTTAAAAACTGCCTGCGTCTTGATCAGTTTGGAGAGGAGCCTCTCAGCCGAAGCAACAGCAAGAGGTTCACACACACACACACACACACACACACACACACACACACGTACACACCCTCCAATGGTCGACTAATGACAAATCTGCTAATAAAGATGTAGTTACTCTTTTCTTTGCAACCAGCTCCTGTTCATTCTGGACTCGTCGCCTCTTCCTTTCTTGTTCTGTCAGAATCCGTTTCCCCACGCCTGACGGGGTGGCCACATGCTCACTTCCTCCTCGTTTCAAGGGAAATTGATGAGGAAGCAAAAAAAGAACACAGCAGTGCAAAAGAAGAAAAAAAATCCCCAGGAGGGATCCTTTAAAAAAAAAAAACTCAGTAGGTGCTGTGTGGTGGAAATCATGGCTCTTATATTCTGAGATAGCCCTCCTGTGCAGTTTGAATTCTAAAATGCATTTGTCCCGTGCTTGTATCTTAGGAAAAAACATGGCCTCAGAGGCTCAGAGAGTGGGAAGATCGGTGAGCTGCATGCTAGTGTCTCACACACACACACACACACACACACACACACACACACACAGAGTTCCTCCTCATTGTAGAGCCTCCCCACCCCCCATGTTGGTGAAAAACTGCTGAGGCCACACTAGCTCAGAATTAGGGGTGTGAAGACCCTGTATGTTTGCCCAAGCATCTTGGTTGGCTTTCTATGGCCAAAACTCAGGAGCCCGGCTTGTTGCTGCCAAAGAAACCAAGGTTCCCAAGTCAAGAACAAGCCCTGGATTTTGACTCTGATTTATAAAAGGAAAACAAGAAGCCAGGATCTAGGCCTTTGACCTAGATGCTAAGCAAACCATTTCCCTGTATGCAGTTGCTGGGATGAAAGCATTTAATAGACCAAGGCAAACATCCAAACCCTCCTGAAGCTGGCTTGATGCCTGCCAGGGACTGCAGCCGCCAAGCCCAGGTGCCTGGGAGGCCCTCGCTGTAGAAACTCAGCAAGATTTCTTGTGGAGGCGCCACGTCATTTGAGGGCCTCCAGACTAATCAATAACTTACTACTTCTCTTACGCTAAGGGAGCAAAACACCACAGCCACCAAAAGTGCGATGGCGGGCTCTTGGTGCTGAAGGACCAGTGTGTCATGCGAGTTACTGTGCAAACTAAGCTTGCTTTAAAACTCAGCAGCTGTTTAGCTGGTTCGGTATCTAATGCTTGCTGCTACGTCTAAGGCTGCTACGAAGAATGTCCAAAGTCTGGTCCAGTCAAAGCCAGCAGCAGGGAATCTGGGGGTTTTGCCCAAAAACCAACCAACCCACCAACCCAACCCAACCCCCAGCCTGTGCGAGGACTTTGCTAGCTATCAGGGCCCTGCAGCCTTCCTTGGGGAATGCCTGCAGGAAAGTGGGCAGAATCGACACCCCAGCGCCTATTTCCTCCTTTTCAGAAAAGGGGGTTTGGAACAGAGACTCGGGGGTGGGGGAGGAGAAGTTTACTCACCTGGGTAGCTTCCCAGCAGCCTCGCTGCAGCAGAATGCCACGCCTGGAATTCTGCAATGGACACGCACCCGGACAGAGCGGAAGCTACACAATGGGAGCCAAGGCAAACGTGCACAAACACACTTCGCTACAAATCTCCCTAAATGGCAAAGGCGGCAATCAGGACGGGACAAGACCCCACAAAATGTATGGCCCAGGGATCAACCGTGGCGGGAGAAAAGAATTAGCTGCAAAGAAAGGAGAGGAAAAGAGGAAGGAAAGGGGCAAGGAAAGGAAAGAGAAGGGAAGAAAGGAGAGGCAAGGAAGGAAGGAAGGAAGGAAGGAAGGAAGGAAGAAAGGAAGGAAGGAAGGAAGGAAGGAAGGAAGGAAGGAAGGAAGGAAGGAAAAGGGACCACATAAGGACAAAAAGAAAGAGAGGCACATTTCCCTGGCAGTCGCCCCAATCAAAGGACTTCAGCCCTGATATTCTCGGGCACCTTTTCAGGTCTCCGGCTGAGCTGCGCCCACATCCTCCCAAGGCCACTAACTGCCCCCCTCCCACTCATCCTGGGGAGGATGAGCCTACATTCAGGTATAACTTTCAGCCTAGGTTGGACGTCAAGCGACCGCAGTCCTGCTTGCTCCTTCCGAAATAAAACCTAAAGCTCGGTCAGCGTTTTGGTTCCTGCTCTTTTTTTCAATGTGGGTCTCGGTCGAAACCTCTGGAGCTGAAAGACGGTGGGTGGCGTCCCCAGGGAAGCAGCAGAGAGAGAGGGGAGGGGAGGAAGGCCCGGCAGCCGCTTTGGGTTTCACTACAGAGAGCCTAAGGCAAGCTAGCTAGCAGAGGAAAAGGCGTCTTCAGGGCCGTCGGTGGCCCAGGGTTTAGTGCAAAGGATCCAGAAACCGGACACTCGTCCCTGGCTAGATTTTCCAGCCTATTTTTGCCAAAACAGACAACGCTCGTTTTGCCCTCCCGACACCCTTCCTGCACCCGATGGTGGTCACCTCCGTTGCCTCTGCGCCCGCTTGTCACTTGCCCCTCTTGCTTCTCCCCTTGCGGGAGGAGGGCTTCCCGCTGCCTCCCGCGGACGAACCCGCCGAAGAGGCCACGGGGATGTTGATCTGCCCGTCCTGGATCTCCTGCCGGGCCTCGGCGGGCAGGTGGTTGATCTTCTGCTGGGCCTCCAGGTAGAACATGACGTCGCGGAGCTGCTCCTGGACCTCGGTGATCTGGAGGTCCTTCTGTTCGCAGGTCTCCTTCAGGAGCTTCTCCTCGTCCTTCAGCTTGTTCTGCAGCAGGAGCTGGTTGGCCCGCAGGCATTTGTTCATCTCCTGCTCTTCCTTCAGCTCGTTGGTCAGCTTGGACACCTTGGTGCTTAGCTGGCTGCATCTGGAAGGGGAGAAGGGGGAACTGAGGCAACGGCGGCAGCAGCAGCATCTTTACCAGGCTAAAAGGAGCAGGGATTTCTGCCTGTCTTGACAACACATTGGCTCTCTGAAGTCTGACAAGCACGCTGCCCTGGAAGATATTTCACCCCTCTAGGGCAAACCTATGGCACGCGTGCCAGAGATGGGACAAACAGAGCCCTCTCTGCTGGCACAGGCGCCATCGCCCCAGGTCAGATCTCTGTGGCATTTCTTTCCCGAGCTTCTGTTTCCCTGCAAACAACGAAACAGAAGCTCACAAAAGAAAAAGATCTTACTTCTTGCCTCACTGCCGGTGTTGGGATGGCCCACCTCCCACCGGCCAGCTGGTGTTCGGGTCTCTGCTGCACATGCGCAGATGTCCACGCAGTTTGGGCAGTCAGTGTTTAAAAAGTTTGCCATCACCCCTCTAGGGCTTAATACTGGCAGTCCTCGACTTGCGACTGTTTGAAGTTACAACAAAAAAAGGAGAATTCTGACTCAAATTTGAAATTCTGACAGTTGCCCCTCCCCCCACCTCAATCTCTAAATTCCTAGGACTGGAACTGAAGCGCTAAGGCAACTGCCATGGAATTTCATTTTAATGTATGCCAATTGTCACAAATGAGATGCATTTTGCACCCAGATCACTAATTTTAGGAACGTCCAGTTCTAAATTCTGAAAGTTACCCACTTCCTTTCGACCGACTGCCGCTCCTTCAGTAAGTCGTTCAGTCTGTGTTCCAGCGAGTCGCATTTCTCAATAGTCTCTTTAAATTTGGCCTTCATGTTGTTGATCTGTAAATGATATTTTTAAAAAATGGGCATTTGAAGTTCCAGCTGGGTGCTCTCTGCATGGCTCAGAATCCGATTCAGGACCATTCTTCTCAAGAATTTTTCTGGGCGAGTAGGAATTGCTACAGTGAAGTGGTTTCCCAACTTTGCGTTGGGGAACAAAGAGCGATTCCTTGGAAGAATGTTCCTGGAGCTCCCTTTGAAAAGGATGGACTCTGCTTTGGAAGAGGAAACAGAGACTGAGCAGAGAGAAGGAACCAGCCCATGAAGTGGCTTCCTTAGTCCAGCCTGGCTACCTGCAGGCTCTGAGATCCCAAGCCCTTCTCAAGGGACTTCTTGGCTGGACTTAGGCCCCAAGAGCGAACCAGGCATTCCTAAATGGAAGGAGCTCAATCTGACCCTGCAATCTGGTTCCTGCTGTCTACAAGAACAAAGCTTTCAGAAGGAACTTACTTCTTCGGCCGTATCCTTTTCTATTCGGACGATCTTGTTCTCCCAGTAGATGCGCTGGGACTCCAACTGGCTGGTTAGCAAGTAGGAATACTGCATTCAGAGAAAGAGAGAGAGAGAAAGTGGTCAAGCCATCCTTATGTTCTTTAGAGCACATTTCTCCAACCTTGGCCACTTTAAGACTTGTGGACTTCAACTCCCAGAATTCCTCAGCCAGTGAAGCTCCACGAAGCTGAGGAACTCTGGGAGTTGAAGTCCACAGGTCTTAAAAGTTGCCAAGGTTGAAGACACCTGCTCTAGAGGACAGCTGGAATCTCATCCCGGAAGGCTCCTCCACTCCAAGTTACATTCAAGAAAGACAACCCTAGACTATGAAAAACATTCCACAGAGGATCCATTGAGTTAGCCATGAAAATCTCCACAAACGAACAGTCTGGGAAGAGCAGTGATGCACACTTACTTCTAATTGTAAGGCATCAATTTTCTCTTCTTGACACACATCCCCCTCACATTCGTACTGAACCAGCTTGCCATCTGTTTTGCTGGCCACCAGACGGTGGACGTAATTGTCTAGAGAAAAGACAACAACCAACTGGTCATCCTGAATCAAGGTCCGAATCAAAGCAGCTCAAGAGTCACCTCCAACTATGCCCGCCTTCAGGTGTGTGTTAAGGGAGAAGATTCACCTGGATGAGAACTTGGCTCCTTTTGAGGTAAAGAAGTGGTGGCCCTTAACTCAACTTCTACCCACCCAAGGACGTCTTGCTCTCAAAAACGGAGCCCTCTCTGATTATAGCAAAGTAGATGGACCAGGGGTTTCCCCAACTAAAGGGGGTGGTCCACTTTGGGGTGTGGCTCGGTGGTCTGTGGCACAGGGCTTACCCCCGGCGTAGTCCCAGACCCTGTGATTGGTCAGCTGCATGGCGTAGGTGTGTTGTGTCTCCTCAAAGTGCTTGTATGCGTGCCGACTCACGTAACGCCCGCATCCAATGTGTCCGCAGATGAGGCATATCCACAGGTTCTGTACAACAGAAGGAGCAATACAACTGACGTCCAGGGGGAAAAACACCCAAATTCTATTTCCGAAGAAGCAACACTGCTGATTTATGAACAGATATGGATCCAGACTCACTCACTTCTTGGACTCCACATTCAAAACATTTGTTTTCTTCTACAGGTTCCGGAGTCTGGCAGTACCTGCAGACGGGGCACCTGGAGAAGGGAGAAAAGAGAAGGCCTTGACGACTCCAAACTAGGTCGCCCAGCTTTAACCTTCTGGATCTCCATTGCCCCTGCTCTGATCCACCTTTCCGCCCTTGTGAGGGTCTTACGTGGTGTCCTCCCAACGCTGCAGACACTGACTGTGGAAGCTGTGGTTGCAGACTGTGGTCAGGATCCCATTGACCGATTCATCCATCCTCTCCAAGCAGACGGTGCATTTGGGGAGCTCGGTCAGGTCCATGACGGGCAGGCTGGCCCCCTGTGGGAGGAGAAGACATCTGGCCTCAGTGTCTCCCAACCCTGGCCACTTGAAGGTCTGTGGACTTCAATTCCCAGAATTCCCCAGTCAGCAGGTTGGAAAACCCTGTCTTAGCCAGTCCACCTTCCAGTTGCAATGAACAGCAATGAGAAACCTCTGCAAGCTGGTCTGCTAGGTATTGTAGGACATAAGCAAATTCCCTCTGGAGTATCAGAAAACGCTGCGGGGCCTTACCACCGTATTATCCCCCCTGTGACCCCCTCCCCCCCATCTGGCCTCGCTTCAGCGCCATCTTACACCAGAAGATGGCTAACTGGGGAGAGATCTCCCCCTCCCAGAAAGGAAACAGAGAACAAGAGACCGCTTACGGCTTCTGACTTGAAGACCTCTGCCCTTTCCACGTAGACGAGCTGACAAACGTCCTCTTCTATGGAGTTAAACTGCCGACCGTTGCAAGTCATGTAGAAGCTGTCTGCATCTGCCTGCACAGAAGCCACAGGAGAAGAGTTTGGAGGGACACAAATTGTAAATGATCAGAGGTCTATTTCCCTTCTCCTCCCACCTCCTCAAAAAATAAATAATATCAGAACAGTCCAGCGGCACTCGCTTACACAGCCCCTTCCTCTCTCAGATTCAGGACTTTCTAGTTGCAAGAGCAGCATACATGTTTCTGGATCACAACCAGACAGGAGAGGCACGGAAGGAGCCTTCAGCCCAAAGCTGAAGTCGCTCTTTGTTCTTACCTGGGTCCGGAATTTGATGAGGACCATGTACTGGTTTGGGGTGGAATCTCGGATGATTTTCATGTGTTCGATGACATCATAAAAAGACGCCACAAACTTCATGAGGTCGTGGCTGGTCATTGTGGCAGGGACTGTGAGAATACACAGCATGGCGCTACGCCGCACCTCTTCTTTTAACGAGGTCATTTTGCTGCACAAGGGAAGAATTAAGACTAGTCAGCAAGTCCATTCTTTTTGCTTCGACTCTATAATGCAGTGTTCGCCAATCTTAACTGCTTTAAGACATCTGGACTTCACCTCCCAGAATTCCCCTTCGCCCACAGCCTTTCCTTCTCAAAGGAAGAGGAATTTCATAGTGATGGCAGCTTTCCAGATCCTTTAAAGCAGGGGTCTCCAAACTTGGCAACTTTTAAGGCTTGTGAACTTCAATTCCTAGAATTCCCCAGCCGGCCATGCAAGTGGGGAATTCTAGAAATTGAAGTCCACAAGTCTTAAAGTTGCCAAGCTTGGAGACTCTCCTGCCTTAAAGCATTTAATGTGAGTCCTGCTTTCTTACTTTGTCTTGTAGAGGTGCATAATGCCGTGAGCTATTTCAACCGATGGATTCCCACTGAAAAAGGAAATCTGGTCAGGGAGCTGCTTTGATGGAGAATCCGGTGTAGTCCCACTGCTTCCACTTTGGCCATCCTGATTATTGTGACCCTCAGTGGAGGAAGCCTCAGCTGCGCCAACTTTGTCCATCATCTCTTTCACCTCATCTTTTTCAGAAATCCAAAAACAGATAAGTTAGAAACCTGACACTTCCAAACTGCAATCCATACCTATTTTAAGATCTTTTCTCATTAAAAGGTAAGGGACTGCTTTGAAACAATGGGAAAAATAATGGCAGAAGATTTATTAGAAATGTTTTATCAGTATAAAAATAGGCCATTAAGATTTTGAATCCAGAAAAGCTGCTCAGCTCATATTTCTCAACAATGCTGTACCAGAAGACTAAAGATTGCCAGTAACAATCCAGAGTCAAGTACTAATTTCTAATCATTGGTCCTATTGATTCATACGCTCATAAAAAATTAATAAGCAGACTTCAAGAATCACTTGAAATGGTGCCTTGCAAACAAGCTGGCATAAAGTTGCTTGTAAGTCAATCTGTTTAACAGCCTGCCTGTCCAGACGCAATTATCTGCATTTTTGTGGGGAAAAAAGCCTTGGATTTCTTGCTAAATGCCAAGCTGACCTCAGAAGGTAGGTTTCGCCTGGCCTTCAAAAGCTGCTTATTAACCAGGGAGGTTGGATGGACAGACAGACATATATACAAATATGCACCGTGAAATTTACATAATTCCAATCAAATAGTGCTTCTCCACTTGTGCCAATCATTCTCTACGTCCTAGAGAAATGTATTGCTTGTCCTTCTACTTGGGGCACCAAATGACGTGTCACAGGTACCTGGATCCGGCTTTATCGTCTCGATGATCACATCCGTCATCTCCCGCCGGCCGATGTGTTGGTGGATTATGGTCGCCTTCTCCACAGGTGCCTTGCCCTCCAAGGTCACCGCAGCGGCGGCCAGCGACATCTCCTGCATCACCTCATCAGACATCTCGGTAGCTGAAAAGCATGATTCACCCGGCTGTTGCAGAGTTTCCGCACAAACACAAACACAGCCGCAGCCAAACCAGACCAGATAAACCTGAACCAGCCCCGTGCAAGGAGCTCGTTTAGGCCACGGGCTGTTTGGATGCCTCCCTGCCTCTTCCTGCCCTGGGTCCACCTTCACCCTCTGATCCACAAGTGGGCCGAGAGCCTCGCTTCGCCCATCGACTTGCCAAACGTATTATAAACAGACCCACAGAGAGAGAGAGAGAGAGAGATCGAATAAAGAAGGCCTGACCAACGTTGCTCTAAATCGGTGTCTTTCAAGCAGGGGAGCGTTAAAGTGGGTGGACTTCAAGTCCCAGAATTCTGCCGGGTGGGGGATTCTGGGAGTTGGAGTCCTCCCATTTTAAGCTTGAAAAACACCGATTTAGACACAGCAGGACCGAAATATTTCGTCTTTCCCGGCCTATCGCTTCCTCTGGCAGCCCCCCCGGCTCTCCTGCCGCCCCTTTAGCCGTGTCCCCCCCCCCCACACACAGAGACCCTCGCAGCCTCCCTAAGAGAAGCCCCCGGGCCCTCACCGGCAGCGCTGTAAGAGAAGCCGCCCGGCACGGGCGAAGACTCGGCCAGCTCCAAGCGAAGGACCACCAGAGACACACTCATAGGGGCCGCCCCGCGGAGGGTCCCGGGCCTGCGGGGTCCGAGCTCGGGCGGGAGGGAAACGGGAGAAACGGGAGCCCTCCGCCGCCTCGGATTGCCAAGCGCTTCCGCCTCTCCGCCCTCGTGACCTTTGACACGGGGGCAGGAGGGGCGGCGCGCAGGCGCTGTCCGCTGCAGGGGCGCGGCCGTGAGGTCACGCGGGGGGAGTGGGCGGGGAGTGGGCGGGGCCAATGACTTCTCCTCCTCCCCTTCTTCCAAACCCGGAAGGGCTCCTCTGCTCCGCTGTAGTCCAGCTTCGGTCGAAGGCCTCCCAGGAGGGGACAGTGGGTAGGAGTGGAGCATGGGTCCTCTTGGCTGCGGAGGATGGGCGGTGTAGTCGCCCCATGGCTTGTGTTTTGCTTTAAAGAGCCCTGGTTGATTCTGGAGGAGGAGGTGGAACCTCCAGGGGAGAGGCTAGAGGAGGGGGCTGGTTGGGGACAATGGGAGTTGGAGTCCAGCGCATCGGTCGTGGGCTAGGAAGGCTGAGGTCGGGCGGGGAACCCCGTTCCTGGAGGTCGACAGGCTGGAGATGCCAAGTGGGACCTGCCTCCAGGTTCCTCCTGGGTTTTGGGGTGGGAGGACTTGCCCGCCCCCTCCCTCCAGGGAGGAACATCTCTCGTCCCTGCTTTTCTGTAGCGCTTTGGCCTATAATAATAATAATAATAATAATAATAATAATAATAATAATAATAATAATAATAATAACAACCACCATGACCATGTTGCTAACATCATTCACTGGAAATTGTGCCAGAAGCTTGGATTTGAGTACAGCAAAAACCACTGGGAACATCAGGTTGAGAAAGTTTTACAGAATGAGAAACTCAAGATCTTGTGGGACGTCAGGATTCAGACTGACAGGCACTTGGTCCACAACACACCTGACATAACAATAGTTGAAAAGAAAAAGGTATGGTTCATTGACATTGCAATACCTGGTGATGCACGGATTGAAGATAAACAGCAAGAAAAAATTACAAAGTACCGGGACTTGCAAATTGAAGTTGAGCGACTGTGGAAAAAGAAATCGTGTGTTGTCCCGATTGTAATTGGAGCCCTCGGAGCAATACCCAAAGGGCTACCCCGCTATTTAGAAATTCTAAATTTGCCGGACTTGAACATTTTGACTCTACAAAAAGCCACCTTACTCGGAACAGCTTACATCCTCCGACGATACCTTAACAGTTCCTAGGTCCTTGGTTAGGACTCAAGCTGCTGAGCCTCAAAGGAATCTCACTAAAGATTAACCAATAATAATAATAATAATAATAATAATAATAATAATAACAACAACAACAACAACAACAACAACAACAACAACAACTTTATTGTCATTGTACGTGTATACACAGTATACCCACAATGAAATTCACTTAACACCCAAAGACCAGGTCCAACACCAACAAATGATGCTGCTATAACAGCCTTTCTCAATCTTGGCCACTTAAACTATGGGTGGACGTCAACTCACGGAATTTCTGGCTGAGGACTTCTGGGAGCTGACATCCACCCATCTTCAAGTGGCCATGGCTTAGAAACACTGGCTCATAAGAAGTGACGGGATTTTTAAAAAATCTACACGATAGTCCGCATTGTTTCAAAAAATATATCCAGTATATATAACCCAGTGTAAAAAATATGCTCCGATATTCTCTTTTGCACAAGTCTCTGAAGCCTTCCCTCTGCTTTGACATGCGCAGTCCCAGACCATGGGTTTCGGGAGAATTTTCCAAGCCTTTTGCAGCTGCCCTGCAAGGAGGGTACCGATCCTTTGGTCTTCCTGGCACAAGGCCCCAGACGTGGCTTCCCGGTGGAGGAATTACGCATCCTGTCCCTACAGAGCGGTGATCTTTGACATGGGTGGCGTCCTCCTTCCTTCTCCATACAAACTGGGCATGGGTAGGTGATTTTCCCAGAGTTTATACCATCACCTTCTCTTCCCTCTGCTGGTTCTGTGTGAAGTTTCTCTGCTTTCAGCTGTTGAATTTCTCCCACCTTCTGAAGCAGCAGGGAGAGTCGTTTTGAAACCGAAAACGGCTTCAATGGCTGAGCACCAGCTCAAAACCATAATTCCTGAAGCTTCCTCGGTGTTGGTTTTACTCCTGTGCTGCTTAATTATTCTTAAAATCTTTTGTATCCTGAGAGAGAAATATGACTTCCTCACTGGACTGCCTGCCTTTATCTAGATTGGGAGATTCGGAATCGTGTCCCCACCGGCACCATCAAAGAGGCCTTAAGATCCGGGGGTGAGGACAGGCCCTGGATGAGATTCATGAGAGGGGAGCTGAAGTGGGCAGAATTTCTGCACGAGTTCAGACAACAGTGCTCCAGAATTGTAAGCCAGGTTTTTCCCTTTGATTCCTGTGGGATGAGTAAGGGAGGAGGGTCTTAAAGTGAATATATGTGGAAGCCCCTTGGGACAGGCCCATGGATGAACAGCCCCAGGGTTAATGTCCTTTTTCCCAATAAGCCCGTTTGTTTTTCTGAGTTAGAGCTGGATGACGTCAACCAGAAAAAAATCCATCAGTGTGTTGGGCATTTAAAACTGTTCATGGCTACCTCAGAAACCAGACTTAGTTTTCTTCTAACTAAAAAAAGAGAGAGAGAAACTTTACAACTGAATTTATAAACTATGTAAGATTATTGATGTTTATTTCTTCGCTGGAAAAAAAACACCCTGTCCTACATTTCTTCTTCCCTCCTCAGGCAAATGCTTCTGTTCCAGCGGACTCTTTCCTTTTTGAATTAACCAGAATACAAATGTCCGACCAGCTCCCTGCTATGACTGAGGCCGTAAAGTGCATCAGAGCCAGAGGTCTCAAGACGGCGGTTTTGACGAACAACTTTTATCTAGAAAATGGAGAGAGTTTTCTGCCTATAGACAGAAAGCAATTTGATGTGGTAAGTTCTTTGTGCTCCACAGAAACTCCCATTCCTTGGAGCTATTACTTCATTGTGATAGTTACAGTTTAATAATTAGGCTTGCCTAAACTTGTATAAGAGTACGCAAGGCTCGTGAAGGAAAACAAATTACGTTTTTCTCTACGTAGTTCCCATATTGGAATAACTTAGAAGAAGGATTCAGTATCTTGGCTGCTTGGACCCCTCAGATTTCCTTGTTCAACTGATGATTATCTAACTGCCTTTGCTAAAAAATAATCTTTAAAAAAAAGATTAATTGGGAGCATCTGGCTAGCCAAATTTCTCACTTGATTAATCAGCTGCACGAAAGAGTACATTCTGTTGTTACTTGGTTAATAACTTTAAGGCCAGGAATCAAACCTTGAACCGTCCCTAAACCCTCATGTGAAACATAAGACGCCATTGGCTTTTTCTGTTCTGTTTATTTTATTTCCGCATCCCTTCCCCACTCCCTCCCTCCTGCCTCATTGCCTGGGTGTTCGGCTTTTTCTTCCAGATTGTGGAATCTTGTCGGGAAGGGGTGTGCAAACCCAACCCTCGCATCTACCAGCTGTGCTTAGAGCGCCTGGGTGTCCTGGCCAAGGAGTCCATCTTTCTGGATGACATCGGACAGAACCTCAAAGCTGCCAGCCAACTTGGCATTAAGACCCTGAAGGTGAAGAAGGGGTGCAGGAAGGAGGACACTTTTAAAACCAGTCTTCCCAGAGCTGAGCCAACCTCCTTGAGTTAAGACTTTTTTTGAAGCTATTCTCTAGATATAGCCCTACTTCTTTTGTCATGTCTTCCCAGCAGAGATATTTGCAGATATACTTGCTTTGGGCATGGAAGCTCTGTTTTAAACACAGGGTTCTTCTAAGCCTATTTGCTGCTTCAGCTCCTCCGTTCCTTCCTCTGCTCAGGTCGATGATGTGGACTCTGCAGTTCAAGAATTAGAGACCTACCTCACTTTCCCCTTGCGTTGCATGATTCCTTACGCGTCTTCTGTGAGGCCGGCCATGGAAATCCCCACAGCGCCTCTACAAAAGTATCTTGAAAACATCTTGGGGGCCCAAGCGAAAGGTACAGGAGTCGATATTCCCATTTTGCATTGGGGTGGGGGGCAGAAATTGTCTTTATTTGGAATATTCAAGTGGTGTTCCTGTTAGCAGGTTATGTAAAAAAACCAGTGAACTTTAATGGCAGAAGGGTGCAGGTTAGGGCCAAACATCTGCTCCAAACTTTCTCACTTTGCAGAGTTGCAAAGATAAAATGGAGGGAACCCCGGATTCTGTGCGGGGTCTCCTGGGGCCCTCTGGTTCACATGTGCTCTTCCTGACCGTCCTTCTTGGCTGCGACTTTGCAGGTTCTCTGGAGCTGCACCAGTTCAGCCACGGGCAGTCCAATCCGACTTACTACATCAGATTTGGGGACCATCAGTTGGTTCTAAGGAAGAAGCCACCGGGGAAGCTCTTGCCCTCCGCTCACGCGGTAGAGAGAGAACACAGGTAAAAAAATCCGGCAAATATAGCGATAAATTATGTGAAAATGTTAACAAGCGAAACTCCCAGCCTTGTGGGTGACCATGTTCATTGTTGATGATAGTTGGAAGCGAGAGGTATCAAAACATCTGAATGGCACTACATCTATGATTATTTCTTCTTCTTTTCCTCCTCATAGCACTTCTTCCCATCTTAATTCTCTTCTCTTTCTGTTGGGTAGGGTCCTGAAGGCCCTCAGGGATACTGGCATCCCTGTTCCGAAAGTCCTGGCCTTATGTGAAGATTCAAGGTGAGTTCTGGGCCCAATTCTGCCTGGGATGGAGTTTTGGGGGGCTGAAAACCTCACGATCCCCTACTGATGTCCTGGTGCTGCTCTAGTGTCATCGGCACCCCCTTCTACCTGATGGAGTACAGCCCCGGCCGGATCTTCAAGGACCCTTCTCTCCCAGAGCTGGAGCCCCACCAGCGGACGGAGGTTTATAGTGCCATGAATAGCGTCCTCTGTCAAATCCACAGCGTGGGCATCCAATCTGTTGGCCTGGAGGATTATGGAAAACACAGTAGGTCAATCGCCTCTCGGCTGCTCCCTTGCAGGAACTCTGGTCTTTGGGGTTATGTTAAAATAAAATGGGAACCTCTGATGGAAAGAAAGCTTCAGGTTGGTGCAGGGACATTTCTGGAGGAAAGAGCCCTCCAGGTGATGAGAGAGAAAACTTAAAACTCTGGAACTTTTTTGTTCCTCTGGGATTGTAAGCCTGTACCCATTTAAAATGGATTTGTGTAGGATTTTTTTTACAAAGAACGGGATAAACATTACTTCATGGAGATATTAATATTTTAGGCAATTATGTCCAGCGGCAAATCCAGACCTGGAGCAAGCAGTATCAAGCCACGGAGACTCACACAATCCCAGCCATGGAGAGGCTTCTCAAATGGTTCCCGTCCCACCTTCCAGCCAGTGAGCAGCTCTCGGTTGTTCATGGAGATTTCAGGTACTGGCTGACCTGTCGTGTTTCCCCTGGTTTTACAGAACCATTTTTAGAAGCAGGAAAGTAGGAGGGGAAATATATATATATATATATTTTAAAATAAGGAAATGGAGAGACTTGGGACCAATTCTTTGTGTGCTGCAGGCCCTGAAATAACATTTCGGAATGGATCCTTTCCAGCCTGGGAAAGAAACCTAACTTTGGTTCTTAGCTGATGCAGGATATTTAATTGTCTCTGCAGAATGTGCACCAATTGGAAAATTGGGGGGGAGCCGTGTCCTCATTCTTGCCTCTCCCCCTCCCCCCGCCCAAACAATTGGCTTTGCAGTTCATTAAAATTAGGGAGAACCTAAACCTCAGCCACCAGCAACCTCCAAACTAGAAGAAAAGACTTGATTTCGTTTTCTAAAAAAAGAAAGAAAGAAGGAAACTTCCTCCCAAGCCTGATGTGTTTTGGGACCCCTCCCCAACTCGTGTGGCACTTGGCCATCAGAAGACCGTCCACCTTTCAGCAACCTTCTCCGATCTGCTGGGTTGGAATTGCAGTTCCAAGGTGGGCAAAGATGCCCTTGTGACCGACTGGGCTTCTCTCCAGCGGCTGCTTTTCCCTTTATAGGCTGGACAATCTTATCTTCCACCCTGAGAAACTGGACGTTGTTGCTGTCCTTGACTGGGAGCTCTCCACCTTGGGAGACCCGCTCTGTGATGTGGCCTATAACTGTCTGCCGTATTTCATGCCTTCGGACTGCAGTGTCATAAAAGGTGCCTGCGTGTTCCCAAGCATCGGGGGTAAACAGAGGGGTCCCAATTAAACAGCAGAATGCCAGAGTTGGAAAGGACATGGGACGTCTTCTAGTCCAACCCCCTGCTTAAGACCCGACGCCAGGGGTGAAATGCTGCCGGTTCAGACTGGATCGCCCGATCCAGTAGCGATGGCGGCGGGTGGTTCGGAGAATCGATAGCAAAAAGCCTCCCCCCCCCATGCCCAGCTGAGCCACACGATCATCAGAGGCTTTTTTAAAAAACTTTTAAAAGCAATGCTTTTAAAAGTAAAAAAAAAAAAGATTGTGTGCCACACCTGATCACTCCCATCTTGCGCGCTGTTCTACTTACCGCAAGCCTCCTTTTGGCATGCACTGCACATGCGCAGCCAGCGAACCGGTGGAAAACCAGTTCAGATTTGCCCACTGCCGATGCCGTTCCAGGCGAGTGGCTGTGCAGTCTCCGGAGCAGAGAGGGAAGGGCCTCGAGGGCCTTTATACCAGGAGTTTGATGGGATGCTGGAGACTCTCCTGCCCGAGCTGGCTTGTAAGACCCAGATGGGCAGCTCAGCTGGTGGGAAGATGTGGGTTTCCTGCCGCAGGTATTTATAGAGGCTCCAGCTTTCCCTCTATTCCTTCCTGGAGAAGGATCCCAGTCCTGCGCTTGGACCAGGCCTAACCCAGCTTGCCTCTTTCCAGGCTTGAGTGACCATGACCTCAACCGGCTGGCCATTCCCACGGCAGAGGCCTACTTGCAGATGTACTGCCGTCACCGAGACATCCCTCTGGTCCACAACTGGAACTTCTACATGGCCTTTTCCTTTTTCAGAACAGCTGCCATCCTACAGGGGGTCTACAAGCGCTTCCTCACAGGTGATACAAGCTGCCTTCCTCGCAGGGGGTTTGTGGGTGGGCAGAAAAAGTGCTGGGAGCAGCCCAAGGTACAACCGCAAAAGGCACAGGCCACTAAGCTCCTAAGCGCTTTCCCCCACCCAGGCCAGGCCAGTTCAGCAACAGCCGAAAGTGCTGGGAAGCTTGCGGAGTTCATGGCGGACCTTGCCTGGGATTTTGCCACAAAGGAAGGTTTCCGGATCTTCAGGGAGCTTCCGAGTTCTGGACCACCCGTCAGGACGTTCAGGACTTGGGCCAGCCTAAGGTTGCTTCCAAAGAGAGACTACGCCACGCAGAGCCCTGCATCCAAGTCCCACCTGATCTTCTCCCCTGAGGGCCTGCCCAGCCGCGTCCAGGAGCTGCACCACAAGCTGAAAAGATTCATGGATGCCCACATTTACCCATCTGAGCAGCTCCTGCGAGATCACCAGTCTTCCCCGAGTAGGTGGACTCCCCATTCTCTGGTAGAAGAGCTGAAGGCAAGTTCTTCGTTCTTGAAAAACCTGGCCAGCTCCGTGGTTGGTGGCCACAGGGACACGGCTTTATCAAGGGATGTGGTGCTTTGCAAAACTATTAAATGGGGGGGTTGGCCTCCTGCCCCAAGAAGCTTGCAAGCTCAGGTTTCATCAGTCACAGGAGGAAGACTAAGAGGGGATGAGAGGAAAGGGCAACAGATCTCATATGATCTGATTTCGGTTGGAGGGCTGAAGGCAAGGAGCTAAGGCAGAGTTTCTCTACCGCAGCAGCCTTAAGATGCGTGGACTTCAACTCCCAGAATTCCCCCATGCGCCTCATTTTTCTCTCTCCTCTCTTTCTTCTCATCCTGCAGGAGAAGGCAAAATCCGAGGGGCTCTGGAACCTGTTCTTGCCCTTGGAGAGTGATCCAGAGGCAAAATACGGAGCAGGCTTGACCAACATGGAATTTGCCCACTTAAGTGAACTGATGGGGACTTCAGTCTATGCCCCTGAGGTACCCAGGAGAAAGCCCCGATGGGGACAAGCTGGGGCAGAAGGCTGAGGCCACGTCCTCCTTGCGCCTCCTCTACCCCAGAAGGGCCGTTCATCCCTCCAGGCCCAAAGAGCCACAGATCAGACCCCAAAGCCCTGCCGGTGCAGCTGTGCTTGATCTACTGCTGCTCTGCTCCTCTTGATCTCCTTCCCTTCTGAAAACGGTTAAGGACCGTCTCTGCTCCCACCGAACAATTACCCAGCCTCTCATTTCCAGATTCAGGGAACGCCTTGACTAACCCCCTCAGCTAATCATGGTTGCCTCCTCCAGGTCTTCAATTGCTCTGCTCCAGACACTGGCAACATGGAAGTGTTGGTACGCTATGGCACAGATGCCCAGAAGGAACGCTGGCTGGTGCCTTTGCTGGAAGGCAAGATCCGCTCCTGCTTTGCTATGACAGAACCCCAGGTCGGTGCCCAGCTCCATCCCACAAGTCTCAGCGTTTGGATCCGCGGAGGAAGCTCCGGTCTGGTCCAGAATAGAGACGGAGGGGCTGATGTACTTGCTCCCCTGCAAGGAAGTGTGTCTTTCCTTAGGTCGCTTCCTCTGATGCCACCAACATTGAGGCTTCTATTACCAAAGAACAAGACGCTTATGTTCTGAACGGGCACAAGTGGTGGATTTCAGGTATGTCCTGATGTGCTCCTGGGTTTCCATGCTACAAAGGGCAGGCTAAATTAAAAAAAAAAAACACAGTTGTGTTGTGGAAGGAGAGCTTCCTCGTGTCTTTGATGGACAGTCCCGGAGGTTGTCCTGCAATCTGCAGAAAGCCAAAGCGGGCATCTTCTCTGGAGATCAAAGTTTTGGGCGCATTTGATCCTGGTCCAAATCAACAGCCTGGTTCAATACCCAGTAAGCTTCCCCTGTTCAAGAGCGGAGAAGAAAGGAAGGATAGGCGGATTCAGAGAGCATCTTTTCTCAACGTAGAAAGCCCCTTGTTCATTCCGGCAGGTTCCCTGGACCCTCGTTGCCAGCTCTGCATCTTTATGGGCAAGAGCAACCCTGAAGCCCAGAGACACAAGCAACAGTCGATGCTCCTGGTCCCCATGGATTCCCCTGGCATCACCGTCACTCGGCCGCTCAGCGTGTTCGGCTTGGAAGATGCCCCAGGTGAAGCCGAGGGTCCTCTCTGGTTTACCTGGGGAGGTTTCGCTCTGAGTCTCTTAGCTGCTCAGTGATTTTGTGGGACAGGTAATGGCCTGGAACCCCTTCGCGGTCAGTTCAGACAAAGCCTCTCGGGGGGCTCCAAGTTGTGGACAGCCCTTCTCACATCCTTTCCTTTCTAGCTGGCCACGGACAGATGACCTTTGAAAACGTCCGTGTTCCCCAAGAGAACCTCCTGCTCGGTCCTGGCCGCGGGTTCGAAATTGCCCAGGGGCGGCTGGGCCCCGGAAGGATCCACCACTGCATGAGGCTGATTGGCCTGGCAGAAAGAGCGCTAGCCCTCATGAAGGAGCGGGTGAGTGGCTCTACAAAGGCAGCTTGGCGTCCCTTGGACTAGCTCTTTGCTAGCTCTTATTCCGTGGGTCTTGGGAAGGGGATACGAGGCTTTGTGGGGGTCACTTATTTGGGGCAACCCTTTCCTCCTGGTGCCTTGGTTGGCAGGTGACTACCCGCGTGGCCTTTGGAAAGCCGCTAGCAGAGCAGGGCACCATCAGGGCGGATCTGGCCGAGTCCCGCCTGGAACTGGAGCAGGCCCGGCTCCTTGTCCTCAAGGCGGCCCACCTCATGGACACTGTGGGAAACAAGGTAAAGGGAAGGGGGGGAGAGAATCCCCAAGATGGGAACGCCATGAACCCAAGCTCTCCTTTCGGCTTGAGCTCGTCCGCAGCAGCAGAAGGCACCACATGCACTGGGGGGGAGGGCTTCTTGTGAGGGGCAGGGCTGCCAGTGGGATGCTCTCTCCTGGCCTGTGTGGGAAAGCCTCCAAAAGGCCCCACTGGGCTCCTGTCTCAACCCATCTAGGAAGCCGCTCTGGAGATTGCCTTGATCAAAGTCGTGGCTCCGAGGGTGGCGCTCCAGGTCATTGACCGGGCTATCCAGGTGAGAGTCAGGGCAGTTTTTTGACACTTGCCTCTGATCCTAATTTCTCTCCTTCAATTTAGGGCAGGGGCGGTCCAATCTTGGCAACTTTTAAGACTTGTGGACTTCAACTCCCAGAATTCCTCAGCCAGCCATGGGCAATTCTGGGAATTGACGTCCACAAGTCTTAAAGTTGCCAAGGTTGGTAGGGATTCCCTCTTGGGGGTTTCATCCACCCTGACAATTCTTGCAAACCTTTCAAACTTCCCCTTGGCTTTCTATCTTTCCCCCAGGCCTTTGGTGCAGCAGGCCTCGGCAGCGATCTGCCCCTGGCCCAGGCCTTTGCTTGGGCACGAGTCCTGCGCTTGGCCGATGGCCCTGATGAGGTCCACAAGGCAGCCATCGCGAAAATGGAACTGAAACGCTAACTGGGCCTCGGGGGAGTCTGAGGCCACGTTTCTAAGGAGCAGAGGCCACGTTTTCCAGCAAGGCTCAACAGCTTCTGAAGTTGACTGGCAGAAGTACTCTACAGGAGCAGCAATGAAGAATTGCTCAGCTGGCCTCCTCTCGATTTTGAGCACCAGGAAGTGCTTTTTTGATCTCAGGAATTTGGTTCATCTTCGCTTTTCTTTGGGAAGCCGGGAGGAGGGAGAAGACGGGGACGATCTTCCAGTGGTTTCTTGCTAAGGGACGTCTGCTCAGTCCATTAATGCAAGGACTGTGATTTGGGGGCGATTTAATATTTTTGATAATGCAGGGGGCGAAATCATGAGGGAAATAAAACCACTGTGAAAGGTGCAGCGTTAGAAAAACCAGCAATAAATGTACTGTTTGCTTTTCTCAGATGACAAGTTCTCAAGCTTGGTTTCTTTTATCCAGAAACTGATAAGAAAACGGGCAGAGGGAGGGACGTTTTGGTGAGGGGGAGCCACCCGTGATTGGGGAACAAAGATTGTTCTTGTTCTAGGCAGAAAAGAACTGAAAGGCGGCTCAAGGTCCCTTTGACAGTGCAGGAGGCGGCTCCCCACTGGCAAAGCCCTCTACTCCAAGCCCTGGAGTCCGAAGCCAAACCCTCCCAAGGATCTGGCACCAACAGAAGCCAACCTGTTCTACTTGGGGGAACCAGATTTGGGGTTTCTTCAGCTTCCATCAAAGGAAACTTCCGTGGAAGAAAGCCAAGAAAAGTCTCGATTGGGGATTTAGTGTCAAGCCAAGAAGCCCCCGAGAAACAAATGCAACCACGGACCGGACCCTCCCTTTCCGCGCCGGGGCCTCTGGAAAGCTGCCTGCCATGGGAGGGAATCTCGGAAGGCAGCAGCTCTGCCAGGGGAAGGGGGAGGGGGCGTAACGTGTGAAGGGGGCAGAAGGGCAATGCGGGGGCGGGGCGGCCGCCTGGCTCAGCTGCCATTGGCTGTCGGGGGGCGGAGGGCCGAGCCCGGGCCCCTCCCCGGCCGAGAAACGGGGTGAAAAGGCAGCGGCGGCGGCCGGGCCTCCCTCCCTCCCTCCCTCCGCCCGAGAAAATGCTGCGCCTGGCCCTGCGGAGCTCTGCCCGCCTGCGCCCCGGGGCGCTGCTCCGCCTCGCCTGCCAGCCCCTCTCCGGCGCCGCCGTCCCCGCGCCCAACCCGCAGCCGGACATCGCCTACAACAAGGTGAGGGGGCGCCGGGGGGCTCTGCGCCACTTACCTGCCGCCCAGGTGGGCCCAGGCGGGGAGGCCGCAAAACCATCCGACGGGCCCGGCGCCCACCGAGTCGGGCGAGCAGAACCGATGCGGACCTTGCAAACGCGTCTGGAACCGACGTGGCGGCGCTGGACAAGCCGCGCTCAGGCCGCCTCTGGACTGCGCAGCTACCGGTCTCTTTACTGTGAAAGCCCACTTGGCTTTATGGCTCGCTCTCCTCTCATTTTGCCTTCCCCAGTTCATTGTTGCCATTAGTCATAACAGGAGCACCCTTCGGTCTCTCCATTGCCAGATTGATTTTCCCTACATTTGCCCTGTGGGAAGAACTGGGAGTGAGTCAGAGTAGAGTATCTCAGTTATAGCTGGCTGAAGATCATGAATTCACAGGTGTGGAGGTTTTGCTTAATAGCCTTGCATTTATTGACTGTGAAAGCAAGGTATTTTCCCATTTATTGTTTATTGCCCATGGTTCCAAAACAATCACCAAACATACCGGATTAAGATTCCTCTCTCAACCTGACAGTTCTTTGTTCTTCTGAATTGCAGATTTTCATCAACAACGAATGGCAGGATGCGGTCAGCAAGAAAACCTTCCCCACCATCAACCCAGCCACAGGGGAGGTCATCTGCCAGGTTGCGGAGGGTGACAAGGTACAATATATTGTAGACAAAGCCCCAGTTCATCTGGTGCCAGCTGCAGATTTTTATGTTTGAAAACTTTAGCAGGCGGCTAAATGGCCGTTTCCTCCCCTGGTTCAGAATTGGTTGCAATCCTGAGAAGCATCGCCTATCAAAAGCTGCAGTGAGGCCCTCAAGACAATAATTTCTAAATGGTTTTGAGTTCTGTCAAAGAAGGCTATCTGGTTTGTAAGGAAGCGTCCAGGCTGCGTCTGAAGATGTGTTGCAACATAAAGCATGCCTGCTTTGCTCTTGCCAAAGGCTGTAAAGCAATCCATCCTCCGTTCTCTTTAGGCAGCTCGCCCAAAGCATTGTAAACATTCCTCAATCTAGCCAAGCAGGAGGCTTTACATGGCTACAGCTTGGCAGCCAGATAGGCCTCGTTTTACTGTTTCATAAGCTATGATAGGAGAAGCTGAGGCAGCAATAACTTCAGTAGCCAACAGGAATGACACAGCAGAAATTGCACGGAATATCAGAAGCCATTGGCTGCAGGAGGCTTGGCGAGGGGGCAAGGAACGATCCCTTAGTGGAGATTAGAACTATGGAACAGTGGAAAGTGCAGCTGTTATTGTGCAGAAAGTAATTAATCAGGATGATATTTAAGTGTCTGTACTCCACCGGCCAGCTGTAATGTTGATTTGTGTATTCAGTCCTGGCAATATATAGTAGTGTTGCAAATGCAGACAAGCAATCAGCCAAAAGTGGCCCAGATTAAAGCATCTCTTCCATTTGATGATCAGAGGGTGTTGGGCAGCGTTTAATTAGACCAGGTGTTGCTGGCTGGGGAATTCTGGGAATTGAAGTCCACAAGTCTTAAAAGTTGTCAAGGTTGGAGACCCCTAGATTAGACAGTTCTGGGTTTGGTCTGCAGCTTTGTGTCCTTTTTTGACCCTCTGACCTGCAAACAATGCGGATGTCCTCCTGCCATTTTTCTCGCAAGCTCACGAAGGACTGTCTGCTTATGCTAGTCTCCTTTGGTTCCTTTCCAGGCCGATGTGGACAAGGCTGTGAAGGCAGCCAGAGATGCCTTCAAGTTTGGGTCTCCTTGGAGAAGGATGGATGCCTCCCAAAGGGGCAAATTACTGTACCGACTGGCTGACCTGATTGAAAGAGACCGGACTTATTTGGCCGTATGTATGGGGCGACTGGGGAGAGGAGTCCGTTTGGGCATGCTCTGCTCTCTTCTCAGAACCCTCTTGCAGAACCTGGCTTAATGCTGGCTTCATATTTCTTCCTAGGCTCTGGAAACATTGGACAACGGCAAGCCATATGCAATCTCCTACCTGGTAGACTTAGATATGGTCATCAAGAAACTCCGGTAAGAATTAATATAAATAGATTCTCAACTGTTGCCAAGCACAACTTAGGATGTCTCTTTTGCAGTTGGAGAGTTGTTGTTTTGTTTTGTTTTTTGCAGGGAAAGTCAGCTTAGTGAAATACAAACATTTTGCTGTTATTTTCTGGCAGTTAATAATACAAGATTTTTTTCCCACTCAAGTAAACCTGAAATACAAACTGGAAGAAAGGAATCTTTCTTTCCTCTAGAACTGGAACCAAGAAACAAATCGCATGATTGGTTCAGCCAAGTGCAGAAATCCCTCAGCCTATTTAAAAATGAATTTCTGAAAGGATTAAAATAAAATTTGAAAGATTTCCTGAACTTCTGGTAGAGGGCAACTGTTCTCTTTCCATTTCAAAAGCTGAGCATAAAGAAACATTAAGCAGGGATTGGATAGACTGTATCGACTAAGTATCAAATAATATTTACATATGGCAATATTGCAACACTTTTAGAATATTTGCTTGCATAATAACCACTTTGCAGGAAAAAAACTTCCTTATTTTTATACTTGGGTCTCCAGTAATCCAGTAGTCATAGGGTGGTTAAAAGTAATCCAACAGAAATTTTCATACACCTTCATATAACTACTTCGACATGTAATTTCCCCTTTCGTCAGCAGGTGTCATTGTCAGCTTAAATTTCAATATCACCACATTTCTAGCGTTCTTAGTTATAGAAGAATTATAAAAGGAGAATAAGTTTTGTAAATAAATGATTCCAGCATTTTAAAATGCCTTCCAAGTACCACACCTTCCCAGCTTAAGAGTGCCATTTTCTGTATATTCAAAATTTCAAAGTTTATTATTTTCACTCCTGCACCCTTCACTTCTGGTCTGGTGGTTTCTCAGAATGCCTAAAGGCCGCTTTGACAGATGATTCTGAGCAGATAATTCTAAATTGTTCCTTGGGGTTAAATTTAAAGTGAAAGAAAAATCCTCTCCCCCAGTTCCACTCACTGTTCACATACTTCACTCCAGCATCAGTCTTAGATGTTCATTGGCTGTCCCAGCTTTTTGGTGGCCATCTTTAGCTGCCTCTTCTTCTTGCCATGGCTGAGAGGGAGAAGAAACCCTGGGGCCGGCAGGAGAGCTGTGACTTTCCTTGACCTCTCAGGGTGCCCCTCTTCGCTTGACCGCCCCTACAAGGCGCCTTTGGCTCCTCTTGGAGCCCATGAATATGGAAAAGTCAGCACAGGGAACACACAGACCCGTTTCCTGTGTCTGTATCACTGTGACGTCAACCGGAAGCTCCGGAACACCTGTAATATTTTATGGCTTTGCTCCAGGTACTATGCAGGTTGGACTGACAAATTGCATGGGAAAACCATTCCCCTGGACGGAGACTTTTTCACTTATACAAGACATGAGCCTGTGGGCGTTTGTGGACAGATCATTCCGGTAAGTCACAGCAGATCACAAGTCCTCTCTTGGCTATGAGAGTAGAAACGGGGAGATTTTAATGTGATCATTGGACAGAATAGAAGTAAAGACGATGTGTGGTTAGTATTGTCCTTTTCTCTGACCTATATGTCTTGTTTAAGTAACCCAGATTTTTAAAAGGATCCTAAGCTAATGTTTGTTTTCTTAATACCTCTTCCCAAATATGTTGGCTTCCATTTCCGTTGCTCAATGCTATTATCTGATCGCCCATTGACCTCTGCATTCCTTTTGGGATTGTGGTCTGACAGATCTTCTGATTGTTGGGAGGAGAAGGGAACCCCAGTTCTTTGAAAAATGAATTAGGTAATCCAACACAATGTTATCGAGGAATGTAGCTGACTAAGATTTTTGAGTATCTACACATTTCTTTTTCTTGTAGTGGAACTTCCCATTGTTGATGCAGGCGTGGAAGCTTGGTCCCGCTCTGGCCACAGGGAATGTGGTGGTGATGAAACTGGCTGAACAAACTCCCTTGACTGGCTTGTATGTGGCCAGCCTGATCAAAGAGGTGAGAGAGGGGCTCCTGCACTCATCTGCTTTCCCCGCTTGGATTGTGGGGGACAAATTTCTAACTCTCACTGATGCCTCCACATTTTGTATTTGGTCAGGTGACCTACCAATAAATCTTTTCCATTTAGGAAGTGATCTTCTCTCATGTCTTAATAGGCTGGATTCCCTCCAGGCGTGGTGAACATTATTCCTGGTTATGGACCTACAGCTGGGGCTGCTATATCTTCTCACATGGAAGTGGACAAAGTTGCATTCACTGGTTCCACCTCGGTGAGGAACTAACATTTATAGCCTCTCGTTCTTTTTCAGCCTTTGGGACTGAAATTGATATGTTAAATCAGAATACTAAGATTTTGCAGTGATTCTCACAGTGGTTTTTTGGTTGCCCAGATCCAGGAGTCATCCGTGGCCTCAAATAGGTACAGGAATGCTTGATCTAGCTTGATCCAATAGAGTGACCTTCAGTTTACATCCTTCGCTACTTCTCAGGGTTTTAGGAATTGCCTCCGGAACAAAATCACATTAACTGCAGGTTTCATGAATGATCTTGATTCCCTTAAACAACCATTAGATGTCAAGTCTTTAAAAGAGTAGAGGGATGTCTTGTTACATTGGGAAACACAAAACAAAGCCAATTGATTCCCTTCCTGGTCTTTTCGTCAAATATAGCTTGTTATACTGACCGATAGAAATGTCTTGATTCTTAAACTATACAGGTTGGGCACCTGATCCAGAAGGCTGCAGCAGACAGCAATATGAAGAGAGTGACTCTTGAGCTTGGTGGAAAGAGCCCAAACATCATCATGTCTGATGCTGAAAGTAAGACCTTCTTCCTGGGAGCAGACAGGGGAATTGAGTTCCATCAGGAAGGGATTAGCAGCTCCACAGTCAGCCCAGCAATTTGGATAAGATTGTCACTGAAATGCATTTTGTGTACCCCATCAGTGAAAATGAACAATATTCCAATCCATTTACCCAGTTAGAAAGGGCAAAGGCATTTCAGGCCGGCCTTCTTCAGTCTTGAGCAACTTTCCTCAATTCTGGCTGTGGTGGACAGATGAGGAAAACAGGAGTTGTAACATGCTGGGATTTGAAACCAGCCCAGATAAAGGCTGGTTTGCTGAGGCAAGAAGTAAATTAGTATCTAATTTCCAGATGGAAGAGAAATTAAATCCACTTACTACGGTTACAACTCTCACTGCAGTAATTAAAGAGATCATTTGGAGGATTTTCTGTCTTGTTTCAAGTGGCCTCATTTGGACGCTTTCCATTCCCTTTTTTTTTTTTTTTTTAGTGGACTGGGCTGTTGAGCAATCTCATTCTGCGTTGTTCTTCAATCAAGGCCAGTGCTGTTGTGCTGGATCTCGGACCTTTGTCCAAGAAGACATATATCATGAATTTGTGGAGAGGAGCGTGGAGAGAGCCAAGTCCAGAATAGTTGGGAACCCATTTGACTTCCAAACCGAACAGGGGCCCCAGGTGGGAACAAAACAATTCGTCTGCCACCCTCCGCTCTTTCGGGAGCTCCTTTAAAATATCATCTCGGATTATAGAAAAATGGAGCCATTATTCTAGAGAAAAAAAAGTCCTCTCAAACACTCTACATTATACAAAACAAACTTTTCATTGACTTAAAATGTTCACCTTTCTTAAAATCTAGTCAGTAAAATGTATATGTCCTTGTGGGATAAAAAGCAAAGTAAAAACTCACAAATAGAAATTATAATTATTTCCCCAGGGCTACTGGTTTTAATAACTGTCATTGTTGCAAACTTCAGCATATTAAATGCTTGGTGAATTATTGTTCGCACAAGCAAAGTTGTTTCTTTATGGTAACAGCATCTAGACTGAACTGATGTGCTGACTTTTTGTTGTCTCTTAAGGTGGATGAAACACAGTATAAGAAGATCCTTGGATACATTGACAGTGGAAAAAAGGAAGGAGCAAAATTACTTTGTGGTGGGAGTCCCGCAGCAGATAAGGGCTACTTTATCCAGCCAACTATCTTTGGAGATGTGCAGGACAACATGAAAATAGCCAAAGAAGAAGTAAGAATCATACCATAGTACATTTCTAATTTTGCCATCGTGGTGTTATATTGATTCACATTATGTAACCATGCTGTTGAATTCCAGACCTTGCTTTCTAAAATGTACCCTTATATGTGAGGTTAGGCAGTAGTATAATATTGGATAGAATCCTATTATATAAATACATTTTAATCTTGCAGATGTTTTTCTTTTACAGATTTTTGGGCCTGTTATGCAGATCTTGAAATTCAAAACCATTGAGGAAGTTATCCAGAGAGCAAATGAAACCAAATATGGGCTGGCAGCCGCTGTTTTCACAAAGGATATTGATAAAGCAAACTACATTTCTCAGGGCTTGCGAGCTGGAACTGTTTGGTAAGCCCTTAAATTTAAGAATGGAACTCAGAAGGAAAAAGCAGAGAACCAGTTGTGGGGCACTTGCTGTCCATGCTGCAGTCCCCAACCCATTGGAAGTATATAAAAAAAATATTCTTTTGGTCATCCTTCTCTCCCCCCGCCCCCTAGCCTTTTAAATGAATGAAAACTGGAAGCTTGTATTCAAGAGTTTCCACATCACCAAGGAGTACTTGCCCTCAGATTATCAATGTATGCATTCAGTGTAGCTTTAAATTTGCAGTTCTAATGTTAATTTATTAAATCTTTGTATAACAAAGGAAATGCAATCACAAACATTTGTAATGCAGAGTTTCTTTTGCAGGATCAATTGCTACAATGTGTTTGGGGCACAGGCTCCATTCGGAGGGTTCAAAGAATCTGGCCAAGGGCGTGAGGGAGGAGAATATGGCCTGAACCCATACATGGAAGTAAAAACAGTAAGTACTGTCACTACTCAATACTTCAAATTCCTTTGAACTGATCTTCAGATCAGGTTAGGTCAAATACAAGGAAGCATTTATTTTAAATCTTGATCCTAATTGGTGCCCATTGGTGATTTACAGAGCTCGGATAGAATGAGAAGCCAGCATCCTCCTATACTGCAACTCGAGTAACAGAACGTCTTGTCTTGCTACTTAAATAATAATGTATTTATTTCCTTTTGAAAGTCTTGATTTTTGCTTTGCCCCAGGTTGGCAACTCTCTGTTAGCTCCATATGGTTTACTAGATAGATGTCAACAATCCTAACACAACATAATGGATAGTATTTTTTGAACCGTAAGAAGTCTGAAACATTCAACCAAGCTTGTAGAGTTTATTTGCCCTTACAATACGAGGTTGGGATGTGACATTGGTTGATAAACAATGGTTATGACTACAATTGAGCCCAAAATTTCTGCTGCAAACAAAATAGTTAAGTGAATTTTGCCCCGTTTTACGACCTTTCTTGCCACAGTTGTTAAATGAATCATTATTGTTGTTAATAATAGTTGTTACATGAATCTGTCTTTCCCAGTGACTTTGCTTGTCAGGTCACAAAAGGCGATCACATGACCCTGATCCCCGAAGATCGCTAAATGAACTGTTGTAAGTCGGTAACTACCTGTAGATGAGATTTCATGTTTTCCTCTATTTGCTAGGTCACCATCAAAGTCCCACAAAAGAATTCTTGAAGAAGAAATACCTGAAGCCGTCCGCCTATGTCACCCAATGCTTGATAGAAAAACTTCATGAGGAATTGAAGAATTCTACACTAGGAAAGAAAATCTGGCTTCTCTAAGTGTTTCACAGAATGTACATGTAACCAATGATTAAGAAGTCTTTATTTCTCTGCTTAAACCGTCCTTGGCTCCTTTTCCCAAGACCAAATCTGTGTAATAATTAAGAGCAAGGAAAATAGAATATTCTTCACTCCAATGTAACCTGAAGAGAAAATCTACAGAAGCAGGCTACTTTTGAGTATTGAATGTTGTTAAAGCACCTCTTCATATATTCTATTTTTTTTTTTTTTTACTTTTTCTAATACATAAAAGTTTTTATGCTTAACGTGTCTTTGTACTGCATAGGTCCAGAGCCGTTTTGGATAGTGAGATGGGAGGCATATCAATTTAAGGAGTAAATAAACTTGCTTCACGAGGCGAGGGCTCCAGATGGCCAAGGACCAGGATTTGGGGAAGAATCTGGGGGTGAACGTGGATCCCTAAATGCCCCATCTTTTTTGGCTGGTTGTGTAGCCGCAAAAGCTCAGATGAAATTCACAGGACTCCTTAAATTGCAAATGTTTCCAACCTTTTAAGATACCTGGATTTTTGGCTCCCAGAATCCCCCAGCCTACTAAGAATCCTGGGATTGGGAAGGCCGCCAAGGCCCTAATTTACCTTAATTCGAGTTTTAATCCTTTGCTTCCTCCGATAGTGTTTATTAAAAAAAAAAACCGGTTGCACAAGAGCAGGGATACAACACAACATATATAATAACTATATTATATTTTAATTAATATTAATATGTCGTATTACATAACATAACCGGGAATCAAGGTCTTAAGGGCCGAAGAGTGAAATTCTCACCCATTCCTCAGAAACTGGCAGGGGGGATATTTTTTTTTTTAAAAAAAGATGCGCAATTATAGAAAAAAAAACCATAGAATTATAATAAATACTTATAACATAATTTAAAAACATTCCAGATATTCTCAGGGGAAATTAGGGCGGTGCTTTTGATACACTTCTCGGAGATATTTGACGGCTGTTCGGTTTTGGTGGTGGTTGGGGAGGGAGGAGATTAAGGAATTAATCCTACCTGAAAAACATTCTACCTGAAATTAAAGGCTCGCCTGTCAGTCGCGCCTCTCCCCAAAATGGCGGCCACCCTCACAGCGGCTCCCCTTCGTCCTGCCACGCTCGAGATCTCGCGAGACGTCCCGCGCGACACGGAGGAAGGAGATCCGCCCCTCCCACCGCGACGGCGAAGGGGCGTGTCCGGAACGCAGCGAGGGCTTCCCCCGCCCTTCCTTCCCTCGGACGAGGCGAGGGCTGTCTCCTTCCCTCAGATAACCCCGTCCGTGACGTCATCCGAAGGCGCCGCCCCGGTGAAGAAAGACCCGGCGGCCCCGAGGGAGCCTTAACTGGAGAAAGAGAAGAAAAGAGGGAGGGGCCTCCGAGACAGGGCGTCGCGTGTAGGCACGGGGCTGCCCCAGCCCCCCGCCTGACCGCTTTCTTCCCCGAGAGCCTCGGCAGCGGCCAAGCTCGCCTCGGGATCGGCCCCGCGCGGCTCGCCCGTCAAGGAGGCGCGGAGACAAGGGGATCCGGGCAGGCGGCGGCTGCGGGGAGCGCGGCGGACGCGCCTCCTGAATCAGGCGGGGCTGTCCGGGGAGTGGGGGGGGCGAAGCGGTGGCCATGGCCGGCGGCTGCCCCGCGTCAGTCGAGCCCCGGCGGCCGGGCTGAGGCGGCTGCGGCCCTTTCCTCCCGCCGCCCGCGGCCTCGCTCTTCCCCGCCGCGAGAAGAGGGCTCCCGGGCCTCCGCTTCCCCGCCGTCCCGCTCCCTTCCCTCGGCTGCTGGGCGGGGATGAGGCGGCAGCCCGGCGGCGGCGCTGGTGGTGGCGGCAGCGGTGGCGGCGGCAGCGGCGGAGGCGGCGAGGGGGGAGGCGGCAGCGGCGACGGTAGTGGAGGCAGCGGGGACAACGACGCCGACGACTCCGACTTGGAGGGGCGGCCCCCCGCCTAGCCCCCCCGGCGCGCCCCCCGAGCCCCCCGAGCCGGGCCTGAGGCGGCGGCGGCGACGGAGGAGGAGGATGTCGGAGGAGCCCGAGGCGGAGAGGATGATCAAGGTAGGCGCCGCGCCAGAGGCCCTCTGAGCACGTGCAGAGTTCGCCCGCTCATCCCCCCCCCCGAGGGGTTCTATGGCTGCCTCCTCCCCCCCCAGGAGGAACCCCGTGGCTCCCATCATCCCCTGCCTTGCCTCTCTTGAGTTGGACTACCGCTCCCATCATCCGCACTCTCCTGGCCTCTTAGGTTGAGTTGAACTAAGGCTCCCATCATCCCCAGGTAGCACCCTGGCCTTGGACTACACTTCCCCTCATCCTCGGCTGGCACCTAGGCCCAAATTCCTGTAAGGGATCGGACTGGGCCTCCAAATGATTTTGGGGTGTGCGTGTGTAGGGTTGCTATTTTAATTTAACATGTGGCCCCTAGAGCAGGGGATGATGAGCCTTGTAATCCAGCAGCCCAGACAGTGATCCACAGAACTCCCATGTTGCTGTCAGCCTCTCGGTTTTATTTTTAATGACTACAGGTGGGACTTCTTACCTGGGACCATCGGCCTTTCACCTTTTTCCTCTCCTTTGCAAAACAAACAGGAAACCTCTATTTTGGAAGACTACCACATTAACTGGACTCAGAAGCTGGGAGCTGGAATCAGCGGCCCAGTAAGGTAAAAAGATCTTTATTTATTGCTTCGGGATTTAAACTCGGGCGAGAGCTGTGAAATATCGGATTCTTGAATTAAGCTGTGAATAGAAATCAAAGGTTGGACTGGAATACTCTTTCCTTGATGTTCGTTATCAGACAATAAATGCAGTCATAAGTCAAAGTCTTCCACAGACTCCCATTAACGAAATGTTTTTACTGCTGCCTGCACAGAGTCTGCATCAAAAAATCGTCTCAAGAACGGTTTGCACTGAAAATCCTACTTGATCGCCCAAAAGCGAGAAATGAGGTACAGTACTTTATGTATGGAAAAGTTTTGGAACTTTGACTGGCTGGGGAATTCTGGGAGTTGAAGTCCACAGCTCTTAAAGTTGCAAGATTGGACACCCCTGGCCTTAGACAAAGCGATTGATCATTTTAAACCAATGAAACCTAATATTCCAAATACTAAAATATTGTTGCAAAGCATAAAAGAAACCAGTGATTGTCTGACAATAACCTCATAGCACAACGCCTTGTAATGAATCCTGGCATTGCCCTTAGTTATTAAATTGGATCTGAAAAGACCTAAATACATGCAGGAAGAATTTGCTTAAAAAAGCCTCACTGTAAAATTGAGCCCAGAAAGATGCTGATAGCTTGGCTTTTATTTATTCATTGAAGATATTGATATAACACCAAGCGGCTTGTGATCCTGCTTGGACAAAATTATTAATTTCCTGTCAAGAAATTGCTTCCTTGAGCCTAGTCATTTTTCAGTCCAAAGCAGGCTCTTTCAGTCAATGCCAGAAGCCTCCTGAGATTCCCCTTAAGGCCAGCGGGATTTCTAAGAACCAAGTTCGAATCTGTTTGGGGGTTTATTTTGATGATGCCATCCAGAATAGCTCTTTTTTTTTTTTTTTTTTTTTTTTTGCATTATTAGAAACTCCATTTTGCCTCATTGGCCTTCAGTGTAGTGGAGCTGGAAATATCTGGCCTTCTCCAGTTCTGCTGAATCTGGCTTGTCAAAAGGGTAGAGGAGAGGCTCCTGGCAAACCGGTTAGTTTCCTGCCCAGAGCACTCAGTCAACTCCAGTCCACTTTCCTGGGGGTGGTGCTTGGTGTTGACCTTTTAAATCTCTCTGTGCTCTCCCCTGCAGCCAAGCCCTCTTCCTTTGAATTTCTCCTCCCATTGCGACTTTGTTCCTCGCTCGACCTTTTGTCCAATTCTATCCTAGGCCGTGAGTTTTAAACTCCGGGTTTTGCTTCACCACCCAATTAAAAAAAACAACCACAAGATCTCAGATCTCTCAGTGTTAGAAGCCAGTTAGCGTTCAACCACATGCACATCTAGGAAGATTGAATTCCTTTCTGGCTCAGAAAGCGCACTTGGTTGCCACATATCTGAAATGGTGTCTTTTTTCAGGCAGTTAGTCCAGGGGGAAAATCTCAAGCTGACCTTAATTCTGTTGTCCTTTGCTTCTTATGAATAGCTATCTAGAAAGGCTTTTGATTTCTGTCATATAAGGGTAAGAGACAGGAGCATTTTGAGGGCCGAGATCAGAGGCCACAGGGTTTCAGTGGGTTTTCTCCCGTTTTGCACCAGGTCCGACTTCACATGATGTGTGCGGCACACACCAACATCGTCCAGATTATTGAAGTCTACGCGAACAGTGTACAGTTCCCCCATGAGTCCAGTCCAAGGTAAGATGGCACAGGTTCCTTCTGGTGCCACAACATGATCACAAAATAGAACTTCTGTTTTGTGTGTAAGGCACATCTCCCCCCCACCCCACCTCAAAAAGGTTACTTGCCTGGAAGGGAAAGTGAGAGGGGAGACACAGAAATAAACATGGGGTTGACCTGTGGTTTGCATGCTTGACCACAGAGAGTATGACAAGCCTTTTTTTTTTTTTTTTTTTTTTTTTTGCCAGAGGGGGAGAATGGTGGCTTTGTTTTTTTTTGGAAATGGTATTGTTTCAGTGGCATATTTGTGGCCCTTGCTTTTAAATTGCAAATCCATTGCATTGCTTTTTCTTTAAACTGCCCTGAGCAGTAGTTTCTGCAGAATATTTTCCTGGGTCTTGTTTCATTACAAGAATGGGGTTATGGGGCAGAGATTTTTCTGAATGTCTTGATTTTTTTTTTTTTAACCCATGTAACAAATGGGAATCCTTTGAAAACCAGGTCTCGACTGCTAATTGTTATGGAGATGATGGAAGGGGGTGAGCTGTTTCACAGAATCAGCCAACATCGGCACTTTACTGAGAAACAAGCAAGCGAAGTAACAAAGCAGGCAAGTTTTAACCCTCCCACAAAACCTCCCTATTCTGCCCTGGTAGAAGCAAACAATATGGAAGAAAAGAATGTAAAAAAAAAAAAGATTTGCAACAGATGGATTGGGAAGAGGCAAGCGTTAAAATTAAAAAAAAAAGCAATGTTTGGCCCTCTTAAAAGATTACCTGCTTTGTTATAATCTCAACATTTGTTTCCCAGGTTTTGACGGCTGAGGGGGTGCCCTCTTTTCTTTTCTAATATAAAAGTGTGGGTAGGGGGGATACTTGAGGGTGCTGCCGTGCTGGCTCAGGAGGGATTGACTGAATTGCCCAGGAAAACCACATTTGTTCAGCTGTACAAGCTCTTCGCCCTCGAGAATGAAAAAGGAAAGGCGCCTGGGCTGAGATTGTGGGGTGTCTGTTGCTTTGTTCTCTACACGTCCTGGAGCTTTCCTACCCTGGAGCTGCGTTTGGGCACATTCCACAGTTTACAGGCATCATCGCTCAGCTCCTCGGAGGATCACGTGGCTTCTGGGTGGTTAGCTTAGCCCAAGGCTTGGAGCCGTCAAGCACAACCAGTTCCCTCCATGTAAAAAAGCCAACTTTTTTTCTGTGGGTTTCCTCCCCACTGCCAGGATTGCTAAAACTCGCTGTCTTAAAATCCCAGCCGAGACTTGCCAAGAGCAAAAGGGGTCATTTCCCTCTGGGTGACTTTAAGTTGAGCTTTGCACAGTTTAAACTCACTTCCTACCTTCTCCGCCACGATGAAATCAAGAGCTGTGGTAGAGCCAGAAAGGAAGGAAAGATCCCGAGCAGGCTAATCACGGGTTGGATTTGGAATGAGCCAGACCTTGTAGAAGCAGCTGGCCTTGAGGGGCGGCCCATCAACGTCTCGGGAGGGCTTCTGTGACCATCTTCTGATCCCTTGTGCTTTTTTTTTTTCCTTTCCTTCTCTTTTCTTTCCAGATCGCTTTGGCTTTGCAGCACTGTCATTCTTTAAACATTGCCCATCGAGACCTTAAACCTGAGAACCTTCTTTTCAAAGATAATTCTTTGGTAAGGTGGATGTTGATTGGCCTGGATGCTGGGTTTTGTTTTGTTTTTTTACTGTTCGATCAGTGTGAGCAATGTAGTCTTTCCTTTCCTTTCTGGTTTTCTCCCAGCCGTTGGCCTGCAGGAGAGGCGGGCTTCCTCACTCCAGCCCATCGGAGGCAGTTTTTTCTGACTCCTCCTCTTTCCTTACTTGGCGCTTCATGCCAGGATCCCCTCCTTTGGTCCTGTGCCATTCATCCCCCCCCCCATCCCCCAACCTCCCTTTGTTTTGATTCTCTTGGCTCTGGTATCTCTTTCCCTTCCTTCAGCAGCCCCAGAAACATTTCTGAGAGGGTGTCTGCTCCGTGTTCTGACGCTGACACGTTTCACCTAAGCGGCTTGTTGCTTGCTCTAGGATGCTCCCGTGAAGCTCTGCGACTTTGGGTTTGCCAAGATCGACCAAGGTGACTTGATGACACCACAGTTCACTCCTTATTACGTAGCACCTCAGGTAAGGGCCTTCTTCCTGGGGCTCACCGGCATCTCTTCACGGATCAGGAGCCCCTGTGCCATGAGATCTAAGGTCGCTGGCTATTTCCTCTTTGCCCAACAGGTCCTGGAGGCACAAAGACGGCATCAGAAAGAAAAGTGTGGTATTATCCCTACCTCACCAACCCCGTACACTTATAACAAGGTAGACTTCCGGCATCCCAGGATGATTGGCCTCAGTTATGCAGGGTGGACTTTTCCCCTGGGTGGGAAACGGAGTCCATCAGATATCAACATTTCTGTGTTTTTTTCCCCCCCTCTTCCTATCAGAGCTGTGACTTATGGTCCCTGGGTGTCATCATTTACGTGATGCTGTGTGGGTATCCACCGTTCTACTCAAAGCATCACAGCCGGACAATTCCGAAGGACATGAGAAAAAAGATCATGACGGGAAGCTTTGAGTTCCCCGAGGAAGAGTGGAGCCAGATCTCAGAAATGGCAAAAGACATTGTGCGCAAGTACGTTCTGAGAGCTTTGGCCTCCTCTTGTCCAGCTCCGTCTTCTTCTGCAAGCCAATGTTGGGCCAATGGCCAGCAGGGATTTCGGCCTCCCTTTCCTGGTTTTAGAAGCTTCCACCAAATGGTTGCAGTCAATGAAAAGTATCTGAGTGTCCAACCTTGGCAGCTTTAAGGCCTGTGGATTTCAAGTTCCAGCATGACTGACTGGGGAATTCTGGGAGTTGAAGTCCACAGGTCTTAAAAGTGGCCAGGGTTAGACACCCCTGTCTTAAAGGGTCAACTGAGCAATGGGTCCGTTTCTTAAAAACCCTTAGGCTGCTGAAGGTGAAGCCAGAAGAGAGACTGACGACGGAGGGCGTTCTGGATCACCCTTGGCTCAACTCGACCGAGGCACTGGATAACATACTGCCTTCTGCCCAACTGATGATGGACAAGGTTCTTAATGGCTTATTTGTAAAAAAAAAAAAAAATGGTTTATTTAGCACGCAGGGGAGTCAGACGGTCTGAGCTTTCCTTCATGGTGGGGGTTTAGAGGTTCCAGCAAGGAAGCCCCTCCCTCCTCAGACCTCAGGTGATGCTTTTTTAAGTAGAGGCCTCAGGAGTGGGAACCTTTGGAGGGAGGGAGTTGCAGTCAGAGAATGTTACTCCCATCCTCTGGCTTTCCAGTTGAGGTTCTGAAGCGGAGTTTTCTTTGGGGATCTACTCTTCCCCAGGTGTTCTTGGCCCCTGTGGGGGTCCCTGTCTTGTGCTCAGGCTCGTCCTTCCAGCTGCTGCTCTGAAGGAATCGCGGATTGGAAACCTGAACGGTTATCCTAATGATTAGGATTCTCTCCAATCCTAACAGGCCATGGTTGCTGGGATCCAGCAGGCACACGCAGAGCAACTGGCAAATATGAGAATACAGGATCTCAAAGTAAGCCTCAAACCCCTCCACTCGGTCAACAACCCGATTCTGCGCAAAAGGAAACTGCTGGGGTGAGTGTTTGAGAAGCTGCTTCTGACGGCAGGAGGGAAGAATGAAAAATAAAGGCAGGTGGAGAAAATATTTAGGCAGGCTAGGACATGCCCCAACCCTTCCCTGCTGCTTTTTTTTAGCATAAGCTAATGTTGTTCAGAAGACTAAGTGGGAGGAGGAGGAGGAGGTGTCCCTGCATCTGCTGTGTTACTTGCTCTAGCACAATTCACGTTTCTCTCTCTCCTTGCAGAACAAAACCAAAGGAAAGCGTGTACATCCACGATCCTGAGAACAGCAGCAAGGACTCCAACGTGGCTCTGGAGAAGCTACGGGATGTGATTGCTCAGTGCATCCTGCCACAGGCTGGTAAAGGTGGCAGATCCTAAGACTAGATGCTTTTGGGGCATGGCGGGTGGGGAGATGCTGCAGCTGCAGTGCTTCTCAAGCCAGCGAAAGAGGCCTGGAAATCAAAGCTCCTACCTTTGATCTTGATTAACAGACCAAAATGCCCTACTCTCGTTTTTTTTTTCCTTAAAATAATGAACTGCTGCTTTTTGTTCCTGCTAGATTTTGAGGTGGGTCAGGGAAAGGTATGATATTTTGCAAGCAACCTGAGTAACAGCCAAAATTTTTTTTTAAACGTCCAGTTTGAAGTTTAGTGCCCAGTTCACTGGTTCAAAGAAGAATTTTAAGGTGCCTGGGAGGAAAACCATTTCTAGATATGGAAGCACAATATTACAGGATCGAGGCAGAGCCCTGAGAGAGAGAGGATGACAGCCCCCATTGAAAACAACCAACTCTTTCTTTTGATTGGATGGGACTTTTAAGTCATGGATTCTTCCTTTTCCAACATCCTTTCTCTTCCGTCCCTTATCCTGCCCTCTTCTGACCACTTATTGTTGTTCACTTTGTCTTCCTGCTCTCCATTGGAAAGAGTGGTGGGAAAACAATTGCATAACTCCAAATACCTTGTCTTTAATCCAAATACCTTGTCTTCCTTCAGCATTGATTTTGACAGCCGTTTCTATTGGATCCCACAGACTAAAGTTCAGCTTTTAATTATTTTGAGATAACTCCAAGTTGTCAATAAAGAAGTCTTAGAATGCTCAGGATAGTTTTTTTTTTTTTTCCTTTTTTCCCCCTGTTCTGGACCAGGAGAAAATGAAGATGAGAAGCTGAATGAAGTTATGCAGGAAGCTTGGAAGTATAACCGGGAATGTAAATTACTCAGAGACACCCTGCAGACTTTTAGCTGGAATGGTGAGTATCACAAACCTGTTCAGGTCAAAGAAATCACAAAAACAAGAATTAAATCTCTTGTCTCCCCTTATCCTGAAAAGGGATATGAAAACTGACAGTAATTAAGAGTGTTTTTTTTTAAGGAAATCTAGTTTAGTTGTAATTGTTACAGTATTCTAGAATTGCCCAGGTATCAGTATTTCAGAGCAGGAATAGAATAGAATAGAATAGAATAGAATAGAATAGAATAGAATAGAATAGAATAATTTACTGGCCAAGTGTGATTGGACACACAAGGAATTTGTCTTTGATGCATATGCTCTCTGTGTACATAAAAGAAAGATTTAGATTTGTAACCTGGAGCAAATGCCTCCTGTTAGTCTGATCTCTTTCTAAAGCTTTGCCAGCTTTTATTGTAGATTCTGAAAGGTCCCTGTTCTGACCCAGCTCCCCAAACACGACAAACCCTCTGAAGTGAACTCAAAAGATTCCTTTATTAGGAGCACCAGCAGCCCCGGCAAAAAGTTTCTCTCTCAACGCAGGCTAATAAGTCCATCTGGCAGAGGAGATGAATAGTTGTCTCCCACACCTATTCATCTTTGCCCCCTGCCTTTTATTCCCAGAGCTAGGTTGGGGCCTCGTTAGCAGCAGTGGCTCTTCCATCCCAAGGATCAGCCTATAGATTTCCACTGCTCTCCTCTCCTCTGCCTTCTGTGCATACACGTGTCAGGCACTGGGCCCAGCTGTTCCTCCTCTTCCTCATCAACCACCTCCAGACCTAGATCCTTTCCCTCCAGAGCTCTGTTTGGGATCACCATGTCTCTCTTTCCTGCCTTTATTCTTGTCCTGATCTAGAAATGAGTTCGACAGGCTCTTTTTTCCTGACTGTTTCTGTTTTTCACTTGCTTGCTGGCCATTAACCCAAATTCACCTGTTCCATTTTTAGGTAGAGGATTCACAGACAAAGTGGACCGGCTAAAACTGGCAGAAATAGTGAAGCAAGTCATTGAAGAGCAGACAACCGTTCACGAGTCGCAGTAGTTGGAGCTGCTTGTTCTTATCAAATCACACATATTCTCACCCGTTTTTTGTTTTTTTTTTTAAAGACCATTTTGTGAATTATCTGTTCAAGCAGCCTTGCCCAACCGGGCGCCTTCCCAGATGTTCTGGTTTGGGATGATAAGGGGGGAAAGCACCCAGCTGGGCAAGGCTGCTGTAAACTGTAAAAAGTATTTTTATGTAAATTAATAAGTCATAATTATTTCATTAAATTTCCACGCAGCTTGAGAAATGCTGTATAGATGTAGATAATGAAAATCATTGGTACTGTAATATTTTTTTAAGAAACTCGGTTCCTCAAAATTATATATATATATATTATATATATATTACATGATTTTTATGTAACCCTTCTTGATTTTAAATGGGGCGAATGATTGTGTTCTCCTGACAATCCAGATGAGGCAATATCTCTCCAGCTGCCTGTCACCAGTGGTGCACCAGCTCAGTTCTGGGGGTCTCCCTTGGCCTTCAGCTCAATAAATTACTTGAAGAAACCAGCCAGAGATGCATGGGCTACTCAGCTGCCTGGTGATTTAAGGCAGCCCTATAAAAAGTGGTGATTGATTAAAAAAAATAACCCTGTGTTTCCAGGTCTTGAGGCCCATTTCCTTCAGCCAACAATTACCTTTTCCTCTGTTTTGTACCGCGAAGCAAAGGAGGACAGAAATGGTAGCTTGTGGGATTTTACCAATTCAGCCAAGAAAGAAATGTGATCTCTCTGACAACAGATTTGCTTTTGAAGCCTGGGGACAGTCCCACAGAACTACTTCGGTACCGTTCCCTTTGTCCTGCGGCCGCTGAAATGCCGATCCCAGGTTATATGCGGGCTTCTCATTGGCCGCCACAACTCTGGGGTTTGCTATCTCTGGGGTAATGGTGTTTTTTTTTTTGTTTGTTTGTTTGTTTTTTATCCTTCCTGAGTCATATCATCCTTGTCCGGCTTCTGTTTCTACTTTCTGGACTCAGCCTTCAAATGCTTTTCTTGTGGACTTTGTGTATGACGGCTGCTGGTTGCATTCCTGCAGTTTTTATCAAGAGCCATTTGATGGGAAGGCCTGCAAGCATCTGGCTTTAGTCTTGGTTTTAGTTTTTTAGTTTTTAACAGGAAGATTTTGCCGCTAAGGAGGACTATTAGGGCTAAAGTACATTTGGAAAGCTGGAATCTCTGTCTCTAGTGCCAGTTCAGTTGATAATCTCAGGACTTTACATCCGGTCTGCAAACGTACAAAGAGAATGCATTGAGAAACGGGATGGGAAAATGTTCTTTGGAGATGCCCATAAGGATAAAAGATGCCATGCCAGAGAAGGAGCCTTTTAATCTGGGGAAACAAAGTCCTTGGCCAGGAGAAAAAACCCCTGCAGAAGTAGGAAAATGTTGTTTTCACGCTCTGCAGAAGGCCAACGTGAAGTGAAGTTTGGCACCAGCTTGTCAATAATTTTCTGTTGCAATTAATTTCTCCAGTCACTCTGAAACAGAAGTGTCTGATCCTTCTGTACAGTGTTTTCCCACCAAGGGTGCCCATGAGATGGCATTCAGTTCTTTTTTTTTGCGACAAACAACATTCATGGCTTGGGAAATTTTTAATAAACCGTTTCTCTTTGAGGCTTCCTTTTCTCTGTTTTCTCTAGCTTGCTAGAAGTTTTTAAGGGTTGGACTGTGGCTGATGGGAGTAGCTGACTACAGCCGTGGGGTCCTTTTTGTAGACGTACTGTATGTAAGACATACTTGTCCTTGCCTCAGTCTCCCCAGCTGAGGAAGGGTCGGAAATCCCAAGAATTCCCTGGTGGTCTCCGTTTTCCATGGGAAGGGGCTGGATCCACAAACGGCTGCTCCCAGAAGACAGCCTCCCCCCCCTTCTCCCCACACACCCCCGGGTGGGGGGAGGTTCATCTTTTGGAAGATGACAGGGAAGTCCAGACTGCCATCAGAAAATGAGACTGAAGTGGAAATACTTATTTAGTTTTGTTTAATTTTTGTTCGACTATTCTGGGAAAAATTTTGAGATTATTTTTTCCATTTTTTTCTTTGCCTGCCACCATTACTCATTTGAATGTGGCTCAGTGTCTGGGCTCTTTGGATCGATTCTTCTTTGCATCTGTTGTATGTGCTTCTAATTCTCCGTTGAAAGTAGGAGAATCTTTCTCCCTCCCAGCAACATTGGCAGCTCTGCGATTGGCTTCTGAGAAGTGCCTGTCTCAGTTCTTGCCGTCCCTGCCGAGTGGGCTAAAGAGGAACCTTTACGCAGGATAGGAATTTATCTGCCATGGTGGCTACTTGGTGGGATACGCCAGGAAGCATAAGGATGGACGTCCTGTCCCTCCCTGAACGATGCATCACTTCTGACTTTCCACCCTTCTTGTGTTCGTTCTGCCTGAGGCTGCAAATGCATTAGCTTTCCCTGACTTGGGTGCTTACAGATGGATTGGGACTACAGCTCTCATCATGGGGGGGTGGGTACTGTAGTCCAGTGTGTTTGGAGAGCCTCTGCTTTGGGAAGGCTGCTGTATGAATAGCTGTGGCCGTCAGAAACCACTTTTCCTTTGTAAGGGGGGGAAAAGGGTATCTTATAAAAACACGACGGTATGCCTTGATGGTCCTGGATTTTACTGGGCTCCCCTTGCAAAGCTTTTCGTATTCATCTCCATCTTAATTTTCTTTCTTGTACCTGTGGAAGGAAAAATCAGCACTCTTGCTTATGATGGGCGAAACCCCTGGTGATGATTGTTGATCCTTAGAGACAGAATCCACGAGAAATTTTTTTTTTTGGAGAGCGGGAATGGCGTCGTGCATGTATGTTTTCGGCCACAGCGTAGCTGATCTCGGCTGTTAGGTTCCATCACGCCTTCCTCATCCTCGTTTTGCTTTCCTCACTTTTAAACATTTTGCTGTATCACGGTTTTGTTTTTTGAATCAGTATTATATGAATGTAAATATTATGCATTGGTGTACATAAAATAATTTTAGTAAAATTTATCAAAGTTTCTGTCTCCTTTTTAAAAGGTAACATCAGTTGACAGGTAACCCGGTTCTGTCTTTGCTGTCTTACACCATTGGTTCTTTCAGAGGGAAATTGCAAGCTGAAATCGATTTTGCATTGTTTAAGGCCTTGGCCTGTCTGCATAACATTTCTGCCCTTGAGCTATGTTGGGTAGCTCCTTAATCTAAGTCAAAAAGACTGGTGGGCCTGATAGCTGTTTCTCCCTGGGCAAGCACAGCTGATGCTCTTGCCTTGTGGGCACCTGTCTTTCTGTGTAAATCCTGTACCAATTATGGAAGGCATAAAATAGATTACCTGTGCCACACAAATAACAATGAGCCGGCCCCTTTGATTATTTCATCTCAGAAGGCCATGAAATAGCTGGGAGGGATTGACTAGATCAGAGGTCTTCAAATTTGGCAGCTTTAAGACTTGTGGACTTCAACTCCCAGAAGTCTTAAAGCTGTCAAGTTTGAAGACCTCTGGACTAGATCTTCAAAGACAGAACTGGAAATTAAAGACATAGCAAGGATACCATCCAATTTTAAATAAAAAGAAAATCCAGGTATAGCTTGCTCCACAATTCAATCCTGAAATTTGCTGTTCAGTAACTCTGGGAAGCCTCTTGTGGGAGGGAGATTAAATGGAACATTCACATTTAAAGAGGCTGGAGAAACAGTTGCCTTCTGGAATCTTCCACTGGAGAAGACCCGTAGGAGGGAAGTGGTGGTTGGATCGGTGGTGAGTTCATTCTTGGTGGCTGTGATCTTTACAAGATTCATCCAGAACAACTGAGAAGGGTCCGAAGCTCTTGAGATGTCTGCCCTTTCCCTAGTGCCCTCTCCATTTTAGCTCTCTCGTTAAGCAAAGATGGCCACCAAGCCAGACAGTTGAACATGCCTGAAGAATCTTGATGGCTCAAGCAAGTGATGGTGATAGCCATCGATGAACTGAAGTAAGCTCTTACAAAATTAACTGACTCACACAAGCCAAACAAACCAACCCTTGACTTTTTCCCCCATTGGACGTCCACATCAATCTCTCCTCCAAGCAAAGCATGTGTGAAACTCAACACAGTTGAATCATGACGAGTGTGGGTAGATACCTTGGATGCTGTTTTTTCCTCCCGTTGGCAACCAGCATTGCATTCGTGGTCTTCACCCTTTCCACCATTCATTGCAGCTCATTGCCTCCTCCGGCATATTCCTCTTCTGAGGTGATAATCCCAAAACGGTTAGCAGCCCAAGGAGGGAAGACAAAGGAGGATGAAATATCTTACATCATCGAGGCAGCAGGAAGGGATTACATCATCCGGCTCAACCCCCCAAAGCATTTGCTAGCTAAAAACCTTCCAGTCTTCACATATAATTCAAAGGGGGAACGCGTTGAGAGCCATCCCTACATACCAGTTGAATGCTACCGTCAAGGTTACGTGGAAGGTATTGTTGATTCGCTTGCAGTTCTTAGGACCTGTCTTGGTCTCACTGGTTGGTTGAAAATTGGTGCAAGAACGTATGGTATTGAGCCTCTGCAGAATTCCTCCACCTTTGAACACCTTCTCTATCTCTCCGAAGAATCACTGCCTAGTTTTTCATCATACAGAGCAGGGGTGGGAAGAACAAAGCACCAAGCAAAAGATCTGAGGATCAGGCAAACCAGGATGATGTACGATTATCTCCAGTATGAAGATTTCCCCAAATATATCGAACTGTATATTGTAATAGACAAAAAATTATTTGCCCAAGAAGGAAATAATGTCAGCAGAGTGCAAACTGTAGTGCTGGATGTGGTGAACATTGCGGATGCCACCTTTGAGAGTCTCAAGACAAGCATTGTCCTAGTTGGACTTGAGATCTGGACTGAAAACAACTTAATAGATATTTCTACAGACTTCACGGAAGTTCTTCAAAATTTCAATACGTGGAGAATCACCAACATGACCAACAGGACAGAGTATGACACAGCCTTCTTGTTCTTTAAACAGGCTTTGAAAGGTGTCTTTGGACAGTCCTACCACTCTGCTATTTGCAAGCCAAATTTTTCAGCAGGACTCCAAGTCTACCTCCAGAACCAACTGACCCGCTTCGCAAGGGGATTTTCTCACGAGTTGGCCTCTCATATTGGGATGAACCATGACGACTCCTACTGTGTCTGTGGCAAACACACCAGCTGCCTTATGCACACGTACCATGCCTCTGTTAACCTGTTCAGTAATTGCAGCATTCTGAATTTCATAGAACTTTCTGAACAGGGCTTCTTGGGGTGCTTGCTAAATGTTCCTAGGATACCTTCCAAATTTATGCACTGTGGGGACGGGGTTTTGGATATGGACGAACAATGCGATTGTGGGAAATCAAACACATGCATGGACGATCCTTGCTGCACTCCCAATTGCATGTTGAAGAAACATGCCCATTGTGGGGCAGGAAAGTGTTGCCGAAAATGTACGTTCGTCCCCAAAGGAGAAATCTGCCGGGCTAAAGCCAGCGAATGTGATCTCCCCGAATACTGTAATGGGAAATCTGCACATTGCCCCAAGGACTTGTACTTGCAGGATGGAACACCCTGCAGCAAATATTCTTCTTACTGTTACAAAAAGAGGTGCTGGAATCACGATTTCTTATGCCACAGAATCTTTAAAGGAGAGTCCAGATCAGGACACGAGAGATGCTACCTCGCTCTGAACATCCTCGGGACTCCCTACGGCAACTGCGGCTTTGACCATTCCAGGAAAGAATATTTGAAATGCCATCCCTTGCACAGCATGTGCGGAAAGGTTCAGTGTGTAGATGTGAATTCTGTGCCTGAGCTGAAAGACATAGTGATCCATATGAAGGAAGTGCAAGGGACGACGTGCTGGAGCGCTTCACATCCCGTCGAAATCCATCACCATGACATTGGGTTTGTCCCCAACGGCATTGTGTGTGACCCGTACAAAGTGTGCATCAATCACAAATGCGTCTCCAAAGCCGTACTTAATTCGAGCTGCGACCCGCGGAAAACCTGCCGAGGCAGAGGCGTCTGCAACAACCTTCACAAATGCCACTGCAATAGTGGATGGGCCCCTCCGAACTGCAAGTTTTGGGGTGCAGGAGGGAGCGTTGATGGAGGGTTTCCTACGATTGCCTGGGGCGACTCCTTGGCAAAATACATCCTGGGAACCATCATTCCTTTTTGCATGTTGATTGTTGCTGCTGTTCTTTTGATCTTTCCGAAAGTGTGGGAACTCATGGGATCGTTTATGAGGTGGTGGAAAACTTCCATGGAGAAAGCACTGAACCTCCCCCCCAAATCAGACACCCAGGTAAGGGTGCCAGTTGAGACTCCCTAGAAGGCCCACAGAAATTCACTCCAAAAAGTAGCTTCTCTTGCAACAAGCTCATCTAATGATCATAAAGTTAACAGCCTGTTCAGATTGTTCAGATTAAACTTTCCAACGTGGAAAAAAACATTGAGAGCAAAACCCAAATGGCTGCACTAAAATAGGTTGGGTCACTGCAACATCAAATCCAATACTTTCCTCTATTGAAAAAGGGAAAGGAAAAGGCGGGGGTGGGGGAGATGATGAGGGCAGGTAATAAAATCACTTGCAAATCAAACTTGTGAATGTGCCTGCTAAACAATGCCTCTTCTTAAGTCTCAGAATGGAATTAACTCTTCCTGTCTCAGAATGTCAGGAAGTGCACGCGGAGGGGATTTATTCTGTATGACTCCAGAATATAGTTTTGTGATGGAAGGGAGGGATCCCCAAAACATCATCTCTTTTTGGCTACGAAAGCTATAAGATCAGAGTTCAGGAGAAATGTGGGAGGAGACTGCGGTCCTTGAACCAGCCCCTTCCAGGGGCTGAGATAATTTAGGAGGAATCCCACATAGACCCCATAGAGTACTAAGACAAATTAAGAATCAGGCTGTATCTGTTCAGCAGCACTAAAATTTATCTGTAAGTACCCCACATCCTTTAAGTCAAATACACATTGGTTGCAACTCAACAACGTTTATATAAATGAAATTAGAACGAACTTTAAAATGTTAGGAGAAAAAGAGGACAGGAGAAACTTGAGGTTCAGAGAACCCAGTTCATTTCCCCTCTCGTACCTTGCCAGTGTCCACAGCTTGTGACCTCAAATCCCCAATTTTAGGAAAACCAACTCCAAAGGCTTGGAATGAAGAGGCTGGTTAGAGGAGCTTCAGATCCAGAAGGAAAGAGAGCGATCCTCCCTCCCCTAGCATCTCATGTCTGGCTTCAGGTGAATCTTAATGCCCTACATCTTCATCCCCATTTTCAGAAAACTGAAAACTCTGTCCTGACTTTTACAGAGCAGGCCTGGTTGAGAGAGGCCAGTCTTGAGAAAAACTGGAAAGAAAGGAAAATGAGTAACTGATTTGGTAACAACAACAGAAAAAGGAGTAAGACGGCCTTCAGCAAGGTGTTTAGGACTCCCAAAATTCCCAGGAGCCATTGAAAGAAGACCTAACTCTAAGAATGCTGGTTAAGATCTGCTCAGCGTAGTCATCTCTGCAATGAGGGTGAAGGGATCTTAGGGCGGATTGAAAAGGATTCCTGGGAGACCTTGAGAAAGGCAATAAAATTGTGCAGCTGAGGTTTTTCAGTTTTGACAGGAGTTTTGGAAGGATGGGTGGAATTTCTGGAAGCCATGACATTGGGGTCATTTGGGATCAAGAGAGGACATTATTTCTATATAGAATTTTTTGGAGGCGTTAAAACAGTAGTAAGATAAGGAAGGGGTGCTTTTTACCGATCCTGGAATCAAAAGGAACAGAAATCCATCCACACACTTGCTTTTATGTTTTACTGTTTGGCAGGAAGTTGTAAAATATTCCACCAGCAGGACTGAAATAAAAGGGTAATTTCCAAGGTGGTGACATCACACATTCCAAGTTCTCAGTGGCACTGTTTCCCATTCTTTGGAAAATCCTGGGGAAACTGTCTTGTGGGGTGGGGGGTGGGGAAGGCAGTCCTCTCCACCCTATCCAATTTTTGATTCCCCTCAAATAAATAGTGATTATTTAAATCTAAGGAGTCTTTCGGTTTCTTCTCGTCCAATTGCACTTTAATTCTCTTGCAGCCCTTCCAAGATAGCTCTTTAATGTCACGCATCTGCCGCTGCTCCGTTTGATGGCCACATTTCCCAGCCAGGCTGTGAGCGAGAAGAGTTTCAGGGTCATCCACTGAACTCCCTCTGTGCAGGATCTAGAAAGCCTAGCCGGCCTTGGTGAGCAAAGAGCCTCCTGGCATGACCGGGGTGGGCGAGGAGAGTTCAAACGGCCCGTCTCCCGTTCATAACACCGAGGTTGTGGAAGGAGAGGTGGGCTTAGCCACCGCCTGGGGATGGGCGGGGAGGGTGCTGGCGTAGAACCTCTTCTGGGAACGCAGGAGGGGTGTCTGGGTGTCGACATCACGGCAAGCCTTGCGTTTCACACAGTGGAACATGTGCTGGGTCCAGCCATAAACCATACAGTTCAGGAACCCCTGGGAAGATGCGGTCAGGGCCTGAGTGGAGAAGCGAAGTTGCCCACAGTGAGGTGGCTGGAATCAGGAGTTGCCTGGGGCAGTCAGGAAGCAGCAGCAAAGAAGCCAACATTCCCACTAAAGGTTACCCCCACCCCCAACCAGCACTGAGCAATGGGTTCTGCCCACGGAGAGAAGGTGCCCCGTGGGCTCTTCTGGGTGTGCGTGGCTGAAGAGATGCTTACCTCTAGAACATAAAGGGCCATGTAAACACTGTCATTCTCCGTACGTGCCAGCTTGACTATGCCGAGGATAAAGGCTGCGGATGGGAGAAATGAGAGATCAGTAATAATAAATATAATAAGGATGGTAGGATTAGCAGCTACACCTCTGCATCTATTAATTTTTTTTAGTAATTAATTTTCGATGGGTTTCTGGCCTTGGATAGATTGAGATCTGGAAGGGCCCACTTCCAAACAGAGGTGAAGAGAGCTGCCTCTTTCACCGTCAACCCCCATCCCTCGGTCTTTCCATACCTGGCCCCCAGCAGCAGAAAAACACCACGGGGTACAGAACCACGGCTTGCTCGACCACCTTCAGCATCGCCCACTGTTGATCGCCGACGTAGCCCATCGAGTTCACAAACCGCTTGTACAACATCCTGGCTCGGATGAGCAGGGTCTGAAGAAGGAGCAAGGTCTAAGCAAGGTCTCAGCAACATCTTCGTGCTTGAAGGAGGAGAGGGTGGAAGGGAGGTGGCTGGATCCAGATTCCTGTTTCGCTTTGAAGCCATGGGAGGAATTGAATCTAGGTGCGTGCCTGGTCTGGGTTCACTCGTTCCTCCAGGCCATGGTTTACTTAACCATGGTTAAACTATACCTGACTGAGCCTGCAGAAGATAATAAGGCCTAAACCATGGCTTCTAAACCACAGGAGGTAGTTCCCAAATCGCTTTACGGCAAAACGAAGTCACACATTATAATGGCTTAAAGGGTTGTGTGAATCAGGCCATTGACAGCCTCTCTCGAGCTAATTTACCTCGAGTCCTCGCGTAAATAAAATCAGCAGCCAGGCAATCTAAGATGTGCCCGGTCAGCAATTCAAGTGTTCCTATTGTTTTGCCTTGCATTTTTTCCTCCAAAGAATCTGTGCTTATTCTGAAGTCCATCTGTTTACCATTAGGGAAACAAAAACAAGCTCAGATTTATTCAGGAAGCTGGACTCTGGGGTGTGGAAACTCAGTGTGTGATGCATTAAATCAGTGTTAGGAAACTGTTTGCTCTAACATACGAGGAATGCAGCAACAGTTGGAAGACATCAAACGTTAAGCATCAGGGTAGAGAAAAGAAGCATGATTTGTGTGCGTCACAACTGAAAGCACACACACCTCTCCTGAATTCCCCCTCCCATAAGTGCTGAAGGATTTCCAGCAACAGAAGGAGGTGCACCCCTTAGTGTGCCTCTCACCAAAATTGCAAGGAAGCTGACCATAAACGAGACTAGGAAAACTCCAGTGCTGTACAAACACAACACGGTGCAGGTGACATGCTGAGAGCCGGTGCTGAGCATGTTTTCCATGTGCAACAGGAGGCACCTGTGGACCAAACAGAAGCACAGGAGTGAGCCTGGGAGGTGGGCTGTGTTACAGGAGGGTCGGGTTGTGTCCAGACCTCTTCTGGGAAGCTCAGACAAGCAAGGTTGGTTCCCCTAAGAGACCTTTGGGAGTCAGTGGCCGTCGTAGGACAAAGTCTCCGTTCGGATACCTGCCATCCTTGACTCTTTGGGCTTGGCAAAATGTACTATATTCAGGTTGTCTTACCCATGTTCTGCAGTGAAGTTCTGAGGACACCGAAAGTGGTTGCCTAGCCCCAAAACAGGCACCATTAGGAGGATGGGGATGAGACTGGAAGAGAAAAGATAGGTCAGTCTCTTCTTCAAGATCTTGGACAGAATTGAATAAATTTGGTTGCAGGGAGAAGGCCGATTTAAAATGTTATATTAATATATATAAAAGATTAAAGGTTAATTTGTAATAATACTCAATAAGTATAGGGGAGGAGAAAAAGGGCAGATTACCGTAAAAATGGGAGTTATAAGATTAACAAGTTAAGGGTCAGTATTCCGAGAAGGGATTAAGGGAAAGGGAAGATATTATGTATGTAACTAGTTATGAAATAGCCTATTGTTGTGAAGAAGTCACAGGGGGGGTTGGGTGGAAAGGGTGGGTTAGGGAAGAGGGGGGGGGGAAAAAGGGGGAAAAACTTGTATTTGAAAACTTTTTCAATAAAAAAAAAAAAAAAGATCTTGGAACCCCCCAGAGAAAAGACCAGCTCGCCTTCCAGAGCTGTTTTTACTGGCCTAAATAGCCAGAGTCTGGCCAGATCGAACTGGGGAGCTCATCCAGATTTTTCCGAGTAGGGGGGTAAACTCCACTGCCTCCCCCCTTCCCCCCCCCAACTCCAACCCCAACCCCAACCCCTCTGAATCCAGTGGCATTTGGGAGATTAATCTTACCTAGAGAAAAGGATTGCTATTCGGCCAAGCTGATTTGAATAGCTCAACATCTATAAAAGGGGGAAAGAGGAAAACACCAGGGATTTAGCCCCATACTTTGAAAAGGTTTGTGGCAAAGATTCAAAAGCTGAAATGAATTAAAAAAAAAAATTGGATGCAGGAAAGGGGAAATAAAATGTGTACAGAAACTTCCCTACAATTGTTTTTGGGGGAGGGAAACTCTTCAGAATTCAGCATTTAATTGTTCACATGTTAGTTTCAGATGAGACTTTGGTTACAACAATGAAGCCACTTCATCAAGAAGTTATTATTTTAAAAACTTGAAGGTGAATCAAAGTTGAACCAATCAAGGTTTAGCTCTATACCTGCTACGTCCTGAACATATCGATGCATAATTTATTTCACTGGCATGTACAGATGCGTCCATGTGCGTGTGCACATATACATACATACACACACACAGCAGAGGGGGTTTCAGCAGCTTCTGACCAGTTCTGGAGAACCGGGAGCGGAAATTTTGAGTAGTTTGGAGAACCAGTAATAAAAATTCTGACTGGCCCCGCCCCCATCTATTCTCTGCCTCCCGAGTCCCAGCTGATCGGGAGGAAATGGGGATTTTGCAGTATCCTTCCCCCAGAGTGGGGTGGGAATGGAGATTTTACACTATCCTTCCCCTGCCACGCCCACCAAGCTACAGCCACAGAACCAGTAGTAAAAATTTTTGAAACCCACCACTGACACACAGAGAAATATCTTTCTTCCCCGCAAAATCACATTCTTTATGTTTGGAGAGTGACCCAACCATTGTCCTAATCCTATGAGACATTTCTTCCAGCCTTCAAAGCATGGCGTTTTCAAAGAATGCTGGAATTGACCAAATTGTTGAAGTGGTCTCACAATGTTTGTCTGGGGACACGATGTGCCCTTCCCAGGTCGGGTTCTGTCCTTCTGATGAAGTGGATGATAGAGGCTACTAGACTAACACAGCTACCCCTCCTGCCATGCCTTCCCTTCAAATTCATAAGGGCTTCCTGGAACAAACAGGATTACAAAGAAAGTTTAGCAATTAGCCAGGGTTTTCAAAGGGTGTTGCAAGCTCTTCCTTTGAGTCTCTGCCTAGAGACTGGCCCTGATGATTGAAAGGGTTTCCACTGACGACCAGATTTCAAAATGTTTTTGAAAGAATAATAAAAAAAGAAAACCTAATGGAGAGTCCATCTTGTCTGGGCCACATGCATTTTTCTCTGGTTCTGTTCTCCCCTTTATCAAGCAAGCATTGACAAAGGCCTCGCACCTTTGTCAAACCCAAACCTGCCGATCCTGTTCAGCTAGGAGCCAAAGTTGAAGCAGAAAGGGTGTGGCCCTCTCTGGAGGAAGTCCAAGGCCCTCCAAATCTCAATGACCTCCACACAGGAGTCATCATTTCAACTGGATTCAATTTCTTTGACTTCCATGCAATTCAGTCAACTTGGCTTTGGCCCTTGTTGGCTTCTGCCTGGTTCAGCCTCATTATTGGAGTTTGGCCTCCAGCACACCCTGTGACGTCCACAGGGACAAGGGTGGACAGATCTCGAGCACTTCCTTCCCACCATCATAAACATGCTTTTGTGCTTCTCTTATTCTCACCCGACAAGTTAGTCTCTTAAGAGGCATTTTCCCTCCTTAAACCTTGTTAAAATCTTCTTCCCTCTTCTGGAATGTCTGCGTTCTTCTACCCTAGAGCCTTCAGACCTGCACTGAGTAGAAGGAACTCTTCTAAACTCAGCAATAAAGGCCGTGCTGAAAAGATGCTCAGGTGCTATCTACTGAGCTGGAAAATCCAAACTGAGCTGAGAAATGCCTCAATTCATGCCTAATTCACGTCCCCTGTGACTCACGGGATTTGAAGTGTTTATTGGGGAGCAACAGAACTTGAAGCAAGGGTGTTCAACTATATCCCCCGGTCTTTATTTTCCAGATTGAACCAGCAACATCTGGTCGTAGGTGGAAAACCCCAAGTTCTGCTCTGTTCGATGGTCCATGGCCTTTAGAAGGCCAATACAATGATTTTCTAAAGATAATTATAGCATGGTGCTACTTGGTGTAGCTACATTTCCAAGTACGCAAAATTGCAACTTCAAGAACCAGGTTTCTAATTCAACCCATCTGGGTATCTTGCTGTTCTTCGGATAGCCTATAAATATTTTTTTGCTTCATTTTTAATGCACTTGGGGTCCAAATCATGCTTGGATTTTTAAGCAGAGACAGGACTCAACTTAAAGATATTCAAGTCACCATGAAAGCACCGTTTACCTGTGGCATCTGGCTATGTAAGTGCTGGTTGAATTTCCCTTTCAAATCCATGTAAAGCTGCCAGGTGTAATTAACAGTGTACAGAAAAGAGGCGACATAGAAGATCTGGAGAAGCAAAACAAACAAACAAACAAAGGCTATTAGTCCTCCGAATCGGCCTTTGGAAATCTGGAATAGTTTGGGAACTGAACATGGCCGTGGGTTGAAGGGGAGGGGGGCAAGTAGTGGATGGCAAGGGGAAGCCCCTGTGTGCCTGTAACCCTCCCCACTCCCCAATAACTTCCTCTCCAACCTCCTCTATATTTCCACTGTTGAAAGTAACCTTTTGCAGCTTTGATTTTGTCACGGAGTTAAAATCCAGAGAGAGCAACTATCACTGCACTCGGAGACCAAGCCTAGGGATGTGCCTCCCTCTGTGGGTGTGGTTCTGTCCTTTTTATATAATTTGTATGTATGGCTCGGATTTTCTGACTTTGTCACCAAGCATATACAGCTCCAGAAGGAGTCGATTCCCCCACGGAAGCGATGCGTGAGGTTTGGTTTTTCCATTTCACATGGGAAGACTCCGAGAAACAGGAAGAGCTAATTTCCTGGCACGGCTGATGAAACATGAATTAACAAAACAAAATCACGACTTTTGCACCTTCATTCCCCCACTGTAAATAGTTGCTGGATTTGTTTTATTTCGTTAGGCATCGTAAAGGACGCCTAATTGAGGAAAGCTATCCCAATGCCCGTGTGGTTTTTCTCCTTTTCTGAAAAGGATCCCAGAATGAACAAAGTCCAAAGATCTCATTGCAGCCCCACCCACCCCTTCCAGTTTCCACTCTGTTTTTCAATGTGGAAAATGTTGGATTTGTTTGTCCAATCAAAGTTAGTTAGATAAATCATATTCTAGAAGGTTGATGAAACAAAATCTAATCCAGGAAAGCCAGCGTCATCTGCTGGGATATCTTATAAATAAATATCCTTAAAAATACAACATAAAAACATCATAATAAGATCCTTTATCATCCGAAAACCTCATTTTGTGTTTTTGTGTTCCCAAATAGATTGAAAAACATATTGGAAGAGAGTGAGGTGGATCAAACTGAATTAAATTTTTTCGCTGCCCTGATCTGTCCAGTAGGTTTAGGGGTTAAGCAGGTCTCTGTGAACTCAAGTGACAACAGCATCATTGCCTCATTGCCTGATGATTTATATTTGCAAACGAATTTTGTACCTTGAGAGCTGGCTGGGCATTTTCAAGTTCCCACATACACCTGCCAAGTCACACATCTTGTGAAATAGGCAAACACAGCCTTCTCTCGAGAGGCAGCCGAAGGTAAATATTCAAAGGGATCAATAATATGGAGGACCTCTGCTGTTCATTATACTGCTGATTGGCGCAATAACCAATATTATAGGGAGATTATGGGGCAGATTATAAAGCCATTTTAAAAACAGAATCAAAGAGGAAAAGCAACCAAGTAGCACTAAATAAACAAGATTTGTGGTGGTTTGGAATTGCCTTTCCAGGAACAGGATCATTAAATGGCCTCAAGAGGACAATCCTGGACCCAAACCAAGCAAAGGAAAATACACAAAAGTGAGGAGAGGGATGCAAAACAGAGTTGGTAGCTCTGTAAGAAGCATTCCAAGGCTGGCATTCTCACAAGAGAGCAAAGAAAAAAGCTTCCTAATAATGCAGGGTTTTTATATATCCAATATTAGGGACATGGTGGCTCAGTGGCTAAAACGCTGAGCTTGTCAATTGAAAGGTTGGCAGTTCAGCAGTTTGAATCCCTAGTGCCGCTTAATGGGGTGAGCTCCCATGACATGTCCCAGCTTCTGCCAACCTAGCAGTTTGAAAGCAGGTAAAAAATGCAAGTAGAAAAATAGGGACCACCTTTGGTGGGAAGGTAACAGCGTTCCGTGCGCCTTTGGCATTGAGTTATGCCGGCCACATGACCACGGAGACGTCTTCGGACAGCGCTGGCTCTTCGGCTTTGAAACGGAGATGAGCACCACCCCCTAGAGTCGGGAACGACTAGCACTTATGTGCGAGGGAACCTTTACCTTTACCTTTACCTTATATATCCAATAGTCAAATTAAAAGGGAAACACACACACTCTATCAAAACCACAGCTTTCTCTAACCATCTCCAGTTGTGGTTAGACTGCAAATCCCAGAATTTTCCAGGACCTTAGCCATGTTGGCTGAGAATTCTGGAGTCTTAGTCCAACTGGGAAAAGTTATCTAGAATCTTCCACAGAAACTGCCTCTGTATGTTCTTGATGCCTTTGATCCCATATACTTCTCTAAAGCTTTTACCCATTCAACGTGGCAAGTTAGCCCCAACACAAAACACATCAAGCTCAAAGACTGAACAACTGCACCAAATTCCTTGTGTGTTCAATCACACCTGGCCAATAAAGCATTCTATTCTATTCTATTTTACACCTATTCCTATTCTGTGTCACACAGAGACCCTCTTTGAAGTCCACCTCAAAAATAACACACTTTCCACCCCACCAAGGAGCTGGAGATCAACGGAGGTTTCACCTGTCCGGTGGCTTGCAAGTTGTAGCAGATGCTGCCTTCTCCAGTTGGGTGGGATGCATCTCTGCTATAGAGAAGGGCCCCCGTGAGCCAGCACAACCCTAGAAAGAGATCGGAGAGGCTCAGGTAGACAAGAGGGCGCACCTGTGGAAAGATCAAAGCAGCAATCACTCTGGTGATTCGTACCCTTGCATTAGAACAAATATTGGAGATCTAAGGATGGGTGGAAACCATGACCTGACCATCTGAGTTTCTGTTTCTCACTTCAGAGAGAACTAACCACACAGTGTCAATTCTAGAAGGGCAAAGCAATTTCTTCCTCAACTGTCTCATATCCAGATACACAGTCTCAGTGCAAAGTGTGTAGTAGTAGAAGAGAGTGATGGGGAATAAATAAAACTAATGCTCTGCTATCCTAAAGTTGTCAAGGTTCAAAAATACTGAGAAGACAGACAGATGTAGAGATAGCAGAGAGAAGGGGGGGTGGGGTGGGAGAGAGAGAGAGAGGTTTGATTCTGCAAATTGGTTGTTATATTAATTAGGCTGCATGGCAACTATAGATGTTTGATGAAATAAAAGTACCTTATTTTTCAGATTATAAAATGCACTGGTGTATAAGACGCACCATGATTTTGAAGAGGTAAGCAAGAAAAAAAAGTTTTTGCCCTCCCCAGCTCATAGGAGCACTCTGCAGGCCTCCCAAAGTCTCTGTGCGCCCTGTTTTTGCGAAAAACGGGACGCGCAGGGCAGGGCTTTGGGAGACCAAAAATGGCTGTATTTAGTGTATAAGACGCACCAACATTTCCACCCTCTTTTGAGGGGGAAAAAGTACATCTTATACTCTGAAAAGTACGGTAAATTATGGTTCACCCACCAGCTTCTAAAATTAATATTTGTTCAGTAACAAAGTGGAAAGGTACTTGAACATTGCAAACATTCCTGCTGAAGATCCCTGTTCCTCCCCACTTACTTCAGAAGGCCCCATCTTGCTTATTGCTTTCCTCTTCTTTTCCATCAGCAAAGGAAGGAATTTCCCTTACCTCGGGGGATCTGGCGCTGTTCTGGAATATGGTGTAGCCGATAATTGAGCTCGACCCCATGATGCTGTGGAAAGAAGGGGCGGATTGGTGGAGCTTGAAGTTGCTTCCTTTGATACGTTATTAGAGCTTGCGTGAACCTTCCTTTAGCCCAGCAAATTCCCGCTTAATAAACGCAACATAAACATTTTATTCTAACAAATGCAAAATCAATTTAGTCCAAGAATAAAAACAAGAATGACAGAATTAACAAAAGCAAATAAAAGATATACATCCATGGCATTTAGCAACCCCAGGAAAGGGAGACATGCCTGGTAAAGGTAAAGGTAAAGGTTCCCCTCGCACATATGTGCTAGTCGTTCCTGACTCTAGGGGGCGGTGCTCATCTCCGTTTCAAAGCCCTAAAACCCCCCAACCAGGTTAGTTCCTGGTTGACCTGCTCCTGGGGGATGCCCTTTTAGCCCCAGGATGCCTTAAGAGAGAAGACTGCATGAAATACCTCAAAGTAGCCGTGACAGCTTGGATCCAGTGGATGACAGCGAAAAACTAGGTGGGGAAAAGAGGGAAATTAGAGAAGGCATATCCTTGCAAGCCAGGCTGTTTATCCGAGCCCCCTAGATGTTATGTGAAGGGCAGCCCACCCTTGAAATTGTGATGGGGCAGGTCTCGGAGTCCCTTCTGTGCATCTTTCTTTCCCTCCGCTCAGCGTCAGGCAGTATCTTCCATCTCTTTTTATTCATTTATTCAGCGTCTGTCTGTACCGCCCATCTTTTACCCAAGTGGCTATTTTAACCCGCAGTCCAGATCTAGAAACTGACCATCCCTTCTCAGGAACGACTGCAGCCAACTTATAGCAAGCTGGGATACTGTGCAAAAGTCAGTAAATTAACCTCAGGATTGTGTGAGGTCTCTACTCCAGAGTTTCTCAAGCTCAGACAGTCTGTAATGTGTGTACTTCCAACTCCCAGAAAGAAAGAAAACTGCCAGGGAGCGAGTGAGTGAGGGAAGGAAGGAAGGAAGGAAGGAAAGGGAAGGGAAGGGAAGGGAAGGGAAGGAAAATCCTATCTCCCAGAGCATCTCTGCATGTTCTTCCTTGACTCACCTGAGCCTTCTCCAAATCTTGGGGCAGCAGAAGCTCCTGAGCGGCAGCCCCAGGGGCAAAGGAGCCCATGCTGGCAAGCCAAGCAAGGAGCTGCAGGCAGCAGCAACGGGACCAGCTGTGGACAGGCAGCTAGCCAACTGGCTGCCAACCTCCCTCTTCGCTCCACCTCTTTGGTCCCGCCCTGGGTTGCCCGCAGCGGATGGGGGGGAGGCACAGCAGGCAGGACTCAGTGGTCCAGCAGCCTGTCTGTTTTCCAAGGGGGAGAGAGAGAGGAAAGGAAAGGAAGAAAAAGATAAAACCGGAGATCTGGAGATGAGGGAGGGAGGGAGAGAACCAAGACCAGAGGCAGGATGCAAAAGGCAATGAAACAGAAGCCACACAGGAGGGGAAAGCCTTGGTCCCAGCAGCTCCAGGTTCTTTGCTCAAGACGCCCCCATTATTTTGACAGAATTAGTTGGAAAGCAGCCAGGAAAAAGGCTTTCCGTCCCCCCCCCACTTTTAAATTACGGTTCTTTTCTTTAGAGTAAGGTCCAAAGGAGTGTCTAGGGGAGGGGCTTCCCCACCCATTTTAATCCTAGTTTAGTTTACCCCCTCCAGGCAACCAGCACAGGGGGCTGCAACTCTCACAAAGCAGAGGAGGCCTTTGAATAAAACCTGAGAATCCGAAGAGCTGCTACCAATTTTTTGATTTGGGGCTACTCCAGAGTAACTCAGAGGTTCTGTGGTTTCCACTAGAGAGCAAAAGAGCAGCTCCATCTACTGATGGGCAAAGGAAGCTCGCAGCCACTTTGAGTGCCCTGCAAAGAAACGTGTGTGTGTGTGTGCGTGTGTGTTTTTGTGGGTCAGGGATTGGTTGTGAGACCGAATTGCAAAACTCGGTCTCTTCTCCTCTACTGATCTGAATCCACAAAAGAAAGGAAGACCACCTGAAACAAAACGCAACTTTTAAGTTGGGTATGGGATAAAGTTGGGTCGTGCTGGCTGGGGGATTCTGGAAGTTGAAGTCCACAAGTCTTAAAAGCAGCCAAGGTTGGACACCCCAGGTTTAAACTATGGAGAAACCGCCTAGGTTAAGATGACCCATGTTTCCCTTGGTAGCCACACAGTCCCTGAATCTTGAACTGGCTGGCTTGCTTGAGCCTATAGTAGATGGATTACCTTAATGACCTCCTTTGCCAGCTTTACGGAGGAGGCGCTGAGTTGGATAACCAGACCAATCATTCCCAGCCAGCATGGGAGTTGCCGTCCAAGGCATCTGGAAGGCACAAGGTGAGGAAATGCTTGGTTAAGACAGCCGCTTTGCAGGGGGAGAGACGGCACTTGCACCCTGGATGAAACGCCCCATTGCCACCTGCGTTGGTGCCCGGGGAGCAAACGGTTGGTAACCACTGAACCAAGGCTTCCTTTGGCATTAAAGCAAGCCCCTTGGGAGAAATCCTGCCCTTTGGGCTGCTCTGGGGCCCAGGGAGGAATTTAGGCTGTCAGTCAAGGAGGCGGCTGCTTTTAAGAGCGGCCTCTGGCTGCCACTTGACTGCTTTGATGTGGGAAAGAGAGGGATGCACAGAAAGGGGCCTTTGTCCCATGCCAGAACGGTGCACACCAGGGGTGTCATTATCCGAGGTCTCTGCTGGTTGCGGCTTCTTAACTGCGGGGTTCTCCCGCAGTTAATACAAAGCCAACATTCATCTAACCAATGTATGAGCAGGCTCACCTAATATCCCAGACCGATGCTGGAAAATAGCTTGCTCTTTGGCATGTCGTATTGGGCTATCTGAAACTGAGGGAGGAATGGTGCTCCCTAGACAGGCACTATCTTATTTAATAATGCAGAAAAATAAAATGGTAGGGTCTTAAAACAGTTCCTTGCTCCCAATTCCAGCTGGTATTGACAATTCTTTCCTTCCAGTTTTAAGACCCCCAAGAAGCTGAGCTGTAGATGGAAATGTCCCGGAAGACTTGAGGCGAAGAGGAAGGTAGCGTATGAGTTTTTAAAAAACCTGTATGAGGATAAGGAGTAGAAGAAGATAAGATAGTGCAATACCTACAAAAAATAGAATTTTCCATAATCTCGGAAGAAGGTAAAAATTTAATAAACCAAGGTTAGTTATATTATGACTTGGCTCAACAGCTTGTCTCGGCTGTCAGGAGGGCAAGCTGGATATTTACATTTTCCTGATCAAAAACACCTTGTGGTTTGTCTCATACAGTTGTGTGTCTGTGTGAGGGCGGGCTTGTGTGTGATTCAAGGCAGAGTTGCTGAATGAAGGGTTGAAAGCTATAAACCCCCAAATCTCAAGTGCAACTTTAAACGTCAAACACAATCTCAGTTCTTAGAAGTTCAACCAGGAGGGTTCATTTTATTAAGGAAGTTGTGATAAAAGAGGAAAAAAAATGCCTTTGTGTGTTCGTTTCCCCAATAACCTTTATTATCAAATTAAGTACCCTTTCCATAAAACTGATTTCGGTGAATACTGGTCAGTAAGAGACAGGTGTAGCTTTGGGTTCACTTTCTCTTAACGTATTTCCCCTGGACCAAATGGTGCTCCATCTCACACACACACACAAAAACCTCCCAGAGGGCGAGCCCTATTTCTTGGATATTCAAATTCCTCCCAACGGGGTGGGGGGAGGGAAGGGGGGGGAGAAGGGATTCAACCCAGCCAAACTAGCTTGCCAAGGCTCCAAGTTATAAGTTCTAAATGTCGCCATCTTGAAAACACCTTGTTTATTAGACTTTATGGCGGTCTCTGAATGTCCCCTTAGTGAAGTTGGGTGTGTTCTGTCCCCAGGAATGGGATGGGTAGAGGGGGCTATGAAAGGGCTAATTTGCAACCTCTTTGAAAGAGCAAGGGGAGATTTTTGCCTGCTTCGAGGAGCACCAGTTGGGACCTCACCCCATGCTGTGTCCCATCTTCACCTGCCCTATTAAAGTTCTTCTTTCTCACTGTTTGACTTCTTTTGGAAGGAAGACAGGATGTTTAAGCGCTTCGAGAGTTCCTCTTTCTTCCCGTCGCTCATCTTGTTCTCGTCAATCAGCTTGGTGATCCGGGAGATCTCGTTGGGGATGAATGGGTCCCCCTGGGCAAGGATTTTGCCCATGATTTTGATGTATTGCTCAGCGGATTTGCGTTCGCTCTCTATGGCCTTGGCCAAATGCTCCTGGCCCTCTTCCAGGAGAGCCTGGCGACGCTCAGGTTCTTGGGTGGCACTTACAAACTGGCTGGCCAAGGCATCGAATATTTTCAGGCAACCTGGCATTCCCATGTAGATCCCTCGGAGTTTCAGCCAGCGCTGGAGAGCACTGGCCTTGACCTGCCCATCGTAAGGCAAGGGGTTCTCCAGGTCGCCATCTTGGAACAAGTAGAAAACTGGATACGAGTCTTTATCCAGTTTGTATTTTTCCCCCAACTCCATGTTCTGCTTGTCACCATAATCTGTAAGGAAAAGCAATATGAACTCAGGCGGGAGACTTGGATAGGGAGAATAACTAGTTAGTGGGTTTGCAGGTCACTGTTCACCTAAGATATGATTAACCAAGAATCACTTTATCAGAGAGATGGGCAGCGTATAAATTTAATAAATCAATAACAAATAAATAAGTGTGCGTAAGTGGCTTTTACAAAGGCCAAAATGAAAAAATTTCTAAGTTATGTTTGAGTGGCTTGATTAAACTATTACTATAACTTTCGCAATACAAAGGAACTTTGAAGGATGAAAATATGCAGCTGATAGAACCCCAACGTTTTGAAGCCTTGAGGTCTAGCAGCTTGTTCCTCGCAAGGCTCATCCCGGCTGAAGCACAAGGCCAAAATGGTGCAACCCTTGAAGAGAATTCAAACTCTCTATGCATTCAGCCACTCTGTGCTATTGCTTTGATCGAAAGAAACAGCAGGTGTCATTTTAAAACTGGGACGGGAGGGGAATTTCCATTTCTAAAATGGTAGCAGAGAGGGGCCTCTTTTAGAATAAAGATTGAAAGTTGAACATTTGGAAGCTCTCGTGTTTCCACTGAGATGAGACCCAGGTCACAGATGGGCCAGGAGAAAAAACGGTGTAAGATCTGCGGGGGTATTTGAAACCCTGCACCCAAAACCTTGTAATGGCTGAAGGCTCAGTGGTTAGAGCCGATACAGAGGGTACATCTGGAAAGTACCAGACTGAGCACATGACAATTAAGTAAAACCAGATAGTTTTGTTTATATGAGAGCCAGTTTGGTCCCGTGGTTAAGGCACCAGGCTAAAAAGTGGGAGGCTGTGAGTTCTAGTGCTGCCTTAGCCATGAAAGGCAGCCTTCAACCGAGCCCACCTCACTGGGTTGTCGTGCGGAATAAAGGAGGAGGAAGGTATGTTGGACATGTTTGCCGCCTTGAATTATTTGTCAAAATAATAAAGGCAGGATACAAATACATAAATAAAAAAATCCTGCCTTTATTATTTTGATAAATAAGTCAAGGCAGCTAACGTACCCAATACGGTACCAAAATATAGCATGGATTTTATTTCTTACAACTGCACAACAATTTTAAGAAATAAAGAGAACTTCATCTTCTTCTTCATCCCAAATCAAACGTCTGGACCTCAGGTGTGCCCAGGTAGGGATCACCCACCTGGGCAGAGCCCCATCTCACCTGAGATGCCCACCTCAGCCACCAACAAGTCACTGCTGGATTCTGAACTCTCGGCCACCTTTTTAAACTCATCTTGCTTCTCCCCGTAAGGGTACTGGGTGTCGAATTTCACCAAGACGTATTTGTGCTTTGGGATCACCTGTGGAAAGAGCAATACATGCAAGGCTTTACAATAGAATAACAGAGTTGGAAGGGACCTTGGAGGTCTTCTAGTCCAACCCCCTGCTTAGGTAGGAAACCTTATATCACTTCAGGCAAATGGTTATCCAACATCTTCTTAAAAACTTCCAGTGTTGGAACATTTACAACTTCTGGAAGCAAGTTGTTCCACCGATTAATTGTTCTAACTGTCAGGAAATTTCTCCTTAGTTCTACGTTGTTTCTCTCCTTGATTAGTTTCCACCCATTGCTTGGAAAGGGCTCTGCCTGTGAAAACCCAAAAGGATTGTCCCATACCGTATTTTCTCCATCATTTTCTCTATCAAAGCATTGAAAACCTGTTATGTTCCCTGCTATTTTAAGCCATTTTTATTGGGTCCTCCTAGACCCACACATTGCAGCAAATATAGTATTTTTTTTTAATCAGGGTTCGCTGAATAAAGGACACACAGTTGGGAGGGAGCACAGCACACATTAAGCCAGCCATCTTGTCCCTTCAGAAAAAGTCTTCAACCTGGTCAGTCAATGTGGCCCTTGTCATATCATCTGGCAGCAGCAGGGAGAAGCTGGTGTCCAGAACAATGTTTTTGAATCCAGACACCCCCCCAAACAATGGCTAACTAGGGTTTTTGGGTCCTCATGTCTGTTTCACAGTGGACAATTTTTCCCTCAGATTCCAAGGGAGGAGAACATCTCCATTTCCAAATGCTGAGGCGTTGGGTCTATTCCTTCTATACTGTTGCTGAGGCAAAAAAACAGCCAATGGGAACCTAGGGAAGTGAGGCCGTGTGGGCATTGGTCACTCATTGACTTGGATGGCTGAAGAGCCAATGAAACAGCGGAGACCCAAAGCCGGGTTACCAATCAGCTGTTTTGGAGGGGGGGAAACGGCTATAAAAGGAGCAGCACAAGGGCATCTGTCAAAGAGCTGAAGAGAAGAGGATGGAAGAGCAGCCCTCAGGGCCGAAGGAACTGGAGCCACTTGGTGCCGCAGAGTTGGCTGGGTTGGAGTCCTGGAAAAGCCAGAAGAGGCTGAAACAGCAGCCTTGAAGTCACTCTCCACGGGGCCTCTGGGGCAGCCAAGCCCCTCTAGGCTGACGTCCTGGAAGGCCCTGAGGAGCCCAAGTGCTAGAGGGCCAAAGAGGCCAGAGCAGCACGTCTGATGGGCCACAGAGATGAAGCCTCTCCAGAGAAGCTGGAGGCAGAAGGGGTGGAAGTTACTCTCTGCTATGTTGACTGACATCATCCAGACTGAAGGCCAGAGGGGCAAACGCTGCCCTCCGCCTTAAGGAGGCGCCTCCAGAGCCAGCTGGGCTTGAGGAGGAGGAGGAGGGAGTGAGGGGCAAAGGAGCTGGAGCCCCCCTGCAGAAGGAGCCGCTGGAAGTCTGCCACTGCCCAGCCCTTCCCGAGGAGGAGGAGGAGAACGGGTTATTCTGGAGTGGCTCCCGGAAGGGAAGCTTTGACGCTTCCCTAGCTCACTACTCCCCGCCTGGGGAAACTGAAGCCAAGCAGCGTTCAGGTGGGGCTGCCTGGGGCCTTCCGGCTGCGGTTCCCACGCCTCCCTGGCGACCGTCGCCCCAGATCCAGAGCTGAGATGGGCAGCATTTATTTGAGATAAAATTATTAAAAAGCACTTTGCAGCCTTCGGGTTGCCTGACTCCGGTGGTTCTTGGTTATTTCTCACGCGACCCTGGGATTCCCGTCATCCCTGGGCCCCGCACCTCCTTGGGGGGGGGGGGGGAATACACTCTGCGCGTGGTCAGAGGCACCCTGCCCGGTTTAAAAAGCCCGGCGGTTCCCAGGGCAGAGGAGGCCGGTCTCGCCCTCGCCCTCCACTTGGCTTCCCCGGATTGGCGAGTGGTGGGAAGCGGCCCGCTTTCTGCCCGCCCCCTCGGCTCTCCAGGGGAGGAGCGCTGGGCCCGGGGAAAGGGAAGGGGCTGCCCGTGCCTTGGAAGCCGCCCTAAAGAGACGGAGGGAGGGAGGGCTCAGCCGGGTCCCCCGCAACGCCTCGGCCCCGCTGCAAACCCCCCTCCCCGCTGTGCCTCCCTCTCCGGAGGGTCTCCGGGGCAGCAGGAGGCTGCCAGGCCCGGGTTGCGTCCCGCCAGCTGCTTGGTTCGGCAGCCGCGCCACCCGGCTTGGGCACCGGGACGGGGCTTACTTACCTTGTAGAAGGTGACGGTGTCCAGCGGGAGCGCGCCCTTGGTGTGCAGCGCGCCGCTCGGCTCCGGGGCCGCGCAGAGCAGCAGCAGCAGCAGCAGCAGCGCCGGGAGGAGCAGGCGGCAGGCGCGGCGCCCGGGACTCGCCATGGCGACCAGGTGGCTGCTGAGCGGGCGACGAGCGGGTGGAAGCTTCCTCGGCGAGGGAGGGAGGGAGGGAGGGAGGGGCTTGCGGGGGCGGTTCCGCCGCGCTCGCCCGCGCCCCCCGCAGGCCAAGCCGGGCAGAGGCTGCCGGGCTCCTCCCCAGCCTCCCCCCCCAACCCTTTGGAGCAGACACCCCGAATATGCGTGGAAAGCCCAGCAAAACCTCTGGGCTCCCAGCAGGCCAAGGAGAGGATGCTGGGAGTTGGAGTCCGGCCGCTTTGGGGGGGAGGAGGCCGAACCCCTGCTGGAAGAGGACGGGGGGAGGGGCTGGGGGGGTCTTGGGCGGCCCAGCACCGCGCCGCTTCCTTAAATGGCCCCCCACCCCCCGAGGAAGGCCAACCACCCTGAAGAAGCCGAGCCTCGGTTGTAGGAGTCCCAGCTAAGCCGCCTTGGCGGGTCAGCGAGGAGCCCCGGCGTTCCCCGGACCGTCTGCATCCAGGCAGCGCCCCAGGGGACCATTTGCCGGACTTGGGAGATGCGTGTCTGGGAATAGAGCCCTAAAAAAATCCCTTTAAACCAGGGCTACCCAACCACCGCTGCTTTGCGACTAGGCTCTACTGGCTGGGGAATTCTGGGAGCTGAAGTCCAGCGGTCTTGAAGCAGCACAGTTGGCCACCCCTGCTCTAACCTCTGGCTGCAATTTTGGAAATGCTGGCCTGGCCTGGTGGTTTTCTCCCCCCCCCCCCCCCCCGCACTTCTGCTTTTGAGATTTCACTAGACAACTTTTTAAAAGTCCAGCTTTAAAGGGTGCAAGCGTTGAACCCCGCAACCTTCCCAATACTGCACTTAGGCTGCAGAGAAGGGGACTTAAATTGCACCAAGACCCTTTAAATGGTGTGTTTTGGATCGTGGCTAACCCCTGAAGATCATGAAACCTTCAGAGAGAGGTGAACGCTTCCCAGTCTGAAAGAAACAAAGGCACAGAAAAAGTTGGTTATAAAGAAACTGAGTTTTTTTTATAAATTATAAACCCATTCAGTTTACAGCAGATTGTTAGCAGTTTTATCCTTTTAGATTTCTGTTGGTGGTTGAGGTGTTTTACATAAGTCACAAATTAAAAAACAGCAAATCAAAGCAAAGAAGCTCCACAGCGAATAGAATCGGTAGCCGAATACCTCTCTCCTTCTGTAGCTCAAATAAGAGGCAAAACAAACCCAATGATTCAATTATCAGAATTTCAAATATAAATTCAATTTCTAAATAGTAAGAAAATGATTTTTTTTTTTAAAAAAAAATGATAAAACCTTAAACTTCCAAAGCTGGAAGGGGAACACAGTTGCACGGAAGTTGTTCTTCCTCAAAAGGAAACTTGAGTTTACAGAAAATATAACCCAAAGGTTTTCATTCCTAGAAGTTGCCACAGAAGGACCCTGAGTCAAACATTTCTTCTTCTCAAGCTTTCAGCTCTTTTTAAATACCCCCCAAGTACGTTGACCCACTTCCACAAGCCTTGGACAAAATAATGTCACAAATTCAGAATTTCACATTTTTGCGCAAAAGGGAAAACACCAGCACTAGTTTCCAGCAGCTTTTCTCCCATTACCTGTTTTTTCTGTGTGTGTGTGTGGGCGGGGGGGGGGGGGGGGGGGGCGGGCGGGGGGGGGGGGGCGGGCGGGCAGGGGTTGCATCTTCTCTGTAACAGAAGGAAATCCTAAGAAAACCAAGCTCTCAAAAAGACTTTAACAATTGAAACAAGCACAAGTAATTTGTGTAACAGGTGGTCACCTCCCTACTTGATCAAATGAGGAAAGCTTTGGAAATGTTTTAAAAGGCGATCTCAAAAGTGAAGAATTTCTTAGAGGGTGGCATGAACAGTCAATATTTTTTAAAATACTTTTCGGATGAAACAAAAAATGGTTTGGGGAAGGAGCCTGTTTGTGAAATCACCTTAAAACCCCAAGAATCATAAAGTGCTCTGACGACAGGGGTTTTACAAGGCTATAGCCACCATTTCATTTACAAAACAGGCATTTTGAATCAAGCTATCGACTAGAAAAACAATATATTCAGAACTGACGGTGGAGGTTCCAGCCTTCCTTAAAACATTCTTTAAAAGTCTTTTAAGTTGCTTCTCAATCGAAGCTCCAAAACATTTTTCTAGAAATTATTTTATTGGAAAAAATAATGCATCTACGTATTTATTCTGCCCTTCTTTTTCTCAGATTATATAACAAACCCTGCAGGAGTCATGTTTTTGTACAAAAATCGCCTCCGCTGTGTGGCATCTCTTGGTAGGATACGTCCACAGCAGGTTCAGGTAAAGCTCCTTATTTCTCACGGGGCAGGTAGGGCTGCCTCTAGAACAGGCGAGAACCTCTCCTGGGGCAGGTGAGAGTGGGCATTGAGAAGACAAGCTGTGGGGAGGCCATCAACAAGCTGGATGTGCTGGCAGACAGCAATAGATGAGGCTGAACACCCACCAAAGCCACTCCTTCGAAGTCTAATGAGAAAGTAACCTTCGCTTACCTGACTCTGATGCTACCTGCTTATCTTCCTGGGCATAAACTCTACGTTCAAGAGGCTTCCTTTCTATCTGGCAATTGATCGTTGTTTAGGAAGAAACAGGAGTGCACCCCCTGGTTTTTAGTATCCGCTGATTTAAAAGAAATACAATGGTAACCAACCAATCCTCTCAAGTAACTCAGAAAACACCAGCTTAATGATATCACAGAACAGTGAAACCTGCTAAGATGCGCACAACGAAAGGCCAACTTCTTGTCTGTAACCAAGACTGGCCACGCAGGAGCGCAAGCTCTTTTTTCACCCAACAGCTCTGAATGTCAAAAGGCCGAACGCTTGAAGCCCCCCGTGGCTCAACAGGTATTTTGGGAGTCGCTCCCAAATTCTGTTCCGAATGAGAGGAGGGTGGGAAGGATTTGAAAGTGGTTTGGAGTTTTTAAATTCTCCATTCTTGGGTCCCATCCCAAATCCACCTCACACACATCATTCCAGAAGGGATTCGGGAACGCTTTGAAATGAAGAGAAATATGAAAAACTGTGCTTCAGCTCAACTCAGCCAGCCTGTCTTGACATGCAACTCTGAAAGTGGAAGAAACATCAAGGCACCACCGCACAGCTTTAGACTCGGAAATGATAACAGCTCCGTTGAGGGTTTTTTTGCTACCAATTACATCGATCACCTTTTACCTGATTCCTATGGAATTCTAGGTCCAGTTGCATTTCTAATCAAGTTTTCCCAATTTCTTGGAAACAACTGGAGTAGGCTTTAATTGAGAACACCATTCTCCAACACTTACGGGGTACAGAAAAGGAGGTTTGATGCTGGAACTGACACTGGTTCTCTTTTGACCAATTCGAATGGCTGAAAGGGAAGTTGCATACATAAAAGGAGAATAGAAGACCCTGTTGTAGAGCAGATCGTTCAACAGTCAGATTTACTTGGCTGGGGCAGAAGCAGGAAGGGCCTAAGAGATACTTAGGGGGTCTACAGCTGACCTCAGGCCTGGTCATTTGCTTCTCTACGGCAAAAATGTGGATGCAAACGAAGTGCTGCCTTGCCTGTGGGGAGGGGGAAGTACAAATTCCTTTGAAATAGGCTTCACACTGGATTCCTATTGCTGCTTCTAAAGAGCTGGGAGACCCCCTGACAGTTTCTGAAGAACTCCCCCTCCCCCAGCCAAGGGAGGCGCAACGGGTTAGGCCGGGGATCTAGAATCTGTTGCAATCTGCTGAGGAACATGTATAAAAAGTGGTCTAACCCTGACTGTGGAGGGTCCCTGTTTCCATTCTTTTAATGTACAATAATTTAATCAGCTTGAATATATCTTTTTAATACATAAAAAAAGTTTGTGATCAAAGTCCTTCATGCATTTATGAGGAAGTTCCAGATTTTAACACAGAAGGGATGGTCGATGTTGCTTATTTGATGCCAATGCTTCCATCTGGTTTTCTGCACAAGGAGGCGTCTCATCAAACCTTTAGATTTTTTATCGTATCGAGTCTCTTTTTCAGCAGCTCTCCAATTTCTTGAACCGAGTGCTGGTAACTACTCTGGACTTTCCCTAGCGCAGTCTTTGTACACTTCTTTTCTTCCTGGATAAAATAAAAGGACACGCACACGAGATAATCAGAACCCAATCGGACGGACTCTTGATTTATTCCCATAAAAATCTCCAAATAATGATAAATTTACACTACAAACACAATCTTTGAGTTTCTAAGAAGAGATGCTGGGAAATTAAAGGAAGAAACTAGCTTAAGAGTGCACCGAGTTGGACCAGCCGAAGTATTTGAGCTAGCCATCTGCTGGGAACTTCAGGCTGGTATGCCAGCTGTGAGTTTTTCCAGGCACAAGAAACATTTTAAGCAAAAAGCCAGGGTAGAAAAATGAACAGAAAGAACAAGATAAATTCTGACTATAGGAGAGTGGAGAACGCTTTATTTAAAAGCTAGGTACTATTTCTTACCTGCAAGAGTGAATTATTGTCTATGTACAGCTCTTCAAGTTTAAGTGCAGTTAAATTAATTTCAAGCCCTTTGAGGTGATCTATCACGTTGGAAGTGAGCGTCTGAAGTCCAGAAACATAATCTTGGAAGCTGGTGAACACAGGAGGCTACAAAGATGTGCGAGAGGGGAAAATGTAAAAGGCCTTCCTTGGTCTGTCCTCAATTGTTTAATGAACCGTATAAAGAATTTGTTCTCAATAATCAGGAATCAGTAGTCAAGCTGTGGCTCTGGGTGGGAGGGGGGAAGAGGAGGAGGAAGAAGAAAGGGCATCATGGTCTAGCCTACCATGGCCACGCTGCTTTCTTTTTTCTTCTTTTTCTTCTTCTGCAGGCTTGACTTCCAGGGCCGGAGGACGGCATCCGAGTAACTGCAGACCCACAAGACGATGGAGATGGTCTGTGAGGATGAGAAGGAGGGGGAGGCGCTTTAGGGGCGTTGCTGCCTTTTGCAGCAAGGCAGGCTGGGTGGTTCCGATCGCCCACACTCACCTCCACAAAGAAGACCAGGTTTTCTAAAATATTTGGATGGGTTTTGAAGCTGCCCTCCCGGATTTCCAACAAATCACCTTTGCATTTATTGACCTGATCTTAAAAAAAGAAGGACAGGGAGAAAGAGGGGAGGAAAACGGCTTGTGAATATTTAAGTCTTTTGCAAAGCAACACAGACACCCATCCTTTCTCTTTGCATCCATACAGACTCTGGTCCCTTTTGCTGAATTATGGAAGTTATAATGGATATTCCTCCCAGAAATAGACAAAGCTGTATTAGACAAAGCTGTTATGGTCCATGTTGCTTATTTTCAGGGCCCGATGCTCTGAAGCAGAGCTCTTCCTTCCCATCTGTAAAATGGCCACATTCCTGTAAACCATAAAGGGTCACACTCCTTCTGTCCTCTCCTCCTGCTTTTTCTCATTCAGCATTTTTGTAACTTTCCTCCTCAACTCCTGCAGGAGGCAGAACCAACATATGCCAGAAGTGCAAGCTACTTGCTTAAAGAAGGTGTCTGAAAATAGGCTAAGAAGGCCGGGGCAAATAAGACGTAATTGAAAGAAAAATACCGAAATAACTAACTCATAGGGCCTTTCAAGGCTCTCTCTCAAATTTTGCAGTACCGGTCACTTAAGATGCCTTTCCTATTAATGCTGCATACTTTCCTAACATTAACCTAACTGAATAATCAGAAGCCTGCCTTGCGTTTACACGCTGTGGGTGAAGATATCCTTTGTAGTTCTGCAGAGGTGCTCTATGAAAGGTAGCTCTTTTAGGAAAGGGAACCCACAAAGCATGTCCACAAGTAAGGAAGCAGGTTTGTCAGGTCTGAAGCAAGTCAGAATTCTTGGGGACTTATTGGCAAAACTGGCATACCTGTTAGTTGCTCCAGTAACGATTTCAAACAATTTCCTATTCGCTCTTGAATTGCCGTGGAATCTTCTGCAAATAAATAAGGGATCCAATTGTTTATCCAATCAGATGGTTTATCGTAAATACACAAATAAAGGGGGGGGGGATGTTAGAGGAAACAAAAGGAAAATGCAACTATGGCACAACTCAGTTATAAAAGTTGTGGACTTCAACTCCCAGAATCCCCCAGCCAGCAAAGTTAAAGTTGCCAAGGTTGGACCCTCCCGGACTAATCCCTATTTCCCACTCTCTCTCCCGTCAGCCCCAAATCGAAGGAAGTTGGAGGGCTTACCTAAGCCATTGGTATCTAATTCATAAATTTCACTAACTAGATAAAACAAGCTGATTTGGGACTGGCAGCTCCCACTGTCAAAGAAGCTGGCCATCCGTGAAGGAGGAGGCCCGAGGACCGGATACTGTGGAAGGAGGAGAAACACGGCGTATATCACGTACTTTCCAACAACAACAACAACAACAAAAGAATGTTATTTGTGATCTAACCCAATTCATGCTGTTGCAATCGGTCTATTTAAAACAATTAGCATTCTTTCCCTGACCTATACCTGAATATTTTTCTGTAGAAACCACTTCCCCGATCTCACTGCATCGTCCAGCTGCCGCAGGAGAGTCCGGACGGTGTCGATCTTGGAGGAAACACCATTCTCAGTGCTTTTTTCTGAGTTCTTTGGCTGGCTGCTATGGCCAAGAGCTGGCAGCCCACTTATTAACCGTAATGTCAGGGACCGAATCCGCAACCAGGTGGTCTCTTCCTCCAAAGAGTATTTTCTGTGCTCTTCAGAAATATTCCTGAGAGAGAAACGGAAAGAGGGAGAATTTAGATCCAGAAACGTGTAAGCACGCCGCCTATTTTTTTTATCCCTATCTCCTGAAACTTGGGAGTCTAACTCAGCATTTGTGTCGTCCCTTCCATCCACAAGCTACAGTAAAACCTTATTTTAACAGATCTTTTGTGAGTCTGAGGGAGGAAAATTAAATCCAATTGGATGGAATGGAATGGAATTCTTTATTGGCCAAGTGTGATTGGACACACAAGGAATTTGTCTTGGTGCATATGCTCTCGGTGTACGTAAAAGAAAATATACATTCGTCAAGAATCATAAGGGACAACACTTAATGATAGTCATAGGGTACAAATAAGCAATCAAATCATATTAGGAAACAGTCAATATAAATTGTAAGGATACCAGCAACAAGGTTACAGTCATACAGTCATAAGTGGGAGGAGATGGGTGATGGGAACAATGAGAAGATGAATAGTAGTGCAGACTTAGTAACTAGTTTGACAGTGTTGAAGGAATTATTTGTTTAGCAGTGATGGCGTTCGGGGAAAAACTGTCCTTGTGTCTAGATGTTCTGGTGTGCAGTGCTCTATAGTGTCGTTTTGAGGGTATATGTATATCATCACGTTGTCATTTCTTTTGGGTCATTATGCAAATGATCCAGAGCACAGGGTTTGTCTGGACTTTTCTGGAAACACCCAAATAGGTTCCTGGGTGAAATCTGAAGTAAAGAACTGCCTTCTGAATGGAGCTCTGGAGCTTATTCTTAACTGGATCTATTATAATCCAGGGTGATCTATTTATTCCAGGTGGCTGGATAAATACCTAGTGTAAAACCTACACTGTCCCTGGATATATTCCCATTTCCCTTCAGATCATCTAAAGCTTCTACCGTCCAACATAAACGTTTCTGCTTACTTGTCTTTTGGATCCCAATTAAATAGGACGGTTAGGTCTCTATTATCTCGCAGGTCTTTCCAGGGAATGTCATCCTCTTCCAGACTTAGGCCCATGGATTTAATACTTTCTTCCAAACTCGTTGATCTGGTTCATGAGGAACCAAACAGAAATGCTGGGTTAGGCACTTAAAAGAGTTTGTTCAGGTTTGTTTTTTTTTTCAATGTGGCCATCAAAAGTCTCCCGACTGCAAGGGAAAACGCGTCAGGTGACGGATTCTGTTTTCATCAAAAGCTTTACTCTCTATGAAAATAAGCCAAACACGCCCAGTTACGCATGCAGGACATGTAAGTGGACCATTTTCAGGGTGCTGTCAGTTTCCTGGATAGAAAAAAGTGAACCCTGCTTGGGCTGAACTCAAGTTATTTCAAGTATTGCTAGGAATCCTCCTTCTATTTTTTAACAGAGTTGTCTATCTCTGCTACTCAAACCTGACCCAGTTTTGCTGCCTTCCCAGGAAAGCCCTTGCAGCGTTACAGACGTTTCTCTGGACTCACATATTGGCTTCCAGGAGGAGATCCAGCAACATCCGTTCTGTGCGGACTTGTGAAAAATGAAGGGAGGCGTTCAGCCTGTTCCTGAAAGCGATGAATTCTGGGATCTTCTCAAACGCACCGTATTTATAGGCCTGAATGATGTATTCTGAGGTCTGCAAAGAAAACACAGGAGGGCCTCAAGGCTTGAGGACAATCCAAGGGGGAGTGATTCCTATGTAACGCCTGAGTGAGGGGAACGTTCAAGAGGCTCGTCCCAATCCTTGGGGGGTGGGGGGTAGCACTTGTGCAGCCTTCACTCTGGAGACTTGCACAAACTTTCATGAGTTCAGTCTCGAAAGCTGTCAGTCTTTCATAAGCAATTGGGGGGGAGGGGGAGGAAAGCAGGAAGCGCTGTTGTCGCTGAACTTAATCAACCTTGCGGGGCTGACACAAGAACAGCTCAGGAAGTATGGCCATGGGCTTGAAGGTTTGGAAATTATTTGTTAACTCGTGCCGATATTGACCCAACCACAAGTCCATTCCTCTTTCCCTCCCTTCTGCTTCTCCTACCGGGCTCTGAGTATCTACGTGAGGCCAGGCAAAGGGAGAGGTACGGTGGGAAGAGCTGGCTCTGCTTCAAAGGACTTTGCACATGGTCTCTGAAGAGGAGAAACGGATGCTTCCTCCTGTTCCCACACTTACATCTTTCTGGTTGGAGTGGAAAAACCTGAGTGCAAAGTTGCAGGATTGGGACGCAGCAGCATAGTGGCCAAAAGCTGTGGCATAGCGGGTCAGCATGTATCTGCAATGCAGAACGAACAAACCAACAAATCAACGAACCATACTCACAAACCATGAAATCTGGCTCTGCTTTCCCAGCTGAATGAGCATAGCTTTGGGGTATCCCTGCCGTTTCTTCCCATTATTATCCCATGTCAGGGAAACCCAGGCCACTGTTTTTAAGGGGGGGACGGGGCGACACCCTGCACCCAGTATGCCAAGAGCTAGTACATTCCAATGGTTTGCCTAATCAAAATTCATTTTGACTGAAGAAGCTACTTGGAATACGTAACAAATCGTCTCAGTTTAATACACTTTGGTTGTTACCAAGATATAATCTTTTAAAAGATACTTTTGCCTGGATGATGGTGTCTTTATTTACATCTAGGAACACTCAAGCAAGGAGGTAAATCGGAGGTTGCTGCAGAAACTTTAAAGTCCTTCCCGCAAAGGGGCATAGCGGCACCTCTCCTTGCCCCAAGACCCCCACAGGACCCTTTCCCAATCTCTGGCGAACAGAGGAGAGACCAGGCAGGCGGCCCCCTTCCTTGCCCAAGACAGCAGCTTCACAAAGCGCCCCCTCCCCCCCCCACCCAGGAGGAGAGGCGAGTTACCCACCCAATGGTATCGTGTTGTATGTGCTTGGCGTCGAGGCTGGAGTAGAGCTCCACCACCGGCTCAAAGGCCCCCAGCATGCAGTAGATTCGGATGAGCAGCAATTTGAACTGGGCGTTGGAAGGGCTTGAGGTCAACCCTTCCTCTAGCAGAGTCAAGCACTGCCAGACGGCTGATTCCTCGCCTGGAGGGGGGAGGGTAAAAACACAGTGGTGAAGCTGCGAGCGAGAAGGTAAGGAAGGGGCTCTGAAAGTCTGTGAAGCCACCTCGCATAAGCGACTAATTTATCTTGTTCTTCTTCAAAGCTGCATTGCATTCATAACGAGGAAAGAAATTCCAAGATTCAATGTGCAAAGAACACCTTTATGATGTCCCCAAACTCCAATCCTTCTGTTGCTTTAGCAGATAATAGATTCAATCTAGTCTTACGTGAAGAACAGAAGGCTTTCTCTCTAATTTTTCCATGCCACACATCATCATCATCTTTTAACGACCCCATAATCCCTTGCGGGTGGAGTCTGGGCAACTGAATGGAGCTAGCAGAGCGTTTAATGGCCAGATGCCCTTCCTGTCGCCAATGTGGAGTTTTGTTCAGCGGATAAGATTCTCATTGTGCCCAGAGAGAGAAATATCTGCCTCTACCTAGGATCGAACTCACAGTCTCCTGATTGTGAGGTGAGAGCTCCACCTCTAGGCCACTGCACCACTCTTCCATGCCACACATAACTGCAGAAATTTCTTCAGCTTCACCCACTGACTTTTGTTATTGTTAATAAACTAAGCAAGCTATGACCCCGCCTTCCAAAGTCATTTCTGATCACAGACAGGTGTTGTAATAACATACCTGCTTTCAGCCAGAGGTCAAGCAGCAAATGAACAGCAAGCAAGCAGTAGTAATCTGAAAACTGTAACTCTGTTTTCAAACAGGATTTTCCTGGGGGGGAAACAAAGCCACAAAAAAGAACATTTTATGCTTTCAAACATGAGCTAGCTTGGTGAAAATGCTATTTAACATTTCTTGCAGGTTTACTTAAAATGCTAAATTTCCAATTCTCCAAAGTCAAAATGTAACAGCGAGCACATTTAACTAGCAGGGCTAAAGAACTCGTAAGTCGGTCAATGATGCTCTAGACCTCCTCAGACAATGGTTTAAACCCAACCGGTGAAGGCAAATGCCCAAGGCAGACTCCACGAATGGCCAAGAGGCCTGACAGTCTCCTCACCAAAATCTAATCCGTGCCGATAACGTAGCATCAAGTCCTGGACCGCTGCCAGTTTTTGAGCTGTGTCGTCCATGGTGTGGAAGAGTCCAAGCAACCGTGTCAACTGCATTACACACAGGTGTTGTTGTAAAGCTTTGATATTAGCTGGGAGCGCAAGCCTGCCTTCCGGCGGGACAGAAAGGGGGATGACCCCCAATAACTGGTTGATGAACTGCAAACAAAAGGAGAGGAATCTGTCAAACACAGCCTCAGGAGCCCAGGATGCAGGAGGGAGGCGGGAGTTGTCAGCGAGGCTACCTTTGTGTATTGCGTTGATGGAAGGAGGTCAACGAACACCTTGAGATCTGTAAAACAGCAAGGTTTGTCCCCAAACATCTTGAAATACTGGAACATGAGTTCTTCTGGGTTGCCTAATAAAGAAAGAATCAGCAACTGAAAAGTGGCAGAATCAGATTTTGGATTGTAAAACTCTCCTAATATTCATGAGGTCTCTTGATACGGTCAATAGCCAGCAAAGGCCCAGAAAATTGTTCAGGAGAGCCCAGTGAGTCACCAAACTGGCTTTTGGGGGAATCTGGGACTTGAAGTTCACTCATCTTAAAGTTGCCAAGTTTCAAGAATGCTGATTTTAGGATTTACTTAATTAACGAATCCTTCCCTTGCAAAACCAACCAACCATCAAAAAAAAAAAAAAAAAAGGGGGGGGGGGAGGCAAGGAAGGACAACGCAAGCATCTTCACCGTGTGACATTAAAAATACAGCCCAGGAACTCTCTCACCCTGGGGCAATTATTCCCCTCCTTAAAAAAAACAGTCAAGCTACAAAATAAAGTAATGATTCATTAGGGTTTGTTCTTCTTTTGAGCACTGAGGAGCTGCACAGAGGTGTGATAGCACACCTTGCACTACTGCAACTTAGGGGGGTCTCAGCATTTGCACTATTATCCACCTCCAGGAAAACTGCCAAGATTTATAATAGAAGACAAATTGTCTCCCCAGTGGCCAGTGGATGCCTGCAATTCTTGTGCAGAGTTTACATCAGCTGCTGCAATCCCCTGACCCCGTCTCCCCTTTGCGCCCCCGCCCCCAAGAGGCTCATCCCGGCATCCCTGCAGCCGCCTTTACCCAATTTCTGTTCTTCAGGGTAGCCTCTGTGCCGCAAGCGGCTGATCAGCTCCAGCTGGGCCAGGTATGGTCCCCGAAGCGGGCGGGCGCTGTTGGACTCGTGGATTAGCCTCTCTTCTATGAACGCGATGGCCTGCTCTGTGCTGTGATGCACGTCTCCTTCCAGAGAACTGAGCACAAGAAGGGCTGTGAGATTCAGTACCTCCATTCCATCTCTCTCTCTCTTCCCCCCATTTGTTCAGCTCCAGGACACAAATTTCTTCCTCCTTTCTCTTTGTATGAAAGATTCCCAGCCTCTCAAAGCCCTCCAAGAGGAGAATACTCACTGCTCTCCTTCAGCTGGAGGCGTCCAAGCCATGCCAATCAGTTGAAAGAGGGAATCGAAGTAGATCATGTAGAACTGCCAATCATCTGGGCTAAAACAGAAAAAAACGAGGGAAAGAAAAAAGCTGAAGGGAAGTGGAGAATGCCTCCTCTCTTGCCGTCCCTTTTGTGGGCATTCAGAGTGGACCTACCAGGGAAGGAAATCAAAACTGTTTCCTGAAAGGAAGACAAAAGAGTCTCCTCACCCTCAATTGGCTGTGAAGAATGCATTGCATGGCTCGTCTGAACATCACAATAATAAAGTGCATGGATTAATGATGCGTGCAGATGAGGGAGCCTTTGAAACGGCAAAGGTAAGTTAGGGAAAGGGTCGCTTGTTAACAAGGTCCTAGATTGGGTGGCGGGTCAAAGAACAAGAAAGGTTAGGCTAAGCAGTTCTAGATAATAAGATGGACGCCTCTAAGTATAATTGAAAGGGGGGGGGGTAATGTTCCAAGCGAAGAACAAAAAGGAAAGATTCCTCTTGGGGGCATCTAATGTTTTCAGTAGCCTGGGAAACATCACGGCAGCCCAAAGGATGGAAAAGGGCTGCCCAAGGTAGGGCCCAGAGGCCCCGCCTATATTTCCTTACTTTTTAAGCAGAAGTTTTCTCGAGAGAGCGTTGCACTCTGGCCATTTGCCCAGCTTCCTGTACATCTCCATGCACTTATTTTCTCTGCTCTGGAGCGCACTGGTTAACTTGTCTAAATATAATACACACACACACACAAAATGAAAATTCACATTAAGGAGCATGTTGATTTCAGAAGCAAAATCCTCTTTCGTCCAGCAAAAATTGGACTGCAGGGAACCAGGGAAAGTTTTCTGGGGTTTAATTTCAAAACCGCCTTATATAACCCAAGATGCAACATATCTGGCATGGACACACCTTTGTAGATGAGGCCATGATAAAAGCATATAGTTTTGCAAATTGAGGTAACGTTGAACTGCAGGCAACCCTCTGTGTGACAGATTACATCTCTTTAACAAAGGCACTGGAAAATTTTACCTCCCAATTTTCCTCTCACAACATCCAGAGCTTCTTGGTATTTTTCCAAGCGTTCTAGAATCATGTAGTAAAGTTCCACCTAGTAGAAGTGGACAGCAAGAGGAAGAGATAAGTCAAGAGGAGAGAGAGAGAGAGAGAGAGAGAGAGAGAGAGAGAGAGAGAGAGAGAGAGAGAGAGAGGGCAACGTGCCACCATTAGCTCCACTAATTTATCTTCGGGGCTACCCTTTAAGAAGGGGAGAGATATTTCTTGGACTAATAAACTGTATCATAAACCAAAATCATTTCATTGCAACTGATGTTGAGCTTAAATAGAATTGGGAAAAAACTCTTACTTCTGCTTCGGCTTCTATTTTATCTTCTTTCACCATTTTTTCTACCATCCTTTCAGCTAGGGGTAAAAACATGGTTTTTGAGAGCTTTTCATCCTGCGCAGATATTGACTGCAAGAAAAAAACACATAGAACTGCCATATAGAGAACCAGCCCACCGTCTGGCTAACATAACACTGTTGGTTTCTAGTTTTTCTCTGGAGGAGCCAAAGCAAGCAAGGCGAATCACACCCTTCTTTCCAATTTACCACAGGCCCAATCCAAAATATTAAGTCGGGTGAAACACTCCAACCAACAAGAAGAGCAGTCAGCCAAGTGGCTGCAGTTGTATGCCCATTATTCCAGAAGAGAGTGACAGGCACCTGATCCCAATAGATCCACTGATGCCGACGTCCCACAAATACAATATTTTTACAACTTTGTAAAAATAAATGAGTGTAAGACTCTGGCCATTCAGTTGTCCTGATTGCTTCAAGTGACAGTCAGTTATCAAATTTCACCCCTTTCTCAAAGGATTCAAGTTTCCTTGTAAATCCTCAAGCTAACATATGAATCTCAACCACCATTTCCAGAATTCAGACGTTCAATGGAAGTGAGAAAGAGGACAGCACAATGAAGAGTTTCTTTTCCCCTTTTCTTCACCTCAGAAGGGGCTGCAGGTAGCACTCACCATCTCTACTTATGTATGGCTCAAATGAGAATTTAGGGGTCTGCAGAAGACCCTTGCATTTCCCAGTAGAGAAATGTTATTATTTCACAGCACATTCTCATCCAATTTGTTGATCAAATTGCACTATGAAAACAAGATTTAATGTAACTCACTCTCAACCTAATTCTGGAAACTATAACCTCAACTACATGCTCTCTGTAGATCTGGAAGACGCCAAGTTAAGAAAGGCTGTGCCGCTGTATGACAACCTGTGCTTGCAACATATTTAATCTACCTCTAACATCTACTTAGCATTTTCACATATTTTAATCTGAAAGTCAGCCAATTCCAAAGACAATTTTCTCTCCTCTGAAATGTGGTACCTACCTGCATTATTAAACTCATCACGGACCAAAAATAATATGGGTTTTTAGGGACAATCTTATAAAGGGCCATTCCAGCCTGGAAAAGAAGAAAACACAAATCAGGATGACAGAGAACTTCACAGAAAACAACCTGCTGGCCAAAAGCTATAATATCCTAGCCAACGGAGAGTCTAAGGAGAGTCTTTACACAATTTCAAAGTGTTTGCTGACAGGAAGGGAACGAATGAGGGAGGCTCCCTTCTGTTATATTTTGGACTGCAGAATTGCAACCTAGATGGGCAGGAGCTGCCACCACCTTCTTCTGTCTTCTCTGGCCTGGCCCTAACTGCACTTTAGGTATTGGCTTTAAGAGGGAACAGGAAACAGCAATCAAAACTCTGCCGTAACCTGACACTCCCTGATGTCATATGAACGTCCTTCCAAAGAAGAAAGTCTGCTCAGGAGCTTCAGCAATTCCTCCAGCTAAAAGAAGCGAAATTTTGCATTTCATGGGTGATCCGCGAAGAGGCCTGGGTCTCCTTGGGGGAGGGAAGCCTGTTCCTTCCGAGAGAAACATGCCTATGATGCTGGCAAGTACCTGCTGCATCTTCTTATATTCTCCGACTCTTGCATAAGCCATGAAGAGATGAGAATGGTATTCCTCACTGCTGGGAACTTTCTTCACGGCTGCCTCGTAGAGTTTCGTGACCAGCTCAGCTGAAAGCAGATATTCTAAGCATTAAAAGTAGGCAGGTGAAGACTTAGAGCCCTTTCATTATCGTAACAGGACTGAAAGATTTGGCACCATTTGTTTTCTCAAAATGCGCCTTGAGACCTTCTCTTCTTTGGGATGGCACCAGGGCTTGGCATCTGTGATCCCAACCACCCCCAGAGGACTGCAATACTGACTCAGCTGGCAGTTTGAGGGATCAGGTTTAACCACACTTTCATTCCCCAGAATGTTTTGGAGCCGTAAAATGGGAGGTGTATAAAAATGGTTCCCTGGCCTAGAAGTTTGGCATTATGCCACAAGCAACCAAAACCACTACCACCACCACCCATTAATTCAGAAATTGTTTCTGCTCGCCCCCCCCCCCCCCAAATAAATTTCAGCAAGAATGAAAAATAAACATTTCCTTGAATTAAGAGTTATAACTAAAATCTTGGCAAAATAGGATCTGGGGTCATTTTTGAGAGGACCCCTCCTTCAACATATTGAAGAAGGGCTGATGAGATGCATGTGGGTTGGAAGGAGAGACAGTCTTCTTAAAAATGAAAATAAAAACCCTAAAGGGGTAAGGATAGCTGGAAAACGTACGCCGATGCATTTCTCGATACAGGATTGTCAACGCCTGCAAGGAATTGTCATCCGTGGGTTCAAGGGCTGCTACTTCTTGAGCCAAAGTAAATGCTTCATCTTGTCTCCCAGTTCTTTGCAGGCCAATTGCTTTCAAAACCTGTGCGCAGATCAAATAATATTTTAAGAGGTTTTGAGGTAGCTGTCAATAAGGATAGTCACGAAAAATCCCATTCCAAGAATAATCAACAAAGAAATGTTTTAGTGGGTCAAACGTTAAATCTCAGAAGTTGAACACTAACTCTGATTTACCTTAGGATGCTAAGCCATGCTGAGGTGGACAAATATGTTGAAGAAGAATTACTTACTTCAACAAACCGGAGCTTGATCAACATGGCAAAGGTCATCTCACTGGACAGGGGAAAAACCAGGAGCAACAAAGGCAATGTTGCAGAGGGGGAAAAAACTGCCCCACAAAGGATGACTTCAAAGCTTAGCTTTAAAGTCTGCAGCTCTGGTTGTTCGACCCAGCCCAACCCTTTCTAGGGAGGCGACAGGCAGAAAGCAGACTCTGGCCCTTGCTTATTCAAGATTTAAGACAAAGACAACTTAACAAAATAAACTAACTGTGAGCTCACCTTAGCACAGTGAAGATCTCTGTGTTTTTTTAGCAGTTTGTCTGCTTGCTGGATTGCCATTTTATTATTGCCATTATCAAGATAATCTAAAGAAAAGAAGGGAGAATTACTACAGACTATAAAGTTGAGAATCAGCTCCCCCCCCGTCACACGGCAGGTTTTCCAGGTGAGCTAGACTACAATTCCCATCCCTGTTGTAATGGATAAAGTAACTGGAATGGGCTCCATCCAATACATCAGTAGGGCATCCTTCTGAGAACAGCTTATTCTCCATGGAGAAGTTTTCTTGTTTGGATTGGAAGAGAGGGCTGCTCTTGGTTTCTGGTGGGAAACGAGTGACTTCCTCAGATATTTGGTGACTCTTTGGTGGCTGCTTAACATGAGGTTCAACATCCTTAAATCTAACTCACTTTCACAAACCACAGTTGGAAGGTGTTTGGTCTCCAGCTTCCAATCTGACTTGCTGGAAGAGAAACCGGCCAGAACTCCTAGTTATGAGGGGTCCTTGATGCTCTGTTGAGCATGGTTGTTTTCTCCTTTATTGGTAACTCCTGGTTAATCTATCATACTGAACAATCAAGCTCCTACGGCCTAACCAATCTTGCTGGAACCAAAGAAGAACCAAACAGGCTTTTTTCATGACCTAGCATGAAGCATAGACAATATGAATTCCATCTATGATAGATGCAAAAAGAGATTCTTAATAAGGAAACTTTGTGGATATTTTGCCACCATATGAAAGGAGCAGAGAATTAAAAAGATGTGACAGTCAGCCACACAAATTACTTCAAACCTGTTAATTCAACTCCTTGAATATTAAGTTTGATTCCCAGGCTGGATTTGAGAAAGTTAACAAAGTTTAATGAAGCTTCTATACAATACACCATAAATTAAAACAAAAAGCAAATTAATGCCAAGGGAAAGACTCTTAGCTCTCATTAAAGAAGGTATTAAATGAGATAAAATCAGAACTTGCCTGGACATTACATTAATTGTAAATGTAAATGTAGTTATATAAAAAAAAACCAAATATGTTTTTTCATGACACTCACCAATTAATACTAACATTGTTTTGAAATATTATTCAAAATAATACTAAATTGCTTCCAATCTCTTTCAGCATTGTCTTTCAATACAGAATTTGTTCAGCACTGTGGTGATCATATCTCCAATTTAGAAACTATCTGATATGTACATATAACGTTACACATTTTAAAAAATGGTTAAGAAACCTACTTTTCCATTAGAGAGACTGACTGCTCAAAGATTATTTTTAGGAGGCACAGGCAGTTTGTCAAATGTAACATTAAGCAGTTCTGACCTAATTCTTGTGAAAAGAACCAAGTGCAGACAAAACCCTGAAAATGCAGTTGTTGACTTTCATGAGAAATGCAGAAACTAGCTGGGCCTGTAAAGAGGTACCTTTAAAGTTTGCATTATCAGAAAAAAATCCCAAATCTGCCCCAAAGCAATTCTTCTTACCTCTCCCGACTAGCCCTTTTTTTTTAACTGACAAGTTAGGAAACACTGATTTTAGGCTGAGCTTTTTCTTTTTTTGAGGCTCTCCTGCTAATACTTTTTGTCTCATTCATCAATCTATGCAAAACTGTAAATCACCCTGTCCATTTTTAGTCAATATAAAGATAGAAAAGTAGTATTATGCAATACTGTAGAAAGCAATTTTCTTAAGCAGCAAAAGTAATTTACTTGACCAAGGGAGAGATAAATTGCTGCCTCTGAATGAAAGAAACCATTCCTCATGAGTTTTCAGCTTACTGGGAGAAGCAGCAACAGAGGCTTGCACAACAGAAGTGAAATATGAAGCAATCGAATCAAATAGTGTGTGGGATATACATAACCTAAAGCAAAATAATAATTAATACTTGGACTGGGTTGGAAGAAAGAGGCCTTCAGGAGGCATGTTGAAAGAACAGTTCAAACATCTCACCAAACTATCCCGATCAAGAGATATATCAGAAATCTTGTATTTATAGGTCAGTCTTTAAAAGTCTTTGGAAAAGCCAGGTAGGAGAACCAGGCACCAAACCACCTGTCTTATAGAGAGCCTGAATTGTTTTCACTCTTCTGCTTCTTGTGGGCCAAAATAAATACATTTTAAAAATATATTTTTCACCCTTGTTTTTACTTCGTCCGCAAACGGAGTAAAAAGAACACGGGTGGAATCCTCAGAAGTTCACCATCTAAGTTTTAAAGTTAAGTTTTAAAGCTCTCTAACACCCAGGGCACTCCAGTGCATGTTCTCACAAACAAAGAGGAAGTCCTGCAAGAAGCTAAACTTCATACCAATTCCTGTTTCTGCAGATTTAATAAGTTCAGGAGGTCCCTATTCCCATTCCTGTATGAATCCTGTATCGGCCCTCCAAGTGATTTCTGGATGGTGCCTTTTCCCTCCCTAATCCAACTCCAAAAACTCTGTACTTGGTCAGCAACCCCTGAAAAATGTGGGAAGGATATGTGTGTGTGTGTGTGTGTATAGATATATAGATACATACATAAACATGCCTATAAAAAAGAGAAGCCAAACATTTTATGGTAGTATCAGACTCCTTCTTTCTAAGCCAGAGATGGCTGAAAAGGTACAATAAACCACATTCTTTGGAGACCCACTACAGAACTGGGGAAAAGCAGAAATACTTTTAAGCATGCTGCATATTAACAGAACTAAAACCAGCACTTTTGAGAGTCTGGGCTGAGAATCCTTTGCACCCCTGTGACTATATTTATGGAAAACTGTTTCATGAGGTCCATCACAAAATGAATGGGGGGGGGTCGTCTGCTCCCCAAGGCTTAGGTAGAGTACAATTATGGTTATAAAATAGCATTGCTGGACCTTCTTTTTTGGGGGGGAAGGGGGGTCTCCATGATTGCACCAGGTAAAACTTTATGAAGCTTTCCAGGTTCTCCCCCCCACCCAAAAGCTCTCCCAATAAAGATACTGAGGACCTGGGGGGGAAAAGGGGGGGGAGAGTTTTCCTCTCTCCCTCACCCCAAATTAAAGGTTTTGCTAACCCCCAATTTCAGGCCACTGAGGGGAAGATTACTCCAAAAAGCCCTTTAGAGGCACCTCCATCCCTCCTTGTGCAAAACAAAGCCTAAAAGGGGGTCCCGTCCCACGAGGGGGGAGGGGAGGGGACCCCTTTAGATGGCACCCCGATACCCCCTCACAGCGCCCCCCCAACCCCCGGGCTCCTCTCCCTCAGGAGAAGAGACCCCCCCCCCCCTGCTTCCCCCGTCCTCTCCCGCCCCCAGAAAGCCGGGGGTCCCGGGAAGGGTCCCGGCTCCAGGCGCGGCCCTCGGAGACCCCGAGGAGGGAGGCGTCCCTGGGGCCCGGCCTTCCCCTCCCTCCAAACAGGCCCGGCGAGGCGCGTGAGGGAAAAGGCGGGAAGCGCGCGCGGGGCCTACCGTAGATGGGCCGCAGGCGCCGGTCGTTCGGGTCCTGCACATGGCCCCGCGCACCCGCCGCCGCCGCCGCCGCCATGATGAGAGCGCAGAACCGCAGCGCGCAGCCGCCGCCGCCGCCGCCACCGCCGGGCCTGCCCGCTCGCCTGCCCGGCCGCCTCTGCTCGCTCTCTCTAACTCTCCCTCTCTCCCTCACGGGCGCCTGGCGGGGCGGGCCGAGGGCGGGCGGGAGGCGGCGCGCCAGGCGAGGCGAGGCCCGGCACAACGGCCCCGCGAGGTGGGCCTCCGCCCCCGGCCCCGCGTAGTCGCCCCCTCAGGCTTTGCGGCCTTGGAGGCGCCGGTGCCTCAGCTGCAGCCTTTGGGGGATGGTGGTGAGAAATCCCCTCAGCTACGGGCCCTTGAAGCCCCCAGATTCCGGGGTGGTTTTTTTTGGACCTGTGAGGGTCCGTCCCCTCAGCTTTGATGACTGTAACGTTATTAATATTATTAAAGTAAGAGCAATATTTATGAATTCCATCAGTTCCCCAATTGGAAGTGGTGATGGTGGTGGGTTTGTCCCCTCAACTCTTGAGTATTATTATAATATTATTACTATTCAACTAACAGTGATCAATGGAGCCCACCAACTCTTAAAATTTGGGTCTGTGAGGAGTTATCCCCTCAACTTTTGAGTATTAAAATGGATTATTGCAATGCTCTCTACATGGGGCTCCCCTTGAGGAGCACCCGGAGGCTCCAATTGGTCCAGAATGCGGCTGCGCAGGTGGTGACGGGAGCGATGTGGCGCTCCCATGTGACCCCCCTCCTGCGCGAGCTGCACTGGCTCCCGGTGGTCTTCTGGGTGCGCTTCAAGGTTTTGGTTACCACCTTTAGAGCGCTCCATGGCTCAGGACCAGGGTACTTACGAGACCACCCCCTGCCACCAGTAGCCTCTCACCGACCAGTTCGCTCCCATAGAGAGGGGCTCCTCAGGGTGCCGTCGGCCAAACAATGTTGACTGGCGGCCCCCAGGAGGAGAGCCTTCTCTGTGGGGGCACCTGCCATCTGGAACGGGCTTCCCCCGGAGATACGGAGGATCCAAGACTTATGCATCTTCCGCCGCGCCCTAAAAACGTTTTTATTCCAACAGGCTGGTCTGGCCTAACTCTCCCTTTTAAATTGGGTTTTAAATTGGGTTTTAAATGTTTTTAGATAAATTGGATGTTTTTAATTTGTTTTTTGAGCCTAAATTATTGAATCTGTTTTTAATAGTTTTTAACTTTGGTATGTCTCTGTATTTTATTTTTGCTGTTCACCGCCCTGAGTCCTTCGGGAGTAGGGCGGTATACAAATATGATAGATAGATAGATGGATGGATGGATGGATGGATGGATGAATAAATAAATATTATTAGTATTCAGCTAATAGCAATATTTACAAAAGCCACCAACCACTAATTTGGGGTTGTTCCCTCAGCTTTGACTTATTATTATTATTTGGCTAATAGCAATATTTCTGAAAGTCATGGATTGCTGAATTTGAATTTGTGAGGGGTTGTTTCCTCAGCTTCGACTATTATTATTTATATTCAAACAATAGCGGTATTTACCAAAGCCACTCACTCCTAATTTGGATCTGTGAGGTATTATCCGTTCAGCTTTGACAATAATTACTATTATTTATGAAAGTTATTGATTACTAAGTTTGGATCTTTTGAGGATGCATCTCCTCAGCTCTGGGTCTCCTTCAAATACTTAAATCCAAAGGTTCTTAATTGAAGATCTGTGAGGGGTTATCCCATCAGCTTTGATTATTATTTATATCCAAGCAATAGCAATATTTATGAAAACCACCAACTCCTCAATTGGCACCTGTGAGGAGTTATCCCCTGAACTGTGGCAGATTCTTCTTCATCAACTAATATTTTAGACAGCCACCAATTCTTAATTTGGATCTGCAAGGGATTATCCCAAATTGTCAGGTTATGCCAATATTGGGCTCATTGGACAGAATATAAAACAGAATTTCCAACTCCTTTTTAGTCCAATGCTTAGGATTTGGGACAAAAATAAAGCAGTTTTTTCCCTATATGGTTTTCTGTGCAGAAAAAAGCCTCACTTGCCATCGTGATTCACCTGTCGGGTTGGGATTGGGAAGAGCCAGGTTCAAGTTAAGCAGCCAACCTTCTCTTTAGTCCAATCCTGGGCAGGCAAATCTGAATAAGTCCAAACTGAAAACTTCTGATGAGAAACAGGTGAGCCCTGATCTATACTGCCAAAGTGATAACTTGACAACCAAATTCAGCAGAAGATTCAGAGATGTGGCATGGTCATTCAGATTTCTGTAGGGTGGATGCACATGCTACTCTAATGTTGTATGTTGAACACAGCCCCTGTATGAGGAGATCCTGCTTTTTGGGGTATGTGAGTCTTGCCCTTCACGTTCACAGCTGGATCCCAGGTCATGACAGTGAGAGAAAAATCCTTTATTAAAATGACTTTTTCTTTGGATCGCTTTTGACATTTGCACAGGCAGTTTCTTTTTATATATCTCCTGCAAATTACATACATCAGCTGATTATTATTTTTTTTGCTTTGTTTTCTTTCAAGTTAAAGGACTGTGTTGTTTGGGTGGAAAACAATTACAGAAATACTGAATTAAGCTTGCCACCTGGTTAGGAACTGGAAGATAACCCTAATTTGAGTTTGCTTTTTCATTTTCAGAATCTGCTTCAGTTGTATCTTCCTCAGTGCATCTCAGTAAGGTCCAAGCTAAGATTTCTCCTGTGCAACAGACAGGTAAGATGATCTGGCAGCCCAGTAAAATGGCCATATTAATTTAGTAATTTGGATGTTTAGCATTTCTCAGTCTTAAACTCTGGGAATTAAAGTTCGTGCAGTTTAAAGTGGCCAAGGTTTAGAAACAGGGCTGAGATCTTGTCTGGTCTCCAAAGGTTTCAGAGGAGATGGGTCAATCTGGGGGTGTGGTGAAAACACCAGTATAATTCTAAGTAACCTGGCATCATATGGTACAGCAAGAAAATTTTCACCAAAATATAAAACAGCCTTTAAATGTGCAGGCAGGTCATATTTTCCACCCAAACCTTTAAAAAATGCATTCAGAAGGTTAAAACGTAAAGGATACAAGACTTTGTTTCTGCTGACTGGCAACTCAGACAGAAGACAAAGCAAGGCTAAAGTGGGCAAGGCTAATGCAGATTAGCTACAACATAGCATTGTGGTAGCAAACTGGGGAGGAGGAGGAAGATGGGGACAGAAGACGGATTTCCTTCTTGGATCCCAATTAGCAAGTCTGCTCTATGGTTACATTATGATTATGTCTGTTCTGGAGGACTGGAAGGTGCTGAGCTATAGTCACCGTGGGTTTGTGGGCAGAGGCAGGGAGGGGCAAGGAGGCTGCCATGCAATCCCAACTCATACTTACCTGGCAGGGGAGACACCATGATCACGAAGGTGGTTTTCCTAGGGTGAGGCTCATCCATTGCACTCCGGGTGTGCTGACCCCTGCGATTTCCCCAAATGCGGGAAACTCGACTGCATAATTTGTGGTAGTGGGGGACTGCGTTCGCGCTTTCCCCTGATCTTGCTGGTTCAAAAGACAGAAAAGTTGTATTTATAATTTCTTGTTTATTGTGTTTTGTGATAGCAATATCATTCTATGATATTGAGCTACATGTGAGAAGAATTTAAAATGGTGATAGTTTTCTTGTCTTCAGTGACAGCAGTATCTGCCTAGATTTCCTAAAGATTTATGAAGGAGCCAGTCTCTGTAATTTTATGCCTCAAGATTCTTTACAGAATCTTTTATCTTTATCAACAGCTAGGGAAATTGGAGAATTGAAGGAAAAAAGTAAGAATAAGAAGGTGTGCATAAATTCTCATCAAATACTTTTTGTCACATTTAGTCTGCAGTTTAAAAAAATAGAAAAACTTGCCATCTGACAATGGGAAGTTGTCAATAGCAACAGTTCCCTCTTTCTTCAAGAAGCAACCAAATAAGAAAATGATTGTGTTGCACAATATTGTGTTGATTCAAAGATTCATTGTGCAGGGAGTAAAAGTAAAATACCTGAACAGTGACATTTGCTTAATTTGTGATTTGTAAGCAATTCTGTTCCAGAGGGAAGAGGCGGAAGTGCAGAACATTCTTTGCAGAATCCAAGCACATGAACAGATTTCGGTGGTCCCTCCTTCCCCACCAATAGAATGCCTACTTACACGCCAGAGGCGTGACAATTGCAAAACGACGCAGATAGATATGCAAATGATTGCATGCGAAGGAATTGTGGGATCAAAAATGGGGTGCAAATCAGAGCTGGCAGAGTACCCCAATGTTCCGCAAGCAAACTGGGGAGAGGCAGGATCTCGGCAGAGCCTTCCTGAGCTTGCTTTGAATTTTCTGGGAGACTCACCATGGGTTTAGGGGCAGAGGCAGGGAGGGGCAAGGAGGCTGCCATGCAATCCCAACTCATACTTACCTGGCAGGGGAGACACCATGATCACAAAGGTGGTTTTCCCAGGGTGAGGCTCATCCATTGCACTCCGGGTGTGCTGACCCCTGCGATTTCCCCAAATGCGGGAAACTCGACTGCATAATTTGTGGTAGTGGGGGACTGCGTTCGCGCTTTCCCCTGATCTTGCTGGTTCAAAAGACAGAAAAGTTGTATTTATAATTTCTTGTTTATTGTGTTTTGTGATAGCAATATCATTCTATGATATTGAGCTACATGTGAGAAGAATTTAAAATGGTGATAGTTTTCTTGTCTTCAGTGACAGCAGTATCTGCCTAGATTTCCTAAAGATTTATGAAGGAGCCAGTCTCTGTAATTTTATGCCTCAAGATTCTTTACAGAATCTTTTATCTTTATCAACAGCTAGGGAAATTGGAGAATTGAAGGAAAAAAGTAAGAATAAGAAGGTGTGCATAAATTCTCATCAAATACTTTTTGTCACATTTAGTCTGCAGTTTAAAAAAATAGAAAAACTTGCCATCTGACAATGGGAAGTTGTCAATAGCAACAGTTCCCTCTTTCTTCAAGAAGCAACCAAATAAGAAAATGATTGTGTTGCACAATATTGTGTTGATTCAAAGATTCATTGTGCAGGGAGTAAAAGTAAAATACCTGAACAGTGACATTTGCTTAATTTGTGATTTGTAAGCAATTCTGTTCCAGAGGGAAGAGGCGGAAGTGCAGAACATTCTTTGCAGAATCCAAGCACATGAACAGATTTCGGTGGTCCCTCCTTCCCCTCCTACGCCACCAATAGAATGCCTACTTACACGCCAGAGGCGTGACAATTGCAAAACGACGCAGATAGATATGCAAATGATTGCATGCGAAGGAATTGTGGGATCAAAAATGGGGTGCAAATCAGAGCTGGCAGAGTACCCCAATGTTCCGCAAGCAAACTGGGGAGAGGCAGGATCTCGGCAGAGCCTTCCTGAGCTTGCTTTGAATTTTCTGGGAGACTCACCATGGGTTTAGGGGCAGAGGCAGGGAGGGGCAAGGAGGCTGCCATGCAATCCCAACTCATACTTACCTGGCAGGGGAGACACCATGATCACAAAGGTGGTTTTCCCAGGGTGAGGCTCATCCATTGCACTCCGGGTGTGCTGACCCCTGCGATTTCCCCAAATGCGGGAAACTCGACTGCATAATTTGTGGTAGTGGGGGACTGCGTTCGCGCTTTCCCCTGATCTTGCTGGTTCAAATATAGAAGAGAGAACTTGGTTTCTTGTGCATGTTGTTTCATTTGTTATCCCAGTATTTGTTTACTGATTTTATAAGCTATTCTTACCAAATAGGATTTCCACTGGGAGTTGAAAGTAGCAGATTTAAATTTATGCTCAGTTGGGAACTGAAAGAATAAATGCAGGAAGTCTTTTTCGCATCTTTGTCATCCAAGGGGAAGGGATTATGATTGGAGAAGAGGCTGGGCTGCTCGGTATTTCAGATGGAAAGAAATGTATCTTGATTGGATTATCTACTGTACTTTTTCAGTTCTTTGGTCTTTAGTTTATTCTGATGCTTTATTCCTTCCTTGCATGGCTGTATGAGATTTCTAAAGGAGAGGTGGCATAAATATTAAAAAATAAATTGCACTAGATCTCTTAATATTTTTAGCTAGAGATAAAGACATCCAAAAGCATGTGAAAAGGGAGTGCAGACGTGTGTGTTCTGTTTCCGACATTTTGGACAACAGAAATTCTACTCGCCTGATAAATGGAGCTGCATCTTTTTGGAGGACCTCCCGGGGTTCTGTTGGATTCTCTGAAAAAGAACGTAGATTGATAACAGTGAAGGTTGAGTCTGAAGTGATAGTTCTTTGAAGATCAAAGAGAAATGCTAGTTTCTTTCAGTTCCTCCTTTAGTAAGCAATCCTGTGCTGAAATCTATGGCTAGACATGCCTCTGTGAGAAAGCATCATAACCCAAAGGAACTGAGTTGTTTAAGAGTGATCAGGTTACTCTCTAATGGGATCAAAAAGTAGCATGTGCCCAGTTGCTAAGGTTGATGCTGCCAGTCAGAATGTGGACCAGATTCCCTGCAGGCCACAAAGGGAAAGAATCCTAGTGACCCCACCCCCCTTCTGTATTGTGCCTTAGTGGATGCAGTCCGCTGTGTGACTGAGTGATGTAAGCACACATGCAAATATATGTATTGCAAGGCATTGTGGGATCAAAAGCAGGGTGCAAATCTGAGCTCCCAAAGTACCCCAACACTCTGTGCAAGCAAACTGGGGAGAGGCAGGTTCTTGGCTGAGCCTTCCCAGGCTAGCTGGAAATCTTTGGGCAAAGTCACCATGGGTTTGGGGGCAGAGGCAGGGAGGGGCAAGGAGGCAGCCTTGCAATCCCAACTCATACTTACCTGGCAGGGGAGACACCATGATCACGAAGGTGGTTTTCCCAGGGTGAGGCTCATCCATTGCACTCCGGGTGTGCTGACCCCTGCGATTTCCCCAAATGCGGGAAACTCGACTGCATAATTTGTGGTAGTGGGGGACTGCGTTCGCGCTTTCCCCTGATCTTGCTGGTTCAAAAGACAGAAAAGTTGTATTTATAATTTCTTGTTTATTGGCTCTTTTGCAATAGCAATATCCTTCTGTGATATTGAGCTGCATGGCAGAATGATACAGAGGTTAAGATGGTGATAGCGTTTCTTCATTTCTTACCAGCAATGTCTGCCTGGTGTGCAATTGATGTGTTTTTCCTAAAGATTTGTGAAGGAGCCTGTCTCTTTCATGCCTCAAGAATCTTTGGATTGCATCAACAGTCAGCAGATAGGAAAATATGAGAAAATAAACAGAATAAAAAGGTGCGCATACATTCTCATCAAATACAGTACTTTTTGTTACAGTCTGAACTTTTTTTAAAAAAAGAATAGAAAATCAAGCCAAGAGAGCAATCCAACTATGGAAATCACCAATAGGAGCAGTTTCTTCTTAAAGAAGATGGCAAAGAAGAAAATTATTGTGCACAATATTGTGTTGATGCAAAGATTAATAATAAAACGCATGAAAAGTGGCATTTGTTGAAGTACACTCTTGTTCAATAATAAGGGGGAGCTCAGCTCAATCTTTTCAGAATCCGAGCCCATGAACAGATTTCGGTGGTCCCTCCTTCCCCTCCTGTAGCACCAATAGAATGCCTACTTACACGCCAGAGGCGTGACGATTGCAAAAGAACGCAGATAAACATGCAAATGATTGCATGCGAAGGAATTGTGGGATCAAAAATGGGGTACAAGTCAGAGCTGGCAAAGTATCCCAAAGCTCCCCAAGCAAACTGGGGAGAGGCAGGATCTCGGCAGAGCCTTTGTGAGCCTGCTGGGAATTTTCTGGGGGAGTCACCATGGGTTTGGGGGCAGAGGCAGGGAGGGGCAAGGAGGCAGCCTTGCAATCCCAACTCATACTTACCTGGCAGGGGAGACACCATGATCACGAAGGTGGTTTTCCCAGGGTGAGGCTCATCCATTGCATTCCGGGTGTGCTGACCCCTGCGATTTCCCCAAATGCGGGAAACTCGACTGCATAATTTGTGGTAGTGGGGGACTGCGTTCGCGCTTTCCCCTGATCTTGCTGGTTCAAAAAACAGAAAAGGCTCTTTACTTCATCAGTCCTTTGCTAGCTACCATTGATCCTTTTTTTGAATAGTTGCCTCTCTGCTTTGGCTTGTCTGTTACGTCTTCATCACCCTCCAGAAAATGTAGTTTCATTCCTTTCTCTGTCCTGTCCTGTCACAAAGATAGTTGAAGAGTCAGAACTGCTCATATGTTGGTGTCAGAACACAAATTCTGCATGTTTATATATATCTTTCAGATACGGACAAGCGTTGTTTATTTTGGGCACCTTCTGAGAACCTCTGTGATTCAAAGCACGAATGAGGCTTATTTTCAGCACATGAGCTGTGGGAGCATTTTGTTTGCTTTGCCGTCCCGAAATGGCAGGATTGAGCGTGACGCGAGAGGCTCTTTTAGTAAGACTGAGAGATCAGGGAACAGAAGGGTAGCCTTAGTCATGCCTGTGCCAGGTGCAGCAGCCCTCGCTAGCCATAGGTGAAGCCAGGTTGCCCAGTGGGCCAGAATGGCAGCCATGGCCCCGTTTCAGCCCGAGTCCAGCTCTTCTCTGCAAGGGATGAAGTCTAATCCGGAGGCTCTTTTAACGGCCTGTTGCTGCCACATAAGCCCCATCTAGGAAGGGCAGGGCAGGGCTCCAGTTTTCTCTGCTTACACATCCTGGCCCTCGGCGTCCTGTCGCTTGCCCCAAAGGGGAGTTGTGCCATGGATGCGGATCTTTCTCCCCACGGCACTGATTTATGAATGGACGGTCTTGGCTCAGGATTCCGGTTGTGTCAGCTGCTGGTCTGCCCGAATGGCTGCCTTCATTCCCCCGGCCTTTCTCCGACCCTTCGCAGGGGGGGTGGGGGGGCTCTGAGATAGTGAAAAGGCAGGGGATGATGGGAGCTGCGTCTGATCAGGGCAGGGGTTGGCTGACTGGGAATTCTGGGAGTTGGAGTCCAGCCCTCTTTCAGTTGCCAGGCTGGACAAATACAGGCAGTCCTCGACTTTGGACCGCCATCGAGCCCAACATTTCTCTGGTTGAGTTTTGCCCCATTTGACGACCTTTCTTGCCGCGGTTGTTCCGCGAATCCCTGCCCCGAGTAACCCGGTTGCTGGGCTGGGCCGGTCAGCGCGGGGGTCCCTGGCTGGGCTGCCGGGGAGGGGGAGGGGGAGAACTACGGGCGCCGCTAGGGGGCCCCAGGGGCGGTGGGCGTGGCCTGCCGCGTGACGTCTCGCGCGGAGGCCGGTGACCCTGGAGAAGGAGGCGGGGAAGGAGGCGGGCGGGCAGCCAATCCGGCCAGTCAGAGCTCGGCGGCCTCAACGGCGGCCAATCGCGAGCCGGAGGGCGGGGCTCGGCAGGGCCGAGGCGGTGCAGGGTCGGGTCGCGGCTGGCAGAGGAGAAGCGAGAGGCGAGGCCGGCGGGTGAGCGGCGGGAGGGGCCTGGGGGGGGTGGGGGTGGGGGGGGTGGCGGCCTTCCCCCCCCCCGTGGTCGGGAGCGATCGGGGGGCGGGAGAAATCGAGGCCCTTCGCGGGTTGGGGGCGGCCAAGTACTCCCCTCTTCACAACAGCCCCGCGGGGCAGGCCAGATGCGGCAGCGCTGCCTTGGCTACGCGCGAGGAAATTGGCCCGGCGGTTTTTCCCGGAGGGAGGGAGGGAGGGAGGGAGCTGCGTTGGGAGGGGGAGAAGGGAGGGGGGCGAGGCCGCCTTTCCACTCATTGGAGTTCCTAATGGCTGAGCCTGATTCGAAACGAAGGGCGAATAAACAGCCCCCGAGTCTCCCTTTTCCTTCTCCAGCTCCACTGACTGAAGCCAGCAGCCTTTGCGAAGAGACCTCCAGAGAAAAGACTTTCCTTTCCCATTCAAGGCATTTTGGGTAAGTAGCCTCAGTTTTTCCACGCAGAGAAACGGACGTTTCTCCAGAGGATGTAAAGGGGAAGGCAGTGGGCGATGGGATGCGGCCCCCTGCTTCTTCCTGGGCAGGTGGGCGTCAGGACAAGCCTTGCCCAGGGCCAGAAGGTCTGGCTGGATTCTAGAACCTGCGAGACAATGGGCAGTGGCAGAAAAGAGGCTCTGGTTGAACCATTTACTTCTGGCCCGTGTGGGAGTACAGATTGGCAGGCAGCGCTGAGGCTTGCCACTGGGTAAATTGGCCGCCTTGCCACCAAGCCTCTGCACCGCTCTCTGATTCAATAGGTTGCCATGCTCTCACAATGGCCCTGAAGGCAATGCCAGGCTCTCAGAGGCAGCGAAGTTGCTGGTGAAGGAGAGAATCTCTGAGTAGGAGCAGAATGAGTAAGCCTGCTAGTGAAACATCAATAAAAGAAATCATCTTCTTTTTTTTACTAGGTTCCTGGAACAGCAGGGAGATGGCTGCAGTGGCAGAACAGGAAAGTGAAACTCAACTGTGCAACAATTGGTAAGGGCTGGGAATTGAATGTTTTTGTTCTCTGCTGCCTTCTGACAGTTTGTGTGTGTGTGTGTGCTGAGCCACTCAAGCCTGTGCTTTTTCGGATAGCAGAAGGGAGTTGGGTTTAAAAAAAAGGTGACTAGATTTTGCAAAAGTTTCTGTTTGTCCCAATACCCTTAAAAAAAAAAGTTTGGCATTGCAACGTGCCCTGTCCATGTGCCTCTTACAGTCAAAAAGATATTCCTCTGGCAAACTTTACCATCCATGAGATTCACTGCAGTCGGAACATCGGGGTCTGTCCCCTCTGCAAGGAGTCCTTCCCCAAAGCAGAGATGAGGACTCACCAAGAACAGGAGCATGCACAGGTGATCAAACCAGGTTGCCTCCCCCTCCCCCACTACGCTCTAGTGTCTCCTCTAGACGAGACAGACGTAATTCTGCAACCTTGACCCTGATCTGCATTTCTTTTGAACCCTAGATTATCTGTAAATGCAGCATGAGAATGGACAGAGGACTCTTACAGGATCATGTAGTGAGTAAGCTAATCATTGCCTGATTTTGTCCACCGAAATACTTTGGGGGACAAAAGATTCGCTATAAAACGGTGGGATGTACTCCTGAAACAGGTGCATAAAACATTACAGCCACAACCTCCTTTCGGGGATAATGAGCCATTTCTGCCTTCCTCTCACAGGCTTTCGAGTGTCCCTTGCGGCCTGTTGCATGTCAGCACTGTGACATTGAGCTGGCTTTCTGCAAGCTCCAGGACCACGAAGATTACTGTGGGGCCCGGACCGAGCGATGCGGCCGATGCAACCGCAACGTCATGTTGCGCGAACTGAAAACGCATCCCATCGACTGTGGGAAGAAGGCTGGGGCGGGAGAGCCAGGCGGCCAGGCGAAGCCGCCTTTCTACCCCGAGGCCCCTTGGCAAAATGTTCAGACCATCAGGAACGTCCTGCGGCCGGATTCTGCTGGAGAGTCGCCACTGAGGGGCAACCGGTTCCTGGAGAGCCAGCTGCACAGTTGGGTCTCGGGTGATCAGTTGCCCAGCGAATCCAGCTGGAGGAACCGAGACCCATCCCAGCCAGATCGCAATCGAGGTAAAGGCCCCCAGGGCGAAACAATCCCTCTTGCTCCTGATGCCACGCGCATAAATGGGCTCTTTTCTAAATGCGCCTCTTGAATTCAGAGGGTCTCTTTCTCTTCCGAGGCTTCGAAAGCAACTCCCTGCATCCTTGTGTTTGTGTTGCTGCTGGGATGAAGGGTGACAGGTTGGCTTCTCATGCTGTTCCGTGTTTGTTCCCTGAAGCCTGTCTGGAAAAGACGGCCCCCCCGCTGCCTGTGGATGGAGAATCAGACTTGGATTACCTGCTGGCGCTCAGCTTGCAGCAGGAAAATAGCTTCGGCCAACCCAGTGTGGCCGAGCTCCACAGAGAACTCTGGAAGAACATCTGTCCCCCCCAGACCGGACCAGCTGACCACTGTGGCAAAGCAAAGAACTCCAGGGAGCCCTCTCAAGATTTGCTGGTAGCAGCCAACAATCTGAACAGGCCCAAAAGTACGTCGGTGTTCGTAGTCACTTATCCAGGGATTGCAGGGACAGGAATGGGCATGCTATAGAAATGGCCCTTCCCTACTCCTAAGCTGCTCTTGGGGGGTTCCCTGTCCTTGGCGGAGGAGTTGTCTGTGTGAGCAGGTGGGCCAAGGGATTGAGAAGAATTTCGAAGGCGGAGGTGGCAGCTGGATAGCTGTTACCCAGTTTTGAGTGGTTTCTCTTCTCCTTCAGCCGAGACCCTGCTACCTTGCGAATTCTGCGAGGAGCTGTACCCCGAGGGAGACCTAATCCTTCACCAGGTGGGCTGTCCCATCTTCTGGGGCTGAGAGAGATTGGGGGGGGAGGGAAAGCTGACCAAGGCAGAGGACAGAAAGGGGGGCTGTGAAGAGATCACCCCCTGTTCAACTCTGCCCTTGCTCGGTGCCTCCTTCCTTTGCCCGCTGCCTGCCGTCTGGGGCCGTTTGAAAAGAACGCTTTGCTTCTTTTGCTGCTCATGACAGACGGGCTGCAACCCCTCAAGTGCCTTGGCCTCCTTCAGCAAGAGGAGCAACCTGGTGCCCCCGACAGAATGTCTGAGCAGCCTGTGGGGAGAGCTGCCTGGCAGCCGTTCTGTGGGCCGCGGAGAGACGTTTCCTCCCCAGCAGGGCCTGCAGGACAGCCTGCTGCTCCCTTGCGAGTTTTGTGGGGTCCAGCTGGAGGAGGAGATCCTGTTCCACCACCAGGTAAGGAGAGCCACGAAGCCCCTGGGCTCAGTGATGGAGGGGTGGGGTGGGGCAGTGACTGGCAGCCCTTTCTCTCAACCCAGGACCAGTGTGATTTGCGCCCAGCAACCGTCCCCTCGAGCGGAAGACCGCCTGCGCAGTCGGGGTCTCCAGTCGCGGAAAGCTCTCTGGGAACCGAGTCTCCGGATCTCCCCAGAAGACGCACCCGGCACCAAGGTACGCCGGCCAATCCTTGGTGGAGCCCAAACTGTAGGCCCTGCAGAGCAGCCGTGACTCTTCTGGGCATCCCCCAAGGAGAGTCCTGAGCAAAGGGCTGCAGAGAAGCGGACAGGGAGGGGCGATCATTGGTGTTTTTCGGCCCTCCTGTTGGGAGTTTGGACCCTGGTTTCGTATCCCGGGTTCAGGCCCCGTGTGTCCTCTGTGCCTCTCTTTCCCTCGTGGTCCCCAAGATGTCTTCCTTCTCTCCCTTCTGTGCCAGGTGAGCTCTCTCCTCAGTACCTGGAGCAGCTCCAGCAGAAGCAGCCTTTCCAGCCTGCTCCAAGGAGCTACTCCCAGGTGGCTGCCAGGCGCCTTCAGCCAAGCGCTCTCAACAACCGAAGGGAGGATCCGGTTGCTCTTTCCAAGGCCAGGAAGCCCAAGAAATTGGGAGACGGAAGCGAAGGAAGGACTCCAGGCCGAAGCCCGAGTGACCCTGTGGCCACCCCTCTCCCTGCCAGATACCCCCCCTCGGACTTTGCTCCCAGCACCTATATTCCAAGCTTCCCTCTTGCACTCCCGACTCGCCCAAGGTAGGGCTTCCCGAGTCACAGACCAGCTTTGAGGTTTCCATTTACGCTCCAATTAGAATCTTCTTCATGGGGATGATGGCTGCAAATCCGGGCTGCTCCTTGTTAAGGTGGGTGGGAGGGAAACTATGCTCTTAGCCTTCTGATCTACTTGAAACAGGCAGCCGTGGGGGGGGGGGGGAGAGGGAGTTTTAAAACAACCTTGAAGAAGAGTTTTATTTTTAAACTATCCTTGTTTCTCTGCCTCCCTTCAGCATAAGACAGGAAGGAGGACAAAGTCCTGCAACTCCGCCCCATTTCAATAACGCCAAGGTAAGTAAGGGCTGCATTTTGGCCGATGGCCTCTTGGGCAAGGGAGGCCCATTTAAAAAACCAATTCTGCAACAGGAGCTGAACCCTTGGCAAAATCTGAATCGACCTTAATGAAAGTTCATGCATTTCGTATGCTTGAAACCGCATTTAGGAAAATCTGCATTTAGATGATACACTGTATGTCCTGACCACGGCCCTCTGCACGCTGGATACCGAGATTTCTTGCTGTCCGTGGTTTTACTCCATAGCGTACTTGTGGGTTAGGGTCTCCATCGGCCTTCTTGAGCTCTTCCTTCCTCTCTCAAGCACAAGGAGGTGAAGAAACCCAGCATCTTCTCTCTGAAAATCCAGGGTCTGGAAGGGCTCCTGGCCGGCTTCCGAGTATCGCAGTGGCAGGAGATCGAAATCCTAAGCCTCCCCTTCGCAGCTGCTTAGATCCGGGCCTTGCCCCTCCCTGAGCAGAGCCTCTGGCCTTTTCTCCCCTCCAGGCAAAACCGTGGCAAGTCAAATCGGCCGATCCTGACAGAGAATGAGGAGGAAATGTCCGGGGCCGCCTTTTCCTGCCTCCCTTCCGGCACAGACTCGGTTTCGTGACGTGATTTCCGTAGGAGTGGTGGGACCGGCACTCTGCAAGTCACAGATGCGGTGGCAGCAGGATCCCGTGATCGCTTTGTCAGTTGTGCCATGTTTTGTTGCTGTTCGGGTGGGGGTACGGGGCTTTGGGGGGGGTGTCTCGGCCCCATTGCTTTCTGCTTGAGGGCAGAGTCGTTCCGGGGCTTAAAACCTTTTGCTTGAGCAGATGTTTCCTCTTTGCAAGTGTAGAGAAACAACTCCCACGCCCCCAAGCCCCCCACCCCCTTTCTAAAGGCCTAAGGAATAGAAAGGCTAGTTAGTAGTTGCTGAGTTTGAACTCGGTGCCTTTGCTGCTAGGAGTGTCCCTGCCTGCCCTCGGCCGCCTCTTTCTTCTCCTCCTCCTCCTTCCCAGCCCAGTTTTTCAGTCAATGTGAAAAGAGGGAAATCTCTACAACAACCCCCCCCCCCCCTTTGGGGGTTCCTCATTCAGCCGCGTGGCCTGAGGAGCCCAGCCTTAGAAGCTGAAACTGGCGTTCCGAGTGCGAGTAGCCGGAGGGGGTGCATGTTTGAGACTTTTAACTTTCTTACAATAAAGTTTGTATCTATTAGTCCATTTTGTCTTTATCTCTAGGCGACCGTTCATTAAAACTAGGCTCATGCCACGGGCTACTCACAGGATGGGTTTGGGTGCGAATCCGGCCCAAAGCAGAAACGGATGTTGACTGCTGCAATTGGTGGCTCTGACCTCCTTCCCGTTAGCTCCCTTGGCTGCTTTCCTTCCCTCCTGTGACCCAGCCCTGACTGCCCAAGAACAGAGCTGCTTCACGGACACTTCCACCAAATGTAAGCATTTATTAAATACAAGAAAAGCCAAAGAATTCTTAAAAACAAGTGGAACCAACCTTGCAGGGTTCTTTCCAAGGGCAGAGGGCGGTTGTGTTTTTACAGAGACAAGCTGCGGTGGTTGTTTTTTTTTCTCCTTTTTAAAACATTCTTAAGAAGAGTTCTGGGGGGGGGGGCGTTGTGGTAGAATCAAGGGGGGGGGGAGGGTGAAAAGTGGAGAATAAATTAACGAAAGAATGGCAAACAAGCCTTGTTAGCTGGGCAGCCGGTCTTCCCTGGGCAGAAGGAAACGCCGAGTCCTCCTTGCCCGAGAAAGGGGCAGCCCTTGGCTCCCTTTTCTCTTTTATACAAAATATTTACATGTTTGCTTAAGTAAATATAAATTAAAAAAAAAAAAAAGACAGTGCAGTAAACCCATCCCAAAGTGAGCTGGACTGGAGCAGGGCAGGCTGTGGGTCTTCACCCGAGGGAGCTCGTCCGCAGGAAGCGCCTGCAGAATTCCCCTCCGGCCCAGAGTCTGCCCGCCCGCCCCCAAAGCACTTCCATGGGTCGATCGTGGGCAATAAATAGGGAAACGGATCCTGAACGTAAAGCTTCAACTGAAATGCCTCCAGCTTCTCCGCTGCCTTCGGGAGCAGCTTTTTTACATTCAGAACAACTATTCAAGTTAAAAGGAAGGAAACTCACACGGGGGCAGGTTCTTACTTTGGACCGTTTGAGCAGCAGCCGCAGAGCGAGCCAAAGAGCCTGGCGGACTCCGGAACCCATTTCCTTCATTCACAGTTTGCTCCCTCGGACCGAGCAGGTTCCTTCCGCTTGCCCCCATCTACTCTTGCCAAGGAATCCACCGTGCAGAGAAGGGGGGGAAGACCTGGACGCACAAGTCGTTCCCCCCCACCCCGAAGCTCCATTTACAGTAAGTGGGATGTAAACACCATAGAAGACCATCCCCCACCCTTTAAATGCAACCATAAATAATTGGAATAAATATACATCAAGTCACTTGTACAGCACACGCACGTCGGGGCCCGAAGGAGGGTCACTCTGGACCCCCCGACAGTCTCTGGGAGGGAGAGGGAGCATCTGCCGATGTGGCAACTGAAAGGTATCTGTGAGGTATTTGAACAAGGAGCCCCCTGAGGAGAAAAGGGGTGTTTCAGATCCATAAGCCGCCCCCCCCCACTCCCCCAAATCTGGAAAACGGGGCTGCCAATCTTTTGTGGATGGAGTGAAGTGAAGCCCCTGTGTTCTAACTGGGTTTCTCCTGAGTGCAATAGGTGCACCATCCCGCCTCGCCTTAGCCCAAACACTGGGGGGGAGGGGGGGGCAAGGCTCAAAGGGGTGACTACGCAAGGGTGACGGCCTTCCCCCTCGACTCCTCGCTCTAGAAACAGCCCCCCCCCACGTCTTCCCAATCGTCACAACCTCCATCCGCACACCACTCAGGCCAAAGAATTAACAGTATTCACAGAAATATACAATACGTACAGCTCCTCCTCCGGGCCTACGGACGAGCAACAGGAGTGAGGGGCTCCTTTCCTGGCTGCCTTTAAAGAGGGCAGCTTGCAACAACCTGGCTTCCGCATGGGGGGGGAGGGGGGGAAGAGAAGAAAGCCAGCTGTGAGTGCTGCGTCTCCCAGATAGCACCAGGGCTTTTGGAGTCTTGAGTTCAAAAGTGACCCCAAAACGGCTCGGTCCGACATTCTTTCCACTAGAGGTTTGATGGTGGTGCTTGGCGCGTCCTTCGAAATCAAGGCGTGTCTGGCGAGGACTCCGGGGCTACCATGGCGCCCGTCTGGCCAGTTCCCTCGGTTGAACTAAGAACCAGAAAGCCAGCTGCAGCCTTTCGGTCTTTTGCCAAGGAAGAACCGGGATCCTCCTCTCTAAAGGCAACATGCGAACGGGGATCTCGGAAGGACCATTTCTGAGCGCAAGGCGGAACTGTCGGGGGGGAGGGGCAACTGGACCTGAGCCAATGAAGCGGGTGATCACTCCAGCGGTGCAACGGGCACCCCTCCCCCGCCCCTTCCTTTAGACCATCACAATTTAGGCTTTAGGCAAACAGGAAGTGATGGCTCTTTATCACCCTAGAGTGGAATGTGTGAAGTTGCCACCTCCAGTTCCAACCAACCCTGGCAAAAAGTGGGAAAACAAAAAAGGAACTTCTTGTCTAATTGAGTTACGTTAAGCCCCGATCCCCCCAAAAACGAAGTGTGGTTGCTTCACTGACGCACTCAGAAATGGTGGCGGAAGATCTTCCCCTTGCACGGCCGATCCCCGAGTCTCCCTTCGGCCACGAGCTCCATTCCGATGAGGACGAAATGGGGGGGGGGGATCCCCCAGGATTGCAAACCTCGGTCCCCGGACTAAGTTTTCTCTAAGGCAGCAGCAGCAGCAGCAACAGCAGCAGACGGTTCCATCCACCCCAGAAGTCTACGAAGAGGAGGAAGTCTCCCGCCAAGGCCGTTGCAAGAACGAAGGCGAAGACCAAATTCACCTTCCGCTCTTGCCTGGCCGTGGCTTGGCTTCTCCGGTGCGTCCTCGGAAGGGCCTACCCTGGGAGGGGAGCAGGTCAACCGCTGAGAGGGTCCTCGCGATAGTGGATGGCGTACCGGAGTTTTTCCAGCATGATCTCCAACGAGGAATACTGAGGGAGTTTGATCATGAACATGCAGGTCTCCACGCGGATGTACCGTGAATCCGGGGAGCCTGTAGGGATCACAGGAAGGGGAGAGACTCAGTGCCTGCCAGAAGGCGGCTTTCGTCTCCTGACGGATCTCTCTTCCCCCAGCTCCCTGACTTCAGGTAAGTGTGTTGCTACTCAAGGAGGAAACAGCTGGCCAAGTGGTTGTGTTTCAAATGACAATGCCAAGGAAGGACAAAAGTCACATTGCCCTTCTACACCAAGCAGGCGTTAACCCCGCTTAACTCTTACAGGGGCCAAACCAACATTGGGGCCCTCGATCCCCTTGAGATAAACCCCGTGGTTTGGCTCAGCCCCCCCCCCCCCAATTTTCTTTCTGCTGAAAGACCCCCTCCTGTCGATTTCTGCACTGGAAAACAACAGTACCTGAAGTGCCATCTGGGGGCGCAATTTTCATGGGGTAGGGGGGCACGTGGGCTGTGTCTGGACCCCCATCCTTGCAGGGACACGTGAAGGGGATGCGCTCCTGGTTGCAGGCAAACTTGATGAATTTGCACAGCTCCTCCTGGGTGAACATCTCCAAGGCCCCCCAGAAAAATTCAATATGCTGGTCGGTTTCCATCAGCCCAACTTGGTACATCGTGTGTGCCTGTGGATGGCCAAGGGGGAAAGACGGAAGGAGGGAAGGAAGGGAAGCTAGTTAATAGATCGTAAAACACTCTAAGCCAGGCGTCTCCAACCTTGGCAACTTCAACTCCCAGAGCTGAAGTCCACAAGTCTTAAAGTTGCCAAGGTTGCTTTAAACCACCTTGAGCTCCCAAATCTCACTTTTCTGTTTCTATTCAACTTTAATTTGAGTTTTCTCTGCTGTGGTCTACATCTAAGCCAGTCCTTGTTTCGGTCTTGACTCTCCTGCAAATAACTTGCCGTGGTGAAAGACGACTGGAGGAAAGGAGGATGAGCAGCTGCTGTCTTCTTGAGGGCCTAAAATGTCTTCTTGAACCCTCCCCGGTTCCTGCAGGCCTCCTCCTGCTTCCCGTCAGGCCGGAGGCCCTCAAATTACCTTGAGGAATTCCAGGTTGATGTAGGGGAGCCCACAAGTCCTCAGTTCCAACTCCAGGGGGGTCAGCAAGGTCAAAATCTGCAGCGGGATGATGGAGGCCAAGCCGGCTTTCACGGCCATCACGCACTCTGCGGTCTGCAGCTCATGTAGCCTCAGGTTGCGAATGGCCGCGGCGTAGACATCCTTGTTCTCCCACCTGAAAAGAAAGACGGGTTCAGGGGTCCATGGAGAGACTCTTTTCTCAGGGTAGGAAGCCCCGCGTGGCTTGTCTACCATTTTAACGCTTGTGCTTCTTCCATCCCTTTGGGTTCCTTCAAAGCGAGGGACCTCTTCCTGAGCCTTGCAAGCCCCAGCCATAAAGGAGAGGCGAAGGGAGCCAAGCCCACGTCAAGGTTGAGCCAAGTCAGCCCTCGGCTGCCTTCAGAGGCGCTTCGAGGGCCCTCAGCTCACAGACCGAGAAACTTTAGTCGGTTTAATGTCAGGGTTCCAAGTAATACACCCATAGCAAGCAAAACTCCGAGGCAGGTAGATTCCTCAAAGAATAGTTTTATTGGGTATATCATATTGGCAAGGTTCTGGTGAAAACCGACTCTGAAGGTTCCCGCCGTTTTCACCTAATTAAAAGTAAACGGTTTTCCCCCTTCCCCGAACAGTCACATGATCCAATCACGGTGACATCCGGTTGCTTGGTAATGTTACTCCTCCTCTCCCTGACCAGGTGTGAGACTGTCCTTGGTTCCCAGGAGAAAATACCCCCAGCTCTCTCTATTCCTCCCCCCTCCCTATCCCTCAGCTCCAGCGTGGCAACACTGAAGTCTCAAAATGGCTTCTGTCCGTTCAGCTTCGGGGTTGACCCTGCCCCCTGCTACTCACACCACAGGGATGTGTCTGCCTCGGGCGCACAGCTCCACCTCTTCCCCAGTCATGGTCACGTAGGTGAACTTGCAGCTGGGCTTGTTGGGGCTGTCCGGGCTCTCCATGGCCAGGTGCTGGGAGGCGATCTCTGCACACAGGGCCTCCAGCTCGGCTTCATCGTTCAGCTAAGACAGCAGAGACAATGATTTCCTCACTAGCACCAGGACGTTACGCGCGGGTGTGACTTCGGTACATTTGAAACTACGTTCATCAATTGAACCAAACGCACTAGGGCGAAGCCAAAATGAAAAGAAACAGGCTTTTTGATTTATTTCTCTGTTTTGCTCCTGAAGATGGACAGGCCTTGCAATTTATGACTCAGCTTGTGAATTGGCTAAATGGGTCATTAACACAAGAAAAATCGTACATGAATTTAAATTTTATTTTAAATTCCCCTCCCACCCCCAATCAAGACTGGGAAAGAGGATACGGCACCACAGAAGACTTACATTTTCAAATTTTTTGACGTAATTGTAGGTTAGCACGTCAGCCTCCTGGAGGTCCACATCTGGCTCCAGCGGTTCTCCTACCAAGATCTTCCAGAAGGAGGGCAGGAGATCCAAAGGCAGAGGGACGTCAGCCCGAATGGCGATGCCTAGCAGTTGCCCAAAGAAGTGCAGCAGCTGCTCCTCCCCATAGCTGATGGGACTGGGGGTCAAGATGTATTTGCCCTGGGGATGAAAAACGGGCATGGGTTGCAAGTCCAGTTCTTCTGAGGAATTACGGTTTGCTCGGTTAGTTGGCAAGGCCATCTTGGCCTGATGCTGTGGAAAACCTCTCAACGCTCCTCTGCTACGAGGAGGCTAGGGGTGAAGAGTCCCCACTGATGCTAATTGGCTGCAGCTTCACAACCAACCACGGGGCTCTGTAGGCCCTGGGCAACCACTGGCGTACCTTGTTCTTGTTGACCGATGAGCTTGGACACAGCAAAAGGAGGGACAGCAACGTACTCTGGAGCTCCTTACAGACCTGCCAAAGAAAGTGACGGAAAGATCCACCTGGAAGACACATGGAAGACACCGGTCATAAAATGTTTCTTTTAACCAGATTTTTTTAATTCAGCGGTCAGGAAGATAAATCTAGAAGCAAGATATGAGTACAATCATACCTTCCTTGCTGGATTCCCCAATGGTCAATGACCAACCAACCATCCCATCAACCAACTGACCATCCAACCGGCCAATCAACCAACCTACCAACCAACTGTCCGTCCATCCATCCATCCATCCATCCATCCATCCATCCATCCAAACAACTCACTCAACTTAACCACCAGCCATTTCTTACATTATTTGGGGGTCACCATATTTTACAGGGCTGTTGAGATTAACTGGGGAATACAATGGAACACTTTATACATTAAGAAGGAGAAAGAAACAAACACTTATTCTGAGAGAGCAAGTGGGACCTGCATCTTGGCTGAAACGTTCAGGCAGTTCCTCCCAACATTTTGAGCAAGAAGCCACCTCCCAGCCAGCGGCTTACTTGTGCCGTGAACCTCCTCGCCAGTGAAGCGAATGTTAAAGGCGTAAGTGGGGTCTCCTCCACTGGCCAACTTCACACAGAGCTGCGATGATGGGACACAAGCCAGTTGCCGGGCAGCCTGGCAGAAGTAGGAATTTTCTGAAGAACGAATCTCTCCTGTGGGAGACGAGCGGAAAGAGAAGGCGGGCTGAAAACGGCAGTCGGCGGCTGTGAAGTTCTGATGATCCCACCCGGCTCAGGAGGGACAGAGAGGAAGGGGGGCTTCCCCTGAAGTACCTACCTCCCACTATTTCAAGGGGGTCCAAGGTGATCTCCGGGGCTGCGTGATCAGCTGTTCTCTGCACTGTGGCATTGAGCACGCGGTTCAAGACCGTCACTTTTGTGTCGTAAAAAATCAGTCCTGAAGGAACAGATCAAACACCAGTGTCCTTCCATAAGGGACCACCTCACAATCCGGAATCCATGAGCCGTTCCCCCCCCCCCCCCCCGACAATCCAGTCCCTTTGCACGATTGACATTATTTCTACGTCTCTCTCCACAGATTCTGCACTGGTGGCCTGTAGATGGGATTGGAAGTTGCTTATTTTTCATTTGCTTTCCTTGACCCATCAATACAATTATTCTGCCTTTTTCCAATACAAATTCTGGTTTCCTTCATAAAATGGAATATTGGCATCTTCTGCCTCAGGTGGTTTTCCAGAATCCACAATCCAAATGTAGCAGGTGGGTAAAAACTAGAACCCACTTCATTTGAGCCGAGGTGGTACAGTGGTTAGAGTGCAGTACTGCAGCTGCTTCAGCTGACTGCTAGTTCAGCAGATCAGCGGATCAAATCTCACCGGCTCAAGGTTGACTCAGCCTTCCATCCTTCCGAGGTGGGTAAAATGAGGACCCAGATTGTTAGGGGGCAATGTGCTATTTAGTATACTGTCTTTGGTGTAAGCCACCCAGAGTCCTCGGAGAGTGGGCGGCATAGAAATATGACTAATAAATAAATAAATTTCATCTCTGCCTAAAGTGAACTAAACCAAAATTAAACTAATCCAATCAATCTCCTGTCCAGTATTATAAATTTGGCCTTGGGACACGGTCTGGTAAGAAAGCCATCAAGTGTGGCCGTGAGGTCTTCACCGGCTTTAGCCTCCCCACCACATCCGCCCAAGCCCTGACCTTTGGCCTCTTGCAGAAGGGCGGCGATGCTGTTGGGGTACACCTTGGTCTGCCGGAGCTCCACCAGTGGAAGGAAGAAGGTCTCCAGGGTGGTGTTGAGGGATTGCAGCAAGGCAAAACGCAGGCGGAGGCTTTCGATAGGGATGTCTGCGACAGAGCACAGAGTTGGTGAAAAATGGGGGGGTGGGGGGGACTGATCTCCCCAAGGAGGAGGAGGAGGAGGAGGAGGAAGGGAGAGTCCTGCACGTACTCAAGAGGCAGGAGACCTGGGGGTCAGCCGCATCGGCGGAGTCCAGGTACACTTCGTGGGGGTGGAGCCGTGCAGGGGTTATGGCCAGGTGGCGGCAGAGTCGGTTGATGTACCGGACCAGGGCCACATCCATCTCCAAGGACCACTTGCGGCAGGCTTTCTGGGCGTGCCTGGCGTCGAGGCAAGCGCACCTGGGGGAAAGAGGAGGAGGAGGGGGCTCAGAGGAAGAAAACCACCCCCTATGCGGCTGCAGGTGTTTCCGAGAGCTGTGCGTTCCCCTACCTTTCAAAATGGAAGTCATAACCGCAGGACAGAATGGCTCGCCAGACGCTACGGATGTCCTGCTTTGCTCGGTCAATGACAAACCTGTGAAATCCCTCCAGGGTCAAATACTTCTCTTCGGGAGCTAAAATTGGTTGCCAAATAAAATAAATACAAAAATGTCAGCACCGACATATCCCAGGAACGGTATAAACCCCAGCCCAAGGTTGCTTTGCCCATCACAGCCGCTTCCTCCGATACCGGAAACATGCAATCCAATGTGGGCTTCTACTTCTTTTGAACCGAAGGCCCTCTGGGGCTCTGAGGCAGCTTCAGAAGAGGTCCTCAAAGCCACCCAAGGGCCAATCAGGCTGCCAGTTGTGGGAGAAAACTCCCCCCTTCCCGGCCCTCTCTAGGCCAACCCAAAGCCCGGAGCATTTCCCCCAGCCTCAAGAGAGCCAGTTGAGCTACCCTCCTGCTTCTTGGTGGGGGACTTGTCAGGGTCCTTCTCCTCAGGCTTCCCCTTCTCTGGAGACCTGGCCTTCACCGTTGGCTTCTTCTCACTCAGTGCTGTCCTGCTACAGGAGGAAGAAGCAGCGTCTTGGTCAACGGTCCTTCTGTGAGAAACTCAACTCACCCCACTACGTTTCGTACTTTGGGTCACAATTCCCAAGCAGGTCCCATCCCCCCCAAGGTAGACCCACTGGATTAAAAGAGCAGGGTCCAGTCTGGGCCACCTCCATCCCAACAGACATCATAGCACTCGCACTTAGACTTATATCCCGCTTTAGAGTGCTTGAGAGCCCTCTCTAAGCGGTTTACAGAGTCAGCCTCTTGTCCCCAACAAATCGGCTCCTCATTTGACCCACCTCAGAAGGACGGAAGGCTCAGTCAACCTGGAGCCTGGTGAGATTCGAACTGCCAAATTGCAGGCAGCCAGCAGGCAGCAGAAGTAGCCTGCAGTCCTGCACTCTAACCACTGCGCCACGCAGCTCCAGCCATGGCAACCCAAAGCAACGTTAGGGAAAGGGAAGGGATGTGACCCACTGTGTCCTTCAGATGAACTTCCAGAAATTCCCAAGGGAGGTTCCTAGGATCACCCCATTCCATGCCAGGGGTGGGGGGTGAGGCACGAAGCCAAAGCTCTCACCTGACGCTGTTCAGCACGGCCTTCTCCTTGGCCGGAGGTTTGGTGACCGGCCGCTTGGTGCTGACGACCTTCACGGGGTGCTGTTCTTTGCCCCCCTTGTTGTATTTGCTCTTGTCGAACTTCGGCTTGGGGACTCCGTATTTTCTGAGAATCTTTGAGGGAGAAAGGGAGAAGGGCCACATTTGAGGTGGGGAAGTCTTGCTCGGAAAAGTCCGGGAAGGGCAGCTCTTTCAGGTGGACCAAGGTCAGGCCTAAGTCTGGCTCTGCCCTTCCACCGAGCAAGGCGGCCTCCCAAGGGCAGGGCAGGGCAGGGCGGGGCACCCACCTGGGTCAGCTGATCCTCCAGGGCCTTCTTTGGGGGACGGACGTGGGTGAAGAAGGTGTGCAAGAGGTTCCCGGGCGCCTGGGCGTTGATCTGCTCTTTGCTCAGGTAAATCTCCATCACTTTGGTGGGCTTAGCTGGCAGCAGGCTCAGCATTTGCTCGGAATGAAGGCAGCTTTTAAATATGTCGGTCAGGACTTCGCGAGCCCCTGGCACCAGCTTGTCTCCTGTGGCAAGGAACGCCAAAATCACCGCAAGAAGCATTTCCCGCTCTCTTATGTTGGAAACCACTTGGCTTAAACTCTCACGAAAAGGATCGAGGGTTTGCTTGCATCGAAGCGGTTCCTTTGTGGAACCGTCTGGCACAGCTCTGATTCGAGGCCGGAGCAGATCCAGCGTTTGGGACTGGAGAACTCCAGGATTAACTCTAAGAAACCCACCAGATCTTGGAGTTGCTCCAATCCGAAAGCCCGATTGGTACTCCTCCCTCCTACCTACACCGTGTGCATAAGGCACCTGTCAATGTGGAATAAACACACAGGGAGACTCCCGTACAGACCCACCTTTGAGGGTTTTGTCACTGAAGTAGTCTTCCAGCGCAGGGCTCCCCTGGGTGTCAAACAGACTCTGGTTCACGGTCGAGACAGTCAGAATCTCCTCAGAGGACATCTCCATCAGCTCGTCTTCTCCGTCCAGAGTTGACAAGCCAATCAGATCGCTGCTGTTAAACAAACTGGCCCGGATCTTCTCAATCTTGGCCCGGGATCTGATCTGCGTTAAAAGAAAACCAAGGCAGGAGTGATTTGGAAGCAAGGCAAAGCAAAGCAAGACTTCGGCTCTTCTGTCTGAAATAGCTGCCAAGTAATCAGCAACAGACAAGAATTGTTTGATTTGGACCCCCATCCAAGGTCATTAGATGTTCCCCTTCCTCCCTCCCCTCCCCCTGCAGTGTAGAGACAGGAAAGTGGCCCCAGAGCTGCAGAAAATTTAGCCACCGCTCGTTGCCTGTTCTTCACACTTCAGAATGGCTGGTTTTTGTCCGGGGTGCCCTTACCTCCCCCGAAAGCCCTTACCTCCACCACAGCGAAGCCCTTGATGGGCCTGGAGGGGATGGTCTGACTGTCGAGCGACGTGACGGTGTACAGAGAGCCCACGTCAGAGGCCGAAGCCGTCTCCCCGTTATCCAGCTGCTCCCCGAGGCTGCCCAGGCTGCCCAGACTCCCGGTGCTGCACAGCGACAAGTCTAAGCTCTCCTGGCTGGAGACTCCGTGTGGCTCCAGCAAGCCGGGCGGGACGGCCACCTCCAGGCCGGCTTGGAACTGGTCCACGGAGATGTCGCTGACCGTCCGGGAGATGCCCTGCGAGCTGCAGAGCGAGGCCTGGCTGGTCGAGGCAGAAGCGCTGACGCTCATGGCCGGCGTGACGCTGCTGGAGCTGCTGACGTCCAAGCTGTCCACACTGCTGGACACCACCGGCTTCTCCAGCTCGGTCCGACACTCCCCGCCCTCCGCTTTGTCCTTGGCTTTCTTGGGCTCCTCCTCCTGCACCGGGATGTAGATCTCGTCTCGGAAGACGCCGCCGTGAGCGTTGCAGGCCTTGCGGATGGCGCTCCGCACCACCCCTTCCTCCAGGTGGGTGGGGATCCCCGAAATCACCAGCAGGCGGCTGTGAGCCGTCGCCCCGACCAGGGCCTGGCAGGCGTCTGCCACCGCATCGTTGGTCACCCCCAGCCCCTGGGGGTCCTTCCTGGTGAGGTGCCGAAGGATGATGAGCAAGGTGAGGGCCCGATGGAACCACAGCATGTCCTCTGGCTTACTCCCACCCATGCTGAGCAGCGCCGGGTCAGTGTCGGCTGCACGGGAGGAAGACCGCTTCCCCGAAGGCGTAGTCTTCTCCCGTTTCATTTTCACCTTCTTCCTTTTCGAGAGAAGACTGGGGCTCTGGGGGGTCTGCCCGGGAGAGGAGGAAGACGAGGAAGAGGAATCGCTTAGATTTGGGCCGCTCGTTGAAGACATGACGTTGGCCGTGATGCCCATGTTGACCGGCAGGGTCACTTCGGCCACCCCCAGGCAGGCCTCCATCAGTGCGTGGAAATAAGTGGAGAACCTGCCTTGGTCGGCTCCCCCCACCCCAGTCCCGCCACAGGTGTTCCCGGACACCCAGCTCTGGGTTTCTTCATCGTAGAGCTTGTGCAGCTCCGACTGCAGAGCCATCAGCATGGCCAGGCAAGGGTTGAGCTGCAGGGCGATGGAGGAGGAGAGGCCCGCCGGGCTCTTGCGCTGCTCCAGGCTGTGGACTTTGCGCAGCAGTTCGGCCAGGAGGTGAAACAGCAGCTCCTTCACGCAGGGGGCCATGCTGGTGGTCCACAGGAAGTTCCCTGCAAGGGTTGAAAGAGGATGGGGGGGTTGGGGGGGCTTTTTTTAAAAGTTCAGCTGGAGGGAGACGTCCTTCAGCAGCTTTTCGAGCCATCAATTTATACATCACGATTTTTACCAGCATCAGCCTGATCTCTGAAATGGGCTTTATGCTAGACTCCAGGCTGGGAAGCTTCCATTCAGTTCTTAACTGGAACCCAACAATGTTTAACTCCAGCAACTGAGAGGTGTGGTAGCCGAGCCCTTGAACTTCACAGGGAGCCCAGAGGGGGTTGTGGAAGAGGCCACGGCCACAGCTGGGCCTCCTGCGACTCTTTTATCATGCGGCTTCCTTGGACAACAGCAGGTGGATCCCTCTGCCAACACTGACCAGGGGGCCGATCCCTTTTCACCCAGACAGAGACCCAGGGCCTACGCCTTCCATGCTGCAAATGTCTCGTTTTTGTTTCAGCTTAGAGCAATGGAATCGTTCTATTGCTGCCATTTTTCAAGGGACATCATATCCTCCCCGCCCCCCCCCCCCCCCCCCCCCCGCAAACCACATTTTCCCACTCTCCTGGCTATCAAATGTGCTACAAGCTGCTCTCATTCTCCTGCTCTCACGCTCACTCTCACCTAGAATTTCCACCACTTGCAGGAAAACCGAGACAGGGATGGCATCTGGCTCTTCATCGGATCTTTCCTCGCCGTCCTCCTGCTTCCAGGTAAGCAGCTGCTCTGCAAACGCCACGGCCAGGGGGAACTCGAGCGGAAGGGAGTGCAGGACCAGCACGGCACCAGGAGGGGGGGACACGCCTTGAATGGAGACCCACAAAAGCAGAAGACCTTATTGGCAGAATTTAGACTTGGAACGGTGTTTCTGTGCATGTTATTTCCATAAGAGGCTGCTAACCAAAAGCCAAAATATCTGACACACACCAAAAGTACAACATCAGCTCCCAGCATTTTCCCAGGGCATCTCTTCATTCAACGTGACTGGAAAATCTGAGCCCATGAAACCAGCTGGTATCTGAGCTCCAGCTGCCAGAGTCCCAGCTACATTCAGAACTCTCTCCACGCACCAGGCTCAACTCTAATGGATTAGAGCCAGAATTGCTGGGCAGCTTGTAACCATTATTCTAAACATCGGGTTGCCAATCGTACCCAGTTTGATGTGGACCTTGTCTGTGGAGATGATGACTGAGGGATACTGGTTAGTGGTGGGGGGTGGGGTCAGGCCCGTGTTGGTAGGAGAAGCGTCCCGAGGGTAGCACACGGCCTCGATGAGGTTCAGCTGCCCGTTCTTCTTGACCTTGTGGCCCAGGCCGTAGAGCAAGATCCGGGCCCAGGGGGCCTTGTAGAGGGACGAGCTGGAAAAGACAAGGACCGGTCAGCCAGCAAGCGCCGAGTTCTCTTTTTTCCTTTCTGGTATCCCGACACAGCTGAAGGGGAGTCAGCTGGGGAGTCAGCATATTTCGGAAGGCTGCGCTCTCCGCAAGGGTCGCTTACTCTTTGCGGAATCCGGACTGGCTTTCCTTGCAGGACACAATGACAAAGGCAGCCCCGGGAAAATGGACGTCCATGTTTACTTTGGATTCAGAAATGGGGAACTCTTCGGAGGGGAACTGCTCAGGAGCATTCTGAAACCCAAAAGCAAAGCAGCCTGCTGGAGCATTTCAGGGCGTTCTCAGATCCAGTGCAAACTACAAAACGATGGCACCCCAAAAGACCCCCGGATGAGCGGGGAGAGAGGAAGAGAGCAAGCAGACAGGCTGTGCCGGCTCTGCAGTTTCCCTTCCGACTTGCCTGCAGGAAGAGGCAGATCTGTTTGGTCAGGTCGAGCAAGCTCTCCTCTCCCTGGTGCAGGGTGCGAGCGATGGCGATGGTGAGCCACTCCTGCACCGTCTGGGCGTTGCCCTGGTAGAAGAGCTCAGTGGCCGAGCAGTTCTGGGAATGGATGGAGTGCTGGAGGGACTGGGCCAGCAGGATGGAAGTGGAGCTGATGGTGCCATCTGGGCAGGAAGAAGACAAAAAAAAAAAAAAAAAACCCGTTCAACTCTCTTAAAAAACTCAATTAAAAAGACCACACGTTTTCTGAATAGTTTTTATCCCAGAGCTGTAATTGCACTCAACAATGAATTGCAGGGCCACCATCAGTGAGCTGTTGGACAGCATTGCTTGGTCTGTTGGGTGGATGTTTGCGTGGTTTAGGGGTGGGTGGGGGGGTGTTTGGGGATTGTTATGTGTTTTGGACCTGGTCTTTGGGTGTTAAATGAATTTCGTTGTTATGGGTATACAATATACATTGTATGTGTATACACGTACAATGACAATAAAGTTGTTGTTGTTGTTATTATTATTATCTCTCTGTCATCAACTTCCCCTTATTTGCAGTCGCAGCCCAGCCGTGGCATAGTTATGGGCAAAGCCGCAGGTCCCCATTCACCGACTCGGCTGAAAGGGGGTGGGGCTACCTGGAAGGGGCGGTGCCAAGAGCTGGTTGGAGAGCAGCTGCAGGTGCTCCAGAGTGATATCCCGCACGCTGAAGAGCTGAGTGAACAGGTGGGGCGTTTTGGGGGCGAAGATGTTGAGCAGGGCCATCCGGCAGTACAGGCAGGCCAGCACGGCTTCGCAACGGAGGAGTTCCCTGAAACAGACCAAGGAGGTTTTTCAGGGGGTTCAGCTGCAACGCTTGGAAGAGGAAGGTGGCCGACATGCACCCAGAATTGCACAATCTAAGGGATATTTGGGTGCCGTCCAGGAGCAACTGCTCACCCTCAACGTTCGTGGACATCTACATCTATTGTAAAACCCCAGATCTGCAAAAGGCAGCTGACTTTTGGTTGCTGTCTTTTGTCTTCTAAAATTACTTACAGCCCTTTACTAGAGGCTGCGATACATACAAGTAATCCTCGACTTACGACCAGAACGGAGCCCAACATTTCTATTGTTAAGTGAGATGTTTGTTAAGTGAATTTTGCCCCATTTTGCGGCCTTCCCTGCCACAATTGTTCAGTGAACAATTGAGAAATCTGAGAAACGGTCATAAGTCCCATTTTTCAGCGCCGTCATGACTTTGGACGGTCACTGTTGTAAGTGGAGGACTCATTCAGTCAGCACTGCTTGAAGAGTCTGGGCCTGGAGGCCAAGGCTTCCTGCCGGCTCACCTGTGAATCTGGATGTTGGAGTTGTCCAGAGAAACCAGACCGTTGGTGGCCGTCCTCCTGTAGCCGGCCGGCGGTCGCTCCAGCATGTCGATCGGGTACCAGTACCTGACCAGGACCCCCTCGCTCCGGAGGTACGTCTCCACCTGCACCAGCTCGTTCACCTGGAAGGACAAAGTCCGCTGTTGCCCAAGTTGTTTGGCACGGGGTGTAATCCCAGCTACCCAGATGTTCCCTCCCGGCTTCAACGGTGACTCTCTACTTGCCGAATCGACGTCCAGGACGACACCGTGCAGCCCGAAGGTCTTCAGCATCCCACGGATGGCAAACTTGGGCAGGGCAGTTGCTACGGCATTGGTGGCCACGTTGTTGCTCTCTGGACAGCGGGTCACGACCGTCAGACCTGGAAGGAGGAAGAGGAGGGAGGGAGATTTAGTGCCAGGGCCCCTGAGCTCCCCTTGCTGGGTCCCTAGCATCCAAGTGGGCAAGAATGCAAGTGACCCCCAGTCTGTTGGCAAACCGTGTGGAATAAGCCTTCGGTATCAAGCCTTCAAGGCTGGGAACCCCCCCCCCCCCCCAAAAAAAAAAAAAGAAAAAAAAAAGCCCTTGGATCTCTGGCACAATCTTTGTTTCTGCCAGGGTAATGCAACCGAGTCTTGGGTGAGTGTCAAGCAATTCTACAACTTACACCTAGTAGTAAAAGCAGAGTTACTCAGAAGTTACTCTTTCACACATTCTGGTCTTCCCCAGAGTAGGGAATCTTTTCTCTCTGATTCCTGCTCCTCCTTCCCACCTGTTCCCAGGTCTTTTAGACCTTCCATCAGAGCCCTTAGTACCCACCACCACTGCGCTCTGGCGGTTTGTTTCTCAATCCTGTTGTCTTGTAGAGTGGCAGGGGATGAGGGGTAGGAGGCAGGAATTGATGGGTTGCAGGACATACGAAAGGCTGGGTTTTCCCATGTAGGGCAGGCTAATCACATCACAACTTGCAACCTCAAATGTCTGCTTCTGTGGCTGAACTTCCACCTCCAGCAGAGCTTCGGCTGCTCTTCAAGTGGGCCACTTCTCTCTCTCTCCACGAGTCCCCAGGTGGGCAGAGACAGACGGATCCTTCGTGGGAGCCAGCAGGAAGCCCCAAACCCCCTTTTGATCACTAAGCAGGCGTACCTTTCCGGACTTTATCGATGGTGAACTTGTTGGCCTCGTCTTTGATGTCCTCAATGGTGGGGAGATACAGGTCGCGAGGGATACCCCCATTTTCCTCGTAGAGGAACTCCACGGTCTGTCGCGCTATGTCGACCATCCCTGAAATGCAAACCAGCCTCTGGATTGGCCTCCGGTCAAAGATCGGTATCAGATGGAGCGGGCCGAGGGGAGGGTCCCCCTGCCCAGAATTTCTGGCAGATGCATCAAAACCTCTCGTGAAACTTCATGAACACTCAGGAAAAAGGAGGCAGGGAAGCCGAGGCAGGAACTGGGGTCAGGTTCCAAAGAGAAATATTCTACATTTACCTAACTGCAAAGCTCCCTTAATTTGATCCAAGCCGGATTTCCTCTCCGCTTCATTGCGGAAACGCCTCCTAATTGTGGGGAAGACCTTGGTCTCCCAGGCCTTCACCAGCAGGGCGTAGTGGTCCTCCTGCAGAGGAAGGGAGGGGTTTGCTGAGGGGGAGAAGGGCCGGCAAGACGTCCAGCTGCCCTCGAAAGCGCTGCTCAACCCCAAAGGGATGGGGACGGGACGGCGGGTCCTTCCCCTTCACCCCAAACCCACCATATGGCTGCTCCAGCCTGGGACCGCTCGCTCTGCTTACCCGGGGGACATCGTCGTCGTCGTCATCGTCGCTCTCGTCATCTGCAATGGGTGGAGGGTGAAGATCTGGACCTGAGATGATGAAGTTCTCGTAGCTGCGCTCCGTTTTGTAATGACAAGAGGAGTCGCTGTCATATTCTGGAAAGAGAGAGAGAGAGAAAGGCGGGCAAAGCATTAAGAGAGGGAGGGTCGACGATCTGGTTGTTACCCTAGCACAGCCAATGGAATCGATAATCCAGATGAAGGACATTATACAAGACTATGGTAAAGTTTCAGGTTTCAGATTGAATCAGAAAAAAACTAAGATGGTAGTCAAAAATATGACACAAGATCGTAAACTGGAGTTAGAATGGAGGGCAGGTTTTGAGATTGTACCAAAGGTAAAATATCTAGGAGTCCAGGTTGCAGAATCAAATATGAAATTGTTTCAAAATAACTATGAGGTGTTGTGGCGAGAGGCGCAAAAAGATATGGAGACTTGGAAAAAACTGCAGCTGTCTTTACTTGGAAGAATAGCAGCAGTTAAGATGAATATTTTGCCAAGATTTCTTTTTTTGTTTCAAATGATCCCGGTGCTCAGAAATGATAAGCAATTAAAAGTATGGCAAATTGGTGTGAACAAGTTTGTCTGGAATGAGAAAAAGCCAAGAGTAAAAATGAAAATTATGCAAGACGTTCCAGAAAGGGGAGGTCTCAAACTTCCAAACCTACAATTATATTATGATGCAACAGCTTTGACTTTAGTAAGTGATTGGTTTGGAGGAAAAAAGACTGGAATATTAAACGCAGAAAGTTTCGATTTGGAATTTGGATGGCACGCTTACTTATTTTATGACAGTAAAGTGGATAAAGTTTTTAAAAGCCATATACTTAGAGATTCTTTGTTGAGAGTTTGGAAGAAGCACCGAAACAAATGGAATTATAAAATACCGCTATGGCTGGATCTTGGTCATACCTTGCGGAATACAAATATAATGTCACTCGGGGGGTTTTTATATAAAGAGGTTCTTTTTACAGATGCGGGCAGATGGCAGCTGAAGACATTACAGACATTGTTGGCTGAAGGGATCAATTTAACCTGGTTACAATATAATCAATTGCAATTGAGATGGAAAGAGGACCAAAAAACTGGTATTATGATGTATGAGGAAGAATTAGTTAGACACATAAAAGAGAAAGGACCAATGCATATTAAAAGACTTTATAATGTTTTGTTAGAAAGGGATTCAGAATCTGAGCTAGTTAAAGACTGCATGGTTAAGTGGGCACAAAATTTTGAGGAACCAGTGATGTTGGAAACATGGGAAAAAATTTGGGTTCAGAATGTTAAATTTACACAGTCGCAGAACCTGAGGGAAAATTTCTATAAAATGTTTTATAGATGGCATTTAGACCCCAAAAAATTGTCGTGTATGTATCCTAATGTGCAGCCTAAATGTTGGAGATGTGATTGCCTAGACGCTACATATTATCATGTTTGGTGGACCTGTAAGAAAGTTAAGGCTTTTTGGATAAAAATTTGGTGGGTCATGCAGAATGTTTTGAAGAAAAAAATTCAGTTCTCTCCACAACTGTTCTTATTGGGTATAGTTAAGGGTTTTACATCGGGTGAAACAAAATTGATATTGTATATGATAACTGCAGCAAGATTGTTGATAGGCAAATACTGGAAAAATGAAGCGCTGCCTACGATTGAGGAATGGACTTTGAGGATGGCCAGTTTTGCAGAGATGGCGAAGATTTCAGCATATTTAAAAGATTGTTCTCAAGAGACTTATGAATGGGAATGGAAGAAGTGGATAGATTATGTTCAGCATAAATACCAAACTAGGAAGTACCAAATAGCTTTTATTTGAAAATGTTATATCAAGATAGAAATATTTTAAGGTCGAGGGTGAAAATTTGTTAGAAGATGTTATATTAAGACAGAAATATTTTTAAGGTTGAGGGTGAAAATTTGTTAGAAAATGTTATATCAAGATAGAAATATCTTTAAGGTAATCAGGATGAAAATTTATTTGAAAATGTTATACTAAGATAGAAATATTAATGTTAATGTAAGGAAGATGAAAATTTGTAAGGGGGAGGGAAGGGTTCAAGTTTTATATACAAAGGAGGGTTTTTTCCTTTTATCTGATATGAGTATACTAGGAAGTCTGGGGGGAGGGGAGGGTTAGGGTGGGTTAGGGAGGTTGGGAAGATTGGGGGGGTTGTGGGGGGGGGAAAAAGGGGTGAAAATGTAACTGTAAAACTTTTGTAATAAAAAAAAAAAAAAAAAAGAGAGGGAGGGTGGAAAGGCACAGGAAGGGGCAGTTCTCTCTCCCATTACCCATCCCTTTAGCCTCTCAAGACTATCGCTTTGTTCTTTGTATCTTACGATTTATGATGATTATGATCATGATTTATCACTGGTTGCTTGTATTTACACCGACAGCTTCTGCACCGGAGACAAATTCCTTGTGTCTCCAATCACACTTGGCCAACCAAGAATTCTATTGTTCTGTCCTGTCCTATCCCTTATTCTATTCTATTCTATTCTAATCTCTGTTCTGTTCTGTTGTTCTGTTCTGTTCTGTTCTATTCTTCTATTCTATTCTATTCTATTCTATTCTATTCTATTCTATTCTTCTATTCTATTCTATTTCCTATTTTATTCCCTTTCTTATTCTATTCTATTCTATTCTATTCTATTCTATTCTATTCTATTCTCTTTCTTATTCTATTCTATTCTATTCTATTTCCTATTTTATTCCCTTTCTTATTCTATTCTATTCTATTCTATTCTATTCTATTCTATTCTATTCTTCTATTCTATCCTATCCTATCCTATCCTATTCAGAATCTTCTTCCCTTCCCTTCCCTTCCCTTCCCTTCCCTTCCCTTATGTCTATCCTATCCTATCCTATCCATTCCTATTCTATTCTAGTTTCTGGGGTTTTTTTCTGTTTCTATTCTGATTCCATCCCGTCCTGTCCTACATTTTAGTCATGCTGGTTAGCAGCTATTAGATATATTTTGATGACTCATAGATAAAGTGGGACACCTTGTCTCCAAAATTGGCATGGAAGTAAAAGGAAACAACTCAGCATTCTTTCATAAAAGGCAACATGTCTGTTGGGACCTTTTACTGTTTTCAGACTTCCCCCCAGAATGCCACCGCTAAGCAAGTCCTTCTTGCATTCTTCTGACTTTGCTTTGCAAGGGAGGCCACGGAGGGGAGGGAATGGTGGAACACCCGGCAGGCAAAGGGGAGGGAGCCTCACGTTGCTGGGCGGTGGCCACAGCTGCGATCCTGCACGGAGGCCCGTGAGGGCCCGGATCGGAAGCGCTGCTGGTGCCGGCGTCATTGTCGCTGTCGGAGGCCATGGCGAAAGGCAGCACTTCGAAGTTGGCGCTGATCTCTTCGGCCAGGTCGATGCAGAGGTCGGCGGCGTTTCGGTGCGCTTGTCCTTCCACGTAGGCAAACTGATGAGACCCAAAATTGGCCCGGACTTTGGTGTTCTAGAAGGAAACAAGAACCCCAAAAAGAGCTCAGCTCCTGTAGAGCATTTGGGATGCTCATTTGCTCTCTTCAAGGAAATATTTCAGGATTATTATTTTTTTACAAAGTAATGGTATTCATTGTATTAGAGAAAGGGAAAAAGGCTTGCAGTAGCAAAGAAATGATGATGTTATTCTCAGACTTGTTCAAAGCAGGACCAAACAGTCCTTGTCTTCCACCTGTTCAGGGTTCTTGTGACTGCCCAGCAGGGAGAGAGGGCGGCCCTCCGCCTGAGCTTCCTGTATATAAAGGACGTTCCAACCAAGGGCAGAGCTCAGCCTTGGCGCATCTGAACGGGGTTTGGTGTTTAACCTGCCTTCTTCTGGATATGGACCACCGGCCACATTCCTCCTGACACGTCTTCCAGGTAGGGCCCCAGCCGCTGTCCACAGTAGGTGAAGTAGACCCTGCCTTTGCCCGGCTGCCCCGGAGGAGGAGGGGTCCCTTCTGTCCGCTCCCAGCCAATGCCTGCCACGTCACCTGGGGAGAAGGCCGAGGGACCAGAGAGGGACTGAGTGGGGCTCTTCCATCCCCCCACCCTCTACCCCCCAAGGACGCTTTCTGCTTAACAAGAGGCCGGAGTGGGCTTACCAGGCGAGAGGGCCACGTCCAGGCGCACACTCTTCCACTGAAGCAAACTGGAGCCGTTGTAATGGACAGCTCGTCCGTTGCTGGAAATGCATGACGAAAGGGACAAATTCATAGAGGAAGTCCTGACTCTCCCCCAGAGGGTCCCAAGCTTAGCAGCTCAACTTGGCCATGGCAGGCGAGCAAATGTGTGCGTTAGTTATCAGGACAAGGTTAAAGCAACATCTCAATGAACCGATTCTAGCCACAACCTCTGAAAGTTGGTTTCTCTCGCTTAGGGATCCCTGTGATCGACCCAGAGCTGCCCTGTTCCTCTTTTACGTCATGCAACGGACACCCCACCCTGGGCTCGTTTTTGCTCTCACGTTTCCAAAACCTACTTGTGGAAGAGGCAAGTGCCCACGGGGTTGGTCCACGCGCCGTCCCGTTTCTCCGCTTCCGTGGCAAAGCCGAATGAGACAATCGGCCCCGTGTCGTCATCGGCATCTCCGTAGGACACGATTTCAATCTCCCAGTAGAAAGAGGGAGCCTGGGAAAGGAACATCCACAGGTGAGCCAAGCGCTTCACGGCGGCCTTCCAGAACGGTAGCTGTGCCCGCTGTAAATTCTCACCTGCACGGGAACTGCCGAGGTGGCATAAATGAAGGTGCCCCGAGGAAGCCCTCCCCCTGCACTGGGGTCCGCCAGGAAGGTCACTGCGGTGAGATGGGAGGAGAACATGCAGGCTCGCACAGGTGGAAAGACCCTTGAAGGGCTCCAGGTGATTTCTTTAGGCTGAACCAAGGAGACACAGAGCTGCATTTAATCATAGTGGTCAATATTACATGATTTGGTGAACGCAACACCTGAGGAACCGTATCCTTGACCGGTGGCAGTCTTGAATCCAGAGAGCGTGTGGGGGTTTGTGGCCTGTGGCTTGACTTTGCCGTGGCCCAGAGAAGGCGTGAAGTCCAATGTTTACCTGTCTTCGGTCTGCCTGGAGGGGAGGGGGTGGTGGGCGAGCGCTGTCTCGGTAGAGCATCCGTAACCTTTCGCACTGCGCTTCGACAACAAGGAGCCGCTCCCCTAGAAAGTTGCAAAGAAAACCAGAAGGATGCCTCTTCAGACTGGCTGGACCCAACTCACTCCTGAAAGAAGGTCTCTAAAGCTGCATCTCTAGCTTCATCGGGTGCTATGAACACACCAACTCTTTCCACTAAAAGACCGGCTGCTGGTCAGCCCCAAAGACAAGCAGTTCCTAGCTGCTTTTCTCCTGCCTGTCCTTGAAGTAACTAAGGAGAGGACCAAAGGTGGTCTCATCCTTCTTGCTACTCTTTACAATCACCAGAGAAACTAGGTAAGGTTGAGGATGACAAATCGGCTTGGTAGTCTTCAAAACCAGGAGGGATGTGAATTGGGATCACTACAGTCTGGTTCTGTTTTTCAATCCACAATATTATCCAGGTAGCCTCTTCTTTACTCCCTTCAGAACAGCATTTGTTTCGGTCACAATAATCCAATCTAAACATCTGTGACGAGAAGACTCGGCTCTTACCAGGGCTGCACTCCTGGGCTACAAGGTTGAGGACTTCCACAGCAGCTGGGCACTGCTGGATGAATTCTTCACAGAAGGAGGTGTCCTCCAAGAGCTGGGCCATCACCAGACATGCCCTTGGGGGTGGGGTGGGGTGGTCAGAGAGAGAGAGAGAGAGAGAGAGAGAGAGAGAGAGAGAGAGAGAGAGAGAGAAGGAAAAGCATGTCTTTAGGAGTTCTTGGGAATGGTCAATGACTTCTAGACACCACCATGCTGATAAAACAAGCAACTAGGAAACAGAACTCTGGCTCCCAAGGTTCCTCAGTTCCGCTGTCCATTAGGCCTTGAAGGAAAATGATGGGTCATTTTGCTTGCTGGAAAGCTCACCCAGCAGAAGGGACCTCCCTCAAACCTGGTCAGCCGAGTCAACTACTCCAGGCAAACAGGCACAGGGAAAGGCCGCCTGGGAACAAACCAGAATGGCTGAGCACAGAACTCCAGTTTGATCTGGCATCCAAGCTATGGGATCCGTCTCTTACCCACCTGGTTCGGATTTCAGCCAGGAGCCGGACCACTGCCATGACTGGCGTCGAGCCGTCTCCCGTGGCAGGAAGCGAGGTGTGGATAGACAGGCTGCCCTCCTGAGGAAGCAACATGGACTGGACTGCTTGCACCACCTTCTCAGTAATGGACAGCTTCTGCAGAGGCAAGGCCTGAGGAGCACGGGAAGAGCCAAAAGGGGTTAGTTTCTGGAAAACGAAGGAAGGACACAAGCGTTGTCCAAACCGGAAATGAATGTCTGCCAACCAACCAACAAGAAGAATCAAGGCAGCTGGGCAATTTCAGGGATTGATTGATTGATTATTTATTTATCAGATTTCTATACCGCCCTTCTCCTTTCGGACTCAGGGCGGTGAGCAGCCAAAGTAAAACATTTGTACACAAAAGTTAAAATAGATTTAAAATAATTAAATAAGTTTGGCCCATAATTTAAAATATTTCAATTTAAAACCAATTTCAAATTTTAAAAACCCACCATAAAATCAGGACAGCCCAGCTAACTGAAAGAAATAGGTTTGCAGTAGACTTTCTAAATGCCTTCTTTAGATTTAGAAAACTTAAAATTCTCTTATCCCCCCTACCCTCATTGTTTTTAGAACTAACCTTTTTAAGAATCTAACCTTTTAGTTTAGCCCGAAGATAGAAACTACATCTTCAATTTAAACATTCTGACATTCATATCTGCTCTGTTCTGGATATTAAAATGGACTCACCTCTGACCGAGGAATGCAGAGCCTGGATAACGGAATTGTTAAAATGTCTGAGGCCTGGGAGGTCTTCCGACAGTCTATATTCACCGGTGGAAATCTGACCGTGGCTATCCCTTCCTGTTCGTTAATGGAGGCCACCACACCAACACTTCTGGCAATTCCTCTACCCAACACCTATTAACAGGAGAAAGAGAACTGAAGATCCATCCAGGGCTCCCAATTAACTATGTACTAAGGACAATGTGGGGGCCGGAACGGAGGGTAGCAAAAGTCACAACCGTCGGTCTCTTCCGGATTTGACGGGTTACAAGAGGCCGGCGCCCACCTGAACTTCGGAGCCGATTTTGATGGTCTCCTTGAAGCCCCCCAGGGCACACAGGGCAGCCACTGCTTGGCGAGCGATCCTCTGGAGCTTGGCAAGCTTCCTCCCATTGCTGCTGCCGTTCTCCAGGATGCTCTCGGCGTATTTTCCCAGCTGGGGAATGTACATCAGAGCACGGGACAAGACCTAGGAACAGAAAGAGGCCCAAGCGGGTGGGTACGTTGGAGCCGCCTTCCTTGTCCACATGTGGGGGTTTACAAACCAAATCAGAGTCAGGCAAAAAACTGTTGCATCACACATAATGCATTAGGCATTGCCGATTCATTCATCTCTAGGAAACGTTTATGGAAACACAGCTATTTCAGCCTCCAAACATTTGAAACTTTCTCACCAATGTGAGGTGCTGAGAGGCATTGTGCCAGTTGGCTGCACAGAATAAAGATACCCCGCCTCCCGCCCCAATCCCACCCTGAGTAATGCAGCCCTGGGGAGGCAAAGGAAGGATGAAAAGGAGCTTCTGATTGATGCCTGCCAAATGCTGGGTACTCCTCTCAGCCCAAACCAGCAAAGGCAGGAAGCATCCTGAAATCCCAGAGAGCTGGATGCCCTCGCTCGTTTCCAGAAACCCCAGAATGATTTTAAAAAACAAAAGAAAACACCACCACCAGGACAGGGTGGAAGAGAGAAGTGAGATTGTGAGTCCTTCCCCCACTTACTTTCTCGGCGGTGGTGGTCCATATCTGAGCTGCGTTTGACTCGGGTGCCATGAGCAAACTGTGAAGCAGCGCGATCACCTCTGCCGCCATGCTGTTGGCCACGTGCCCACTGATGAAGGGCCGCACAGGATCAGTCCTGGTTGGAGAGAGGGCAGTCAGACGATATCCAGGACAGCCCTGCCCAGAGGACCCCACCGTCCCACTGCCCACCACCTTCGTGGCTTCTGAGTCTTACTGAAGCAGAGCCGAGAGCGAGGGGTCAATCTGCCCAGCTGCTTCCAAGATCCAGGACCCCCTGCTAGCTCTCCGGAAGGTCAGAGGTCAGCCTACCTGGCCAGCTCCGAATTCCGCTCCCTGCAGATGGAGGTTTGGGCCGACTTCTTCTTGTCCCCGGTTGAGAGGCCACTGGTACTTTCGGGACTGACCGTTTCCACTGGGGGCCCCACACTCACAATCAGCCCAGATTGGGCCCACTTGGTGGCCTTCCGTAAAGCCGCAGCCGCCTCCTCCGTGATCACCTCACAGCAGCCGCTCTGGGGGAAAAAATGAGTCGGTTGCCAGGGGCCTGTACCACATCCTCAGCGTGGGTCCCTGTGAGAGGTTCCTTGCCCCCTTTCAAGGTTTGGAGCCGTTTGCAAAACCCTGAGGGAAGTTGCTCTTACTTTGGTCATGTCTCGGTCCATCTTAACGACCTTCTCCATGTTGGCACCTGTCCCGAGGCGAAAGGGGCGGCCTTCTGAGCTACTGCAAACAGGAGGGCCACAGAGAGTGAGGACGCGGCAGGCCAACAGGCGGCTCTTAACGGCGCCACACCCGGCCCGAGTTACCTCAAGAGCGGCTGGAGGACCTCGTGAGATGACTGATCTTCCCGCTTGTGAATAAATATGGAAAGCTTGCCGTCCACGGCCTCGCTCTCTTCTCCTGGGTCTTTGTCTCCTTTCAGGGAACTTTTGGGGTTGGCTTTCGTGAGGGACGTATCTGGCTCCGAAGCGGTTGGAGAGAGAACCGTCTGGCATCCTGTTGGGGGGGAAGAATGAATTTGGATTTCAACGAGGAAATGTTCTCTACCAGTTTAATTTGTAATCTGCAGCTCATTCCCCCGTATATTATGGGGCAGATTCATCAAACACAGAACTTGAAATAACAATCTTTTACTAACTCGGCCGAGATGCTGACTGGGGAATTCTAGGAATTGGAGTTTAAACGTCTCACAGCTGCAAAGGTGAATAAGAGACTATTTTGCGGAAGCTTCCCAGATGTTTAGAAAGGAGATGCCGCCTTCTGAATCCTCCACATAGGTAACAGAGGAAACTCAGCCACTCGCTACCTGGAACAACATAATCCGCCAGCTTGGCCAAGAGCAGGGAGGCGATCTTTGAGGCCGGGTCGCTGGGATCGTCTTGTTCGCTGTTCAGGGAAGGCACGGAGTAACTCCAAGGGGGCAGCTCCACGTTTCCACAGTCCTCCACGCTCATGAGGGGCAGAGCAGCACGGCAGAGCTGAAGGATGATGAGGACCAGCTTGGGGGAGGGGCGCTGGTCCAGGAGCAGAGAGAGGAGTTTGGACACGCAGGCTGGCTGGCTGAGGATGGCTTTGCCAATGTGGCTCCTGGGGGGAAGGAAGGAAGGAAGAAGGATCCCATATCAGGACATCTAGAGCGGAGAGCAGAACAGCTGCTGATAAGATGAGAGTTACTGCTCAGTAACACGGCGGCCACAAAGCCACAACAGCATGGCTGCTGTAAATCAGGCCCTCCAATCAGAGGCAGTCTAGCAGACCAGTGTTTCTCAACCTTGGTAACTTGAAAATGTCTGGACTTCAACTCCCAGAATTCCGGAGAATTCTGGAAGCCCAGACATCTTTTAACTTGCCACGGTTGGGAGACACTGGTCTGCTAGTAGCTCAGCCAGCTGGGGGATTCTGGGACAGAGCTCTTCCAGTCGCCACAGTTGAGAAACGCTCTACCTGGAAAGGTCATTCAGAAGACTGAGGACATCTTGCAGGGCGTCGTTGCCGGCTGCCTGGTTGCCACAGCACTCGGTGGCCCGGGCCAGGTGATTGGTTAAGAGACTGGAGACCTGGCGAGCGAGGCCCGAATGCACCGCCTCCGTGGATCCCCCTGCAAAAGGATCAGCCCCGATGAGAGCAGTAAAAAGTGTCCCCGGCCCCTCCTGCATCAGCGGGAGACAAGCATCTCACCAAGGAGGCTGAAAAGCTGGGGGGTCATGCTGGTTTTTGCCTTCTAGTAAATCAATTAACTTTTGTACAAAGGACTGGACACAAGGGGGCTTTCCACACACACACACACACACACACACACACATTCCCACTGGACTCCCCATCCAGCCTTGCTCTTCCTGCAGGGTCAGCAAACCTCCTACCTTCCTCCTTCTCCCACTCGACACAACGGTTGGCCAGCACTTGGAAAGCGGCCCAAGCCATGATGGCCACCTTCTGCTTCTTGGTCTGCTTCTCGCTGGAGCTGGATTCGGTCTGGCTGCTCAAGCTGCACAGGCGATCCATCAGCTGCACCAGGCCGCTCCTCACCAGGCACTTCTCTTCGCTCCTGGGGTGGGGGTGGGGGTGGAGGAAGCACCAGCGGCCGGTCACAATTGGGTCTGGGGGAGACTGGCGAGGACAAGGCTAACGGAAACCCTGAGGCTAGGCAAGGCAAGGGCAGCTCCGGCCCTCTCTGACCCACCTGGTGTATGGTATGGTGCACAGGAGGCCGATGCTGTTGGCGCAAGCGATGGGGTAGCGCGCACACAGGGCCACCACCGAAGTCATGGTCTCTCCAAAGGCCTCCTGCACTTGCTCCACCATCCCTCCACAGGTGAGCTCTTCGATTCTGTGGAAAGGGAAAAACTCAAGAGGCTCCCAAGCACGAGGCACCCGCTGGAGGCGGTGAGATTATTAAATGTTGACGCAAACAATCTCAGAAAGTGGGAATCCTCTTGCTGGGATTTTTCAAAGCAGCTTTTCTCAACCTTGGCAACTTGAAGAGGTGTGGACTTCAATTCCCAGAATTCTGGCAGTTGCAAGTCCACAATTCTTCAAGTTGCCAAGGTTACGAAGTACCACTTTAGAGACTTGTTTCAGGAGCTTTGCTAACAAAAACAGCAACTTTACCCTGCAGGCATTCCCAGCAACAGCCTCCCTTCTCCAGCTCCCCAATCCTCTCTGCAGGAACTGACCGTGGGCCTCCCTGGAGCACCATTGTGACTGGGCCCACCAGGTGCGTCACTCCGCCCACGCGAACTGCAGCCGTCAGCAGCTCCCTCATGTGCACCAGAGCCTGCTTCCGGGTGTTTCCACGCCGCCATCGCGTCTGAGCAGCCAACAGGAAGTTGCTGCTGGACACCTAGGAGAAAAGCAGGGGGGATGAGTGGATTATGGGGGCCACTGACCCACTTGCTTAAGTGAGCTCAGGGTGTAACCTTTCCCCTGAAGGGAGCCGGTTGAATTAAAAAATAAAGGATAGGGACTCCCATTGTGACCAGAACAAAAACAAATTTTAGAACATTCTTAGACATCCCAACCTCCTGAATCACCTCCTGTTATTTAAATAATTAAATATTATTCATTTGAGTTAGTTATTTACATTATTTAAATAACTCAAAGGAGCTTTTAACAGCCTGATGGATTTTAAATATTCAGAGGTAACTGGGGTTGGCTGGTTACAAAGGAACAGGTTTACTGGAGAACTGAACTGCGCATGGCCAGGTGAGGAAGTTGCCTTGGATTGGGCAAGCCCAAGAGGCGGGACTTACTGCTTGCTCAGGATTGGTCCCGATGAAGGCAAAGAGCTGTCCCAGGAGGACACTGTAGGTGGGCTTGTCCCGGCTGTCGTCGATGGCCAAGGACTGCAGGAGGGTGAAGGAGCTGCTCCTGTGGCTCGGAACGTGGCGCCGCCTGTGTGGAGACAGCGGGGTGATCAGTGGGCCTGTGGGATTACCCCGAGAGGCTGACTAAGACAGCTCGAACTTTAATTGCAGAGAGGTGGATGCCGACCTCTGGCTCGACCTGGTGAACTCCAGATCTTCGTTTGCGATCATTTCCAGATCCGAGGGGGCCGACATGCTGCGCAGGAAAACTGGCTGGCGAACGGCATGGGAGATGACCTTGGTTTCTGAGGCTGACTTGCACGCTGCACGTTAAGGAGCAGAAAGAGGGATGACCCTTCATGGCCCGTTCAGAAAACCCACAAAGGACGGGGGGGGGGGGGGGGGGGGTTGGGGTTCTCGATCTCAGTTGTGCAGAAAGGTGAGCTCAAAGGTGAGCACTTCTGAGAAGGGCAGACCGGCCCCTCCCCTCTCTCCCTCCTAACCTGGTGTCTCTGCCGGAGTGCCGGAGATGCTTCGGGTGAGGCCCGACTGGGCAGCAATGGTGACATGCAGGAGCAGCTCTGCTCGGTTCATCAGGCTCTTGACCAGGATTTTGGTCTTTGCCATGGGATGGGAAGGCTTCTGGATTACCGAGTTCACCTCCTGGAAGAATTTATCCCTAAAGAGCCGGGAAGGGTAAAGCCCAGAAAAACAGACAGGTCGGTTGCCTCCTTCGAGCTCCAGAAAGAGGCAAAGGGTGACAGACAGACTCTGCTTCCGAGGCTGGGGAGCAACCCACACACCCCGCCTCCCGCCCCCTAACCAGGAAGGAGCAGCGGTGGACAAACAGGCTTCTCATCACAACATCGCCACAGTGGCACCAACCTCAGCGAAAGGACCATGTTCTCGAGATCTCCTCCATCAAAAGAAATCTCCTTCATTGAGCACAGAAGTTCCAATTCTTTCATTTTGCTCTGAAAGGAAGGGAAGGGAAGTGGGGGGTGGGAGAGAAGCAAATATGTGGGAAAAAGGGACCAGGGAAGTTCATTTCTCTTTCTGAAGGGAAGACCCGTGCAAGAACTGATTCTTCATGGGGTGAAACATGGGCCTCCACATTCAGAAACAGTCTATCCCCAAGGATCAGATGCCCAAGGACAACCCTTGAAACAGGTGAGCCTCTCAGAAGCTTCATCGGAACACCAGGATCCAAGACCCCATATCTATTTTTTCACTTGACTTAATTGATTTGCTTCTTTTGGCCTTCTTTGCAAGAACTCCAAAGGTTTCTGACAGATGAAGGATTCTATTTCCTCACAAACGGCTCCCTCGCACCAGACTGAGACCCTTTTCCAAGTATGTGGAAGAACTAAAAGACTGAGAGACGCGATTTGCGACATTCTGTTCTGCTTTATAACCCCCAAGACTTCCCAGAACCCTCCGGAGACCTCTTGCCCTGGCACACACGCTTGGAGAAACCAGCCATTCCCAGGGCCACCAGCAGACATCTGATTTCCAACAGAGAATCAGGCAGTCAGTTTTAAAGCTGCATGTCGTTTGCCCAGGAGCAGTGAAAATTACAACTCAGCCTTTTGATAGGAATCGAGAGAAAGCTAATTCAGGAAGAAGCCAACACAAAACCAGCCCAGCATAATCTGAGATTCTTGGCCTTTACCTCATTGAAGTGATAATCGTAGAAGAAGGGAACATTGTTCTCCAGCTTTCCATGCATGGCGTCTTCCACCTCGCTTTGCCATTTCTGCTCCAGTTCAGCCACACTCTGGCCGAAAAGGAAACAAGCAGCATGAAAAATCTGGACCCCTCCCTCCCTCCCTCCCTCTGCAGGAGGGGTTCAGGAAAAAGAATTCCCCCCCAGCCCACTGTGAGCCTCCCGGGACACGCAGCCGAAATCAGATGCCAGATTCTCACGGCAGGCTTTACCTGCAGTTGTCGTTCCATGGCGTTCAGTTTCTTGAAGGTTTCCCCCATTATTTTGCAAAGGAGGTCGTATTCCTCAGCGTGCTCCTCCTGATACTGGAAGTTGATGAGCGACTGGAGCGCGTCGACTAGATTCAAGTGCTTGATCACACACGAAACCACCATTTCTTCCATCACATCTGGCTGGATCACCTCTCTGTTGTGGGCGAAACCCAGGAAAAACACAGAGGGGATCAACATTTGACCAACGGACCCCCTGACAAGTATCTGAGCGAGGCAAGAGTTTTCTCCCACTGCAGATCTGGAGAAAGCAAAGGTGCCCAAAAGAAGTTCACACAAACACACACACAAACCTGATGCTAGGTCGAAACTGAGGGCGAGCGCGGCCAGATATTTCCCTGAGCTTGATCATAATTCCAGGCGGGAGTCGAATGCGGGGCAGGTCAAAATAGTGACCCACAGGTGGGACAAGGACGTCTGATGGGTAAGTGAACTCCTGGTCTTCCTCAATGGTGAGAGGCAGTGGGGAAGGGCTGGGCGTGAGGGCCGGGGAGATCACGCCATTGGCTTCCACTTGCCACTGGCATCTGAAATGACGAAACCACACAAGGAACGGCTTGGCCTTTTCTTCCAAAAAGCAGGAAGGGGTTGTGCTGTGATTCACACTGGGAAAGACGCAGCTTCCTTTCAGGTAACCATCTGCTTCGCTTCTGGTGGTGGATCTGCGGCTGGCCTCCTCCTTCCCACCCCCTCCTGGTCTGGGCTCCCCACCTCTGCAAAAGTTTGGACCGCAGAAGCTCTTGACACGTTTCCTCGTCCTTGGTTATCTCCGGCCCGTTGTACAGGATCCTCAGCATCGAGCAGGCCAGGACGGACAAGCCCAAGGCCAGGTCGACCAGGAAGGGCAAGCCGCCCGAGACGTCTTCCGAGGATTCCTGGGCAGCCGAGGGGAAGCAGAGAGAATGCAGAGAGTGTTGGCGCCTGGTCTGCACACAGGTGAGCCTGCGCCCACACACGCGTCGTCCAATATGAAATAGAAATAAAAACCACAAGCGCCAAAGGGAGCCAACCCAGCAGAGCACAAATCTGTAAAAAGTCGGCTCTAATGCAAGGAAGTTGGAGGGAGTGGCACCTACATGTTTACTAGGCAGATACACGGACTTCTTTCCCTTCAGGAGCAGTGATTTAACAGTGATGCGTCTCCTTAAGCACAACCTGCGCTCGGCCTCCCCACCATCACCCTGCCACCCCTTATAATTGGAAGAGTGATTAAGCCGTGTTCAGAAGCTTCCGGGATTGAGTTGATTTTCGTTATCCCCCCCAGCTGAAATGCTGCAGCCCATACCTGCGCCCGGACCGTGCAGGCGAAGCCCCACATGGCTTTATCTGGGGTGTTGTGTTCTCGGCCACTCCGCATTTCGAAAGAGAAGGTGACGGTGTCTCCTTCCACCTGACGGTTTGGGTGAGAAGAGAGTCCGTTAAACAAGCAAGCGAAAGGCGAGTCTCCGCATGTTATTATTACAAGACACAGAACGAAATCTGGAAACGGCGTTCTCCTCTGCGTATTACGCCCGCGATCCAGGAAATCTATTTTTCTATGGTTTGAGAGAAAGTGACTTCTTTTTTTTTTCTTTTGAGTTGAAATTTCATCAGGAGGGACGGGAAAGGGCTACTCGGTACCTTTACTAAATCTTTCGGCCACCCAGTCCCCAAGACGCTGCGGCTGCCGTATCCTAAGGTGTTGCCTCCATATTCGGCAACCTTCCGACTGTTTGTGTTGGGCCCAGCGTATATCACCAGCTGCAGCAGAAACACAAGAGACCCAGGAGAATGGCACGAGGGCAGATCGAAGCTGTGGAAGCATTTCTTAAGAGCTCCTCAGAGGAGAGCCAGCAAGTAAACGGCCCCATCTTGGATCTTCTGACCGTGCAGACATCCTGAGAGAGCACCAAGGGAAACTTCTCCCAAGCCAACCCTTCACTTCAGAAGGGGCTTCAGGGCTGCTCCCAGGCTGGAGTTTATGCTCTGGCCCCGACTGACCTTATCGTAATCGTACTGTGAGGAGCATCGGCTGTCGAACCTCAGGTACAAGCAACGGGCTCCTGGGATGTGCACCGTCTCCTTAAATTTGTAGTTATCCCTGACAGGATGAACGGTCTCCACCGTCTTGCCAGCGGCCCAAGGAGCTGGGATTTTCAAGCCAGTAAGGAACCCCGGCTCTTCTTTCTCTTCCAGCATCCTGGCATCAAATGTAAAAAAGAAAAAGTTTACCGAAGGAATAGCTTGGTAGGATAGATTAAGCTTCACCCAAAGGAACCGTGGAAGCCAAATACTGGCATTGCTATCACCGTACGACACTGGGCAAAAACTACCGTCTGGCCCACATGGCGCTTTTGGAATGTAATTATTTATTTATTTGCTGATACGGGCCTTAAGGTTGCTAAATTCATGGAGAGAAGGAAAACTCTGGTTCTTTCACCAAGGGCTGTCCAATCTTGGCGACTTTTAAGATGTGTGGACTTCAACTCCCAGAATTCCCCAGGGCTGGGAATTCTGGGAGTTGAAGTCCACAGGTTTTAAAATCGTTAAGGTTGGGTACTCCTGGCTTATTCCCAGCTCTTCACAAGCTCACAAATTGTTTTTTTTTTCATACAAGGCTAAGTCTTTCTCTTTCAATGATCCCTTCAAAGCAATTATTCCAGGCACAAATGCACCAGAGAGAGAGGGAGGGAGGGAGAGAGAGAACTCAGGGAAGGTTAATAGAGGGGACGCTCTGAGGCTTAGGCCAGTCACCTCTCATCAGGGAAGAGCTTGCTCCTCGGTTCAGAAGCCCCTGCAGGAGAACCGCTGATGTCCGAGAAAACCGGAGACTGAGTTTTCAGCAACAAGGCCGTCTGCAACACACCACCAGGCAAATGGGTCATTAGGCACAGGGGGTCTGGGGGGGGGGGGGGCGAATTGAAAAGCCCAAAGGGTGAGGAGGGTGGGGGTGGGTGGGAGGGAGGGGAAGCAGGAGGTACCTGGCTGGTGTAGAGGACCAGCTGCACCAGCTGAGGCATGAGCGGATCGGCCACCATCAACGTCTGGAGATTCGGATGCATCAGGGAGGTCAGCAGCACGGGAAGCAAGTGGCCCAGTACTGTGGCTTTGGTCACCTGCTCCAGGCCTTTCAATCTGCAATCAACCGCCACCATTGGGCTTTGTGAGGGCGGGCCTGGGAGGGGCCTCCTCAAGGAAGGTTCCCTTCATCAAGCCCTGGGCCCTCCCTCCTTGAGCTTCACAGTTGAAGCCTTCTGAAATGGCCTGCCCAATGACTGCTGACTCAGGGATGTCCAAGCTTGGCCGCTTTAAGGCCTGTGGACTTCAATACCCAGAATTCCCCAGCCAGCAATGCTTACTTTACCTTAAAGCGTTGCTGGCTGGGGAATTCTGGGACAGGCCTTAAAGCGGCCAAGCTTGGAGGACTCTGTGCTAGCTGCTGTTTGATGTGCCAAGGCGCTTCTCAGGTCTCACCTCCTCCCTGATGGACCCCTCCATTCAGCTGGAGGCATTCTCACGGTGGTCTTTTGGCTGCCTTCTGCAAGCAGCTTTGACTGGGGGGGCAGCGGGTGCCTTTCCGGAACAAATGGCCTTACCTCTGTTCCCTGTCTGGGACGTCGCTGTTGATCAGGGCGGTGGTGACCTGCTGCAGCTTCTCCAGGACTTCGTCGCACCCCGTGAGGATCTGCATGGCCAGAGCCAAAATGCTGGTCTTGAGCTCCTGCAAGGAGACGAGACGAGTTTCAGAACGGCGTTTCGGCGGCCCCCCCACAGAACAATTTCGCTTCTAAGTCCAACACAGAGGCTCATGCAAAAGAAAGACGGGCTTCCAAAGTTAATGGGATGAGCGTGATAACAAGCCAGGAGAGGTTTGAGGAGCGGCAGGACCTGTGTGGGGGTCCCCACTCAGGATTCTTTGGCCGTGGGTCAACAACCTGGGGCAGGAATGGCAGGACAGGTTTAACAAAAGAAAACACCACTATGCTCCTATCACTCCGCCTCTGTCCATACAATCAATAGCAATAGCAGTTAAGACTTGTATACTGCTTTACAGCCCTCTCTAAGCGGTTTACAGACTCAGCCTCTTGCCCCCAACAATCTGGGTTCCTCATTTACCGACCTCAGAAGGGCAAAAAGCTGAGTCAACCTGGAGCTGGTGAGAATCGAACTGCAGTCAGCAGAATCAGCCTGCAATGCTGCGTTCTGGCCACCGAGGCCTTGTACGCAATGAAACCTCATGGTTAAACTACTTGAGTACTTCCCTGATTCTGGAGGCCACTTAATTCAAAGGCCACATTTCTTACCAGCTCACAAATTAACCTTCCTAAATCAGTCCAACTGAGACAAAAAACCTGATCTCCAGAGATTCAGCAAGAGGCTGGGGAAAAAGAGGTTGGCCACATCTGGCCCGGGGGTTAACATGGGTTTCCCAAACATGTCTGGAAGGCACCAGGTTGGGGAAGCGGAATTAAACTTTTCACTGGAGAATGACTTAATGGTTCTCTAAACCAGGAGTCTCCAACCTTGGCAACTTTAAGTTTGGTGGACTTCAACTCCCAGAATTCCGCAGCCAGCTTCTGGGAGTTGAAGTCCGCCAGGCTTAAAGTTGCCAAGGTTGGAGACCCCTGCTCTAAACCCCAACGTCCCAAGACGAAGATTCTTCAGGCTGACCTTTCCCTGAAAAACCTGCTCCAGAATCTAAATGAGATCATTCTGTTTAACTATTCCCATTTCCCCGATTCCCATCACCAGAACAGCTCCTTTTTTTCTTGGCTGCCAAGAAGGGTTTGGGTTGGGTTTTTTTTGGAAATCGGAGGGGGCAAAACCAACACAGGAAATTCCAGCCAGCTGATAGTGCAGCGGGATGCTAAGCAGGCCGGGACCCAACTCTGCCGGTACTTATCAGAACGATTAATCCAGCCTGCTTGTTGGGCCGGACAAGGAACGAAACCATCCTAGAAGGGAAGAGAGGATGAGAGCAACTGCAGAGAGAAACGGAAGAAAACAAACAGAAACGAAATAATGGGCGTGGCTGGATGAGACGTGGCGTGGACACATTTAGCATTGACTCCAGACAGTGACGGACATATCCGAGTGAGGACAAAGGATGAGCCACAAGGAACTTCCTGAACAGCAAGACGGAAATGGACAGAAATCATCCTGGCCCATTTGGGGGCTCAGCCAAGCAGAGGTCACAATGGACCAAGCCTCATCCCTCCCTCATCTTAAAATGGTTCAGGCAACAGAGACAAAGACAACTGGGGGGGCAGGGGGGGATCCCATTCCTTTGCAGAGCATTAGCATTCCCTGAAGTGTATGGAAAGAATTCGGGAACTCTACTTTTACTGGCTGAATTTTATGGAAAACAGGTTGAGCACCTGAAGGGGCCAGCCAGGGAGAGGCTTCGGCCGGAAGGGGAACTTTTCCAGACAGGGTTGAGAGAGGCTAGCAAAGAGGAGCAAGGAACTCTTCCGGGGTGCGCACTCATCTCCCCAGCTGTAAACTACAAAGCGTTTCCCCCCAGCTTCACCCCGGGACGAGTTTTCTAAGCTGAAGGAGGAGGAGGAGCTGGGCCAGGATTCTGCAGGAGGCCCCTGTAGCTTTTAACCAGGGCTACTCCAAGCAGAGTGAAGAGCTGCGGCTCTTTGGGGAATCCCAGCTGAAGCACCCAGTCACGGCACCACGACCACAGACGGTGAGCACGGAGAGGGCCATACCCGTTGGCTGAAGAGGCGGCAGCACCGGGGTCAGGAGAAAGCGAGGGCAGTGGAGTTTCAGACTTGGTGTTTACCTGTACCTTCAAGGTCTCTCCCTGCAAGGAGCTGTCACTGTCATCGCTTTCGTCAGGCTTAATCAAAACGGTATTACTCAGAAGGTGGTTCTGTACAGCCATCAGGTACCGCAGGCAGGCAGAGGCGGCCTTGAAGACAAACGGGGACGTTTGGGGTTTCTGTCTTGGCCCAATTCCCTCACAAAGCAGCAAAGAAAAGCCAGCAGGCTATTTCTGAAGTCCAAGGGAAACTCGCAAAAAGGGGAGAATACAGAGAAAATGTTCAGTCCTTCTCCAGCTGCGGGGGTCACAGCGTGGCAAAGAAATACCAGAAAAGGTTGACACATTAATTCAAGCTAAAACTGGGGAGACATATTGCAAGTTCCTGGACCTTACCAAACTGAAAGACAGGTTAGTATGAAGTAATCCCATTTACATTAAAAAACAATGATGAATTTGAGAGCCTCAAATGTTAACATTCTGGACCAGGAACAAGGGAAGGAGGAGAGCCAGTTTGCCAGAGATATCCGCCACCAATCCCAAGGAAGGTCTATGCTTCTAGATTCCCCAAAAGGAGAAACTGTCTCACTTCTCCTCATTCTCCCCACTGCAGCCCCCAAAGAGAGCCAGTTACTCACAGGCACAGTGGAGAGAAGCCTCTGGAATTCATCTCGAGAGACGACTTGGCACTTGGTGATTAAGATACAAGATTCTCGGACCACAATCTTGAGAATGTAGTGCAAAAGTTCATCGTTCAGTCTTCAAAGGCAGAAGAGACAGGGCAAAGGAGGAAGGGTTATAGCAGTCCATCCTATAAGTGGGGCATGAGAGCTACCTTGGCCTCCCCTGCCGATCTTTGCTGCCCGGCAGACAAACTCCCAGATTCATTCAATCAGTGTGCACAGCCCCTGCTTTGGTGGTGGGGGGGTGGGGTGGGGTGGGGGGTTTACCTGCAGTGCTCATCATCTTCACTTCCAAATCTGTTGTTCTGGAGTTGTTCAGCCATGTTGGTCAGGATCACATCTCGAAGCTGGGCCAGGCCGCTGTTCCTGTCTCCTAGAAGGGGCCGATTCCAGGAGGAAGGTAAAGAGAGAGGCCTGGGATTGTGCTGCAAAAACACTGACACCACCTTTGCCTGATGCCTGCAGCAATTTTTTTTTTAAATGTACAAATTAATTTGCACTCCAGCACTTTAAAAAAACTCACCTTCGGTTAAGACCAGCTTCAGTAGATTATTAATTTCTGTTTCTCCAGGGTACAGGATGCTTAGACCAGAGCTTAAAAAGGCAAAGAAAGGCAACACTTAGCATTTGTGCAAAAACATACAAAAAGAGCACTGAGTTCTGAAGATAAACTGATTTTACTCTAGCATATGCTTTGAACTGTTGGTAATATTATTTGATACAACATGAATTATGGATACCCGTCTGGAAATCTGTAGCATTTGTTTGGTTAAAGTAAGAAAATATATGTGTGTGTGTGTGTGTTAAAATGTGCTGAAGCTTGGTATACAGCACAGCAAATTCACACGTCCTAGTAAACAAAGCCAAGAGCAGCTGCGTTGTGATTTTTATTTACTTAATTTCATGAGACCTGACCTTTCCCATCCACGTAGAGGCCTTTGGCTCGCGTAAGGTGAGACCAGATGACCTACCTGATGGCCAAGCAGACCTCCTTCTGAATTTCGGGGCTGATCTGGTCGACGGGGGCCATCAGGAGCTGCCAAAGCAAAAGGCCCGATCGCCTTATGATCTCCCGGTTCTTCTCCGTTTGGGGGCTGAAGAAAAATTTAAAAACCACCTGCAAGACAAGCGTTGCAATGCAAGATGGGAGTGAGAAATAGATGCCTAGTCATTGAAGTAACACACCCTTTGCTTATCTGCGTTCTCTCTGAATTCACTGAAATAACCAGGTTGGTTCAAATTACTGATCCTGGAGAAGAAGAGCTGAAGAAAGCAGGGCAAGAGGCCGATACGTTCCAATGCTCCTATTTTGTTTCTTATGAACCTCCAAACAAGCAGGCAGAATTATCCCACAGAAGAGAGTTTTTCAAACATGACAACTTTACGACGGGTGGGCTTCTAGGATTCCCCAGGCAGCCATGAACCGGGAGTTGAAGCCCACCTATCTTAAAGTTGCCAGTATTTGAAAAACATTGCCACAGATGATCAGGCTTGAATTTCGTTCAATTTCTGTTTGAACAAGAATGAGATTTAGCCTGTACTCTAAATCAGGGGTGGCAAACTGGATTTCTTCTCCCCATGGACCGGTCCTTTGATATTTCCAGGCCAGCCCCACGGGCCAGATTTAAGCACCCCACGGGGCAGATCCGGCCCGCGTACCTTGAGTTTGATACTCCTGCTCTAAATTGTTGCCTTCTTGCTGGGGGAGGCAACAACCCAGAGCACATCTCGGATCAATCAAGGAATAAGCAGCAGATCAAAACTCTCCACCAAGGAAGTCTCCTCCTCCTCCTCCTCAACACATCTGAGCTGTCGGGGTAACCTCAGGTGAGCAAAAGCGTGCCTCGATCAGGTATAGATACCTGGAAAACCACCAGGATGCAGCGTATGATGCAAGTGTCCCCGTTGACCATGGCTTTCTCCATGATGTCACAGATGCTGCTGAGGTGATGGGCTTCGATCGGGTGTTGCTTGGCCAGGAAATTTGTGATTGGCATGTTGTTACTGGCTGCCAGCAGGTTGAGCTGATGGATGCACATGGCGCCCACGTGGTGCAGCAACTGGTTGATTACCTCGTTGGTGGCTATGGCATCTCCTGGAAAAAACCATCATGTCCTTTTTAAAGTTGCCTGGCAAAGACAATAAATCACCACCGACAAAAAAAGGGGCAGAGCGGGGACGCCGGTTATTGCTCAGAAATAATTTCAAATAAACGGGCTATGGGAAGTTCAGGTTATGGCACCTTTGGCCTCCTACCTTGCGGCTCCAAGATGACATGGCTGACTCCCAGCCTCTGGCAGATGTAATGGAAGGCCTGGTTCCCAGGGTTACACCACTGATCAATGTAGTCATTGGAGCACGTCCAGATCATGTTGTTCATGGCATCGTAGCATGCGCCTGGACGGAAACATCGGTAGCTCCCTTTATCAAAAGGGAACTGGGATGCAAAGCGAGCAAAAGCTTACAATGATCCAGAGATACCAGTTGTTAAAATATCTCCAGAGGTTACGGATGCTCCAACGCTAGAGGTCTTTAAGAGGAGACTGGACAACCATTTATCTGACATGATATACGGTCTCCTGCTTGAGCAGGGCAGGAGGTTGGACTGGATGACCCCCAAGGTCCCATCCAGCTCTCTTATTCTGTTGTGCGTGTATGTCCACATACGCATCCCTTGGTGATAAATTTGTCTTCTTTCTCCGCATCCGTTTTTTTAGTATTCACGAGTTATTTGCTCTTAAGAAATTTCCACCCAAACATTCTGCCAAAGCTCAGCTACTTAACGGCTAGCGAAAGCCACCCTGTGGAGTTTAATTCAGAAGGTGCCGGTAGCCGTCTGCACCTGGGGCAGGCATTCGGGGCTTACCTAGGCCAGGGACAAGGGCCCCACGTCCAAGGGAGCTCCCAGCAGCATCAATGAGGTCTGCTCGGCTTGCAAACTGCCCATCTGAGAGATTGTACACCAAACTGGAAGCTAGGACTTTAAAGAAGGAATCGGCCATCAATCCCTCATGTAATTCTAAAAACAAACTGCGCGTAAGGCAGAGCCAAAGCTTAACCTTCGGTGGCTAAAACACCTCTTGGAAGAGTCAAACCGGCCTCTCCGACTTCAGTGGGAAAGTGCCAAAGCCAACAAAGCCACCCCAGGCTCTTCCCCCCACCCCCCAAGGCCGAGAGGGAAGAGAACTTACTTTTCAAAGATGACAAACCGCTGCTTCCCCCGAAGAGAGAGCGAGTGGCAGAACTGCCGGAGCCTCCTGGAGGAGGGATTAACATCACCAGGTATGTCCCGCAGGTGTAGATCGGGGTCTTCCGTAGCATTTTGAGAGGCAGACCACAACTAGTGTTAGCAGCTGGGGGGAAAAGAAAAAGAAGAGGGGAGTTGTGAGAAGCACAGGGAGATCATTTTGCCCGGCAACTGCAAGCAGAAGAAGACATGAAGAACCTGGACCAACGCAGGACCATAAGAAGTGGCACCAGGGAAGTCCTTCATAAGACACCTCAGACAAGCAGGTGCTGTACCTGCTTTCTGACGTGTTTCGCCCCCATTCAGCAAGAAGGCTCAGCTGTCCCCTTGGGCAGGGAAGCCACAGAAGCAAGGAAGAAAGGATTCCTGGGCGCAATTTGCCCCTTACCTGCCTGGTCCTCTTTCAGCGTATTGGAGATGGTGGAGCCCGTCAGCGCAGCCAGGGTGGCCGAGGGGGAGGCTCTGTACCTGGAAAGCCTGCTGAGCAGCATCTCGTTAATGCTCTTGGCCGAGTCCCCCTCTTTCCTCATCAGGATGATGCGCTCCTGGAGGGGCCTGGCGATGCAGAGGCCGTTGTCCACCTGGGCCAAAGGGCCAAACCAAGGAGAGAGCTCTCACCGGTCTGCGTGATGTTCAGGGCAACACGGAGGATATCTGTGCCAGGCAAGTGCCCCCCCCGTTTGTGCCCATCTTTTGGGGACAAGACTCACTTTGAGTTCAAAGACGTCCATGAAGACCGAGTGGCCCTTGGGGGTTTTTTCATTCAAGCTCGCGGGAGACCAGATCCAGTAGAAGTAGGTCCCGTCTGAAGAGAGGTGGACGGTGGTCATGGTGCTGCCTATGGGAAAGTGATCGGGGGGCATTGGGAGAAGCTGGCACACCTGGGCAGAGAAATGGGGCAGGGGGGCAGAAGGGAGGAGAAATTCGGTTTTACTGGCATTTATTATGACACGCTGATCCCGAAAGTATCAAGATGCTAAGTGGTTCTGCATACTGATTTGCCGGCCTGACATTTCCAATTAAAATCAATATTTATATTTCAAATAGACGCCACAAAGAGATGGAGCTGCTGCTTCTTCTTGTTTTACGAAAGAAGAGTGCTGGAAACAAAACAAAATTTGGTCTCATCATGGCAAAACAAAAGAATCACAACTTGCTGATCAAGCACATTGGAAAGTGAACGAGATTTTTAAAAAGCTTCTGTCGATAGCCACACCATGTAAGAACTTTCTGCCCTCCCCACCACTGGTCGTTTCCCCCTATGGTTTAATCCTTCTCAAAATTGGAAGAAGCCTTACTAGCACAGTATTCCCACATCGGGAACCCTGAAGTCAGTCTTAATGTGTAGACAGGCTGGGAGAAAGAGCTCCACCAACATGTTCCAAAAGGAAGAACTGAGTTCTAATTGGGACTCAGTAGTTTCCTTCGTCCTGCCCACCGGCACTAGCAGATCCATTGTCTAAACCATCCTAAGATTCCTTTGTGCAATGACTGGTTTGCGCCGCTAAGCAGCAATGGGCTCAAGGAACGGATGCTCAACGGATGCCTGCTGCTGTCTCAGCTCTTGGACTCTTGGCCAGTCTCTCAAATGCAGCCAGCAGACAATCTTGTGCTAATCCTCGGACATTCTCAATAATGGATTTCTAGCTTTCAAAGGGAGACCAGGAGCCTGAGTCGTCTGGGAAACATCCCAGGCAGAGTTGCATGTATTGAGCTGGCTGGCATAGTTCTCAGATCCTAAGTCATTGCTGGACAGGCTGAGCATTTGTGGGCTGATGGAAAAGTTCCCCAGGAAAAGACCAGCAGGCACACAAGGGACCTTTCTGATTTCCTGAAAGACCACCCGGCTTTCCAAGAGGCAAGGGCAATTAATTATGATTAAAGATCAGGGTGTGGGGGAGAAACTGGACCACTCGGCTCAATCACAAACAAGGCCCTGGAACAGACAGTAAAGCTCTGATTTTACCTGAAGAGTGTTCTGATCGATGACCTGGAAAAGGGAGTGAGGTTTACTGTCAAAAGAGACCGGCCTGTGGAGCAGCCGGCCGTTGCCAAAGGCCACCCAGCCGGATTCCAGCTCCTCATTGCGGGAGTACACAAAGCCTCTGAAAGGAAGAGCAAGGCAGCTCTGAATCAGGCACTTCTGTTCATGGCTCCCATTCCTGTCCTTCGTTCCCTCCTGAAACCCACTCAGTATTGCCTCTCTCTCCATGGCCATTCCTCTCTCTCGGAGACCATGCTTTGGTGCAGGGCTTACCGTAAAGTACCGTGTAATCCAGAGCCCAATTTGCTGATTCCCCGGCCAACGGAGTTGGTGGTATAAAGATAAAGTCCATCCACTGCCAGGCAGCGTCCTAAGTCTGCATCTGCAAGAGACATTCAGGAGGTGGAAGAGGTTATTTTCAAAGCCACAGAATTTGGGGAAAGAACGGTGGAGAAAACTGTTTTGCTTTGAGCCACAACCAACCGTCCTCTGCCTACTATGGAGGACTTTCTGTATGGCTGCCACCCTTGTTAGGCCTACCAAAGGCCAACGGATTTCTTTCCATCAGGGCCAAAAAAGCTTGATGCACTAGTCTCATTTTACAGTTAAATCTTTTCCTATGTCCAGTTCTGAGCACTGACAACTGGAGAGCATCAAGAAGAAAGCTGCGAACCTGGAAGAGAACTCCTCCAGGGGCAGGAGAAAAAAAATTGGCCGCCATTAAGCCAGAGAGATCAAGAGGCTGGAAGAACAGTTCCTTGTTTTTGGGGTCAGGGTTGCATTTTTATTCCTGCATTTTAAGAGAAGCAGCCTTTTTACAAACACCAGCGTTTGCTCTGTCTCTCACTCTGAAGGAGGTTAATTTCCCGTGGAATAAAACCTTCTGACTGCCTCTACCCTGCTGTCATTTTAGCCATGGCTTCTGCCTGTCCTGAAAATATCACACCTCGGGTTCTCTAAAGGCAGGAAGGTCCAGCCTTCCTGCGTTCTTACCTTTGTTTTCTGAGCCAGAGCCAGGGTTAGCATCCGGTGCTGGCAACATGTCCTCAAAGCCCCAGGACACCAGGTGTTTGCCCCCTAGCAGGCAGGAGGGCGATCCGGGTCCGCCTTCTAAAAGCAGCAGCCTTCAGGGGGCAGATGTGGAGACACACACATACATGTATATAAATACACACTTCTCTGAAATAGAAAGAATTAACTACAGAAAAAGACAGAGTTAGGGGCGTTTAAGGGAAGAGGGCTGCTGCATGCTGACATACTTTGACTTTGTATTACTGGGAGAAAACAACGAACTTGGCATTACTGAACTGATGCATGTGGTTTAGAGCAATATGTGGGGTGCTTCCCATCCACTCCCCCCCACCTTCCTCCTCCTCACCTGTACAACACATCGGCCACAGGCAGGGATCCCAAATCAGTCTGTTTTTGTAGGAGATGGACGGTGTGAACAAAGGTTTTGAGGGAACCCCTGGGAAAGAGAGAACAAGGCAGTGGTCACTCTTCAGGTACTGTAAGACACCAGAAGGTTGCAAAAAGGGATCACGTGACACCCCCCACCCCCCCGGGACACTGCGACCGTCATAAAGGTGAGTCAGTTGCCAAGCGTCTGAATTTGGATCACGTGACTACAATGGTCGTAAGCAAGAAAAACAGTCCCAAGTCACTTTTTTCACAGCCGTTGTAACTTCAAACGGTCACTAAATGAACTGTTGCAAGTCGAGGACTACCTGCTGGGCCTTTTTAAGACGAGGGGAGTGGGCTTTCCTTAGCGTAGGAAAGGCGAGGAGAGCCAGGAGCCAAGCAGAGGTCCCCCCCCGCCCCTCCTCTACCTGGCGCAGGCCAAGGCCACCAGGGCGGCGGCGGCGTTCTCCTTCTGCCTGTGGGGGATCTGCTGGCCGCCGGGCGAGGCCTCCTCCAGCCAGGAGCAGAGCAGAGTCTCGATGCCGTTCAGGCAGTCGGCGGGCTCCTTGGTCAGGCTCAAGGGCTGGCAGTCCCGGAGGCAAGTCAGGAGCACCTCGGCGGTGACGTTGCCCAAGGAAGGGTCTGTCCTGCTCTGGGACTCGATCAGTGGGAAGACCAGGAGCAGCCCCATGCGGGAGGTGAAGGGCGCCTGCTCCGACTGCTGCAGGAGGCCCTGTCGCTTGAGCAGAGTCAGGGCCTCCTCATCGCCAGAGCTCTCCCGCTCGTGCTGCTCCTCCAAGGCCAGCTGGCGCTGGGCGTTCCACAGGCCCCGCAGTGCGTTCAGGCGGTACTCCAGCAGGCGGGCGTAGGCGTTACTCTGGTTGCCGCAGATGGCGCGCAGGCGCTCCGACAGCTCCGTGGGGTTCTTGGTCTCGAAGGTTAAGATCTGGAGGGGACAGAAAGGAGACCTTCAGGCCCAGCCAGAAACGGCTCTTAGGAGACCTTCTTCACATCCCTTCGATGGGTAAAGCCCAAAGCCATGCAGGAGAGGAAACTCACCCGTCCAAAGGGGTAGAATAACTGCAGCTCTGCAGCCTTTAGAACAGGGTTTCTCAACCATGGCCACTTTAAGACAGGCGGAGGGGGAGACACTTCAACTCCCAGAATTCCCCAGCAGCTTTGCTGGCTGGGGAATTCTGGGAGTTGAAGTCCCGTCCCGTCCCCTATCTTAAACTGGCCATGGTTGAGAAAATACCGATTTTTCCAGAAAGGCCAACAGGAACCAATATCTAAGCTACTGTCTTTTCCCCCTATAAAACCCATGCTGCTCCTTGGCATTAATTCACCTCTGGTCAGAATCCTGTAGCTATTTAATGGCTGCCCTAAGAAAAGACACAAAGCTTGATTCACTTCTGAACTTACGACTTTCATGACTGCCATAACTGCTTAAAAGCCTGAGCTTTTAAGTGGGGGAAGAAATACTATCGATTCCCTCATTTTACCTCATCTTGCAAGAGCATGCATCTCTCTCTCTCGCTCTCTCTCTCTCTCTCTCTCACACACACACACACGCGAGTGCTTTGATTAACGACCGACTGTCAAATTTGTGTTGTGCCAAGGCACCATTAAAGCAAAACCGCTATCCAGATTTAAAATTTCGGATAATGTTACAATTCACTTTATGATTGGTATCAGATATTTATGAATTCACGACTTTTTCTGGGTTGCTTTATATGGCTCGTAGGTGACATTAGATGACATATAAAACCAGTGCTTTGTTTTTTTGAGCAACTTCAACGGCAAGGAGCAAGAAATAGGATTACCTAGAAAGGATTTCAAGGCCAATTAGCCAAATAAATACAAGCTGACATACGTAGTTAGCTAAATGCTGCAAACATTGATTTAACGGGGTCCAAACTCACAATGGGTTTTAAAAAATTCATTCGGTTTTCCAGCATTACAAATTCACCATGGCATCCTACAAATTCTAAGACCGTGCAAAATTCTACAGAGGCAGTTTCTGCTTTTAACATCCTTTAATAAGGAAAATGTTGTGATTTCATGCAGGGAAATAAGTAGTGGCAGTAAGTTTAAAATGAATGGCCTTCCACTCCCAGAATTCCCCGGCCAGCGTGAAGTTGAAATCCACTTATCTTAAAAGTTGCCAAGGTTCTAAGGATTATGCCTGCTTCCACAGATTGGATCCGAAGAGAATAGCAAACAGCCCCAGATTTGGGTTAAACTCTTTACACAGCTTGTACCCATGTCTCATTCTTCTCCTCTGTATATTATTTCTCTGCTGACTCGGGATCATTGAGGACAGAATCCCCTATTATTCAGGTTTCATTCCCCTTGTTTTTAAGAATACAAAAGTAATGGAAGATCTCAGCCAGTCCAGAGGCTTCTTGGGAATAAAAGGCGAGCTGGTGCACCTATGTACGTCCCCGTCCCCCATCCCAAAAAATAAATGACTAGACCAGCTCTTGCAGCTGAGATGCCTGCTGTATTGGCAAAATCTATGTCCAGGTAAGCACAGCAGAAATATTGAAGTCTGAGAACATTCCAGTAATGGGCCCCAAGTGGTTCTTTTCCATTGTGCCGCAAGCAAAGTAGCCTCCAAAGAGCAGGGGCTTCTAGGTTTCCAACAGTCAACAAAAAGCAACTGGTGTGCTAGAACAATCCATTTCAGTCATGAAAACGGCTGTGCTGCACACAAAGCAAGGCCAGGACAATCACAACTGTGCAACCCCAATAATGGGTGGCACACACTGACCTCCGAGAAGGGTCGGGGGAAAAGGCACCTTTGCGGGCACTTCTCATGACCGATGCCTGGCCCTGAGCCCTGCCTTTTGTGGTTTGGGGCTCTGAATAAAGTACCCTCTTGAGTCCTGCTATTCCTGCGGGCACCGTTTCCTCACCTCGGCTATATTCTTCACGTATGTACCGGCAGTCCTCGACATACAACAGTTCATTTAGTGACCGTTCAAAGCTACAACGACGCTGGAAAAGGTGACTTAGGACCGTTGGTTTTTCCAGAGTTACCCCCTTTGCAGCATCCCCGTGGTCGGTCACGTGACCAAAATTCAGATGCTGGGCAACTGGTTCCTATTTATGACGGTTGCTGTGTCCCAAAGTCATGGCAGATCCCTTTTGTGACCTTCCAACAAGCCAAGTCCACAGGGAAGCAGGGTTCGCTTAATAACCATGGCGAGAAAAGTCGTAAAATGGGGGGGGGGGGCAAACCTCGCTTAACAAATGTTTCACTTAGCAGTAGGAATTTTGGGCTTCATTGTGGCCGTAAGTTGAGGACTTCTGGTATAATCACTGCCCCGATGTTTTTATAAGCATTCTGCTGTCTGGTGCCATCAGACGGTTTTTCTCTACCAGAATTCCTAACTCTTTGGAGGATGCTTGCGACAGACCCCGATGGCTGCTCACGTCCCCACCACACAGGACCCTCGGATGACACACCGCTTCCATGTACGTTTTGCCAGCCTCTGGGTCGTTTATCGCAGCAACCACAGGTGCAAAAGAGAAAAAAAAAAGTGAGTTCCTGAATTAGCTCTACCAATCCTACTACGCCATCCTCCTTTGTTTGAATGAATTTCTCAACTTCGCCATTCCATTGAAATAATTTTTATACTGAAATTACTTGGTAGCCTACAAAGAACTCTCACTTAATCACAATCTCTCTAGGAAAAACAGTTCTCCTAACTTCTTTAACTGTGTTTGTTGAGCAACGGGAGCTAAAATTCTGCAGAAAGAGCAAACATTGGGAAGGTCAGCGCTTTGTTTTTTAAAATAAACACTACGAAGCCGAAGGGTTCTGATTGATCTCCAGGCTGGTCTTGAAAAGCGGAAGAGGTCAGAGTTGGTTAGCACCAGGATGGGAGACCACCAGGAAATCCCAGGGCTGTAGGACAAACTGGGAAGTCAATCCCAGAAGAATGCAATAAGAAATCATCTCTGTACAGATGACGGTGCAGTTGAAAAGCAGGCTGCCAACAATGGAAAGCTCTTATTGCAGATCTATAGCAGAGCCATCACTGGAATCCTATGCTCGGTTTTAGTCATCCTGTTTGAAAAGGATATGAAGAACTGGGGGTGGGGGGGAGTGCAGACAAGGGCAATCAAAACTATCAAGACCTTGAGAAAAAGCTGGAACATCCGAGACGGACGGAAACAAAACGCAGAAAGGTTAAAAAATAATAATGCCCTGAGTGGAGAGAAGAGGGCTGGGAGCTGTTTTCTTCCCCTCTCTCCATCACTAGCAGCAGGGGCCGTTCAGTGAAGCCGTTGAGAAATAAAGAGCGGAGACAAAAGAAGCCTCCTTCACAGTGCGGCCAATTAATCTGTGGAATTCATTACCGCAAGATAGGATGAAGATGTGATATGAAGATGACCAGGGACAAGGGACCGGATGAAGTCAGGGAGAACCCCCAGGCGGAGGGACATTCGTCTCAAAGGCTCAGTGGTGCCTCTGTGTGGGGACAACCAGTTGCAGGGACCCACAGGAGGAGAGGAGAGGACTGGGTCCCTACCTCTCCTGGGAACCCCAGAAGTGTCTGATTGGATGCTGTGAGACGCAAACATGGACCCAGAGGAGCGTTGGCCTTCAGGAGTCAAACTGGAAGTCAAGAAACTTTGCTCATTTTGAGCTAACTGCAAAGTTGCCACATGTAATCTGGGGTGTGCCTCACCCCACCAAAAGCATTTGGGATGATAGTCTGATTCTGTGTCATCCAGGTCACAGTTGTCCCAAAGGTGCTTTTTCAGGAGGCAACTGGACTTTCTTGGGGTTTTTTTTGAAGATGTTTCGCTTCTCCTCCAAGAAGCTTCTTCAGCTCTGACAGGATAGTGGGGAATGGAATGACTATCCTGTCAGAGTCGAAGAACCTTCTTGGAGGAGAAGCGAAACGTCTTCAAAAGAAAAAACAAGAAAGTCCAGTTGCCTCCTGAAAAAGCACCTCTGGGACATTTGGGATGATCCACTGCATTTTTACGTGGGAGAAATGTAAATTTAGAGTCACTCGATATTGAGATGGGCAGCATATAAATTTAATAAGTAAGTTCGATCCTGACTGGCTGAAAGTTGACTCAGCCTTCCATTCTTCTGAGAGGTGGGTAAAATGAGGACCCAGATTGTTGGGGCAATAGGCTGACTTTGTAAACTGCCTAGAGAGGGTTGTAAAGCACTGTGAAGCGGCATATAAGTCTAAGTGCTGTTAATAAATAAGTAAATAAGTAAACAGTAAGAATATTAATGGGCGCAATGAGCTGTGTGCAGCAGCAGCTTTTCCGCTTGAGTAGTACTGGACTGCACCTGTATCCTGCCACCTGAGTGGTACTGGACTGCACCAGTACCTGGTGTGGTGCTGGCCTTTGTACTCCAATTTACATGTTGAACATCGTTTGAGGAGAGCCGAGGGAAAGCAAAGGCTTATTATCAATTGCTATTTACATTTCAGGAACCCCAAACATCCACATTATCAGCTTCCATTCCACAACATGTTTTCTAAACAATTGTAGAGATTGTACAATTACCTTGAAACTACGACATGCTCTCCAAGCAATTACTGCACAGGGCTCATATGATTAATCATCATTTAAAGCAGGCTTGCAGAACTAATGGGCTCAATTCTATTTCTGGATGCAAAAAAAAAAAAAAAAAAAAAAGCCCAAACAACTACTACGGTCTTCTGGACCACAAGACCCACGAACCATTCCACTCTCTTTGACAGATCACAACAAAAACAAGTAAAAAGGGCCGTCAGCATTTATTTTAACAAAAGGTTTGCGATGTGTGGGCCAGTGTCATTTCCACCCCCACCCACCCCTTAGAAAATACTCCATTCCTTGTCCACATGAAGCCGAGAAGAGTTGATGGCAGTCTGGGCTCCTTCCCGGCAACACAATAGCGTCCCTTCAAGCTCCCGACACAAACGCAGGTGACCGAGCATAAGCCTTCAATGCAGTGCCTGCTGAACCGTCCCCGTTTGGTTCACACCACCCAGCTTCTGACAAAGAACCTGTGTCACTGAGAGCCACCCGGCTGGGGAAGAGGGCGGAGTGACGGAGGGAGGCGCATCAGAAAAGCTGTGGCAGAAAAGACATTGGCAGCCCTGGGCTTGGCTGCCCCTATTTTTTTTTTTTTTGGGGGGGGGGGGGGAGAAGCCAAGGTTGGCAAACATCATGGTCCTCTCCTTCGGCTCTTGGACCATAAACCGGAATAAACCACAGGCGCATGTCAGAACAAGGTGGGCCATTCAGCAGAAAAACCGGACTGGGTTGGGGGAAAAGATTCCCCAGGAGAAAAAGAGAGGAGGAGAGCTGCCCAACCTCTGGCCTCTGCTGCTTTGCTTCCTTACTGCTGAATCACCTTTGCGACAGGCAGCCTGTCGAGCAATGTGGATGTAGCCAGACCTGCCCCAGTGTTGACATGCTCCTTCCTGTTCTTGGATGGGCACCTGACTTTCTACCTGCATCTTGATCCTGTTGGCATCATTGAAACACGCCAGGAAAGAAAGCAGAGCTGCTCTCTTGGACCCCAGCCCAGTCTCTCTTCACCCCCCCCCCCCCCCATTTTCCATCTCCCAGCACACAGCTTCTCATCCTTCATCCTCTGGCCTTTCAGAGGTTGTCCTTCAACCACGCTTGGTCCTCCTCCTCCTCCTCCCACTTGTTCCTCCTCACTTGGGAGGCCAGGTATCTCTCCCTCTCCAAGGGCAGCTTCTCCCATCCCTTCCCTTGGCCAGGATCACCTCTAAACCTCCCCCCCCCCAGTTGTTCCTCTTCCTTTGCTGCCTTCCTTGGCCATTATCCCACATCTTCCCATCCTCCCCCACCTCCGCCATGGGCCCATCCTTCCCCATTCCATCACCTTTATTGTAGTCGCCTACAATGGAAAGGCTCCTTCCAGAACAGGATTTGATGATTCACCGGTTTCCAGTGGGTCGGTTCCCCATGTGGACAGGCTCCCTTCATTCAATCAATCCCTGACCCAGGTGCGTCTCATTCCCCCAAACTCAGAAACAGATGTTGGGAAAAGCACTAAGTGAGGGGGGGGGATCCTACCTTCTCTCATTTCTCCTTCCTTCCTTCCTCCCTCCCTTTCTCTCCCCATCCTCTCTAATCCTTCCTTCCGTCTCTCACCTACCTTCCTTCTCTAATCCTTCCTTCCCTTGCTTTCCATCTCTTTCCTTCCTTCCACCTCTCACCTTCCACCTTTCTCCTTCCTTCCATCTCAAATTCTTCCTTCCTTCCTTCCTTCCACCTCTCACCTTCCATCTTTCCTTCCTTCTCTCACCTGCGTACCTTCCTTCTTTCTTTCTCTAATCCTTCCTTCCCTTGCTTTCCATCTCTTTCCTTCCTTCCATCTTTCTCCTTCCTTCCATCTCAAATTCTTCCTTCCTTCCTTCCTTCCACCCCTCACCTTCCTTTCCTTCTCTGCCTCAGTGGGAGCCCCAGGATCCATCTTTGGCTCCCTTTCCCTTGGTGGTGCTGCTGCTGCTGGTGGTCCCAAACCAAGGCCCAGCCCCCCCTCCCCCCCCTCCCCTGAGCCTGTCCCCTTATTAACCCCCCACCCCTCCCCCACCTGGCTTCTCCTCCCCCCCATTCGGCCTAAGGACGGTGGGGGGGAGGCCGAGGAAGAGGCCAAGGGGACGCCGCCTCCCTCGGGGCCAGGCCAGGGCCTTCCTTGAGGGGGGGGCGCAGAGACTCCCCTCAGGTGAAGGCCTGGCGACCCCCCCTCAGCCGCCATTGTCCGAGGCCCCTCCTCCCCCCCTCCCTCACCTCCAGCTCGGTGTCTCCGGGCTCGGCCACGCCGATGATCTCGCTGGGCAGCTCGGCCAGGTCGGTGACCCGGATCAGCCCGTCGTGGAGGAAGATGGTCTCCTCCTTCACCGACAGCCACTGCGCCGAGTCGGCGGCGGCGGCGGCCGCCGCGGAGCCCGAGGCGCCCGCCGGGGAGCCCATCCAGGAGGCCGGGCGGGGACGGCGGCACCTGCCTCGGCGGCGGCGGCTGAGGGGAAGCGGGGATGCTCCGGCAGGCAGGCAGGCAGGCAGGCAGGCCGGGCGGGCGGGCGGCGGGCGGGGGAGGAGGAGGAGGAGGAGCGGCGGAGGCGGCGCCCTCAACCCCCCCGCCATGATGGGCGGAGGAGGAGGCGGGGCCCGGCGGGAGCAGGAGGCGGGGCCTCCTCACGCGCCCGGCTGACGGCGCCACGCCATCTTGGAGGCGCGCGAGCGAGGACCTCAGGCGGGAGGGAGGAGGAGGAGGGCCCGGCATGCCCCGCGCCGCCAAGGAGGGAGCGCGCGCGCCCGTTACCCCCGCCCACTGGGCGTGACGGAGCTGGCCCCCGACGCCGCTCATTGGCTGGCCCATCATGGACCCGCCCGGTCCGGATCGCCTCAGACCGCAGTTGTCGCCGGCTCTTAAGGCGGGGCAGGTCGCTTTAAGACAGGTGGCCTTCAACTCCCACAATTGACTGGCAAAGGGCGAAACACCAGGCCCAAAACCTTGGAGGTTGTGAGTTCTAGTCCCGCCTGAGGCACGAAAGGCAGATGGGTGACTTTGGGCGAGCCCCCCCCCTCCCTCCCTGAGAAGCCTACCTCACAGGGTTGTTGTGGGGCAGGACTATCGCGCCTATTCCTCACCTTGAATTATTTATAGAAATCATAAAAGGTAGGATAAAATAAATATAAAAATAAAATTGGTTTTTTTTGTGTGTATAGCAATTTTTTAAAACTAATTTTCCCCCCAATTAAGTTAACATTGAAAAAATGCTGCTCATAAACTATATAGTGGAAGGAAATATTGATGATCCCCTAGTCCCTTTTTTAAAATGTTCAGGATTGTAGCTTGGAATATGAAATCGAAAATTTGTTTTGTTTCCTTTGGGAGCAGTGAAGAAACACAATTTTTATCATTTCTTTGCACTGTTTTTGTTTGCATGCAGTTAACAGGCTTAATCAAGGCGATCTGCGCTGTGTGCTGCGTATAATATAATATCCAGCTGATATTTTATCAGAGACCTTCATTTGCAGCCGGAGACACTGGAAAACCATCCTTGCTTAAAAGTGGAGAAGGGCGTGGCCTCTTCATTTTCACGGCCATGCCATGTCTTCAGAGAATGGACGTTTAATCAAGATCAGAGACATGCAAGACTAGAGCAACAGGATCAGGTCTCTGGTTCAACCCAGCACTGTCATCTCTTTCAACTCTGACACATACATGTCAAAGCAGATTCAGATAAAGCCATGATCTGACAGCTGAAATCAAGGTGTTGCTGTCCACTTCTGGAAGATACTACCAATAGGATGACCGCTAAGCAAAGGAGAACCAAAACCAGACACAAAGAATCCTGCCCTTTGAAAAAATTTTTTATAAATTATGCAAGGGCAGGTCCTCTCTTGAATCAGTTACCAGTAAAGATCTGGAAGACAAGCCACTGAAATTGTTTTAAATAACCACAGAGGTGTTCTAAAGGGAGCTCAACCAAACTCACTGTACATATGTTGTGCACGGACAATAAAGATTTGAATTTAAATGGATTTTGTGGTACTTTAGGGTATTATCTAGGAAATAATTTTGAATGTTTAGTAAAACTACGCATTGTCTTACCAGCTAATTTTGGCAGTTCTGGTGGAAGTGAGTAAATTTGGTAAGCTTTATCTTGCAATTTTTTCTCACAAAGCATAATTTTGGGAACATTGGGGGCTATCAAAATGCCGTGTTCAAAATAGCATAATGAGTATGCAGGCTTCCCACTAAATCAACACTTATCTTATAATCAAAGCCTTAAACAATAATTTAAACAATCAACAGGGCCTGCTGGAATATGCAAATTTTCCTGAGAGGATTGGGCTGGTTGAACAATACAAGAGAACATCTGGTCAGCTGTACAGTGTATTTTTATTTTAGTGATTAAAATAAAACTCAGCTGCATGAGTCTAACACACCACCCAATTAATTTTTATAAAGTTTAACACTACTTAATTAGCATAGGAAAAATAGCCATTTTTTACATGCTTGGAACTGTTTTGTTTGTAATGTTCATTATTATCAGAGGTGGTGGGGGGAAGGGAAGCAAATAATGCTGGCTGGGGAATTCTGGGACTTGAAATCCACATGTATTAAAGTTGCCAAGGTTGGACATCCCTGCTTTACACTGTACCATATATTGCCCCCAGAAAACAGGAAAGGGTACTTCTGATTATACACAGGAGATCCTCCTCTAAGGTGGTCTAATTGATTTAGAATGGTACTCAAGAATTTATTTTCCAATTTAAATTGTTTTGCCAATCACTTTCTGCTTGTTTCCCTTCTGATTTTTAGCTCAACTTCACACACTTTTTAATCCCTGAACTGTATCATTAGTGGAAAGCTATGTAGATTGACCTAAATTAACATACATTTACATAGGGTGAAATATCATTGTATAATGGGATCAATGATGCTTTCAGGAATGTGCATTTGGGACTGATCTCAGTTGATAAATTGGGCAGGGCTGAAGTCTCATCACCCATACTCCTTTAACTATGACTCTACTTTTGATTACACTGAAATGACAGGATATTACCTCCCTCTAAAGATCATCTCAACATAAAGGGTGATACAACACATCAACATTTAGTAACACCGGTCTAGGGAGGAAGTACTTAAAAACCCTGTGATCTTGATTAGTCCTACCTAGGAAACATAGAAGAAAACAATATACTGGAGGACTACAATGTGCATTTTAGTGGTGAGAAGTGAGCATAATATTGATCTAATGTTCCTGCAATACCTAACTCATTTAAAAACAAATTTAGTGTTATTTATCCCTAAATAATCATGGCTTGAAAAACCCGAAATATCTGCCTCTTATTTGGCTTCTGAAAAGTTTTTGCCTCTTGTGGCAACACCTGCGGCCCCCCAGGATCATATAATTCCATCCTGCGTGATTAATACAAGACCACCAATTATGAGAAGATTTAAAAACAGACATCTTTTTGTCCCAAGCATCTCACAAATTTACATGAATCATGCTTTGGGCTACATAATTCAGCAGTGTGACTCCTTATTCTGGTAATTGGCTCTGTTGCCATTCTACCTGTTTGCACCAATGACAGCTAATGACTCATCCTCCATTCCTAGGAAGAGACCAACCAAATCCGAAGAACTTCCTAAGTAAACAAACATGCATGCATGGTTTTCCCCCAAAAAACCTAATATGAATTCTTTATTTGATGGGAACTAAATTATATGTAAATTCTCCCTTTAGTTTTCGGGATTATGTTCATGTTTATTTTGTATCAGTTCACACTACACTAAGCCTTAAATTGTGATCTACTAACTAATCACTGGGTTCAGCCGACACACCACATGAATCCTGAATCAAGGATTGTCTTTTTTTCATCCTCTTTGACTTTAAATGCTTTACTAATGGCTCAGCACTACCTGATATATGGCAAAATCTGTCTGTGGGGATAAATGCTACCTTACTATGGCCTTTGCTTAGAGCCAAAATAATATACAGTTCTTTGTATAGATTTCAAAGATAAATTCAATACAAAAATAAAAAAGCACTAAATGTTGTTTCCTCTGTCCTTGATTTCCTGTACAATAAATCAAGCTTTGTTGTTATGACAAATACTTCCCAAGAGTCTCCGATTTAGACCAGTTCTTTGGGGATACCAAAAAAAAAAAAAAAAACCCTCCGATAAACCATGTTTCTCTTTTACTGCAATCCAGCCACTTTTCATTCCAGGATATTTCCAAAATATAGGAACCAAGATATTTTCAATTAGTGTTCATTACTTTAACATAGAACATGAAATTTCAGCAGCTGTGATGTGGCTGGAGTACGCTGTGAAACACTTGTATTAATTACTGAACATCTTGCATACTTTAATGAAGCTCCTCACTTCCAGTTTAATCAGAGAAATTTTTAAATTGCCTCAGGGTACATTTTCCTCTAACGTTTGTGCTTTGGGAGCAAGGGGGAAGTGTGAGTGAACCCCAAAATTAATGGAAAACACATTGCTTTCCACCGCTCTATAGGCATTTTAGGGGATATAATGACATGTGTTTTCAAACAAAATACTAGAGTATAACTCCAAAGTGCTTTTTCAAGAGGCTGAAGAAGCGAAATGTCTTCGGAGAAAAACCATAAAGTCCAGTTGCCTCTTGAAAAAGCATCTTTGGGACAACCATGACCTGGATGGCTGACAATCTCCATAGACAAGTAGAGTGTAACGTCCCTGAGTCAATTTTGTTGACACCAAGCGCGTTCATCCTACTCGTCTAACCTCATGCCAGGGGAGCAATTAGCACTACCAACAGCCAACCACGCGGCTTGGTCCAATTCATCCTGTGTCCTTCCTCACCGTTGAGCTGCCTCCAGGATTGACAGGTGATTTCCTGTCATTTCCAAGTTGTTTTGCTGAGCGCTCCTCCGCACAAAGCAGCCGAACAGGCTCTGCTATCTGGGGAGGCAGCTTGCCAGGTGCAGCCTTCAGAACAAAGGTGCTGTGGTCTTCTTTTAAGCAGAGGTCACTTGTACAGGTTTCTCCCTAAGGACTGAACGGCTAATTTGTTTCTTTGCTATAGCCATCGTTGCAGCAAATTCGTACTACGAGCCCTAAATAAGCAGCTGCTTGAACCACGCTTCTCATTTTAACCCAGTCTATTCCGAGCAGGAGCCTTGGCCTCCGTGTGACCCCAGCCTGCTTTAAAGCGGAAACTGCCCACCTTCACCTGGCGCGCCTGACTTGACGGGAGCCCAAACTGGGTCAAGCTCTTTTCATCACACTTCCAAAAATGAATCACGAATGGCTTGCTTGGCAAGATTCCCACCCTCTGCAGGCTCTTCTGCAGAACCAGAGGGGGAGCTGCCGGAGTTTGGTACAAGATGGGCGGTTATAGAAATGCTTTGAAAAAGCACGCTCAAATGTTGCCATGGTCCTGAGGCTTTGTGAAACTGACAACTAGCTGGAGGGGTAATCACCCCCAAATTCCTTATTTGTGAGAACCATCACGATGGCTATACCAAAACGGCTGGTCCTGCCCCACACATCAGTCTTCTAAATGGTGGCCTGTTGACCAAGTAACCAGCTGGATTCACACAACCTTCTAAATCTCAATCCAATAAAAACACACAGTGCGATACATGAAATGGAGCTAGAGATCCAGCCAACTGGAGCCCAGAAAGTGAGATTCAGACCCGACCTCTGTTGAGGAAAGCTAGATTAGATGCTTCTTAATGCTTATGGCGTTATAGCTTTTCTCAAACCACAAAACCTTTAATTAACACAAACCGTGTAATTTTTAATTAACGCAATTGTCCAAAACAAAGTGCCTTTGTAAGGCTGTGATTTAAGCATTGCACACGAGCTCCCTCTCCTGACCAAAAGAAAAAAAAACCCCACACCACCACTTATTTACTAATAAGCAAGCATGCCAGTTGAACATGGACTCATGAATACCGCAAGCGCTCCAAGGCTGGCGTCAGGTCTTCAGCACAGCTATAGCTTGGCCCCACTGGCACTGAAGGCCACGTGGGCCAGCAGTTGGCAAAGCCTAGGGACGAGCTCTGAAGCCGTCACCTGCAGAGTTTCCTCCCATTAACTAAACTGAGGAGGGTGCACATTTGGCTTCAAACCGATCCCGAGTACTGGAAGATGAGGAGAAGGAACCTCCTGTAAAGAGTGATGGCAAATTTTCAACCATCAAAGAGTCTGCTTGCATGCAGACAAACCAAAATACAATACTAGAAAATAAAACCAGCAGAGCTTTTAGTAGTTTTTTCCCCCAAAGCTTTTACTTGGTATTTTCGGACTATTTAGAAGACCAATTTGTGAGGATAAACTCCATTGGAGAGTGAAAAGGTCGAACGCAGGTAGCCCCGGAGCTGAGGAACCTTCTTGATGACGGGCAGAAGCTGGGAGTCCACAGTCTTCTGGTCTGCCTTGCGCTGATCTGCAATCTCGTATTTCTGAAAAAAACGGAAATGCTACTTCAGCCATTTATTCCTTTTCCCACGGCTGTCATACGGGGGCCAGCGGTTCCTTCCCCATTGCCATTTCTAAACAGCAAACCTTGCCAACGTTATTTCACAAAGTGCATCCAAAATTGATTTATTTTCCTTTCCTAACACCCTCTTGGAAGAGGTTCTTTGGACTGTGACATGTTCTACAGAAACATGAAATATGTTTCTATTTAATCTGCTTTCTTAAATGCAAAGATACTGAAAAATCTGTCTACAGATTCATAAACCAGGAGGGGCTCCAGGTGCCAGCCTGCCCCCTTCTTGGCTTTTGAGTTATGCAGAATGCATTCTTGGAAGCATACTCAAGGCGAGCAGCTCTATACATACCGCTTTCTCAGTATCAAAAATTTCGCCCTCTTGATGTTTGGGCTTACGCAGCTTCTTCTTCTTGAAGTAAACATCACTGAGATGCTTTGGAACTTTGACCCCCGAGATATCAACCTTAGTCGAAGTGGCAATGACAAACTTTTGGTGAGCTCTGCGCAGAGGGACACGGTTGATAGCCAAGGGCCCTGAAAACAGAAGGCAAAATAATATACATGGAGACCTCTAATGGTCAGAAAACACTTATTTCTCCCCAACTTGTGAAGATCCTCCACCCTCAGGAGACAAATCTTTTACTATGGTTATTTGCTATCTTTTCTTCTTTTTATACCAAGACTCATTATGCGGAATGGTATGAAATTAAAAAGGAACGTTAACAAGGATCACAGAAAAGGAACAGAGGCTATAAACGTGAAACGAGCTTACCTGTCACAAGCAACAGTCCACTTCCAAGCTGCTTCAAGAAAACCACCCGCTGGAAACACAAAGACAAGAGGGGAGAGTCAGTTGTTGGAATCCCTGCCTGCCTCCTGAATGCCCCTAACGAGAGGAGCCCCAAAGCCCCCATTACCTTGCCCCTGTGGCGGCCAGTGAGAAGGATCACCACCGTTCCTGGGGAAATTGAAGCCCGTAGCCGCCTCTTGTGGAGGGAAAAAGGTTTTTTGCCGTGGCTCAGGAGTTTTCGGGGAACGTCCTCTGTGGGGTAGTATCTGGGCTGCAAGGAAAAAAAGACAGGCCTGAATTCAGGACCTTGTTAAGAATCAAAGCAGCCTCTTGAATGCAGAGGAGGACAGGAGCTCTCTCTCAGCCACATCATTTTGGCCACAAGCTCTTACCATCTTGCGAAGTTTGACCACCCGGGTGCCTCCGTTCTTATCACCCCCAACAGGCTTTGTAACAGTGGCTGCCTCCTTCTCTTTCTTCTTTTTTTCTATCTGGGGGAAAAACACACCAAAATTGTACCCCATCATTCCTTCTCCAATTTGACTCCCCCCATCACAGTCCTGGTGGATAGCCTGGGCAAGAGTGACCGGCCCAAAGTCCCCCCCAGTGAGGTCCCTGTGTGTCCCAATGCCAGTCTCTTAACCATTAACACCCCAGTCTCTTTTTCTGTTTGACTTCGGTGAGTCAAACTTACAGGCAATAAAAAAAATTTAATTTGTCGCCGGAGCAATCCTGTGATCTGCATCAACCCAGCTTAATGTCCTCCATATTTAATGAGGAGAGTTATCTCGTTTACCTCCAGTACGATTAAGGCAGATCAAGAAAAGTTTGTCCGTATATTATGGCATTCTTTGGCAGATTAAAACCAATCGCTTTTGAAACTCTCATCTTCCATAGATTAATCCACTGTTTCTCCACCAGAGTCGCTTGAAGATGGACTTTAACTCCCATGCTGGCTGGGGAATTCTGGGAGTTGCAGTCCACCCATCTTCAAGCTGCCAAATGGTTTATACCAATCCCTACCCATCCATTGTGCCAACTATCCAGCCTTAACACGAAGAGTTGCAAAGTCTCCCCCTGCTCGTACCTTTGTCTCCGGTGCGTTGTACTTCCGCTTGTACATGGCCTTCCGTGCATACATGGCCGACCGGGAATATCTCCCGATCCCTCGGGCCAGCACCGGATTGCGGCTGGCATGGACCTTCCGGACCCTCCTGGTTTTCTTCTCGCCTGCCATCTAATAACAAAAAAAGGGAAACATCCATTTGCAATTTGTAACCCAAGGAAAGCCAGAAGGCTCCAGATCCTGCATCTCGATACCCCTTTCTAGAGACACAATTCTCAACTTCCAAAACGTTGCAAACTGGTTGCACAGCAATACCAAATAGGTATATTTTTACATACAAGCTACACGTATACTTTTTTTTTTTTTGCAACAGGTAGTCCGCAAGGAAAACTAAGGTAAACCCACTCACTTTAGTTAGGAAGTATCAAGGAATTATTGGATAGCGAGTTACAATCCAATGAGCGGAATCTTGCAAGTTATAGAAGTCCCTTAACGGAAGCAAGCCTGTATTCCGATTAACCACTTAAAAATCCCAACGTCTTTGGAAACTAGAGAGCGAGAGGCAGCCACCCGATGCACGAGACTCCCAGGACAGTTGCAAGGTGGGGGTGTGGGGGGGGGATCTGCCATTCGGTGCGGGCAGGGGCTGAATCCGCGTCCCCGGCCAGGGAAGGCGGCTATTCCGAAGCCCGAGGGTCGTTCCGGGCCAAAAACCTTCCTCTCTGGGATGGGCATTCCCGGGCGCCCCCTCCTCGCTTTCAGGGGCCTAGGCGAAGCGGCCCCGCGACGCTTCCGAGTGTCAGGGCAGCCCGGGGAGAGCAAGCCGGCCTAATCTTTCGCTCGGCCCCAGCAGAAGCAGCCCGGCGGCGCCCGCGCAAAGCCCCCGGAGCATCCCCGCCCGGCCTATGCCCGGCCCGGTGGTTCTCCGAGGCGGATGGCGGTGGATGCCGACGCCGGGCCCCGGGAAGCCAGCGCCACGGCCGCACCATCCTTACCTTGGGCAGAAGGAAAAAGAGGCAATATCCGGGGCTTCGGCGCTGAAGAGCAGGCGCGTGACGTCACCGGGCGTGCCCCCAAGCACTCTGGGAGAGGTAGTTCACTTCGTGCAATGCGCCCTCCCGAGAGCCGACTCAGAATTCAAGGCGGTTTTCCTCCGTCATTCGTGCCATTCACGTTTTATTTCCTACAGGCCTTATTCAGTGGTCATCGATTCCAGTGCTGGCTGGAGAATTCTGGGAATTGAAGTCCACAAACCTTAAAAGTTTGAGAAACACTGATTTAAGGGCTGCCTATCATAACAGAAAAGCTCCCTTGATAAAATAGTTATGATTCCTGCGGCGCAAAAATAACAATGAATACATATTATACTTTATTTCTTTCCCGAGTAAGGCCGCCCAGGACAGGGCAACGCAATGGGCTGGAGAAGACGAGGCCCATTGGGCACTGAAAGGGTGCTCGCTATAGAGACGCCGCAGCCTAGAGCGGAAAGCGCGTTCCCACCGTGTGGCCGTTCTAGGCGCCGCCTGCCTCTATGCTCAGAACGACTGGCGACCCCGCCCCTTCCTTGCCATCCCGAGAGGGGGGAGCCTGGTCGCGCGGCGATGACGTCTTAAGCATCGCGACGGATCGCTCCTCGGGGCTCTTTCTGCCTTCCCCTCTCCCGGGCCTGGATGCGGCCGGGCCCGGGCCGACTTCGGTTCGCCTCCTCTCGGGCCGGGCTCCCCGCGAGACCCAGGGGCCCCATGTGAGGAAGACGGAGGCGGGAAGATGACCTCGAGGAGGTGAGAAGGGGGGGGAAAGAGAGGAAGGTTCAGGCCCCGCCCCTTCGGGGGGGAGGGGCGCCCAGCTTGCCTCCCTCCCTCCCTCCCCAGGGCCGTTGCCATAGGGACGAGGGGGGCGCGGGGCAGCCTGCGTGTCACCCCCCCCCCCACCGTGGAGGGCCTCCTGCTGACTTTCTGGTTCCAGATGTGCGGGACTACAATACCCATCCTTCCCTCCCAGAGGAGCCTGGCCCGCGGGGCTCGCCCAGCATTTCCAGCCTGCTTTGGCTCCTTCTCAGGGCAGCCGCTCCTGGTGGCAGCCACCACAGCTCCCATCCTCCCCAGCCAGCAGGTCCCAACACGGTTTCTCCCTGGTGTGACAGCTTCCTGTAGCTTCCCAAACCCTGCTGGCAGCGGAGGATGGGGGCTGTGATCCAAAAGGACGAGCTTGGGGGGGGGGAGGAGTCTGAGACAACCAGGAAGTGGAGGATGGAGGCCGCTGCCCCCATTTCAAGCCAGAGGGGGGAGAGGACGGAGGCTCCAGAGAGGCTTCCCGGGGAGAAAATCTTCCAGCCTTGGTTGCTCAGGCTGAGCCCTTTCACCAACACGGCCAAGCTGATCTCTTACTTTCACTGCCCCAATGTGTGGCCAGGTAGTGATTAAAGGGGGGGGGGGGTTGGAGCTGACCAAAGCCACTCACAGGGGCTCCAAAGAGGACCCAAGGTGAACGGAAGTGGATGGCCGAGATACGGTACAATGAGACTCCTTATCTGTTGCCTTTAAGCCTGGGATGGGTAACCTCTGACCCCGGCTCCCAAAACCTAATATTCTAAATTTTGAGCTAAAATTATCCCCTAAATTATTTTACAGTAGGAAGCAGGAAAAGTGCATTGCAAATCTTAAAACAGCCACATTGCATTTGAGGGGTTGAGGGGGGGACCCTCAAAACTTCCCCATAAACTTGGTGTAAGGTAAATAAACAAATTTAAGAAACTGGAGGTAGCTTCTATAAAACAATAAATAAAATTTATAAGATTATAAAATAAACAATTTTGGCGGACACGATAAGCAAAACAGAAGCGCTCTGATGCTGAGGGGATGGGGTGAAATGGTTTCGGTTTTTAATTGTACAAGGCAAGAACCAAGAAGTGAGAGATAACTTTTCAGCAGTGTTCCAATTATAATAAAACCAGACTTCTCAACCAAATGTGATCAGAACATTCTACTCCATAACTGAGTACCAATTAGGAGAAAATGACTTTAACATGTTCTTTTAAGAACAGCCCAATTATTTTTCTCTTCAAAAATTTGCAGTGAACTCACTTCTCATTACTTCATTATGAGGCTCTCAGTAGAGTAATTGCAGGAGATTTTTCTTTATAAAATCCCATCCAGACTCTCAAAAATAGGATCCCTTTTTTTCTGCAAAAAGAGTTATTTCCTGCATTTTCTCTGCCTAATTATCCATTACCAGTTTTGCTAGTTTAGTGTTAGAGTTCATCTATTAGCATAGGGAGTGCTGGTCATGTTTTCAGATGAACTAGTTCAGTGTGAATTAACATACGTTCTGATGTATGAATAGTTAATGCTAGATCCTGTTTTTTTTTTAAATTAATAGCCTCCTTTATATTTTGCTAAATGTCCAAATACCGGCTCTTGGAAAAGCTAGCTCTACAATTCTTTTAACAGCCATTCTTGAAACAGTCTTAAACTTGCTCCAATCCCAGCACCGTCTTTCTCTCCTGGGGTTGAAAAAAAGAGCCCAGCCCACCCCCAACTATAGAACTGGGTAGACTTATCAGCCTAAAATGTGCGCGTTCCATTTTGTGGGCTCCTTTGATCCTGTCTCCGGAACCACTTGGCATAACTGGCCGGCCTACAGCTGACTTGAGACACCCCCGGAGCCTTCTATTTCCAACTGGTGACAAAATGCTGCTTCCCACTTGGTGACAAATATACCCAGAGCGCCAGGGAGCCTTGCCATCTGTGCTGGAAATAGAATCCTTGCCTCGGTCGATTGGTCGGCCGTCCTCGGAAGTTGCTCTCTGCCAAAAGGTTGCAGGACGGTGCTTTTTATGGCCCCCACCTTCGCCCTTCCGCAGTGGCTCTGCTCATCCTGCCATCACAAAAAACCCTTCAAAATTCTGAGCTGGTCATCAGTGGGTAGCCTGAAGTATTCCGAGGGTGATCCCTAAAAGTTGTTAATTCAGTTGGTCCTTGATTTACAACCACAGTTGAGCCCGAAATTTCCATTATTAAGCAAGACAGTTAAGTTTGTTAAGCGATTTGCTGCCCTTGTTAAGTGAATCATGTGGTCACTAAGTGGATCTGGCTTTCCCCCGTTGACTTTGCTTGTCAGAAGGTGGCTGGGAAGGTCGCAAGGGGTGATCACATGCCCCTGGGACCCTGCAACAGTCATAGGTAAGTGCCAGTTGCCAAGTGCCCAACTTCTGATCACGCGACCCTGCCCAACCCAGTCCTGTTCCTCTGTCCACTAACTGCATCTCTCTGTGGAAGAGTATAAATATGCCCATTACCCATCCTAGTTAACTCCCTGGGCCTTTGAGAAACGTCAGGCTTTCCCCCTCAAGTGGGAGAGTACAGATTTAGCCAAAATGTTGACTTAGTTAACCAGATTTCTAAAAATAAGCCAGACCCGGTTGATAGGAGAGGAGGCGAATGAAGGTTCAGCCCCTTGGGGAGACCTTCAACCAGCAAGGTGCTGGCTTAGTTGACGAGAAGGGTGTGGCTGTGGGTGCGAGCATATATGGAGCCCGTTTGCACCGGAGGGAAGAGGGGGGCCAGGCTCAGCTAAGCCATATAGCCCCTTCCTCCTCCTCCTCCTGACCCTCCAGCAGAATCCAGAATCAAATCAACTCTCAGAACGGGAGCAGATTCCTGGTTACAAGGCAACAATGAGGTGGTGGCTGCCTTCTCAGTTTCTCTTGCTGGTTGTGTGGGAGCAACTGGTGGTCTTAATCAGCTTCCCATGGACGAGGAGATGTCTCTGCATTCGGGTTGTTTCATCCCACTTTAATCCTGGTTTGCAAGAGGCCGGTTCTTACTCCCTTCTGGTTTTCCCTGCTCCCTGAAAGAGGCAGAAATCATGGCAGGGCAGCAGCAAGCCATCTGCTCTGGTACAAGAGATCTCCGGTCCAAATGAAACGGTCTGAATCCTCGGGGGCTTCTTCATTGCCCTTATCCACAAAGTAGACATGTAGCATCCTTGTAGTAATGTTTTATGGGGAAGGTGTACCCTCAGATTTTTGTGCCTGGTTTCCTTCTGTGGGTAACCCTTCCCATGTCTTTTTCTATTCTTTTTTCCTTTTTTTATCTTTTTTTTTTTACTTGTTTTCATCTTTTATCCTTTACTTCTGTAAAAGCTTTCAATCAAAACGATGTATTTTTTTTTTAAAAAAAGGAAACCCTTTTCTCTTAACTAAAAGTGACCTTTCAAAACCCTCCCCTCCTTTTCTCTTTTCCCAGATGGTTTCACCCCAACATTACCGGAGTGGAAGCGGAGAACCTGCTCCTGACCAGAGGAGTTGATGGCAGCTTCCTGGCTCGGCCCAGTAAAAGCAACCCGGGGGACTTCACCCTTTCAGTCCGGTAAGTCCACTGAGAGGACCTGGTAGCCGTCTTGGGGTTTTCTAAAATTTAATGTCATTTTACAGAAAGGTTTTAAAAAATAGAAGTAAATGGTTTAACTAGATAAGTCTCTTGGGGAGACTGCCTTACAGCAAGTGCAAGCAGTAAGAGAATGACATCCATCTTTGCAAGCTGCTCCCAGCTAAGACCTCCCTCCCTCCCTCCCTCCCTCCCTCTCCAAGAATGTTCAATAGGGAGGCGGGAGGTTTGGAGTCAGCCCTGCTTTCCCTCCCCAGGAGGCTACCAGTAGAAGGCCGTTTTCTGTTCATTGCTATCAGCTCTCGTTTCTCTTCTCTCTTCCTCTTGACCGTCTGGACCGGCCAGGCGCAATGGGGCAGTCACTCACATCAAGATCCAGAACACGGGCGACTACTATGACCTCTACGGGGGGGAGAAGTTTGCCACGTTGGCGGAGCTGGTCCAGTACTACATGGAGCACCACGGACAGCTCAAGGAGAAGAATGGGGACGTGATTGAGTTGAAGTACCCGCTCAACTGTGCGGATCCCACTTCTGAAAGGTGAGCAGGGCGGCAGCTTCAGGGAGCCCGGCTTGGGTGAGGTCCATCCTGGGCAGAAGGTCCTGGAGGCAGTCCGGAAGCCATGCAGTTCCCTCTGCTGAGATTCAGGTCTTACGGGCTGTGGGGACAGGTATTTCTCAACTTAAAACCATTCGTTTAGTGACTGAAGCTAAATAGCCCTGAAATAAGTGACTTACGATCATTTTTCATACTTATGTCCATTGCAGCATACCCCTGGTTAAAATTCAGACACTTGGCAACTGACTCGTGTTTATGACGGGTTGCAGGGTTGCGGGGTCATGTGATCCGCATCTGACGAGCAAAGTCAATGGGGAAGCCAGATTCAACTTAATTGCAGTGATTCACTTAATAACTGTGGCAAGAAAGGTTATAAAATGGGGCAAAATTCACTTAACAACTGAAATTTGGTGCTCAGTTGTAGTCATAAGTCAAGGACGACCTGTATCACCGAACTCTCTGGACTCGACGCCAGTTCCCACCCTTGGGAAGGAGGTGGGGAGGTGGGGACAGAGCAGCATCTCCTACCTTAATTGCCTTAATAGGAGCTCTTTTTCAAAATCGGTACATTTCCTCTTAATCTGCTCTCAGCGGCTTCTGCTGCCTCAAGAGCGAGGGAACTTTCTCCCTTTCAAAGGCAGCTCTGATTTTGGGAAGCCTCTCTCTTGCAAAGGGCCAGGGAAGCTACTCGGGGCACCATGACTCTTTTCTCTGCCTCCCTGCAGGTGGTTCCATGGTCACCTGTCTGGAAAGGAAGCGGAAAAGCTGCTGACGGAAAAAGGGAAGCACGGCAGCTTTTTAGTCCGCGAGAGCCAAAGCCATCCGGGGGACTTTGTGCTTTCCGTCCGGACCGGGGATGACAAAGGCGAGAGCAATGATGGGAAGTCCAAAGTCACGCATGTCATGATCCGTTGCCAGGTAACAGCGCAGGGATGGGGAGGTGAAATAAGGCTGGAAGCCTTTGTGGTGGGGGTTTCTCCATCAGTCCAGAGGGGGGAAAGGATAGGGCCAGTTCTCTTGATAGTTCGCCTTGGTTGGGAGACAGCTTGTGAAAGGCCAGGGTCTCGGTAAATCAGAACCTGACTTATCATATCTTTCGTTGGATAAAAAGCCATCCGGTTCGTCAGCCAGATTTTGCTTATCGAGGAGTGGTCTAACCTTGGAACTTTAGGACTTATGGGCTTCAGAATCCCCCAGCCAGCATGGGTGCCCTCTAGAGCAGAAGTGTGCAATCTTGGCAACTTTAAGACCTGTGGACTTCAACTCCCAGAATTCCCCAGTCAGCATGGGGAATTCCTCCAGCTGAGGAATTCTGGGAGTCGAAATCTACAGGTCTTAAAGTTGCCAAGGTTGCACACCCTTGGCTTAAGGAAACAGCAGCTGCAAGACCTGTCTGGTACCTCTGCAGTACGTGGAAAAAGGGAATGAATGAATGAATGAATGAATGAATGAATGAATGAATGACCCAGCTAAGTTGGAATTGTGTGTCCACTGTCTCAGAAGTGAAGGTGGCTTTTTTTGGCCAAGACTGCTTCTAATCTCTGCCATGGTGATGTAACTCAGTTACCCAGTGGATTAAGAATAACTTAGAGAAATTTAGACTCTTTAGAAGTTAGGTAGATCTTAAGCTACCTTGAGGAAAACCTCCAAAGTAGCTCAAATCCCTCCCCACCTTCCAGTGAAACCCACTAGCCCTTTGCCTCTCCCTCCCTCCCTATTTAGGATATGAAGTATGACGTTGGAGGAGGGGAGAAGTTTGACTCCTTGACAGATCTGGTTGAGCATTATAAGAAGAACCCAATGGTGGAGACTCTGGGGACTGTCCTTCAGCTGAAGCAGGTGAGGAAGGCCAGCCATGGTTGACTGAGAACTCTTCATTGGCGGTCTCTGCCAATGGTCATAACGCCCGGGTGTTCCTGTTGTCCTTGCTTCTCCCTTTCCACCACTGGTGGAAATCAATCACCACCACTGCTGGTGGGAATCACTTGGGGTTCATTGCCGCCTGCCTTTTGCCGAGCATGGCAGCATGTCTGTTGTAATTAGCGGGGAATCCACTTTGCAAGCTGGATAATTCACAGCCTTCCTGGAAAGTTTGCGGCTTGATGCTGTCACATTCAGAGAATTTAGATCCCAGTCTAGCTTCCAGCTGGCCCTGGGATGGATTCTGTCCTTGCGGGCTGCTTGGCTCTTCCTTTCGATGTGTGGTGGAATCTGGAGCTGACATGCAGGAGGGAGAGGCTTTCCCAAGGAGCTTAGAGGCAAATCAGCCTTGAGTCCTTGATTTGGAGGATAAGGACCAGAAGGAATCCTCCCTAAATCTTCACAGGCGTTATTTGATAGTCATGCAGAGTGTGCTTTAGTCTGGCAAGATTCCTGTTCACAGGCAAACAGCAATAAACTACTGTGAGCAATCCATCGTATCATTCTTGATTTCTTGTGCCTGACATGTGCATTATTTGACCACCCCCCTCTGTCTCTCCCTCCCACCCCACCCTCGCTAGCCTCTCAACACCACCCGCATCAACGCAGCTGAGATTGAGAGCCGGGTGCGAGAACTGAGCAAGTTGGCTGAAACTACCGACAAAGTGAAGCAAGGCTTTTGGGAAGAATTTGAGGTACTTTCGGGAGAGGATATATGTCCTGTCCTCACCCAGGATCATCTTCTTGCTGGCCTTCGGTGGGATTGAGAAGTGTGACTGTCCCTTTGGCAGCTGGGGAGGGGCCGCAGGCATCTAGATGCTCTGGGGGTGGGGGTGGGGTTAACAGAATGTGAGTTCTTAAAGAAATCGTTGGAGCAGTTTGTAAACTAAGATAAGGGTAAACAGATAAGGCCCTTTTGGGTTGCATGGAAAGAGCTGGGCGTAAGTCTTCAACTCCCAGCATTCCCCTGTTGAAAAACACCTAGTGGGTAGAGCTGGATGCATTCATATGAAAATGTCCGTATTAGAGATTGATTTGGCTTGTGAATTTGGCTGCTGGCAGTCTGGAACGCGGAGCCTTTAATTGCTCGGAGACCGAGTGAGCTACTCTCAGGCGGAAAAAGGGCCCCTTGCGAGGAGACTGGCAACCTTTTCTCTCTCTAGGACACAACGCCTGAATTCCCCCTGCTTTTCAAAACTACAGAGGCCCAGAGCCCGTCTCTGTGTTATGCCAGGATGGGAACACTAGGGGGAGCCCCAGCTCCATTTGGTCATCTTGGGAAGCTCACCTGTTTTAACCTGGCGGGCCAGAAGCGATGGGCATTGTAATCCAGACTAGGAGAGGCTTCTGGGTGGAGGAGACGCCTTCTGGCTCTCTTCCCCTGCTTGAGGGGTGGGTGGGTCAGAAGGCGGTTCCCGGACCCTTCACTGTTTTGCTCTTCCTTGTTTTTCCAGACTCTCCAGCAGCAGGAATGTAAACTCCTCTACAGCCGGAAAGAAGGGCAGCGCCAGGAGAATAAGAACAAGAACAGATACAAAAACATTTTGCCTTGTGAGCGTGGATCTCTTTCCACTTCCTAACTCAGGGGGTGGGGGGGGCGGGGGGGGGCGCTAGCAAGTAGACATTCGGGGTGGGCCCAACTCTTCTTCCCATTTTTAAAGGCGTAATATCATTTTTCTCAGCCTTTATGCAAACAGCAGAAGGATATCCTGCTTCTGTGACTGCATTGCTGGCATTTGAGCAGAAAAATCCCTGCAAACTTTAAGGCAACTGGGTCTGATGGGGCAAGGGGGCTCAGGGAGCCGTCTGTAGCCTGCTCACTGGACGCCCCTTTCCTAAAAGCTGGGATTTTTATTTATTTTTTTTAATTTGATTTATATGCTGCCCTTCTCCGGAGACTCAGGGCGGCTTACAATGCGTTAAGCAATAGCCTTCATCCTTTTGTATATTTAATACAAAGTCAGCTTATTGCCCCCACAAACTGGGTCCTCAATTTACCCACCTTAGAAAGGATGGAAGGCTGAGTCAACCTTGAGCCTTGGAGAGATTCGAACCAGCAGAAATTGCAGGCAGCTGTGTTAATAACAGGGTGCATTAAACCATTTTGCTGGAACCTTTGTTTCCTGCAATTGAATTCTCTCTCAGGAACGTGGAGGTCCTGGTATCTGTTGTGGGGCAGTCTGGGACCCACGGCGGAGGCCTGATGTGCTGGAGGCTACGGATATTTGCAGCCCGATGGAGCTGCAGGGAATCAGTGACTTTATATGCAGAAAATTGCAGGCTCCGTTTTAGCATCTCCAAGCATCTCCATGGCTGCCAAGGACTCTTGATTTCTGCCATCCTCCCGGCAACTGCCTGAATGGCTGCTGGCAACTCAAGAGTTGGCGGTTGCTGCTTGACAACTATTCCCTGGATTAGGAGTCTGTCTTTGTCCTCGCTTTCTAGTTGACCACACCCGGGTTGTCCTTCACGACGGTGATCCAAATGAGCCAGTTTCGGATTACATCAATGCCAACATCATCATGGTAAGAGGGTCGCCCTCCTACCAGGGAAGTTGAGTGGACCACCACTTTCTTCTCTGGTGGGGCAGGATGACCTCGCTCGGAGTTTCCCCAAACAGAACAGGAGGGACATCCCCCCCCCCGGAGCTTTTCCTCCAAGGGGGGGGGAGCGTGCCTTAAATCTCCCAAGGGCCCCCCTCCCTCCACGGACGACACCCGCCTGCTGATGCTCCCGTTGTTCCACAGCCAGAATTTGAAACCAAGTGCAACAACGCCAAGGCCAAGAAGAGCTACATCGCCACCCAGGGCTGCCTGCAGAACACGGTGAACGACTTCTGGCGGATGGTCTTCCAGGAGAATTCCCGTGTGATCGTCATGACCACAAAGGAAGTGGAGAGGGGGAAGGTAAGGCCAGTGGAAGGGATCCACCACTCCCCCGGGATCAAGGGGAGAACAGCAGCTCAGCCGGGGAATTTGAATCCAATGCTTTATTTGGTCAAGTGTGATTAGACTCACAAGGGATTCCTCTTGGGTGCAGAAGCTCTCAGTGTACATGCAAAGCAACAACAGAATAATGTTAACAATCGCCCTCAGCCGCCCCCCCCCCCCCAAATTTGCCACTTGAATTAAACATGAGCTCCCATAAGCCTTTGCTCTCCTTCCCTTCCTAGCTGAAGATCAAGTAAGGTACTAAGACCGCTCTATAAGGCCTTAGTAAGGCCACACTTGGAATCCTGCATCCAGTTTTGTGTCACCACACTATAAAAAAGATGTGGAGACTCTAGAAAAAGTGCAAAGAAGAGCAACCAGGAGAATGAGGGGACTGGAGGCTCAAACAGACGATGAACGGTTAGAGGAACTGGGCCTGGCTAGTCTAGTGAAGAGAAGGACCAGGGGAGACAGGAGAGCATCTTCCAGTACTTGAGGGGCTGCCACAGAGAGGAGGAAGGGGGTCAAGCTATTCTCCAAAGCACCCGAAGGCCAGACAAGGGAGAATGGATGGAAACTGACCAAGGAGAGATTCAACCTAGAAATGAGGAGGAACTTTCTGACAGTGAGAGCAATCAACCCGTGGAACAGAAGTTGCCTTCAGAAGTTGTGGGAGCTTCATCACTGGAGACTTTCAAGAAGAGACTGAACTGCCACCTGTCAGAAATGGTGTAGGGTCTCCGGCTTGGGCGGGGGGTTGGACTAGATGACCTCCAAGGCCCCTTCCAACTCTGTTCATCTGTTAATCCCCCCCGCCCCCCTCCCTGTTCTTCCAGAGCAAATGTGTGAAGTACTGGCCGGATGAGCAGGCCCTGAAGGAATACGGCGTGATGCGCGTCCGTAACGTCAAAGAGAGCACGGCTCACGACTACACACTACGAGAACTCAAGCTCTCCAAAGTTGGGCAGGTGCGTTTCCGGAAGATGCCGAGCGACCGTCAGCCAGGCATCTCGGCCACGTGGTGAAAGGGGTGGGGGCTGACATGGAGAAGGAGCTTGGATTGAGGGGCGTCCATGTGCTTTCTCCCACACCACTGTTGTGTTTTGCGATGGGCCTCTGGATCTTCCCCACTTCTGCTGATTTTGGAGGCGAAGGCAGCTCCTTCCGCCTCTGAGGGACTCATCAAAGCACCTCTGTGGGGGGCTCTCTTCCAGGGCAACACCGAGCGGACAGTGTGGCAGTATCACTTCCGGGCTTGGCCTGACCACGGGGTGCCCAGCGATCCTGGTGGCGTCCTGGATTTTCTAGAGGAGGTGCACCACAAGCAGGAGAACATTGCAGAGGCTGGTCCGGTCGTCGTCCATTGCAGGTACCAGTAAAACCGTGTTTCTCAACCTTGGCAACCTTTAAGCACTGTGGACTTCAACTCCCAGAATTCCCCAGCCAGCTTTGCTGTTGGAGTTGAAGTCCACCCAGCTTCAGGTGGCCTTAGGTTGAGAAATACTGCAGGAAAAACGGAAAGGTTGCTCAGCCTGAGAAAGAGGAACAGGACTCGAACCTGTGTTACGGTCTCTCTCTCTCTCTCCTCCCACCCCATAGTGCCGGAATCGGTCGGACTGGGACGTTCATTGTGATCGACATTCTCATCGACGTCATCCGGGAGAAAGGTGAGTCCCAGCAGACCGACTGCTTCACCACCTCAAAGGTTGAGAGGAAGACCACGACTGGTCGTTGTGTGTGGAGTACACGCATCTGTTACAGTGTTGGCTGATTCCACACACACACACACCCATAGGCCAGGTTTCCTGGGATTGTAGTCTCACAACCCGTGGAGGAGCGCAGGGCTGATGGGTGCGAGTGTGGGTACATATTGCCCTGAGCATAATTGGGGCTTTTGAGCACTGGGCATTAAGTGAGGCCAGCCATGGTGTTTTCTGGATCATGGTTTATGGGATGGACATGCCACAGGCACAATGGCTTGTTTGGAAACCACAATTCAAGCCAGTCCCTGTGGTTGCCCCAAAGGGACAATTTTTCCAAAAGGCACCTGGACTTTCTTGGTTTTCTTCTTTGAGAACGGAAGAAGCTTCTTGAGTGAGAAAAGCGAAAGGTTTTCAAGGAAAAATCCAAGAAACCCCAGCTGCCTTTGGGGGTGGGGGTTAAAAACGCCCCCATGGCCTGGATGAGTGAGAATCACCATAGACGAATCCGTGTGGTTTGGGAACTTGAGTAAGGGTCCTCCGAAGGGGCCCTTCCCCATTCTCTCCAGCTGAGCCCATCTCTCTCCCTCTCTTCTCCCCTCCAGGGGTGGACTGCGACATCGACGTCCCGAAGACCATCCAGATGGTGAGGTCCCAGCGGTCAGGGATGGTGCAGACCGAGGCCCAGTACCGGTTTATTTACATGGCCGTCCAGCACTACATCGAGACGTTGCAGCGCCGGATTGAGGAGGAGCAGGTACCAAAAAAGGAGAACCTTTGTAGCTCAGGGTTGAACTGTGGGGTCCTTGGTGCTCTCTGAGCTGCATGGTTTTCTTGCAGGCGTTTTATGACCCTACTAGGTAGCAGCATCAGTGCTAGAAGGCAATGGGGTTTGTGGACAGGGGGAGGAGGAGAACTGTAGGGTCCTTGGTGCTCTCTGAGTTTGGTTGTTTTCTTGCAGACATTTCATGACCCAACTAGGGAACATCATCAGTGCTGGTCAAGTCTAGTTACTAGCACTGATGATTTGACCTCGTTTGGATAATGTAACATCTGCAAGAAAACCTCCCAGCTCAGAGAGCACCAAGGACCCCTCAGGAACAGGTATCTCTGGCCTACCTAGCAGGGAAGGTGGTCTCTTTGGCTCTGGGGTTGAAAGCTGGGGCCGAGAGTCGGAGGGACTTCGGCCAAGAAGAGTGGGAGGAAGGCAGAAAACAGCCATCCACACCCCACACCTCCCGGGTGTATTTGTTGCCTTCTCCTCTCTTAGTGGCCCATAGGAGAGACGGCAGCTTTGTCACCAAGTGGCTACCCTGCTAAAGTGTTTGACCGGGGATTGACCAAGATCTAACCTGGGATAAGCCAAATTCACCCATCAGAAGGAGCCATGAGACGGGGGCTGTCTAGTCCCGGCAACCAAGTTTCCCCATCTTGGGAATCCTGAAGCAACCAAGCCTCCTTATGTTAGGTGGGGGGTGGAGAAGTGGTGGAATTAAGGGGAGGGGGCTCTTTGAGAAGACCCAAGAGCGCGTTGCTTGCCGGGAGGGACATGGCAGTGATTCTTCCCCCCTCTTCCCCCCTCCGTTTCAGAAGAGCAAGCGGAAAGGACACGAGTACACCAACATCAAATACTCCTTAGCGGATCAGGCCAGCGGAGACCAAAGTCCTCTCCCACCGTGTACTCCCACCCCGGCCTGTCCCGAGTGAGTAGTGGCCTCGCCGCCCGTCCCCTCCCTCAATTGCTTGAACTCTCCCAGATCCAAAAGGGCGGCAGGGAGAACCTTGGCATGACGGGGTTCGGGGTTCTGAATTTCTCCTTGAACCCCCCCCCCCCCCCCCGCTTTCCAGGATGAGGGAGGACAATGCCATGCGAGTTTATGAGAACGTCGGTCTGATGCACCAGCAGAAAAGCTTCAGATGAGACAACGGCGAGAGTTTCCGCGTGAGGAAGGCAAGTCTAGATAACGGGGTTCCTGCAGGACTGACCTTAAGCAGCCGGGGAGGGTAGATCAGCGTCAAAGGGTGAGTCTGGGGGGCAGTTTTCGCCATCTCCAAGGAGAAAAATCCCAGGAAGAGGAAAATTTAACAAACCCAAGCTGCTAGTCCTCAGGAAAAGGGAATATTAGTCTGGTCTGAGATCCTTATCTGAGAGTGGGGCTTAATAAACCCAAGATGCTAGTCCTCAGGAAAGGGAAATATTAATCTGGTCTGAGATCTTTGTCTGAGGGGGATCATCTTAAATCTCCTGAATGGAGGTTTCCTGTCTAGTATTCTGTTCCAGAGATGATCTCAAGATTCTCTCTTAAAATTGGAGGGAGAGGAGATTTTATGAAATTTTCCACCATCCCTCTTGTGATTCTTCCCTTTGGGCTTCTGCCCAACGCAGTCCTGTTTATTTACTTATTTTCATTTATTTATCACTTTTAAGAAACCTCCCTGCTCCCTCCAGAGCAGAGGTACGATAAAAGAAGTCATTAAAACGTTGTTGAGACCTGAACTGGAGGCAGGAATAAAAAGCCGGAGGGTTGGGAAAACCCAGCCGCCCAGGGATTGTGACTTGGCGCTCTCTCTCCAGGCTCGGAAGGCAGGATAGGTCTGTGTGGGGTGTCTCTCGTCTAAAAGGCCTTTCTCTTCCTGTCCTCTTTGCAGAATTGAAATGCCGCTCTCTCTCTCTCTGTCTCTCGTTTTTTTAAAAACAAGGAAGCGAAACAAGCTGGGCTCCGTCCCTTGAAGACCTCTGCCTAGAGCCTTCTTTTTATTTATGACGTTTTAACCCTTCAATAATAAGCGGAACTTAAGATCTCCTTTCAAAGAAACTCCTAATTCGTTTTCTTTTAAAAAAAAAACAACTCTTGTTTTTACAACTGATTTTTGTTTTTTGTTGATGCCGTTTTCCCTCTGGAACATACGATTATTATTTTTATTTTTATTTTTGCCTCCAATGCAGACCAATACTTTGTTGTACTTGAACATTGTTGGGTTTTTTTCCTTCTCCCCTTTCTTTCTGTCCTGGACTCAAGAGGCTTTTATTTTATTTTTTTTGAACTGTTCCAAATTTGTTTTTGTTTTTTCAAAGCTATCTCTTTCCCTTAAAATATATCAGAAAAATAAGTTGTGGAACAACTGATACTTTGGGGAAGAAATCAGTTATGTTAATCAGGAGGCATCCAGGGCCGTTTCCAAGCCAACTAACTCTCTGGAAGGCGGTCTGGCTGTCCACAGATTTGATCAAGTTTCTAGTCCTTGTGAAATTCCACGCTGGGGGTCTTTTTTTTTTTTTCCTTGTTCCTTGAAACGATAAATTCTAGAACTTCCAATGATGCGTTTTTGCACCAGATTAAACCGTTTTTTTTTAGAGCCTGTTCTGTCGGCTGGCTCTTTGCTGTCAGGGCGAGGGGGGACACTTGGGGGTGGGTGGGATTTCAGCCAGGAGGGATATCCTGACACCCTCCCTCCCCCTCGGATGCTTAGTGACTTCTCCAAAGGGTCATCGCCTCTCCACGAATCCCTTGTGAGCATTCCTGGATTCACCCAGGCCTCCGTCATATCAAGAAGAGGAAGATGAAGAAGGATAAAGAAGATGATAAGCTGATTTTTTTTGAAGTGGTGGGGAATGTCTGAATGGAGCTTCGGAACGACTCACCCTGTCTGCTTTTCCAATTTCCACTACATCGTCTTCAAAGGACAAACGGGGGTCCCCCATCCAGCTTTTGAAAGAGAGCCAGGGGAGGGAAAGTGGGGGTTTAAGCTACATCTCTTTCAACCCTCTTTGGTGGGTCTTTTTTCGTCTGCTCCCCCCAAGCCAAATCCAGCTGGTGTAGCAATGCCCAGCATAGGGCTATTACGCACCTCAAGCCAGTCGCCTTCTTCATGGTGGACAGCAGGGTGGAGAAGGAGATTTGAGGTGGGAAAAGGAAGTCCAGGGGTCTCTCTTGGCTGGCTGGGTGGGTGGGTTGGGATGCTGTCCAGAGAGCAGGAAGCAGCAATCTCGAGAGTTTCCGGGTGTTTGAGGAGGGGTTCCGCAGAGGGTTGCTGTTTCTTTCCAGGGTCTCTGCGCCTGGACAGTCTGATAAGGAGGAACCTGGCTTCGTTGTGGTTTAAGGCAGGGATCCCCAACCTTGGCCGCTTTAAGACTTCAACGCCCAGAATTCATGCTGGCTGGGGGATTCTGGGAGTTGAAGTCCACAAGCTTTAAAGAAGCCAAGATTGGGGGCCCCTGCTTTAGGGGATGCTCGCTTGTTTTTGAAGTCAGCACTGCTCAAATCGGCTTCTTGTCTGGGCTGCCTGGTCCTTGTGCTCACCACAATAGTCCCAACCTCCCTTCGCCACAAAGGCCATTTGTGGGTCTCTTGCTTCTGCTCTAACTTCCCTGCAGAGCTGGGTTCCCCCCCCCTTTTTTTTCCAGCTTCTGTAATCTAATCGTGGGAGGATCGAACCCCAATTATGGTGTGAGGGGGTACCTGTTGTTCTTTTGCCTCCTCTTTTCTTCTGGTTCTTTCCTAAGACGTTGCTCCTCCTCTTCTTCTGTGGCCTTTCCAAGCGGTCTCCTTTCCTTCCTTTTTAATTTATGAACACCCTTGTGACTTAAAAGAAAGCAAGCAAGCAAAGAAATGCAGAGGCCTCCGTGAGAGGAGACTTGTGTATTTTTCCCCTGGCTAGAAACAGCTCTTCCCCTCTTATCCTTCCTCCTCCTTTCCGAGCAGCGTATGAAGTATTCTACCCAGAGTATTACATGAAATGTAAACGTAAATGGAGATTTAAAAAAAAAAAATAGGCAACTCTTTCCTTGAAAAGGACCTGCCTGTAAAGAACATTGTTGGTTTGTACACCAATCAAAGTGCAGGCTCCCACGTTCAGGGAAGTGGGGGGGGGGGGAAAGGGGTGTTTCCCAGCTGATGTGAGACCTGTTGGAATTGGGGTCATGGCTTAAGGGGCTGGTGGGGTCTCCCCGGCTGTGGCCCCTGTTGTAGCCCCCGTCCGCTGCCTTTGGGCTGCCAATCCCCTAGGCTGTTCCGTGGCGGTTTGGCGCGTGGCATTCATCAGACGACCAACCAACCAATCACGTCCAGAAGAAAAAAAACCTCCAGATGTCTGTTTGCGGACTCTTATTTATGGGTGTCGAGTGTAGCTGCGTTGCTGGCTGTGCTGAGAATTTTTTTTTAAAACAAAATTGCGCCAAGGCTTCTCGGGAGTACAAAAAACAAAAAGCGCTGTTTGTAAAACACCAGAACTTAATAAATGAGTAAATAAATAAATACATTTTCTTACCCCCCGTTTCCTAAATGCTTTTCTCCAGCGGGGCTGGCTTAAATCGGAACCAGTGAATAAGACCAGTGCTCGAATTTTGCTGTGTGAAAACTTTGTCCTGGAGTCCTGATGATGCAAGGGGAGGTATCAATTACGCAAGGCTGGGCCGCTTGAGAACCTCCTTCAGCAGCCCTGGGGTTTCCCCCACTGCCGGCCTTCCGCTCAAACAGAATTCAGCCTCTTTGCACCAGAAACGGGAGGGGAAGCTGGAAAGCAGGGCCTTTCCCCAGAAGTGCACATCTGTCTGGAGAAGAACGTAATGAGAGACGATCCAGGAAGGCCATTTGCTGAACTTTTCAATCATGAGGACTAGAGTATTGCAAACGTCAAACTGTTTGATCAATCCGTCTTTGGGGCCAAGGCAGCTTAGTAGCATTTTCTTCTTCATTTTTTGGGGAAGATTCACGAGATGTTGGTTAGACGAGGTTCTCTTCTCAAAGCACATTAGACCTGGATGTCCAGAAGGATCAACAATCTGATTTTGCAGAGAGAGAGAGACGCAAACGAGCGGATGTTTTCAAGGCAATGAAGGGGGGGGTTATCGGAGCCCCCCAACCTCAGGACCTGAGCCCACTAGCTGAGCCCCCAGATCTGGTTCGCCAGACTCCTGGCGTACTTTCTGTCTTTACTATTCTAGTCCCTGAGCTGGTTTCCTTTGTATTTGAAGAGTTGCTCTAGTTGGGCAGACTTTGTGCCATTCCTTGCTTCCCCTCGGTCTGACTGACACCTCCAAGCATCAGCGAGGACCAGTGGCAGCCCAGCCATCTCACCGTTGCCATGGCGATGTTCCTGTTTCTCTCTGCTCTGCCTCTCTCCCCCCACCTTGACCCCCGTTTCTCATCTGGGCTACTTAACCTGGAACCGATGCTCCCCCCCCCATTTATCTAGAAGACAAACAGGGCATCGTAAACCCCCCTCGCCCCTCAGGGCCTCCCCTCCCTCCAGCTGGGCAGGGGAAGCAGAGCAGAATCCTGGGATGCCAGGCCAACGTGGGCTGATGCATCGTGGCAGCCTTCCACCCCTGCAGTCCTGCACCAGCGAATGCATCTGACTTTCCAGCAAGTGAGGGAGTCGCCTTCGCTCCCTGCCTGCGTCCGCTCCCCTTGCCAAGAAATTCAAGAAATTGCAAATTTGCTGGGATGCAGATCAGCCTCCTCCATCCCCCCACCCCAAGCAGGAGGGAAACGGAGTTAGCAAAAAAAAAAGACTTACAATTAGCTAGCCATCATTCTGCTCTTCCCTCTACCTTTCTCACTTTGAAGGCTGGGGGGGGGCTGCTTACTTAAACCTCCCCCCCAGCCCCGTCTTCTGCACCTTTCCCTCTCTTTGCCCCTTCTAGTCCATGCCCTGCAAATAGGGTACCAGCAAGGTAATCTCAGCTCCTGAAAGGCCTTTGAATCCCTTCCCTTTGGTGGCCTGGGTGCAGAAGGAAGGGGCGCTCCCATGGTTTACAACACCCACCCAGGAGTTGAGGGGAGTCCAGACACTTTCAACTCCCCCTCCTCCAACTTTGAAAGGTCTACAATCTCATTGCTTGGCTCCCAATTTTGGAAATCATTGAAGCTTCATTCTCCACTTCTGATCTGAGGGGATCTGGTTTCTGAATTGCACTGCGTTATCATGGCTCAGTGGCTAAGACACTGAGCCTGTCGATCAGAAAGGTCGGCAGTTCGGCGGTTTGAATTCCTAGTACAAGTCTTCTACATAAGGGGGTTGGACTAGATGACCTCCAAGGTCCCTTCCAACTCTGTTACTGTTATTATCTCAGCAGACACGCACACACACTCAGTTGGAGAAAGCTGCAGGAGAGATCTTGGATTTGCTCTTGTTAAGATGCCAACTGAAGCTCCTGCATGATCCTTCCAGCCAGGATGATGGACGCTGAAGTCCCACAGGCATAAAGGGCATGGGAACATCGGTGGCAGGCTTTAAAGAAAACGATCCTTCATACAGACGTATGACACTCGCTGCCTCCAGATGAGACTTCAAACAGAAGAATGAGGTGGTCAGGATACCCACAAGACGCGTCCACGATTGGTGGCAGCCCCGCTGGCATCCTGCTAATTTTCCCTAAGAGTTTTCCTAAGACCTCAGGAGGAAATTCTGCTCAGAAACCTGATCTTAAGCGTGTTGGCTTGCCCGGAGCAGAACCTTAAAATTCTTCTAGTAGAGTTCAGATGTTTCTGGGGTGCTGCACTCCATCTGTCTGTCGTTGCTCTGTTTTCCCTTTTTGTTGCATGAAAGCTGCTTTTCAAGGAAGGCGAGGGGGAAGAGCTGGCTTTGGGCTTTGGCAACGCGTGTTGTGAAAAACAAAGCTGTTTAATTGGCTCTCCTAATTGCCTTCTTCCCGTCTGCCTGGGAATTAACATATAAGCAAATCAGCCTGGGTATTATCAAAGGCGCCTGTGTTTCACCCAAAGAGAGGGAGGGGGGATGGAGGGAAAGAAGGGCCCTTAAGTTTCCCTTCCCCCAAAACCATCGTTTTCCTTGTGCAAAGTCTCCACCATCCGAAGCTTCTCCCCTTTGGAGCAAGCTATCAAAATGCAAGCTGCCACAGGACAGAATGTAACCTGCAACTCTTAATAATTGGGGGATGGGGGGAGGGGGAGAGAGAGGAGGTCCTTAGAAAATGGTTCAAGCCCACGTCCAAATCTCTTTGGCACTAAATCTCAGGGCCCTGGGCACATGGCCCAGAGCTGTCAGAAGCTGGAGGGCCCAGCCCTTCTGTCTGCGGCACAAAGAGCTACCTGAGGGCTACCTCTGGCCCTCCGTTCATCTAGCCTCGAATCGGCCTGCTTGATAGCAGTGAGTCTCTGGAATTGGGGCAAGGAGTTTTGAAGCCACTCCCGGCGTGGCCAGGGATTGAAACTCCCACCTGCGGGAGTCCTTGCACGGCACCAAACCTCACCCAGTTCAATGGTGAGTGGTGGTTTTTTTAGCCTCCAGCCGGGTCCATTTTGGCCTCATCAGTTGCAAAATTTGAGGGCTTCTGACAGCCGTGCATTGGATCATCTGCTTGCTGGGGGTGGGTGTGTGTGGAAATGCCATTGTTAGCATCCCCTCGGCTGTCTCATCGCAGCCTTTTCATTAGAGGAGGAGTGGCACGCTTTCCAATTAATTGCAGCCCTTCGGCCACCGGCTCTCTGCAGTGAGCTGCAGTTGCTTTGCAAGGCACATCCGAAAAAGCGGGGGAGGGTGGCAGTTCACAGGGAAGGTTCTCACCCCCACCCACCCTGGCCAATGAAGCCAGCCGTTCCTCAGGTGCTGGATGGGACCTTTCAGAGGGCAGGCCAAAGGAGGAGCTTCCTCTTCCTTTTTTGCTGGGTCATCTTCAGTCTTGGTGAGCTGCCAGAATGCGCGCGTCGGGAATCAAGTCGATCTCCGAACAAGAGTTGAAAGAAACGAAGCAATCGCCACCGTTTCCGAGAGACCCAAGGTGAAGAAAAGGCAGCGCAATCCATCTTTCTCCTTCGATCCTGAAGGTAAAACGGTCCCCAAATGTCTGTATTGAGAGGAAGGCGCCTTAGGAACAAGCCGCAGCCTCTCTTTCCCCTCTTCTGAAGGTTAATTCGGGAAGGTAACTCAATAGCGTTAGCAACAGATGCTCACAGATGCTCCGGCGAGGCTGTACACGGACGCAAAAATCAACAGGAATCATCTACAAGTCCAGCCTTTGCTTCCTAACCTGATAAAAATGCGCGGCTCGGGCTTTATTTATTAACACGGGTCAGCTATAAATATACTTGTTGCCAGTGTTTTTACCTTCTGCATCGTAGCACTTTATCTTCCGTCACATCTATTGGTTCCGTTTCTGAACAAATGAAGCCCCCCACCCACCCTAATTCCCTGCAGGCAGAGTCCAGGCCCCTGCCTCTTTCCCCTTTGTAGGTACAACACAGTGACATACCAAATTTTTCTTGCAGGGCTAATTAGCCTTTGATTAATTAAAAGCACACATTTTTTCCAGTAACATTCTCTCTCTCTCTCTCTCTCTCTCTCTCTCTCTCTCTCTCTCTCTCTCTCTCTCCCTCCCTTCTTTTCTCTCCCTCTTTTTCCTCTCTTGCTCTCCTTTCTCTCCCCCCTCCCTCCCTCTCTCTTCCTTCTCTCTCCCTCCCTCTCTCTGTCCTCTCTCTCCTTCTTTTCTCTCTCCTTTCTCTCTCCTCCTCCCTCTCTCTCTCTTTCTCCTTCTCCCTCCCTCACTCTCCCCCTTATTTTCTCTGTCCCTCTTTCTCCTTTCTCCCTCTCCCTTCTTTTCTCCCTCCCTCTCTCTTTCTGTCCTCTTTCTCTCCTCTCTCTCTCTCTCCCCACTTCTTTTCTCTCCCCCCTCTCTCCTTCTCCCTCCCTCCCTCTGTCGTTCTCTTGGAACAAGAAAACATATCTCTTTTAGAAACAGAGGATAGGATGTTGCAGGAAGGTGTCCCTCTCCAAAGCTTTTCCTCCCAGCCATCAGTGTGAACAAAACCCCCTTCCCTCCTCCCCCTCCTCCCCCCAGGAAGCTAAACCGATCTTTGCATGCCTGAAGGCAGAATGGGGGCACGGATGAATTCCAGGCTCTGGTTTCGCAGTCCTGCGTACCTGCTGCAGTGAAGTTGCGGGCAGAGGGAGAGGCTCACCCCAGCTTTCTTCTCCTCCTTCTCCTTCTCCTTCTCCTTCTTCCCATCTGGGGTGACTAGAAACCTGCAGTCTTGGAATTCTGCCTGGAAGGGAGCCTCGATAGATAAATATTATTATCATGGAACCTTGATTGAACAGGCCTGCGGGAGGATTATCGCTCCCAAATATCCATCACATTATATCTTAACAGACCTTGTGGTGAATTGTGTCAGCTGTAGATGTGAAATTACCATGGATTTGGTTTCCTTGTCGGGGAAATGTTGAATGCCCTGGAACGGGCTGCGATTTTGGGGGAAGGCGTTCAGGCAGAACTGCGGTCCTTTGCAGCCCAAGCCTGCTGGGGTGCAGCCTGTTAAATTGAGATTTTAAGAGTGTTTGGGGCCTGATCTAAGCGAGCTAGAATGGCTGAATTTGGGTGGCATATAAATTTAATAAAGGATGATGGCAGCTGCTGTTGTTACAGGTCCTCGACTTACAATGGTTCGTTTAGCAACCGTTCAAAGTTACAATAACACATGTACAACATCTCCATGGCCACATGAACAAAATTCAGACGCCTGGCCACTGACTCGTATTTATGACGGTTGCAGTGTCTCCTGGTGAAGTGATCCCCTCTTGCGGCCATCTCACAAGCCATGTCCATGGGGAAGACGGATTCACTTAACAACCGTCTCACTAACTTAACAACTGCAGCCATTCGCTGAACAATTCTGGCAAGAAAAGTCGTAAAATGGGGCAAAACTCACTTAACAAATGTCTCACTTAGCCACAGAAATTTGGGGCTCAATCGTGGTCTTAAGCCGAGGGTTACCTGGATTCTGTTGGAACCAAGCCGGCCTCCGTTGCCTGGAAGAGACATCCGGCCGGCCCTTCCGTCCTATGGAACCGCTGTCCTTGGTGCTGAAACAAGGCTGAGCCATCTGGGCTTCTGTGGGTCATCCGTGGCTTTCCAAAAAAAAAAAAAAAACGGTTGCTTTGAATTGAGGCAGGCATGAAAAGAATAACAGAATAAGAGAGTTGGAAGGGACCTTGGAGGTCTTCTAGTCCAACCCCTTCCTCAGGCAGTAGACCCTATACCGTTCCAGACAAATGGCTGTCCAATCTCTTCTTGAAGACCTTTAGTGATGGAGCTCCCACAACTTCCGTTCCACTGGTTAATTGTTCTCACTATCAGGAAATTCCTCCTTAATTCCAGGTTGCTTCTCTCCTTGATGAGTTTCCATCCATTGCTTCTTGTCCTGCCTTCAGGGGCTTTGGAAAGTTGCCCCGCTCTTCTTTGTGGCAGCCCCACAAATATTGGAACATTGCTGTTATGTCATCCCTATGCCTTCTTTTCACTAGACTGGACGTACCCAATACCTGCAACCATTCTTTGTACGTTTTAGCCTCCAGCCCCCTAATCATCTTGGTTGCTCTTCTCTGCACTCTTTCCAGAGTCTCCACGTCTTTTTTATAATATGGCAACCAAAACTGGGTGCAGGATTCCAGGTGTGGTCTGACTAAGGCTTTATAAAGCGGTACGAGTCCTTCACATGATCTTGACTCCATCCCTCTGTTAATGCAACCTAGGATTGAAGGAGGGTTTCTGTAAAAGGCCTGTTCAAAAGGAAGAGGGGGTGTGGAAAACCCTGCCCCTTAAACACCCTTAAAAGACCTAGAAAATCCTTGCTGTGTTTGCGCAGATGACCTAGCGGTTATGACTGCGTCCTCGTCAGTGGAAAGAGGCTTAATACTTAACATTGTTTGAGTTTGGACGTACTGCCTTCCTCCTATATAACCCTGACTTTGCCAGCTCTCCAGAGAAATTCTTTTGAATACCTCTGTCTGCTTTATAACTGGCTTTAAAGGAAGCATCAAATAGAATTTTGCTTTTTCTCTCTGGATCAAACAGTCTAGTTGAGTATCGATGCAGTTATTTTGTTTTGTATTTCAAAGGCTGCCCAGGGAATATTTTATTGATGGCTGAGGTTTAAATGTAATTGTCTTCATAGCCTCCATTGCCCTCACGTATGTGCATATATTTAGATTAAATATTAAAGAGAGGATGCTAGCAAGCACCAAAATCTCGTGAAGCCATAGAGAGTTATAGCTTTCCAGTTAATTTTGAGGCGAGCGAGCTTCGTCCTTCTTTCAATATAATTTACAAAAACATAGATCTCTTCTTCCCTTTCATGGTCTAATTTAATCAGAATGGCTCACGCTGGCAGTTTACGCCACCAGAGAGCAACAGGTTATGTTTAAATAAATGTCAAGCCTTTTTTTCTTTTTTTAAACAAGAAAACCTTCCTTCCCATTCTGAGCAAGGCTTCCTTCAGGGGTCAGGCATTTTGTACCTTGCCTGGAAGGTCCCAGCTTCTCTGTCTCCCATCTGGCATTCATCATTCATCAAATGACGTCGTAGGATTAAATACCGTGTGAAGATATTAAAAATTGGCTAGAGTTTTAATATCTCTCGCGTGGAACTGAATATGAAACCGGGAGATGCATAGTGGTGGTGACACAATTTCCAGAGGTGTTCTGGAGCTGAGAAGGGAGCTCCCTTCCACCTGCAGAAGGGAGAGGTTGGTCTTAGCAGCAGCAGCAGGCTAGTGAGCTGCCTCTCCTAATGTCCTTCCTGGGTCAGTCCCTCACAGGAGAGAGTTGCCCCTGGGCAGTGTGCTCTCCCGCAGGCCTTACGCTGACCCTCTGATGCTTCAGTGAGAGGGGAAAAACCCTCACCTGGTCAGACTCCTGCAAGGAAGTTTTTCCTGGGTCTAAGATTAGATTAGAATTCTTTATTGGCCAAGTGTGATTGGACACACAAGGAATTTGTCTTTGGTGCATAGGCTCTCAGCGTACATAAAAAGACAAGATGCATTAGTCAAGAATCATAAGGTACAACACTTAATGATAGTCATAGGGTACAAATAAGCAATCAAATCATACTAGGAAAAAAATCAATATAAATCATAAGCATACAGCAACAAGTTACCGTCATACAGTCAAAACCCCCTCCTCCAATCAGGAGCTCCAAGCCTTGCCCACCAGCTACTTCCTCTCCGTGACTTAGATTTTACTACTCCGTGGATGGCACTTGGTGAATTATTCCAGTTCCACTCTGGCATTCCCCCACCCCCTCTTCTAATTGTTAGTGTTTGACACAGATTATTAATGGCATCGTGGAGGCTGGAAATAGCAACGGGGCCGAAATCATTTGCTTAGCATTAAAACCGGAGGTGTCAGGGATGCGGAATCAAGGGTGTTGATCAGAGCTGAAGGACGAGAAAATTGGGGGGTGTTCAGGGGGAATTAAAAAGACGAGGAAGGAAATTGGGCTGAAGTTGCCACAGCTTGTCAAGTTTCGAGCATGTCTGGAGTGTCACCCCTCCCGCAGCTTGCAGAATTCCTTGGATGGTCACCTTCTCTTCTTTTTCTCTGAGATTGGTCAGCTTGTGGCCTCTGGGTTGGAGAGGCCCCAGAGCAGGTTTTCCTGGCCACTTCTGCCCAAAGAGAGATGCCCTGTTAACCGCTATGGAACCTAGGAAGCAGGCAGCATTTAAACCTCCTTGGCCGGTTCCTCTCTGAAATCAGGGCGAGGCTGCGGATTAAGAAGAGGAGCAGGCAAGAATCTTTCCAGGGACGCTTTGTGCCTTTGACTGGATCAGAGATGTTTCAATCCCGAACTGGGGCTCTGGAGGAGGGGGGGTGCTTTTTCAAGAGGCAACTCGACTTTGAAGAAGCTTCTTGGAGGAGAAGTGAGACGTCTTCAAAGAAACACAAGAAGGCCTCTTGGGAAAGCACCTTTGGGGCAACCGTGTCCTGAGTGACGGAGAATCTCCGTGGACCGTCCTGGGCCTTAACTGGAGAGGGGATCCAGTCCTCCGCTCGGTTCTTCATTCGAATGCTCCAAGCTGGGGCAGAGCTGAGCTTTTTCTCTCAGATCTGTGGGTGACCCTGGTTTCCCTTCCTACTTGGGGTCCCTGGCCGGCCTAGCCCAGATCTGCTTTCCAGGTTTGCTCATTTTGTGAGCCTGCAACGGCGCCCAGTGAAAAGTTGGCTTTGGCCCTTTATGCCAAGGCCTGGTCTCAGTCTTCCCTCTGCCTATGCTGGGGAGTGGGGAAGGAGGATCATCGACCCTCGCCTCCTCTCTGCTTGCAAGGAGGATCCAGGGCAGGTCAGCCCGAGTTCCGCTTCATGCTGGACCTCTCTGTTGAGGCCGGAGGGAGCAGGAGAGGACTTCCTGGCAGGTCTGAAGACCAAACGGAGGTTGCAGGCTGCCAGGTCCCTTGTGGAAAACGAGCGCAGGGCATTGCAGTTCTGACGTGCAAATCGTGCTGCCTGCCTGCACCCCCATGTGCTGTGCCTGACATTTTCTCTCCATGGGCCCCGCCAACCTCCTTCGGAAGCAGGAAGCCGCCTTCTGGAATGCCATCCATCAAACCATCTCAGGGCATGCAGGACCCTTGGGTTTCCCAGGACACATTCCCGCTCCACTAATGTCACTGCAAACACGGTTGGATTGAGGTCAGTCTCTGGCTGTTCCCTTCCCTTCCCCCCTCCCCCTTTGCCCCAAGCCTTGGGCTGTTGCATTCCAGTTTCCCTTCCCTCCCAGTCCAGCAGTTCTCGGGCAAAGCCATGGTGGTATTGATCATCGGGCCAGCAGCCTTGCGCATGCCAACCGAGGGAGGGGAGAGCTACACTCCACAGCTGCACCTCCGAAAGGCAGGCAGGCGTTGAGCGACAGAGACAAGCACGCATATCTGCGTGCTCCCTCCCTCCCTCCCTCCTTCCTTCCCTCCGTCACTCCTTGGCCGGGCAGTCTCATCACTGGCTGGAAATACAGCAGAGAGACCCGCGTGCGTCCTGGTCCTTTCTTTTAGGGCTCTTTTGTTCCTCCGACAAGCAGCTTTGGCGGTGGAGCTCAGGAGGAGCTCCGTTCCGGCTCTTGCAGACCGTCTGGGGGGAAATTCCTGTGGCGGCATCACAGAGAGCGCTTCGCTGGTCCTCAGGTAAAGCTGCCTGGGGTGTGGGTGGCACAAAACGCGACTCCCCGGGAGAGACATGGGCTGGCCTGCTTTGAAAGGACCTGTGCGTGGAGGGAAACGATGTTCAGCCTCCCTCCCCTGTGAAAAAGCCACCCCTATCCTGCTTTCAGATGCACTGGCTTTCCAGTGGACATGGCGCACTCTGGCCGGGCAAAGTTGGGCATGTGCTCCAGCTGAGCAACCGGTTCAGGTTCCTTTGTGCTGGGCACATCTGGGCCACGCTGGTGCCAGGAGAAAGAGGGTGCGGCGTTTTATGCGCAGAGAAGCCCAGGTCCGAACTCTGAAGGGCTGCAAGGTGCAGGGGGGCCAGCTAGAATCCGGCCACTCCAGCAAAGTCTGGGGTCTGGGAGCAGAAGTCCGGCAGGTGAGCCAGGCTGCCTCTGGACCCTTGGAGAGAGACCCACCCTCTGAAGCTCCACCGGCTGCTCGGTCTCCTCCTGTGGAACCCTGGAAGCAAAGCACATGGACTTTGGTGGGGCTGCCTGGGGAGAAGAAAGCGTGAGCTGCTTTGCTCTCGGAACCTCTTCGGAGCCCCAAATGCTTTGAAATAATTACGGGGCTAATTCTGAGCACCCCTGCTGCTTCGGAGAGGGTTCCTCAGCCCTCGTGGGGCCCTTTCCTGCAGCCCTCCCTGTCTCTGGGAGGAAAAGAGGCCCTGCAGGGTTGTGGGGCGGGGAATGGAGCCATGGCTGGGCCACCCTGAACAAGCCGGGCTTCAGGTCAGAGCGACCAGGGCAGGGTGGGGCAGAGAGCCGTGTTCCCCTCTTCTATGGGGCCGGAAGGAAGAAACCTTTCGTGGGGAGAGCTGCTTCTCGACTGGGATGTGGCAATGGGGAAGGTTTGGGGGTGTCTGCCAGGAGGAGGAGAACAAGCGATGGGGTCTGTTTGTGTCCAGCGAGAGTGGTTGAAGCTTCCAGATGGCCTCCCTGGAGATGTTTAGATGGGACCGTGACTGTCCCCACCCCAGGGTCCCTCTTCCCCCTCCCCCCCCCGCCCATGAGGGACATCCTATGGGGGGAAGTGAGTTTGGTGAGAGGATGAAGGAGGCACCAGTTTGTGGGCATGAGATGTAGGAGCGAAAGGCAGCGGTGACCATCCGATCCCTCCACACCGCATTCCTACATGGCAGGGATGCTGGGAGCACAGAACCTAGAATTCCCAGCCAGCAGGAATGACATAGACTTGCTTCTTGTACTAATGGACTGCCTGGATGGGGAGGGGGTCCAGGCCAGCATGGTCCCTAAAGTCCTTTTGGTTTTGAAGCTGTTTAACAGACAAGCCTGGGATGGGGCAACATTTTTCCAAACATCATTGAGTTTTAGATGGCTTCTACCTTGCAAAGGCCTCTGAACATGTACAGAGAGCTTCCTCCCTGAGCTTTTGCCTCCTGCATCTTTGCTCCCTAATGCCTCAGAGCATTGTTCCTCAGCCTTGGCGACTTTAAGCAGCACGGACGTCAGCTCCCAGAATTCCCCAGCCAGCCAGGTCGAGAAATACTGAATGCCGTAGAGTCTGGCGATTTAAATCATCCTGTGCTCTGTCCTTATTCTCACTGACTTATCATCCGTGTGCAATTTGAGAAGGGGGCAAAGGGAGCCCTCTGAGCTGCACTTCCCAGCCGGGCCGGCTGTGGGTTGTTTGCCGTCTGTTGCACCCGTGTCCAGTTCGAACTTGGACAAACTTCATCCTTTTCAGCAAAGGGAATGGAGAGTCACCAGGCGCCAAATCCAGTTTTTATTTTTATTTTTAAAAAGAAGGAATAACATCCTGCCAAGCTGTCTCTTAGCCAAGAACGGGGCTCAAATCCATTTCTAAATAAGCAGTGACATTTTCACTCCAGCTGGTGGCCTGAGGTTTCAGCATGTCAGGTGGCTGAAACGGAGGAAGCTTGTTAGCTGGTGCTGGGCACCCCCCACCCTGTCAAAATCTCCCCACCACCACCAGGCCCTCTTGGTCTTCCAAGGGGCTTTTTCCTGGAGGTGAATCGAATCTTTAAAATCTCTCCGAGTCTTATATGGTTCCCATCAGTAAAAACCACTTTGTTTCCTGAGCTTGAGAGAGAGAGAGAGAGGAAGGAAAAGCTATTTGTTTTCCACTGAGCTGCCAGCAGACCACATTACAACGATCCCCATTTTACAGATGGGGCAACTGAGGCTAAGAGGAGGGCGGTAGGATGGATGCACAGGACAGTCCGTGCTTTTCTGGACCAAGACAAGGCTCAAAACACACACACACCCTTTTTTTTTTTTTGTCTGAAAATGTCAGTGGTTGCTGAACTTCACCAGTTTCCTCTTTGGCTGAGACCGCTGGTGTTTAGCCCCATCTGGGGAAGCGTTTGGCTGGTTTTATCTCGGCTACTTTTGGGAGGATTCTGCCTCTGCACACTGACTTGCTTTACTTTTTAGAGCTCTCTTCCGCAAATACAACCTCTCCTGTAGATCAGGGGTCTCCAACCTTGACAACTTTAAGCCTGGCGGACTTCAACCTCCAGAATTCCCCAGCCAGCTTTACTTTGCTGGCTGGGGAATTCTGGGAGTTGAAGTCCACCAGGCTTAAAGTTGTCAAGGTTGGAGACCTCTGCATTAGATGAAGAATAAGCTTGTGTGACCCCACTTATGCTTGTGAGACTGGAGTCGCCCTCCATCTTAGCATGTCCCACGACTGATGTTTGGAACTCCGGACTCATCGCCTGACCGCTGGATCGCAAGGGCAGCCGTCTGAAGCAGGCCTGGGGTCAGAGGTAGCCTGAGGTATCTACCCCACCTTCGCCGACACGAAAAATGGAAACTCGGTGGGCAGAGAAGCAGCAACTGAGCTGAAAGGTTCAGGCCACTCAGGGACACTTTTCCTCTGGCTGAGAATAAGGCACCCTCTTCCATTGCTGAATTCAGGGAGATCTGCCTGGAGTTGTTTCCTGCAAAATACACCATAGCCCCCAAGCTCTGCAAAGGAGGAGATTTTGGCCAGGGCGTACCTGGAGTTTCCTCCTTGGTGCCGGTGCGTCAGTTCGAAAGCAGATTCTGATGCTCGGTTTGCTTCCATTTTGTAAAACCCCCATTGCACCCAGAAGGTGTGAAGAGCAAAGCCAAAAATAAGCTTCCAGGACGGGAGGAGAAAGGCTGGTGCCACTGAAGCCCCTTCTGCTCCAAAGGCCAAGGGACGGGGGATCTCCCAACTACACGAGGGAAAGGATTCTTTTTGCCTCTTTTTTCTGCAGTCTAAACGAGCCGAAGTGTCAAAAGTATAACCATGATCTGATTTGGGGAGGAGGCCCAACTATTTTGTCCCCGGGTGGAGGCTCTGATCTGGGAGGAGGTTTTGCTCTCGGAGGAGAGAAATCCAGGCATGAATGCAGAATTGGTGCAGAGGAAGCTGCAAGGGGGGGAAGGGTTAGGAGGAGAGGAAACGCCACACAAACAGGTGGCCTCTTTTCAGCCAACTGCAAAATCTCGCCGGGGGCTATTAAACATCCCGGCTGGAATTTGCAAAAGGAATTTGTGGCTGTCAGCAAGTTTATTGTTTCTGACAGCTTTTCCATCAGCCTGGTGGAGCCGGTGCATCTTCCCAGAGGGGCGGTTGCCATGGTGAGGCTGCTGGGATGGCCCTTCCCCACAGGGAAAGGAAGGACGCCCGCCTGGGTGAGGGGCAGAAATGCAGAGGAGCTGACAAGGGGCGAAGGAGGCCCAGTGCAAGAGAGGCCTGGAACAAGGATCTGAAAAGACCCAAGTCGCTAGTTTAGGCGCTTCCGTTGGATGAACCTGAATCCAGAACCCAACGTCCTATAGACAAATTTGGGGGAAGAGGAAAGGGGTCTTCCTGCCCCCACCTGCCTGTTCCTTGTAAGAAGCTACCTTGAGGGCAGTTCAGGCCAGTTCAGCCCCCTAGACTGGACAGGGTCCTGTTGCGAAGCCAGCTTGCTTGGTGGATATACTAGTTGGCATCCCCCAATGCCTATTCCAACCCTGGTCTTTGGAGCAGCTGCCTCCCTACTTGGGAAAAGAACCAGCCTCGGTGGGGCTGGGGGCTGGGAAGGGCGTAGCGCTTGAGTGTGGAGCCTCGTCTTGACCATGGAAAGCTTCAGGGTCAACCCTGAGGCCTGTTGAAGACCGCTCAAACCACAGCAGGCAGGGCAGAGGAGAACGGGCCAGGTGACGCAAGAGGCTCTCCTAGATTAAGTTAGCCTTCTGGGTAGACCTCCTCTTGTTTGGGGTGAGGAAGCTTGGAAGATGACATCTGGAAAGAGGGCCTTTGCCCTATGGAGCCTCCGTCAGTGGGGCTGAAGCACCCAGACTGGAGAAAAAGATATTGGAGAAGACCTCGGGGCCTCTCTGTGGGCTTCCTAGAAGCCACCCGTGGTCCATTGAGGGCCAGGTGGGCGTATCGTCTTGCCCTCCACGGCTCCCTTCATTCACGGCTGAAACACACGCATCACAGCTTCATTCCAGCGGGTTTCAGAGAACCAAAGACAGCAGGAAGATCTGCAACCTAATCTTGACGAGGGCTTCAGAGGGGAACCGACCAGCCCTAAGCACGGACTGAACCTTTAAACCAAGAAGGGGCAGAAATGCAGAGGAGCTGGCAAGGGGCGAAGGGGGGCTTGAAACGTAGCCCACCCAGGGTGAGGGTTGGGTTTTGTTTTGTTTTTGGCTCCTGTGGGAGGGCACCGGTTGGACTTCAGCGTCTACCCCTTCGAGATGGGATTTGTTAAACCTTTCCCTCACCCGCCCCACCCTGATTTTTGAATCGCCTCCATCCTTAGTAACCACCTTCCCCATCCAGGAGTGGAACAAACAATCTGCAGCCGCTGAAGGGAGCCATCATTTTACGCCACCACGAAGCAACCACTCGGGATGTCTTTGCTGGCCTCGCAGTGAATGGCAGGGATGATTTTTCAGGGTGCCTGGCATGGACGCGGAGGCTGCTCTCCGTGCATGGATTATTTTGTGTGATTTATGATCTGGCCCAGCCGTGCCACGTGCTGTTTTTCAAGCTGTCCTTGCTGCAAGCCTGGCGGATAAGAGCTTGGAAGAGAGAGGCTGCAAGGGAGCAGAGTCAGGTGTGGATTAAGGCTCCCTTCCTTCCTTCCTTCCTTCCTTCCTTCCTTCCTTCCTTCCTTCCTTCCTTCCCGCAGGCAACGTCTCCTCTGGCCACGCGAAGAGGCTGCTGTGCCCGGCTGAAGTTTTCTGCTCCTTGCAGCAAAGGCGCCTCGTTCCCCACGCTGCCTTGCTGACTGGGCACCCTCAGAACGTGCTCGGCTCCATCCGGGCAGGATTCTGAACCCTCGCAGTGGAAGGAAGGAAGATTGGGGAGGCAAAGAGAGGGACCCCAGGAAAAAAAATATTCTGGTCCACGAGAGGAGAAAACTGGGCAACCAAATCCCTGGAAACGCTTGAGAGAAAAGCTCCTAGGGGAAGGTCCAAGAATAGAAGGCTGCGTTATTGGGCAGTCTAGGCACCTCCTGGATGAGGTAGACCCCAAGTAGGAAGTTCCTACCCTGGGGAAAACATTTGCTAATCCTGCCTGCAAAGACAGTCGAGGCAGCCCTGTGAATCTCTCTGCTGCTGGGTTTTCTCCAGATGCTTTCTTGGTCAGTTGTTGTGGGGTTCAAGACATTGTCCATCGTTGCCTCAGCGCTCACTTGTTAGGTCTCCTACTGCTATGCAAGCTTGTGCTCCCTCAGAATAACACAGTAGGAAAGGACTTTGGAGGACCTTTCCTACTATTGACTTCCTTTGGAGTCAATCCCCTCTTGGTCGCTTGGCCAAGTTGACCTGGCAAGCCAGTTCTAGAGTCAACGCCAGGCTGGATACGCTGCCCTGGGCAAGTTCCTTAGAGGAGGCAGGGGAGAGCGCTGGGCGTGCGAGGTTGGGAGCCTTTGCTGAGCTCGCCTTCTCTTCCCTTCTCACATCTGGAAGAGAACATCCTTCCTGCAAAATCTCCTTCTTTCCCTGACAATTCCTGGGATGTTCAGCTTCATTTCTGGTTTGGTCAGGTCGAAAAAGCTCAGGACTCACTCCCTTTCCTCTGTGAGGCTTTGACTCTCTGCAGGGGGATATGGGGTGGTTGTTGGGGTGCCGGGGCAGCATCCAGAGCCAGCCCGTGTGTTGGCCGCAAGGGCCCTTCCCTCCCATCCTCCCCTTCCCTCCACCCCAAATGGCTGCAGTGCTTCCAATCCTGCTCCATCACCAAAGGGGGAAGCAAGTGAGACTGAGAGCAGAGCCCAGGATGCCACTTTCCTTCTGACCCTTTGCCCACCCAGGGAGCTCCTGTTTCCCCTGTAATTAGTTTCCGCAATTTCAGGGGAAGGGATGGGTTGGCTGATGCCGTCTCTGCATCGCAGGGTTTGTAGGGCGCTGCAGTGGCTGGCTGCTTTTTTGGATTCCCGCTTTGCTGAGATTCAGGCAGCCCTGAGAAAGGAATCCAAAGGGATCTTTTGGAAAGCCCCCTCCTTCCCCCCCCCCCCCCCCAGAAATGCAGCAGGAAGACAAGCGAGATCCTTGTAGGGGGGAAATGACCAGGGATTTGCCCTGCAATGGGGAAGGGAGACATTCTTCTGCGGCAGGAGGTGACAGCCTTTAAACAAACTCAGGGGGTGTGTGGCCCCTCCTGCAGGGGAGGGGGGAGGCTCTTTTGGTGCTTCCAGGCCTGGCCTGCTGGTGACATGGTTCTCCCACCACCCACACTGCAACACACATTGCAAAGAGATTTGCTCTAGGTAGGACTGAGGGATAGCAAGAAAGGGAAAACAGATCAGGTGCTGAACAGGGAGGAAAAAGGCGTGCAAAAGGTGTGCAAAAAAGGGCTGGTGGTTGCATTGGGGGGGACAAGTACCTCCCGGAATGGACATTTTGACGTTTGAAGGTCCCTGAAGGGAGGAAGGTGAAAGGTGGACTGGATTGATGACTGGCTGGGATGAGAGGTTGAAGAAGGAGAGCAGAATTGGAGAAAGCAGGGTTGAATTTTTCATGCTGCATGGGAAGGGAAGGGAAGGGAGTTGATGAAAGAAAGAGGAGGAGAAGGAAGAAAGGAAGGAAGGAAGGAAGGAAGGGGGAGAATAGTGGAAGAAAGGAAAGAAGAGGAAGAGGAGGAGTGGATTTGTTGTAGATATTGTGGAACAGCCATGCTAGGCAACTGTTGCTTAGAATTTTCTTGGTTTGGGCAGCGCAAAGCATGCTGAGTTTGTGTCCAGCTGGAGCTCTCCTCCTTCTCCAGCAAACTATCATGGCTACCAGTTTGATTCCCTCTTTCTGAATGCAAAACAACGGATGCCAACAAGCTCTTGGGCGGAGGCAGGCCGAGGGAGGCTCTCCTCCGTGGAGAAACTGGGCCACTGGATTTAATTTCTTCCCCTCTCTGGAAGCAGCTCAGTTTTCAGATCTCCTGCAGCTGAAGGCGGAGCAACTTTTCAGGAATGGGTAATTAGGCATTAGGATGAGTTTTTGGCATGCCTCGCCAGCCTTGAATGTGGCTTCCGCAGGCAGACTTGTGGACAAGGGGGTGGGGATGGGGTCAGCCAGCCTGAATGCAAACTGAGAGGGGGCTGCCGTGGAAAGGGGGGCTCGCCAGAAGAGGGTGGGATCTGTTTGAGATCTGGGTACCCGAAGAAGTATGAAAGGAGCTGCCACTGACTGCAGATATTCTTCTCTGACTACCTTGGACAGCTCCCCTCTGAATCAGTCATGGGACCTCCATTATCCTCATCCTGGCCTTCCCCTCTGCCCCCAGGAACAATGGCCTTGCTGGCCCCCTCTCCAAGTCCCTTCCTGGCTTTCTGCAGAGATAGAAAAGAGATGCTGATTTCTCTCTCGTCCTGCCTTTTTCCTCCCCTTCGGCTTGCATCCGTTATCCATCTGCTGTTTTGCAAGGAAGGAAGAGCCGTTGACTTGCCTCAGAAGCTCTGCAGAAGAAAGCGGAGCGTGCAAGACTTCCCTGCCCCCCCCCCTTTGTCACTGAGCAAAGCTTAGCTGCAGCCCTTCTGCCCTCTCTCTCTGGGGGAGAGGAAGAAGAGTCGAGGACCTTTGGGATGAACTGGGGCAAACGAAGTGATGAGTTGGGAGAGAAATGAACTGATCTGCCCTTCGTATCCTGAATCGGGTCTCTGGCGAATTGGCTGTAATTTACAGTGCAATTAACTCCGTGCTTCTCTTCCTTGTCAGCATCCTGCAAAAGGAGGGGTGGGGGATGGTGGGGTGGGGGTTGTCCCACTGGTTTTAATTGGGATGCCAGACCCAGATAGGACAGCAGAGGCAGCCTGGTTCAAAGAGGGAGGTTTTGAAAGAGAAGGAGGAGGACGGGCGAGACCACAGCTTACAAAATGGCTAATGGGGAACAGCAGGGCATCTTTAGGACAGTTGTGGGGTCCTTCGGCCCCCAAGAGAATCAAACTGTTTAAGAGTTAGCCGGGGGGAGGGGCTCAGAATCCCCCCCCCCTTTGCAAATTGCCTCTGCAAACAGCAGAAGGCTTTACAGGTGATTTCCTGGCCACGTGGTTGAAATAGCCTCCAATGCTGGTCTGCACTGGTGGAAGGGAAAGACTTGGATGGTTTGAATTGAGTCAGAGAAGAGGAGAGGGGGAGGTGATGCCTCTCCCCCCCCCACACACACATCTCTTGTGTTATGTAAATAAATGTGATCTGAATCTGTCCATCTCAGTCTCTCTCTTCTAACCAGGAAAGGACCGGTCTGTCATTAATTCTGAAATGCGCTCAGGAAGCGGGAAGGGAGGAGGAGGCGGATGGAAGGGAGAAGAAAGAGGAGGAAAGAGGGAGGGAGAGAAATCTCCGGATTTATTTCCCTCCCCCTCCCCCGCTCTCTTTCTTTCTTCCCCTTCTCCCTTCCATCCATCTCTCCCTCCCATCCGTTCAGATCAATGGCACTTTGAAGTTTCTCAGTGGGTTCCCCACCCCCTTTAAAAAAGAGAGAGAGAGAGAGACGGAGTAAAGTAGGAAGGAACAAAAGAAGCCAAACTCTGACTCCTTCGTGGCATTTGTGGCCACCTTCTCTGCCCTCCCCACCCCATCAGGATGGAAGAGAGCTGCATTGCAGAACCGGCCCTGCCTTCCTCTAAGCTCTGGAGCTTTTGGCTGGAGCTGCCTCCCTCTCTGGAGCACCGGCCCTTTCGCCTGTCTCTAAGGCCCCTTTCCCAACTCTTGGTTCAGCTTTGAGGGATGCCGGGGAAAGCTGGGCAAAATGTGGAGGCCATGTGTGTCTCCTGGATGCCAGCTGCCCTCCCTGCCTTGCAGAACCTCCCTTCCTGCTCCCCTTTGGGGCAGCTTCCTAGAGGCCCCTCCAACGGCTCTTCCCATTATAACTTTGAACGGGGTCAATAGAAAAAAAAAATACTGAATCAATCCTGCACAGTCACAACTGTAACTTCCAACGAATGGTTTTTTCTTTTTTTTTTTCCTTCTTTTGATGGTAGGCGGTCCCCAGTCATTTGCTCAAACAGGGAGTGCTCCCCCTCCCCCCATCTCTTCTGCAGGAAGCCCCCTGTGCCGCTTTCCTTCTCCCCCTCCAGGAATTGGGTGGGTGCACCAGAGGCAGAGGGAGGCTCTCTTGCCAGCTCGGCTGCTTTCCCGCAGGCCTGGAATGAGTTACTTAGAGGAAACTTGGCAGTTTTTCCAGATGCTCTTCAGCCAGCCAAGAATCTGTTGATGGAGTTAGATAAGCAACACAACTGGGGTGTGTGTGTGTGTGTGTGCAAAGCCCAATAACAGGCCTGTCTCCTCCTCATGGTTACCTGACTGGTTCTCCATGGGAATGTCAGCTAGCCATTTGGAAACACCATGAAGGCAAATTCTCTTTGAAAAGTGGCTAAAAGTGTCCTTCTCCTTGCTGGCCAAAGACATATTTGTGGTTCTTTCTTCCGCTTAAATTTGGGCTTCGGAGGGGAGATGGGGGAGCAGGGAAGAGCTGCACGGAGGTGATGGGGACTGCAGTCTCCAGGAAGCCTCCGGTGGACAGAGGTCACCTGGCCTGTTTCGTGGGCAGAGAGAGGTGACTCACTGGCCCTCGAGGTGGACATGGGCGGGCTGCAGGTGTGTTTTTTAGGTGTAAAAGTCCCACAAAGGCAGAAATCCCTGCTTAGCCCCAAGGACTACATTTTGCGATTCTGGCCAGGGGCGAAGAGGGCATTAAGACTGGTGGTTTCAGTGAAATCTGGGCCAAAGTAGAAATGACATTGAAGAAAGAGACATTCTGAGCCATTTAGAAAATTAACAGTGGGGAGATTTGCAGAAAGACTGTCAGAGCTCTGCTGAGGCACCAGAAGCGAGGAATGATGGATGGTAGAAGGAAGCAGAAGGAAGCCATCTCTTCTGGCCATCCACACGGGCGCCTCTTCCAACTCTCCCAGTTTGATTGCTAAAGTGCTTTTCTGCTGGCCGGCTTCCAGTTGGAAGCAAGTTGGCATGCAGCAAGGATCCATTTGCAAGAGTACTCTACCGGGAAACTTTTTCTCCTTGCAATGGCTGGGTGCCTTGATGCAGGCAGAAAAGCTCCGGTTGGGCCATAGAACCGCCCCTTGCGCTCCAGCTAGGGATGTTTTCAGACGGCTCTTGGTGGCACCCGGGATGTTTCTGCAGGGCGTCCAGCCCCAAGAAGGACAGGTGGAGGGACTTCTGAGTAATTTCTTGATTGTTCTTTGCCTTTAGACAGAATCTTGCCAGAGTCAAGCAACTATTGATGCTCTGGGAACTGCTGGGGAGGAGCCCCCTTAACCCTTTCCTGCCGACTAAATTCTCCATGCTTTGCTGCCTCTTTGGCCTCTGGAAGGCGGCCCCTCCCTCCTGGGAATCCAGACTACCTTCCACCACAACGTCTGTGATGTTTGGGTGCATGGGAAGGAGATCGCAGCTGTAGATGGCCCGAAAAGTGGAGAGCTCCATATATGACACCTCCTCCTCTTCCTCTTCCGCCTCCCACTTCAGGCTTCCACATCTTTTGTTTTTCAGACTCTCCTGACTTAAACCATGACGGACACGGCAGTCAGCAGCAGCCCCGGCCAGTGGGGGTATCAGAGTGATCGGCAGATGGCTCTTCAGAGCAGGTGAGCAAGTCCCAGCCGTAGAGTTCCCTTGGCAGCTGGATGCCCATGCCACACTAAGCCTTGGTTTGGGTAACCCTGGTTTCCTGAATTACGGTAGCCTTCACGGGTGGGTGCCTTTGCATGATGTGCCCACCGTGGTTGTGGACAGCACACAAAGACCAAAGCACGGGTTGTGAGGCTACAGGTGGTTCCATGGGGGTTGTGGGAAGGGGTTGGGATTCACTTACCTTCGCTACCAGTTTGTAAATGTGAGCGCGCGCAGAGCATCAAACACAGGACGTGGTGACGTCTGGATAGGTGGGCGGAGCCTCCTGGTGGTGGCCCTACCGCTTCGCCCGAACCAGATAGAACCTGCTGAATACCCCCACTGGTGGTGGGTCCCTAGAAGGAGCTGGAGGTCCTGGCAGAGCCAGAGAACTGGTGGGGTTTCTTACGCTGGAGGTTTCCAAGGAAGGGGTAGAGAGGCGTCTCTTTCAGGGGTGGGCGACTATCGCAACTTTTTTTGGGTTTTTTTGAAAAGTTTTTTCGGTTTTATTTCTTATACACATAATAGAAAATGTACATTTTCTTATACACAATAACTCCTACATATACATGTTTTCCTTAAAGAAAGCATTAAAATAAGGCATTTTAATTACATTCGGAGTTGCTCTTCTACTCTTTCTTCCCTCCTTTCGCAACAAACCTTCTCCTCCTTTCTTTCCCTTCCCTCCCTCCTCCCCTCTCCTACTTTTTCCTTCCTCCTCTCCTACCTCATCCTACTTCCTTTTCCTTTCCCCCACTTCTCTCTTCTTTTCCCCCTTCTCACCTTCTCTCCTACTCCTGTCCCCTACCCTTCCTTCCTCTCCTTTTCCCTTTCTTCCATTCCTCTCCCTCCCTCCCTCCCTCTCCTCTTCCTACCCTCTACTCCTGTCTCCTTTCTATCTTCTTTGCTGTGGAATATTCTCCTCCTTTGTTATCCGAGCAACTCCTGCATTCTAATCGTAGATACTTTCTTTCAGTTTCTTTTCAGATTTATTCTATCTGTCTGTATTATCATCATAATTGTACATTTATTCTTATAATCTTCTGACTATCACAACTTAACGACTTCTGGATTCAGGAATTCTGGGAGTTGAAGTCCACAGGTCCTAAAGCTGCCACAATGCTGCACCCTGTTTTAGATGCTCTAGCTATGTTCCTGCACCAAACAGAAGGCTGGACATGATGACCTCAAGGGCCCCTTCCATCCCAGGATTGTCAGCCAGGGAATTTCCATTCCCCACCCCCCCACCCCCCGGCACCCTCTCCTCCTTTCCAGTCATGAAATGGGTGTCTGCGCTTCGCCCAAGGCTTCTCTGAGCCCGGGGTTTGTCTGTGCATTAATCAGAATTTCCTCATTTGACCTCTGCATCTCGCTGACCGGCTTTGCCCCACGTAATTGAATTCAGCCTGTTAATTTCCACCCCGAAGCGCCTGTTCTATCTCGCCTCGCTCCTCCGTTTAGTGCCTGAATTCAATTCCGGGAATTTAAATAATATATGCATCTCTTGCTCCGCACAAGAACTCTCCACTCCTTATCAACTGCCTGGATGCTAATGGCCTGTGGAGAAGGAAGGAGAAGACATAGGAGGAGTGGGGGGAATTCATTAGGTTTTAAATTGCTTGCAGGTCACTTGCCGGGGGGGAGGGGGCACAACCCCGAGGGATTTGGCTGCTAGGGCCACGGCTCTGCGGGTATCTTGACGTTGGTTGCTGGTGAATTTTGGCACATCGAAACATCAGTTCTATTTATTTTATTTGCTTTAGGGTTGCTGTTCCTTTGCCAAGCATCCCCAATACTTTTGTGATTAGGCTTTAGTTCCTTCCTGCACTCTCTAAAATTTCTGGCATTTTCACTTTAATTGTAGCAAGCTTGTTTTCTGCATCCCCTCGGAGAGGCTGGCCCTCTGCACGCAAATTCCTTTTATTATTTAGCAAAATATAGCCTGCCGCTGTCAGGAAACTAAGCCGGCTGATTCATACAACACCGTGAGCCAGAGATGCTGACTTATTATTTGAAGAGGACAAACAGATTATTAACGGAGCTGGCTTCGGAGGCACAACCCTTATTTTTCCACTTTGCTCTTCCTTGGCAAACCCAAGCCAGCTTTTTCCTCTTTCTGCAGCCCCAGCAACCGATGGCAGCCAGAATGGATCGACGATACCGGTGGTTGGATCTTTTGAACAAACCCCTGTTCCAGAAGATCATGTCCCACAGGGGGGCCCTCAAAGGACAAACCCTTGCAATGAAGTCCATGTGCCACTCCTGGGAGCCACAGCTAGTGGGAAGGGCCTTGGCCAGGCTGGGCCCCCAGTGGGGAGCCCTCTTCTCTTCTGAAGGGGTGAGAGCAGTTCTCTGCAGGCTGCTCAGCTACCTTCTGGTCATATGTACTGGCACTGAAAGCCCCTTCTGAATTCAGGTTTTAAGTACCAACCACAAAAGCCTTTCTGATGGCTTTATCATGTAAGGACTAGCCTGGCCGTGAGCCTCCAAAGGCGGTTAAGAAATGTGAAATTTACTAAGTAAATAAATAGGTGGAATCTCAACGGGAACGCTCTCTCGATGGTGGCACATTTGCCTGACCCTTCAAGACTTGGCATAGAGTCCTCCTTTATGGGGCGATGTGGGCTTTTTTCTTCCCAGAGCTCCTGAGGGTCACTCGGCCCATGGAAAGCAGCCGGAACGTGGGCGGAAGGGCGAAGAACTGACCGATGAAGAGAAAGAGATCATCAACCGCGTCATCGCAAGAGCCGAGAAGATGGAGGAGATGGAGCAAGACAGGATCCGGTGAGGAAGGGAGGGACCTTTGGGGGTCTCGGCATTCCTTAGTGCCCTTCGGTCTCCAACACCTCCCCAGACCAGGGGCCCCCTCCTCAAAGGAAGTAGTCCCGACTGGGGGGTGGGGAGAGGAAGAGGAAGATAGTTCGGGGTCAGCTTCCTCATTTCTTTCCCTGCCATTGGATGAGTGGAGCTGCTCAAAAGAAGAGCGCAGAGAAAAATCACATTCCCAGGTTTCTCTGTTTTATGATGATGATGATGATGATTATCTCTTTTATTCATTAAACATGAAACTCAGTCAACTGATCATTTAAAAATGTGTCACAGATACCACTGACTGGGGCTAATGGTTGATACGGGTTGCTGCCAGCGTCCTAGGGATCAACCAAGTACCTTCTCCTCCTCCTCCTCCTCCTCCTCCTCCTCCTCCTTCTTCCTCTTCTTCTTCTTCTTCCTCCTTTTCTCCTCCTCCTCCTCCTTTATATACTTTATTCATTAAACATGAAACTGAGTCAACTGGACATTCAAAAATGTGTCACAGATACCACTGACTGGGGCTAATGGTTGATAGGGGTTGCTGCCAGCGTCCTAGGGATCAACCAAGTACCTTCTTAAGATGTACGATGTTCCAAGTAGTGCAGTTTTTTGGAGTTCCGCTGGTGTTATTGCAGGAAGCCTCAATTTCTTGATGTGTTTTGTAAAATTCTTGGACATGCTACCAAGTGCCCTGATGACAATGGGTATCACTCTCACATGTTTCATCCATAGCCGTGTAGTTTCGATGGTCAGATTGCGCTCTTTCGTTTGCGCTATTTGACTCTGGCATCTCCTGGTACAGCAGTATTGTTGTTGTTGTGATTGTTATTTTTCTTTAATCCCTGCTGCTCTTCCCTTTACCAGCCCTGCGGGGAGGGAGGAAAGAGTTCAGCCGACTTAGTCCCTCTCCTCTCCGGTGCTGCACTGCACCAATTCTTTCCAGGGGAAGACAAGAAGGAACGTATCTCACCGGGAAGCGGCTGACAGCAGCTGCAAAATGTATGCAAAAGGCAACAGGAGAAAGCATGCAGTTTTCCAGAAAGGAAGGAAGGGGGTGGGTGGGTGGGTGAGGCAACATTTCCCACATTCCTAGCATCCTCTAGATCAGACCGTGTGGCCTTGCGGGTAGATTTGAGTTCAGAATTGGGCACCGGGGATCTTCTCGCCTTGAGATGGTCACCCAGGCTGGACAAGGAACAGGAGGTCTGTTGAAGTTCTCCCGGACTTGGGCAGGAGGGCAAAGCAGGGGCCAGGAAGAGAGAGAAGCCCAGGTTTCTACCTTGGTTAGAATTCCTGGTTGCCACCTAGGCAGGGCTGCCGTAAGTGGGAAGTTGCCACAATTCCCGTTGCGGGAAGTTCAGGTGTTCTGCCTGCCTTTGGGATTCTTTGCCCCTCCCCTGCTCTCTCCTGCCCAAGGAGATTTCTCTCTGGCTGCCCCTCCCCAAGCCCCCTCCCCACCCCGTTCCCCTGGCCTCCTCAGGGGACCTGGAAGGAAACTGCTTAGGAATGCAGAGTCCGGACTTTGGCCGGTTCTTGGAACCCTGTTGCTGAGTTTGGAAGCTTACGAGGATTATTACTCTGTGCGGTTGTGATGGCGGCTGTGGCTGCACTCTGGCCTCCGAGATCAGGCGAGAATACAGGCAGTCCTCGGCTTACAACAGTCCGTTTAGTGACTGCTCAAAGTTATGATGGCACGGGGGAAAAGTGACTTAGGGCCTCTTTTCGCACTTACGACCGTTGCAGCACCCCCCACGGTCACACGATAAAAATTCGGACGCTTGGCAGCTGATTCACTTTTACGACGGTTGCAGTGTCCCCCGGGATCACGGAATCCCCTTTTGCGACCTCCTGATGGGCAGAAGCCAATGGGGAGGCCAGATTCGTCTAACCACCGGGTTACTAACTTTGCAGCGCAATGATTCGCTTAACAACGGTGGCTAGAAAGGCCTTGAGATGGGGCAAATGTCTCGCTTAAGAACAGAAATTCTGGGCTCGATGGCGGTCGTAAGTTGAGGACTACCTGCCAGGTGGGGCTTCGGGGTCGGCGTTTCTTTGACGCATCGCTGCCTTCCTTAAGGCACCGCCGTATTTATTTAAAAAAAATGAGCGTCAGGGTGTCTAAAATCCCCTCCTGCAGGGAGGTGCAGCCCGGCTTTGTTCCCGCGTGACGCCCGCGGGTTCTGCCTTTGGCTTCGCCTGTGAAGCTGCGGTGATGGCTTGTCAGCAGCAGCTTCCCCGCGAAGCCCTCGCGAAGCAGCCCACCCCCTTAACGTGGGGCTGCGGGTGCCAAATCGGAATGTGTGCGCTCTCTCCCTGGAGAAATAGTGAGATCTTGCTGCGATCCGTCAAGCAGATTGGCGGTCTGGAAAGCCGCCTGGCAGCCAACAGACACGCCGCCCAAGCCTCCCTCCCTCTGCCAGCCCAAACAGCAGATGGCGAGGGGGCCTGAGAGAGGGGCGGGCTCGGTTCTCCCAAAATGTGGACTTCCCCAACTTTTCCGGCCCAGAAATCCCAGGCTTGAAAAAAACCTCAAGGTGACCACGGTTGATAACAGGACCCAAACGAACCAGAATCGGGCCCTTTCTGGTCTCCCCCTCCCCTCTTCCATTGCCCCCACTTTGGGCTGCCCGCTTGAAGGGTGGAGGGTGGGAGGGGGTCTCCCCCCTCCTCATTTGCAAAGGGGGGGGCTTGATCCTGGCCTGGGGGGGGGAGGGGGTCTCTAGATCTCACACCCACCCCTTGGTTTAGGCGCCTCATGAACCGCCTGGACGACATGCGGCGTAACATCGCAGGGGACGGAGTGGACCGCTGCATTTTATGCGGAGAACAGCTGGGTCAGCCGGGCTCGGCTTGCGTGGTGTGTGAAGACTGCAAAAAGGTGAGGGGGGGGTCCCTGTCCTGCAGGCTTTCTTGCCCCCCTGCAGGAGGGGTCTTCTTTCTGCCTTCCGCTTCCATGTAGCATCTCTCTCTCTCTTTCTTTCTCTTTCTTTCTCTCTTTTTCTTTCTTTCTCTTTCTCTCTCTTTCTCTCTCACTCTTTTTCTTTCTCTCTCTTTCTTTCTCTCTCTTTTTTTCTCTTCTCTCTTTCTCTTTTTCTGTCTCTCTCTCTCTTTCTCTTTTTCTTTCTCTTTCTCTTTCTCTTTCTCTCTCACTCTCTTTTTCTTCTCTCTCTTTCTTTCTCTCTCTCTCTTTCTGTCTCTCTCTCTCTTTCTCTCTTTTTCTTTCTCTCTCTTTCTCTCTCACTCTTTTTCTTTCTTTCTTCTCTCTTTCTCTCTTTTTCTTTCTTTCTCTTTCTCTCTCACTCTCTTTTTCTTTTTTTCTCTTTCTCCTTTTCTTTCTTCTCTCTTTCTCTTTTTGTTTCTCTTCTCTCTTTCTCTCTTTCTCTCTTTTTCTTTCTTTCTCTTTCTCTCTCTTTCTCTCTTTCTCTCTTTCTCTCTCTCTCTCTTTCTCTCTCTCTCACTCTTTTTCTTTCTCTCTCTTTCTCTCTCACTCTCTTTTTCTTTCTTTCTCTTTCTCTCCCATTTGCAAAATGCCTTGCTTTCTGCCTTTCCCCACCGTTGCTAAAGCTTATTGTTTTAAAATTAATCTTCTTAATTAAGTCTGTTAATTAAGTGAACTGAACGGGAGGCGGGCCTCTGCCCGAAGCCAAGCTGGTGGCATCTTGGCTGCAGACATGAGTAACGAAATGCTGCTCTGGCAATGGGCAACTTTGAACCCGGAGCCTTCTCCACTGCCACCTGGGACAGGCACCATCCTTGCGTCTTTCTCTTCCTTGCAGAACGTTTGCACCAAATGTGGCATCCAGACCACCAACAACCGGCCCCACTCCGTCTGGCTGTGCAAGATCTGCACCGAGCAGAGAGAGGTGGGCTCTGGAAACGCCCCTCACCCCTCCGGGATCGGCTCAGGCTGTTCCGAAGCCTTTGGGGAACACTGGGGTCCTGCACCCTTTGGATGCAGCAAAGCTGGAGCAGAGCTGTGGCGAACAGCCAGAGCCCCTTTTCAAGATGAAGGCCACCCTTAAGCGATGGGGGTCTGGAGGACGGAAAAATTCCTCCTCCTTCAGGGTTCATAGTAGGAACCCTGCAGAGCGTTCAGTTCTGAGAAAGGAATAGAAATAGAATAGAATATAGGAATGGAATAGGAATAGGAATAGGAATAGGAATGGAATGGAATGGAATGGAATGGAATGGAATGGAATGGAATGGAATGGAATAGAATAGAATAGAATAGAATAGAATAGAATAGAATAGAATAGAATAGAATAGAATAGAATAGAATAGAATATAGGAATGGAATAGGAATGGAATGAATGGAATGGAATAGAATAGAATAGAATAGAATAGAATAGAATAGAATAGAATAGAATAGAATAGAATTCTTTATTGGCCAAGTGTGATTGGACACACAAGGAATTTGTCTTCAGTGGATACACACTCAGTGTACATAAAAGAAGGAATGCTTAGCAAAGCTTAGCCCTTTTAATTGCTGTTATATTTGTAATTGCTTTTTTATTTTTATTGCATTTGTATAGCAACATACGTGGCATATAAATTTAATAAATAAAATCGAATAGAGCACCATTGGAAGGCCAGCATAGGAGAGGGATCCAGAGGGTTAAAAGTCCTTTGAGCCCCAGGAGTGGCCCATACGAGGATTGTCCTCCTCCCCTCCCATCCCGTTGACCGGACCCCTTTAATCTGGACCCCTCTTTCATGCCCCATGGAACCCTCTCCTTTGCTCTCCGCTCTCCAGGTATGGAAACGCTCCGGCGCCTGGTTCTTCAAGGGTTTGCCCAAGCAGACGCTTCCCCAGCCCATGGCCATTGCCAAGAAGCCCCAGCCGGCCACCAGCAGACCTGCTCCCCCAATGCAGGAGCCAGCAGCACCGAATTCCCACCAGCAGATCCCCGGTGAGCCCTAAAGGTTTGGCCGTCGGACTTTGGAGGGATTGCAGGGAGGCAGGAATGCGGGCCCAGCCTCATCTCAGAAGGGAACTTGGAGGCCTGCTCAAGGCAGGAGACTGTATAGCCTTCCGGACAAAGGGTTGCCCAGTCTCTTCTTAAAAGCCTACATTGATGGAGCATCCACAACTTCTGGAGGCAACTTCCGTTCCACTGCTTCACTGTTCTCCCTGCCAGGAAATTCCTCCTTCGTTCTAGGTCGCTTCTCTCCTTGGTTAGTTTCCACTCTCGTGCCTTTCAGGAAAGGGCAGCAAAGGAAGGAAAGCAGTATTTTCAAAAGGATTTATTTTTCTCAGGAGGGTTGGGACAAGGACGTGGAGGCAGTTTGCCTGTCCAATGTAGGCACTGAAGAAGATGCTTCCTTCTGGCCATCTTTGGGGGGGGGGGGGAGGATGTCACTTTTTAGCCATCAAGAGAGTCTGGACTGAAAGGCTGAAGCCGACCAGCCTTGTGTCAAAATCTCTGTGGCTTTTCCAGCCTGGAGAAGATCTTTCTGACAAAATGGGCCTCAGATTTGTCTGGACGAGGCAGACAAAATCATCAACCCAAGAAGATTTTCAGCGTCCCCATCGGGAGGCTGGCAACGGGATCACACCCTGCAGCCTTTACCAAAGAGAATAGGGGGCTTTTTTGCGGGGGAGGGGCTGTGCCCAGGTACCAGGGAGGTCTTTGGAGGCAAATTTCGGCATCCCATAATAATAACGCGTGCAGAAGGGCTCAGAGGGCAGCCTCCGTCCTCCTCTGTCCTGTAGTGTCTTTTCGGTGTCTGCAGAGTCGCCTTTGCGGAAGCAAGTTGATAAAGTCACAAATAAAGGAGAGAGAAACCAATAATTATCTGTCCGTTTTCTCCTTCGGTGACCTGAAATCTCCTTTTTTCTCCCCAAAATCAAGCTGCAGCTGCTGCTTCTGCCCAACAAGGCTCGTACGGTAAGACACAGACGCTTCCCTGCCAATGTTGCTTTTCGTCCCTTTGCCTTTCAAGTGAGGTTCCATTTTGGGGGAGACTGGTTTTTTTGGGGGGGGGGTGTTTCAGGCTGACACACACACACACACACACACCTGCCACTCCCACCCTCAGCTTCTGCAGATCTGCTCTGCCCCGGCCTGGCCTTGGGTGCCCCCACTCCCTGAAGCTGCGGTTGTCAGCTGCTCATCCGGAACAGCTCATTTTGAGTGATTGGGCCATTATTAAAATCTGAATTACTCTGTCAATTGCCTGGAATTGCCAAGCCCGCCGGGAATGCCAGGCCGGGCTGTCTGATTGACGCTGTCTGAACACTCATTAGCTGGCTCCCCAGAACAGCTGATCCAGGCAGCCAAAGGGGGGGGGGGGCAGGAGGGAGAAAGAGAGAGAGAGGAGAGAGAGAGAGAGAGAGAAAGAGGAAGGAGAAGAGAGAGGACAGAGAAGAGAAAGAAAAGAGAGAGAGAGAGAAGAGAGAGGAGAGAGAGAGAAAGAAAGAGAGATAGAGAGAGCTCAGTTTCTATTTATGGTGGGTGGGGGGAGAGAAATAAAATAAAATCCCTCTTTTCCATCCCAGACAGGCAGGGAGAGTCTTGGCTTTACCTGGGACGAATAAAAATCAGAATCCTTTGCAAAGCATTTAGCTTCCTTTCTTCCTTGCTGATCGCTGCTGGGGGAGAAGATCGGGGGGGGGAGAGGGTGCAAGGAAGGAGGGGCTCCCTGGCTTCCCCCAAACCCCATTTATTCAAGAGAGCAACTGCAGAAAACAACAGGGGTACCTGGAGCTTTCTAGTTGTCTCATTTCTCCCCACCCCACCCTCCAAAAAACCAGGAACTGAGCCAGCAGCCCCTGCTTCCAATCGGGGAAATTACCCCCCACTTCACCGGAAACCTTCTGAGGCCAGGATGGCACCGAGTGGCAGCGAACACCCCAGAGATGCCCAGCCGAGCCAGGATTATCCACCTGAGAATGAAGTTGCTCGGAGCCCAGGAGGTGAGGGGGGAGCAGAGGAATATGAGGGGGGTCTGTGTAAGGATGTGTGGACACGTGAGAGGCCGGCTGTGCCTCCAGCAGCTGTGCAGAAGAGTTGTGTTTTTCAATCTTGGCAATTTTAAGAGGGGTGGTCTTCCGTCTCCCAGAATTCCCCAGACAGACTTCCTTCACCCGTTCTGATTCTGGCAATACAGAGGCCGTGACTACTCTGCTCTAAAGGACAAGCTTCAATCTGTGGGTGGGTGGTGTAAATCTGGCGACCACTGCCATGAAAAGAGTGCCTCTGAGCTTATTTCAATGGCCCTTCTTCGCCAGCCTCATCTCGGTGGATCTGCCCCCAGCAGATTCCATCAGATCTCTGCAGCTGGATCCCTTCCGTGACCTTTTTTTCTGCCTTCTTTTTCCCACTTAGGGATCAAGCGAGCCAACGCGGCCCCAGCTGCTGGCGCCAGAGACCCTGCTGCGCCTCCCCACCAGAGCCTCTCTGCCCAAGGGGCAGGACCAGGTCCAGTACGGTGGCTGCGTCATGCCGGGGGCCCCATGCCCAGCAGGGCCTGCGTGGGAAGGGGTGGAGGGCCAGGCCACGAGATTCAGCCACCTGCCCACAACCCACCTTCTCTCCTGAGGTCAAGAGCTGAGCTTAGCAAGAGCCCCTGGGCTGATCGTCCACCTCCGTAACCTCAGATGGGCTTCTTTCCTGACGTGGCCCATCGCAGACAGTTGGACCTGATTATGTCCATGTCTGTTTCCAGAGGAAAAGTCGGTTTTGCTCCAGCAGCTCTCTGCTTTCACAGGTGCGTCCTCCCAGGCGGAGCCCCCTGCCTCTCTCTCTGCTGCACCACCCAGGGACGAGAGCGCCGGGCCCGGGTACCCCACAGTGGGAGCAGAGAGGCCCCCACGGCAGGCGGCTCCATACGGCCAGGCCGTGGCTCCCCCTGCAGCCACCCGGCCCCCTCCTCCTGACGATGACGACGAAGAGGAAGCCAACAGCTACGACTCGGATGAGACAAGTGGGTGAATGGACCCTCCCTCACTTCCCAGCAGGGTTTAACCTCGGCCACCTTAAGGCCTCCGGACTCCATTCTCAAGTTGGGCCACCTTGAGGACTAGGAGCTTACTTTTCTGGCCCAAAGTGTGGCTCAGCAGGAGAATCTGACCTTCCCTGGCAGCCTCTTCTCCATCTCCTCTCTCATTGCCCCACAGGTTGTCCTCGACTTACGACAGTTCATTCAGTGACCGTTAGACGTTACAACGGCACTGAAAAAGCGACCTACGACCGTTTTTCACACTTATGACGGTCGCACTGTCCCGGGGTCACGTGATCCCCTTTTGCGACTTCCTGACAAACAGAGTCAATGGGGAAGGCGGGTTCCCTTAACGGCCGTCTCTTCCTAACTTACCAGCTGCCGTGATTCGCTTAACAACTGCGGCAAGGAAGGTCGTAAAACGGGCCACATTTCGCTTAATAAATGTTTCGCTCAGCGACAGCGAATCTGTGGTCGTAAGTCGAGGACTACCTGTATTCCTAAAATATGCCAGTCTAGCTTGGCCTCTGAAGGAGGGTTTATTTTTTGTTTGTTTGTTTTTTTATGCTAATGATGGGGATCTTGGGAATCTCAGGCTGGCTTCCCCGGGATCTACTAAGTCAGTGTTTGTCAACCTTGGAAGCTTGAAGATGGGTGGACTTCAACTCCCAGAATCCCCCAGCCAGCTGGCTGGGGGATTCTGGGAGTTGAAGTCCACCCATCTTCAAGCTACCAAGGTTGAGAAACACTGTACTAAGTGGGCCAGGCGCGGATGGAGTGCATCCATTTCCCATCCTCCTTAACAAGCCTCCCTGCCCCTCCCCTTCCCCCTCCCCCCAACTTTCCACTTTGTTTTGGGGGGTTTTGAATTATTCATCTGGGGGGCCCAAAACTCAATACTGCTGGCGACTGGGACACAACTGCAGAGCGAGAGCTCGAGAGGAATCCAGACCCAGATGCAATTCTCCCCAGGGAGACCCCCTGGGACAAGACCCCCTTCCACTCAGCCCCTTCTCTTCCTTCCCCTGCTGCTCCCCTGTGCCCATCCCAGCCCTGCCCTTGCCCTCTTCAAAATCTCACTTTAACAACTGCTCCTTTCCTCTGCCCTCCTCTGCCCTCTTCCTTGGGTGCCTTGCCTTTTGCAATGTAAGCTGAAGGCCAAGGGTTCCTCACTGCTGCTATATTCAAACGGCTTTGGGGGGTGGGGTGGGGGGGTTTGTCTTTTGGGCTGAACGGGGAACCCCCCCAATTCTCCCTTTGCTCCTTTCCCAACAGCCACCCTGGGGTCTTTGGACTTCAGCCTCTTGTACAGCCAGGAAAACAGCTCCTTGCAATGCGCCATCATTAAGGCCAAGGTACTCCCCCCCCCTCCCGTTTCTCCCCATCAGGGAGAGCAACTGGGTCTTTGCATCCGAACACGTGGATTTTAAGACGTGGCTAAAACTGGTGGCAGGGAAACAAGTAAAGAAGTAATTTTTCTTTATATAAAGCTTTAGTAAGGGCACACCTAGAATCCTGCATCCAGTTTTGGTCACCACACTATAAAAAAGATGTGGAGACTCTAGAAAGAGTGCAGAGAAGAGCAACCAAGAGGATTAAGGGGCTGGAGGCTAAAACATATGACGAACGGGTGCAGAAACTGGGCCTGACTAGTCTAGTGAAGAGAAGGACCAGGGGAGACAGGATAGCATCTTCCAATATTTGAGGGGCTGCCCCAGAGAAGAGGAAGGGGGTCAAGCTGTTCTCCAAAGTACCTGAAGGGCAGACAAGGAATAACAGATTGAAACTGAACAAGGAGAGGTTCAACCTGGAAATGAGGAGAAATTTCCTGACAGTGAGAACAATCAACCTATGGAACAAAAGCTGCCTTCGGAAGTTGTGGGAGCTTCATCGCTGGAGGCTTTCAAGAAGAGACTGGGCTGCCGCCTATCAGAAATGGTGTAGGGTCTCCTGCTTGGGTGGGGGTGGGGGGGTTGGACTAGATGACCTCCAAGGTCGCTTCCAACTCTGTTAATCTGCAGTTCTCTCTGCCCCGTTTCCTCCTCTCGTTGACCTTTGTGGGATCTTTTTTCTACCAGGGCTTAAAGCCAATGGATTCCAACGGGCTGGCAGATCCCTACGTCAAACTGCACCTGTTGCCGGGGGCCAGCAAGGTAAAGGGGGGGGTCTGGGCTCCAGCGTGGCTCAGTGGGACCTTTTGGATTGAAGAGAGAGATGCCCATTTGCCTTTTTTTGCCAGTCCAACAAACTCCGGACCAAGACGCTGAGAAACACTCGGAATCCCGTGTGGAACGAAACACTGGTCTATCACGGCATCACGGATGAGGACATGCAGAGGAAGACTTTAAGGCAAGAGCACGGGCTGGCTCTCTGCCAGAGGCCCTTTTCCTGTCTTTAGGATGGGGGGATGGGGGGGTGGGACTTCAACTCCCAGAATTCCCCAGGCAGAAAAAACACGGGGCTTACTTTACGACTTGTGGACTTCAACTCCCAGAATTCTGGCTGAGGAATTCTGGGAGTTGAAGTCCACAAGTCGTAAAGTTGCCAAGGTTGGAGACCCCTGGCCTGCAGGCAGTCCTCGACTTAACAGCAATTCATTTAGCAACCAAAGTTACAAGGGCACTGGAAAAAGTGGCTTAGGACCATTTTCCACACTTATTTATTTATTTATTATTTATTAATTCAATTTGTATGCCGCCCCTCTCCGAAGACTCAGGGCGGCTCACAATGCATTTAAAATCATTATAAAAAACATTTAAAAATTAAAAACATTAAAAACATTAAAACTCATTCACACCATTCATGGCCGGATCTCGCCGGATTGCAAGAGCGAGATCAACGGCCCCAGGCCTGCTAGAAAAGCCAGGTCTTCACCGCTTTTCGGAAGGCCAATAGGGTGGGGTTACGACCTTCGTTAGCATCCCCGGGGTCACACAATCAAAATTCTGGCGTTTTGGCAACCGGTTCATCCTTACGAGCGTCGCTGTGTCCCGAGGTCACATGATCCCCTTTTGACAAGCAGAGTCAATGGGGGAAGGCAGATTCACTTAACAACCACATTACCAGCTCGATGACTGCCGTGATTCGCTTAACAAAGGTGGCGAGAAAGGCCATAAAACGAGGCAAAGTTCACTGAACCAATCTCTCGCTGAGCAACAGAACTGTTGGGCTCAATTGTGGTCGTAAGTCGAGGACTGCCTGTATTTACAGAAGCTGCAGGACTTTCCATGTCCACACACTGAGTTGGGGCAGGGGGGAGTTCCCACCCGGTGGGGCTTTTCCCTCGAGAGACCTGGGTGGGTTTTCCCTTCTGCTGCTTAGGATCTCTGTCTGTGACGAAGACAAATTCGGCCACAACGAGTTCATCGGGGAGACGAGGGTGGCCCTCAAGAAGCTGAAAGTCAACCAGAAGAAGAACTTCAACATCTGCCTGGAAAGGGTCGTCCCGGTGGGTATCTCCATCTCTGCCTGCTTTTCCTTGCTTGGCTCCTCTTGTCCGAACTCTGCCACTTTGTGCCAGGAGAAGGGGGATGAAGGCGTGTGACGGAGGCAGGAGCGGTTTCAGCGGCAGGTTCAGATCTCAGAAAAGGCGGTTTATTTATTCATGAGCTGCGGTGGCGCAGTGGTTAGAGTGCAGGACTGCAGCCTCCTTCTGCCGACTGCCGACTGCCGGCAATTTGGGCAGTTTGAATCTCACTGGCTCCAGGTTGACTCAGCCTTCGGTCCTTCCGAGGTGGGTAAAAGGAGGACCCAGATTGTTGGGGTTTGCAAGAGGCTGACTCTGTAAACCGCTTAGAGCAGGCTGTAAAAGCACTACAAAGCGGCATGTAAGTCTTAAGTGCTAGTGCTAGTAACAAACTCGGATGGCTGCTTATAAGCCAGGAGGAACTCTAGGCAACAAAGAGGAATGGAAACACAATACAATCCAAAACACGCACGCACACACACACACACAAAACCCATTTAAGGCAAAAAATAACATTGATGCCCTGATAAAACTTAAATCTCAGTTCAATTGGGAGTGCAGTGTGTGGAAAATACAGAGTTTGGGAGGTTCTCCCTTGCATAAAAAGTAAAAAAACGAATAAAATAGGCAGCCTTTAATTGCCTTCTGGGTGGTGGTGATGCTGCTTCTCCTCTGCTCCTCCCAGATGAAGCGGACAGGAACCAGCAGCTCCTCGCGAGGAATGGCCTTATACGAAGACGAAGTAAGATGTAGTTTGGCTTCCCCTGCAGAAACCGGAGAAGCAAAGATTTGGAGCCTTCCATTTCTTTGACCAGTGCGCCCCCCGGTGGCCTGATGGAGCCTTTGCGGTCTGCCAGTAATTTGTCCTGCCTCCCGGTGGCCGAATGGAGCTTTGATCCCAGCTGTCATTATTCCCGACTCTCAGATGTAGGGGCTTCCATTAAGAGGCTCCTCTGAGGGCTGAGCCTCCCCTGCCCCAGCGCTGAGAGGGTGGGAGGGAGGAGGGGCTCTCTGGAGATGATGATGATGATGATGAAGGTGACGTTACGACCTTTCTCCGGGCCAGGTGGTCTCTCCGCCTCTTCTGCTCTTGCCCTGCTCCTTTGAGTTGTTCCGTGCTCTGGGTAGGGTCAGCTTCGAGGGTGGTGGAGCAGGGCGAGAGATGCACAAGTGCCCCCCCCCCCATAACCCCCTTTTCTCTTCCCCACAGATGGACCAAGGCGGAGAGGTGGAGGAACGCGGGAAGATCCTGGTCTCCCTCATGTACAACACCCAGAAAGGAGGCCTGGTAGTTGGCGTTGTGCGATGCGTCCACTTAGCTGCCATGGATGCCAATGGCTACTCGGACCCCTTTGTCAAAATGTAGGTCTGCCTCTGAAAGGGCCCCTTGGTGGGAGGCCTGGCAAAGCCTCCTCTGACCCGGCTCAGAAAAGGCACGGCTTTTGGGGGGGTGGGGGTGGGAGGGAGTCTTGTAATCTCGGCCTAGGGAGTAGAGAGGGGTCCAGGGGTTGCAGAGTTGGGGGCCAACCAGGGGTGAAATGCTACCGTTTCAGACTGGTAGAGGCAGTGCGAGGCTCTGCCCACCCGCCCAGACGTCGTTACTTTCTGGTTTTAACCAGGAAGCAACCTGTTTTTGATCCTCTGCGCGTGCACAGAAGGCTTTGCCCATGCGCAGAGGGTCCAAGCATGCACATAACCCATGCACACACTTCTGAACCGGTAGGGAAGGTAAGTACCGTATTTTTCGGAGTATAAGACGCACCTTCATTTTTGGAGAGGAAAGTAAGAAGAAAGCTGATTGGCAGGTGGATCGGCCTCCCGGAATACCCCCAGTCAGCTGTCCCCAGAGGTGAATTTTAGGAACAGGTTCCTTGGTTGTCAGCTCTGTGCCTTGCTTTTTTTTTTTTTGCTTTTTTTCCTGCCTCTTTTCCTCTTTTCAACTTTTCCTCTTCTTCCCTTCCGCAGTTGCTTAAAACCCGACATGGGCAAGAAAGCCAAGCAAAAGACGCAGATTAAGAAGAAGACGCTGAACCCCGAATTCAACGAGGTGAGGCAGGAGCCAGATTTCTGTTGGCCCCCAAAGTTTTTCCTGATCTCGATGCTCCCACCAGCCTGTTTGCCTTTTTCTGTTTGTCACCTGGCTTGGCTGCTTCAGGCAGGTGGTGGGTAAACGGTTTAAAAATATATTTTCAAACATAACGTTTCACTCTTTTAAAAAAAAAGCACCTGGATGCCGAAAAAAAGAGACAGGAAAGGAATGAGGGAGAGATGAAAAGGAAGGAAGAGAAAGAGAAAGAAAGAAAGAAAAGAGAGGGAGGGAGGGAAGGAAGGGGAAGGGGAAGCTGGTAGCAAATCAGTTCCCTTCTTCAAAGACACAAACCCACACAGACACACTCCTTTTGTGTGGTTACTGTTGTTGATCTGCTCCTGCCTCTTGATCTCTTGTCTGTTTGGGTAGGAATTTTTCTACGACATTAAACACAGCGATCTGGCCAAGAAATCCCTGGATATCTCCGTCTGGGATTACGACATTGGGAAGTCCAACGATTATATTGGTGAGTGGCTGCAGGGAGCAGGACAGGAACTCTTTGGGGAGGGGTCTGCTGGCTTGTTTTGAGGGGGGATTCCAGGAAGGAGGCTCATCCTGCCTGTCAGTCTTGTGGGGAGGAGGGTGAAATGACACCTTAAAGCAGGGGCCTCCAACCTTTAAGACCCGTGGACTTCAACTCCCAGAATTCCCCAGCCAGCTAGAATTCTGGGAGTTGAGGTCCACAAGTCTTAAAGTCGCAAAGTTGGCCACTTCTGGTCTAGAATTAGAACAATTTAATATAATTTAATCTAAAACGAGAATTCTGGGGGCAGAAGTCCATGGGTCTTAACGTTGCCAAGGTTGGAGAGCCCTGCCTTAAAGGACTTGCCCTAATGTTCAGCTTTCTGGGTCTTCAGTGGCCCCTTTCATTTAAGGCAGAAGACCTGGGAAGGGGCCTGCTGAGACCCCGTGCAGGGTGGTGGGCCCTCTTTGCCCTTCCTGACCCCCTCCCAACTTTCTCTCTCTGCCGCAGGTGGCTGCCAGCTGGGCATCACAGCGAAAGGCGAGCGCTTGAAACACTGGTACGAGTGTCTCAAAAACAAGGATAAGAAGATCGAACGCTGGCACGCCTTACAGAACGAGCACCACGTGGCCAGTGATTAAGGGGGCTGTGCCCCTCTGCCCTCCGCCCCCCCCATCTTCAGCCCATCTTTTCTTCCAACACCCCTGTGTCCCTTTTGCTCTAGGGAAACCCCACGGCTGGGTTCTCTGCAGGGTCCCCTCCCTCCCTCCCTCCCTCCCCTGCAGGAGCCGGGCTCAAGCCCTCCCCTCTCTCGGCCCAGGTCATCTCACTCTGCTTGGCTCTGGGCCTCTCACGGCCTCCCACAAGGGGGGCTCCGGGGTTTTCAAGCAATAGCCCACCATTGAGCACCCTCAGTTCGGCTCGGCTTCTTGGCAGCTAAATTATCTCCCCCTGCCCCTTCCGATGCCACCTTGATCTCCCCACTTTGGCTGAAGAGACTTGCGCTCCCAAGTGTTCTTGAAACTCCTTCCTTCCTTCCTTCCCTCCCTCCTTTTCCCTTTTTCCTTCCTTCTTTCCCTTCCTCCCTCCCTCCCTCCCTCCGTCCCTTCTCCTCATTTCCCTCCCTTCCCTCCCTCTCTCCTCTTCCTCTCCTTTCCCTGCTCCCCAAACCCCACAGCAATCTTACCCCTAATCTTGGAGATAGAGACCCCCAGACAGGCAGAGGTGGCGTCCGTGTTCCTCAAAGAGACTGGGGAAAAGGGGAGGGGGCCCAGAGACAGAGAGGAGGGGTCTCCCTTCAATTCACAAACCACGTTCTCCAGGCCCTGAATTGGGCTCCTTCCCTCCCCAACCTGGAAAGCTTCACTTTGTGGAAAACAACCAGCGATTTCCTTTGCTCAGTATTCCTGTGAGTTTTGGGGCGATTCCTGGACGATTCCTCCTTGTCTTTGTCCAAGAGAATCTAATCGTCCCCATTGCTTGAGAAAGAGCACACAACTTACACACCCACATCTGTCCTGGGTGGCCAAACATTCTCTGCAAGGAGGCCTCCTCTGAAATTCCTCAGCATTCCTGCATCCCATCCTTTGACCTTCACCCCACAAGCAGTTGAAGAGATTTGCTGGCTGAGAACAAAGTCAGTGGCAACCAGCAGGCTCCCCACAGCCCTCCAGACCGACTGCTGGGCCCAGCACGTGGCCCATAACCAGACAAATGCGTGAAGGAATGGCACTGGGAGGAAACCCCAAATACTGGGATTGCCTTGCTTCCCCCCCCCCCCACCCCCCAGACATCACCCAAGCCTCACAAAGCTGGTGGCCGGTTGACGAGAGCTTCCCATCAGGCCAGAAATGAGGGTCCGGTTAGCGCACTTGGGACACAGCTCTTCAAATTTATCGGGCCGCAAATATCATTTTTAGACGCATCTTCAAATCTCTTTTCTTCTCTCTCGGGTTGGACTTGACGTGTCTTGGATCCCTTGCCAAATTTCAGAGAGCGGATAGGATTCTGTGAAGAAGCATCTAATCGTAAGAAGCGGGCAACGTCCATCTCTCGGTCTCAAAAGACGGAATGATTCTGCTTCACAGCCTTCCTTGAAGGGAGATGCCGGATCAGGATGGACAGAATGGAGAAAAGGGGGAGGGGGAAATGGCTACTCTCCTCCCCTGCCCTGTCCCCCCACTGAGAAACCCCCCCAAAGCCACTCGGTTTTCTCAAAATCTTTTTTCAATACTGTTTTGTACGTACAGTATGAGAGTCCCTGTTGGCAGAGAACTAGAGCCCCACCTCCCCTCCTTTCCGATTGATTTGAAGACCCCCCTCCTTTCCCCTCCCCCAATGATGGGTGAACATTTGCAATGAAGGTGTCCTTCCTGCCTTCTCTCTTTGTAATTAAAGCATGCTCTTAGAAACACCCCCCCCCAAAGGCCCCCTCCCACCCACCCACCCACCCGGCCTTCTTTTCGCTCTTCACAGTTGCATTCGGTTCAGCATGCGATGACTTCACCGAGACAAACCAACGTTGGCAACTTATCTCGCGGGCAAACGGTGTCACCAAGAATAGAGGGGTCAATTTTCCACTGCATGCTCTTGTAACCCTCCTGCCGGACCCCTCTCCCTGCCAAGCCACCCTTCTCAACGCCCGACGTAATAAAGAGAACTGTAGGAGAAGCTGCGTAGTGCCGTCTGCTTTCTGTCTGTTCCCCCTTTCTCGACAATGCACCTCCGGCTCAGCTAAAGGAGAAGGGATTGGACCTTGCCAAGGCCATGAAATTCGTTTGATTCGGATTTGATTGTGAGGCTCTGCAGCTCATGGGGGGTGGGGGGTCCAAACTGGATCCCTTTTAACTGCTGTTGGTGGAGGGAGGGTCTTCCCATTTGGCCTTTGCTTGTTTTTCTCTGCCTCAGATCAGAGAGACTTCTCTTCCCTTTGCCCACCGGGTAAAGCCAGAGATTTGCATAGGAGCAAAACACCTGTTGAAGCCTTTTGACTGTCCAGGGATCTGACCGTCTCCCAGAGCGACCATTGTTCTGAAATGGGGAACGGTCACTGGAAGGGGAGCACAAAACGGGGGTTCACCGAGAGTCGAGTCTAAGACAGTTCACAGCAAACCATCCAGCTTTGGAGAAGGGAAGAGGGCCTTTTCGGAGGGCCCTGAAAAAATGTTCTGCAGAAGTCAAAAGAAGCTCCTTCTCTTTGCAATCGGCCAACCCAAGGGAGGGGGGGGGGGAAGCAACTTGCTGTATTTCTCAGAATGGACAGCAGGTGGCAGTATCAGCCCAGCGATGCAAGACTGGACCCAAAACTTGGGTGCATAGGGAGGACAGGCTGGGATGAGGAGGAAAGAGGATTTATCTATCTATCTATCTATCTATCTATCTATCTATCTATTTATCTATTTATCTATTTATTTATTAAATTGATCTGTGTCTCTATCTATCCATCCATCCTTCCCTTGGCAGAGATTGTGGCCAAAGAATTCTGGGAGTTGAAGTCCCCCCATCATGCTTCAAGCTTCTCCAGAATATAATTCCCCCCCCCCGCCTCTTTTGTTTTAAACCATGAAGCAGGTCGATGGCACAATAGATGAGTCGCAGTAATTTGTTCAGCCTACTTTGGAGAATCAATAACCGGGCATATATATTTAAGAAACATATTCATATTAGAAGACTGGTGTGCAGCACAAACAGAAACATTAGTTATGACCAGCAGGGAGTATTGCTTTCCAACAGCCTCGTAAATCTAGGGCTCTGCTATTGACTCCATCTGCATTTTTATAAGCCAAGGTGTTGTAGCCAAAGATGTATCTCAAATATAATTGGAAAAGTGGGGAGGAGGCCGAGGCTTTGGGGCTACCATGCCTTGAATATGGATCATGCTTTATGCTGATTCTATTGAAATGATAGCCAGCAGGAGGAGCTCCCCTGTCAGAAAGTGCCTAGTTTTCAGACCGTGTTATTTCTTACCTACTAAATGGATACTCCACATTTTCCTCCAGGTAGCTTCCAGGTAGCCATCCCCAAACAACAGCCCTGTGAGGTAGGCTGGGCTGAGAGTAAATAAAAGTCCCACTCAGAGTTTGTGTGGCTGCTGATGAATTTGAACCCAGCTCTTCCCCTGTTTTATTCCATTCCCCTGTTTTAACCATTTTTGGATGGACAGTTTATTTATTTATTTAAAAAACCCCACAAAGGAGGGTAAAAATAACACAAGTCCTTGCCAAGAACAAGGGGCAGCTTATTTAATATTGCTCAGTTTGTAAGGGAGATTTTAGGAGCCCTTTGGGGGCAAATGATTTTCCTAGGGTCAGAAAATGCTGGGCCTTAAAGGTGAGATCAGACTATAGGTACCACAGTGTCCGCAGGAAAGGGGGTCAAAAAAGTCAATAAAGCAGCTACAACCCTGTGACACCCCTTCCCCCCTTTTAAAAATCTGCAGCACCCATAAAGAGAGGTGAGGCTTTGATTACACAGCTGCTCTAATGACATATTTGACCGCCTGAGAAATAGATTCCTGGTGTCAGCAGTGGGATAAAAATCTATGAGCCGCCATTCTACAAATAGCAGAGGATAGGCTCACTCAATAAAATAACTCAGATGCCAGAGGGAAGGTAACACTCTCCTTGAGATGCTAGATTTGGGGATTTTTTCCAAGACTTCCTGCTCCCACACAGAGCCCCATAGGTATTCAAATCGCACATGTGAAGAAGAATTTAATCTTCAGCACCCTTTATCTAAGGAAAGAAAAAGAATTTATAATAGTCTGACTACGGCTACATAAACTTCCAGCCTCAGTCCATTAAACTCTGCAATATATTGTGAATTTAGCTCCAATTCCTTCTTAGAATCTGGACACATCCTGTAAATGGAGGATGATGAGGATTTGACGTTAGCGTTTTGTTCGCTGACCATGACTTTCAAAACAGAAAGTATTTTTTAAAAAATTTAATAGTAACAACTACATTTAGCTCCCTTTCATCAGCAAATTCAGCCGCAGAGAAGAAACAGATGTGGGGAGGGGGTCTCCCCATTAATCCCTCATTCTGCAATATTCCTTTTCACAGCCCATCCGTCCCCTTAACTGATGTTGTCAGAGCCCTGATTAACTTTGTTTATCTCTTAATTAGGTGGAGTGTCGCCTGTCTTGTGCTTAAGAAGTAATTGTCTGATTAATGCCTCCGTATTTGCATTTTCGTTAAGAGCCCCAAATAACTTCGGCGGCAATTAGCTGCCATGTGATGCGCAGATTGGGTGGAACTCCAGAATGACAAATTTTAAGCTCATTAAGTAATAACTGCAATATCGACCGGTGATAATGGAGCACGGATGTTAAATATCAGAAGGGGAAGCCAAGTGGTGGGCTTGGGAACGTTCAGAAAGTGGAACCAGAATGACAGAGTTGGAAGGGACCTTGGAGGTCTTCTAGTCCAGCCCCCTGCTCAAGCAGGAGATCCTATGTCAATCTGGACAAATGGCTATTCAATCTTTTCTTTAAAACCTCCATGATGGAGCACCCACAATTTCTGGAGGGAAGCTGTTCCACTGATAAATTGTTCTCACTGTCCGGAAATTCCTCCTTAGTTCCGGGTTGCTTCTCTCCTTGATGAGTTTCTATTCATTGCTTCTTGTCCTGCCTTCAGGGGACAACCTATTTGGAGAATAGGTTGACCCCCTCTTCTTTGTGGCAGCCCCTCAAATATTGGAAGCCTGTGATCATGTCACCTCTAGTCCTTCTTTTCATTAAACTAGACATACCCAATCCCTGCAAACATTGTGTATATGTTTTAGCCTCCAGTCCCTGAATTGGCTGCACTGAATCCTCCCCCTTCCTTTATCCTGGGATCTTCTGAACCACGAGGACTGGATCCCAGAGGCCCATCTGTTTCCAAAGTAGGACTGATCAATAACCCCCAGATCAATAATCTCCTTGTCAAACCAGGTTCTTGCTGAGCCAGCTTTGCTTTGGGTGTTTGGTACCCAAAAGTACATTGCTGGTGAAAATAGCTTTGTTTTCATGCCAGGGAGAAGATCTGCATCCACCAATTTATTCTTGTATGGATCAGAATCTGGTCTGTATTAAACCACTCCTTCGTTTATTTTTATTTTTATTTTCTGAAAACCCCAGGAAATCTTTCTGAGCTTCATCCGAACCCTATCACCAATCTTTAGTGGCAGGAAATGCAACAACCCTCTGCAACCTGCTGAGATTTTGAAAACCGCATCTGGGCTTAGCATGTCCTCAGGATTTATTAAGGCAATGAAAACAACAAGCAAAGGAAACCCCCCCCGCCCAAAAGGAAAAAAAACCCCTTCTACCCTTTTTAGTGTTTCTGCCACTCTCATTTTCTCGCAGCTAGAAAATGCTGCAGTCGTGTCAAGCGAGGGCCGGAGAAAATTGGAGCATTTAGCCAGAACACTGCTCAGCTCCTGCTCGGCCACTTTCAGTAATCGCAGGCTGAATGCCGAGAGTATTTCTTCTCTGCTGCTCCAAGATTTTTCCTCCCCGCGTCCAAAGGAAAGAGGCTTTGTTTGCAGCAGATGGGCAGCTCGGAATATTGTGGTGTGGGCGGTGAAAGCCAGAACACCCGTGGACAGTGGAAGCTGCGGGCAGGATGACACAGCCAATGCCCCTGCAATTCTTCTGCAACCACAAACATTTGGGGCAGTCCTCCCAGGCAAAGGGGGCAATGGAAGACCCCAATCCCACTCGGCCAGATGCTGGATAAAGCCAGAGGTAAAACACCACAGCGTGGCCATTTGTACATCAAATCTTTCCCCGGAGGTTGACTTTTCCTTGGGATTTTGCCTTCTCCCATTGATGTCTGATGCCCAGGAAGCTGGTGATGACAGCTGGGAAAATGTGCATGAGCCTTAGTGCAAGTTAGCAACCAGCCCTGCCCTGCAGTTTTCGAAAGCCCAGTTTTGCTGGCTGTGCTGGTGAACCAGTTCTGCATAAGGCCTTGAGAGATGGAGGGAACAAGTTTACCTGTCCAGGAAGGTGTCTCCTGTTCTCCTTCCGAGGGGGAAGATTCAGCACCAAGGACAGCTTCCAAGGCTGGGCTTGGTCCAAGCAACTAAAGATGCTGTCCTAGAAATTGGCAGCCAGCAGGGTTGGGTTCTTGAGGTGGTTGCAATTTTTAAGATTTCTGGTGGGTCAGGTTTGGCTGTCTTCTCCAAGGCATCATTCTTCTGCCAGATGAGCCAGGTTGCTCCTGACCTCTAGCAAGAGGTTAACTCAGATGGCAATCAAGCCCCACTTTTCCCCATAAAAGTCTGCGTGTCTCTCAGTCTTCTTATTTTGGGGGTCATGGAAAACGGAGTATCAGTGTTTGATCTGTGTCCTAAAGTGGCCTCCTTTCTAAAATAGTAGGGATTAAGCTCCAGATTTCACCTGAATTTCGGCTACTTCGAACACAAGCAAATCTTTGCTCATATTTTACACGTTTGAGGTCATGAGGAAGCAATCTGGCCCCAGGAGGGGTGCTCCTAATTCCAAGTTCTGCATTTTTAGAGATGCATGTCCTTGGCTCAGCTGAATTCATCTTCTGGCAGGGGGAAAATTGGGGGTTGCTACAACTCTGACCTGGTGCTCTCAATTCCAAAGTTATGCTCTGTCCTGGCTCTCAAATACGGTCTTCTCCACCCAATAAAAATGGCCAGAAGAGCTCTGATGGCTGATTACCTTATTCAGTGGCTCCCCAGAGTAGCCATAGTCTCTTCTCAGGCATCACCACCAGGATCGGTATTGATCCGTCGGGTACCGAGTCAAACCAGCCTGCCTCTGTGGAGGGCATGGAAGGAAGGCAGGTCAACCACAGCGGTTCTCATCTCTGGCAGAAGCAAATTAATTGATTCTCTCAGCCAACAGTTGGAGCACTTATATGTCAAGGAGAGTTTGGACAGATAGCCCCCCCAGGAAGGAAGAGGGGAAGGATGCACCAGGCCTGTTCATCCTTGGCAGCTGTTCAAGGGGCTGTCAGCATCTCCCTGCAAAACCCTTCCTGCTACCCACCAGCAAGGCCCGTCGGCTGCAGCTCTCCAGGTCAGCAAGGGCAGGGAGGGGGCTTTGAGCAGGAAGTGGTGCCCTGCCAGCATAGCTGACATTGCTGGGGGTACTCTGGGCCTCTAAGGCGCTTCCGTCTTCTGCTGGATGGTGCCCAGGCCAGACACCTCACTGTGGCCCAAGATCTGCCAGTCCTGGCAGGAGGAATGGCAGGGAGACAAAAGGGGTCTTGCCCAGCAGGAAACCTCCGACTGGTCAGGGTTGCCCAGCCAAACACTCGAGAGCAGCAAAAGAGCCGTTGGGGATTAATAACAACATTTCTCTGGCCTAGGCCTCCCTCCTTCTCCCAAGTCCTAGGCTCTTTGTTAAGGTCACCATTGATTCTGTAAAGTGTACAATTGTCCGATTAAACAGGGAAGAGGCAGGAAGAAAATGCTAGCTCAGAAGTTTTGCATTGCTCCTCCCTCTCCCTCCTTCTCCTCCTCTCATTTAAAGCATCTTCCATGGGTTCTGAATAGCTTTTCAATTATTTTAAGGGACTCCACGCCACTTTCTTGTGTAACTACGAACCCCATCAAAAGGCCAGAAAGGTGAATGAATATACCGTATGTGTCTCAGAATAAGGTTGCAAGATCCAATCTGGGTCGGTCAGAGGTTTACTGAAGAGCCAGATTGGATCTTGCAATCAGAAAGGCAAATCTTGGGGTTAAGAAAACCCAGGGGATCAGCTGCCTTTAGCTGGAGTGAAGAATTCATTGTTTTTCATGCAAAGCTGACACCTGGCCAAGGTTTGGCCTAAGCTGATCCTGATTGTGGCCACCCATTCTTAAAAGGCTTTAAAGGGGATTGGCCTAATTAAGGGAGGTTAGCTGTGATTACCTCTTGTGACGGCTAGACTTTAATTCCTCTGGAATGCCAGATGTTGGGGAAGAAAATAAGATGTTCCTGCTACGCTTCCCTCATCTTTGGGGAGGAAAGTCGTCCCGGGAGAAGCAAGATAAAGCTCTGAGCTAAGGTCTCCTCCAAATGTTTGGGCTGGGGGAATATCACTGTCAGGGTTCCCAGGGACACCCCCAATGAAAAAAGACTCCGACGCTTGAAGTTCCTCAAAGTCCCATTTTATTAGAGATGTCATATTGGCACATCTGGGAAAACCTAAATCTGAGTTTTTCCCATCCAAAGGAAAGTCCAAGTCCCTGCCTAGCGCCCAGATGTCCATCACATGGTCCAATCAATGAACCGTCCCAACTGGAAATGCCTCCCAGTTCCAGCCCTCCAGGTGCAGGGCAAGATGTCCTTGACTCTCTGAGAAAGGAATGTTATTATGACTATATTATCACCCTGGCTCCATACAATTCCCCCCTCTCAGTTTCCCACAGTAGTCAATGTGGCAGGTCTGAAGATCCAATGCAAGAGGTGGCTTCCAGGCCTGACAGTCGCCCCGAAAAGCCAAGGACAGGTCCCCTATGGGTGAAGGCTGGACTCCCAAGCAGAATCCCTCAAGGGAGCCAGGGATGGTTCTACAACTGATGCTGAGATGGTCTCCGCAAAGCTGCCTTCAGTTGAGCAGGTGGGACAATACCTGCCCTGGGGCTTCAGGCTTGCCTCATATTGGGCAGTTAAACTAGGTTATTGCCACCATTGTCCAGCACTGCTCTGGGGCTGCTGCTTCCCAGGATTGTAATTGCAGGACTCAAATTAGATTGAACCTCAGATCTGCCAGTCCCTACGGAAGGAGACTTGGTGTTCACTAAACACCACTAAAAGAGTCACAGAGCAAGTCAGACCCTGACAGGTGGGCAGCTTGGTCTCCTTCTGGGAGATTCCCCCATCCCTTTGATGCAGGAAGGATGTTTCTAGAAACACTGAGGGGCGGGGGGAGGGGGCGGGAATGATTTGGTCCATTATACCAGGCTTATCCCAGACTTTGGGGCAGAAAGCTGCAAGCAAACTGTTGGAAGAGATGGGAAAGAAAGGCCCGTCTCCATCCAGTGGACTCGTTTCCCCTTTAATCTTTTAATCTCCTTGCTCCTGGCATTAATCTGCAAGATTCTTTTTGTCTTTATCCCCCAACTACTAAAACAATAGGAGTTAATGCGGGAGAAAGCAGCCATTATCTAATAATTCTGTGGGTCTGAAATCTTCTTACAGGACTTATTTAGCAGAGAGGCCTTTTTCGAGGGACAAGTAATAAAAAGGGGAGCGGGGGTAGTAACAGGAGGGAGGTTTTACAGATCAGGGATGTGGCCTCTTTTGGACCTGGGACATTTGACCAGGTTTGGTAGGGCATGGGGACAATGGCTCCCTCTGGCTAAAGAGCTAAACCAACTTTCTGTGTCCAGGAAAACCTTGGTCAGTCTGCCTCTCCCCGTCTTGCTAGGAGAGGGAGGAGGGAGGGAGGGACCCCAGGCATGGTTGGCACAAGAGGATGGCAGCTTGTGGAATGTGCTGGTAACAAAAGAGTTTGCTGATAAATCCCCAAGTCTGCAGGACTGAGGGATGGATGCTTTGGTGAGGTCCTTCCTCTTAACCATGATCCATCCTTCTTTCCTTCCTTCCCCCTCCCTCCCCTCTTTCCCTCTCCTCTCTTCCCTCCCTCTCCTTCCTTCCTTCCTCCCCTACCTCCCTACCTCCCCTCTTTCCCTCTCCTCCCTTCATTCCCTCTCCTTCCTTCCTTCCCTCTTTCCCTTCCTCCCTTCCCTCTCCTCCCTTCCTTACTCTCCTCCTCCCTCCCTCCCTCCCTCCCTGCCTTCCTTCCTTCCTTCTCCTTCCTTACCTTTCCTTGCTTAGCCTTCCTTCCTTCCTGCTACTCTCCTTTCTTCCATTCCCATTTTTCATTCTCTTTCTAATCCCAGTCTTTCTCTCCAGCCCTCCTTTAAGATCTCTGCAATCTTTTCTGCTTGAAAAACCCTCCCGCCTCCTGGAGGAAAGTATCAGCCGAGAAGGCAAAGGCCTAACCCCACAGACCCACACTTACAATTCGTGACAACAGCAGCTGCTGGCCCGGTTGCTCACAAAACATCTGTCTTTCTTTCCTCGAAGTGCTGATTAACTCATGAAGCCAGATTTTTAGAACACGAAGATCTCTGTCCCCCTTCACAGCATAAGAGAGACAGAATTCAGCCTTGAAAGGAAGGGGAGCTGAGCTCCTTCCTGGAATTTTCCTTTCCTAGAATGGAAGCATTTTCCCTAAAGAAGCCTTCTCGGTTGGGATGTTCTCCAGATGTTCTGGGATCTCCCCATCAGTGTATCTCTATTACCAACAGGGACCTCCTGGGTTAACCTCTCAGCTGCCTTTCATCCTGGGCTGCATCTCTCCTTGGGCAAGCCTTCCCCCGTCCCTTCTTTCCATCCCTCCAAGCATCCTCATCTGGAGCTCCTGGGCTCCCCCTGCCAATCCAGAAGGGCACCGAATGCATCAGACAAGCTCCCTGTTTTCTCTTAACCTTCGCTGAAGGACCTGGAGGAGGGGTCCCCGGGCCCCAGGGCGGCTTTCCCCAGCCTCCCCCGAAGCCTCCCTGGGAGGAGGCAGCCTCTCCGCTGGCAGCTCCTTGCCAAAAGGGGCGACGTTGGCAGCGAAGGAGTTAAGCAGGAGGCAGAGCTGAAGGCTGGCGAGCGGGCGAGCGAGCGGAGCGGAGCTCAGTCGGAGCTTCGGCAGAGGCCGGGAGGGAGGCAGCAGAAGCTCCTGCTGGAAACGGGCACGAAGGGAGGGCAGCCCTGGCAGCAGTTGGAGCCGCCGCGATCGGTGCCCGGACTGCCGCCTCCAGCCTGGGGAGTCCCTGAAGACCAGGAGTTTCCTTCTCCGGTGGTCGCAGCCCGCCCAACGCCAGCATGTGACCCCCCCACAGGCGAAGCCAGCCGGCCAGCCATGACGGGGGCTTCCGCCTCTGCCATCCAGCCCAGAGCGCTGCAGCCTCCGAGTGGCAGGCTCGGAAGGGAGGACGGGGCCATCTGCCTGCAGCCCGCCAGCTTCGGGGAAGACCCTCCCAGCCTCCTCCTCTGAATGCCCGGCTGCCCCCCAAGCATCCCTCCAGGACCTGGCGTTCCCAGAGGGATTCCCAGGGGAGCCTGGAGGTGCCCTTAGAAGCTGCCAAGTGGAGGAGGAGGAGGAGGAGGAAAGGATTTGACCTCAGATGACCTCAGAAAGGTGACTTCTCCCAGGTAAGGAGCTCAGGTAGCATCCCATGGCTTTGGATTTTTGGGTTCATCCGGGAGAGGCAGAGAGGGCTTCCTTGGGAGGCCATTTGGGTGAAGTTTTGCTCCGAGTCTGGCAAAGAGAACCGGGGTCTTGTCACATCTCCCCTTCCCCTTTTACTACTAGCCAGAGAGGTGGACAGGTTGTCCTTTCTTCCCTTAGGTCCATGGGGCCAAAGAGCCTCTCTCTGTCCTTAGGGCCTTCGGTTTCCCAGTGGGTATTTTCTCCAAGGGGGTGAAGTGTTCCTTCAATCGTCCTTTCCACCGAGCCTTTCGAGACCCTCCTCAAGGAGAGAGGGAGAGAGGGAGAGGGAGAGGGAGGGGGAGAGGGAGAGGGAGGGAGGGAGGGAGGGAGAGAGAGGGGGAGGTCCTAAGAAAGACTTTGGGCCAGGGTCTTGTTGGGGTTGCAGGGGGGATTTTTGGTCTTTGTGAGGAGAGGGAAAGGAGACCCCCGACTTCTGGGGACGTGAGAAAGAAGGGAGCCTTTCACAACTCAGAACAAGACAGGACAACTTGCCTGAAGCTGGTTGCTTGGCTCTTATCTCCTGAAATCTCAGATTAATTACCTGTTCTTGACCTTTCAGCATCCTCTGGGCTCAGAGCTGGGGAGGGTGAGGATTGTGGGGTGGGGGATTCTGTCCCCGTTTTAGAGGCACAGTTGTTGCTGTTGTGTGAGGGAGCAGAGGCTGCCCTGGGGCTGCAGTTGGAACCATGATGGCATTCAGTTCATGGAATTCAAGGCCAATTAGCCCCAAGGAAAAAAAATCAGGACATCAAAAACCAGGTTATGGAAGCCAGTCAGGTAGTTTAAAACAGAGAAGAGGCTTCCTGAAGAAAGGGGGAGCATCTTTCGGAAATGAGCAAGAGACCAAAGGAAACAAATTGGAATTTGTTTCAAAAGAGATTTTCTTAAACTTCCATGAGGGACTTAGTTGGATGGGGGCATTTTAAGAAAGGAACAGGGTGGATCAACTCCCTGGAACTACGGACACTGAAGGAGAAGAGTAAGCATCCTCCTTCCTTGCCTCCCTCCCTTCCTTCCTTCCTTTCTTTCCTCCCTCCCCCCTCCCTCCTTCCTTCCCTCCCTCCTTCCCTCCCTCCCTCCTTCCTTCCTTTCCTCCTACTCCTCCCCTTCCTTCCTTCCTTCCTTCCTTCCTTCCTTCCTTCCTTCCTTCCTTCCTTCCTTGTAAAGCTGATGAAAAATCAAAGGAGTAAGGACCGTGTCAGAGGTCATAGTTTAGCCACCCATTGGTGCCTGAATGCAGACTAGATGTTTTCCTGGAGGTCCTGACCGTGAGCAGAATCCCGTTTGCTTGAGACAAGCCCCCTTTGGAGGTCAAGAGCACCAAGGACTCTTCCGACCGGTTGGGCTGCTCCAACTCCATTGGACAACATCTGGGGCCAGAGTGTGCTCCATCTGTGTGTGGATGTGGGGAGAAGATGCTCCTTTGAAGGCCTGGGATATTAGCTCAGTAGGGAGTCTGGAGGCCTTCCGCACAGGAAAGGCATTTGGGCATGAATAGCTGGAGGTAACTTCAGCCCAGCTGCCTGATGCAGATTTAGGGGAAATAGCTCTTCTGCATCCCAGCTTCCCTTGCTGCCTCTTGACCTCAGTGGGTGACAGACCTTCTCTTCCAAATAAGATTCTGCACCCAGCATCCCATTAGAAGCTCAGCTCCAAAGCTGGAGTTGGACCAAAGGGCTCATCCAGATGGGCTGAGATCCAGCAAGGCTGAACTGGGGGAGGGAGGGGGCTGATGGGGGGGTTATGAGTGGCCACATCCACATTGCCTCAAATCCACCAATTACGTGGCTGTGGCTTGGGTGGAAAGGGACAGGTGGAATAGGGGGTACCGTGGCTTCATCCACACGTGGCATCCTGTAAAGACCTGTACCCCCAAACTGCATGTAGGAAGAAGCCTCTTTAGGTAGGCTTCTGGAAATGCCCTCACAGGCCCCCGTTGCGAGCAGAGGAACAGCTGGTCCCTTTGGGATTAACTTGACCTGTCCTAACTTCCCATTTTCAGAGTGAATAATCTATAGAGGCCACATGTCACACGCTGGAAGAGGAAGATGTTATGGTATCAGTAACTAGCAAATGGGATCAAGGGGCTTTGATCCCTTCTCTCGTTCATCTGGCTCCTTCCCACCCCCCCATTCCAGCAGCTAGTTAATTTTTTTAAGTGCATCCATTGCAGGCAGCACGCAGGGGTTTTTTTTTAAACCTCCCTTTCCTCATCCGTTTGTTCATTCGTCTTTTGCAAAGGGCTTTTCTCTCTCTCTCTCTCCCTCTCTCTGTCTTTCTTTCTTTTTCTCTCTCTCTCCCTCTCCCTCCATCTCTCTCTCTCTCTCTGCCGGAATCACAAACATAGCTTGAGGGTTGTGGTGGAAGAGAGGAGGAGAAGTAACTGGGCCTCTCCAAGGATAACTGCACTGCAGCAGGAGGCCAGTTTACTAGGGCCTTTCCTTAAATGGGGAGACTTCAGCTGGTACCATTCCCAACCAGCATGCAATAGCCAGGCCCACCCCGGGGGCCCTGCAGCTGCTCCTGAGAAGGCAACCCTCTCTGTTGGGGCGAAAAGAAGTGGATGTGCTTTGGCAAGGAGTCAGAGCTGAGGGTTTTTTCCATTTTATATTCCTCGTATCTTCAGGCTAGGGGTAGAACTTAGGATCAGCTGGTTGGAGGCCTCGCTTGGTTTCCATCTTGGTCACCGAAGGTTATGGTCTGTGTGACTTTAACATCCTTTCAGAAAAAGAGCCAGGGGGGACCTAAAATGGGTCTTCTCCTTATCAGATGGTTTGGACCCAGGAGAGGATGGAGTTGTGGACCAAATCTGAAGATCACTCGGAGAAGGTGTTTGGAAGCCCAGCTGGAGATGCAGGGACCATTGCTGAGAAGCATCTTCCCACCAGAAACGAAACTAGAGCAGTTCCCACCAGTCTTGGGGACAAATTCTCGAGGGATGACTATGTTGTGTGACCAACGTCTTTCTTTGGTCTGCCCCGAAAGTGCCACCAAGGAAAACCAGCTGACGCCACACTTCCAAATTAGAAAAGAGAGAACAAACGTCTCTTTTTAGTTCTTCCAACATATGTTCATAATTTTAATTGGCTTCCCTCGTCCACCCAGGCCGCACACATATTCTAGTGTCTCTTTTTTCCCAGATCTAAATCTTCCAGCTTTTCTTTGACCATTGAACTCAGCCGGAGAAGACAAGCCTGTAACTGAAGAGAGAAATGTTGGACAGTCATGTTTAGAGAACTTTCTCAACCTGGTTACTGAACAAGCCCATTTTCTGAGCTTGCAAGAGATAAATTAGCTTAAATACAGCTAACTTGGCTATTTGACATCAGGGGTGGGTTCTACTAAACCGGTTTACTACCGGTTCCCATCGTGCCTGCGTGTGCGCTCTCACTTATGATGACATCCGGGTCAGTGGGTGGAGCCTCCTGCCAGTTTTACTACCGGTTCTTGCAAACTGGTCCGAACCGGGGGCAACCCACCACTGCTTGACATGTGCCAAACCAAGGTTGTGCCAAGGCATTCCCAAGGATTGTATGCTGTTTTGAGTCTAGCATTTAAATGTATTGTGGGAAAAGGCATTTTGTAGATCAGAGTCCCCCTTCAGACAACTCATGGGTCCTTTATGGAGCCTTGTTAAATGTGGCTTGTGCACATAGGTTGCACATGTGTCTCTGGGTCTCATTTTTTTCCTCTTCTCTGAAGCTGTTCCTCAGAATAACAGCTCCCTTCTCTTTGGTCCACAGAAGTCTCGGGTGGAACAATTGTCTTGCTTTTTTCTCTCGACGGTCTTCTGATTCTCAAACAGCAGTGGAACAAATCCCTCGCTTCCTTTTTTACCATGCTTCCTCCAGCTTTAAGGGAAGAAGGCCAAACAATATTACAGGCCAATATTGGCTTTATGTGGTTTTTTCCCCCTGTTTTATTTTTAAAAGAATCTTAAAACAAGGGGGAAAAAAATAGACTTGCAAGCCTCAGTTATGGCTTTCGTGACAGAACAGCCATAACCACCCAGAGGGAAATTAGAAACAGGCTCAGCCTGGCAAGGCCCGATGGATGGGATGGCCCTGTGGTCCCACCACCTCTGGCTGCCCCCGTCCAGACGGGCTCTCGCTCCCCGCCTCGGCTGACATATTTCGGCGTCTGTAGAAAAACAGCTGTTCCTTTGGGTGAATGGCATTTTTTAAAAAAAGCCAGAGAAATACGATCACCTTGATCTCATCCCTTAAAAACAACAACATGACAATCTGTAGTGACGCTGAATGCATTAAATTTGCATCAAGGCGAGTCACAATTAATTAGAGGCCTGATTAATACTTGATGCCTGTGCTTGCCTTCCTCTGCAAACATATTGAAAGTTGGCAGCCTTCAAAATAATCTCTCTGAGCGCGGGGCAAGTTGCTCACTTTTCCTCCAAATTTATTTATTTATTTATTTTCCTTCTCATTTTCACATGTTGCAAACCCCCCACCCTCGCCCCGGGAGGAGCAATTTTAATTTTTGTCTGACGCAGGGGTGAAATCCAATTTTTTTCCCTACTGGTTCTGTGGACGTGGCTTGGTGGGCGTGGCATGGGAAAGATATTGCAAAATCTCCATTCCCACCCCACTCCAGGGGAAGGATACTGCAAAATCTCCATTCCCACCCCACCCTGGGGCCAGCCAGAGGTGGTATTTGCCGGTTCTCTGAACTACTTAAAATTTCTGCTACGGGTTCTCCAGAACCTGTTAGGTCTGAAGGCTGTTGTGAGGCTGTTGTGAAGAGGGACAGGCAGGGCGGGGTTAAAATTTCCACGGTGTCAGATTCCTTTGATCAGGTCTAATCCTGCTGGGGGGTTTTGTGTGGCCAAGGGCGTCCCCCCCAGATGTGGGGTGGAGTGTCTAAAAAGCCAGAATGGCAGCCCTGGGTTCAAGGTCCTTCCCCCTTCTTTGGCATGTTGGATATGTGACGCGTGTAAAATGGGGTGGGATTTGATCCTGTGGTTGTGGTTGTGTCTTTTTTTGACTTCCTTGGAAGAAGGAGCTGCTTTCTTATCTATTTCTGGGGAGGGGGAGAGAGGAGAGGGCTGGCAGCTACCCAAAATTCACTTCCCCCTTTTCTTGGAGAGGTGTGCGGTTTCTCCACACTCCCCAAGCTCAGGGTTTCCTATTAATGGAGGAAGCAGAAGCGGCCTTGTGGTTTAACCGTGCAACACCCCCTCCCACAGTGGCCTGTTCTCCATCATTTAGAGCCCCCCCCACTTCCCCGAGAGAAACCCAAGTTTGGCCAGAGCTTATGGAAAAGATCAGCCGAACCAGGAAACCCCAAAGTGTTAAGTTGGCAAGGCTGGCATGGGGGCTCTCCATTGAGCAGGGGCTGATGTCCCTCAACCTCCACCTCTCTGGAGGGAAGGAACCCGTGCCCCCTATAAATTGCCTGGGATTATGGGAGTCGCATCCAGTAATCTGGAAGGCACCAGGTTGTGGCAAGGGGTTGCCTAGGATTAAAGGGTACTTAAAATGCAAATTCCATAGTTTTCTAATGAGAGCGGATCCTGATTGCGTAACCAAAGTCACCCACCACCTGTCTTGCGGATGCTTTTTGGAGTGCTGAGAGTATCTGGCAAGGCTGCCATCTTCTTGGAGCCTCCAGACTCCACCTACCTGGTCTAAAGGTAGACTATATGACCGGAGGTAGAGAAAGTTCCTCCTTCAGTCGGTGAACCAAAGCTGAGCTGGCCACTTAGCCTGGTCTTGCCCTTGAAGCACAATTCCTTTTGTTGGTTGTTCAGGGCTGCTGATATATCACCTTACAAAGCGAAGAATGTGGCTTCCTTGGACTGTCGGGGGCCTCCTATTACCACCTGAGACAGGCACCTCCCCAAGAAAGCCCAGGACAGGCTTCCCCCTCCCCCCCAGCCCCAGGGGGAGATCAGCCCCTTGAATGAAGGAAGTTCTGCCCGTCTCCAGGTCTTTCCCTCTATTCTCAAACGTCTCTCTTTGATTTCCAAACCTTGGTCCCCAATGCTTTGCCTCTTCACTAACTGTCCCCATCCTGCCCTGTTCAAATGTTGGCTTTCAAGAGAGAATTCCTGTCTTTGGGGTGAACCAGGCGGGGCAAATCCCTGGGCGATGGGGGTGCAGAAGATGGAGAAGCTCAGCCCTCTTTGATTGCAACCTTCTGCAGGGTCTCCTGGTCCTCCAGCTGGCCTTTTGGCTTGTGGCCTTTCCATCTGGGGGGCAACGAGATCTCCTAGGCTTTGGGAGGGCAGTCCTCCAACCCTAAGAATCGTGTCCTTGGCTGGCTCCCTCCCTCCTGGGATGACCTGACCTGTAGCCCCAGTCAGCAGTTCAGAGGAGAACTTCATTTATCACCAGACGCTGGACTGCTCTTTGCAACCCAATCTTAACAGTCTTCTACTGGTTGCAATTTCACGTAAGAAGAAAACTTAGATATAGAGGGGGAAAAATAAATCCTAGTAAACCAGGGGAATAGCAAACCGACAATCTTAGGGCATGTCCCCACTCTCGAGCTTTGCCGTCAGGCGCATCCATGGCGGTGCCCTAGCTCCATTCTGGGTTGAGTTCTTCTCAATCATCTTTTCTTGGCTTGTCTCGTCTTCCTGGCCTTTCCTGAACTCGTAACTTTTCTCAGGCTCTGCAGATTCTTCTCGGGACGCTGCCCAGCCCTTCTGAAAAGCTCAGCTTTCTCTCAGTGAGAAAGGCACTCCCTGCCCACGTTTGAAGAGGCTGAATATGCAGGAATGCCAGCCTGGGCCAGAGGGAGGGGGGCGGGAGAGAATGAATGCCATCCTTCAGCTGAATGGGGAGGGGCATCAGCTTTGGGTGATTGGCAGGTGGTTTTCCATCCTTGCAGTAACTTTCCAACCCCTCCTCCTCCTCCTCCTCCTCCTCCTTGGCTGGGAACTCTAGCCACAATAGAGACATTGTCTTTGCTCAGTTGTGGTTCTCTTCTTTTCTTTCTCTTGTCCGAAGTATCTGGGGTTCCCACAGACGTTGGGTAGCACTCGGGCACACTTTGCAAAAAAACCAACAACCCAGCCACCACCGCTCGGAAGAGAAGGCCAAGCTTGTTCTACTGTTCGCTGGTAACAGAGCAATTGAGGGAACTGAATAATTTAGTGTCCCTTCTGTTTCCTTGTCAGCTTACTGTGACTTTACAAAACTGACCCATTAAAGCCCGCTGAAGTCGAGGGCCTTAGGAAAGGGCCAGGCGTGTGTACGTTTCCCTGGATTACTGTTTTAATTTTTCCTCTCTGCTACTAAGAGGCAACCCCCAGGTTGAGAGGTCGGCATCACTGTTCAAAGCAAGAATAACAGAAGGCAGGAGAAGTGTTTCACTTTCTTCTAGCAATGCACTAAATAGCCCATTGCCCCAAATGCTGGGGAACTGGCTTGCCCCGCTTCTCCTTCAGCCTGTGTCGGATTTCGCTCCTGGAGCCTCCGCCTGAGGTGGCCGGATGGCTTCCAGGCCTCACGTAAATCACTCCCTGGGAATCTCTCCAGCTTCTTAGGGCCTTCATTATGAAACCTTATACAGGGGGTCCTCGACTTACGACCACCATTGAGCCCAACATTTCTGCCATTAAGCGAGGCAGTGAAGTGAGCTTTGCCCCATTTTACAACCTTTCTTGCCACGGCTGTTAAGTGAATCACTGCAGTGGTAACCTGGTTGTTAAGTGAATCTGGCTTGTCAGAAAGTCCATAAAAATGCAACCGTCATAAATACGAATCCCTTGTCCACGTGTCTTAAATTTGATCGCCTGGCCACAGGGAAGCTGCAACGGTCATAAGTGTGAAAAATGGTCCTAAGTCACCTGTTTCAGTGCCGCTGTAACTTCGAGTGGACGGTAAATGACCTGCTGTAAGTCAAGGGCTACCTGTATATTCTCTGAATTGAATGCAGAATGCAGAATTCTGTCTCTCTCTCCTTCCTGCTTCCTAAGAGCCTTTAGCCAGTTGGGGCTGAATTTGCACCCACAACCTCGCTGTTCCTGCTTACTGCCTGCTTGACGCGAAGGGTTTGCCTGGCTCTCTTTAGCTCCTTCCTGAGCTGAAAGGAGGGGAAAGGATGGTCCTTTGATGCCTTGGCCTGCAGAAGGTGGCCAAGTCTGCAGCTGAGCAGCCAATCGCCTTTGCAGCGGGTGGGTGGGTGGTCCTGCAGGCAGAGAAAGCGATTGACTTGCCTGCCATGGCTCTAAATCAGGCTTTTCCTCACAGGCCGCTGGAGGCACTGCGGAGAGAAGCCAAACCAGGTTAAGAGCAGCCACGAGCCGTACGGAGACCCCAGTCGAGGCTCAGAACGACTGCGACGGAGGCAGTGAGACAAGCACCGCCCTACCTGTTGAGCCACGTTATCCTCAAGGGAGAAGGATCACTCGTCTCTCCACGAGACGACACACTCTTGAAAACCCATCCAAGCGATTCTGAAGATCAGCTTTATCCCAGGTGTAAACAAGGGGGAATTGCTCAGCGATGCGTTCTCCCATTTCTGCCCACTTTAGGCTTGAGGGGTTTCTCTTGCTACAGTCCTGGGCTGCCCCGAGACACCCCTTCCTGTCTCACAACTATGGCAAACTCAACAGTGTCGCCAGAAACAAAGCCCTCGTCTCCCTCCTTCCCTCCCAGAAGGGGTTCAGACAGCTGGGAATTCTCCCATTCCTCCTATTCAGCCTTCCTTACTGTAGCCTCCTTGCCTGGTGGAATGATTGACAGGGATGGCACGGTTGAGAGATCTTGATTTTGACCATGCATGAGGTGATAACAAGGCTTTCAAAGTTCACTCTTGGTAGCGGAGAATAATTCCCTGCAGACCCCCACCCTCCAGATGGCTGCAGACGATGATTTTGAACGGTGCAACAAACGGGGGATAAGGAATTGCAAAGCGGAATGGAGGTCCCCAAGGACTCAAGGTTGTAGATTAGAAGAAAAGATTTTTAAAAAGGCTTGTTTAAAAGCTTCATTTTCTCTCTCTCTCTCTCTCTCTCTCTCTTTCAAATCGCTTTCTTCCCTGCAACCACAGAAGGTTCCCCCCCGCCCACCTCCTTCCGTCAATTGCCATAAACTTCACGCTTCAGAGACAAAGTCGTGTTTGGATCGTTATACGAGGAAGCAGAATTAAAACATTTATTTATACTTCACGCCGTCTGCCCCAGTGATATTTTTTACTTAATCATCTCAAGACAGATGGTAGGAACATTAGAGTCCATTAAACTAATGGCATTCAGTCTTCCCCATTTATTGGCTTCTTCGTTTGTTCCTGGTTTTTTGGGTGGTAGTTTTCTTTGCCTCCGCTTGCAGGGGAGACCTTAACTCAGCTCTGAGAGCAGAAGGGGACCCTGCAATGCAGCCACGGCTCTCATGAATCGCTCTTAAAAGCGAAGAAAGCAAGCGAGAGAGAAGATGTTATCCTTGTTAGGAGCTCTTGCCTCGCTCCTGGGCTCCTTACAGCATCCACCTGGTGGTAGGAGAACAAGGGCCTCTTCAAGTCAGCCAGGGTGGTTTTAGCACCTTAAGATGAGCCAGGGCAAGGATGATGGGTCACTGGGGAGGAAACAGCCCAGCTTTTTTTGCCTTGGAACATGGTGTTCCTGAGGAAGATTGTGGAGATCAGGGTGATGGTGACGTCATTGGGCAGTGGAGTATTGGCAATGTTGTCTGAACAAGTTCTTGCTTTCTGAAGCCTTCCTTGGCTGGGGGATTCTGGGAGTTGAAGTCCACTCTTCTTAAAGTGGCTACGGGTGGGAAACTCTCCTTTGGAGAGAGAAACCCTTGCGATTGGCTCCAGTAGCCAATCAGAGGTGTCCGTGTGATGATGTCATAAAGGTCCTCCCACCCTGTTTTCAGCCCTTGCTCTGAGACCGACTTTTGTGAAATAGCAGCCGGGATCTGGAATCCCTCCTTGATCATGTTAACTCTTCTAAAAACTGGGAAAGAGAACGGAAGCTGTAGGAAAATTGTCCCCTTCTTCACCTCCAGAGACAAGCATGGTTTAAAATCATGATGGAGAGATCCTCTTTAGTGCTTAGCTCAAAGAGAAATGTCTTTTTTGTCCTAATATTATCTTTTCTATTGATTTCTAGGTTCAATTTTCTTCCCACCCCGTGACAATGAATGGCAGTTGGTTCAGATGTGTTCCTGGACATTATTGGATACCTCAAAACTCCTTGGATGCGTCTCCGCTTTGGTGAACATTGGTGAACTTCCTTTCCAAGACAGGTGGATTTGCCAGGTTCAAAGCAGCAGCGGCAACTCCTAACCTCCAGGTTGACCATGATAACTTCATCCTTGGCTGCTCTGTGGCAGGAGAAGACCAAGAACTAGTGCAAAGAACAAGTCCTTTATCTGGAGCAACTCTGCAACCTTCTCATTTTGAATCAATGCATGGACAGGAGTATCGAAGCTGGGCTGATTTATTGAGAGAACGGCACTGAAGACTGAACCGTGGCACCAGATTCGTGGCATCAGACCCATGGCCTCTTAGACGGCAGGAAGAGGTTCCTCCTCTCTGCTCAGAAGGGTGTTTTCCAAGTGTGGACAGGCTGCCCCTTTGCTCGTTTCTCCACCCGGACTCCGTGAAAATCCGTAATGACGCTGACATGGCCAAGCTCTTGCTGAAATTCCAAAGATACTTTTGGCGGAAACCCATCCGTTTCTTCACCTTGATCGTGCTCTACCTGACGGCTGGCAGTTTGGTCTTCCTCCATGCTGGCTTCAGTGGGGAGACGAGGGTCCCGGGGGCTGCCCCCCGGCCCAGCAACGGTGCTGCAGAAGGGACCGAAGCTCAGTTGGGGGTGCTGCCGCTTGGCCGGGAATTTAGAGCGATGCCGGAGTCTCTGGTCTTGGCCCGGAGGTACGGGACTTGGTTCAAGAACCCTCCGAAGGACGCAGCTGGGAGGAGCAGAGGTGATTATGGGGAGACGTGGACTCGAGTACTCAAGGGGAGGAGTGTTCATGAGAAGGAGGAAGATAGAGGTAATGGTCTTTTGCTTCAGGATAAATTGGGAATAGCATGCGGAGAATGGAAATGGAAATCTTATTTTTTTATCCCGGTCCCTTGGAAGGTAGGGTTGCCTTCATTTGATCAAAACATTATCTAGTTTTGGGACAGGCTGCTGTTTAAGATGGCATTGGTCATTTTTAGCTGCCACATCAGAGGGTTGGCTCATTCTGTTAAACCCTTGTGTTGCTCCAACCCAAATCCTTCCCTTGTGTCCTTCCCATTTTTGCACATCGTTTCAATGTTCTTTCCATCGATTTCACACATCTTCATCCATTCATTCCAAAATGCTCTTGGTTTGCTTCAGAGGTTCTCTTGGGGGTGGGGGGGGCTTGATCTGTTACCCACTCATCTCATAGTTGAGTTCTTCTGATCGCTTTACAAGAAGGTTCTTTTGGCAGCTGTGTTAGGTTTTTGAAATCAAGTTATACTATGTTCCTGATGAACCCCTTATCTATCAACTGGGTGATTTTACTGGCAGTGGAGGGAGGTGGGAGGTAAACATTCCTTATTCTTGATAATCTGCTGCTGCCCAAAATAAATGAATTATTTTCTGGCTGTCCATCAAAGGATTGCTTAATCCTTTCTTCTGGAATTTTACCTGCTTCTGAAATCATATGGATTTCAAACTGCCCCTCTCGACCTCTATCTTAAAGATGGGGACAACATTCGGACATGTTCATTGTCTCAATTCCTCATCTATTCCCACCAGAATCTCCTAAGATTGCAGCCAGCAGGTAGAAGTAATCCGTCTAAATGATTAATCTTTCTCTCTCTTTCTCTCTCTCTCTCTCTCTCTCTTTAATATACTTCAAAGAACATAACTTTATTTCCAGGAAAACAAAAACAAAAAAACCCAAAGCACTTTGTCTGACTTTGCCAGGACAGTTCTCTGTTAGAAATCGGGTGGGGAAGAATAAATCACTGCATTCCCTCGCCCCACCCCCACCCCCCAACCCAAGAAATGTAGTAAATAAGGAAACATCGGGGCTGAGACGAAACATTTCTTCTGCAGAAAAGACCCAGGAAAAGAGAGAGAGATTCTGAGATCTTCTGAAAGGTGGAGATGGGACGGAGCTGCTGGCCCAGTCTGGAAAGTTTTCAGCTTCACCAGCTTCCCTTTTCATGCTGCCTGTTGGGTGGCATCTGTGGCCTGAGCGAAGCTCAACATCTTCCTCATTTCCTCCACCTGAGAAGCTGCTCACCTGGGGGGGACAATCATCTCCTAAAATAGAAAGACCTCCCCTCCCTCCCTCCCCCCCTCCCTCCTTCCCTCCCTCTCTCCACATCCACATCGTAATTGCATTTTTAAAGAGTTAGTTCCTGATTTCTAGCGTTTAAGGCTGCCTCGTTTGGGCCGAGAAAGACATCTGGAGAGCCCAAGGATCATTACTCCTTCCTGGCACGGGTGCAGGAAGATGCTTCAGTGTCAAGATTGCCCAGAGCTGCCTTCCCCAGCTGCTGCCATTTATTTCTTATTTTTATTTATAAATTCAATGGATAGGCCACCCATCTCACTCTGCCTGGCAACTCTAGGCAGCTTACCTTTAAAACCGTAAATATAGAAAATAATAAGAAGCATTAAACAGCCAAAGAGAAGATTGGTACGGGGGTTGCATCCTCTCTGTTAATCCACCAGCCACGTCCAACACAGAGGGACCCATCAGGGCCCCAGTCAGTGGTGGGTTTTAAATTTTTATGCTACCGGTTCTGTAGGTGTGGCTTGGTGGGCGTGGCAAGGGAAGGATACTGCAAACTCCCCATTGCCTCCCGATCAGCTGGGACTCGGGAGGCAGAGAAGAGATGGGGGCGGGGCCAGTCAGAGATGGTATTTACCGGTTCTCCGAACTACTCAAAATTTCTGCTACCGGTTCTCCAGAACTGGTCAGAACCTGCTGAAACCCACCTCTGGCCCCAGGACCCCAGACCAAGGGCAGAGCCTGGCTTTAATGCCCTTCTGAAAGGCCAAAGGGATGGGCAGACCTCATCTCAGCTGGCAAGATAATCCAAAAGAGCTGAAAAGACCCCCACCAGCCGGTCCTTCGTCCTGCATAGCAGATTCCTGACCCAACGATCTTTTGCTTTGGCAGCTCCCCAAAAGAAGCACCTGAATTTTGGCTTCTTGGTGGCTTTTTGGCTTCAGCTAAGGGTTCCCCACCACCCACCCAATGAATGGCAGGGAGGTGGTGGGCCTGTTCTGGAAACCCCTTCAGCCAGGCTCATTAGTCTAATTTGATTTGACATTCCCAGAATTTCTAGCAGATGGCGAGGGAGATCCGATTGCCACTGACGGCAGACTTGCTTGGCAGGCCCAGCCATATGCAATGCATCCCCCACAATTAACCTCCGGGAAGGTGGCTCTCTGCTCTGGCTGCTGGGAAAGGAGGCCAAGCCTGGAAATCATTGGAACAAAGTGGGGGTGTCTGTCCTGGACACGATCCATCCTCCCTTTCTTGGTTGATGCTCCACAGGAGGGCAAGAGCAGAGGGGGGTCCCCATTCCCCCTGGGCCCATCTCGCCCCACCACTCCTTTTCTTTGGCCAGGAGCCCCATCTGGACCAGGGTAAGGGAGGCTAGGGGGGAGGGGGCGGAGCAAACCAGACCTTTGAAAAAACCCATGGACAATAGTGGGGGGAGAGGAGTTGGGGGATTTCCCCCAAGACTGAACCTAAAGGATTTTGCTATCAATTGCCAACCTCTTTTTCCTCCTTTCTAAACCTCCTACAATTTAGTGACAGGATTTGGGGTGTGGGGGTGTCCACGCAATTGACTTTTTTAAAAAAAAGTCAGTTTCTCCCAAAAGCTAAAGCAAAAGGGTAGGATGTTTCAGGCCTCAACCTTCCTCTCAGAAGGTTGCACAAGCGTGGTTTGTCGCACACTCAGCCAGATTTTCAGATAGGCATTTTTATCCGCCTATCGAGCCCTTCCCAAAGACCCAGAAGAGGCAGATGTGGAGGTTTGATGGTGTTCAAGGCATCGTTGTAGGGTGACAGCTCTTCCCAGTAAAACTGCCTTTTGCAATTGACGGGTAGGGATGTTGTCAATGCCGATGGCGTTTATTATAAAGCCAGATTGTTTTTATTATTATTAGAGTTTGCCTTGCTGGCTGGGGATGATGGGAGTGGTAGTTCAGCACCTCAGTCCAGTCTAGATGGATCACTGGACTAACTTCAGCCTTGGTCTTCTTTCAGATTGAAGACTGACTCTTCAATCAGAGCTGTAAGCTTTGGGGAGTTGAGGCAACTCTTCCCCAGCTGTGTAGGTGACTCATCTTGGCAAACCGAAGGCCAAAGGTGGACTGGCAGTGCCACCTCTTTCTTCCCCTTGCCGAGCCAGAAAGAGGCACGCCCAACAGGTTTCCTTGCACCAAGTCTGGTCTTGTAAATTGAAAGAGCCATCGGTATGCAGGAGAGCGTGCTTTGAATTCACATCCAGGCACTAGCGAAGCTGGCTTGTCACTCTGATGGATGGTTCCCTGGACAAGCAGTGCAAACTTTGGTGGGAGGAGGGAGGCTGTGCGGTGGTTAGAGAAACCTGCTAGGTACAGCAGCTTTTGGATGGGATCTCGTAGGTCTTACAATAATTTTTTAAAAATGCAGAATCTGGAAAAACAGGATGGGAATTCTCCCCAGGCCACGCTAGTACTGAGAATTGTCACTCTGGATAATCCCTTTAGCCCAGCCTTCCCCGGACTCTCTGACTCAAGATCTGGAGTGCGTCTGGTCTGCCCCTCTCTTGAAGCGGCCTCTTCCTTCCAAAGGGTGGGTGCTAACATTTTTTCTCCTTCCACCAGCAAAATACATCGGCTGTTATGTTGACAACACCCACCAGAGAGCCCTCCGCGGAGTGTCCTTCTTTGACTACAAAAAAATGACATTGTTCCGTTGCCAGGACAACTGCGCCGAACGGTAGGGTGGCAAACGACACCAGGAGTTCATTAACTCCAGGCATCGAGTATGTCTCCTTCTTGTTGGGATTGGCAGTTTCAGGTTCTCCCTGGGACTCTTTGCCATGAGGGCAGCCAGTCCAGATGTTGCACAGGGCCTAAGGATGGACTCCTGTGGCAATGACTGCCAGACATTTCAGGACCAGGGGGAGCTCCCAGGGAAGGCAGACGTTGATCTGATCCATTTTATAAATTGGAAGGAAGGTCTTGATGCCTCTTGGGTTACCTTGCATTGAATGGTTGGGGAGGGGAGAAGCGAGGGACATGATGCCAAATGGTTGGAGCCAAATCATGCTGAATTGAGGTTATCTGGGAGACTTTTTTGTACTTGGGGGGTTTGGGAGCAATTCAAAGAGGGTGGGACAGAGGAAAAAAGAAATGCCCTATAGACTAAGAAGACATTCCTTCCCTAGAGAACATCCATGAATTTCCTTCTTCTCCAGTTTCTTGAACCACAAATACTTTGCAATTCTGCTCTGGGGCAGGACTTCCTCCTCTGACTGCTACCTGCAGGAGATTTTCCCCTAAGTGATTGCTTCAAAAGATGATAGCAGTGGCAAAAGACACATATTACTCCCCTCCACCCCCACACACAATATATCACACAATCCAGCCAGTCTTGAAGTAATATGGCTGTCTACCATCCATAGAGTGATGGTAGCCTTTCCTCTTGGGAAATATGTGTTTTTCTACCTGCCTGGAGTAAATCTTGTGATCAGGAGTCACACAAGACACCGAATTGCGTTTCTCTCCCTGGCCCACTTGAGAGGAAGAGTAGAGGCCACTTCGATTTTTTCTACTTGCTGAATTTATTCCTCGTCAAGCTAATGGTTGGGGTGGGAAATGGTGAAATATTGTTAAAGTTGAAAGGTGATAGGATCGGTGCCCAGAGATCCATCCTGATTTCGTCCCTTTCTCCTGCCCTGTAAATCTCCACCCAATTGCTCAGAATTCCTCAAGTTAAGCCCAGATGTGGCCTTGGTTCAACTAACCCAGTTAGTGTACGATGATGACACGGCCCACGCCCGTCATTCAGGACTTCAGCCACTGTGCAGGGTCATTGTCCGGGGAGGGACATCCGGTCTCTGTGTCTGGAGGATTCCCACATTCAGGGTGCCTTCGTCTGTGGCAGGGGCTACCTCTACGCGGGGCTGGAGTTCGGGGCAGAGTGCTATTGTGGGCACAAGATCCTGGCCGTGAACGTGAGCGACATCGAGTGCAACATGGAGTGCAAAGGAGAAAAGAGTAGCTTTTGTGGGGGACCAAACCGGCTGTCCATCTACCGCCTGGAGCTGGCCCAGGAATCCACCAGGAGGTGTGAGTGTGGCCTCCGTTGTTGAGGGCCTTGGTACAATGTCATTCTTTTGGTTAACTGGGTGGGCGGAATGAGGAAGGGTCTTGTGCCTTTTGGATCTCTCTCTCTGAATTCTAGCAAAGAAACCTCCCTCTGCTTCTCTCCCCAGATGGCAGCGCCATCTTCCGCGGCTGCTTCCGCCGGCCAGAGAACCTCTCCTCGGCTTTGTTGGCAAGCAGGCCCATGAGGAACATGTCTGTGGACCGGTGTGTTGACCTCTGCACAGGAAAGGTGAGCAGAAGGGGGGCTGCCTTGTGCCCCAAAGTCTGGCACAAGGACGTGGCTTTTCTCCAATGTTCCCTGCCTGGGTTGGCCCACTAGGGTCCATATACCTCCACTCTTCCTGGGTGCCAATGCAAGCTCCATGGAGGCATTCTTTGGCCACCAGCGGTCACTACTTGACTCCTGGGTGGGGCAGCATCTCCTCTCCAGGGGCTGCCAGGGAGGCCAGCAGAAAACAGGAGCTGGACCATGGGGGGAGTATGCAGGGCCCTGAAGGGCAGAATCAAGAGGGCTGGGCATCCCTTCTCCCTTCCCACGGTCTTCATGAGAATGCCAGGACCTCTGCATCAGCCCTTCCCATGTGGCAGGCAGGAGCTGACCTCCGTCCCTCTCTGCTCCCAAAGCATTTGCCCCATGCCTAGCAGTTAATTCTCCCTCCCTCCCTCCCTCCCTCCCTCCTAGGAATACCCTCTGGCAGCTCTGGCTGGCACCTTCTGCCACTGCGGTTTCCCCACCACTCTTTTCTCCTTGCATGAACGAGAAGGAGAGCATCTTTGCGCCCAGAGATGCAATGGGGAGGAATTTGAAAGCTGCGGCACTTCTGACTATTTCATTGTATACCAGACCCAAGTGCAAGGTATCAGGGGCAGGGGAGGTGCTGGGGAGGTGGGGATGGGGGGCTGGTGGCATTCAGAAGATATCCTGGGCACTCTGGCAGTCTCCTGTTCCATCAACAAGGGAGTCTGGAGTCCCGGGTACACTGTGCCCATCACCTCTTGGAGCTCCCTTCTCTGGTTATTAATTTGTAAAACCATAGCATAGTCCCTGCTTTGGAGTGGGGGCCCAAAATACACAGAGCCTCTAATGTTTCTCAGCCTCTGCCCCTTCCAGATGGGTGGACTTCCAGAACTGCAGCCAGATGAGAGAGGACACTTCTCTTTCTTTGAGCCCTGGTCTGAGGGCTCCAAGAAGGAAGGTGTCCTCCCTCCATCACTTGAGAGCTGGAGAAGGTTTCAGATGTAAATCTTGGGAGTGTGGTCACCTCCCAGCTGACAATCTGAGTCTCAGCTTCCATGTAAAATAAATAAATATTTTTTTTTTTAAGCCAAGCATCTCTTCGAGAAGCTCAATGAGATAGCTTCAAAACCTTCTGCTCTGCAGCACTGCCAGCCAGCCTGGGGCAACCGAGAGAAGGCCACCAGAATGAGTGGTCTGGGATGAGCAAGGGGTCTTGAAACTCCTTCTCCTTTCCCCATGCCATCCAGGACGCCTTCAGAGGTGGGAGTTGCACCAGTGGCCCTCAGAAACATCTCCTCCGTGACCTCAGGGACCTTCTCTTGTTCTCTGCTTCACAGATAACCGATGTATGGATCGGAGATTTCTCACAACTCGAGCAAAACAATTGGTCGCACTTGCCAGCTTTCCCGGAGCGGGCAACACGTGGGCACGGCATCTGATTGAACTGGCCACGGGTTTCTATACGGGGAGTTATTATTTTGATGGCTCTCTTTATAATAAAGGTGATGGCATGCATGGCTTCCTTGGGAGTTGAAATGGGTGTGGAAGGGGGGGTGGGATTGGAGAGTGGGCCGGACTTGCCCTGAGCCATTGGAGGAGAACTCAGATGAAAACCTCACTCAGCTATGAATTTGACCCTCCCTACCTCAGCAGCTTCCACCATGGAAGACCAACCAGCATGTCTCCCACAAAATCCAGGCAGTGTGTTTTGGCCAGCAGGCAGCCAGCGGAGCTGGCAGGAGGGTCAGACAGTGAGGAGGTTGGGGAGGAACATGGGCCAGTCCTGGGGTCTGGGGAAAGCTCGGACGAGGGCTCTGCGTCAGAGGCAGAGAGGGAAATAGACAGCAGTGAGGCAGAGGAACAGCTGGAACCTGTTCCCAATGTGCACATGCGCAGAGCTGCCAGAAGACAAGAAAACTTAAGAAAGCAGGGTCAACTCGGGAGTAAAGCCATACCTTGGAAGTGATTGACCCCTCCCAAAGGAAACAAAAGAGGAGCAAACAGGGAGGGGGCTTTTTCAGGAAACAATTCGTTCGTTCGGTAGTTTTAAGAGTGGAAAGATCTGTCTGTGCATCCCAGAGACTCTGTGCCAAGTTTTGCCTTACTCTGCATTTGGAAACAAGTTACATGGCAGCTTGCCAAGCAAGATAAGGTGTGTTCATAAATATTCCTTTGAAAAACTGTTTGGACAAACCTTGCTGACTGTGAATGAAAATAATTCACAGTCATGTAAATAAAAGAGGTTTTGCAGGGACCAATTCCTGCTTCCTGCTTTTTAAGGGAGCCTAGGTCAGAACACAGTGAATGGATTCTCCTCTCTGTAGTCTAAATCAGGGGTCTCCAACCTTGGCAACTTTAAGACTTGTGGACTTCAACTCCCAGAGTTTGCTGCCTGAGTAATCCTGGGAGTTGAAGTCCACAAGTCTTAAAGTTGCCAAGGTTGGAGACCCATGGCCTAAATAGTGGAACACTTTTTCTGCCCAACTCTTGGTCTTCTGGCTTTGCTTCAACTACCTGGTAGAACATCTCCTAGGTCGGGCAACTTTAAGACTTGTGGACTTCAACTCCCAGAATTCCCCAGCCCAGAAGTCCACAAGTTGCCAAGGCTGGAGGCCCCTGGCCTAGGCTGCCCTGTTGGCATCTGGCCTTGTCAGAAAGAACTCCAGAAAGATCAAGGTCATCGCTGGAAGACTGGAGCTTTGACCCCACCATTTCTTTCAAACTCTGCCCAGCCCAGACAATTCGGGAATTTGCCTCTTCTGGCCATCGCTTTATCATCTTCCTTTCTTTCTCTCTCTCCCTCCCTCCCTCCCTCTGTTCCTTTCAAATTGTCAAGCCAGCTTCAGATCCTTTTCCTGGAATTTGCAGTTGCCTGGAGACCAAACCTTGGTAGTTCTAGCTCATTATAGTTTAAAAGATCCGTGGGAGAAAAAAGACAAATCAGTTAACAAGCAGCCACTTCTTAGAGAAAGCCCCGGTAAATTTTCAAGGGTAGCTTGGCATCCCACGGAAAGCTCCGTTACAGTGATCAGCCTCTGATCCTCTCACCAGGGAAAGGAGGGATGTGCTGAGATTTAAGAATTCCGTCCATGCGGGACTCCCCTGTTTGAAAAGCATCCGTTAAGCTGATTTGGGAGGAGGAAATGCAGAGAAGAAGGCCTGAAGCCAACCTGCCCAAGAAGTTGAAGAGTAAAGCAGAAAACAGAAGGACAGAGTCGGAAGGGTCCTCGGAGGTCTTCTAGTCCAACCCCTTGATCAAACAGGAGATCCTAGACCATTTCAGACAAGCGATTGTCCCATCTCTTCTTGAAAATCTCCAGTGATGCAGCGAGAGGGAGAGGAGGCGGGGAGAGAGAATAGATGATTAGATACGATAGATAGATGATAGATAAATAGAATAGGATAGGATAGAATTCTTTATTGGCCAAGTGTGATTGGACACACAGGGAATTTGTCTTTGGTGCATACGCTCTTGGAGTACATAAAAGACAAGATACGTTCATCAAGAGTCATAAGGTACAACACTTAATGAAAGGCATAGACAGATAGATAAGAAAGAGAGGGGGTAGTTGATGAGAGAGAGAGATAATAGATGATTAGATATGAGAGATGATTAAGAGATGATTGAGAGAGAGAGAGAGAGAGAAGGAGGGGGAGAGAGATTCCTGAAAACCTGCCAGCTTTATCCCTATGTGGAGGGCCATTTTTATTTTAGGATCTCCTCCCAATTAGTTCCTATTTTAAATTATTTTTCAACAGCCAGTCAAGGGGAAGCCCCTCCTGGCTTTAAATAATTCTCCATGCCTTTCTCCTTCTCTGCCCCGTGCCCTGCCTGGCCTTCCCAGAATCATTAGACCAGCTAAAGAGTTGCCAGGCCACTTCTGTCGCCCTCCTTCCCTTTCCCCCTGTTTGCTGCTCACGGTTGACTCTCATTTCCTCCCTCTCCCCTCCCCCCCCTGCCCCAAGGGTTCAAAGGCGAACGGGATCACTGGCGCAGCGGTCGGACGATATGCATCAAAACCCACGAGAGTGGGCAGAAGGAGATCGAAGCCTTTGACTCGGCCATCCTCCTGGTTCGCAACCCCTTCAAAGCACTGATGGCGGAGTTCAACCGGAAGTACGGGGGTCACATCGGCTTTGCTTCTCATGCCCACTGGAAGGGCAAGGGTAGGTCTGCCCGGCTGGGATGCTCTTCCGAATTATGGGTTTCTGCAGCTCCACCACCTTCCTTGAACTTCAAGACCCAGAAGCTCAGATGCAGACAGAGACAGAGCTTCAAGAGAAGCCAGGTTGTCCGCAGGCTTTAGAAGAGCCACAACTGACCAGGATAAGCCTCAACTTTCATCGATATGGCTTCTCCTGCTTCTTCCCACCTGTGTGCTCTGAGTGAGGGTCATGTCTTGGGGGGGGGCTGGATGTCCATACTTTGTGACTGTCATGGACCCGTTCAGTCCTAGGACCTCCAGCTCTCTACTGTCAGGGTTCCAAGTAGCATCCCCAATGAAAGAAGACTCTGAGGCTAGAAGTTCCTCAAAGTTCCATTTTATGAGATGTCGTATTGGCACATCTGGGAAAACCCGAATCTGAAAGCTTCCAGGTTTTTCCCACCCAAAGGAAAGTCCAAGTCCCTTCTCCCCTGCACCCCCATGTCCATCACATGGTCCAATCAATGCCCCATCCCAACTGGAGAGGCCTCCCAGTCACACCACTCCAGGCCTGAATGTCCTTGACTCTCAGAGAAAGGAATGTTATTATGGCTAAATATCTCCACTGCTCTATGCAACCCCCCCCCTCCCAGTTTCCCACGGCACTAAGTGTGGCAGCCCTGAAGATCCAAAGAGAAAGATGGCCTCCAGGGCTGACACGTTCCTTCATCGTTCCTAGCTGTGTAGAATTGAAAGAACTAGCAGGGAAGAAACCTGAATTTAAGTATATATATTAAAGTTTCTTCCCCTGTAGTGTCTATCTGTCTGTCATCTATCTATCTATCTATCTATCTATCTATCTATCTATCTATCTGTTTTGCTGCATGGTAATAATTTTCAGATGGCCTTAGGAAAGTTTTATGAGATAGGATTTGACAGGATGAGCCGTGCCATGGATGTTTAAATGAAGCAAAGAGGCTATTTAAAGCTTTTATCTCTGGTTGGGGGGGGGAATAAAAGTCCAGACAGACCCTGAAGATGCCAAGGAAGGCTTAGCGAATAACGTATTTTCTTCCTTCACTCAGAATGGCCGGAGTTTGTCAAGAACTATGCTCCGTGGTGGGTGACTCACACCCTCGACTGGTTGAAATTTGGCAAGAAGGTCTTGGTGGTCCATTTTGAGGACCTGAAGCAGGATCTCTTCGTCCAGCTCAAGAGGATGGTCAGCCTGCTGGACATCGTGGTTCACGAGGACCGCTTGCTGTGCGTCGAGGGGCAGAAGGACGGAAACTTCAAGCGATCAGGGCTGAGGAAACTGGAGTATGACCCTTACACCCCAGAGATGAAGAAAATGATCAACGGCTACATCAAAACGGTGGACATGGCTCTGAAACTCAGGAACCTCACCGGTGTCCCCAAAGACTACTATCCCAGATGATGGACAGTGGTTGGGGCCGAGGAACTGATCTCCTTTGGAGGTGCAAATTCGCTTCCTCCTGGCCAGGAACCACTTCCACCCAATGGGTGGGAGTGTAGGAGGACTCATCCTGCCGGTGCTCGCTTTTAAAGAACTCTTTTGCATGAGCAAAGATGGTGATATTCATGGTTGACTGAAGATGTTTTGGCCAACCAGTCTCCAGAAAACAAGGCCCATTGGTGGGAGATCTTTGCTGCTGCTATTACTGCTTCTGCTGCTGCTTCCTCCCCACCCCAGAATTTTTGTGTTCCTTCCCGCCCAAGTAAGATCACTCTGCTCTTCCTTAGCTGGTTGCCTTTTTGAACCCAGTTCTAAACAAGCAATTTGGTTAAAAATCCCACCGTGTGGTCACCTTCCTTGATTCTGCTGACCCAAGAAGAATCCTCTTTTTTGGAATCCTCGACATTTAGAACCTGTTTATTTTCAAAGGCTGGTCAGGATGGATCAACCGATCGATGCTGAGCTTTGTGCTAGCAATATAGTTTCTGCATCTTCCTTCTTGGGGCAGCCTCAGAGCTGCTGGACTCCATCTGAACAATCCTCAGGTTAAATGCTGCCCATTAAACCAACATTTTGTTAAAATCTCCACAGCCGTCGCTGTGGGTCTTTTGTGGCATTCGGCGTCCGTGTTTGGGGGGATGGCACTATTTGGGGTATGAGTTGGTGGATCTAGTCAAAGAGACAACTAAGCATCTGTCTCTCCCTAATCTATATTCATCATCCAGTTGTATCTCTACCTCCTTCTGACTTTTCAAGGAGCAACTAGGCAGTTGCCATGCTATGAAGATGTTCACATGGAATAGAATGTTATCTCATGTCTTAAATAACATAGATTCCAGATATGACTTAGTCTATCTATGTCACCTATCATCCATTGCCTCTATTTATTTATATCTGCTGTCTGTCTGTCTATCATATATATATATATATATATATATATATATATATATATATATATATATATATATATATATATATCTTTCTTTCTTTCTTTCTTTCTTTCATTCCTCCCTTCCTTCCTTCCTTCCTTCTTTTCCTCCTCCTCCTCCTCCTCCTTCCTTCTTCCTTCTTTTGTTTGCATAAAAGCAAAAAAAAAAAAAAAGTTAGACTGGAAAAAAAATCCATGAGGCTGTTTTTCAATTACCTAACGAGTACCAGCCATGTTCTGGGGTCACCCAGTGCTGAGGAGGAGAAGAAGCTCAGAGAACGCGAATGGCAGCCTTGTGAGAATGGCATAGCATAACTGTCTCTCCAAAGTCCAGAATAGCCACGCTGCCCATTGCGACATTTCTCTGCAGCTTCCACTCATTTGTGGGGTGTCGTTTTGTATTTCCGAACAGAGCATTCCTGTTTTGCATTGTGCTGATGCTTCTCCTTTGGCAAAGAATCTGCTTGCAAAGCAAGCCTCCCCTGCCCATCAGCTACCCGGCAGGATGAGGGATGAGCAGGGGGGCGCTGGGGAAGGGGCAGAGCTGAGCTGAACGTGATGGCGGCTTCAGTCCAGCGGCAGCAGGAACGTCACCTGGTGTGCTTGGTGTGGGTTTACAGGACTGTGGGTGGGGAAAGGAGGGGCTGGAATGCTTCCTACCAGAAGGGGTCTGTGCCCTCCCCTCTCTTGTTTCTATCCCCTCCCTCCTTTCCTGCAGGGCTCTCCCTTCCAGCTTGCACTGACCATGGTGCTGAATACAAAATGAGGGGCTCCGGTTGAGTGTTTTCACAGGTGCTCCCACTGCCAGGTCTTTCACTCAGCACCCCCCCCCCGCCAGAGATGTCAACGCATTTTGATCAGATCATTTTGAGGAGGGGCTGCTGGTGAGGGGCTGCAGATCTCCTCTGCCCTGGGTGGCCTCTCCTTCCAGGCCAAGGCCTGGGACTGTCTCTCACTGCCCTTTCCTTGTGTTGATGCAGTAGCTAATGGAGAAAAAGGGAGTTCACAATCACAACTTCTTGGGAAATATAAGCAAGGCCAAGAATGTAATTCCAGAAGTTCTTAAGACATCCTGCACGCATGCTTTGATGTCCATGGTAGGCACAAAAATAGGAAAATTAACTGACTGAAGGCTGTCTGGGGGATGAGATGTTGAGGGGAGGGAGGGAGGGAGGGAGGGAGGGAGGAAGGAAGGAAGGGAGGAAGGAAGGAAGGAAGGAAGGAAGGAAGGAAAAAAATAATAATGTCTCCACTATTGCATAGTTATGAGAGTCCAGACTCACTAAGAAATAACTGCAGCCTTCAAGATAAGATTTTCCAGTGTCTATCTGAAATTGGCTTTCATCCTAATTGTGCTCGCAGATCATAGTTAACCAGGTCAGGCCAAGACTGAGCAATGACATTCCCACAAAAGGCTGAAACGTGTGAGTGTTAATTGTGATTCGGATTTGCCATCCCCATGTTGCGTAAACGAAGCTCGCTTGGCTAGACTGTGACTCAAGATATGGTGCAAATCCCTCCAAATTGATTAATTCACAAGCGTCGGATTTCGCCATCGGAGGGACTTATCGCTGGATTACGCCAGATCAGGAAAATTCAAAATAGGCAGATAAGAGAGCTAGGAAAACAAATCTTCTGCCTGTCTGCCTGTTTCTCTTTTTTCAGCCCTTTGGCTCGTGAGGCGGATGTTTTCCTGCCGCCTTGCAGAGCTGCTGAGCTACTCAAAACCCTCCAGAAATGCCCTGGAACGGGAAGAAATGCCCATCATGCAAACTCCAGCTGCTTCTGCAGATTAGGAGAAAGCACCCCATTTCCCACGGCAGTAGAAGTTGTGTGGAGGGTGCCCCCCACCCCCCAAGATGTTGCTGCCTGGGCAGGAATGAAGAGGGCTGTTTATTCCAGAGAATCGCACCCAGCTCCTTGACCCATTCAAAGATGGATGTGGGTCTCCCGTTTAGTCTCTAACCTTCCTTAGAATTTTGCTTTGCTTTGCATCCCACTGGCTTATTAATTTTGAGATGCCACCCCTCCCCGGGAGGCATAGACAACCGCTGGTTGGTTATACCTAGTGGTTGCTATAGCAACCCTGCCTTCCCATTGAAACCCAGGCTGGCTCTCCCTGTAAAATTTAAAAATACTTTGGACGGGGGGCTGTTTCAGCAGATGGAGAGAAATGATTCAGAACGGAAATAGGTGAACGTGGGGCCTGAAAAATGAAGAGATGTTCCCTTTTGCACAGATAAAAATGGCCACACACACACACACACACACAAACACACACACACTGAACTGAGAGCTCTTTTGATCTCCTCCTCTGTGGAGACCAAGACTAGTCCCAAAGGCATCCAGTGAAGGAATTCATTGGTTTCTAAGTTGGCTCCCAATGAAACATTGAGCAACTCTAGGAAATAATCAATTTCCTAAGATCCCCAAAAGAAGAGAGAGAGAGAGAGAGAGAGAATTGGGAATGAAGTCCTTTGGATTTGTCATGATGTCTCAATGGCAAATTGAGAGATCCTGTTTCCACTCCTTCAGAAGGCAGCATTAAAACCTGTTTTTTTATATATCTTCTGGAGAGTTTTCAATTCTTCAGTTCTCCCATCATCTCAATATTGCACTAAATTGTTATGTGTCACAGGAAAGCTTTGTACCCCAGAAATTAATCAAAAGCCCCTGGAGTCCCAAGGCTTCAGCTCCATCACTGATCCCCAACCTAGACAGAACTGCAAAATATTTTCAAACGATGACAACACTGTATGAAGGGAATCATCTGTTTAAAGGAAGAAACTCAACAATCTTATTGGTCAGTAGGGAATCCTTGGGGGCACCTCAAGCCATCTTTAGATCTACCCACTTTCCTTCTTGTTTCAAGTTTTTATTGTCTTTCTGAAGCCCCAAGTGTGACTTTAAACCCAGACAGGAGAGATGGATTCCTTGTTATTCTAAATATATTGTGTTTATTCATTTATCTTGAAGACTCAGCACTCCCCAAATATTTGCAATGGAGCTCTGTAAGTGTATAAAACTATGGAATGTTGACATCTGCACTTGGAAAACACAGTTTCCTTAGTTGGGGAAACACAATCCATATGGGAAACAATTTGTTATGACCACCTTTTCACAAATAAGAATACACACTCTTGAGGAAAGACAAGCACACCATACCACGCCTCTTATGGGGAAGAAGGAGACAGGATACCAAGAAAATTCCTCTGGTGGAGAAGTAAGGCCGTTGCAATTAATGGGAGCAGAAAAACGGGGACTCTTCCCTCTGCTGAACATCACAAATGTCAGTTTTAATTTAGATGATTTGAGGAAAGGGTGGTTAATGATACAACCCAGAGAATCTTCCACTCGTATGTTAATAAAAGCAATAAAACGCATAGGAAGATGAGAACATAAGTCTTGCATGCCGCGACATTCACAAAAGAAACATGTTTGTTTATCACTTCTACGCTTTTTCCATAAAATTTACGGTCAACCATCTGCCAGAACACGGGGAGCTGGGATTGAGATGGGGATCCGTCCAAGCAACATGGCACCCGGGAAGAAAACAAATATGTCTTCCTTTTGTTTTGCTCCCATCCATTTCTCAAACAAAAGGGGGTGATTGATGGAAAGAACATGCCACGCAGCTTTGTTTCCAAAGCCCGACAGCTAACTGGGAGTGGGGAGGACCACACGCCACCTCGTAATTATGGAAAGCAAGGCAGGCTAGACCCAAATGTTATGGGTGTCACTGAGAGAGGAATCTCTTCCAATGTTGACACAAGCATGCGATTGGAACCAGCCCAGATGCCTGAAAGGATGCAGAGAAGGAGCGTAATTGTGCAACGTAGCTTCACCAGCACCCATCAGCTCCTGACACACGGAAAGGGAGAGAGGCAGACAAGGGGGAGGAGGGCTCTGAGCGATTCCAAGAAGACAATGGAAGCAGAAGGAAGGAAAATGGAATAAGGACACCTGCTATTGAACTCCTGTAACAAGCGTGAAAACAGAAAACTATCCACAAGAGATAATTCTTGTCCTTTCCTTCTTTCTTTTCCTCCTTCCTTCCCTCTCCTCCCTCCCTCCCTCCCTTTCCTCTCCTTTCCTACTCCCTCCTTCCCTCCCCCATCCCCTTCCTTCCGTCCTTCCTTCCTTCCTCTCTTTCCTTCCTTCTCTTCACTTATTCCCTTGCAACTGGCCAACAATATCTCCCTCTGTAGTCATGTCAGCCGGCTGCGTTCGCCCTCCGATACGATCAAGCAAATATGCAGTTATGCTTATTTCAGAGAGAATTATTAATGACACAGACAAGATTGCTCTCTGGTTTTGGAGCAATTTACATCTTGCTCAGCCTCAGGCACGCCAAGGACAACATCCCCCTCTCAGCTTGATGGCATTTCAAGAGCCGCTCTTCAGCATGCTCAAAAGGACCTCTTTTCTCCCCTGCTTGGTGCCACCAGAAGACATGGCCCCGTTTCACAAAAAGGAGGGCAGAAACAGATCCTAGGATCTAAGGGGTTCTCGGGCAACCTTGAATGTGGACGCGGTTGGTGATACAATTGGAAGAGCCAACATCTTGTATCTGAAACCACACTTACACCATGGGATCACATTACGGCCCAATTGTGGATTTAGCTGATTTATCTTTGATATACCGCTGTCTAAGTCTTAGATATGCTGGCTGGGGAATTCTGGTACTTGTGGTCCTCACCTCTTAAAGTTGCAAAGATTGAGAAACACTGAGATGATGGATGAGAAGAAACTTCTAAACCAGGTGAAGGTATGAGAAGTAGAAAAAAGAGATTATGGATGAGGTCAGGAGCCTTCAAACCTGGCCACCTGAAGACTGGTTGAGGAATTCTGGGAGTTGGAAGTCCTCAAGTCTTCATGTTGCCAAGTTTGGAGGCCCCTTTGAAGGAAGAAGATCAAGGAGGCTGTTGGAGGGAGCTGAGGATAACTCTGTCTGGAGTCAGGTCACGATGAGGGTGTTTGTTGAGTTTCCAGAGTTGGGGCTAATTTGATGGCATCTAATTGTATCCCAAAACTGAACATATTTCCTCATGGAAAAAAAGCAGAAAAAAAAGCATCTCTAGCTTGTGAAAAGCACGAAAAGCTGCTTCCTCCAAGACACCCTTATTTGTATGTGAAAGAGGTTGGAGCCACATTAAACAGGCAAACAAACTGGAAGGATGGAAATCAAATATTTGCTTTCACCAAGTGTGCTTTATGTTGGTGGTTTAACCCAAGGGTATGTGCACCACTCATCAGTTCGGGAAAGCTGTTTGCAGAGATTACGGCTTTCTGGAGAGGACGAGCTGGGGAAATAAACAACAGATGACAAATGGACCTTCTGCAGCAATTGAAGACAATGTGCATCTGTCTCTTCAGAAGACACATCCTGACCCACGTGGCCACGACAGGTAGGCTTGTGCCTCTAGACCCACTCCTCAGGATCTCAAGCAGAGGTCATTCCAGTCAGTTGCCCCAGATTCTGTTCAAGAGGTTGAGCTGAGGACCTTCCTTACAGCTGAGGAGGCCATGACTTCATTGTGCCAAGTCCTCTTGCAGTTGGGCAGCTGAGTTCCAGAATCTTTGTATGAGCAACAGGGTCAGGTTGGAGGTCAACAAGAGAACGTGGCAGCCCTCAAGTCACTGCCTGCCCAATAATTGGCTTACAATTCCCAAAAATCTTACAAATGTTTCCAGACTCTCTCTTTCTCTCGTAGGTTCTTCAGCAGATGTTTCTCCAAGCCCCTTCTTGACCTCAATGGAGAGGACCTGTTCTGGAAGGTCTTCCTTGTAGAACTGCAACTGCAACTTTAAAATCTGCCTAAAGATGCATGCCTATGTGGAAATAAGTATGAAAATTCATTATTTGAGACTGCAGCCTTTGTCTTAAGACGAAGCTTCCATTGGCTCATCCAACGCCTTTTGGTCTACCCCCAAGAGGAATTTTTTCTTGATCATCTCCCTCACAAATTTGCCCTCTTTGGGTAACACTCGGATTAATTAGATGAAAATGTGCAAAACACTTTGAAGATGAAAAACATGGAGGTGCTAAAGGCTGTTGTTTATTGGTGGTGTTTTTTAGCAGCCCCTCCAGAGCCGAGAAGAAGCAGAGATCATGAAAAACTCCACAATTAAGGTTCTTATAGAAGAGACCAATGAAGACACCAGATTTCTCTGGGGTATTTATTTCAGGGATGTCCAATCTTGGCAACTTTAAGACTCCTGGACTTCAACATCCAGAATTCCCCAGCCACCTGTCTTATTAGTAATTCCTCTCCAAATATTTCTTAACTCAAACCGTCTCACAAAAGCATGTCTCTTTATTTAATGTACGCTCCACTTGACAACACAAATGCTACAGGATATCACTATTTGGAATTTATTATTTTTCATTTATAAAAGATGGACCTTACAAAATTGCTTATGGAAAAAAAAACTCAGCACATATCTTTAGAAATACCAAGTTAAAAAAAAAACCAACTTATCTTAAATACAGATATATTTGTTAGGAATGTTACCTACAACAATTATTGGTACATACTTTTTCATTTGTAGAAAACCTGACACAACAGATTAATTTTCAACACACGCCATATTGCTAGGACTTGGACTGAGGGCAATGGGCTCTCATGCCAATAGTTGAAGTTACTTTTATTTACTAAATCCTCAAGATTCACCAGCTGGAAAAGATCGTTGGATGCCTCTGCTTGTGTTTTGAGACCAGGGACTATTTCTTCCATGGAAGAGATTGTTCCTGATGCAGCAAATTTACACAACTTCCTTTTAATTTTGATGGTATTTTTGTAAACCACCAGTAGTTAGAAATCCTTGTTGATCTATTCCAGAGGTGGAGAAGTTGTTCTGCCTGACACTTTTGGGGACAGAAGGAGAGGTTCCATAGTCTGTGTCTTTCCAGATACAATCAAAAACGATTTTGTTAGATTTGGGATAAGTAATAGTAACTTATCAAGCTATAAACCCAGGGCTGGATTCTAGCTCAGCATCTCAGATTTAAGTCTATTCAGTGAAAATGAAAAAAAGGAGGAAATGAATGATTTCCCAAATTAACTGGGCATGAAATTGAATAGACGGGATGCCCAGCCCACCTCCTAGAGAAAAGATTTATTCGTGGACTATGAAATCTCATGGAAAAGTCAACAAGAGAGAAAAAGTTGCTGGACAAAACCTGTATAGTGTGGAAGGAAAAGGTTGTGGTTGTAGCTGTTTTACTAGAATTAAATTCTCCACAGGGAAAATTGGGGATTGCAGAAAATGAGCCTGTTGCATGTCTGCTCACATGGAAGGTGATAGAATGAGAAATCACACCTGAATTTACACAGGTACAAATGAATAGGAAACACACACACACACACACCTGTTTCAGTGTCCTGTCTAAAATGAGTTAACCCTAAGCTTCCCAATTCTCAGACCAGTGAAGGGGGTGCTCAATTTCCCCCAGAGCTCAAAATATGCTTATTGCCAAGAATTTGTAGGATGCAGTGAAGACTTTGCAGGCTGAAGTTCAACCGTTGGGCCTTCCTTTGTCGTGAAGTTTGTTTATGTGGTTAGGAGCAGGTGTTTATGCCATAACCTTCAAAAAGCTGTGATAAGAATAAACAAGAGTGTACTCAGAATCACATAGCTACCATTGGCTTAGATTCACCAAGCCAATGTCAAGTTCCTTCTGAAACCACTGGAGTAATCCAAGAAGGCAACCACGAGGAGTTTTGGACCATTGCTGGAAACCAATGATCTACTGTAATCCACCTTGGGTTCCAAAGCTCAGAGTAAAAATGATTCTTTTTCAGTCATCGAACTGGCTTTGGTGATGCTTTTACGTGAGAATGAGTGGACCGAATTGATTGTGTCCTCGGTCAGGGCATTAGCCAGTCTGGATAGGATGGTTACCTTGAACTTCTTGAAATCTTGGCCCATGAAGACGTACAGAATGGGGTTCATGCAGCTGTTAGAAGCAGCGATGGCGGTGACAAGGGGAAGCCCAATCTCGAAGACGCTGTTTGGAACTGAGTGGTGATCAGTTTCCAGGAGGTGGAGAGTATGGTATGGACACCAACACAAGAAGAAGGTGGTGATAATGGCGACAATAATCCTCAAGGGCTTCTTGGACTTGGCGAGACGATTCTTTTTCAGCCGAAAAATTATGGTAATGTAACATACTGTGATAATGATCATTGGTATGATAAACCCCAACAAGAAGCGAATGATGGTTACCATTTTATGTCTCTGGTGGCCAAGGGTGGTGTCGTTTGGAGAACTGGACAAGGAGAAGTTGTGAAAACAAAGGATGCGGTCGTGGAAGGTTGTGGTGTCTCGAAAAACAAGGGAAGGGGAGCTCATTAGAAATCCAGTCACCCAAATTAGGATGCAGAGCAACCAGGCAATGGTCGGGGTCCGACGCTTTTGGGATTGGACTGGGAAGACCACCAAAATGCAGCGATCAAAGCTGATTGTGGTCAGCAGAAACACGCTGGTGTACATGTTGAGGTTGAGAAGCAAATTGTTGACTTTGCACATGTCTCTGCCGAAAACCCAGTGGAAGCCCATGGCGGTGTAGGCGATGTTCAGAGGCAGGAAGACGTTGAACAGGAAGTCAGCGGCAGCCAAGTTGAGGAACCAGATCGTGGTGACCGACTTCTTCATCTTGAAGATAATGGCGATGACCAAACCATTGCCCAATAGACCCAGGAGGCAGGTGACACTGTAGATGACAGCAGCAACCACTTGAACGACGGTCAGGGGGTCTACTTGGGTTTTTTTGCTATATGTGTCTCTAACAGGGATGAGGTCTTCGAAAATATAGTCTAAGTAATCCGTAGTGTTCTCCAATTCTCCCATGACCTGTTGGAACACAGATTGGTCAAAAACTGACATGGTGCCAAGGTAGCTTCACACCACAGTTAGGAAACACAGAAGAGTGAAGGCTGATAGGACAAGCCAATGAGAATTAGCCTCATCTAAAACTGCCGATAACGGCTGAGTAACAACTGAGTAACAACAAAGAACTATTGTTGCAAGTCAAAACTAATTGATATGGATGGATGGAGAAGAACATAGCCTAATTTGTACACAACTTCTTCCTTGGATGACCCCAATCCTACCCAGTGACGCCAATTCCAATGCATGGACGGACAGAGGAGGCTGAATACGGCATTCTACAAAATAAATGAGCATCCTGCACTGCCTTGGAAAATGTCCCAGAATCCCTTGCAGGAGAGACAAGGTAGATCACACGTCTAGTGGTGGAACATCGGTCCAGTACCTCTGTTAGATCAAACTGTATTAAAGCACCGGTAGACTTTGTCTAGCTGACATTTAAGAAAGAAGAAGGAAAAGTAGAGCACCGTGGTGTAAATTATTTAATACATAATAAATAGAAGGCTAACATGTTTTTTGTGTGAAAGAAAAGCCCTGGTGAGCTTTGAAATTGTAATGGCATCACTTGCAATGCTCAAAACTGTTGTCAAAGACAATACAAATGGGAGTAAAAAAACTTTGATTGGTTAGGACAATGTTTCGTAAACTTGGCCACTTTAAGACACATGGACTTCAGTTCCCAACATGGCTGGCTGGAGAATTCTGGGAGCTGAAGTCCACATGTCTTAAAGTGGCCATGATTGAGAGAAACTGGGTTAAATCTAATCTAAGAATGCAACTCAAAAGCATTCAGATTTTTTTTCAGCACTGCTCTTCTTGGAGATCCTGCCGAATGGAACTGAGTGAGAAATTTTAAGCTGGCGCTTAAAAGTCAGACAAAGGATTTCTAAGCAAACAAAAACATTAATATTTCATGGCCAGGTTTTACATTTGGGGGCAAGGAAACAGACGGGCAATGGGCTTCTGCCACCAATGAGGCCAAGCCATCTGGCCTCTAGAAGACCCAGATGAACTGTCTTTCCAAAGCTGTGGGCGAGCTGTAATAGGATTCCAGAACGGTTCCAGATCCAAGGTTCCTTGGCCATCTCAATGATCATATGATGAAGCCAAGAGAGCAGGGATTGCAAGTTATTGTCCAGTTGGATCAGAATACAGAATAAACAGAGTTGGAAAAGACCTTGAAGTTCCAATTCCCTGCTCAAGCAGGAGACCCTCTACCATGCTGGACAAATAATCCAATCTTGTTAAAAACCTCCAGTGATGGAGCATCCACAACTTCCAGAGGCAAACTCTTCCACTGATTGATAGTTCTCGAAGTCAGGAAATGTCTCTTTAATTCTAGGTTGGATCTCTCTTTGATCAGCTTCCATGCTGCTCTCCCTGAAGGTGGCTCCCAAGGACCCATTGCAAAATCACACACGCCCAGCCAGGTACAATAATATCTACACGTGAAGTGTTAATACCACTTTATAATGCCTTGGTAAGGCGACACTTAGAATATTGCGCCCAGTTTTGGTTGCCCTGATGTTAAAAAGATGTGGAGACTTTAGAAAGAGTGCAGAGAAGAGCAAGAGCTAAAATATATGAAGAACGGTTGCAGGAACTGGGTATGTCTAGTTGGATGAAAAGAAGGACTAGGGTAGACATGATAGCAGTCTTCCAATATCTCAGGGGCTGCCACAAGGAAGAGGGAGTCAAATTATTCTGCAAAGCACCCGAAGGCAGGACAAGAAGCAATGGGTGGATACTAATCGAGGAGGGAAGCGACTTAGAACTAAAGAGAAATTTCTTGACAGTTAGAACAATTCATCAGTGGAACAAATTGCCTGCAGAAGTTGTGAATGCTCCAACACTGGAAGTTTTTAAGAAGAGGTTGGATAACCATTTGTCTGAAGTGGTGTAAGGTTTCCTGCCTAAGCAGGGGGTTGGACTAGAAGACCTCCAAGGTCCTTTCTGACTCTTCTATTCTATTCTATCTGCACAGGTTTCGTTTCTCCAAATGACATCCCAAATCATAGGCAAACCACAGATTTTCTGAGCCAGAGAGACAAAGCCAGGGACAGGAGCGAAGAAAAAGCTGAGTCTTCTTACCGTCAACAAGCGAGGCTCAAAGCAGGAATACGGAGAAAGAGCAGTGGGGGCGAGTTCAGCTGAGTCGGCCTTACGGGAACTTTTCCTGCCAAGGGTACAAAACATACAATAATGACACCCGGTGGAATGAAGAATATCAGCCAACGACAAGAAAGCAATGTTCCTGTTTAATGAGCCATTCGAGGCGAGGGCTGGGTTTCTGCTGCTTTGCAGGCGGTTTTTTTGGAAAGAGGAAACTCTTTCAGGGAAGTTTGTCTTCGTTTTGCTTTCCCTCCTGGTCTGGGTTGGGAGGCGGGCAGAGGTTTGGGTGGCTGTGAATTGGCAGAAGTAGAAACTCTGCCATCCTGGATGGAGCCAGCAATGGCCATCCAAAAAGGCTGAGCTTGGGGGGGGGAGTGAGGGGGGTGTAAGTTCTCTCTCAAGGAGAGGAAGTTTGGGAGGATCCTACAAAATGAAGGTTCTGGATTGGGCAGGTTGGAGTCGTGCATTTTTGTAAGGATAAACATGGCTTCTTTCCAGAAAAGGACTGTCTTGTGGGATTTCACCCCTTGTTTAATTAATTCAATTAATCAGTAGAACGTTTCATCCGTGGAACGACTTGACCCCAGAAGCTGTGAGTGCTCCAACATTGGGGGTTTCTAAGAAGAGATTGGACGGCCATTTGTCTGGAATGGTCTAAGGTCTCCTGCTTAAACAGGGGGTTGGACTAGAAGACCTCCAGGGTCCCTTCCAACTTTTTTTGAAAGTTTTTTTTTAGAAATGCAGGGATCTTTTTTTCAAGAAGAGCAGGGCAACATCTGTGGCCTTTTCATTCCTACTTCCTATAAGTGTCCTAACCCAGCCAAGGTTTCCTTTCTTCTCCTGATGCAGTTCTTCACCACGGACTAATTAATGGGACCTATTTGGGGAGAAAAACTCCCCGGTGGCTCCATCTAATTCATTCTTTATTCCCTCAGGGATCTTCCTTATGCCTCAGCAACCCTCAATTGGCTGGCTGCAGAGAGATTCCTGGCCACGGCCCTTCGGAAAGCTTCACTCAGGGGGAAAAGTGGTTGGTTAAGAAATGCTCCAGGGAGAGAATTCTGGTCAAATCAGAATCCCACCTCTCTCTGGAGTGCCACCATGGACTCTTTGGGGATGAAAAGGAATTAATCTCTGAGTGACGGACTGGAGGTTGTGGCCCAAGGCGTCTCAGAGGCATGACAAGAATTTTGTATCCTCAAGACTGAAGGGCTATGGGTAATGCTGCTCAGTGAAGGGGATTTTCTCCCCTGGCTGCCTATTGTGCCTTTCAACACAAGCTCTGGTCAGACCACGTAGCTAGCCCTGGAGTAGCCCTCCTACTCTAGTGGTTACTTCAAGGAGCAGGATAGGTGTGAAGGGAAGTGTTCTGCCAAGAAGGTGATAGGATGCATGTATGAACGTAGCCTACCAGGTCAGATTCATTGCATAAATACTTTGGGGCAATGACTCTGAATAAATGAAATCGTGTCCTGATCACCCAATAGTTTCTGTGTCCTGGGACCAACAAAGTCCCCTGGAATGTCCCTTCAAGCTAATGAATGACCTTCCTCTGCTTTTGACCTCAGAATTGACATCTCCAAAGAAGGGATTTCTGAGGATGGAGCAGAACTTCTCAGAAGGTGGAAGAGAGCTGAGGAAAACCCCAACTAGGACTTCAGAATAAGTACCAGAGCTTCCAAGCATGTCCTTCTTGGGCTGGTGGGACCGACTCTTCACATTTTTGTGTGTCGCCAGAATGCCCAATGGCCCATAAAGCACTGCCAGAGAGAGCCTTGGGATTAAAGGCGGTAGCTCTACTTCTGATGGGAACATTCACAGTTTTATTTCTGTTCTCAATTTGGGTGGACTTCCAGCAGCCTCCTCCAACTTTGCAAAGAGATTCTGCAAAGCAACACGTGCAACCAACTCAGCACTTTTTCTTCTCAAAACCCAAACAGGATGTCCTGATTTAGAAGCCTCGTGACTCAGGCCCTGGCCACCAACATAGTCAGCCCCTCAAGCACCCCCCCCCAAGCTAAAGGGCTGCCTTTCCCCTGGTTTTCTATCTCTGCCCCACCAAGGACGGGCAACCTGCAGAGCTTTGTTATTCCTGGCAGGCTCCAGGGCACCCAAATTGTTGCTGTCTAGGAGATAAGGGTGTCTGTAGAACTGTCTGCTCAGCTTTTGTGCACACAATGCCAAGGCTATCCAAGGTGCTTGGAAACCCAGCCACAAGACGAAAAGGAAAACCAAGGGAATCTCAGGCCAGGAGGGAGGTCAAGACGGAAGAAGGCTACACAAACCACAGAACAAAGGCGGCCTTCTCCACCCCTCCACCCCCCCTCTGCTTAGGATCTGGCTGAAGAGTCCCTGCCTCCACCAAGACAAACCTTGGCCTGGTTTAGCCATGCAGCCGCCTGCTCCCTCTGCTTTCTATCCAAAATTGCTGATATCCTGGAATTCCTGCCCATAGCACCCCCCCCCAAAAAAAGTGTGCATGCATTCCAAGTCAGGACTGTGTTTTTAAGAGGAGGTGGGCCTAGCCGTGCCTGAATGGGGGACTAATATCTCTCCCTTCTGATGCAAATCGCCAGAGGTGCCTACAGAGTAGAGTCAAAAAAGTCAAGAGAATTGTGGCCACCACAGTGCGATCTAAGTTGCACCTCTTTTCTAGATGCACCCCGGAAAATGGATCCTAGGCCACGTTTGGTTTATCCAAGGAGATCAACTGATTTCATCAGGGACCCCTAGATCAACAAAGACAGAAGGGGAAGGTGGAAGAACTTCCAATTTGGTGACCCATCACACCAGTTTGGTTGCATGAAAAATAAGCCAGGTGTGCTGAGTTTGCAAAGCGTCTCCCACCCACCACCCACTCATCCCCCACCCACCCACAAATTGGGTTGCAGCCAATTTTAAATCTTAGTGGCTCTGTCCCTTGGAATGGATGAGAGAAAATTGGTCTCACCCTCAGGCAAATGGTAGCTCTTCCCAGGAGGTCTTTGGCTCTGCACTCCCAACTTCCTTGCTACTCTAATTTGCCCCAGGAGGTGATGTGGCTGTCTATCATTCCTCAAGCCCCCTCCCTACCCAACCAGCATAGAGGGACGCCCTGGACTCCTCACCTTGTGAAGAGATGGTGGTTTTATTTTGCTGGTGAGGAAACGTCCCTTTCAGAAGATGTTTTGGCTCAAGGAAGTCTTCAAGACCAGCAATCTGGATGCTAACCTGCATAAATCAGAAAACAATGCAAGGAAAAGAAGAAGCAACATGCAAAGAAAGGAAGAGAAGGTGGAGCAAGTGTGATAAGATATTATTAACTCCCTTATCTTTCTTGACTTCCTGTATTTGTCATTTCTGGTGCAATCCCCACCACCTTCATCTTCTGCCATCTCATGATCCTGGCCACAAGATGAGACTTGGGCATTGTCTCAAGCAAAGGTGGCCACTGATTTCAAGGACCCAATGGCCACCTCTTCCTTGAGACAATACCCAACTTCCATCCATCAAGGCTCCCCATGCTTGCTGACATACTGTCCTTCCCAAGCATTTAATCTACATCAAGGCAACCATCTCTTTTGGCCAGCTGGAGTTCCACCCCCGAGTGAAATCGGAGCCCAACTGGGAAAGACAAGCATTTGAAGCCCTAGTTGGAGTCTGCCCAGAAGTCTGAAATGCAGAAGCCGTGAAACTGAAGAGGGGAGAGAGTCTTAAGGTGATTCCTTCAGGATCAGAGGGAAGAATTTAATTTATGATGTGATCACCTGGCTCAGAGCGAGCCTCTTTCCGGGTATGCCAGGTGCTCCGATCAGAGTGAAATGATTTTCAGTGCTGCCCTCCGAAAGATTTTCAGATCCTCCCACAATGCTCTTTGGCACTTGTTGAGCACGGATGCCAGCTGGAAAGAGGCAGGGAGACGAAATATTGTTTCACGCTCCGGCCCAGATAAACAGCCACCCAGGCGTGGCTTTGCACAGCCAGGGTGGGGACACAGATGGGGAGAAGTTTTCCCAGGCTCTCTGTTGCTTTGATCTAAGATAGCTCCCCTGCTTATCTCTAGCCCAGGTTGCATTGCAAACAGACTTAACCCCTGCCCTCTCTTTGACAGTTCTGGGTTTAGCTGCTTCCCCAGGACAAGGGAAGAAGAAAGCTTAACAGGAGATCAAGCTGGGGCTATGGATGATAGAAATCATGGTAGAATGTGCCCTCAACTTCCTAAGAAAATTCATTCACTCAGGCTTCTTTGGAGTGAGGGGTTCTTGGGCACCCCATGAAACAGTGGTGAGTTGCCACTGGTTTGGACCGGTTCTATAGAACCGGTAGTAAAACTGGCGGGAGGCTCTGCCCACTGACCCTAAGGTCATTAGAAGTGATCTGCGCATGCGGAGAAGCTTCTGCGCATGAGCAGAACCAAGGCACGCGATCCCATTGCGAACCGGTAGTAAAGATAAGTAGAACCCACCCCTGCCATGGAAGATCTCCAAAAGTGCCTGGAAGCTGGATCAGGCCAAGGGGTCAGCTCAGCTGGCAGACTGTCTGAAGCCTCCTGAGATGAAGAGGAAGCCGGGACTGGTGTTGAGGAAACACCTCCTTCAATTCCAAAGGGATCAAAGGCTGTGTTAGATCAGCAGTCACTGACACTACTACATCCCGCCCTATTTTTTTTAAAAAAAATCCACATTGTGTTTGTGCATTGATTTACGGGTGTGTTTATTTACTGAGAGGTTCAGGTTGATGCTATTATCCAAACTGTATCTTTGGGCTCCTGAAGCCACTGAGGAACCCAGGACACTTGGCTGGAGATTGCAACCCTGGAGCTCCATCAGAAAGCGGTGGGCCCACCCAGCAGCTGTCCGTGAAGATGCCCAAAAAATGCAGAACTAACCAGGCAATCTGTTGAGAAGCTGCTCCCAACTCATCCTGCGTGGTTTCTTTCCCAACCTCCGTTCCAAATATATGGATTGCAGAATTTTTATTGCAGTCACTCGCTAGACGCGCTTTGAGCAGCCTTTGGCCAGGAAGGGTCTTGGCCTTTTCACCCACCGTTTCTTCCCTCTGGGGCTGCAGGTTGGACCTGGGACTCACGGTCCCTAAAGTTCCTTCGCTTGGTCTGGTTGGTGGGGTTAATTTGCCTGGCATTCTGTGGGTGGCAGGAAAGAAACGGATTTTGCCACGGGGGCTCAAGATTCGGTCTCTGCCTCAGCAGTCATTTTAAGAAAACGAACTCATGACGGGAATCAGCTCATAAGGGGGCCGGATGAGCAGAGTGTGAATTTTCCCGTCGCCACTACCAGTTGACCACAAAACGTCACCCATCTCAGCACCCACTTCCTTTTTTCAGCCTTCTCCTTTCGCCCACAGGGCCTTGTATGCTGAGTCAGCAAACCCGTTGTGCGATTTTGGCACGTTATTCTGATGATGCTCGAGCAAGGGATGTTCCCACTTGGGTTTGGAGGGGTCTCCAAGAGGGTAGCAGTGAAAAATGACGCATGAATTATTGCAAGCTGGTTTTTAAAAACGAAAAAGGCTGTTAAGTAGCTCCAATAGGTAAGGCCTGGTAGGAAGCCCTCTGCCTGCATGGGGCAAGAGAAGAGGGCCTTGGGCTGGGTGTCCAGCAAGGTCATGTTTAAGAGGGCAAATCCTGCAGACCATAATATTCAACATATTGATCTTGATTTGATCCGATGAGCTTGCTTATCTCAATCCCAGATTGAGGGGCGTTCTCATAAGGACATAAAACCAGTCAAAGCTTAAATTTGATGATGATGGTTATCATCCTGGACTTTTGGACTGCAGAAAACCTGGTTGGTTTGGCTTGATTTGGTTTGGTGCAGTGGTGGAATCCAAATTTTTTTACTACCGGTTCTGTGGGCGTGGCGTAATGGGCATGGTGTGGTTTGGTGGACGTGGCAAGGGAAGGATACTGCAAAATCTCCATTCCCACCCCACTCTGGGGCCAGCCAGAGATGGTATTTGCCGGTTCTCCAAACTACTCAAAATTTCCACTACTGGTTCTCCAGAACCTGTCAGAACCTGCTGGATTTCATCCCGGTTTGGTGTCTTCTCTGATATTCTAGAGCTAGAAAGACCCCAAAAGACCCTGTCTACCCTTTTCCATGGTATACAGCCACACATTCTTCTCCTCTCCTCTCCTCTCCTCTACAAGGCTTGCTCAGCTTCAGAGGCTCCCCAAAATCTGACAGAGGATATCAGAAGCCGAAGGAGCCACCAGACCTTCCTTGGTCCTTCAGCCCCCTGGAGAAGATGCCACCTTTTTCTCTGGCAGGTCTGCCTGGCGACATTCTTCAAAAAGGAACATCTGGAGGTGAGCGATGCGATTTCAACTCTCCCGGTCTCACCCTTCATGCGTGTCTAAGTCCCCCAGGGTCTCTGGGCTGAAATCTGAGGACAGCCTGTTCATGTTAACTCTGTGGTGCCAAAGCCATGATGAAAACTCACCCCAAGGAACCTGTAAGAGGAGACCAGGAGCAGATGTCCTCTTAATGACATCAGCGGAGAGAGGAAAAATCACTCTCTCAGCCGGCTTGCTCAAATCTTGGCTCTTCCTTTTGCTTAATCCATTACAAAAATGTTTTTTTTAAAAAAACCACTTCTGCAGAGGAAATTCCCCACCACTCTTCTCTTTTTCATAGTGCTGACCGTCCATATGGAGCTGGGAGGAATGTGAGGCAATCCAGAGAGCTGTTAATAAAATCACTGAATGTCATCTGGAAAACACCCATATTCAGATCAATATTTCTCTGGCTGTGCTGCCCATTGCCCTAGAATTCAAGACTTCTTATCAGGCTGGGTTGGGTTGGAGTCCGGTCCATTGCGGCTAACCCAGCACTGTGGTTTGAGGATTAGTTTTGTGGTTCCATTGTGACTTTTTCAAACCGTCGTGGTTAAGCGGTGATTTGAGCAATGTGTGAACTTAATCACTTGTCCCTCTTGGCCTTCCTTCCTTCCTTATCTACACCAGATAAATTCCTGAAGTGCTCACATCACGACTTGGGGCTGCTGGAAAAGCTGCCACTACAAAGTGTTGCATTAACAGTATTATGATTGTCTCAAACGGGGCGCCTGATAGCGTGTGATTGTTTGCAATCTTTTTCATGGGCTCCAAATCCCTGAAGCCAAGATTAAAAGAATAAAGTCCATTTTGCTGCAGAATTATTTGCCGTTTGGTCAGAGGTGAGCAAAAAAGCCCAAGGAACTTTTGATTTTGTAAAAGAGGCCCCCAAATCAGCAAGTTTCCTAAGAAAACCAGAGTGAATTATTTCCCTCTAGTTATTCCATCTTTTATTGCATGTGTGTGTGTGTGTAGCACACTGTAGGAGAGGGGATTAAGGCTGATAAGCAGGAAGGAAATGTTTGAGCATTTGTTTGTCCTTAGCCATAAAATGGATCCTTTCCAATCCAAAGGTACACAGCAACCTTCTGTCGTTGCCCACAATGAATTAATGAAAGGATGAATGGTTTCTCGGTGCAAAATTGGTTTCACTCCATTATTGGGGTCAGGGGGCAGAGTCCATACAGCTCTTTGAACCAGTTGCATAAAAGCAGAAGACCCTGCAAAACATGGCTGGTTTGAAACATGGCTTATCTTCTGGATCACAGCCTATTGTACTAATCTAAGCTAGCCTGAGGCAGTGCAAATCTCCAAGATGGTTTAGTTGAGAATCTTGTGGGAGTTCAGCCAGTACCTCTAAGCATCCTCAGGACCTTCCATTCTCCATTTCAACAGTCATTCAAGTCTGGTTTTCAAAACTCTGGTTTGGAACAGGTCAGCCCAAATGGACGGGCCCGATTTCTCCCATAGGCGGAATGAGGAGTGATGGAGATGGTTCCTGGTCCATGAATAAGCCATGATTTCCCACTAGAAGGCAAAACAGCCCCCTTTCACTCTGCCTGAAGGAGAGATGACAAACTTGTCCAATTCTCAAGTCAAACAGGGGTGAAATTCTCCCGGGGTCAGACAAAACCTGTCACTACCAACTCAGCCACGAAAGGGGGACAAAGCAACCAATTGTAAAACTACTAGAACATGCTAGATTTTTTACAAAAAAACGTAAACAGAGCATCTGGCTGTTATTTTGAGACTGGGGGGTTTTCTGTTCACAAACATGCTTAGTAGGGTCAGGGGAGGGTTAACGTGCTATGCAAATAACTTAACCTAATTTGTTAACCTATGAATTCTCCGGTTATCCCATGCGCTAAGAACAGGACTAAGAACGTTAATGCAGCATTAAAACCGTCTTTTTCTTCCTGAAAGAGACACAAAGCAGAACACAAACAAGCTTCACGGTTCCTTTTTGCTTCTAATGCATGAGAGGTAGAGAACAGACAGGAATTCACCCCAGTTTTTCCATCTCTAGAGCTTTCAGACCCCATTAAGACACAATGAGTAGCCTAACATCAACATCTGTTTGGCCAGAAACTTGACCAGCATGTGAAGCCAATTTGGAATTCTTGGAGGAATTAAGCCTGACCACATCCACATCCATCCACATCTCATGGCTGACCAGGACACCTGTTTCTGCAACAGAGAGAATTAATTTCCTCCACTGACTTGGTCAGAGAAGAGAATAAAATCACCAAACTGGCAAGAAGCAGATGGTAAAAGAAAGGTGTCAATCAAGCAGTGGAGTCCCTCAAGATCAGAAGACCTCAAGGCTATCTGGCCTCAACTGGACCCAGATCCTCCTAATTTGACCTATCCGGGAAATCCACAAAAGAGAGGCCAGCAGCCACGTTCTCCAAGGAGAAACTCTGAAAGTCGGTTTCTTTGTCATTGCCATCATATCTGATGGAGATTCTCAGCTATGTTGGAGGGGAGAGAGGAGCTACTGTTTACATATACTTAAATACTGAAGGCTTGGTTGGTTGGTTTAATTGCAATGCTGGTTTAATTTGACTTTAGACTCTCAATATAATTCTCAATGTCTCCATCCCATTTATAGACTTCTTGCCCAACTGTTTCACAACCATCCTGAACTTTCAAAGAGGAGAAAAATGTGCTTACGAGGCCACTGTCTAAGGGTTTGATTCTGGGAAAGGAGAAAAAGGAGAACCAGGGATTCAAGTTAAAGGTTGAGAAGCTCCAAGATTGTCTAAAAGTGGTCAAGCTGCTTGTCTGCAACCCAGGAAATTCTCCTCCCAGTACGGTCCTCCTCTGTGAGCTATAACACGTATTCAAAGATTGAGAAGAGTTTTGTAGCTATCCTAAGGATGCTCAACTCCTAAGGAGACCAAACACGCTGAGCATTTTTAGCCTTGCAAAATAGCAGGAAGCTCAAATTTTGCAGGCTACCTGCATTTTGTCTCACAGTTCAGGTTCTGCAAGTCTGGGTATAAAAGCTGACCAGTGCAAAATAGGTGGGGTTTTTTCTTCCCACGAGAGGAGAAAATACCTTTGGCTCAGTCAAGTCACCTTCCAGCCTCTTCCACTTCACCGAAAGCACTTTTCATCCCCTTCAGAAGGAGAAACGGCGCCGAATTTCTCCAACTGCCTACGGCGTTTCAGTCTGGGTGAGGGTTGCAGGTTCTCGCCGCCAACTCAGCAAAGGACACCATCCTTCATTGGAAGGGGCAACCTGGAGAAAGACCACCAGATCTCCTGGAAGTGCAGACGGACCACGAGGCAGGTTCTTCGAGAGACAAGAGGCCCTCGAAGCTTCGACACGGCAGCAATGTGAAAAGAGGCGAGGGAAAGAAGCCGAAGAGAAGCCGTCCCAGGCGCTCACCACATTTGAGCAGGAATTTCTTCACTCAGCTCCGCAGCTGGAAGAGGAGAGGGTGTGGCCATCTTCTCCTCCTCCGCCAGCCAAGGCTGAAGGGCTGAGCAGCGGTTGCTTCATTCCAGGCCCTTCTCTGCCAGATATTTTTTCATGCAAAAGAATTACACTCGAGGCTGCGCTTAGGAAATCACAGGACCTTTGAAGATGGGAGATGACAAGATTTCAAAGCAGGTGGAGATCCTGCTCATTCATCAGAAGCAGAAAGAGGGTAGCCAGGAAGAGAGTTTCGGAGGAAGGGTGCCCTTGTCAAGAAAGGTGCGTCTCTATCGACGGGTAGAGAAATAAAGCTAGGCCAACTTCAAGCAAGTTTTTTTTTTTTAATTTGATTTATATGTCGCCCTTCTCCGAAGACTCAGGGTGGCTTACAATGTGCTCAGCAATAGCACAGTTTCTGGGAGGCTCTCTAAAGTTCTTATTCCTGAAGGTTCCTGGGGGCTAAACACTCTCTAAGTGGAGGTGAGGCTCTCTTCCCCAGCTCCTTTTTTTCCTTTGCAAACACTTGGCTGGGAAATCCTGACATTTTCAGCCATGGACAGCTGGAGAGGCCAGCAGCTCTTCCATGCAAAATGCTTTTGCACAAGGTTCTCACCCACGCACCTCAAGGCCGGCACATCTCTTCTCTCCAAGATTTCACAATCAGGTTGTCCTTTGTGGGTTGCTCGGGAACTTCACCAGGTGGCCTCCAGGCCTGTTGTCCTCCCAATGCTTAAGGAGATGCTGGGTTATGGGACAGGAGTTTCGGGCTTTCACCTGATTGGAGCAACATTATTTATTTAGGGTTCTCCCAAAGTTGGCAACTTTAAGACTTGTGCACTTCAGCTCCCAGAATTCTCCAGTCAAAGTCCACAAGTCTTAAAGTTGCCAACTTTGGAGCACCCTGATTTAGGGCAAAGAGCCCCTGGCTGCAGGCATGATATTCCCACTGGCACTAAGCACCCATCATTCTCCAAAGTAACCCAGAATAGGAAGTGCTAATCTGCAGCCAACTCGAAACCCGTGAGTCATTGTATTGACTTCTCCTGGGTTGGACTCCAGGCTGTATGGTCAAGTACTGAATTTTGCAAAACCATTTCCCCGTGATCGGCTGGGGAATTCTGGGAGTTGAAATCCACCCTCTGAAAGTTGCCTGGGTTGAGAAAGATTGTCCTAGGAACACCAAAGACTCAATCAAACGACTAACTTTAAGACCTCCGTGAAAACCCCACCTCCATACTCACTAGGCCAGGGGTCTGCAACCTTAAACACTCAAAGAGCCATTTGGACCCGTTTCCCACAGAAAAGAAAACACCGGGAGTCACAAAATCTGGGTGGGTGTGGCCAACTCGACGTCACTCACTTCCACCAGTCACATGACCCCCCTAGCCACACCTACCCAGTCGGTCTTTAGGACAGAGAACCAGTTGTTAAAAAACACCGGGAACCACAAAACCCTTTTGACATCTCCCTCCCTCTCTCTCTCTCTCTCTCTCTCTCTCCCTCCCTCCCCCCTCCCTCCCTCTCTCCCCCTCCCTCTCTGTATCACTATGTCTCTCTCTCTCCCCCTCTCTCTGTATCTCTCTGTCTCTGCCCCAGCTGCTTCTCCATCCCCCACCATTGCTCTTACCTTCTCAGGCCAGGTGAGGAGTGACTGGGAGGGGAGGATGAGGGGCGGAGCCAGCCAGTGGTGGGATCACCTGACAGGGAGCCACAGCAGAGGGCCCAAAGAGCCACATGTGGCTCCGGAGCTGCAGGTTGCTGACACCTGCACTAGGCAATCAGGGCTAATTTCAAGTTGACCTCTGGAAGAAGTTCTTCATCGGATTAAGCAATTCTTCCCGAGTTCAGCTGCATCCTTCTCCTTCTGAAGATGGTAGGGAAAAAGGTTGCCTCGAGGGCTTTCCTGTCTGTGAATTGGCCTCATGAAAGAGGGTTCAAGGTTGCTCTCTCATCTACTTCCTAAAGACCAAAGCTGGCCAGGTGGAGCTGGAAGCCTTTTTGGCTCAGCCAAGTTCTTCTTGCAAATTCCTAACCAAGGATGTCTGCCAGGTGATTGTTGGTGCCAAGCCAACCTCTGAAGCCTACCTCATCAAAATGGAAACGCCGTGAGAATTGGCTCTCCCTAGAAGAAATTAACCTAACAGACAGACCGTCCACTTGCCAGAATTGAGAAAGGCCTTTTGCTGATCTGACAGAGCCGGGGAGCGAAGAAGGACGGGGGAACAGAGGCAGAAGGACTGTTGCAACTGCTGACCTAGAAAAAGAAGCTCAACCAGCAAAACAAGCTAGGAATCAAGTCGAGACAAGCGAGGCAGAGGCTGGGTGAAGCCATCAAAATAACAATCACATTCTCAAGTTGAGAGGTAGAGGCAGCACACAAAAAACTGAACTGTAACAGCTACTCTCAGTCTCTGAAGTCCCTATGTGGATGGATGGATGGATGGATGGATGGATGGATGGATGGATGGATCAATCCGTCTATCTATCTATCTATCTATCTATCTATCTATCTATCTATCTAATCTATCTATACATTCATACGTATATCCAGGCTGGGGAATTCTGGGAGTTGAAGTCCACCCATCTTAACACTGATAAGGTTGAGAAAGACTGCCTCTCTTCCCCCCACCCCCACCCCCGTTGTTTTTGTACAGTGGTATTCTAATTTCTCCCTACCGAATTAAAACATCCCCATTTCTGAATGCTGCCATCAATTACCCTCAACTCCCAGGCGCCCGCCCCTTGCGCCCCCCGTGGGCTCATCGTGATGAATGGGGAATAACAAACGCATTGTCACCTGAGGCACCAGCATAAGCATGGAAGAGAAAACACACTGAGCAGCGTCCCATAAATATTCAGAGATTTTTAAATATATTGTCCTATCTTTTGGTTACTGGAATTTATTACCATAAATCTCCTCCCTTCAAAGTGTTTTTTAGATGCATCCTTCTGTCCTACAAACCAAAAGCGAGAGACATTCAAAAGGCTGATTATATTTCAGAGCCTTGGGGAAGGGGGAGGGGGTTGTATCCTCAAAGGCTTCAGGACTACAATTCCCAAGAGTCCCACAATCTATAAATTGGTGGCCTCAGGTCAGGGAGGGTCTGAAAAAGTTCTGGGTGCGAATTCCCTCTCACACACTTAATGATGCATCTTGAAGCACAGGACGTTTGGTTCGAATTTCAGAAGCAAACCTAGAACTTTGCTCCTCCAATCAGGGGTGTGGGTGTGGTGTTTCACCTGCTGAATGCACCCCAATTTTCTCTCTTCATCGCTGATGCTCTTCACAGCACCCTTCTTGGGCAACCAGGTGCATTTATGCCAGTGGTGAAATCCAAACTTTTTTACTACTGGTTCTGTGGGCGTGGCTTGGTGGGTGTGGCAGAGGAAGAATACTGCAAAATCTCCATTCCCACCCAAATCTGGGGCCAGCCAGAGGTGGTATTTGCAGGTTCTCCGAACTGCTCAAAATTTCCGCTACCAGTTTTCCAGAACCTGCTGGATTTCACTCCTGATTTATGCCCAAGGCACAGAAGCCAAGTCTAAATTCATGGCCTCATCTGGAAAAATCCCCAGTAAAAGAGAAGAACCATACAACCTTAGCAACTTTAGGAGATCTGGACTTCAATTCCCAGAGTGCCCCAGCCAACATAGCCTGCTTGATGGAGCGGGGGGGGGGGGGGGAGGAGAAAGTAGGAAGATCCAGGGTTCATTTCACTTCCCTGGCAAGCTATGATTAATCTGCCCTGGGGACTCCGAATGATTTTTCTCCTCTTATTCTGCCTACCGCAGGGTACATAAAGGCTCTATAAACTCAGTGGTGTGATTTACGACTCTCCATCCGGACTCCCGGGAAAGGCCATTCACCAAAGTCAAGTCACGTTGGCTGGTTGTCCTCCTCACCCAGGTGGGGCCTGGGATTGATGTCCACTCTCCCCCACCCACCCCCACACATCTGGCTTCTTCCAAGGGTTGCAATTGAAAGGGAGGGCTGGGGAAATAAATGGAGGGAGGGAGGAAGGGAAGGAAGGAAGGAGGGAGGGATGGAGGGAAGGAAGGAAGGGAGAAAGGGAGGGAGGGAGAAAGGGAGGGAGGGAGGGAGGGAAGGAAGGAACTTTGTTTAGAACTTTGTAAAAAAATCTTGCTGATTTTGAGCATTTTACAATCAGCCAATTTGACTTTCCACCTGAATCTACGCATAAATCAGAATAAAATTATCCTTGCCATGCAGTTTGACAGTGCAATTTTCATCTTAAAAATACAGGAAAAATACACATATACTTATTGTTTGGTGAATGTTTTACCAGGATAATTCTGACTAAGGCTATGGAATAGAAATCTCTCCCCCTAAATCCCCAGAGGAAAATCGTTGAAACCAGCAAGTTCTTTTCCAGGGATTTTGAGGTGACCAGTTGGGGTGACCAGAGGGGCCCCTCAGCCTGCCTTTCGGGGCCTCTGCCTTTAAAGCGGAGACCGACACAGTTCCTTGCCAGATGATTCCATATCCACATAACCCATGCAATTAAAAACACATTTACATCTAGCGACAGGCTCCACATTCACACAATCAATCCCAAGAGATTCTCTCACACACACCAAAAGGAACAAAAGCACAACCACACACCATATCCTGTTGTGCTTTTTCTCCCCATCTCCCCTGGCAAGAAGCAAAGGCAATAATTTTAGGTAATTTAATTAGGTTTTCCTCTGCTTTATGCCCCGTGACACAAAGATGTAATGAAATTTCAAAACGCGGTAATTTTACACCCAAACATTATTAATACTGCAACAGGGTTGCTGGTAGCCAAACATCAAATTACCTCCTTTGCAGGCGCGTGCAGGGGTCTTCCCGCCCTTCCCCTCCTTTTCCAAGGATGGTTAAGGAGGATTTACACTCTGGGGGACGAAATGTGGCTTTGATGGTGAGGATTAGGGTTTGAGAAAGAGGCTGGGGGATTTATTTGACTCCCCTGTTCCCTTTTCTGCACAGGTGGAGGGAGTGGGACCTGGAGAAGGGGTATTACGAAGCAGCAGAGATAACAGATTTTGTCTCACTGTGCATTGGTGAACCTCCTTATAAATTGTATTGGCTCAGTTTTTCTCAACCTCTTCTACTTTAAGAGGGGTGGACTTCAACTTCCCAGAATTCCCCAGCCAGCTTTGCTGGCTGGGGAATTCTGGGAGTTGAAGTCCACCCCTCTTAAAGTGGAAGAGGTTGAGAAACATTGTATTGATTCTTCAAAGCTTTTTTTTGTAACCTGGGTAGAAGAGAGTTCTCATTTAAAAATCCTGCTCTTTTTGGTAGCGCCAATTCCAGCATCCGAAGGTGCAGAGGAGATCAATGTGGCCTTTCCAGAAGAATTGGAGTCATTTTCCCCTATCTTGGTGGTCTCCAGACAGGATGGAATGCCGTTGCCAAATTCCCCCTTCCTGATCCAGTTGGAGAAGACTTCTTGGAAGCTTCCTATGAATGTCCTTCTTGGGATGGGACTTTACCGCTAGCCTCCTGGGACACTTCCAGGTGCTCTTCTGCAGGACCAACCCCTCTCTTGGTCTTCCTGTCTTTGGATGCTCCACTCCTATTTTGGAGACATCAATGTGATTTCAAGTAACACATGAAATCAAGCTCAGCTCCTCTTGAGTTCCACTAAGCCTTCTAGCGTCACGGAGGGCTTTGGCCGAGGACAGGTCCCAACTGCAGCCAAAAGGCTGGGAATCAGAGAGTAACCACACTATGGATTGGCAGGGAATCAAAATCAAGATTGAGAGTGACATTGCAACTTAGTAAAGCCATATACCAAGGGGTAGACACAATGGAGGAGGCAATATCTCCTGAAGTCTGTTCAAGAGGAACTCTTGCCATGATCCACCTGGATGGAGTGGAGCTAGCATCGAACCAGGAGGCCCATGGCTGTCTAGGTAAGACGTTACAAGCGGTCCAGCACTTCCCACACAAATCTTAAGGTTCTTTGTTCAAATCCTGACATCCTGAGAAGCTAATTATTGACGGTTGGATGAGATGGTGTAATTCTTTGGCTTTGCTTCTTGGCTCCTTCCCTGTCATCGTCTCTGCTCTCAAGTTCCCCTTGGACAAAACTGCAATATTTGTAAATGCCAGCCAACATCTTCTCGGGCGTTTTCTCCTCCAGAGTAAACAATGGCTAAACAACACCTCTGCACTCCAGGAGTGTCGGAGGCTTGTAAGAGGACCAGGTAGAACCAATTAACAAATTTGGTACATCACAGCTCTGGCTCTCCCTGCAGAGCTAACACTTTGTCATTCTACCATAGAATTTAAAACTTTAATTGCATTAAATATTCTCCTCCTGTCACCCCCACCAGCCTTCTGCTTCTTTCCTAATTCCCAGCATCTCCATTTCTATTCAAACCCTCAGCGGTTTTCTCATCCTCAGCAAAAGATGTGAAACTCTGCAAAAATAATTTGCATTGTGGTTGAAAGGTGTATCTGTGGAGCCCCCCACCCCTCCCCAAATGCTTTCAACAAGCGGCTCCCATGGGATCCAGAAAGCGAAGCAGCGAGCATTTAGTGTGCCTGTTTCTTCCAGCAAAAGAAGGGGTGGGAATGAAGGGGACCCCTTCTTCTAGGAGCCAGCCCTTTCCTCAAGCATGGAGAGACCCTATAAAAGACCCGAGTCATATACGGCTTACGACTCCGCCAATGGCCGCTGTGGAGAATTCAGTAATTGGAAAGTCTGTATAAATCAATAGAGCTAAATTGGAACGCCTGGGCAAAATGCCACGTCACACCAGTGGTCTCTCCGCAGTGAGACCGCCTCTGCTTTTAGGAAAACAGCCCTCAAGAATTGCTCATTGAGGCCAGGGCAAGTCCCTCCCGCCCGTACCCTTGGTAGAGCCTTGGTAGTACAGTGGTCTAAGGCACCCTGTTATTAAGATGGTTATTAAGACCAGCTGCCTGCAATTACTGCAGGTTCGAATCTCACCAGGCTCAAGGTTGACTCAGCCTTCCATCCTTTCAAAGGTAGGTTAAATGAGGACCCAGTTTGTGGGGCCAATAAGCTGACTTTGTATAAATATACAAAAGGATGAAGGCTATTGCTTAACACATTGTAAGCCGCCCTGAGTCTCCGGAGAAGGGCGGCATATAAATCAAATTTAAAAATAATAATAATAATTTAAAAAAAACAACAACCAAAACCTTCTGGTGGATTGTGGATCCCGCAGCCACGTCCAGCTCATCTCCTCCAGCAGTCAGCTTTCTAAAAAAAATAGGTTATGGTTTTGCATTTTGCACGACAAGCTTGGTAAGGATAACTGACTGGATCAAGAGTCTGTTTGGTGTCATGGGGAAAGGTTAGAAAATGGGAGGCCCCAGTACTAGTCCTGCTTGCCTCAGAACCTTGCGCCTTTCCTCCTTTTCTAAAATGGTTTCTGTAGTCTCCAAGGCCAGGAGGAAAAGACCATGAAGGGAAAAGGAAAAAAAGAATCTTTGAGCTGATATCGTTTAACTGGGTTTTGAGAAATAAAAAGAAAATGACAGGATCTGAAGGGTAAACCCCTCATTTACTCCTGTTGGGTAGATCGGTTTCTGTGAATTCTTTAGCTCTGAGGGAAATGGAAGACAGACTTTAAAGAAGCAATTTAAGAGTTAAGTGCGCGATTGGAACCCACAAATTATGCCTTGCGCTGCTCTGGTGTAATTAATGGAGGGTTTCATCAGAGATAAATAAGGGGTGTGGGTGTTGATGAGCTAATTTGTTAATTAGTGGGAGCCTGATGGCGACATTCCCCTTCTGCAGCCACCCAGAGCCAAGAGAGAAGGCCTCTCCTCACATTTCATCATCCCATTTTGGGTGTTCAAGTTTGGCCAAAGAAACAATCAAACTCTTCTGGAAGGAAATTAGATTTGTGGGATATTTTTAATATTTAAAATACAGATTAAACAGATGTTGGGGTGTTTTTTTTCTTGCTTAGAAAAGAAAAGCACAAGAGTTGATGTCATCTTCTAGCAAAAATAATAATAATAATCCATTAATCTGGGCTGAGGGCCCTACAGCTCTCTCCAGATATTCCTCAGAAGCCTCATCAATGGATCACAAAAAATACCAGATGTTCACTGGCAGCTGCTCAGCTGAGTCTGTCAAGAGCCCTGGCCTAGACTGACGATTTGGACAGAGATCAGATTGGCTGGTCACAATGGCTTGAGAAGGTGCCAGGGAGATTGAAAAGCAGGCGATACTAGAGTGATTGGGGGGCAGAGAAGAAAGCCCCCCCCCCGAACCTATGAAGACCACGCACAGCAGCGAGAAGCTCCAGTACACAACATGTGTATCTAGTCATTAAACACAAGACCTTCTCAAGTTTTACTCTAGGCCTGAATTGGGTTCCCAACAATTCACACACTAGACCCTATCAGGAATTGTCCAACAACTCAGCGCAGCTCAATTTTCCTAAGAGACGAGAGAACATATGCCAAAATATTTCCAAGCTCCACCCTCCAGCTGCATCATAGTTATGGAACATATTCCTTTCAGCTGAGCCGGCTTGCCAGCACTGCTCCAGATGGGCTGGTCTCTTGACACCCACAATGTGGACTAGAATCTTGATTGCTTTTTTTTCAAAGAGGAAAGTTTAAAATATGTAACCACTGTGCTGCTGGGAATTTTTGCCACCTCACATGTGAATATCTCAAAGAAGAAACCTTAAAGAAAAGAGGACAGAATCTCCTGCTGCAATGGAGTAACACCAGAAGCAGAAAAACGGTCTGCTCCCCTCCCCTCCCCCATAACAAGAAAAGAGGAAAAATTAGGCAGTATCAGGCAATGACCTTCACTCCCCCCCCCCCGAACCCCAGACTTCTCTCTCTGAGGTATTAAGCAAAGGAACCCTCCCTCCCTTCCTTTTGGCTGCCATGGAAACCTGGGGAGGGGGAGTTAGAAATATATAGGGTAACTCGCTTTAAACTCGCTTGCTTCTATTTTTAACCGCACCAGAGGAAGGAGAAGGTGGGTGGGTGGGATGGCAGGTTTTTGCCAGCCTGGTTGGGGAAAGAGACAGGTTCCGTTGGTGTGAACGTCCCAGGGGAAGCGCAGAAATCTACATTTCCCAGACTTTGATGAGAAAAACAGAAGCTTTTAAACCAAACAGAAATAACATGAAAGCTGGTTTTCCCCTGATCCCATTCCCCTTCTTGCCGGAAGGACTGACCCAAAGAGAACTGAGCACCCTTTGTTAGAGCTTAGGCTGGCTGCACAGAATACATTGCAGCTCAACAAATCATGGTTTGTTTGTCTTCTGCATGCCACCCTGCCCAGCCCAGAGCCCTGAAAGCCACCAAACCGCTACCACATTGGACTCATTTTTTAGTGAGAAGTTTCAGGGAGAAATTTCATTCTCCATTCTCTGCCTCTGGCACAGTCCTGGGGCTGAGACGAGAGTTTTCCCCAGCTCACCACTCGAACCGAAGCTCCTCCAAGGCTTTATTTGCTGAAAAGGGGAGATCCGGGCAGGGAAAGTGTTGGAGCCGAACCGCCAAAGGGTTCCATGTGGAGAGGAGATCACAGAGCCCTCCGAGAAAGCAGCTGTCAGACACTGTAGAGAAACGACAGTGACAAGAGATGCTGGGCAACAACAGATGGTCTTGGAAATGAAGGGAAAAGAGGGGGCTCCTTAACGCCCCCACTTCTTCTCCTTCTCCTTCTTGCTTCACTGGTGTTGGCGAAGCTACGGGTGACACTGAGCATCCTAAATCCATCAGGTCCTCTCACAGCAACAGCTGCCAAGACGATGGTGTTATTTTGGTGGTTGGTCAGCCAGTTGGCCAGATGCTTAGACTGGATTTTTGTCCTCCTAATCAATGCTTCCCCTAGCTATTTCTATTCATATTATTTGAATTGTGGGGTCCTTGGTATCCTCTGAGCTTAGTTGTTTTCCTGCAGACGTTTCATTACCCAACTAGTAAACATCATCAGGAATCACCACTTAGTACTGGTGATGTTGCCTAGTTGGGTAATGAAGCATCTGCCAAGAAAACAACCAGGCAACAGTTAGGGTTGAACCCCACAGTTCAACCCTGAGCTACAGCAATTCTCTTCTATTGGTCCTGTTATTTGACTTGGTGGTCCATTGAGGCACAACTAATGGGCCTTTAAAAGTCTGCAGGCTTGGTCTGAGGTTCTCTATCCAGCTACTACTAACCACAACACCTTCCAGGTATGCTTGTATCCGTTCCTTCCAATAAGGGTGAATGACAATCTGTTTTTTAAAAAAAACAGAACAAGGGCACCCAGGCTCCAAACCACAAATGCTTCCTCTTCTCTTATTTCACCTCATTTATGGAAAGAATATTTATTTTTTCTTTCCTTTTTTTTCTTATACGCATTCATAGCTTATGTCTTAATGATGTATTCCCCAGCTAATTTGAGCTTCGTCTTAATTTGATCAGACCCTGGGAACTAAATCAGTTCTGCATTTCAAGCATCTTGAGATGAGGATTATTGGATAAATGCAGGGCTGCAACAAAAAGCTTTCTTCTCAATTAGAGAGATCGGTTGACAAACAAAACTCTTGAGATGCAAGGTGAGGATGAAAATGCGGTTCCTTCTCTAGGAACTGCTCCCTATTTTATTAGCCAATTCAGATGATCCTCGGTGCCCTCTCTGCTTCTCCCAATCCCACTCAATCCCAGAACATTCCTCTCCTGTTGCTGTTTTGCTGGATAACACTCTCATCTTTTTATCTGAATGGCACTCAAAATAAGGAAGCTAAACAAGCAAAAAATATATATTGGAAGAGATGATAGACTGAAAGAAAAACTGGAGAGTCATTTCAAAGACAAAAGCATCCGTGGGTAAAACAAAAGCAAATTATGTTTTGAATTTTCTTTTTTTTGAAAGCATAATATGAAAAAAATAATGTGCCTTTATTTCTGAAGAGATGCATTTGTTTCTGGCTGAATGCTAGAGAGAAACTCATTGCAGAGCTGGGAACAGCAAGGGGAGCCACTCCTTTGTCTTTATAACCAACGGCAATTGCGGGGAAAAAGGCAATTTATGATGGCATATAAATTCTACAAAACTTCCTGCAATAAACGGTACGATCCTTCCACAAAGCTGCCCTTATATCCTGGAGGATTGGGAAGACGAAAAGACCAGGGTGACCACAGCCAAAAGCCAAGATAAGTTGCCAATTGCCAGGTGTTGTTGGCCACAGCTTCTGTCCAAGGTGCTGAAATGCCTTTTGCCAACTCTGGATCAAAAAAGAACCACTCGATTTTTCTTCTCTGGAACATCTCATTGATCAAGGTTCAATCAAGCAATTCAAAATTTTGCAATGTGTCCCTCTGCCGCCATTGGCTGAGCACCAGATTTTCAGGCCTAAGCCTGATTTGTAGTCTTAAAAATCTCACTGCAGTATTTTTTCCCCCTGCTTTCTAATGGATAGCCAGGTGAAGGGAAACTGATCTGTTGATGCAGAACATTTCCAGTAGTTGATAAGCTGTAACTCAAGAATCTGGCAGGGCAGGTCTCCCAGCTGAGACTAAGGACATTTTCTGCACTGGGCATCTCATCTAGCTGGGCTGGGTTGATCCCATCTTTCGGTTTTAATTGGTAATTGATTTTATTGGGGTGTTTTTAAATTGTGGGCCAAAATCATTTAATATCTTTTTAAATTGTTTTAAATTTTGTATGCTATGTTTTACCTTGGCTGTTCACCGACCTGAGTCCTGCCAGAGAAGGGTGGTATAAAAATCAAATCAAATAAATAAATACATAAAAAATAGAATCTCATGGAAGGGACCTCAGAGGTCTTCTAGTCCAACCCCCTGCTCAAGGCAGGTCAAACGTTTGAAACTGCCTCTTCCAACTAGAGCAGACATTTGTGGGTGTTTCACTCTGGTGGGCACAAAGTCACTGAACCACAGGCCCTCAGTTCCATGTACAAGCCAACAAACTGAGTCAGGGTACTTAGGAAAGGGAGGGGGCAGAAGCTAAAATGAAATGCCCTCTGACTGGCCAGGGACACGGAGAAGCACTAACAACCTGGAAACTGGGCCCACCACCAGAAAATCTCACGCTTTGGCAAAAGATATTTAGCAAACAGATTATTTCTGCAAACGATAAACAGATCAATTATTGAATATCCTTCTCTCCATTGGAGGTACTTGAAGCAGACAAATCAGAAGCAAGCACGGCTTCTGGGGTTTTATTTGTTCTTTTCCCTTAAGGAAGAAAACCCTGCGTGTTTGAAATATGTCCTGGGTCAGCCTGGCAAGTAATCGAATCGTGGAGTCTAAGCCTTTTCCCACAATTAATCCACCTGTCAATAAATGTCATTGCTTTTATTTCCCTCTCCTCCAGGAAAACAACCAGGACAGCCAACGCCAAAGCTCTGTTCTGGTTGTGGCCAGGTAGAGAAGCTGCCTGGTCTCTTGCCAGCCATTTTCACTCTTGTGGCAATGTCAAGATCCTAACTGGTGAAGTCAAGAGAGGGTTTAGGAAGCGGCTCAGGGAATGCCAGTCTCTGCTGCCCTCTCTCGGCAGGGGACTCTCCCCGGCGGCTGCCCGGCCTGAAAATTCCCCTCGTGTCCCAATTTTGCTCTGCTTAAGATGGAGAGGAAAGCTTTGCCAACCAGCAATCGTGAGAATCCCTGAGGTTTTTCCTTCCAGTCGTCACCTGCTCCTTTGCACTTCCGAACAGTATTTTGATTTTCCTCTCTGCAGATCCTGCAATTTCTCCTGTTCTTAACTGTTTCATTAGCTGTTTAAATATAATTTGGTACCATGAAGCCATTTGCAACTACAAGCAACTATTTTTTTCTATATACATTTATTTAAAAACAAAATAGAACATCTACATTCAATATGATACATGTATGCTACAAATCATATAACACACATATGTCAATAATGAATCCTGCCAAGGGCTCTCCTTAAAAAGAAATAAAAAGAAGGCGACAAAGACGCGGGTTTCATCACAAAACCGAGTCTCCCATATGAAGAAGCGCGTCTTTCTCCGCTTCCGACGTGCCATCCGCCTCCCGTGTTAGCCTTGGCAAGTCTGGGTAAATGACGTCATAAGCTTTCAGGCCAGGCTTCCGGATGTGACGAAACACTTCGCTTCTTTGCCCAAAACAAACATGGCCGCGCCGGCTTTCTGCAGCGGAAGGTGTCCTATTTCGGAACGAGTGGCGCTCGGCAGATAAGGCACCCCGCGCCCCTCCTTTGCCTCCACCCCAGAGAAAAAGGACAATTTGCGCCCCCAAAGTGTGGCGCACCCTCCGCTTCCCACCTCCCGCGCCCGTCTCCTTGACAACGCACTTCCCTCTTATTTTTTTAATCCGCGCGCCCCGCCCCCGCCTCCTCCCCATTGGCCCAAAGACGCCTTTTCCGATGGACGTGGAATTAAGCCAATCGCGTTCCTCCACGAAGACAAGCCTCTCGGGCCTTGCGTCTTCGCCTCCTCCCTCTCCCTCCCCGAAAGGAGGCGGGACACAAAGGGAGATCGACAGGCCGGAGCAGCCAATGGAAGGAGAAGAGGGGCCCGTCGGTGAAGGCGGGCCAGAAGAAGTGAGCCTTGCGGCGGCCAATCGAAGGACAGGATAATAAGGAAGGGCGTGTTGAGGGGCGGGGCCGGAAGAGAAACTTTGGTGGGGGATGGAGGAATGTGGGGCAGAGAGAGCCGGCTCTCGGTAAGGGCGGGAACGGGGGGGGAGTTGCGGGGAGGGGGTCTTTGAGAGGAGGGGGAGAGAGGTGGGGGGGAGAAAAGGAATATGGGGGGGAAGAATTGGGGAGGGGTCAGACTGGGGGAAGAACCGGGGGGGAGAGGAAGGGAGAGGAAGGGGGAGGGGCAGGTGGGGCATCCTGGGAAAGGGGGAGGGGAGGGGAGGCTGGGGGGGGGGGGCAGGGCGGCCTCTGCTGCCAGAGCCTGGTTAGTGGTGGCTTCTCCAGCCAAAACCCAGGTCTCATGGGTTGTGTGAAGAGGGCCAGGAGAATCGCTTGGGGGACACCTTGCTAATTCCCCCCTTTCCTTCCTTCCTTCCTTCCTTCCTTCCTTCCGCAGGTGAGACCTTCCAGAAGGACGATGCGACGCCCGCGGCTCCTGGCGCCCAGATGAAGCTGGTCTCTATGGCAGCCGGAGTGACGGCGGTGGAACCGGAGCTGAAATGGGTCTCCCTCTGGCTCCGGGCCCGTTGGGCTGCGGTGCTGGCGGCGGTGCTGGCGGCCCTCCTGGTGGTGCTGCTTCCGGTGCTGCTGGTGGAGGGGCAGTGCCAGGCGGCCCTGAAGGGCTGGGCCTTCCTCAGGAGCAAGCTGGGGCTGGGCTACGTGGGCATCGCCACCTACACGGGGCAGACCACCGAGCTCAGCGTGACCTCCGGCGGGTTGGAGCTGATGGTGCTGAAGCCCAAAGTCTCCACAGGTCTGTCCCTGGAGTCTCGCACTCCGGTTTGCTCTCTCAAAGGACACCAATCGAGGAGAATAATTGTGGGTTGAAATGGGGGGTCCTTGGTGATGGTGTTACTCCCACTGATGAAGTAACCTAGCTGGGTTTTGAAACGTCTGCAAGAAAACAGTCAAGCTCAGGAGCACCAAGGACCCCTCATCTCTAAAGATGACCTTCAGTTTTACTTCTGGGGTGACCCACAAGGCTTCTCTGTGTTGTTTCTGGCATCTGGAGCTCCTTTTCATGGGCTTTGTTTCGGGGGTGGGTTGTGTGGTGCCTTGTAGGTTATAAGTAAACAAACTCACTACCTCTCCCTCCTGTTATCTCTGTGCTGACGTGTTGGGACTTCAGATCCCAGAGTTCTGACTGAGACTGTTAGGAGCTCCTTCTAATTGCATGCAGAGGCATTCAGTGGAAGAAGTTGAGCCTAACCAGAGACCACCCCTTATTTTTCATGTTTAGGCTGCATTTTGAGTAGTAGTTTCCTTTAGTCCCTGAATTTCTTAGCCAGCTGATTTCAAACTTACCTTAACTTTGGGTTTGTGAAGGTGCCCCAAGAAGCTGCAGGAAAAAATCCATATGCGCTTCAGTACAAAGCACAGAATAACCCAAAGCCAACCGAAACAGCATGAAATTCAGTATCAAGCTGGTTAGGTTGAGTGGTCTAACAGTGGAGGGTAGAAATGCATTACTTCTACATCAGGGGTGTCCCAGCATTGCTGGCTGAGGAATTCTGGGAGTTGAAATCCGCAGGTCTTAAGATTGCCAATTTGGACACCCCTGATCTAGATGTCTCTGCAAAACACACTGCTTGAACAAGATACACGGCTCCTAACGGTGGTTGCTTCGTTTCAGAGGTCAGATTAGAAGCCAAAGCGGCGTTACATCAGGCATTGGAGATGAAAAGACAAGGGAAGCGTGAGAAAGCTCAAAAGCTCTTCCTGCACGCCCTCAAGATGGACCCCGACTACGTGGATGCCTTGACTGAGTTCGGCCTCTTCTCCGAGGAGGAGAAGGACATCATACAGGCCGACTATCTGTACTCGAAAGCCTTGACCATCTCCCCACACAACAAGAAGGCTCTGGTCAGCCGGGACCGGACGTTGCCTCTTGTGGAAGAAATCGACCAGAGGTTCTTCAGCATCATCGACAGCAAAGTCCAGAAGGTCCTGTCCATCCCCAAAGGCAACTCTGCCCTGCGGAGGGTGATGGAGGAGTCCTACTATCACCACATCTACCACACGGTGGCCATCGAGGGCAACACCCTGACGCTTGCCGAGATCCGGCACATCATCGAGACCCGATACGCCGTTCCCGGGAAAAGCCTGGAGGAGCAGAACGAGGTCATCGGCATGCACGCCGCCATGAAATACGTCAACACCACCCTTTTGTCTCGGATAGGGTCCGTCACCCTGCCCGACGTCCTGGAGATCCACCGGAGAGTCCTGGGCTACGTGGACCCCATCGAAGCTGGCCGGTTTAGGACTACCCAGGTGTTTGTCGGCCACCACGTCCCGCCCCATCCTCGCGACGTGGAGAAGCAGATGCTGGAGTTCGTGCAGTGGATCAACTCCGAGGACGCCATGGGCCTGCACCCCGTTGAGTTTGCCGCTCTGGCCCACTACAAGCTGGTGTACATTCACCCGTTTGTGGACGGCAACGGGAGGACATCCCGGCTCCTGATGAACCTGATCCTCATGCAGGCCGGCTACCCACCCATCACCATCCGGAAGGAGCAGCGGGCCGAGTACTACCACGCCTTGGAGGTGGCCAACGAAGGGGATGTCCGGCCCTTCATCCGCCTGATTGCCAAATGTACAGAGACCACCCTCGACATGCTGCTCTTTGCGACCACAGAGCATTCCGTGGGCCTCCCCGAAGCACAGGACGGGGGCGGCAGCTGCAGCACAGGCTGCAAACAGACCATCTCGCTCAAAACTCGGACCTGAACGCTGGGAGCAAAGGGCGCCTCCTGTGGGAGGAGGGCTGGAAAAGCACTTTCTGTAAAACATTTCATTTATTTATGTCTTTAAGTTAAATCATTTAATGCACTGGCCTCTCCGTATTTATTACCCCCAATAGGCCCCAAGTAATTTGTCTAATGTTATTGCAAAAGGGAACAGGCCAGTCTTTAATGCCACAGAGTTGCTTCTCTGGCTGGTTAAGCGTCAAGGACTGCTTCAGCTGGAAAAACCCAACCCAGGGTCAGCTTTCTGGGTAAAGATGGTCAGTCATGGAAAATGCCGCTGTTACTTTACCCAGCCGAGCCCGGCTGAGGAGTTCATCGGTGTCCTTAGCAAACTGATGCAGTTTTGGTATTGTTCAGTTTGCTAACGCATGGGGAGGGTCCGTTGAGGGAAGGGGGAAGGAAGCTTGTGTGAAGCCCACAAAGCTGCCATTTCACCTGCCTCCCGTTTGTGTTTATGGCAGTTTCACATCTAAAACCGGACCAAGCTTCCTGCCTGCCTTCGTAGGGATTTGTATTGTATTTATACTGAATTGTGCCTTAGCTCTTTTCCCCAACCCCATTTCCAGCAGAACCACTCCAGGAGGAGGTCTAACCTAGAGAAGCCTGTGGACTCCGTGGGTTTTGAACTGGGATCCTTTAAAAACCCCACATTTGCTCTGGTGTGATATTGCCTGTGGAAAAAACCAATCCAGCCTCAAATACTAAAGGTCAAAGGGCTTCTTAAACTCCTCCTCTGATAGCACTTTACTTTTATTGTACTTGGAACGTGCCAACGTTGTTGCCTGAGGAGAAAAGGAGAAAAGGTTGAGGCGGGGGGGGGGTGCTTTTTGCTAAGCTGCGAACTCGGCATCCCCATGCACAACCGGTGCCCCTGAATGAATCCCTGTTTCTCTTCAACTCACGTTCTTGGCTCACCCTCTTGCCCTCTTGGTTGCCCCTGGGAAGAACCCACACGCCTTGGGACAGGCGTGATCCAATCTTAAGTCGGCCCAGACTTCAGGGAGGGACTGGCTGCCCTTCTTAAGTCTACTTCTAAGGCAAGCCGAGCAGGTACAACCACAACACAGTGTGTGAAATAGGAGCAGCGCCTAACAAAAGTGCTTTTGCAAAGTCTGTGCATATTTGGTTGGTTGCAATAAAGAGATTTCCCGAGTCTCTCTCTTTTTTAAAAAAAAAAAAAAGATAAAGAGGACTGCATCTTCTCCCTCACAGCTCCCAGGCACACAAAATTAGTGCCGTCCTGCAGGCACCCAGAAAGAGTTTACTCAAAATGAGACAGGCAGCCTGAAGCGCTGGAATTTCATGGGTGGTATGTTTAGATGGCAAGTAAGGGAGCAGAATTGTCTACTGCTGCAAGAGTTGCTTTTGAGAGCATGCCCACCCTGCTTCCTACCCCTTGTTGGCAGCAACCCTAAGCATGCCTGCCTAATGCAGCCGTGACTGTCCCTTAACCCAGATGCTGAGGCAGGAACAATGCAAGCAGGAAAGCCAGCAGCCCAGGTTAGCCCTTTGGGTATCACCAGGGCCTGCCTATCTACAAAACAGGATGACTGGATTTGAAGTCCAACAAATTGGAGGAGCCCAGGGTGAGGGAGCCCCCCCCCACCCAAGAACTGTGTTTAAAGGTTCAAAATGCATTTTTTTAAAAAAAAGAACACCCTAGTATCTTCTCTCCGTTTCTGCAAATGGCACACAACCCCCCCCCCCCCCCCCAATTCATCAGGTCAAATAAGCAGCCACGCGCTCTCAACTTGCAAGAACAACTTTAATGAACCCAGAGGAAGAAAGCTGCAGGCTCACGTTTTACATTTGTATACAAATTTTTTCTTAAAAAAAAAAAAACCAAAACATTGCAAGCCAAACATCTCAAGAACCAAAACGGGCCTGGCTAGAGACCCTTTCAGGAACCAGGCAAACGGAAAGATGGAAGCTGAGCAGAGGGTCTCCGTCCCTCTGGTGCCAGGTCAGCAAAAGCTCAAAAGTAGCCGGCATGGGCTGGTCACATCCAGAGAGATAAGTAGGGATTGTATGTGTATATAAAAAAAACAGACTCTTAACTTTGAGCAAAGAGGTCAGTAGAAAGGCCGACCTTTGTCTATCCCAATACTAAAATAGGCCATTATGGTGAAGTTTCTCGCATCTGCTACTTACACTCCTTTTGCACATGAGAAGGCGCTGGGCTCGTCCGGGGCTTATTTTGCGCGCAACGGAGGCAGCGTCCCAAAGCTGCCCGACTTAGCTCAGCGCCTGCGGTGGGATTTGTATAAACCAGATCGAGACTCAATTCACATTAAACTTCATTTGGAGAACAGCTGAAAAAAACCCAACTCTTAAAACATACTGTGTTCGGCCTCAAAAGTGAGCGCTCGCCACATAAACCCCCAATATGAGGGAGCATTTAAAGCCATTTTCAACAAATTCCTCACGCGTACCCCCAACTCAATAACTTTGCCCTGTGGTACTTCAAGGGGGCGGGGAATCGACACCTCCCTGTTCGGGTGTTCAGCGGACGTAAAAGTCCAAATTGGAATCGGAGGGGAGCCATGATGAGCCGCAGCGGCTGCTACAGGGAAGGACCAGCTGATAACTTCCATGGGGCCCTCGGCAGCCCCCTGGCTTTGCTGGTCAAGGGCAGCGGCTCACTTATTCAGGAGCAGCTTGGCAAAGTCCGCGTTGGACATCTTGGGCCTTTCCGCAGACGGGGAGGGCGTGGCGGGTGGGCTCTGCACCCTGCCGTTCTCTGCCTTACTTGCTGGGTTGTTGTGACGCTGCAAGGCACGAGGGACCATCGCCAGCTGGGTTCTCCTCTTGCGACGGCTGCGGAAGGAGCAGATTTAGGGCAGTTACAAAATGTGCGTAGAAGATAGAGGTCTCACACTATTGAGTGATGAAACCCAGGCAGCCACAACCCCCGTTTCTCAAAACAATCCTAGTTTTAAAATTCCCTGAGCTGCCAGGTGCTTAGGCTTTTGAGTGATCCATATCCGGCCTTGTTAATTTCTCAGTTTCCAAAGACACGTTTCTGCCTTACGATGGTCGTGTGCCACATAATTCTCTTTTTAAAAAATCTAGCTGATGTTGTAAATAAGTATAAAAACTTAATGCATAAAATAAAAACTCAACTGATTTCCCAGCAACCTTAGGTTAAATAAATACCCTTTGCTTAAATAAGGTTCAAGAAAACCCTTTTTCATTCTGGAGTTCTGGGTTCAAAACACTCACGTGCGAGAAGGCTGCCGGAGGCTCAGATCCTGACTTTGGGATTCCGGCTTCTCGGGAAATCTTCGAGACGGAGGGTTGCTGATGGCAACTTTAATGACATGGCCCTTAATGGTCAGTCCGTCCATTTTCAGAAGCGCCTGGGAGGCCTGCGCCTCGTTCTCAAACTCCACGTAGGCCAAGCCCTAAGAGGAAAAACACAGAGAGACTATAAACACTCCGGATTCCTCCTTTCCCAAACGCAGCTCTCCAACGTTCGATCTTAGCAAGACCAGTGCTCCACCCTGGGTGAGCAGGGCAGGGCAGCCCCCCAAAAGCACACCTTGGGTTTGCCCGCTCGGTTGGTGACCATCCGGATATCCTTCACCTTCCCATGGGCTTTGCAGACCTTTTGCAGTTCCTCTTTTGTGCATGAAAACGGGAGGCCGGAGATGAACAGCTTGTGCTTCTCCAGAGCGGTGCTGTACTTGAACACCTGCAGGGGGGCCAAGAACACCAAGGAAGAAAACTCAAGCACAGGCCTGAAATGTGTGTGTGTGTGTGTGTGTGTGTGTGTGTGTTTAGGGACGAGTTCTATATTCACAGCCTGGTGTTCCTTTTAACCAATGCAAAGTTTCCCGCTTCCCATGTGGGGCTCAAGCTTCTCACCTTCAGCCTTGTTTCTAAAGCAGGGGTCTCCAAACTTGGCAACTTTTAAGACTGGTGGACTTTTAATTCCCAGAATTCCCTAGTCAGCAACGCAAAGGGATGCTTCCCCAGCTGCTGTCTGGGGAATCCTGGGAGTTGAAGTCCACGAGTCTTAAAGTGGCCTCATTTGGAGACCCCTCAGGTCTAAAGGGAAATCCCACATCTGATTCATGTACACAAAGACAGCCTTACAACCGGAGCAGCCCTGCAAAAACTCTCTGGCTTGCTGCTTCTGCGTAATTCAGGAGCCGGTGCCTCCTGACCCTGGGGCAGAGTCAGCGGACTTGCTGACCCTGCCCCCACCCTCGCCCCCACCCCTGCAAGCTCCCATGAGTGACGGCAGGAGGGGCACCTTGAAATCCGGATTCTTGCTTTTATCCACATATGGAGACACAAACATGGGCCTGCCCTCCACGACGGTCCGGTCCAGCTCAAAGGCCTGCAGAGTTGACCTCTCGTCCTTGAACTCCACGTAACAGTAGCCACGAAACGTCCCTTTGTTACTGTAGATGGAGCGGACTTCGGCCACTTCCCCACAGCTGGCAAAAAGGCTGTGGAGTTTGGCCTCCGGCACGGCCATGTTGTAGGAAAGGTTGCTGACAAAGACGGTGCGGCCCTCTTTCCTGCTGTCGTGAAGGACTTTGGGGGTGTCTTTCCACTTGGCAGCTGCTCCCTCTTCCTTTGGCTTGAGGTCGGCCTTCCTTCCAAAGAGGCCCAGCTCGATCTCCAGCTCCGTGTTCATCTCCAACTCCAACTCACGCAACTCTTCCAGATCCTCTTCGTCCAGTATAGGCCTCCTGCTCTCCTTCGGCCTCTTGACAAGCAGTGGGGCTGCTCAGGGGAAGAGGAAGGAATTCAGAGGTTGCTAAGGACCTGCCGGGGGCCCCCATGGCTCAGAGGTTAATGACACGGAGCTTGGCAGCTGACAGCCCATCTTCGAGACCCGAGCGCTGTGCAACAGGCTGAGCTCCCGTTATTTCCCCAGCACCTAGCCGTCTGAAAGCACATCTACGCCAGCAAATAGGTAGCACACTTCACAGGGAAGGTAACGGTGTTCTGTGCGCCTTTGGCATAGAGTCACATTGGTTACCTGGCCACAGAAATGTCTTTGGACAATGCTGGCTCTCCCAACATTGCCCCTACAAGTTGGACACCTGCTTTGTGGCCACAGAGGAAGCGCAAGCAAAGGACGCGGTTGCTTTCCTCGACTGAGGTGCTCCACCTCCACCTCCCAGCCACTGATCCATGAGCACAACAGAAGCCCTGGGAGGCGGCCTCTGCCTGGACCCAACCCTTTCCCAGGCATTTTAGGCATCAGGACTCTCTCCTGGCCAGGCTGCTTCTGCACCCACAAAGATGAACCTGGGAACTTGAGGCATTCTGACATGATGGCTTAGGAGACCTGCCTTATGTTATGTGTGCCGTGTGTTTTGCCAAAAGGCCAGGTCAGACCAAGCTAGGATTCTCCCCTCCGCCCAATTCCAGTTTCCTTGTCACCCGGAAGAATCCCGTGGGGGTCAAGCACCCAAACCCCGAAGCAGAGCACACGACCAAAGCCATGCTACCTTCCTCCTCCCCCCACTCGCCATCGCCGCCTGCCTTCCGCTTGGCTCCGGTATTGGGCTTCTGGGACTTTTTGAGGGCTTTCTTTTTCGCCTGGTCTTGCTTGCGCTGCTCTGCTCTCTCTTCCTCCTGCTTCGCCAGGGCAGCTTCCTTTGCCGACGCCTAACAGGACAAACGGCCTCATGAGCAGAAGCTCCAATCTGCGCCTTTCTCTCCCCACAGGCGACAGGGGGGCCCGTTCAGAGGCTTCACTTTGGAGCAATGCAGGAAGGAACGCGGTGGGAGGGGGGGGTCTTTGGGGGCCGTGCCAATCATCCACAAGGGCAAGAGAATTGAGAGTGTGCCCCTCCCCCCAATCCCTCCAAAGGGGGCTAAAAGCCGCTGTTCTCATCCACCGCGCCCGTGACTCTGAAGCAGCAAAGCACTCCCATCGTTGTCAAGCTTTATCCCCGTCTTTCTGCTCGTGACTACAGGAGACTTTCCAAGAGCAGGTAAGACACTCAAACAGAGTGCCCTGCCCCACTTTTACTTCCAAGAGGAGAGTTTATCTGTTTTTTTAAAAAAAAAACAAACCCAACCCTTCACCTTCGCTCTCTGCTCTTTCACTCGAGCTAACCGGGTTTCTGTCCTCTGAACCGCTGTGTCCCAGTCTTCTAAAGTGCCTGCGAAAGGACAGGAAAGGAGGCTGCGTCTCTTCCCCCTTCTCCAACGTTTCCCAATATCAACCCAAGCAGGAAGTGGGGGCTGCTCACCTTCAATTCTCTCCAGCGTGAGCAGCACCTCACAGACGTGTTCTGGGTAGTCCTGGGTGCACTGCACGGCCCGGTACAAAGCTTTCCTGCAATGGAGGGCATCCCCATGTGCCCTGCAGCCAGAGAGGAGAGAGAGGAGCAGGACAGAGATGCAGTCATCAACACCCAAGGAGACACAGCTGGGCCAAACCTTGGAACTTCCCCTCCCCCCCTCCCAAAGGAAAGCTGGGGAGGCCCTGGTGGAGAAACAGCAGGTGTGCAGCACCCCTCCACCCCGACCCCCTCAGGTTAGAGCTCCTTCCTCCCAGCTGGGCACACAGCAAGCAAAACTTCGCATTCATCGTTTGGGAGTGAACAATGAATTCTTTCTGGGCTGCCTGGTTGTGTAGGTGAAGGATCAATGCCTCCTCTTCCAGACCTCAAAGGGGTGGGAGGGTTATCCCTACGTCAGCCCCACGCAAGCCCTGACTAAGCTCTCTTTTCCAGTCATCTCCCAGCACACTGGAGCATGGTGGCTCCCGAGGTAAGGACGCTGGGTCAGAGGTCAGCAAAGCCCACGCTTGAGACCCAAGTGAACCCGTCCTTCGCTCCAGCTCCTTGACAAGGACATGAAAGAAGCCCCATCCGGGCATCCCCCGGGCAACGGTGATGTCACCGGCTCATCCTCTCAACCCGGAAGACTTAAATGGTGCCTCTGAGCCAAACAGGACAGGGCCTCCAAACTCCCATTCCTGACAAGCCCTGGAGCCCACCAAGTACAGAGTGCCAGTCACGTGTGCCTCATTGGTGGGCCGACAGGAAGAGACTCCCTCTTACCGCTCCAGGTTGTAATACTCCAACCACATGTTGGCATATTTTGCGTTCCCTTTGACCATGATGAAGTCCCAGAGTTCTCGCGCTTTCTGCATGTTGTTGCACCAGCGAGCCTAGGGAGGGGGATGGCCCCTATTAATATCATCTGAAAATATCCATAGGTAACCAATCTCGCCCCCCACCCACCCAGAGGTGAGCAAATAAAAGCAAACAACAGAGTGAGTTAAGGTCACCTCAATCCTGGCCCAGGCCTGCATGAGAGTACAGGAAGGGTCTCCGCTCTCACTAAACCCTGCAGTCAAACAGAATTAAGCCATTATTATTATTTCTGATCGGAACGCCAATACCCGCAGCAGAAAGACATTGTTTTCTAAATAAAAGGCAACCTACGTTCTTCAACGTCTTGCTTTAAATATTTGAGGGCACGAGCAAAGGCCGACCGAAGCTCTTCCAGCTCCTTACTCGAATCTGAAAAACAGCACGGAGAGAGCATGGCTATTCAGAAGGCACCCCTGGAGTACTAGGTTTCTAGAAGCAAGGTGTGTTTTCTCCAACGGGAGAGCGTTCAGGCCATGTCGCCCTGGGGCAAAAACGACTCCTTGCTGGGATCTGGAAGAATGAAGCCCAAACAAGGGACTGCCTCAGAGTGGTTGCGATTAGCATCTTCCCCCACCGATAATCACCTTGGGTAAAGTCAACTCTTCTCCGAAGGTAATCCAGGTACGCCTGCCAGATTTCCACGTAATCGGTAGCCTGAGTGAAGCTGGCGTTCAAAGCCTTTTCGAAGGTTTCTAATACAGGGGGGAGGAGGGGGAGAGGAAATAAGGGCGAACACAGCTTCAACAGCCTAAGTTCTTCCCTCGCCCCAGCCTTGAATTCTCAGCCTGAGCCAGGCGGAGCCTTCAAAGAAAGAGGGACACAGCCGACACCCTCTCCCTTCCCGGCACAGGGCCTGGGGAGCAGGCAGAGATGCTCCGGGTTTAAAAAAATAAAGAAATAAAACCAGCCAACGTCTCCCGACAAAGCCTACAGCTTGAAGAAAACCATGCAATCAGGACTGGGGCGTTGTGTGGCTTCCGAGGCTGTGAAGCTCCCACCACAGAAGCCTTTCGTAGCCCTCACAGTTCTCCTGATCCTACCTGAGATCACCTGATGTTCAACGTGGTGTCTCTCCATGGCCATCAGGTACTGGTTCCACAGCTTGACGGTCCAAGGGCAATTCCTGACCGCTCGCTCGTGAGCGGAAAGCACCAGCTCCTTCACCTTCAGCTGCCTGTCCTACAAAAGGAAGCATGTTTAAAGCTGGGCTAATTGTGGTTAACGCAGAAGGGGGCGTTTGGTGCTGCAGTGCTCCAGGCAGAAGGGGGGGAGGGCAGAATCCCTGCTCAGAGACACCTTGAGCACTTCACAGAGAAAGGATATCTGAAAGGGGGGAGGGGCCTTCTATTAAAATCTCAGAAGCCACAGAAAAGGCCAAAGACTACATTGAGTGGACAGTTATCCCTCTGCAGAGCTAGCAATATCAAATAATCAGCGATAAAGCATTTCTGTAGATCTGTTACTCCATGTACCCCCATAGATCCAACTTTCCTGAAGTCCTTTTAATAAGAACTAGTTAGCCCAAACAACTGACCAAACCCAGGAAAGCTCTTTCACAGAAGGACGTGAGGCTGGAGGTAGCTTGCTGATGGGAAGCGCTTACCAAGTACTGAGTGTAGCGAGCCCAGAGATCCGGCACTAGGCAGTTCTCATCCAGGGCACGCTCATAGATCAGCTGAATGCGAGCTGGATCCCCCACCTTCATTTCGAAGTCAATGTAAGCTTGATATTCGGCCAGCTTTGGGATTTCAGCTCCCAGCTGGAACAACAAGAGAGGAAGGAAGCTCTTTAGGGAAAGTAGAACAGGGAAAAGAAACCATTAGGAAAGCAAAAAAAAAAAAAAAAAAAAAAAAGGTCATATTGCATTGCTCAGCGTAGAACTCAATTTTAAACAAAAAAAAGGGGGCGGGAATGGGGAGGGGGACAATCCCAGAAAGTTCTGAAAAAGAATACCATTTAGATACAACCAATTTGACACAGACTTAAAAGTAATTTTGTTCCTCCTTCCCTGACAAGCTTGACAACAACTTCCAGAGTTTTCCCAGTGTCCCCTATAAAAAGACCCATTCTAAAAATACCTTCCAAAGGGAAGTTGGAAGCCCAGCACAAGAACCGAGAAAAGATGCTGTTATTTGGAAGGAAGGCCTTAAAGGAGGATGGGCGACACAGCCCTGGGGAAGCTTACAGATTGTGAGGGGAGCCATTTACCAGGGCCTCTTCGTAAGGCTTGTATTTCTGCAACTCCTTCAAAGCCTTTGCATAGTTTTGCAGTGCTGCCTCTGGGATCGGCTCCTCAGTCCAGTTTTCATATTCCAAAAATGCCGATTCCATATCTTCAGAAAGAGAGACAAGCCTGTGTCAGCAAGGAAGGGGAACATGGACTCCCAAGCCCTTCTCTCGCGTTAAGCCCCCCTGCGGCTACTTTGGCTTTTGGTGCCCGGTGCAAAACTCAGCCACCGATTCCTTCTGGAGTTGAGGAACAAGAAGCTGAAGGATTTCAGCTAAAAAAAAGCTTAGCTAAATGGTCAGCAATTTTTTTTAAAAAATATGTATAGCAAATGTTGGAAATGTAATCAAAAGACGGGCACATTTTTATTATATGTGGTGGACTTGTGTTAAAAGCAAAAAAAAAAAAAGTAGGGCAAAAATACACTGCTGGCTAGAAAAGGTAATAGGGAAACATGTAGATTTTAAATCTGAACTGGTTTTATTGATGATATCAGAAAAATTTGATAAGAAAAGTATGTATTTAATATTACATGTCTTAACAGCAGCGAGGATTATCTTCACACAATATTGGAAAAATGAAGAAACAACGCAAGACGAAGATACTAGATTGTGCAGAATTGGACAGACTTACATTGAAAATCAAACAGAAAAAAGACACAGAATATCATCAAACGTGGAACTTATTTTACCAGTGGTTGGAAAAAAGGGGTGGTGATTAAGAATAGAATCTGTATTGCTAAGCAAATTAAATACCCAGACAACACAATGTCTATTAAGCACTAAGAAATGCAATTAATAGAAAATTTATTAATTTTTTTTTAAAAAAAAGACGAAGGATTGGGGGGCAGGCCTTGGGTTGAAAGGCAAGTGATAAATGATCCTTTGCAGCTGATCCTTACCTATCAAGGGAACCCCCAGCTGCCGACGATAGAGCGAGTGGATCTTCTCGAGTTGCGCCTTGATGTTCTGCTGCTGCTCAGGGGTTGGGACGCTGCCCGGTGCTGGCTGCCAGAGGAGGAACAAAGCACACGGATCAGAAGAGGAGCAGAGTGCCAAACGCAGCTAAAAGATGCACGTGCGTGAATAATTTAAAAAAAAGACCCCTCTCAATCCTGGATCAGGAACGGGCACTGCTGAGAGAGCCCTTGCCATTCCAGATGCTCAGGGACGGAGATCTCATCAAAACGAGCTCTGGTGGAGCACTGGTTAAAGCATGGTACTGCAGGCGAAACTCTGCCTACAGCCCGGAGTTTGATCCTGATGGGGCTCAAGGTTGACTCAGCCGTCCATCCTCCCAAGGTTGGTAAAATGAGGACCCGGATTTGTTGGAGCTTGCAACATGCAAATAATGTTTCAAGGTGGTAAACCACCCAGAGGGCGCTGGAGAACAATATGGGATGGCATAAAAGCCTACATGCTAAAATGCCACTGCTATCTTTTGCCTGACACTTCCTACAAAACACGGACGCTCTCTGGGAAATCATCACCTGACCAAACTTCAGGCAGCGGAGTGTGGCATGCCAGGGCTTACCTGCATTGTCGCCAATATGGCATTTTCAAATTCCCGGTAGGTCTCCCAAATAGCAGCTCCCTTGGTCACATGGAGGCCGACCGCGATGAGCGCCCGTTCCAGGATTGCGCGAACTCTCGCGATCCCTCCTTCCTGGCCAATGCCCCCAATGGAGTACTGGGCGTACTCCAACCAGATTCCAGGACCTAGAATCCAACCACAGAAGGGGGGTGGGAATCACTTTTGGGGAAAGAAGCTGAAGTTAACTCTGAATTTTTCATTTCCTCCAACAGAGTAAGTTCTTTGGAGAACCTGTTACACCTTGAAATTATCTATTTTGGTGCTGTTTATCTGTTTGTTTGCGTGTGCCTGAAAGAATATCCGTTTAAAAGTAAACTTACAGATGTAGTCTTTCACAGCTCTCTCAAAAAGTTCATAAATCTTCTCCCGCTCTGAGTCTTCTTTAGCCTGCGGAATCTCATCCTTCAGCCAGTCTAGCCACAGCTCTGCGAACATGGGACGAAGCCAAAGTGAGTTAGAATGCTACCACATATCTGGAAAAAGATATTGCTAAATAACATATTACTAAGGCAGGGTCAAATATATATGTAATTTTAGTTAAAATTACTCGTGATTATTAGTAGAATGTATGTATGTATGTGCATATACCCTGTTTTCCCCAAAATAAGACATCCCCTGATAATAAGCCCAATCGGGCTTTTGAGTGCATGGCAATAAGGCCAAGCGCTTATTTCAGGGTTCAAAAAAATATAAGACAGGGTCTTATTTTTGGGGAAACACGGTATGTTCTACTAAATTCAACAGGGTTTACATCTGAACAGATGTTCACACAGCTACATTCTACTTACATCTCAAGAAACCAAAATCTTCTCTGGAACAAATTTAACCTAAATAATTCTCTAAAGTAAATGCTCTGGAGTTTTGCTTGGTTTCCATCATGATGGCGCCAAACATCTGGCGGCAATTAAGTGGTGCCACAAGTAAATCACTAGTAATTTTAACTAAAATTACACCAAAGCTGCCATTTTTAATAAAATCCAGAAAACAGAAGATAAAACGGGTGACATAATTAAGAAACCTCAGCCTTCATTTAGAAGCCCCACAAATATTTGCCAGGAAAGCTTCTACTCTCTGGGGGTTTGGCGGTTGAGCCAATCTTGAATATTGCTCCCCCCTTCAAACTGCCAAATTTCCCCCCCCCCCACCGCCCTGCTGCCGTCTGATCTGGGGGAATGAGGAAAGACCATATTTGTTTAAAAAACAGCAGCATGTGCCCATTTAACAGGATCCACAGCAGTACAAATTGCTGTACATTTTCACCTAGGAATGCTATCCCTAGATGCTATCAAGTGCTATCTGATGCTATCAAAACTGGACTGGTGTGAATTCAAGTCTCAACACAAAATGAATAAGGCAGCTGCTTTTCTGCTAACGTTTTCAAGCAATTCTATCACACAGTCGGTACAGACCAAGTCTGTACAGTACAAAATTTGATTAAGTAAATGTAGTGTATCTACCCCCATCCCCAGTACGTCAGCAGGATTGTATATCCCCACTTAAAGTATTCTTGGAGTCTTTGGAGGTAGGAATACAAAGTCTGGTTATTTTCAACAGAATCACTAAGACAAACAGAGCAGTATTTTTAAAACTCTGCCACAACATCAAGGGAGATGGGGAAATATAACCACCCAGCTGTTTATCCTTATTAAATGCTTCAACTGAAAATGCACATTAGACCCTTTCACTCCATATGCAAACTTTACCAATAACAACTCTAACAATTTCATTTATGGAGGATTTTTTTTTATTTTTATTTTTTGGTGATCACTCAGTTATCCGATTTCAATTTATGTTTTACAAAACGAAATGGGGTATATCGAGATTTGAATTTCTGCAAGATCAAAAGACTTTGCCTACCTTCAGTCAGAGGAAAAATTTCGCTCATGTTCTGGCGGGCTCTGCGAAGTCTATAGGCATCCCTTTCCTGACGCAGCAGTTTTATCAGATCCAGGTGACAGTTGTAATCATAGGCATTGATGGACAGCTAAAAAAACATTGTCAAAACAGTAATTTTATTTAAAAGGTTCTACAGAAACCTAGCTAAAAGTTACTGATGAGTGCCATCCAGGGATTTTGGCAAATTTTACTTATGGAATAAACAGGCATGAAGATCATGAGGGGTTTCCAATGCAGTACATTAATTATCCTGGGTCAGGTATAATATGCCACTGCTTGGGAACGTCTCTTAGTCAAGGCATCAAAGCGGATCATGAGGTACGGATTGCACTAGAGATCCCTAATCCGGTGTTAGACCCAGAAACGCCTGCAGTTTATGGACTATTTAGAGTGGAGCCAAGATGGAAAGAAATCCTTATCTAGTCTGCCTGGCTGTACTGCGACTCTCAGCGGAATCTTAAATACCTTGGGATTCCAATTCAGTCCCTGCAAGATAAGAAGGTATAAACGGAAAAGTCGCACCGACTAATGCAGAATATTATGACCAGCAAATGTTGGTGAACTCAGCTCCGGCCTACAGAGGAGGCAGAATCTGTGACTGTTGCTCTGCCGTCATCAGTGCACGGGACAGTCCTCGTAAATCGAGGACTGTCCCGTGCACAGCTTGTTTAGTGACCGTTCAAAAGTTACAACAGCACTTAGGGCTGCTTTTTGCACCTACAACCTTTGCAGCATCCCTTTGGTCACGTAATAAAACTTTGGACTCATGTTTATGACAGGAGGTTCACGCGATTCCCCTTTTGCGACCTTCCAAGGAAAAGCCCACAGGGAAAGCCCGGATTCACTTAACGACTGGGTTACTTTACTTAACTGGGGTGAATTTATACTAACTCATCACTAACTGGATGATGATGGCACGAGAAAGGTCGCAAAGTGGGGCAAAAGCTTGAGCCTTAATAGTACAGTGGTTTAATGCACCCTGTTATTAAGACCAGCTGCCTGCAATTTCTGCTGGTTCGAATCTCTCCAAGGCTCAAGGTTGACTCAGCCTTCCATCCTTTCTAAGGTAGGTGAAATGAGGACCCAGTTTGTGGGGGCAATAAGCTGACTTTGTATAAAATATACAAAAGGATGAAGGCTATTGCTTAACGCATTGTAAGCAGCCCTGAGTCTCCGGAGAAGGGCGGCATATAAATCAAATTAAAATAAATAAATAAAAATAAAAATAAATAAAAGCTACTTAACCACTGTCGTTTGGCCAGGGAAATTTCGGGCAGCCTTGGGGTCGTAAGTCGAGGACTATGCGTATGAGAGGAGCAGGAGGGTCCCTGCTTGGTCTCCCCATGCCCCCCCCTCTCCCCAAGCAGCAAAGCCCCCTTCCTTGGGAGAAGCCCCCTCCCCCCCAAAAAAGGCCTTCGGGGCGGGGCGGGACGGGGGCTCTGGGCGCAGAGAGGCGGCCTCCCTTCCTCTTCCCTCCCGCCCCCCAATTCCCGGCGGCCCGCCGAGAGTCCCCCACCCGGGTGGTCGTGGCCTAGCCGCCAGTAGGCCCGCCTCCTCACCTGCTCCTCCAGGCGCGCGATCTCGGCCTCCGCCCCATTGTCCTCAAAGGGGAGGTCGTCGTCGTCGTCGTCGTAGTCCTCTTCGTCGTCGTCGTCGTCGGCGGGGTTGAGGTCACCGACAAGGCAGCGGTCGTCGAAGTCTCCCGCCTCCTGCAGCAGCGCGTAGGCCGCCGCGATGGCCACCGCCTCCGAGTCCTCCTCGTCCGACATCGCGCCCGGCGGCCACCCTCGCTGCGCTCCCGCCAGGACCCCGCGCGCCCCGGGCACGTTCTCGCGCGCGCGCCGAGCCCCCGGGCTGCCCCAAGCGACGCCTGAGCGGGGAAGAGCCCGCCAGGGGAGAGCCGGGCGCGCGAACCTCGAAAGAGACGCGGCTTTCGGCCTCAAGTGGGATCTTCCCCTGCAGGCCGAGTGGGCGCGGGAAGCGCTCCGGCAAGGGAAGGGCGGTGGTGGGTCCCGCTCCAAACAGGCACTTGCGGAGGGCAGCCGCGGGCAAAGGGGCCTCGGAGGCGGTCTCTGGCTGCCGCAAAGACCCCTGGGAGGAGCCGCCGCTTCCCCCCCCCCGTGCAGCGAGGGAGGGGGCGGGACTAACCCAGGCACCCCAAGGAGGGGGCGGGATTAAAACGAAATAAAACCGATATAAAATGATAACGCCCGGATTTTGTCATGGGGGGGGGAAAGGAGGAGGAGGCGGCGGCAGCGCCTGCTTCTCCTGAACATGGAGGCTCTCCTGCTCTTTCCCGCGGCCACGCCCAACAGCGGCGCAAGAAATACGGGAGCGAGCGGTTGAGGCCCCACCCCGAAGGCCAAGGGGGCGTGGCTCCGCGCCTTCTCCTTGGCGCGCCTTGATGGCGTCACGGGCGCGTCGCCTCGCCCTCTATTGACGCTGCGTGTGTTCCCGGGGCAGCGCAGCGCCTGCGAAACGGACAAGATGGCGGCGCTGAGAGCGAGCGGTGTTAGGGCCGCAGTGCTCCTCAGGCCCGGCTTGGCCCGGCCTCCGCCTCCTCCGGCCGCCGGCTACCACGAGAAGGTGGGCCGGGCCTTGAGACGGGAGACGGTCCGGCGCGATTCCCCCGCCCTCCCCGAGGGACTACAACTCCCATCGCTCCCGATAACGGGAGCCGCAGCCCCGCCCCTTCCACGGCCGAAGCTGTCAAAGGCTGAGAGGACGCGGTCCCGTCAAAGTAGACACGGGTCTGTCCCGGGGAGGCTGGGAAGGGAGCAAGGGCTACACGCCGGGGCTTGTGGGGTGTGGAGGCGGAGGGATCCCCGTCCACCTGCCGCTTCCCTCGGGAAAGAAGGGAGGAAGGGAGGCCGGGAGGAGGCAGGGCAGGGCCGGGTGGATGCTGTCTCCAGTGGGCGGAGGAGGAAGGAAGAAAGCAAAGGCCCGGGGTTGTGAGTTTTCCTTCTGCCGCCTCCGGCCTGTTTCCTCTCGTGTCGCCTCCCTGAAAAGCCGCAAAGGCCGTTTAGCAAAACTCAAGTGCCCCAAGAAGAGCGGCTGGGCCGGATCCTGGAGGGCCTGGACAGAAGGGGGGGCCCAAGAACCGTCCTGGCCTTGCTTCTCAGCCATTTGTGGGCGGAAAAGCCTCCCAGCCTCGGGTTTTAGGGAGCTTGTCAACCACCTGTCACAACCTCCACAAACAAGGCCAAAGGGGGACCAAAGGGATCCTTTCCTTGCCTCTCTTCTATGAGGAGGATTCCCTCTTTCGGCTCCTCAAGGATTGTCTCCGTTTTGCCCTGAATTTTCCATTTCAGGTGGTAGATCACTACGAGAATCCCAGGAACGTCGGTTCCCTGGACAAGAAGGCAAAGAACGTGGGGACTGGCCTGGTGGGGGCTCCGGCCTGTGGTGACGTCATGAAACTGCAAGTAAGCAAAGGCCCTGCTTTTCCCAGGCAGCTCAGCATGCCCAGCCTGTCTCCCCCTTTCTCTTAGCCTTGCCCTGACCGGTAATTGGGGTCTTTGTAACTGCCCCTCAGGTCGAGGTGGATGAAAACGGAAAAATCGTTGACGCCAGGTTTAAGACGTTTGGCTGCGGGTCAGCAATCGCTTCAAGTTCTTTGGCGACGGAATGGGTGAAAGGAAAGACGGTACGTCCTGTCCATTTCAAATCCCTTGGCCATATTTAGAGTTAAGTCCCGTCTTCTCTTCCATCATCTTCGAGGATATTTGTGAACCTTCGGCCTTGGTGGGGCATATTCTCATGTAAAATAAAGTGAGAACCTCTTTGTAAACAAGATCCTTGGGAAAGAGCTACCCAGGCCTTGTTAAACTATCAATTTGGGTCAATTTCAGGTTGATGAAGCCTTGAAGATAAAAAACACGGATATTGCTAAAGAGCTTTGCCTGCCACCAGTAAAACTACACTGCTCAAGTGAGTAGGATTTTCACTGTTGATTGCATTCCTGGACCCTTTGTTTTCCCCATGGAAAACAAAGCAGCATCACGTGTTTCCAAGCTTTGACACTTTCTCTCTCTCGGTCTCTCTCTCTCTCCAGTGCTAGCGGAAGACGCCATCAAGGCTGCCTTGGCGGATTACAAGTTGAAGCAGGGGTCAAACCCTGCTGGACCTGAGAAGAGCGCAGCCAGTATGTAGGGCTCCTCTGCATCTCAAGACCTGGAAGCCAGCTTCCCTTTGTTTCACTTGTAGCCTCAGCATGATATCTTAGGAGCTTGATCCATCAACATTTTGGAAAGACGCACAACTCATACGCACAATGTTAAGACTGTACTAGAGCCAACAGGATAGACTGACTTTGCTGCAGCTTTTTGCTTTTGGCTTCTTTTCCTTTATCTATGTGAAATATCTTCGTCTGAGATTTGATTTGTAGCCTTAAGGATGACCACTGAAGGGGCGGGGGTGGGGTTAAAGTTGTCTCTTAGTTACAAAGAAAAGTCCCAGGGCCATTTCAGGTACGATCCGTGAGTCCACAGGGATAAGCAATGATGTATGGCCTCCCATGCTTCTCCCTCCAGGGGCAGATTTAGAGCAATACGGAGGCTCTTTGGGCTTATGACTACATTTGTGGTCATTGATTTGGGGGCTAATAGCAGTGTAGTTTTATGTTGCTGGCTTCACGTTCCCCTTAATGAGGGATAGACCTAATAAGTACAATAAAGCTGTGTTTTGCTATTTTCTAGATTGGAATTGTAAAGAAAGGAATATATTTTTATTTCACCTGATTGTTAATACACATATTTGTTTGCTGTTCAGCCTGTGCAACACATGCAGAGATAATATATGTTTGTTCTAAAGAAAAATGAATTCTTTTAATTTGTGTTTTATTTATATCACACCTTTACTATTTTTATAAGTAACTCAAGGTGGAGAACATACCTAATGCTCCTTCCTCCTCGTTTCCCTATAACAACAATCCTGTGAGATGGGTTGGGCTGAGAGAGATAGGGGCTGACCCAAAGTCACCCAGCCGGTTTCATGCCTAAGCAGGGCTAGAATTCACATCTCCTGGCTTCTAGCCTGGTGACAACCACAAGGCCAGCGAACAGTTGCTTGTTGGCTGGGGAATTCTGAGAGTTGAAGTCCACCCATCTCAAGGTGCCAAGCTTGAGAAATACTGTACCACATTTTTTATCAGTCCTAATAACATTTTGGAAGTCTGACACTTTTCCCCCTATTGCCTGGCAGTATCTATAAACTTGTGATCTGTTCATTCCCCAAATCTGATAGAACTGGACTGTCTGACATAGACTGTAGAGGAGCAGAATATACACCAGTTTCTCAGCACATGCAAAACAGCAGCTGCTGCTCTTGATGATTTTTTTTAAAAATCTACCTAATGAGAATAGGAGGCTCTATTGAAGGCGCCAGAGGGGACTCTTTTTCAATTAGGGGGTCCGTTGACGTGTCCAGGCTGGCTGATGAGATGGTGACAGCCCCAGCGTGGCAATTCCCTTCTGCAAAGGCTACCCCAACCAGTGAAACTTGCCTCCACATTCTTCAGAGGCCAGGGAGAAGTGCATGCTGACAGACAGACAGGCGAAGGTTTTTCACCCCTCCTGTGGAGGCCAGCTGCCACCCTGTATTTGGGATAATTTATCTTCGGCTCAGGTTTCCAACCAAAACAGTCCTCAGCTGCCAAAGCATCGTCTGCCTGCCTGCCGTTGATCCCAGCAACTGGATAATCCACTCTGAAGCCACCCCAGTCAACAATAGGCCTCCCCATTGAAAGGCAAAAAGGAGACGCTTAAAAATAAACTACTCTGAAATGTTTTGTGTCCGAAGAGCACCTTCTGGTGAAGAGAAGATTTTGACAAAGGGTTGGATCAAACTATTTTAGTCTGCCCATTTTCACCTGAGTTTTAGACTCAAGTTTTCTTTTCCATAGCGGATGATTTTTCTAGTCCCCTTTTAAAAGCTCTCCAAGAAACAAAGCTTAGCTAGTCAACAGTATTGCTTTTCTCGTTTAAATCTTCCTTGATGCTCAGCAGACCCATCCCTGCTGCCCTAAGCTCCAATACGATTTGTTCTGGTGGCATGTCACGCCAGCTGGGGCGACATCTTGGTTTATGACAAAATGCAAGCCCAGTTTAAACGCAGACCCTGCAATGGAGAGCCAGGAAAGAGCCAAAAGGTCTGTGCTTTCAATAGCCCTTGGGATGGGAAGGAGCCACCACAGTGCAAGAAAGGGAGGCAGAAAGGCCTCGGCTGAAGCTCTCCCTGATGTTGGAGGAAGGTGGTCAGAAATGAAAGGAGTAGATGTTCTCTCCAACTCTCTGCCTGTCATAAATATTGGGCAGATTTCTCTAAATTGGGACCATGCTGAAAACCCACAGACAACCCACAGCAGCTGCTAAATTACAGCCCTCCCTTGGTTCCAGGAATCGGCCAAACCTTCAGTGCTCCAAGCAGCCATTTTTAGTCTTGAGGTTTCTCCTGAATTCGAGATCAGCAGTTAACGTTTTCTTGGCATTCTCTGCCAGGCCGAACAGCAGAAGTTTGAGCCAGACTGTCTTTTTCCCCCCACCCCCAAACACTATCAAAAGTGGCAGGTGGTGATGCCAGTACCTGGTCAGCATCACCACCTCCCCCCACCCCCTAGAAAACGTCTCTCCTTTTATAAGTTCTCCGTGTCCCCAGGGGAAACATACCTTTTCCCTGCTCGGTGCTTTTAAAGCATTGCAGATTTTGTTCCTTAAACAGCCTGAGCAAATGCACCCAAGTTCAGCTGTCTTGTGCTCAGAGAAAGGGAGAGAGAGAGCGAAATAATAATAATTGGGGAGGATTGTTTTGCCTTCACGCACACTCCTATCTCTCCTTCGCAAGGACACATGAGTGCTTTGTTGGCAACTGACCTTGCCACTGGCTTGTTGCTTCTGCTTCTGAGAAATTACGCAAATTGCAAATGTTTAGGCTCTCTCTGAAGGAGGACCTTGACATAGACTGGAGACAGGCTGACTGGGCAAGCAGGTCGAGAATTGGGGGGTTTAAAGCAGGGCTGTGCTGGGAGGTGAAAGCATGCAAAGAGGAAAGAGATGCACCCCCGTCTTTTGTCTGCCATCCTGCCATCCTCTTGCTGGTGGAAAGAGGCCCAAACTGGACTCCGGGTTACCTGTCACAAGCCAAAGGTGTGGGGAAGGGTTGCAGCTTCCCTTAAAGGACCCACTTTCCTCCTCCTGCTTGGAGGGTAGGGAGGCTGTGTTGGCTTTCTAGGCTGGATCTCTCCTCTGAACAAGGAAAGAAGCAACCTAGAACTAAGGAGAAATTTCCTGACAGTGAGAACAATTAGTCAGTGGAACAACTTGTCTCCAGAAGTTGCGAATGCTCCAACACTGGAAGTTTTTAAGAAGAGATTAGATAACCATTTGTCTGGAATGGAATGGGGTCTCCTGCACGGGGTTGTACTAGATGACCTCCAAGGTCCCTTCCAACTCTGTTATTCTGTGTGATTTGCATCTGGACAGACAAAAAAGAACCCTGGGAATTTAGCAACAGTCCGAGAGGGGGGCTGGGAGATTCCCCTCCACTATGGAGAACATCTTGAAGGATAAATGTCTATGGAGATTGTCAATCATCCGGGTCATGGTTGTTCCAAAGATGCTTTTCAAAAGGCAGCTGGACTTTTTTGTTTGTTTGTTTGTTTGTTTGTTAGCATTTCGCTTCTCATCCAAGAAGCTTCTTCAGTTCTGACTGAATGGTGGGGAACAGAAGCTGCAAATAGAAATAGAACCAGTTGCCTTTTGAAAAGGGCCTTTGGGACAACCCTGAAGGAGGGTGCCCCAAATCTTTTGCAACTTGCTGAGGGGGCCCCCTTGCCAAGCAGGGGCTGTTTGACCTGGTTTCATTGCAAGCAGAAGAGGGAGAAAGGGGAAGCCAGAGCTGGCAAGGGGAGGGCTTGGCAGTGCCAATTAGGTCAAAAAGCAGCATCACGTCACCCCTGGTGCCTGCTAGAACCCCGGACCATCCCCAAGGCCCATTTTCCTCCACCCCACCTCTCCCCTTGGCTGAGCTGCTTGCAGCCTTCAAAGCAGGCAGAAATTCTCCCAAGTGCTGCAGCACAGCAGAGTCCGGAGTGCCCGATGGAAGGTGGGAATTTCCATCTGGAGGCCCCTCGGATGCTCTTTTTCTGGCCCAAGAATGCCGGCTATTTCCTCTTTTAATCCCAGGAGAGAAAGACATTTCACAACTATGTTTGCTCCCCCCCTCCCCACTTCCAGTCTAGCCACCAAGACAGTGAAAAGTCAACTTGCCAAAGGGAGGATGGGAGAACCTTTGGGAACTCTTTAGGAAACGGGATGAGAAGAAGGGAGACGGGAGGGGGTTGTAGTTGCCCAAGGAAGATGACAAGCACCCCAAGAGAGCTTAAAACAAAAACCGGCATGGCGACGAAGGACAAGACAGGTTTAGCTGACCCTGTCCCCAAATATTCCAGTGGGTCAAAGGGGAAGTGTGCAAATCCCGTAATTTGGAGGAGTGGTTTGGCCACAATCTGAGACTCGCTGGATGAACCATTCCCAAGAAAGACCCGAGATTCTATGAGCTGCATATTAAGCAAGAACTGTCTTTTGGGGGGGGGGAGACCCCCTTCCATTTCTATGCCAACAAGTCTTTTGCTATTTCAGATACGTTGCCTGAAGAATTCAGGGCAGGAAAATCACCAGTCCTCAGCCACACATCCACACAAGCTTTATCGTTTCTTTTTAATGGAACATACGGCTATAATGGAGAAAAATACATTTGGACTCATTGTAGGCTTAGGGCGGGTTCAGGCAAGGGAAAGGAACATTACAGTGAAGGCATTTTATTGAATTTGGACCATTTTTTGGAAATCCTTGGCCATATCAACTAATTAAACCGTGCTGCCTGGGGAATTCTGGGAGTTGAAGTGCAAACACTTGAATGCTTGAGAAACATAGTTCTAAGTATTTGGGCATCTGGTTTCTGCCACACCTGGACTTTTGCCAGACATGGGCTGGGTTGGAACATCTGGAAAGTGAAGAAGGGCTCTAAAGATGTTTATTTTGTGTTTTTATCAACACTGTGTCCTTCCTCACGTTTTTAAAGTTTAGGAAGCCCTAGAAAAAGATGCTGAGAGGTTCACAAAAGCCTCTTCATGCTAACCCAGTTGGGGTTTATCTGGTTGCAAAGCTCCAGATGTTGTCTTTTACAGCCCCGTTAGCGTCTCTTTCAAAAATGGCCTTGAGAGTGTAGGACTGTGGAGACTGCCAGAGACGGTCAACCTACTAAACCCTGCCCCAGATAAGTCCTCAAAACTACAATAAATGTCTTGGTCAGCTAAATTTATAGATGTTTTTACTAGGATTACAAGGGTCACCCTGGGAGAACCCCAGTGGGAGGAAAAGTCATAAATATCAGCAGAACCTTTGCAAAGAGGCTGGGAAAAACCAAGGAGGGTTTTTTCTGTTGTTGTTGCAAATATGTTCTCCTGGCACCCAGCTTCTTCAAGGCTTGTCGCAAACCAGGTTAATCTCTCTTGTTTCAGCTGTAAGGCTTACTGAAACGTTTCTCTAGTTGGCCCAGAAAGATTAGCCCTGGAAATCTGAAATCCAATGTCCCCCGTCAAAGTATAAAAACATTTTTGTAAAAAAATGACCAAAAGTCTTCCCTCCACTTCCCTAATAACTGAGTTTTAAAAAGCCCAGAAAACATTTGAATCAGTGGTGGGTTTCTATTGGTTTGCCCCGGTTCGGGTGAATCGGTAGTGGTGGCGGCAGGAGGCTCCGCCCACCCACGCAGATGTCATCACGGGCGCTCTGCACATGTGCAGAAGGTTCGACGCATGCGCGCGCGCTCACAGCTCCGAACCGGTAGCGAAGGTAAGTGGAACACACTACTGGTGAATGCTGAAAAATATGAAGCCTCTGAAGATTAACCAAATCTTGACAAGTGAAGAACTTCGGGATTGAACATAGATTAAAAACTCCACCTTTGTTGGGCTTCATTCACTCGTGAAAGTCCTCAGTGTCTTCCCCTCCATACAAAAGGCTGAGTATTTGTACACCTTTAAGAGGAATAATTATCAGAAATGTCATCAGATTCTTCCCAAGGTTGGTTGGATTGAGCAATCAGATCTCCTAAAGCATCTGGAGAACTTGAAGTTAAGGATTCTCAGAAACCAGATTTTTAAAAAACAAACAAACTTGGACTGAGTGGTGGATCCATTGTATATTGTTGTCATTGCTTGTCCGGAAATTGTATTTAAAAATCTGAATTCAGGTTGGCCATTCTGAAACTATATACGGACATGAGTTCAGCTTTCAGAGCTGATAGGAGCAAAAGTAAATGAATTAATGATTGACATAAGGGACAACTAAATAGAGTTGAGCCAAGATTTGCTTTAAAAGAAGAACAGGTATGAAATAACTTCAAGTTTGCCCAAAGACGATCTCATCAGCAGTGGAGAGGGGAAGAAAGGTCTGGATGACTTCATGATTGATAGAAAGGTTGGCCAATCATCTCTGCACACAACCTTGGTCCAGAATTAAGGAGTGATATAAATAGAGTTAGATGCTCACCCAAAGGGCCCACCTCAAAAATTATGTATGTACGTATGTGCAGATATGTTCTCCCTGAAAATGGGAAAGTCCTGGAGGACAATACTAGGATGGTTCCTCCAAAAGAATCCTGGAACCACGTTGAAGTCTATGTGTCTTCAACAGGTCTTCTAAAATAAGTTCTTTCTTCCCTACTCAATGATATCTGGTTGAGTAGCTACATTATGACATTGCAGTCACTCAGCTTCCCTCTCCCCCCAGATGGGTTAAGTGACTCTCATCACTTCCCTGGGTAGGTTGGCAGGGGATGATGGAAGTCACGGTCCATGACTTGCACCTGGAGGGCGCAAGGCTTGGGCAACTCTGCATAACTGAAGGAAGTCCATTAAAGAAAAATCACAATAATGTAGAACTTTCAGGTGTTTCTTGGGAGGTGGCTAACTTGTCTTCTTTACAGGTAAGGTAAAGTTCTGCTGCCCTCTGTTTGATAAACAGATCCCTGCAGATTTCATATTATAAGCTGTCCCCCCAGTGATGGGAACTGACCCCATTCAGTTTTTGGATTCTTCTGTAGGGTCAAGAGTCAGTGGAGCGCTGAGCTCTTCCTTCTGCTCCTTCTCACCTTCTGAGGCAGACATGGCAGGTTTCTTGGTGGGTGGGGCTTCCTTGGACTCCTCAAGTGGAGATGGATGGGTCTCCACCACAGATGGGATCTCTTCTTCTTTGGTCTCAGCATCCTCCAAATTGTTTGTAGCTGATGTCTCTGGAGGCAGCTCAGCCTCAGTTGGTGATTTTTCTTCTTCTTCTTCTTCTTCTTCTTTGGAGCTGCCTTCCTCCACGTCTTCTGTTTTTTGGGGCCCTTCTTCTTTCCCTTCCACCGGTGGGTCTTCCATGGGGCCACTTTTCCCATTCGCCATGACGACCTTGGTTGGAGACTTGAGGTTCTGGGCAGCAGCTAAGATGTCAGCCTGCAACTGTTTGGTGGAATCCACCGGCTCCTCTTGCCTGTCATCTGACAGCTTCTCGGGAACTTCGCTGAAGGCCTTGGCCCCCCCTGCCTTGTCGTTCTGATCCACGTACTTCTTTTTTGGAAAAGACGATGGGTAATAGGCGGAGGCCTTGTGTTTCTGCTGGGTGATGACAGCCGCACACACGATGGAAAGGATGATGAGGAGAAGGGAGCCCAACACCACGATCAGGAGCATGTACGTCTGGAAGAAGTTCACAATGCCGTCCAGGATGTTGAACGAGTGCAAAGTTCCGTTGACCGAATCGACCACAAGGCTGCTTGAGGTGGGACTCGCACTCAGTGTCGCCCTGGCAGAAGTGGGGTTGGGGGGAGCCCCCTCGCTGTCCCCGCTCCCCTCCCTGTCTTCCAGGACCAGGTTCTGAATTGATCTTGAGGCGCAAAAGGGAGACATCAAGAGAAGAAGCAGGCAGAGATCTTGCATGGCCGCCATGGCAAGGCTCAAAGGACCACACAGATTTCTGGGGGGAGAAAAAAACAACACAAGGGACACACAAGGGATCTGTTAGTCTTCAACGTCTTCTTTGAATCAAAGAAACCTTTTTCTGGAAGGATTTCTCCTTTCCACACCGAAAATAAGTTCAGACCTAAAACAAACCAATCCGAAGAATTGCAATCATGCACGAAAATCAAATATTTGGGCCCCTCGGTCTATTCCCTGCCTTCCCCAACACCAAATGCCCATTTTACCTTGTTCTTGTATAAAATCTATGAGCCTCCACCAACTGTAATAGTTTATCTTGGTTTTATTTGATTTCTAATGCTTGTTTGTTTGTTTGTTTGCAATTCTGGTTGGAGATGGTAATAAAAATATTCATTTATTCTAAAATCGGCAGTGATTGGAACAACAATGAACCTGCCCTGAAGTTTTAAATCTTAGGCCAAACCAGCTTAGGGTGCTTTGTGGGGGAGTCTGCCTTGGTTCTCCGTATGAGTCCCTGATCTGCAGAAGGCTACTGGGGAGCGTGAAGACGTTTCCAAGCTTAAGACCCTCACTTTCTACCCCCAATTCCAGAACGGCAGCTAGATAGGGAGCCCATAGGTTGGTGGTCTGGCCAGGGTTACTTTCACAGGGGCAGAGATGCAGCCCAAAACTCCAGCTGCATTCATTCACATCTGTCCGTTAATTTGGGGGGTGTCTCTGCAATGGAGGGGGCAATTAAGTTATTCTGGCCTGTCCGAATTCAGAACAGCCCTGCTCTCTTCAGAGAAGGAGACAGAGAACTTCTGGCCTGCAAAGGACTTTCCACTTGGGAATCCGGGCATCCCTCCGTGCCCACAGTTGGTTTGCAGCCTTGGTTGCTCTCAATCATTCTTGGGACGGACGGTGGTGTTTAAGTATCCCGATTTGGCCTGAGCAGAGCACAGCTGGCAGCGGGAGACATTCCTGAGCTTGGAGCCTCTCAACGGAAACGGCGGCTGGCCGGGCTGAGCGATGCGAGACAGCTCAAGAACGCCAGCGCTCTCCCTGCTGGCTGAGGTTTACTTTAGGCCCTGTTAACCTATCCGGTAGATCTAAACAAAGAAAGTTCAAGAAATGTCTCCATTCCTTCTCCTTCTCTCTCTCTCCCACTCTCCCTCCCTCTTTCTCTCCTCTCTCTCTCGCCCTTCTTTTTTTTTCTCTCTCTCTCCCTTCTTCTCTCTCTCTCTCTCCCTCTCCCTCCATCTCTCCTCTTTCTCTCCTCTTTCTCTTTTTTCTTTCTCTCTCTTCCTCTCTCTCTCCTTTTCTCTCTCTCTCCCACTCTCACTCCCTCTTTCTCTCCTCTTTCTCTCTCTTTCTCTCTTCCTCTGTCTCTTTCTCTCTCTCAGGACACACATCCTGGTCTTAATTTGGAAGCTCAGAAGTCCAGCCTAGAATCCTCAGTGAGAGGCACAAGGGTGTCCTTCTGCACACGGTCAGACGCTAACCCTTCCCTTGAGACTGCCCAGGCTTTGAGACCTTTCCCAAATTCCAGATGTTTTGCTAAAAGCGGTCAAACTGAAAGCCAATCCTTTCTTGGCCAGCTTAGGGCAATACATGCCCCCCCTTTGCCCAGCCTGGAGCCTTCCTGCAGCCCCCAGAGTGGGTGGTCTGGCCATCTGGATGTCTGGGGGGCTGGAACAGCTGGAGGGTCCTGGACAGGCTGCCAGATGTGACCGGTCCCACTTTCCCCACTTTCCAGCAATGCTCGGCTTTTCAGCTCTCCTAAAACTTCAGCAGGGCAACGTTGGGGATCGTGGTGAATCGGAGGAGACTAAGAGCACCTGGAGGGGGATTCGCCAGCCCAGCCCCCCCGCCCCCACCCCTCCCAGGAGCTACCAAGGAGGATTTCTCTGCAGTCCATGGCCCAAATTTGGCCTGATCTCCCTCCTCTGCGTTTGATTGGATTTTCTTAGTGAAGGATGCTGTGATAAAACACCCTTCATCTTCCAACTTCCTCCTTTTCTTTCCTGACTCTCTCCCCCTCCCAAAGGGGCACCCACATTTTTGGGGTGGTGGGGACATCTCAGGGCCCTGCTCTTCTGTAATCAGAGAGGCACCTCTCTGGCTCCCCAAGCTAGCTTTTTGCCCTGTCCGGCATCCCAAATCCACTGCGTTCCCAGGATGAAAAGCTGCAGGTAAAGTGAGGGGGGGTCTGCCTTGCTCCCTCTTCTCCCGTTTAAAGTTCTCCTCCTTCAATAGAAGCCAATGAGATGTTTCTGAGCAGCTCAGATACCACCGTTCCCATTTCTGGTAGTCACAGGTAGACTGCTGCTGAGGGTATAGGCTCCACTCAGCTATCTAAAACTTGATGTAAACATCAAATTTAAGAGTATCCCAATAAAAATTCAACTTTTTTATTCCCCTACTGTAGCATCTGGGAAGAAGCAGTCCTCCATTCCTCAGTCCCCGTTCCTAGGAATGCCTCCAATCCCCCCCCCCCGGTTTTGCTCAGACTCAATGCGCCGTCATCAGCCACCCTCCGTCCCTCCCTCCCTCTTTCCTTCCCCAAAAGCATAACATATTCTCTAAACCCACTTTAGCTTTCTGTAATCTGAGATCTCTCTGACTTTCCTTGGCAGGAACAAATTATCAAATGACAATTAAATCAACAGTCCAGACTCCGCTTGGGATCCCAGCCTACCCCCCCCCCCCCCCAAGAGCCAGCTGCAGACTCTGGACCACAACAGGGGATATTTAATTCTACTTCATTTCAGGGGTGGGGGCTTCTGTACTTTTCAGCCCCATGGGCCCCCCAGGAACACGTCCACCTAATGTGTATTTGGACTCACTGAGCCAAAAACACGATAGATGATTGAGAGAAAGAAAGAGAGAGAGAGAAAGAGAGAGAGAGAGAGAGGGAATGGGAGAGAGATGGAGATGATAGGATTTATGAATGTGTGATTTGAAAAGGCAGGCCAATCCCTTCAAATTTACTTCTTGTTAATATTTTAAAGTTAGCCAAGTCAGAGGAAGGATGCAGTCACCCAAAAAAGCAACCATAGAAGCTATCGAAAGAGGATGGTTCTCGGGGTGAGGGGTGTCTTCCCTCTTTCCGACCCCCAGGCTCCAACTGCAAAAGAGGAGGCACCACAGGGACCGGTTGTGAGTCAAGCAGAAGCACTTTGCACATGTGCAGAAGAAAGGAAATCCCAAGGGACCCCAGCATGGAAATCTATCAGTTCGGGGAAGGGATGGAGAGAGAAGAGAAAAGTATGAGTGTCGGGGCTGGGACCCATCCAGACCTCCCCTCAAAAGCATGCCTACCCCAACCCAAGCCTTGCAGCTTTGGGGAGGCAGATGGGTGCCCGTCTTGCAGCTCTCAAGGCCTGGGCACACAATGACAAGAGAGGGCAGCGAAAGGGCTGCGGGCATCAAAGGCAACCTTTGCGGTTGTGCAAAAGTTTGCTTAGAGGCAGTCGGTCTGCAGGGAGGCTCCTTTGGCCTCTGAAGTCTACCGGGCAGCAGCATCCCTGAACTGCCCAACCTTCTCGCCTCTTCACAGTGGCAACCCTCCAGATGCAAGAGGGGGAGGGGATTCTGCTGACTGGCACTCACGTGTCCTACTGGCTCTTTCTGCACACCTGGAATTAATACAGGGGCAGAGGTGGCTCTTGCTACCCTTGCGGAGGTCTCAAAAAGGGTCACGGGGTGCCTGGCAGGGCGGGAGGGGTGGCAGGGTCCCCTCAGGATTCCCCATTGCCAGGAAGAATGGCAGAGAGACCCCCAACTGAAGGAAGCCAGCTGGGCCCCCAAGCAGGAGAAGCGCCTGGCAGGGACTCACCCGGGGAAGAGGAGGTGGGAAGGCGGCTGGGTCCTCTCAGGAAGTTTCTCTCCAGTTGGGGCGCCTGGCGCCTGGAGGGACTCTGCTCTGCTCTGCTCTGTTCTGCTCTCGGCAGCGTCCTGGGCAGCTCTGAGCCAGGCCAGCTTGTTTGCATTAAATCTGGTTTCATGTGGGAATGGGAGGGTAGGAAGAGGGAAGGGCAGGACAGCCCCGAACAGCTCCCCTCTCCATCCCTTCCCTCCTCTTTTCTTCTGGAGCCAGAGCCCCCCCTCCCCCAGCTGGGAGGGACCGTGCACACAACCGGGGAGTGGGGGGGAGAGAATCATGTCCTGCACATCTTCCCAAACGCAGAGCTTGCATCGCAGGAGTGGCCCACCGAAAATGTTTTCTTCCTTCCTTCCTTCCTTCCTTCCTTCCTTCCTTCCTTCCTTCCTTCCTTCCTTTTTCTTTCTTTCTTTCTTTCTTTCTTTCTTTCTTTCTTTCTTTCTTTCTTTCTTTCTTTCTTCCTTTCCTTTCCTTTCCTTTCCTTTCCTTTCCTTTCCTTTCCTTTCCTTTTCCTTCCCTCCTTCTTTCTTTCCTTCCTTCCTTTTCATACCCATGGCAGTTTTGGACAAGCCATCTGGGGGGAAAAATGCTGGTTTGTTCTAACTTGGAACCTCATATTTCTGTCTCTGGGTTCGTGGCTCTGGTTAGGCACTGGCTGCTCCGTAACCTAAGCAGCGTTCAAATGTAAATGAAAACGTTGATGAAAAATTGCTTTCAAGGCAGGAAGGAGATGCAAAGCTAAGGCTCAAAGCAGCCACTTTCTAAGTCCACAGCAAGTTCTTCCGAATTATTTGCCCCAGGAGAACAAGGGTGCATCTGAGCACGTACCAAGTTTCTTCTCATCCTCAAACAGCCTGTTTGTTTTCCTCTTCACCTTGATTATCGCCTCTCACTGAGGAAAGATTGCTGGAGAAGGCAGATTTTGGCATCTTGCTAAGCTAAGAGTGTGGTTTGGTTCTGGTTTAGTATGTCGCAGGAACATGATTGTGAATGGGGCCTGTTGTGGCTTATTCCACAATCCCTGGGCAAATTGGATAATTTAATCCAATTAGATGCCAGCAGATGAAATGAGGGTGCTACGTTTCTAGTCAATACAATGGAGGAATGTCAAATTATACAGCGAATCCCTCCCGTTCTTCGCCTCTTCCTGAGTCCATAATGGGCGGTTCTCTTGCAGACACACACACAGCAGTTTGTGATGAAGGCTTCTCCAGAGAACCAGAGTTTTATTCCAGTCAAGCCTGCAAATGAAATTTGAAACCTTCCTTTGCTCCGAGTTTCTTAAGGACCCCTGGAGAGCGCAGGGAGGAGGCTGAGAAAAAGAGGGCAAGGAAGAGTTAAGTTTAAAAAATGATTTTTCCCTCTAAAATGCCTTATCAGGATCGTAAATACACTGCTGTCACATCCCGGGGAGTTCTCGCTCAAGCGAGTGCAGAAAGAATTCCAAGACACGAACTCTTCCCTGTGAGAAAGCAAAACCAAACGAAGCCAAGACTGGGAAAATATTTGCAAAGGTTGCTGCCTGTTGGTTCTCCTGGCTTTTTTCCTCCCAAAAAGGATGTGGCAGTTGAGCAGAGGCAGCTGCAGAGAGAACCCAGCTTAAGGCAGTGATTCAGAGGAGGAGAATCTCAGATTGTGGGAATCAGGCGGAGGGCACGGATGGAGTGGAACTTGAAGACTGGCAGGTCTTTATGAGTGGCAGTCAAGCATCGCACCCTCCGTTGGACCAGGCTCCAAAGATTCCCCCGTGCCCAGCCTGGAAATGCCAGCAGGGTTGCAGAACACAGCACCCCAAACCTGGCAACATTGGGCATTATCATCCCACTAGCATTCAGTGACTTCAGGAAGCATGCTGGCTGGGGAATTCTGGGAGTTGAAGTCCAGACAGCTTAAAGTCGACGGGTGAATTCTGGGAATTGAAGTCCAGAGAGTTTAAAGTTACGACAGTTGAGAAACACTGAAGTAAGGGCTTGTCTCTCTTCAAAAGCCGTCTTTGCAGTGGCTTCTAGCATGTGGAGGTGGGTTGGCAAAGCGGCAGGCTGGATGGCTTGCCACCCCACACGGGGGTACCTCCCAGGCTAAAACGATGCTGCCTGTAGCTTGGTGAGCCCCAGGGTCACCGTACTCCTCTGCCACCCTCTAATTTAGCTCCGGCGGAGAGTCCATCCCATGGTGCAACCCTAGGGAGACGCTCAAGCACAGCCCTAACCAGCAATTTAGCTAAACTCTCTGGCCAGGCTCTGCTTGTAATTTGGGCTGGTTTTTTTTTTTTTTAATTTCTCCTCTCCCTCCCTCCCTTCCTCCCTCTCTCTCTCTCTCTCTCTCTCTCTGGATCCCCCCCCCTCTTCCAGCTGAGTCAGCACCCCACACCCAGAGATCGTCAACTGCTAACTGGCTGCAAGGACGGTCTTCATTGCGTAGAGTTTTGCATGCCCAAAGGAAATTATCTGGCTCTAAAGAGTCTGCTGGCGGCGTCACCCCACGGCTTGCAAGGGCTGGTTTGACTCACAAACGTTCCTTTAGCCTCCGTTTGACATCACAACGGCAGTATTTCCCCACTGTCCCATGATCCAAATGGGAGCACTTGCAATTGGCCCCCGTTTGCGATGGCTGCAGCCTCGTTAATATTTTAAAGGAATTTGGAAACAGTTATAAAGAATAAAATATATTTGAATATAAAACATCTCGCAAAACATCAGGAGCCTGGCAGCAGCCTTTTCCAACTCACACATTTTATTAAAAGGTATCAGCTGTGGCTCCGGAAGACTTTTTAGTAAAATGTGTGAGTGGGAAAAGGCGGCTGCCAGGCTCCTGATGTTTTGCCCCCACAGATTAAGACGGCTCTCCTCCTACAAGGAGTAGAAACATGTTTTGAAACCAGATGCCGAGATTAGAAGGAAGCTAGATTCAATGTCAGTCTCTCTGAAAGGTCGGAGGGAAGAGCTCTCCCCAGCCCAGGCCTGCTTGAAGGATTTCTGATCCTGCAGGACACCGGTGTCTTCTTCTGGGGCTCTCTCCACTCTGTGGACAAAGCCAGGAGACAAACTGTTGGGTCTAGAGCGTTAATGTTGACTGTCTTCTCTTGGGTTATCTGTGGCCTTGGCTTTGACCAGAAAAATCAAGGCTGTATGGCTTTGCAGGCCAGAAGCAAGGATGACGAGAAAGAAGGGGAGATTGGGGTGGGGGGAAGAATGGGGGAAGTATCTTTCCACAATATCTGGTGGGGTACCAAATAAGGCAGTTCTGAGAGTAAAGGTAAAGGTTCCCCTCGCACATCTGTGCTAGTCGTTCTTGACTCTAGGGGGCGGTGCTCATCTCCGTTTCAAAGCCGAAGAGCCAGCGCTGTCCGAAGACGTCTCCACTGTTCCCTTCCCACCAAAGGTGGTCCCTATTTTTCCACTTGCATTTTTTACCTGCTTTTGAACTGCTAGGTTGGCAGAAGCTGGGACAAGTTACAGGAGCTCACCTCGTTACGCGGCGCCAGGGATTCGAACTGCTGAACTGCCGACCTTTCGATCGACAAGCTCAGCGTCTTAGCCACTGAGCCACCGCGTCGCTTCAGCTCTGAGAGTACAGACACCTTTTATAAAATCTGCATCTGCTGATCCAGAAGATCTTAGAACCTCCCCTTCTTAAACTGAGATCATCAATCTTGTCAGCCTGGAAACCCTCTGAACGTCTCTCCCATCCCAGAGATGGATGGGTAGACCCCAGCTGTTACTGAGCACTCAAGGACCTCGGAGGCCCTGGGGACCAGGATCCTGAAGGTGGGTCCTGGGGAAGCCCATCTTGCAACTTGCTTTGGAGGCCCCAAAGCAAGTTGAGTTCTTGGAAGGAGCGGGAATGGGCCGCATTCTGGCAACCTCTTCTTCTCCCAAACGGATGAAGCTGCAGGTGACTTTTGGGCTCCAAGGTGAAGCCTTCGAGGACGAGCACAGCTGGCAGGCAGAGCAAAGCAAAGCAGGCTCCCTTTGAAGCAAATAAAAAGTTTGCCCCACGGCCCATCAGGGGCCTGACCCCACCCCAGGCAGTGAAAGGAAAGAATCCTGTGGCCGAATGTTTGTGAGTCTGGAGCGTGGAGGGTTAGAAGGGACCAAGGGTACAAAACAGGGAAGGCAGTGCTGGCTTTGCAGGTGAGGGCCAGCTCAGTGAACACAGCACACACACACACACGCACACACGCACACGCACACACACACACACACACACACACACACGCCTCTTTCATTGGAAGTGGGCTGCAGAAACGGAGTCTTTTGGCCAAAGTTCAAAGGAGAGTCGGTCCAGGAGAGCCGGCCTCGGCCTTGTGGGCGCCTCTGATGTGTCTGAGGTTGGCTCTGCAGGGTTTCATTGTGGCCACCCAGGGGCCCACCCGTGCCCCAAAACACCCACCTCAAGGGAGGAGTTCTCTTCCCCAAACCGCTCCGTCCCCAGCGCAATTTGGTCTCTACAGAGCCTTGCAACTTTGCAAAGCTTTGCAACTTTGCACGTGGCGATGAAGTCAGAAGCGGAAGGCCCCATGGCTGTGTTGGAAAAAAATCACCCTGGGAGAACTGCAGGCCCCTTTTTTCCCCTAGGAGGCAATGGGGCTTGTCCTCCATGAGGGATGGCAACTTGCAGCGTCCAGAAGGGTGCAAATGAAGAGCCCAGAACTGTCTGCATAGGGGCACATCCTGGCTTGGGGGTCAGGGGACAAAGGCAGATCCCTAGATATTCTTTGGGGCAGGACTGGGCATTTCCAACATCACCTCTGCAGGCCAGACCCACCAGCACTCATGTTCCCACCCCAGTTTGCATGCAAATTAAACCCAGTTGGTTCCATCATGAACCGCCGGGTGGAAAGCACCTCCAGCTGACGTCTGGCCTTTCTCCGCTTGGATTTTTCATTGGCAAAAATCCTGGTGATGGCTCCGTCCATCGCTGGGTGGGAAGAAATGCCACAGCCAGCCTTCCCTGGCAGCAGAGCTGAGGCAGGACTCTGCGCCTCTCAGGATGCGAGAGCTGATTCATCCCGATGGAATGAATGTTTACATTCCCCACCGGGACATCAGGCAAGAATGAGCCTCAGATGGGCAAATCCAAAAGGCAGGAAGAACAGAGAGGGGGCAAAGGTGTGCCAGGGTCACAGCCTGGGGGAAAAGGGCTCTGGTTCTCCTTTGGATGCCCTGGCACAGGGCATCCCCATTCAGCTTCAATGGTAGAAGGGCGGGCAGCTTCTGGGCAGGGCTGAATGGGCAAGGGGGCCCAGGACCCAGACAAGGACAATTGGCAACAGAAGCACTTGCACTCTTGCAGATCCACTCCTTCCAAGGGAGCCTTATTTGGAGAAAGTGTGTCCACAGGGGGCATCTGGAGGGGCACAAAGGGCTAAAGGAAGCCACAGGTGGGGTCAGAACGCTAATTGGCTAATTTAGAAGGTTCTGCTCAGTGTGGCAATCTGTGGAGGATGGACGTTTCTAATTCAATCACTTCTGTTTCCCGTTTTTCTTTTTTAATCTTTTGCATCCAAGGCACTTTTGTTGGCACCGGCTACCTCTGCCAAGGGAAGTGCCCCACTCAGATAAATGCCTGGAAAATGATGCCCGCTTGTGCTGTGCCTCAGGGAAGAAAATGCAGAATGCCAGCGTAAAGCAAACACTTCTTTTTAAATAGTGGATGTTGATCCTCAGCCACGCCTCTCCTTTTGCAATGTCCCACCTGGGCCCTTTTCCCAAGCCCTCCTCTGCCCATTTCCACACTCTTGGCGGTTCACAAAAAGAGGCACCAGCCTGTAGATGCACCAGAGGGAAGGGGGAGGCCCAGGATCCATACAGCCTCTTTACAAAGCGGACTCTGTGCCAACACTAATGGGGGTTTAGGCTGGAGCACATCTGGTTTGAATTGCAGAGCAGGGATAAATCAACAGCAGAAAAGGAAGGAGGAGACAGGAGCTGCCAAGGAAAGATGGGACATGGAGCTCAGCGGGATCCTTGGATCTTCAAGACAAAGCAGAGGCTCCCCTCCCAACTGCAACGGCAGTCAGTATTTGGGGCAAAGAGAGATGGCAGGCAGGCAGAGAGAGGCTGTTGCTGGACTATCCCTGACAGACGGGGGTGGGAGCAATCAAATTCCGGTGATTTATGACGGGTAGATTCCCCCCATGCCAGCCCCTTGCCAACTTTGCTAAACTGAGAATAACATCTGAAGGACATTCCTGCACATTTCAATCCTACATATGACTAGACTGAGCATTCAGCATATTAACATCTGCAAATATCAATAAATAGGATATAGATAGATTGAAAGACCAGGTCCAAAGTGATGCTGGACGCTTGGCTGCGTGTCTGATGGTCTTCCTGGTTTGGGGCGCCCTCTGGTGGCAATAAGGAGAGTTGCTATTTTCTGTATGGTTGGTCCAAGGCTTTGTGTGTTCTTCAAATGCTTCTCCCAAAATGTTAGTAGTCGAGGATGCGTCACAACCCCGAGGACGGAACATTTTCAGGCTAGGAAGCCACAGGAGGGCTATGATGTAAAATCTGAGCAACCCATCTGGGAACCTTTCAATGCTTACAAAAGGTATTTTACCTTGTCTTTTTTTTAAAAAAAATCTTCCTCCAGTGAATATTTTAAAAAATCCAGAAGTGGATGAGATACATGGCATTTCTAACAAGTTTGCAAGTGAAGGGTTATGCCCAGAATGTAGGCAAGCCAAAGAAGAGAATGGCACAATAAAAGATTGGTCTGTCAACACCCCTGAATATTTCACAATCCAAGCCGAAAACCTTCTAATCTTTGATGCTACAGCAGGAAAAAAACCTTTACACAAGGACCTTCTTTTTTTTAAAAATTTTTTTTTAATTTTAACAAAACCTAAAACTTCATCCTCCATTACAATTGAAACCAGTGTGTCAGTCAGTTACAAATCTTTTGTGCTTCATCTCATATTCATAATTTACTAATTTTCTAATTTCTCATATTATCAATCTAATATATCGGTCAGCAGAGATGAATATTTCAGTGTTGCAGGATTCTAATCCAAACCAACAACTCATCAGGAGTCAAAAGTCCTTTTCTTCATCAAATCTATTCCCGGGTTTTAAAAGCTGGTCGAAACGGGTGGCTCAAGAAAGCCTCACTGCAGGCTTAAGCATATCAACTTCATCAATAAATGAAATTAAGGCCAAGATCTGGATGGCCAGGAAAAAATCTAGCAGGCAAAAAGCTACAGAAAGAGGAGAGGAATACAGAGAGTTCTTGACTTACAACCGCAATTGAGCCCAAAATTTATGTTGCTGAGTGAGAAATTTGTTAAGTGAGTTTTGCCCCGTTTTACGACTTTTCTTGCCACATTTGTTCAGTGAATCACTGCAGTTATTAAGTTAGTAACATGGTTGTTAAGTGAATCCGGCTTCCCCATTGACTTTCCTTGTCAGAATGTCAGAAAAAGGGATCAGATGACCCCAGGACACTGCAATAGTCCTTCCTTCCTTCCTTCCTCCCTCCCTCCCTCCCTCCCTCCCTCCTTCCCTCCCTCCCTTCCTGCCTTCATTCATTCCTTCCTTCCTTCCCTCCCTCCCTCCCTCTTCCACCCTCCCTCCCTCCCTCCCTTCCTTCCTGCCTTCCTTCCTTCCTTCCTCTGGGGGGGGGGGGGGAGGGAGGGGACTCTTTTGAAAGCTGCAGTTTTCTCTCTCCCTGAAAGCAGCCCGGCTTCTGTCCCTCTGGGCACCTGGCAGAATCGAGAGAGACCCTGTCTTAGCCGCAGCAGCAGAGACCTTCCCGGGGGGTTCTGCAAAGCCCGTTTCCGTCCCATCCCATCCGTTTGCATCAGAGGCAGCCCTGGCCCCGTGTGAGTCATCTGCAAGGGCCCAGCGAGATCTCTTCCTCTCGGGCTGATGTTGCAAGATAACCAGCAGAAAAGCATCTTGAAAAGGGAAGAGGCAGTACCTGTGAGCTTCCTTTAGAAAAGCTGCCCATCTCCAGCGCAGAAGGTTTGGCCGTTGTTTTGAACTCAGGGGCCTGTTGACGTCAATCCTCTCCCTCCCACACAGAGGGGAACTTCCAGAGAGGTTCCTCAGAACCTGCAGGCTCAGGAGAAGTCTAGCTGAGTATTAATTATTGAGATACATTCATGAGTAGCTTCCACACCTGCTCTGGAGCTTCTGGGAGGCAGTTGAATTACCCAACAGAATAACAGGGGGATAAATGTGTTTCCTTTTCTGCAAGGAAGGGAAATTAATTCTGCCCATTTCAGCACCATTTTCCCCTCTGTTTTAGTGAAAAGTCCACAGACAATCCATCTGCAATTCTGGCATTATTTCCCCCCCCCCCCCAAAGTCTTTTTCTGAACGTTCTCACTTAATTCATACTGTTTTTACAGGTCATTTTCCTTCTTTTCTTTGCCTACAATGGTCTCCAATGCGTATGTTTGATCATCGCTACTATCAAGTTTAGAGACCGGCTGGTGAAAAATGAAGGACTTTTCTGCAAAACAAGTCCTTCTAAGTGCCAAAAAAAGAGTTTGTGGCTAGCAGGTGGTTCCCATGACAAAGCCTGGGTGAGGAGGAAGAGAAATCAAAACAGTGAAGCAGAAAGAGGGAACCAGGAGAAAGCGGAGGGTGGGTGAGGAGGGGCCAACCAGTTTGTAGATACAAGGACCCAAAAATAAATGGAGAGAAGAGCTTCTCTCTGTTCCAGGCCCTGCTGGTCAGGGGATGATGGAATTGGAGTCCATTGGGATGGGCCTTCCCTGTAGCCCAAGTTGCTGTGGATAGGCAAGCAGCTGAGGTGGGATAAGATGGCTTCCTCACAAATGCAGACAAGAATGAAACAGCAACGGAGGAGGGGAGAAGAGAAGAGAAGAGAAGAGAAGAGAAGAGAAGAGAAGAGAAGAGAAGAGAAGAGAAGAGAAAAAATCCCTTTATGCTTTGTTGCAAAACTGGAAGAGAGAATAGAATGTTTAAAATTGAGGTGAGAGCAAAATCACAAGGAGCTCAGAATAGGGAAATGGGACTTTCCAGTTCCTGAACTGTCCCGAACAGGACCTGGGATGAGCCCAGAATATGATGTTTCTGCAATGGCCGATTGGTTCCAGGGATGCTACAACCACTCTTGCGTTTCAAAATGTTTTAATTATTTTAAACGGGGATTACTTAAGACCACCACCCTCCATTCAACTCAATCCATCTCAAAAACACTCTAGAAATCTTAGTTCTGTAATAAAATACAAAAAAAGCGGAAATGTTTAGGTCTGTTCTGAGATTTCACGCTTCGGTTATTACTTTCTAGATATGATGGTTTCAAAAAAGGAAATGCCTGGATAGCTCTGCAGACTAAAGCACTTTAATTTAACACCAGCTGTCTGCAATTAAAGTAAGTTCGAATCTCACCAGGCTCAAGGTTGACTCAGCCTTCCATCCTTTCTAAGGTAGATAAAATGAGGACCCAGATTGTGGGGGCAATAAACTGACTTTGTATAAGTATACAAAAGGATGAAGGCTATTGCTTAACTCATTGTAAGCCGCCCTGACTCTCCGGAGAAGGGCGGCATATAAATCAAATTAAAAAAACAAAAACAAAGCGAGACCTCCCTATGGCAGAGGAGTAGCTGGATAAGATCTTCACAGTCTGGGGGAGCAGGGAGGACCTAAGCCAGGGGTGAAATCCAGCAGGTTCTGACAGGTTCGGGTAGTGGAAATTTTGAGCAGTTCAGAGCACCGGCAAATACCATCTCTGGCTGGTCCCAGAGTGGGGTGGGAATGGAGATTTTGTCGTATCCTTCCCCTGCCATGCCCACCAAGCCACACCCACCAAGCCACACCCACAGAACCGGTAGTAAAAAAAATTGGATTTCACCACTGACCTAAGCCTTGAGCTCCTGGGAGGAAACCAAGTAACAATCTAACTAAAAAATAATTTACGTATTTCAGAATGTCTCCTTTCCAGGCATCTCTAATCTGATCTGCAGGGCTGCAGAAAAACACTGTGCTAAGTCTTGTTTTCAACAAGCCACAATAGTTCTCCAAGAAACGACAGTTTGCAGGACATAAATGTTGGGTTTCTATAGCGGGCAAACAAATGTATGAGTCAGTGCAAAGGGTCCACCCAGACGAGAAGATACGGATGTACCGCAGATATAGTCCTGGGTTCAGATGACGGTCTTGGAGAAGATCAAGAGGCTCTAAGAAGGTGAACCAAAGATGTCTGGAGCACCAACTATTAATGCTCTGGGAGGAAGCTGTTCAGAGTTAAGTTGTCCGCCTCCATCTCGGATGCTGTCTCCCCGAGAAGTTGTACCCGCTTCACTTTGGGCTGTCTCCTCCTCCTCTCCTCTTCCTCCTCCTCCTCCTTCTCAGCAGATAGCAGGGACGAGATACAGACCATTTCTGTGTGGTTGGCCTGGCCCAGTCTGTAGGCTCTCTTCTGACGCCACAGCATGATGGCCAGGACACCGGAGCACACGATGAAGATGGCGGCCACCAGGGCCAGGAGAAGGATGGCCAGCAAACACTTTCCAATCAGAGGGCTGGTATCATTGGCAACGGGAGACTTCCCTTGGGTGGTGGCTGAGGAACCCGATGTGATAAGACCCAAGCTTTGTCTTGGGGACTTTGTAGAAAAAGCCAAGGTTGTAGACACCATTTCATCCAACCATTTCTGTGTTTTATAGGGCTCAGATGTACCTTTTACAAGGGGAGGTTTGGCCCTTGGATTTAGGCCGGACTTACCTGAGTCAAACTTATGCTTCTGGGTGGCTGTGGAAAACTCTGTGTTATCCACCAAAGTCTGAGATGTAGACAAGATTTCATCCAGATGTTGTGGCGTTGCAGAAGTAGCTGTTAGGAGAGGAAGTTTTATTTTTGACTTTGTGTCTGGTTTAGGTGAGGGTGGGATGTGGTTCTGGGTAGCTGTGGAAAATCCTGAATCATCAATCAGATCATGAGAGGACGCAGTGGATAGATCGTCCAAGAATGCCAGACTAGGTGTGATTTTTTTGAACAAAGGATGGAGGGTGTCTTTTCTTGTGGAGCCAGGTCCAGCAGTCTCAAAGTCTTGCTCCAATGTCACTGTGGAAGGAGGCGCCTGAGAGGGTTTGGAGGTGATGTCAAACAGCCATGGCCACATTACAGTCGTTTCTAGGGGAAGAGGCTTTGATTTCATCTTACTTGGTTTGGTTTGTGGCAGCAAGTTCTTTGGAGAACCTTTCAATGCAACTTTGGTCATGATCTCCGTGGGGAAGGAGGTGGTCTCTTCCTGGAGAGCCTTCGAGAGGCGTGAAGCTGTTGGAAGGGCAGGAGGCTTTTTGGCCTGTTTCTTCACTGGATCCTGTCTTATTCGATAGATCAAGTGAGAGAAGGATCCGTTACTTCCCTTAGCTGTTGCTTTCCACTTCCAATCATTCGTGCTGGCAGGAGTCTCTGCGTTCTTCGTGCTGGGGCCATCTTGCGTACTCTTGAAATCACCAGATAGGAGGACGCCTGAGAGAACCATGGGCCAGAAGATCCACCGGGAAGCCATTTTGCCTGATGCAAGTAGGAGAAAGTGAAAGACGCAAATCATCAGCCTCTACGTTTTCCTTCACAAAAACCTCTCCAGCATAGCTAAGACATCAGGGGCTCAACATCCAACTTATCTAGTGAAAACAGGCTAGGAAAAGGCCTTTTATCGAAATGAGCCCTGATGAAAACTTAAAGGAGGTCAGAGAAGTGAGCACTTGGGCTCCACCTTCCCCCATATTTTAAGATCCTCATTTCTGAGAACAACTTTTCTTGCTTCATTTGGGCTAAGAGAGATGCTCACCAGAGAGAAGGATTAGTCATACCAATATTTACATTACCAAACCCCACGGAGATTTTTTTTGTGGCAATCTTGCATACAGATGACGGACAGAAACACGTAAGGAACAGTTGGCTCAGAATCTCAACTTCAGATCTTTCTGGAGGAGGACTGACTAAAAGTTTCCTATGAGTTTACCACAAGTTGCAGTCCAGCCTTGCAATCTTTTCAAAGATGTGGTTGTGCCCACTTGCTGATTCCCGTAATGCCTCACAGCACCCAAAAAGTGAACAAGTGACTGCCACCAGTTGAGCAAATGTAGACCTTCCGAACTTTAAGTTATATCTCAAAGCATCCGTTTCTCTGCACAGATCCACGTAGGGAGGAGCACAGCACAAAGGAAGCGAAGTTTGCCTACTTATCTTCACTCAATCAGAGAGCCCAAAGCAACTTTCACCCAGCCCCATCCATCCCTGAGAATGAAGTTCTGGGTCACACCTTCTGCAACCCAGTTTGCCTCCAGGAGCCTAAACCTCACCAGAACCTGAGGCTGCTTCTTCTCCCCACCACCATCATCCACCACCACAATGTCCTACTCTCCGGGGGCCCCCTTAGCGAGACAGCTCAGCTACCACCCAACGGAAACGTAGCCAGGAACGTAAACAACCGTTCGGTTCAATTGCCGAAGACGTCTGTGAGGGACAGAAGCCACCCTTAGCACAGGCTCTTCTAGCGGCCTGGTTCTCCTAGCCAACGCAGAAAGAAAGAGACACCGGCCAAGAGATTCCCCTCTGGCCGAGTCCGGCTTACCTGCTAGGAGAGAAAACAGGAACCCTGTGTTGGGCCAGCATGAGAATGCGAAATGAGAAGAGCCGTTTGGAGGACACATGATGCAGCTTCCTTTGTGGGGGAGAGGAGGGAGGCTGTGCGTATGGGTGGCAAAAGAAGAGCTGTGGTTATGAGGCTTTGCACCGGATCAGGGCTTAGGAGGGGAGGCCTTGCACTTTGATCAGCAAGCCGGTTCTGGGCTTGATTTCTCTGCACTGAGAAGGTGCAGGACCAGCTACGGTCCAGTGGGAAATATCTGGATGGCGACACATCTCTTCACAGACATGGAGGCTCAGCCCAAGAAGGCCTAAAGCCATCTGCCTGCAGGAGATCTCCAAGGACCACCCTCGTGCAATGGCGAATTGGCCAGAATAAACCTGGAAGTTTCTGTATCAGGGGGTCCAGTGGCTGAGATGTCACAGCGATGGGCCAGTCTGGATGTGGTACGCACTTGGTGCGTAAGGAGTGACTCTAGGCTGGGTAATATGCAAAGGGTCTCAGGGTGAGGGGCAAAGCTGTGGGGAGACTCCAGAGCACTTGGGTTTTGAAGTAGGGCAAGCATCAGATTTACACACAGAAGGGCTGTGAAATTGCCTGCAACTAATTCAGCCGTGCCGGGCTTGTGAACTGCTGCAGAATTCCTGAATTTGGAGAGAGGAGCCTGCAGAGTTGAGATTTCTTGCCATGCCTGGGAGGAAGTGACACAGATGTGTAATCCACCAAGTATCACTTCATAAAAAGGAGGCCCACGTGTGAATTTTTGCAGGACAAATTTCTTTTTGCTTTGACAGGTGAGGCAGCCTCTGGAGATGGTAGGTCCAAGGCCTTCCACTGCTGAGCCCCCCGTTTTCCTGGAAAGTAGCCAAGACCAGCCAATCATCTGGTCTTGTTCCTATGCCTCTTCCGGAAGGGCAGGAGGCAGAACTTCTGGGAGCCGAGTGAGATCTTCTTCCAAGAGGGTTTCCACACCAGAGTTGTCTGTTATTTAGCCAATTCTTCTGCTTCCTTGGCAGCGGGTTCTGTTGCCGATACCACCTCGTTCAAAAAGACCACAAGAACACACCTTTGGCTTTCCCACCTGCACCGTTTTAGCAATTTCCTTTTTCCAAAATTTTATTTATGGATGCATGCAGGACCTAGGGTGATTCCCCTCCCCCACAGAGCATTATATTCAAGTGTGGAACATGAGTTGCAATCACCCCTTTCCTGCCAGCGTCCTTAAGGACAAATTTTGGATGGTGATCCAGCCCTTGTGCAGGCTCTGGATCTTCTCCAGAGAAGTGCTCCTCATTCCCAAATAAGTGAAAAATCACCTCCACCACCACCATCTTTTTCACCTGTGTGTCTTGCCATTGGCCCTTGGAGCCTCAAATCTGGCTGCACCGCCTGCACCCCTGTGGGCAACAGCACCCAGACCTCAGTGAACCTTTCCCCACAAGCCCTTGTCCCCACGTCCTCCAGGCTCAGGAAGCCGTGGAAGGAAGGGGAGCTCCAACCAACCAACTCAACCTGAAGCTGTGAGTTGGTTTCATGCTGGGCAGGAGGCCAACAATAAACCCAGCTGAATCAATTTAAGCCACGTTGGTGTGACTTACTCAAAAGGATGATGGACACAACATCATCCCTTGGAGACTTTGGAGTTGGAGTCTTAAGAGGGTGTTCTCAAGCTTGTCCTTCTGGAGATGCAGAGAAAGCTGATCTTGGCCACTTTTGCCAAAACTGGTGTCCTGACTTGAGGTCTCAGCCTTCAGTCAGTGGCAAGATGTCAACTCTTCATTGTCGCATAAGCCCACCCTGGAATTAGATCTCCACCTGCCAACTCTGAACCCCTTTTGATGGCTTGAGTTATATTGGCTTGGCAAACCAACCAGTCACCCCCATGACTCCCAGTAGCCTCTTTCAGGGCAAGCTGGTTGCAGAACTCAAGTAGGTTCAACTGGGCACCTTCATGCAAGGAAACAAAATCACAGAGAGCAGCTGGTTCACGGTGTGGGTTTGGTAATTCATTTTCTTTTAATCGTTTGAAATTGGAAGCAAGTATTTGGACATGACACAACGGGGAGAGGGGGAGAGGAGATCTTCTACCAGCACATCCCCTCAGGGTCGCCACATTCTAGAGAGCAAGAAGCTGCAGGCTCAGCGTCCCGAGAAATAAAACATCAATGGCACAGGAAGCTTCTCAAGGACTTCCATCCACGCTGCTCTTGGGAAAGTGCAAGAATCACGCCAGGGAAACTAATACCATTGAGGCAGAAGGAAGGAAGAAAACATGCCCCATTCTGAAAGAGAAGGACCTTGCTTCTTCCGCCTGCAATAGGGATGCGCAACTATGGCCCCTTCACGACCGGTGGACTGGCTGGCTCAGGGATTCTGGGAGTTGAAGTCCACAGGTTGTAAAGGGACCATAATTGCCCACCCCAGGTCTCCAACCTTCTGCTGACGGTAAAACACAAGACATGCCCAAAGGTGAAGCTGACCCAATGTACATAATGGCTTTCCCCATCTTCTAGACTACAAGTCCCAGAATTCTGTGGTGTCGGCTGGGAATCTTGGGAGCTGCAGTCCAGACGATGCCAAGTTGGAAAAACTTAATAGTTTGGCAGTGTAAATAACGGGGGAGAGGGGGATGCAAATCGCCCTTCCCTCTTTTGAAAACTCTTCACCCAACTCTAGCACAAGGGAACCAGACTCCCCCAACTCAGAATCCACCCCCACCAACATTCTCTAACTTTCCCACTCGTTCGTATCATCTTTCTACGACTATCTTATCTCGTTGGGTCTGTTGCCTCCAGCCCATTTCCTGCAAACTTTCTCTTATCTGTCCACATGACTTCTTTTCCCACACGGATGGACGGGCACATCGCAAAATTTGCATTCTAACCTTTTCTGGGGGGGAGGGTTAACGCCACCTTAGGGACCCTAACCCAAAACAGTGGATGAAAAAGGAAACTCTTCTCATTGGGACTTTAACCCTGCCATGAAGCCCAGTGTGTGTATATGTGTATGTGTGTGTGTGTGTGTGTGAACATGGCAGGAACATCATGCTTGGAGCAAAGAGGCTAACAGGAGTTTTTCCAGGAGCCACTGGAAACCCTTTGAAGGCCCAGGAGGACGACTATGGCTGACCAAAAGCCACAAAAAATGTTAGAAATATTCATCCACAAATTAGCCTTTAAAGGGCCGAAATCTATCTGTAACAATCCCCATGTTCAAAGCTGTACGACAGGCTTCTGTTGCCCATGAGGGTCTTTCCAGAAAGGACTTTGACTTTTGACAGCATCACATTCCCAGAATCCCTCTGGTGTTTTGCCTCTGGGGTCCATTCTCTGGCACCCCCCAAGACGGCCGTCTTTTCCCTTCCCAGCAACCAGTACACAGCACCGTGGCACGGGGCTCCCACTCTGTGGGAAGCGCTGAGGAGTTGCTTCTGAGCAAGACCAGGAGCTTCAAGAAGGCAGGCCTCTGGGTGGGAGGTTTGGCAAGAGGGGGGGGAGGGAGGGAGGGAGGGAGGGAGGAAGGAACAAACGGAGGGACTTCACCTTTCTATTCAGAGATCTATTTTTGCATTCTGAAGAAGAAAGCAGCTGGGGAACTCTTCTACCTGATGTTCTACCTTCTACCTGAGTCGCCCTCAGTTCCATCCTGGAGCCTCCCAGATTCCATCCAAGGGGCTGGTGAAGTCCGGAGCCCCTTTGAGGGAAAGGAGGAAATCCCCCCATCCCCCTCTGCTGCAGCAGCAGTTCCAGAAGGCAGCTTGAAGGGCAAGTTCGGGGTGTCCCAGGCAAGGTCCCCGAGACCACCAGAAGGAAGGGAGAAGTTCCCCAGCAGGGAAGCTGTAAGAGCCCCAGGACCCTCCGCTGTCAACCTCACTTGAGCTAGGAAGTCCTTTGGCTGAGGGGGACCCTCTCCACGGCTGGGCCACCGGGCCAAGCTGGACACCTAAGTTGCCCCAACGCCCTGGGCTCATGCTTGCCTCATGGGAGCACTTGAGGCCCTTTGGCTTCCGGCAACCAGATCGCCCTGGATGTCTCTGGCAGCTGAAGGGCCTTTTGCAACCAGGATGGGGAACGTTGAGGGTTTGGAGGTCAGCCCCAGCTTGGAGCAGAGCGAGGGAGGGAGGGAAAGAGGTGCGCGTAAATAATTTCAAAGAGCTTCCCAACAGCTTGCAAAATTTAGTGCATTTGTCCTTAATGTCCCAAATTCATATTTTTTTTATAACCTTGTAACACCTGGATGATAAATAGGAACAAACATCTGCAGGAAACATGGACCCAGAAATCAGCAATCACAACATGCCAAAGTTTGACACAATGATTAAGATTAAACCAAAGCTCAACAAATGTTGGAATAAAGGCTCCCCAGATTTGAGAGAGGATGCTCTGGGGAAAGTGGGGGTGGGGTGGGGGTTCAGTCCCTTGGAATGGCAGCGGGTGGGAAAGCAACGGCGCCTCCCCCCTCCTCAAATCCACGCAAATTTCAGAGGAACCAGAAATCGGAGGGCAGAAACATTAAAATTGGTCTTTTGGACCTGGCAGTGGGGTGGCCGCACCAGGTGCTCAAAAGTAAACAAGCATACACAACTTATTTGTTGTTCAGATGGCACAAACGCACAACGTCCTTTTAGATTAAAAACACAAAATACTGTAAAAATGCTAGAAAGGAAAAAAAATAAAATGATAAAAAGTTTTGGATTTTGGCAACTTGAAAGTAAGAAAAAACAAAATGTGTGTGTGTATTTTTTAAAACGAAGAAATTTTGGTCCCCGATTCTAGGAAGTTCGGCAGGGATCCCGGTGTCTTACGGATCCCGTGGAATGGCTGACCCTCCGACCGATGGACAAACGCGAGGAAGGAGGCGGCAGTGTCTGCTCTGGAATGGCTACAAAGACGTCAGGACACAAGGTGGGCTGCTTGCTAGAAAAGACTTGGCTGGCGTGCTGGGCACGTCCGCTGACCGGTGGTGACAGGGCTGGGCTCGCTGGCTGTGCCCATCCCTCTCCGCAGCCCTGCAGGCGGCTCACAGTCCGAATCCTGCTTCCTCCTCCCCCTGCCGTAGACCCCCCTCCCCGGCTGGCTCTCAGACGGATATCTTCGCCACCTGCTGTTCTAATTTGGAAATGCGCTCGTCCTGATGCGCGATTGTGTCTTTTAGCGACCGGAGCTCTTTCAAGATTTCTTCCAATTTGGCTTCGTTTTGCTGCGACAAGGAGAAAGAGACAAAGAGTCGGTCCTGAAGTGGGGATGGGAAGAACCCAGAATGGGGAACGGGAGGATAAGGGAAGCCCCCAACCCAGCTTGGCTAAGAGGGGCCGAGGCTGACAGAAAAGGATGGATCTGGACCAGAGACGGTGAAGCAGAAGGATTTTCTCTGGTGCAGAAGGATGGGTGGGGGAGGGGGGGTTACTCACAGGGTTTGAGGTGTCCATCGCTTTCTTTGGGGTGTTGATGAGATCGCTCTTCTTGTTGGCAGCTGGCTTGTTGTCCAGGATGTTCTTCCTGACCACCTTGAGGTCCCGGTTTTTCCCTGGGATGTAGCCGTGTTTCAGGGAGATGAGGAGGGGGTCCGCGTTCTTTCCCTCAAACCACTCCTCGGCTTCCAGGGCAGCTTCGGGCCCAGCCGTGTCCGGATAGAGGTCATCCTGAAAGAGGTCAGACTGGGAAAGGAGAAGAAGAAGAAGAGGAGTCAAAAAAAAAACAAAACAAAAAAAAAAACAGGCGTCAATCCAGTCAGTCCAGTTGATTTGCCTCGGAGAACTTGGCCAAATCTCACAAACCCAGAAGAACCGGACTCACCTTCCGGGGGACGGTCATGATAATCGGTTCGCACTTCCTCTCATGAAGTTTGAAGAACCTGGGAGAGAGATGGAGAAGACAAGCCACCATTTCAGTGACCTCTGGAGAGGGAGGGGTATCCTTCTCCCTCCCTCCCTCCCTCCCTGGTCATCAGAAACCAGGCCGGGAATCCGAAGCCCAGAAACGGAGGTCCTGCCATCCTAAAGCCGGGCAGCCTTTTCATCTCAAGAGACTCCAGAGCTTGGCTGTGTAGGATTGCACTTCAGGGTTTGAGGTTTTCAGAAAGCTAATGAGATGATCCCTTTGGGACAGGGGTGAAATTCAGCAGGTTCTGACAGGTTCTGGAGAACCGGTAGCGGAAATTTTGAGTAATTTGGAGAACCGGCAAATACCAACTCCGGCTGGCCCCCGAGTGGGGTGGGAATGGGGATTTTGCAATATCCTTCCCCCAGGAGTGGGGTGGGAATGGGGATTTTGCAATATCCTTCCCCCAGGAGTGGGGAGGGAATGGGGATTTTGCAGTATCCTTTCCCTGCCATGCCCACCAAGCCACGCCCACAGAACCAGTAGTAAAAAAATTTGGATTTCCCCACTGCTTTGGGACCCCTGCCTCCCCCCTTCTTCACCTGGCGATCTCACACTTGTTGACATCCAGGCCCCTCTTGGGCATGAAGCCCATCCCTCTCTGGGGCTCTTTGCTGCTGAAGGTGTTGAGGTAATGGACGTAGGGCGACTCGTCCGTGATCTCGAAGTAGCGGATGCTGCTGTCGCCCTGCAGGGGGGTAAGAGAGAGGGGGGCTACCAGACCAGGCTCCCGAGGGGAGGGTCCACATACAGGCAGTCCTCGACTTATGGACACAATGGAGCCCAAAATTCCTGCTGCTCAGTGAGACATTGGTTAAGTGAGTTTTGCCCCATTTATATGAACTTTCTTGCCAGCGTTGTTAAGAGAATCACTGCAGGTGTTAACATAGTAACATGGTCGTTAAATGAATCTGGCTTCCCCAATGACTTCGCTTGTCAGAAGGTCGCAAAGGGGGACCAGGTGACCCCGGGACACTGCAACCGTCATAAATATATGCCAGTTGCCAAGCGTCTGAATTTTGACCATGGGGATGCTACAAAGTGTGAAAAATCATGCTGAGTCATTTTTTTCAGTGTGTTGTAACTGAACGGTCACTAAACGGACTGTTGTAAGTCGAGGACTACCTGTCTTTAGCTATTATTAAGGACAGCATACCCCCGCCCCCCCAACTCCCAACCATTCTGGACAGCTGTCAACAATCAAAACAAGAATTATGGTAAAACCATTTACTGTATGAAAAGCAGGAAAGAAAAGGGGTCTCTCTGTCCTCCTCCCCAAAAGCCTGGCTGAAGAGTTCGGTCTCTGAAGCTCTTCTAAACAAGAGGGGAGGGGGGGGGGGCTTTTCCAGACCTTTGGCGGGGGGGGGGGGGTGTAACCTTGCTGCGAAGACCTGGGCAAGGGACACTTTGCTAACAGCCAACCGAGCTGGGCCTGACCCAGGAGGCTTCCGGGCACAGAACAGCACAGAAATTGAGTGCAGCTAAGGTCCCCGTGCCAATAATATTCTCATGCTTTCTTATTTAAGGAAGGAACTTTCCAAAGAAACAGGGTGGATTCCGCAGAGGCTATTCCTGCGTCCTGGGAATCCCAAAACAAATTCCAGAGAAGAAAGCCCAGCTCCAGAGCCATCTATAAATCATCCTTTCTCTTCAATTAAAAAAACAAAACAAAAAAACACACTTTAGGATGAGAAAGACTGAGGAATAAGCTGGGCGTTGACCACTCCCAATTCTGGGGTGAAATTCTCATTTTTTTTTGGCTCACCTTCCCGCATAAGTAAAGGATGTTCGTGTCCGGGTCGTAAAAGGGCAGCAGAACGCCGTTGCTGGTGTCCATTTCATGAAGGGCCACGGGCTCCTCCATGTTTTTCTGCAAGCCAAAAGACGCCTTTTTATTTCAAGAAGAGGCTGCCTCCGCTGGGAAACAGCTTCTAAAATTATGTACCAGAAGCAAAAACGCTTCCCCAAAATTCCTCTCCATATTTAAGCTGCTAGAAATGTGGCTGGCTGGGTTGGGAATTCTGGGAGTTGAAGTTCACCCACCTTAAAGTGGTCAAGATTGAGAAACACTGATCTCTCTCTCTCTTTCTTTCTTTCTTTCTCTCTCTCTCATATGTATGCATCTATCTACCTACCTAGTCTATCATCTATTTATCATCTATGCATGCATCTATCTAATCTATCATCTATATCAGGGGTCTGCAACCTTAAACACTCAAAGAGCCATTTGGACCCGTTTCCCACAGAAAAGAAAACACCGGGAGCCACAAAATCCTTCCTGTGCCTGATTATTTCTTGAGCGGCCACAAAACTAGCAGATGTAGTTGAAGTAAATGTTCTGTTTTCTTCTGAAACTTTTCTTTTCTTGGATTTATCCAAGGTTGGCCTACCGGGGGTCGAAAAGCTCAATAAATCGTGTGCCGGTGAGTGTTGTACGATGGCAGTTGTGATGCCTATTTTGAGTGACAGGGAGCCGCAGCAGAGGGGTGAAAGAGCCACAGGTTGCTGACCCCTGATCTATATCATCCATCTATCTGTCTGTTTATACCTGTCTGTCTGTCTCTCCATCCACCTACCTATCTACCTACCTACCTGGCTACTCACCCACGCACATGGCCTTAGATAGCCTCCCATCGACTAGAAATGGGAGATTTATTCTCTCTCTCATCCATCCGTCTATCTAGTCTATCTGTCATCTATTTATGTGTCTGCCTGTGTCTCCCAACCTTGCCCACTTTAAGGTGGGCGGACTCCATTTCCCAGAATTCCCCAGCCAACCACGTTTGTAACAGTTTAAATATGGAGAGGAAGTTTGGGGAAGCATTTGCTTTAGGTACATCATTTTAGAAGCTATTCTCTAACTTCCTCTTCATATTTAAGCTACTAGAAATGTGGCTGGCTGGGTTGGGAATTCTGGGAATTGAAGTCCACCCACCTTAAAGTGGCCAAGGTTGAAACACACTGCTCTAGGGGCAAAAGGGCCTGTCTTTCTGGATCGGCTCCCCCACACCAGCCCAGCTCCCCAGGGACACTCACGGGGTTCCAGAGGGCCAGCTGCCTTTCGCTCATGCGGCTGAACCCCGTGGTGAAGACATTCCCATCCGAGAGGAAGATGGCTCGCATCGGCCGTGCGCCTTCGTGTGCCTTCTCTTTCTCCTGGAGGAAAGGAGAGAGAGGAGGAGGAGAGAAAGAAAGGAGGGGGGGGGTGTCACATTCCAACAGCACAAAACAATCACAACTTTTGACTTTGCTGCCAGGCAGGGCGAGGACCAGGATCCTGGGCCTTGGAACTCTACCAGGCTGACTTTCACAGCTGCACCAGGGATCTGCAGGTTTTGAACCCCACAGCAAAGGGTAAACAAACCTCCATAAGGCAAGCTCCTCCGTGTTGGCTGGGAACCACGGGAGCTGCCACCCCCATCTCTGGACAGCCCCGGGGGGAGAAGGCTGGCGTCACAGGTAAAACTGGTGTCCAATTTAGTTTCTCAATGTTACGTGGGAAATCGATTCTGATTTTACGAGGTGCGACACATGCCCTTTGAGGCCACATGAAGGTCTGGCTCTCATTCGCAAGAGAGAAACTCTCCCTGCCAAAGTTGCCCCCGCCCAGCCTAACCCTCCGGGGGGAACCCCTGGAGACCCACCGCCATGATCTCCTGCTTCCGGGGGTCGATCACGCGGACTTTCTTGTCTTTGGAGGCCGTGCAGATGAGGCTGCCGTTGCGGTTCCAGCTGACGTTGTAGATCATGTCTTGGTGCATGTCGTCCAGGTTGATCAGGGGCTCCCCGGTGCCCACGTTCCAGATGATGATGGCGTTGTCACAGCCTGGGGGAGAGGAGGAGGAGGAGGAGGAGGAGGAGGCAGGAGCACCAGGAACTGCCTGCTGAACTTGGATCCAGGGCTGTGTCTTCCGCAATTCCCTTGAAGGGCTTTGAGAGCCGCAGACCCAACCAAGCCTGACCCCAAAGGCCCACAGGCAAGCTCATCGCATCCCATTTCTCAGCCTACCTGCGCTTAGCAGCACATTGCGGGCGGTGGGGTGCCAGGCTACAATGCCCACTCGTTTGGAGTGGCCCTCTAGGATGACCACAGGATCCGTCAGGGACAGCGTGAGGCCGTTCTCTGGGATCTGCCAGACCTGCCAAGAGAAGGGAGGGGGGTTACTGGACCTCTGGAAGGCTGCTGAGGAAGGGGAGGTTTGCCTGGGTGGTAACAGGCCAACAGGAGTTCCTGAAGAAGCTGTTTTTAGCCAGATTTTCTTCCCCTTCATGGGCTGCTGCCTCTGATGGCTCTCTTTTCCATCCTACATCGGTTTCTTAGGGGTCTTGGTTCAACACAGAACAAAGAGAGAGAGAGGGAGGGGGAGAGGGAGAAAGAGAGAGGCCCCCAAAAGCTACCTTCACTGAGTAGCCGGAGTGGGGAGCAGCTGTCCTCCAGCACAGTCCTAGCTGCAACTGGGTCATTTCTCCTCCCTAAAAAAGTGCCTGAAAGCGTCTTGGGAGCCATACATCCAAGCCTTGAATCTACTGCTCCAAGATGTCCGCCTCTTCAAGCTGCCTAGAAGTGTCACTGGTCACTGAGGGCTCCTTCTCTGCTTAGAAACGAGGAGAGTCCAGGAGGAGGCCAGGCCAAAAGCTCCTTGCTGTCATCCTCTGGAGTTAAAGCAGAGCCCTGGGGGACTGTCGTGGCCTTGTAGAGCATCATGGAGAACCTTCAGCACTGAGGCAGGATTGGCCAAACGTATCAACCCTCAAGCCATTTGGGAGGAGAGTTTGCCCCAACCAGCAGGACCTTACAACCAGCTCCATCTCAGCCCTGTGAAGAACTGGGATCTGCCCCATCTCAAGTCTTCTGGAACTTGTTCCTTTTTCCACCAGCTCTTGGCTCCACTGAATTCTCCAGAACGAAAGATCCAGATGTCTCCATGGAAGAGTGGGTCCTTCAATGGCTATTCAGTCCAGTGTTGGGTTTAGGGTCTTGATGGGGCCAGTCTGACTATCCAGAAGACGTGTCCTCTGACTCTGCCAGAGGAGTCATCCTTGGTACCCGTTTTCTTGGCAAACCACCCCAGATGACCTTCGGCCGAGACATGTTGCCTAATCCGTGTGAACTCCCTGGATGGCCGCCCAACAGAGACGCCCCTCCTTGGCGTGTTTCAGAGCCTGAGAGAAGCAAACACACTTCACTTTCCTTGACTCTTTCTTGCTTCCCAACCAGGGGTGAAATCCAAAATTTTCCCCTACAACTTCTGTGGGCGTGGCTTGGTGGGGGTGGCAGGGGAAGGATACTGCAAAATCTCCATTCCCACCCCACTCGGGGGCCAGCCAGAGGTGGCATTTGCCGGTTCTCTGAACTACTCAAAATTTCCGCTACCAGTTCTCCAGAACCTGTCAGAACCTGCTGGATTTCACCCTGGATGAAGTTCTGGCCAAGCGCTCACTTGCAGGAGGGCCAGAGGGAGGCAGTGATGAGCTGTCCATCGTGCTCACTTCCCCCTGGAGGAACGGAGGCTCCCGTGAGTGTGCCCGGCCTCGCAGCCGCGTGAGCTCCCGAGGATATCCGCCATCAGGCCGAAGCATTAAGAGCCGTTTCTGCAGAAGGCCCTTCTCCTCCTGGGCTGCACGAGTCTCCCCAGACAGCCAGGATTAGAAGCAAACGCCCCTCTCCCTCCGCTCAGACGCTTAACTCCGGCCAGACCTCCTAATGACATTAGTTCCGCCTCACGTCCCGGCACCCATTAATAAACCATCTGCTCAGCAGGGCCTGGCGATTGGCTAGGAAGCGTTACCTGAACGAGCAATGAACAACTGCCAGAAACCAAAGCGAGGTGCCGCACTCACCATCACCGTGCAGTCTTCTGAGCCGCTGGCGATCACCTGGTCGTTGTGAGGACACCAGTCAATGTCCAGCACTGGTCCGGTGTGGCCACAAACGGTGGGGTACGACTTGTCGATTCTACCTGTCTGAAGAGGAGGAGATAAAGGAGGCCGTGTCACAGGTATGCGAAGATTAACGTGTCCTTGGCAGCTCCTCTTTCATTTGTAGCATTGGGGACCCCGAGAACTCAATCGGGGAATTTGGGCAAGGGAAGGGTGGGCTCAATAGTTAAGTTATGGTCTCCCTGCAAAAGTTTCCACCCGCGTCTGAATGCATCAGCTCTCTAGAAAAGCCGGAGCTTCATTTCACAAGATTTGCATGCGAGGAGCCCCGGTGGCTGCATCCCGCCCAGAGAAGGACCGGCACTCCCTTCGGACTTCTGTTTATGGCTGGATTTCTGCTCCTTGTGCCGGATGACCCTTGGATTGCAGCTTGGGCGATTGCGCAGCCAACGCTGGGAAGGTTAGCCTTTAAAACCCAAAGTTCACTCTACAAAAGGCTTCCGAAGCAGCGGGAACCGGTGCTTCTTGCAAGCGGTCTGACCTTGGGCCCGCCGGACAGAATCGGAAGCAAGGCAGCCGCTCAGCCAAGGGGGAGAATCAGAGGAAGCTTCTTGAACTAGAGAGGCCCAGCTAGACCCCCCTGCACTCAGGAGCCAAGGCTGCTTTCCTCCTGATGACGGGGGTGGAGGGGTGGGATGCGTGGCCAGGAAGGGACGTGGGCGCAGCTGGGAGGCAGCACTTAAGTTCCCCGGTGGAAAAGCCATTGGCTCACAGGGATAACCCAGAAACACAGCAGAAACACAGAGGCTGCGGATGGGTGCGTGGATGGAGGGAGGGAGGGAGGGAGGGACGGTGGGATGGATGGATGGGTGTGTTAGTGAGCTGCAGAAGAGGAAGACGGCTAATTTCTTTTATACAAGCCTTCCAAGCCAGGGCTTCACAGTTGCCCCCAAAGGCAGCTCCATCGAGTCCTACAGACGGACACATTTCTGCACAGATGTCCTGTGTTGAAGATCTTCCTTAGGACAAATGCAGGGAAATCCTTCCTGGACCCATTTTTGGATCCAAGTTCAGGAAAAGGGAAATGGGGACTCTTAGAAAGTGGCATTGGCGGCTTATATACTCCACGTTTCATTTTACAGGATGGAGCAGAGGAGGAAGGATGCCAGACCACAGAGAATGGGTTTGAAATGCAAAATAGGATCTTCTGAGGCCGTCAATCCCCTGCCCCCAAGGCTAGAGACCCCAGCCGCCGCTTATCTCCTAACAAGGGCCCCCACGTCTACCTACCAAAAGCACCCAGATGGTTTCTGCCCAGGCACCAGGCTTAAATGGAGAGGCCCTGCCACCAATTCAGCCCATGACAAATGGCCATTAATCACCCATGAGGCCGGCTGGGATCACCATGACTAACCCTCTTTGAGATAAGGAGGAGCTGCCATTCCACAAAAGGGGAGCGGGAGAGGGACCTAGCCTGCCAAGGCCACCCTCCTTCAAAGACTCCTGAGGGTAGAGATGATTCAAGCTACTCCAGAGACCCCAAACGGGCATCTCTCTCTCTCTCTCTTGGGAGAAGCTTGGAGATGGGTGGCAATGTCAACGATAAGAGAGTTCGAGGGTCCTCCTGCTCCATCGGTCTCTCTTGGGGCAAGGAGGAGCATTCAAGATCAAACAGAGAAAAAGAAAAGTCTTGAAGGACAGAGGGAAGGTGGCACACCTAGTTTTGCAAGGTAAGAGTGGGGGATGAGATAGGGAAGCAAGACTAATCAAGGCTAAACGAGACAGGGAAGCAAGGCTAATGAGCCACGTTTCTCAACCTTGGCAGCTTCAAGATGGGTGGACTTCAACTCCCAGAATCCCCCAGTCTTTTCTCGCTTGGGGGAGGGGGCCAAAAGCAGAAGCCGGAGCAATTCACAGCACCACCGAATGCTGTGGGGCCCCGCCCTCCGTCCGCAGTGGCAGGCAACAACTTGCACACACTTCCTGTGGAAACTGTGAGCTGCATCTTTTTGGGAGGGGACAACCAACCACAATAGGGAGAGAAACTAAATTAAACTTCACACAAGCAAGACAAAAAGATGCTTTTGCCGGAGACTACAAACGGCAGAGCCCATATGTCCTCGCGGAGAAACACACGCTGCCTTACCAAAAAACCCTTCAGTGCATCTGTGCATCGACTTGTTTATTTATTTAGGGGAAATTGTTTGGGAGAGGAAAAGTAAGGAAATCCTCTGGAGCCTGGGAGCCAGCCTGCCGGCCACTCTTCGGCTTTGGCCCCTCACAATCTGGAGGTTTTTCAAAAGCCAGCCGGGTCGTGATTTGAGCACCGGTGACTCCAGAACAAAAGGGAGGGAAAATCTGTATTTGCAGAGTAATGCTGAAGGCAAACCGTGAACTCCTGGCCGAGGCTCACGGATCAAGGAAAGGGAAACGGGAAGAAAAATTCAAGTTTAAGAGGAACCCCACCCAAAAGACAAAGTTCTGGCTTGGAAAGGAAAATCTTTCTGGGGCTTTCCAACAATTTTATTATTTCCATGGATGGGGCTTCCAGAAAGCAAGGGCTCTTCGTTTCCAGCAGGGCTGGAGTCTTAAAGAGACCACGGCTGAGAAACACAGCACTAAGCCACCAATTATGGTTTGTACGGCCTTGTGCGAGATGAGAGCTCAGCTGTTTGCCACTGGCTTTCATTTAACCCGGTCGCCCTCCAGAAGTGTCCACTTTAACCCCCAGCTGCCTCAGCATTGGACTGGGAATTCTGGGAGCTGAAGTCCACCCAGTTTGGGAGAAATCCTCTCTAAATCTCCAGGGCAACGGAGGCCGGTCTCTGGTGAGGTTTGCTCCCAATGAGTCTTTGGGTTTGCTAGGCATTGCTTTCCCTTCCATTTCCCTGTCCAAAGTTCCTTTGTTTTATTGAAACAAAGACCTCTGCGAAGGAATGGATTTCCTGGGTTTAGCAGGCCGGTGGGCGCCCACTCGCTGCCATTCCAGCCTCCTTCCTGGAACAGAGACGCTTTGGGAACACCGGGGGGGGGGGGAGAGGGGGGGCGCTTCCCCACCTGCCTTGCAATTCCAGGCAGAGCACATTTGTTCCGCCTGGGCTGCCCTCTCCGCAGGCTGCCTCCCAGGGCTGAGCCCAGCCGGTGCCCAGAGGGTGCAGGGCAGGGAACGCCAGAAAGAGCCAGGGAAGAGCATTCACCCTCCTCCTCCTCCTCTTCCTCCTCCTGACTTCAGGCGGCTGCAGCAGCAGCTCCCAGCCAACCCTCCATCCTGTGGGCTCCGAGTGGCCAATCAAAGCGGAGGGTGGATATTATTCAGGACGGCTGCAGCCGAAAGAGCTCTAATGGCCATATATGGTAAAAACCACGGCCAGGGCCTGACGGGGCCTGCTGCCGATAGACTGATTCGTGGAAATGCTGCAGCCCCCGTGGAGGCGAGGCTGAAGGCGCACACAATACACGGCTCCTCTCGAACGGAGCCCAGAGGGAAAAACGGGCTAGAAGGGAAAGGAGGCTGCCAGCAAGCCTGGAGGCCAGGCCGAAGGAGCAGAGCCCACTCCCCGGGGAGATAGGCTGCCGCCGCCTGAGCCCCCCACCTTCTGCTGTGGGGGAGCAGGGGGCAAAGCTTCTGGGGAGGGGAGAGGAGAGGAGAGGAGAGGAACGAGCTCATCAGGCAGGCTGGGGGCGACCAAGGTTGCAGCTGGCTGGGGAGATTTAGCCCCGGAGGCCTTTTGCCCTGAGCTCTTTCCCTCTTTGGGGCAGGGTCCTTGCCAGCTTCTGCTCCAGAGAAAAGGGCCCTTCACCCACCTCTCTCTCCCAGAGTCCCCCAAGGCATCCATTACACCTCAAAGGGCTCTTTGCAAGAGGAGGCTGTGATTTCTCAGAACCCAGCAGGAGGAAGTGAGCCTTGCAGCTTCCCTCTCTCCAGGGCCAGCAGTGGGCTGGGCTCAGTCCTCTTCTTCACCAACCCGCCTCCCAAGAAATGTGCTGAGGTCCAGGGCTGCAGGTTGGGGGCTGCCCAAGCCGGCCTCTCTCTCCCCCCAAGAGGCGTTTCTGAGCCTCCCTGAGTTCTTGGCTTGGCCTTGTGAGCAGAGAAGGAAACTTCCGTCTTCCCTGGGCTAGAAATCAGCGGGGAGGGAGTGGGAGGCCGGCTCAGCTCCGTGACTCACTGCAAAGGGATGTGGGTTGCAGAGAACAAATCCACGCTGGCCTCACTTACACAGGAAAGAAAGAGCCAAGTCCCTTCAATCATCCACCTGGTACAATAGAGAGAGGCAGGAAGTCGTTTTCACCTGCAGGATTGGGTCTATAGATGCCCTTTGGGACCGTAGCTAGCCCTGTGTCCTGCTTAGGAAAGGGTTCGTTGCCATATGCACTCCCTAAAATAACAGAATAACAGCGTTGGAAGGGACCTTGGAGGTCTTCTAGTCCAACCCCCTGCTCAGGCAGGAAACCCTATGCCATTTGAGGCAAATGGCTGCCCAGCTTCTTCTTAAAAGCCTCCAGGGTTGTTAGGAGCAGCCACAATTTCAGAAACTGCCCTGGAGAGAAATTTTAGGTAACGGACGAAGGGTCAGGGGTAGTTAGATTGCTATGAAATACCAATCTTCCCTCTGCTGTTTCATCCTTAGTGCATTTTGCATGCTCAACTTGGGCAAGGGGCAGAGAGGAAATCCAGGATAAATCTTGTAATAAATCTTGCAATAAGGAGGTGCATTAAAGCTACGGGGTTGACATTATTACAGGAACAGGAAAAAAAATAATAATAATCCCCTTACTTACCTTGTGTAAAGGCAGAACCAGGAAGGCTCCACCCCCGCTGGCTTCAATGATTATTGCCACGAATTTGGGGTTGACCGCGCAGAAGGAGCTATCCCATGTGACACGGGACACCCGGATGTCGTCATAACACTGGTCATTTTTCACCGCCTGGCCGAACACGTGCCGGAACTTGCTCTGTCGTACCACTCGTCTCATCGTTTCTGCAGAAGAGAAGGTGGAAAAAGATAGATTACTTTCATCTCTGGGAAACGGCCCAAAGGAGCCCCAGCTGGCCAACGGGAGGGCCTCCCCCCTGAGAAGAGGGCCAGTCGCGGCTTACGATTCAGCTTCCCCCCCCCCGGACAGGAAGTCCTCCTGACATTTGGGAGTCCAACTTCCTCATTCTGGGCAGCGACCGCCAACCAGTTACAGGAAGTCCTTGACTTATGACCACAATTGAGCCTGAAATTTAGGTTGTTAAGTGAGAAATTTGTTGTTTTTTATGACTTTTCTCGCCACATTCATTAAGTGGATGACTGCAGTTCTTAAATGACACAGTCTTTAAGCGAATCCAGCTTCCCCTTGGCTTTGCTGGTTGGAAAGTCACAAAAGGGGATCACATGACCCCGGGACACTGCGACCGTCATGTGAGCCAGCGGTCAAGCCACTGAATGTAAAACACGTGACCGTGGGGGATGCTGCAATGGTCGTAAGTGTGAAAACTGGTCATAAGTCATTTTTTTCAGTGCCGATGTAACTTCGAGTGGTCACTGAGTGAACTGCTGTAAACCGAGGACTAGCTGGACCGTTCCCTGGGAATCCTCAGTGGCCTGGATGCTCCCTCCGGGCTGCCCTAAGGGAAAAGGCCGCCCTCTGATGTTGATTTTCCAAATCCGTCCAATTATTATTCAAATTTTAAACCCAACAATATTTGCATGGCTGCCCAGAAATAAGAAGATAGATTGTAACAGATATTTTGTTTAATATATGTTAATTGTTTTCATTGGAAGAAATGTCAACAGTCTAGAAATAACAGTCAAACAAAAACATCTCCAAACCGCAAACAGCATTGCTCAAAATTGTGACCGAGGACATAAACGGGGCCTCTGGCTCACTTAAAAAAACAAACAAACAACGAAATCACCAGTTGCTAAATCAAATATTGTGGAATAACCGTCCAATATTTGTAACGTTTTCATTTTAAGCGGCACAAAAAAAGAATGCCATTAGCTGCTTTGAGACCGTCAGTAACCGTCAGAACAAACGAGTTAACTTATTGTGAAACAATGAAGGGTTTATTTAAATATCGCTTCAATCAACATTTAGCCGAGATTTGCAGAATGAATGTCTCTTTCTTTGGCCTCCTTTAAAACAAAGGGAATAAATTGAAACAGATTCTGTTCAAGAGCCTTATCTGGGCCACGTCTTCCCTTGCCAGCATCACGGCCCCGTGGAGTTTTTGGCAAAGCCTAACATCCTTCCACGTAATTTGCAATTTCGGTTTTCAGAATTTCCCCCTGGGGGGGGCGGGTGGGATTCTGGGCCAGGCAGGGGACCCCCTTGGAGGGCACCAGGCCAGAAAACCGAAGGGGCCCCTGCCGTCCGGAGCACACGCGCTGCAAAGGGCCCTCCTGCACGTGGGAACACGCAGCCTTGCATCGGTGTCTCTTGCAAACAAGGAAGAGGGGATCAGACCTAAACAAAGATAGCCTCTCTTCGGTCATCTCTTTTCAGAAAATCACGAGATGATCATGGGCAGCAGAGGAGGATGTGAGCCAGCCGGATTTGGAGGAAGAAAAAAAGGAGGAAAAAAAAAGCAGATGTCAGAAACGCTAAACCGCAAAACATCCTGCTTTGCCCTGGCTGCGTCCTGAATAATGGCAGAAGAGCTTCCCGCTTTTGCTGACCGGCAGAGGCCCCGCGATGCTCTGGTCTCTACTGGGGAGGCTGGGAGCGAAGGGAGGGCGGCTTTTCGGCTGGTGTGGGCCCGGGTCTCAAAACCCAGCAGGCCCACCTCTAACGGCCATAAAAACCAGAGGAACATCGGCAGCAATTTTGGAAAGCGACCAGACCGACAACAATGGAGACGGTGCAATTACCCAGGGAGGAAACCACGCCACTAAGATCACCGCAGCACTCTGGGAATCTCTGGGGTCCCAGGCTTTTTCTAACAAGACTTAGCCAGGGGGGTCTGCATCAGAGATACCCCTCCACCTGGGAACGGGATGGCAACTCCCAACTGCCGAAGGATTCCGGGGTTCTCGCAGGTCTTGGGGCCGCTGAGCCGGAGGAGAGGGGGAAAAACCACCACAATTGAGCGATGTGGGGAACGGTGGGCTGCTCTCGGCTGCCTCTGGGGTGGGGGATAGATATTTCACAGGCTGCCTAACGAGCAGATGGCTCATTAGTGCAAAGAAGCCGCCACTGCTGCTCCTCCTGGCAGGAGGGGGCCGTTACTTCCCCGTGACCCTGCCTGGAAGCTTCCAGCTACTCTTTGCTGCTACTGAATGGAGGAGGTTTGGCCTGGGCTGCAGACAGAGAGGGGTTGGGTCAGCCACAGGGGGAGCAGAAGGGCGGACGAGGCCGGCTCTGACCTGGCTCGATCTAAGTGGACTCTGGTGTTCTGACCAGGGACGTGTGTGTGTGTGTGAGTGAACTGGGATGCTCCAAGAGGTGCTAAACAGGGCTGAGCTGAGTGCTCAGAAAGCCAGGAAGGGCCCTCCCAGGCAAAAAGTAGGAAGCTGCAGGAGGAAAGGACCCCCCCCCCCCGCCGTCTTGTAAATCTCCATTTAAAGCTCTCCAGACTCTCCCCCTGCCCTTGAAACTCTGTTGTCCCCCTCCAGCATCTGCTGGGGACCCCCTTAGTTAGGTGTTCGAGGGCCACAGAAGGCGAATGGCAGAATCCCGCACCGACATTCAACATTCGGGACTTACTCCCACATCAATCTTGCAAACATACCGGGCTGTGCGAAATTTTGCTTTATTTCCCCTCCAGATTTTTCTCACGTTGCTGAGCCCTAAATTCGGTGCACCCACAGGAGAGAGAGAAAAAAAACCCTCCATCATCTTAGCCGAACTAGCAAAGGGAAGGAAGGGACGGGGAAAGGAAAGGACGGCCTCTGATCACCCGCATTCTCACAGAGTAAGCGCCCTACAAAGATGGCACCCCAAAGGACACCCCCCACACACTCCTATCGTGCCCCCAAATGACAGCCCCCCTTTCTGGGCTGGAGCACCCCTTTCCTTCTGTGTGGGGTGAATCCTTTCTGCATTTGTTTTGCCAAAGAGGCAAGGCCGAGCCTGCGTGTGGGGCGGCCTTTAAAACAGAGCAACGCATTGGCTGGTGTTCCTCCTACGAGTTTTTCCGAACCCTTCCTGGTGTTTTTACCAAACACCTAAGCACCTTCAGGACCAAAGTTCCTCTTGAATTCACTGCCACAAGGAAAGAGAGAGAGAGAGAGAGAGCGAAGAACTATGCTAATTCAGCTGTCAAGGAATGAGAGAATTAGAATGTTTTTTTAATTATATATTTTCAGGTCTTGAGCTGGCTGTCTTCTAGGGAACATTTTCTATATTGCATTTTTTAGGTGTGGCTGAAATGCTACGTGCATGAAGTCACGCTGATAGAATTTAATATTTTGGAAGTGCCCTTTTTGCATGGAGTCTGTAAATTAAAGAGCATTAAGGATGAGAAAGCTGAGTGTCATTTCTAAAAATGGGCACGAAGTTTAAGCTGATGTGCCACAGCCCCATTGATATTTCCCCCCCCCTTTTTTTTTTTGCACATATTCTGTCTCTCCAGCCACCCAGAGATTTCCACCTTGCCAGCCGTCTCTCCTTCTGACTGTGTACTTCTCAGCAGGAACCATGCAGGGAAGCACAGGACAAGAAGCAACGGATGGAAGTCATCAAGGAAAGAAGCAACCTAGCTAGAAGTAAGGAGAAATTTCCTGACAGTGAGAACAATCAATCATTGGAAGGACTTGCCTCCAGAAGTTGCAAATGCTCCAACACTGGAAGTTTTAAAGAAGAGACTGCATAAGCATTTGTCTGAAATAGTGTAGGGCTTCCTGCCTGAGCAGGGGGTTGGACTAGAAGACCTCCAAGGTCCCTTCCAACTCTGTTATTCTGTTAGAAGTTTCCCCCAAGTGACCTTTGGCTCTGGAGTGCAAATTTTTGATCAGGCTCCTTTGCATATATGCCCTATAATAAAGAAGGGCTTGTAGGAAACGGTCCCATATAACCGCGAAGGCTCTGGGTTCCAAGAAAGAAACAAGGTTTATCTCCTGCCTGAGAGCCAAAGAGGGCCGCTTGAGCCCCATTCAAAGCTCTGAAGCCTTTTTTGCTTTTACCTAATTAGGTTTTGCAAGATGCAGACGCTGCCCCTTCCCCTTATGATAAAGTTGGGGTGAGAGGAGGGAAGTGGGGGGGAGAGAGGGGGGGGGAAGAGAGAGAAACCAGCTGATGATTATAGGCTGTAAATGTTGGCTCACTTTTTAACATAGTGGCTGGAAGGAAAAAGGAACCTGAAATGATTCTTTGGGGGGGGGGTTTATAATGAGAGAGGAAGGGAGGAAGCCGAGGGGGGGGCACATATGTGGAGGCACTTCCTAGTTTTAGGGAGCTCATTAATTCAGAGGCTTCCTAACGTTTCCTCAACCACCTTTGGGGAGAAGATAAGAGGGAATCCTTTGTTCATCCTGCACCACGGCTCATAACTAACTGGAGGAGAATTGACTTTATTTATTTATGAATTGACTTGCTCTTGAAAGCCACGCCTTCCTTCCCCTGCGACAGGGAGGAGACCCCTTCAAGCACTCCCACGTGAGGGCCGGGGGTGGGGCGGGGGGGCATTGCTGGTATCTAAAATTGCAAAAATTAGGAGCTTGTGCAGTTGAAAGTCGAGGTTTGGCCTGGCCAGCATTTGCCAACCTTGACAACGTGAAGGCGTGTGGGCTTCACCTCCCACAATTCCCCAGCCAAGAGCAGCAACCTTGATCCAACTGGAAGGCAGAGCTTCTGTGGGGAAGAGGCCAGGAGAGATCTGCACATGTTGTCAAGACAATTGCAATTCTGATCATGGTGAATGTGATGCCCCCACTTTAAAAAAAAAGGAGTCCAATGATTGTCCTGCTTCAAAATTCATGGACGTGAATGCCTCCCAGTATCACAAGTGACCGGCCACCTTGGTGAACTCAACCGCAGCTTCAGCTTTGACAAGCAGGGTCCCTGGGACAGCCTTCAATGTTTTAGTTGTTCTAAGCAAACTAGACCTTCCAAATATGGCCAGGTACAATCAGTATTAGCCTCCACACCGTTATTCAGAACAAGTTTGGAAAGTACAACTAGCCACAGTTTGGAACATCAAAACAACCGTAACCGGAAGTGAAGGAGAATCACCACCAATGGGGAGCTTCAAATCTTCCGGGTACATTTGGAAGGATGGCCTAAGCTGAATTTTTAAGAATTTACTAATGCCCCAACCTGTCACAAGGTACATATACGCAGTGGGGCTCAGTCTCCTGTTTGCGAGAAGCTCTACAGAGGCAAGCAAAACGAAACCCCTCGCTTGGAGGGCATGAGGAAGTACATCCTGCTATAGAAGTGACCGGAAAAGACACCACAAAGGCAACAAACCCTACTTAAGATTATGAAGAGCAGATTCCTAGAGAAGGCCAGAGAAAACAAACAGAGCACTTAATCTCTCTGCTGCAACCGTTCTAAAATTTCCAAATTACAAACATCGTGAGCGAGCGAGCATCCTTCCGCTCCTTGGCTATCCCATTTTCTCGCTGGATCTGGGCCTTCCTCTCTTGACTATTCTGCTTCACCTCCATTTATCAGGGGGCTTAAAGCGAGGACTCCGTTTCCTTACTGGTGTGCAATGACAAGCAAGGAAGTCCACGCCCCATCGTGGGACCCTCGTTCTGTGGCTGTATTAACAGATGGGCCTCCTTTGCTCAGCCTGAAACCAACCAGCGAAAAAGGAAACCTAAAATTCAGCTCTTGAAGACGGACAACAAGATCTTGTTGATTTCTCACAGCAAGTCAGGCCACAAGCATAAAAACAAACGGCTTAGGAAAAGTACAAGAAGTCTATTTCGCAATTCTCCGGTGAAAAAAGCAGAGCAACGCAGAGCCGTGGCTTTCAGGAGGTCTGGATTTAAATTGCCCTGCGAGCACCCAAACACAAGATTAGCACTACCAGGAAGGCTTTCTGAAGGACATGCGCCTGTGACGCAGACTGCCGAAGGCGTCCGTGCACCGAAGGGGGTGTGCCACGAAGCATCCCACCAAACCTCCAGCAACAACGAGCAGAGAGGTTCTGGGCAGAGGAGCTCTTGTGAAAATCACTCCAGGCCAAATGCAAAGATTGAAATTAGAATATTCCACTTAAGTCAAAAAGTAGACAAGCACGGCACACCTAAAAAGCATGGCCAAAAGGAGCAGAGGTTGGGAGCTGTCCTTCAGAAGAATTATTTGGAGACCCCCCAGGTTGTTAATTCCTGGTCTAAATGAGGATTTCCTCACCAGGAAATAAAACTGGTTTAAATCAAGTTATTGGCATTTTTTGTACACACCCCATTTTAATTTACAATCCAATCAAACATCACTGACATTGTGGCCTCATTCACACCACCAGGCCTTCTCTCTTCCCCCCTTTGAGCTTAGAGAGAATATTCCCACTCAGCGTCAAATTTACCAAGTCCCACCATGACGGTCACTGAGAATAGGGCAGCTCAGAGCTGGACGTTCCCTCCCCTTCTCTTGGGTGCAGCTCTAAGTCACTTGTTTTTCCTTCTTTTCTTTTTTTCCTTTCTCTTTCTCTCTCTTTTTGGCACTTTCTTTCCCTCAGCGACCTAGTTTTCTTATCAGAGCAACAGGGTGAATCATGTGAAATGATCTTCCTTGGTCTTGCAGCAAACTCTGCCTAGGCTGCGTCTAAGCTTTCTTCCAGTTATGGCTATCAGCCGTGCCCCGATATTACTTTATTCCGAAATGCACTCAAGGTTACTCTAGCAGGTAACCTTTGTGACACGAGGCCAGCTTGGGAAGCCAAGAGGGTAACGTCCCCATTTCCAAATGGACCTTTGGGGAAAAGATTTCTGGCACCTTTTCACATCACAAGGCAGCTGTGAACAAATGAAAGTATCTGGTCCTCAGATGCTGCTCCCCTCCCACCAGCTTCCATGGCTGCTGAATGGTGTCCAGTTAAGACCTACGTGCTGGACTACAGCTCCCAGAATCCCTCAGATCCAGCACAGCCGTGCTAGCTGATGCTTCGGCAGAACACATCTGGTTGGCAAAAGGGCAAATTGATGCCACTGGAGCCAAGAAAGGAGTGAGGTGATGTCTCCAGTGCTGGCACTGAGAATGGAAAAGTTGGCACCTCTTGATACAAGGAACCTTTCCAACATGAGCGTAGTGTCTTCCTTGAAGGATGTCTGGATTTTTTTCTGGATTTCTCTGGGCCACAGTCCCTCCCGTAGAGAGCAAGGGTTCAAGCCACAGAGCCACTGCCCAACTCTGGAGGAAGACCAGACCATGCACTGATGGAGTTACCTACATTGGGTCTTGAAACATCTGCAAGAGAAAACCAAGCTCAGAGAGCACCAGGGGCCCCTCCTCCCAACCCTGAGCTACCAGTATTCTCTTTATGGAAGACCATGTCTCTGGTCTTCCATAAAGAGGAAGAAGAGCGCCAGGTCCATGTTCAACCCAGCATCTCATTCACAGGAGAGAACCTCATCTGTCCCCTCAGCGTTTCCCTCCCAAGCCCTTCCCCACAGCCTCTTCCACATCTGCTGTTCAAACCCTTTCAAGACCAGCCCGGCTTCCTCTCTTGAACAGGCCTTTTCATCTTTCTCTATATCTCGACCAACCGGGAGTTAACTCTGTTCTTCTGGCAACGGCATACATCGGGGTGAGAATCTGCCTTCTCACCCAGCTTCTCCTCCTCACCGCATGAGGAGCAGTCAACCCCAGTGGCTGGGAACGCTGGAAGTTGTGGTTTAATGCATGTCTGGAGGGCACCACAACAGGACGTGAAGTTAAGGGGGAAGCCCCACCTTGGAGTCGTCTGCTTTAATTACAAAGACTACTCTATGCAGCACTGGAGACGGAAGAAGCCTAAGAAGCTATAAAACGATGCACTCCAAGGGATACAGGGGAGAAGTTAGAAAGCCAGTGTTTAATTCTCAAAACTCAGAAAATCTGCATCTACAGGATTTGGGGAAGTTCAAACCACAGGGTGCTTTCCACACTGACTTGGTACCAATCCCGGTTTAGGGCACGGGGTGGGTTGTCTTCGGCCCCTATTTAATAACTTTGCAGCCACCTCTGCCTGTTCAGCCTACCCTGTGGACAATTCAGAGAAAAGCCTCTAGGAAGGTAAGTTTGGGAAAGTGGCCAGTAAGGGTTTTCCCACTTTGGGAAACCCAGTTCCTTGTACCCCAAGCGGAAGCCCAGCCTGGCTGCCCCAAGTCACGTTTTGCTCCACTACCGTTAGTGACATCTGAACGGTGCGATGTTTGTAGGAGGACAGGGATTCCTACACGTGTTCTGGATGCCGACAGCTTTGATCCGATGGCTCATTGAGTCTTCCCCTCGGACGCCCAATTACTCCGTTCTGATTGGTTTAGCCTCTGCTGCTACCATTATTTGAATTTCACTGCTTTTGAAAGGACGTTATGGAGCAGGGGCTTAAAGCCAGGGAAGAAAGGGAAAAGTAATTGCATTACGACAGATAAGGGTTATCTGTTCCTCTCTGGCCAAGGGCTGCCCTGAGCAGATGCTCCTTCTCTCCAGCCACTCATGACCCCGATCCTCTGCAGGGGGAGCACTCCACACCCGTAAGATCATCTGGTGGTGCGCTGAAATGCTCATTTACTCTCACTGGTGACACCCCAAAGTATTAAAGCATGGTTTTTGATGAACTTCAGCCGAGTTTTGTTTATGAGAGGGTTTTTTTTTTTTAACTGCCCTTGAATTTTTCTGTTAACTTTAATTGTTTGGCCAGTCATTAGAGCAGCTCCAAGTTACTCGCAGCGTGTTACTTGGTAGAAACAATCTGACTAATCCTGTTCCCCAAATGGGAAGACCGCAGGTTCCCATGCTGCCTAAGTAAAGTCAGAGGGGGGCAAGGGACAGCGGTTCACAGATGTGGCCCCGATCCTAAAGATGTCTTCATTTCAAAAGCTGCCAGGATAGAACTCTTCCACCGAGTCTCTGGAAGTGTGGATGCATCCTGGGTTGGTTGGCTGGCATCATCTCATGGTGGAGCTGACGGCCATGGTTGGTTTGATCTTTTATGGCCTCCTTATCTGCACATCTGTTTTATGTTTTTATCAGCTCCCAGGAGCCTCTGGATCCTGGTGGTCTTTGAGGGAGAGAAATAAATGCGTCCATCCATCCAGGAGAGTTCCACATATCAGACATCCTGGACTGTCGTTGTCGTCAAAGGACTCGTAGGGCTGTGGCTTCCTACACTGAGGACCCCCAAGTGTCTCTAAGGAGGCATTCTTGAGCTTCCCAGGAGAAGGAGGTGGAGAAGGTACGACATGCAATCTGGTTTCCCACTGGCCAGAGAGGGGAAATGCCTCAAAGAGAATGAACTGGCCATACATATTCTCAGCGAGGCAATTCAAATTTTAAACAACGGTGCACAGTCGGCCTTTCCAAGCAAATCAAAAGCCTTTCTCAAGTCAACAGGGGTGTAAGACAACTCCAAACGTATTAAAAACAAAAGGCCCCAAACTATCTTAAGAGGGCCAAATGGACATGCCCTGCTCAAATGAGCCATTTAATGAATATGTTCAACTTTAGCACGCCTGCAATAAATTTGAAATTATTAAGCCTCATTTGACATTCCTTCCCTTCCGGCCTGCTTCATGATGACACGATATTAGCGTTGCCGGCCATGCCTCTCATCGCGGAGACTTCTGCCCTCTGCTTCGCACGCTTGGAGCCTTTCCCGGATTTAAGAGATGCCAGAAGTGTCAAGATCCCCAAAAGGCTCTCGGTCCCACGGCAGAACCGACCCACGGCAGCAGCACCCACAAATCGTGACCCCCGAGAACTGTCTGGCCCACCAGATCTGGCAGGCCTGCAGCAGGGAGGAAAAACGCACTCCACTCCTGGGTTGTGTGTGTGTGTGTGTAGGCTGTTGTCGCCTTGATCTTTTATCTCTGTAAATACAACCTTTAGCAAGCAGGGCCCTGGCCAGTAGCACAGCCATGTCAGCAAGTTGCAACGACCTCTGTTTTTCTGAACGAATAAAAAAGAAAAAGAAACCACTTTTCTGTCAAGCAAAACTCCTTTGTCGCTCTTTCCTCAGCTGATGCAGGTTCTGCACTGTTGACGCCAGATTCCTTCCTGCCAGATCCTTTCCTGGCTGCTTTCCAAGGGCCTTGGACTGATCTCAAGTTGCTTCAGCCCAGAAGATCGACTGGGATCCACTGCTGGGATTCTCAGTGATTTTCAGCAGCAGAGAGTCCTGGCGGTTGGTGGATTGATTCAATTTACGCGCAAGCTTTCGACTGAAACAAGCACTCAAGCAACGTTGGGAGACAGCAGCAAATAAAAGACACACAGCAGAGGCACATACCAATCCTAAATTACACGGCCGAAATAAAGAAAACGTGGCACCAGCAGCAGACACGCAGTTCTGCATGCAAGGACAGCCTTTCATTCTGTTCTGGGAGCCGTAATTAATTCCTGTGCTCAACATTCTTTGACTTTTGCACAAAGTGCCCCATGATGGATCTTGGTATTCAGTCGAAAAATAGGTCAAAACTAGACCTCCAGATGTTAACGGTTGACAAGGGTGAAAATTGGGAGCTTACTGGAATAAAACTCCGACATAGTTTTGGAGAGAAACAAAATGTTGGGGTTCCTTGTGTTGTGCAGAGCCAAGGTCTTCTTAGCTCAATCTCTTCCTCCCTTTGTGCTCCACCCACAAAGTGTCACCCAGGATTCTCACAGACAGAGGCCAGGAGCTTCGGCCAAGCAGGCACTCGAAAGCACGTGAAACCAGCCGAAGGAACGTCAGAGGGTTCTGCATACCATCCGTTCATCATCCGGCACGGAGAGCACGGCCATATTCCATGGTTTGGATCCTGGCATCGGCCCCACAGCCAGTTGCCAAGGGAATTCTTCCCCAAGAAAATATTTTGTGCAGGAGCCAAAGACAACCCAGGGGCTAATGACAGCATCCGTGAGCAATGAGAAGGAACATTCGCACTCAACACACAAGCAGGCTAACACTTTTCTGCAGCTCAGATTTATAAACGGCTAATTATGACAACAACCGACTGAACTAACCACCCTCCAGCTAACCAACTTGCAAACAGTTTATTTTCTCAAGCGTTGCCACACTGTTATGCAGCACTGTTCCCTCGCACAAGGAAATGTCCAATTGTTTCAAAATAGTTTCAAAAATCCACCCATTCATCTGCTATTGGGAAACAGTTGTACAGGCCCTGCTCCCAGGACCCTATAAATTCAATTTTTCTACCAGAAAGAGAAAGAGCTGGTCAGATGGGAAGCTGAAGGCAAGCTGATAAGGAATAAAACATGTGTGTGTGTGTCGCCTCAACAGTGTGACTGTAGGTGTTTCCTCTGAAGTAAACCTCACAGGAGCCCAGAGTGGGACGAACAACTACGAGAAGAGCCTTACTCATCCCTTTCTCCTGCCCGCCCGCCCCCCCCCCCCCCCGATGACAAGGAAGGGTCCCTCTCGGGAGAGAGCCAGTGACACATGCATCACGGAGGGCTGAGTAATGCCTCCCCTCGGACGGACGGACGCAGCCGGCCTTGGAAGAACAAAAGACTCGCATGGCATCCCACACAGAAGCAGCCGAGGGCTGCAAGGCTGAAGGCCTGGCGAACCAACTGTTACACCCACAAGGCGAAGGAGAAAGCGGCTTCTCCCAAGCCAGGAGAGGCAGGTGGGCAGGCGAGAGGTTTGCATCACACCCAGCGTCCAGTTTGGAAAGAGAAACTCCTCCTTTTTCGCAGCTGCCCTGTTCAAACCGAAGGCAACTCTTATTTCCAGCCTCTTTCCACCCACCCCGTGGGAAAAGGGACTGGCTGCATTCAACCCCCATCCCCCCAATGCACAAACGTTTGCAGAGGGCAAACTCCTGGCAGCTGCATGGCAAGGCTCTTCAGACCCTCTGAAGCTCCATGCGCCAGCTCAAAGCGGGTTCCGGCATGGAGGAAAGCAGCAGCACGTTGCCTCGCCAGCAATGATGCCATCTCTGCTCCAGCTTCCTGCAGTCGGTGCCTTTTCCCGCTTGCCATGAAGCCATGATCCAGAAGGTGCCCCCCTGGCGCAGGAGCCCTCTTGCCCCTTGAGTGCAGCCGGCCGGGGGACGGCTGCTGCCGCCTGGCACTCTCTCATCAGGGACTGCCAATCGCCCACACACAGGGCCCTCCTCCACCTCTCCAATCTGCACCCAACACCTGCACGCCTCCGTTAACCTGGATCTGGCTCTTCCCTTGGCACAACGGCACCCTGCCTCCTTCCCCTGAGCTGCACCCAGAGGGCCGCGCCAAGTTCCTCCTCCACCTGCCAGGGCTCCTTTGTAGGCCGAGCGGCCCTTCTTCTTCCACCTGCCCGGCCTGGGTGGGCACCGCTCCGTGCTTCCCCCTCCCCACCCTCTGCACGCGTGCCATCATCATCTGCCGCGGCTTCTTCCATTGGCACAGGGGCATCGTCTTATTCCAAACGCCGCCCACCCGCCCTGCCAGATCCTGCCCGCAATTGTTCCTCGCGGGGTCACCTTCTTTGCCCTCCCGGCTCCCCCTCCCCAAATGCCCCCGACCCCTCCCAGCCAGCCCCCCTTGGACGCAGCTGCTCGCCGGCTCCCCGGGGAAGCCCGCTGCCCCTTTGCGGAGGCGGCCGGATCCGTTTCCTCGGCCGGAGCTCTTCCCTGCCAGACGGAGCCGTCATCCGCCGCCCCCGCCCCGGCTCTGCAAGCGACCCCTGCCCTCGCAGCCCGCCGCCTGTGCGCGGGAGAGGCGGTTCCCGAGCGGCTGGACTACAGCACCCATCGGCCTGGGCCCGGGAGGGGGGCGCCCTGCAGACCCCAAGAGGGCAGCCCGCGCCAGGCGGACTCCTGGGTCAGGTGTGTGTGTGTGGGGGGGGGGAAGCTAGGGCCATGTGATGGGTTTTGTAGTCCAGAGCCCAGTGGGGGCAGGGACGGCCCCTCCCCACCCTCCCAGGGGACCCCCGGTCAGGACCTCGTGGCTGAGGGGCAGGGGAACCCAAGCAGGCGAGGGACACCGTGGGAGCGCTAGTCTCGCCCTATGCAAGAGCCCCAGGCCGGCTGCGCACCATGGGGGCTGTAGTGCGGGCGCCCCCTCCCCCTGCTGCCGCCCCCGGCGCCCCCTCACCTGGCCCTCCGCTGCCGCCCAGCAGCCTTCCGCCGCCCCACAAGAGCCTCCTCGCGCGCAGAGCCCGCAGAGCCGCCGCCGCCGCCGCCTCGCACTGACTGGCCCGCACGCGCGAGGACCGGCCGCCAGGGGGCGGGGGGCGGGGCCGGCACGCGCAAGCCCCGCCCACGGCCCGCCCCCCCCCCCCGCCGCCGACCGCGCCCTCAGGGTTGGAGGCGCGGAAGGCCAATCGGCATCCGGCGCGCCTCTCCGGCCGCCCAATCCCGAATGCGAAAGGGGTGGGGTCCGCCCAAGCGATTGGGCCTATTGGCTGCCGCGCGGGCGAAGGATTCTCTCACGAGCCTCTTTTCCCTCTCGCGCAGGCGCAGCGACGCTCCTCGCCCGGCGAGGCACCTGCTGTCGGTGGACGACACGCGCCGGCGGTTCTGACGTGCCGTTGGGTGGATGGAGGTTCCCCAGCCGCCTTCCAAGGGGCCACGGCTCAAAATCACCGCCCAACCTTCCCACTGCAACCCCCATCACCCCCAGCCTTGGCAGGGGATGATGGGCTTTGCGTTCCTGCAAATCATCCATAAGCCCACCGTATTTCTTCAGAGAGCCCAGGTGGGCCGGCATTGGCGGACACCCGAAGCCCCCCGATGTTGGCCTGGAAGGGCCAGCTGGACAAAGAGCCCCGAGCTCCCTCCCAGCAGATCATCCCGGTTGCCTTTTTGACTCCGAATCTTAAAAAGGCCGAGTATCATTTGGGCTCGTTTTCAGGGAAAGTGTGGTTTCCCCCCAGCCCCAAAAAACCAGCTTGTTCCTTTTTAAAGTGAGCTTGAGTAGCTATTCATCTGCCAGAAGCCTACAAAAGGGGTTGATGCCTTGAGAAATAGCGTTTTCTTTATCTAAAGAACATGGATAAGGAAGCACAGGTGGGTCTCTCTTCATGGCGTTCGTGTGACCAGAAAGGGCTGCTGCAGAATTAGAGAAAGAAGAAACAACCTGCAGGAACATCTGGCAGACATTCTTCTCTCGGAAAAAACAGTTCCAGAAAATCACTTCTGAGTAACATGACTACAAATATCTCATGTACCAACCAAGGGTGACCAGAGAAAGCCCAATGGGAGGTCCCTTCAGCTGCCCATGGAAAGGCCTCTCATCCCTATCTGGACTTCAGATCTCCTTACTCCAAACCCAGCAAACATGATTGACTATGCTAAAATCGTGATTCTTTGAACCGCAACAAGTCCAGAAGACTCCTGCTGACCAAAGCATAGTTATGAATTATTCCATGGTCCTCTCTGCACACCAAAGGTGTAACTCCTAGGAAACAGACAGTCTGAAGAAGCACTCGGTGAAAATCCAAATCACTTTTAGCTGCTATTTGAGGATCTAACATAACACGGAATCTTACCTGGTGAGCATCCTCCTGGGCAGCCAATAAAGGCTCCACGTTTAAAAAGCCATCTTTATTTTAGGCTCCGATCTCACCTTTTCTAGCAGGTGATGCCACCTTCTCGGCTGCCGGCTTCCGCTTTTCAAACGTCTTCTTCACATCGGCGACTTTCAAGGACTTTTCCTCCTCTTGTTGCATTGTTCTCTTTCTTTGCAGCGGTGGCAAAACAGGCTCGTCTCCCCGGGCGGTTTCTCCAGAAGCTTGGCTGGAAGCGTGAGAAGGACACAGAAGCATCACAACTATGCTTGGAGAAGACTCGGAGATCTCCATAGGTTGGGCTTCAGTTTCAGGGCTCTGCAAATTCTCCACCGGGCTGCAGGAATCAAATCCCAGTTGGCCACAGAGCCCCTCATCTTCCTTGACCGCAAGGGAGGGGCTGCAGGTCTGCTTGGAGGGTTTCCTAGTCTGGGGAGAAACCAAATCCAGACTGAGGACAGTGGACCTCTTTATCTCGAGGCCTTTGTCCACCTTGATGCTCTCAGACTCCTCTGGCTTCCCTTCTCCACCTATGTGACAGCAATTGGGAGCTCTGGCAGGCCAAGGGAGACTAGCCACCATTTCTTCAATGACCATTGCTGGGCTGCCCAAGGTTTGTTCTTCTGCTTCTTGGCTCTCTGTCTCTCCATTCTCCTTCCCAGCAGAAAAATCCAGCCAATTCAGGATCCCGGCCTTGCTTTCCTCTCCAGGGGAGTTCAGCATGAGCCTGTTGACTTGCCTGCTTTCCGCGCTGCTGCTGCTCTCCGAATCCGACCGGGAAATCTGCCACCTCAAGGCCTCCCGGGGAGCCTCGGTCATCTCTCTGCTCCCACCTGCAGCTTCTCTCTCCCAGCTTTGCTGGCGGCCAAAGTTATATATTTGAATCCAGGGCCAAGGGCAGTCTGTCATTTCCCTTTTCCTTTCAGAGGCTGCCTGAGAGTCAGAGGGGTGGAATTCTCCCTGGCTGGTGACAATGCTGAGTTCGGCTTCTTCCAGCCTATACAAAAGAGCATTCCTCTTCCTGCCTTCTTCCGAGCATTGCTTTGGAAACACCTGCATCGTGCCCGGCCCCTCTGGGCTCTTTCCGCACATCTGCTCACCTGTTCCTCTCTCCTCCAGGCTTTGGCTCAATTGTATCTCTCTCGTGGACACCTGAATGGAGCCCGTTGTGCCCTTTACTAAGGGGCTGGCACCAGCCTCCTGCTCCACCATCGAAGCCCAAGCGTCGTGGGACATCTTGGAGGTCTTTTGGAGGTGTGGGGGCTGCTTGCTTTGTGTCCTGCTGCTGCTCACTGGCAAGTGGGGCCGTTCTGCAGCTTCCATGCTCGTCAGGGGCCGGAACCCCCAGGCCAAATTCCTGTGCAGAGGAAACCCGAACAAGATCGGTGCCCCGTTGCCAGTCCGTCAACTTTGCATTTTATAAGAAGCCTAAGGGGGGCATGCAGATTTTTAAAAGGCCTGTTATGCCTGGAGAAGAACGATTAGCCTGACCAAAACCATTGCATCCAACAGTGGGACAAGAAATAACTTTTAAAAGGAAAGGTACTAGAGATTTTCCCCACCTGAACAGAAGCAGCCACCTCCAACGTCTCGGCTGCCGAGTGTTTGTGCTGGAAGGACGAGCTGCAGATTCAAAAGCTCTCGGCCGTTTTCTCTTTCTGAAGAAAAAGGGTGGAAGCAGCTTTTTCTGGAAACTCCCAGCAACCTGCCTTTTTGGGCCCCAGCAGTGACGCTTCACGTTCTTCTTTTGCATTCATTTATGGTCAAGAGAGGCTCTGCTCGTCCCCTTCTTCAGGAAGGGCACGAGAGATCAAAAGCAAACGGGCACACCTTCGTTGGGAAGGCCTCTCTGCCTCATCCCGGCTCCTCCGTGACGCTCAGCCTGGTTCCCAACTTGCTGAAGGGAAAAATAGAAGAGGTTTTGGCCAGCAAGCAGAGGGGCTGCAGATTCGATCTATAGTGCTGGGATATGTAATGATTGAAAGGAGGGTTGTGACACGCCAGGCATTCTGGAAGTAAACAGAGCAGCCTTGTGAATCTCCATCAATCTCCTTCAGGCACTCGACTCGTCTTGGGGTTGGGTGGTCTCTGCTAATAATAAATAAACTCCTGCACTGAGGAGTGTTTTAAATAAGGATCTAAGTTTATATGCAGCCAGAGGTTTGGAGAAAGACTGGACAGTTTCAGTTAAATAGGGAGCAACCATCACTGTCCAGCTCCCATCTCACAACAGGCTAGCGGATGGACGGACAAGAGGGACTGCCTTCGCTCTTTGCCTTTTATGGCCTGTTAGGTGTGAGGCACTTGACACTCATCGGAGACTCTGCTAGGCATCCCAGCCAGCTGTGCCAAGGTCTCACCACCAGCCTCTGGGGAGGGGAGGGGAGGAGAGGAGGAGGGACCTGGCCGCTGGGGGAGAAGCTCCATCTTCTGCCTTGGCCAGCCCCATCTATGCCAGCTCCCCTGTTCTGCTTTTATGGTAACAAGCCGGACTGGCCAGTAAAGGTGGCAGGGCTGCCCTGGGTCTGATGATTCAGCATCCCAGCAACTCCTCCCCAGGAGAAAAGGGCAGCATTTAGACCTTGCCAAAGGATGGTGGAGAGATTTGAGGAAGATAGAGCAAAGCAAAAAAGGGTTTTAAAAAATCCAGCTGTTTCTCTGTCTCTCCCCATCTCCTTCTACTGCGCTATTGAGCCTGGTTCCTTGTCCTGAAACCTTCCTTGATAGCAGAGCGGTTGCCCAACATTGGTCTGGTGGATGGAGAACATCTCAGTCCATCTCTGGAGGCTAAAACTCGTCCCAAAGACGCCAGATACAGTTCACAGGAAAGGCCGTGGGAGATCCTTAGCAGGCGTGTGTGTTTTTTCTGGAGCTGCAAGACTTTTTGGAGGGGGGGGCGCCTCCAGATGAATTCCCCACCCCACCCCATGAGGAGGAACCCTACCCTAGGAACTTCTCACAGGGGGAAAATTCTTCCCTTGCCGATCAGCCAATGGTGGGACTTCCTTTAATTGCTGATTGTTGTCTGGCTTAACCATAGCAACCTTCATAACAGGATATAAACATCTGACGTCCTTGCCTTCCACAAACACAACACACACACACATAGCTGGCCAAAAGCTGGAACATGAGGCCGTGTTCTGTAACAGCTAATGTGTTTCTTCATCAACAGGAGGAAGAAAAAACAAGCCGAAGACGCAGCAGCTCAGCTCCCTTCTGTCTAGGCTGCTTTGGAGAAGTGGTCAAGGACTCTCGAATTTCAAAAAGGCATGTCATTTTTTGTTCTCTCGCATGCAGGAGAAAGGGGTGGAAGAGACCTATCACTCAGACTTCTGCTAAGGGCTACGGATTCATTCCCAGACCATTGGAGGGAGTTAGAGATGCAATTTCTCAAAGGAAGAGAAACTAGAGTTTTTCTACAAAGCATCTTCTGTGGTGGGGAAAACCCTGATCTCTACAAGGTTGTTGCCCTTCTAGACTTCAGAAGGCCCCTTGGCTTTTAATTCTTCTACAGGGTCCCAGGGTGACCATGCTGGCTGCCATGACATAGGCCAAACTGGACAACTTTTAAGAGTTGTGGACTTCAACTCCCAGAATTCTTCTTGTTGCTAGGATGGAGCACAAGGCAAACTTTGGCTCGGACAATGTTATTCCTCTAAGATAAACACCGACCGTTTCTTTCCCTCCCGCACGAGAACAATTCCAAGCAATCTGAAAAACTCATCGGAAAAGAGAAAACAAACACCGACTGGAGGCCTTTAAAGGCAAAATTTGGTGAGATTTCTGGAGGAGATGTCTCCCTCCATCCCCAAAATGGGGGGGGAAAAAAGCTGGCTCATCTCTAAAGTCAAATCCATTGGATTAAAAAAAAAAACTCCAGTGATTTTCAGATACGAAGAGTGCTAGTTGCTTTTTCTGGCTACACACAATTCAAGGTAAACCTGTGATATGTCCAATATACACTGAACAAGTTCTACACAAGTCACCAAGGAGGTGGCATTTATGGATGGTTGTGTTGCTGAGGTAGGTAATCCAAGTCGGGTCAATCCCCATTAAGTGCAATTTACGTTCCCCTCGGCCCATCTCAAGAGTAGAATCAATACTGGACTAACATTCAATCACAATTATTTTGTCCTTTCTTTTAAATCGGTTCAAAGTAGCTGTTGGCTATAATTGGTTTTAGCATTTGGTCCCACCTGTCAAATCAGCGTCAAGAGACGCCTGCCGTGTTCTCTAAAATTCATCTCTTTTTGCAGCCCTGTGGAATCTACCTGTCATTTTCTGTGTTTTTAGTGTTTTTCTACAAACACACAGGAAGTTGAGGCTGAATAATTAATCCAACTATTGTATAATGTGTGAAGGGAATCTGCTTGACCTGATCTTAATAACCCCCCAAAACCTTTTCCGAAAGCTTCTCCATGGGCAAAGTTGAGACTTCCATAACCTGCTGCCCTTCATATGTATTGGGCTACTATGGTCTCTGCTCAGGTTGCCTTTGGAGAAACGGCAATAATTCTCAACCTTGGCAACTTTAAGACATGTGGACTTCAACTCCCAGAATTCCCCAGCCAACACCGGTTGATGGGCGTAGTAGTCCAATATCTAGAAGCGAAGGATAAGACCAACCCCATAGGATGTGTAAAAAACACTACTAGACACAAGAGTTGTATTGACAGCACATCACAAACACCAGAGACCAAGCAGAATAAGTCTTTCACCCAGATATACAGTATTTGTAAACTGTAGGCAAGGCACTCTTATTTGTTAAAAAAATCGCCAATATGTGGGAAAACACACATGCTACCATTTTATGCACCAAACTTCTCCATCTTCAGGGAGGGGGGAATCTGATTCCTGAGCTAGCATGCTAGGTATTCAATATTTCCTTGTGGCTCAAACCCCTCTCTTTGTTTTTTTGAAGGATAACGTGGAGCGGAGCTAATGTACCTAGGAATGGGGAATGAAATGTCAGGGGACATTTTGCCCCATGCAATCAATTCTTCAAAGGTAATTATCTGGGAAAGGAGAGAAATTGAACCTGAAAGTTTATACACCAGTCAAGGATAACAAAATTAGTTATATCATTACAGTTAAACGTCTCTGACATTAAAGGGTGCCATTTCTGGACAGTTTCTTCCGACTAGCACTATAGCTTCTAGTAACAACAGACATTCAGAAAAACAAGACCTTCATCTGAGGTTCAAACTATGCGATTTTGGTTTAAAGGTAACAAAGATGCCATATTCTGATTTATCAACAAAAGCGTTTAATGCCCCAGGAAACATACATTACCGGTCATACCTCACTAGGTAACGCTACAATGAGATTTACAGTTTTCAACAGGATCGGGAGAAACAGTAAACATCTCCTACATGTAACAGGTACAGCAGAAGGGAGGGAGATTCAGGGGGGTCCCACCCAACACCCCCAAACAAAACTATCAAGTTTGGAGGGAAAATAACCACCTTGCCAGCCACTGGTCAGTTCAGATGAGGACACTGGCTGGCATATTCAGTCCAGCGATGGCTAGGAAAAATGCTTTCTGCTGGAAATCCTCTGGCATTCCAGGTGCGTTGAGTGAGCCACGGGGCCAGGGCGATCATCCTATTGACCTAGGGACTATTTTTTCCTTAGAAAAAAAAAACGGTTTCAGGGGAAGGGTTTGAAAAATCTTAAACTACGTACACACGCAGAGGTGCCGGTCTGTCTATCTATCTATGTAGATCTGAAAATCGGAGGTAGCATTTGTGTCCCCTTTGGGTCCTTGCACGAGGGACTCTTAAAGGAGGAAGAGCAACACTTGGCTTGACCTTCAAAGCAAATCTCTGGCTTCTTTTGACATTTTTTGGCATGTAAGGAAGGATGGCGCTGCCCGTTAAAAGTCCAGAAGAGGCCGTGAGAGAGGCCCAAGGGCGCTGCGCCTTCTCCTTGGGCTGGTCCTCTTCTCAGATGCCCCTGCTCTGTGGCCGCTGTGCTTGAAGGGCCACCTGACAAGTGGGAGGCAACTCTCTCTTCTTTTCTGAACAAGATAAAATTGCATTTAGTACAGACAAAACTAAAAGTAACCATTAAAATAACAACACCGCAAAGGTGTCAGCTTTTTCCCATCCGGGGTGTGTGCTTCAGCTTCCCCAGGGTCGGTTTTGCCGAGGGTTGGAGTCCGTCTTCTGTGTTCTGCCAGGAGAGGAGGTTGCAAAGGGCTGGAGGCTCGCTTGGCGTGGCCTCCCTCAGATGGGTCAAGGGCGACAGGTCCACCTCTCCCGCCAGGTCCTCGGAGGCCAGGTCGAGGCTGCCCAGCTTGGCAAGAGAGTTGGAGCGCTTCAGCGGAGAGGAGATGGTCAAGCCAGCCAGCCGCAGCCGGGTTTCAATCTCCTGCGTCCGCTGTTTCACCAGCCCGGGCTTCCCATGGACGCTGTGGATGCTGTCGCTGCTGGAACTCCGTGTTAGGTTGGAGCTCCTTGAAGATGACGGAGTGTAGGAGATGGTCTTCAGGAAGTCTTTTGTGAAGGTGCTCATGTGGTCCGCCTTGGAGGAGACGGGTGTGGAGGTCTTCTGGGAGGCTTCAGCAGCAAGAAGGGTCTTCAGGAGCTTCTCCGAGACATCTTGAGAGGAGGGCTGCAGCTGACCCTCAACAACGACCATCTCCTGGGGCTCCTCTTCCAAGATAGTCGCCACATCAGTTGGGGTTCCGGAACACTCCTTGCCCTGCCCGGCTGTGTCGGATGGTGGGGCCTTGAGGCGCTCCAGTTCCTTTGTGTGCTTGCGGACTAAACCAGCTTTCTGGAGCTGAAGAAGAGACTCCTGGTGCTGCATCAGATAGCTGTTTGTGGTTGGCTTCTCCAGATCTTTGCTGAAGAGCAAGTATTTCAAGTCCTTTGTCTGCCTAGCATCTTTTCTTGGAAAAGGATCGTGCTTGAAGACCGGGCTTCTCTCACAGAGAGAATATCTTGAGCCAAGCGAGGCACCTCCTGGGGTTTTAGGGGCCTCCCTGGGCTTTTCAGAAGGGCCACAGGGCCAGCCTGAAGCTGGCCGATCGGGACTGACGTCCTGGGCCTCGTTTCCCACAACCATCGGGAGCAAACTGTTGGCTTTCGGCCCCTGGGATTCCTTCAGAGGCGCCTTGCAGAAGGCCTGCTCCAGAAACGTTGGGAAGGGGGGCTGGGTGCAGACGGTGGCATGGTGGCCGGGGGCTTCTGCCGGCAGGATTTCTGGGGAGTCCCTGAAGGCTTCAGGAGGGGACCCCCCCAAGGGATACATGCAGTCGGTGCAAGACTTGTAGTGGGGCTTGACTTTGTGGAGGATCCCAAACAGGGCTTCATGCTGGAAAGGAGAAAAGAGAGGATGAAAGGAGAAGCATCCCCCCCCCCCGCCCCCAGTCCTTGGACAGAAGGAGAAGCCCCTTCCTCAAAGGGCCCTGGAGGAGACCACACAGTTCCCCAGCCAGGTGGGGTGGGCTCTCTGGACAAGGAGGAACTCAAAGTAAGCCTTAGTGGTCAAGAGGGAGACCAGACCCCGGGGCCCCATGAACCCCCCACCCCTCCCAAAGCAGACCCGGCCAAGCTCAGCCCTGCCCTTACTTCAAAGTCATCCGGGCAGCTCCTCTTACTGTTGTTGTTATTCAGGTTCTGGCAGTTGTGCCTGCCCTCCTCGTCCAGCGACCGCCGCTTCCATCGTTCAAGGGGCTTCTCCTCGGAGACCTGCAGCCGAGGAACCGTCTCCTCCTTCGGCTGGCTGGCCTCAGGCTTCAGGTGGCTCTCGAGGTCTGCAGCGCTGGACGGCTGGGCCCGCCCCTTGACCTCCGGCTTTCCTGCCTGCAGCTGCCCCAGCAGGTCCTCCTCCAGACTCGAGTCTGCCTCCAGGTCTTCCACCTGCAGACACAGCTCCCGGGGGCCTGGCAAGGAGTCGGAGAGGCGCCGCAAGCAGTAGTGGAGGCCCACCAACTCCAGGGCCGTTCGGCGGTCTGCACAGAGAGGGGGGCCGGAAGGCCCCAGGTCCGTGTCCTCCAGGCTGCCAAGCAGGAAATCATTGGGCCCGGTGGAGCTTTCCGAACTGGGGGAGAAGCCACCTCCCGCCTGCTGTTTCCAGAGCTTGTTGTGGCGCTGTTTGCTAGATGGGGAGAAACAGAGGGGGGTGGGAATGCCCAGCTGGGCTCAGAGGCTTCGTGCCTGGGAGAGTCTCAATCATCCAGCCCAAAGGCAACTGGACTTTCTTTGAAAACATTTTGCTTCTCATCCAAGAAGCTTCCTCAATTTTCAAAGGAAAAAAAACAAAACAAGAAAGCCAAGTTGCCTTTTGGGGAAAAAAAACACCTTCAGGACTCAAAGAGGCTTTGGATTCAGATGGCCAGGTCAGCGGCCGCCAGGGTCAGGGGCAAAAGCACGCAGGAATCCCTGGGGAGGAAAGGGGATCTCATGGTCTGTGGGAATGGCCTTGGGAGACAGGAGGAAGAACTTCAGTCTAGGCAACGGCTGGATAAGAAGCAGCTAAGACCACAGCAGGAATGGAGGCCAAGAGAGGAAAAAGTCATCCTCCTCTCGGAGTCCATTTCTGAGCTCAGGAACCCAACGTCAAAAGCAGGAGGCTAAGGGGCAATGTGGACCAACCTTTCCCTGCCCTCCCCCTGGGGGACCCACCTTACCTGGCATCCAGGATACCCTGATATTCCAGCAGCTGCCTCATGAACCCAGCGTTGGGCCGAGCGATGCTGCGCTTCTGCTTGACGTAATTGTAGGCTTTCTCCAGGGACCACCCAAACTCCTTCATGGCGTAGGCAATGACCGTGGAGGCGGAGCGGCTCACGCCCATCTTGCAGTGAACCAGGCACTTGGAGTGGTTCTTCCTGGAAGAGAAGAGGGATTAGAAGGGGTCAGGAGCAGGGATGGGGCCCTCAAGCCCCCCATGCCCTATTTCAGGTCTCACCTGCCCTGTGCAAAGGCTGCGTGAGGCGGCCTTGGTGAAGCCCTCAAGATGCTGCATTTAATTTACAGTGATGCTGCAACTGGCCCTACTTGCAGGGACAGCTGAAAGGGGCTAGAATCAGGGGGTCCAACCTCGGCAAGACTCGTGGACTTCAACTTCCAGAATTCCTCAGCCAGCTCTGGCTGGGGAATTCTGGGAGTTGAAGTCCACAAGCCTTAAAGATGCCAAGGATGAACACTCCCTGGGTTAAAATGTCCATCTTTAAAAGCTGCAGGACCCCTCAGGCTGCCCAGTCTTGGAAGGAAGCCATTCCCAGCCTTCAGGGGAAGGTTTTCCTGGTGTATCTCGCCCAGAGGTCCCAGCGTTGCAACACAGAAATGGAGACCACAAAGTGGCTTCTGGAAACTCACCTGGCTTTGTTGATGAAATGATAAGCCTCGTTCCAGTGAGCGAGAAGGTCGGTCGTTTCTTCGTCATAGACGCGGATGTTGTGGTAGGCAAACAGCCCCGGGAAGAAGTTGTCAATCTCCCTGGTGACGTTTAAAATGTAGTCCACGCTGAAAGGATGGAAGCAGATGGAGCAGCAGAGGAAGGGGAGAAACGGTGGCATCTCCATGAGAAAGAAAGGGCCATTAAGAAATCAATACCACTCAACCCAACCTTACATTGCCGCTTACATCCAAACTCGTACATTTCTGCCCATCTTAAAAACCAGACAGAGCAAGAAATAGACTCTCCGCCACTCTAAAGAAGTTAAAAATTATGTCTCAAATTATGGTTGATTTAGGCTGGCTACCGAAACACCATCTCACAGATCTGATTGTGCTTCCTCTCTTCCCTTGTCTATACTCACGTGAATCAGGAGGGTGTCTGTCGGAGGCATTTTCATAGCCATTTTAATGTTTTAATGGTCTTTTCAGTTCTATTGTTTTAAATTGCTTTTAAGATTTTAATTGTAATATATTTTGCTGAATTGTGAGCCGCCCAGAGTCGTTTGCCGAGATGGGCAGCTATAGAAATCCAATAAAGACATAATAATCCTCTCCCTCTCCAGATCTTCCCTCACCCCCTCCCCCCCCCCCCCCCCCCCGTGGAAGTCCTCCTCTTTGCTCTCCGCAATTTCTGGCCTGATATTCTCCATCTGTGGAAGAGGTTCAGACATCCATCGCACAGGAGGGGAAATATATGAATTCAACCCTGTGCAACAGACCCAGGGACACGCTTTCCCTCTGGCCATGAGGCCTTTTTCAACCTTGGCCACCCAGGATTCTGCAGGCCCCCTGCAGGCCACTTGCCTAGAGGACCCTGAAGTCAACAAAGTTGGGGTGAACTCACCCTGAGCCCCGAAGTTCCTCCAGGTTCGAGGCGTTCCATTCAGACCCCTGGAAAAAGAATCAGAGCAGAGTCAAGCAATGGTGCTGTGGGGGTGGGGGGGAGGGCTCCCAAGAGAGAGACCTCCCACGGGTGGATGCTTACCAGGTAGAGGTGGTCGAAGATGAGGGAGGGCTTGTCCATCTGACCCAGGATGAGCAGCATCTCATTGTCGATGAATTCCTTGAATTCTTTCAAATTGCAGCTCATCTGCTTCTCCAGCTGGTTCCGGATCTGCCGAGAGAAGGAGAGAGCTCAGCGCACAGGGCCTGCAGAGAGAGGCCAGGTGTGGTGAAGGAAGCCTCCGGCTCCCAGCCCTTGGGCTCTCGGGCCTACTTCTTTGGAAGTCACGTTCTCCAGATCTTTGCTCATCATGATGCTCCGGAGTTGGGCCTTGATCAGCCGTTCTGCTCTCTCCCGCTCGGTTGGCCTGGGAGGAAGGAAGGAAGGCCAGAGTTGTGGTGGACTGCAAATCCAGACAACTGCCTTCCAAGAAAGCATTCTCAGAATTCCCCGAGAGAACAGTAAGCTGGGACAAATGGTGAGCCTTTGTGTCACCTTCTCTTGTGGCCCACCAGTGGCCAATGGATCTGGCAGCAGATTCGGACAGTGAGGAGGTTGGGGAGGAACATGGGCCAGTCCTGGAGTCTGGGGAAGGCTCTGATGAGGGCTCTGCATTGGAGGCAGAGAGGGGGCCAGGGCCGTATGCCAGTTATTAGCTGCCTTTGAAGTCAGACCTCAGTGAGGCAGAGGAACAGCTGGAGCCTGTGCAGAGTTGCCAGACGAAGGGAGCAGCTAAAGAAGAAGGGTTGACTTGGGAGCAAGGCCACAGATGGACAATGAAGGGCCCCTCCCAGAGGGAATAAAAGAGGAGCGAAAGGGGAGTGGAGTTTGCAGGAGACAATTAGTTCATTACTGCATTCTTGCCAAGTATTGCGGTGTCTGAAAGATATCAGCCTGGCCTGATGAAGGTCGGTAATTGTGAGCTATCTCGAAAGACTGTGGGAGAGGAAAGACTTGGCTGGAGAGAAATTCATGGTAAATTAAATAAAAGGTGTTTATCGAGACGAGGACTCGGCTTTGTGCTGCTGGGGAAGCCTTGGTCAGAATACCTTCTTGCTGAATGTATAAGACCAGAAACAGCTGGGATTCCACAGAGTAGCATCCCAAGAGCTGTTTAACCACAAGTGAGAGATAGTCAAGGAAGGGAACTTCTAAAGTACTGAGCAAGGATGGTTAGACAACCAAGCCTCTGCAAGCACCTGGTTCTCTCCAACCCAATACAGCCTCTGGTATGCCTGTGTGCCCACACATACATATCCTTCGCTCCGAATAAAGAGTGGGCATGGGTCTTAGAGAAAGAGGCTTGCAGCTACGGATGTGCCTTGACCGATAAAGCCAACCCCAAATTGTCCATGTCTGCCTGAACATCTCAGCCCTCGTTTGAAGAAGCGGGTTGGTTATGCTCAGGATGCTGTGGGAGACTCAACCTCCTAGAAGTCCCAGAAAGATGCTCCTCAAATCCCCAAGGTTCCCTTTCTCTGTTTCTCCTCGTTGCCCTTTGGAGCGAGGCGAGGAAGGACACCGCTTTCTAAAAGGCCAGAGGGGACAACCCTCCCCCACTGCCCAGAAGGTCATGGCAAAGCAAGAACGGGAGGGACCCACTTGTCCATGTAGAGGGCAGGCGAGTCGGGGCGTGGAGACTCCAGGTCCTGCATGGCGTTCCACTCGTTGAGGCAACTCTGCTCGGAGGCGATGCAGCTCTCGTAGTAGGTGGCCCAGACGAGCGCCATCCCGCCCGGGAAGTAGTTGTGCCTCCGAGCCATCTCGCAAGCCTTGTGGAGGATCTGCAAGGCAGACCTACGAGTGGGGAGACCCAGAGAGATATTGCTCAGCCCTGGCACCCTGAGCAGGAGAAGGCCCAGTCAAGCAGGCACAAAGGAGGACGGTGACTAAACCGACAAGCGCAGCAGAGCCCTCCTGACCACTGCAAGGCCAAAAGAGCTGCTGAGGCCGTCCACGGACCGCCTGGGTGCCTGCAGCAGCCACTGACTTCAGCCTTTGGGGAGGAAGGAGAAGGAGAGGGGGAAAGGGAGTCGCTCACCACATGGCTTGTACCGAGACGGGTTTGAAGATATGCGTCTTGCCCGCCGTGCTGACGCTGAACCCACTATCAAAGACAGACAAAAATCGATGCAGCGCACACAGGCCAGGGTGTGGCTCTTCACACGTAAACACACCGCAGCCCTTTCAAAGCAGGCAACAATCTCAGATCAAACCACAAGTGGAGGGGTCTGGGCAGGCAATAAAATTCTACCCCTGAATCTTAGCAGGTGTATCTCTCACACAGCAGGAGGGGCTGGGACAGCCATAGACTGGAACTCATTGGCATGGTGTTACAATTTTAAAAAGGTGACAATAGAGTAGAATCATAGAGTTGGAAGGCACCTTGCAGATTCCAACCCCCTGCTAGGCAGGAGACCTTACTCCTTTCCAGTCTCTTCTTAAAAGCCTCCAGTGATGGAGCATCCACAACCTCTGGAGGGAAGCCGTTCCACTGATTAATTGTTCTCACCATTATGAAATTTCTCATTAATTCTTCTCTCCTTCCATTGTTTCTTGTCCTGCCTTCTGGTGCTTTGGTCTCGTCTTTATCACAGCCCCTCAAATACTGGAACACAGCTGCCATGCTACCCCTAGTCCTCCTTTTTAACTAGACACGATACACCCAATTCCCGTAACTGTTCTTCATATGTTTTAGCCTCCAGACCCTTAATCATCTCAGTTGCTCTTCTCTGGAATCCTACTAGAGATTGGGCAGGTGAGAGATGGAACCATGTGAGATTTAGAGGGGGGAATTCAGCAGCTCTTTGCACAAGGGGCCACCCCGTCCCCCTCCAGGAACTGTTCACAATAGTCTCACCCCCACCCCACCCCACCCCACCAGCTTCGCCATCTCCTGCCAGCCCTCCAGATCCTCCCACTTCTTACCCGTCTCCATCCAGGTGGATCTTCGTATCGCTCCACAGACGCAACACCATCCCGATGGTACAACTCTGGCTGTGGGGAAAGAGGGACGGGAGGTCCAGGGCTGCTGATTGGGTGGGTGGGGAGAGCCAGCCCTTTTCTTCCGAGGCTTCCTCAGGCCTTCGCCCCTCACCTCTCCTTGCTGGAAAAGTCCACGCCCAGGAGAATGTTCTCCTCGGTGTCTTGGCGCCCAGTGCTGTAGACCACCACCATGTACCTCACGCGATCGCTCCAGGCACTTTCTAAGCGCACAGCCTAAAAACCAGCAAGGCAGTTCTCAGCACTCATCCCTTTGGACAAACCTCTCTTTAGCTATGTATTAGTTTAGCTAGGGATGTTTCTGGCAAGACAAAAAGAAGAGGGTTTAATTCAATTTTCTCCAACCCACCGGCTGCCCTCTAAATATACGTTGGACTGCATCTCACACTGTCTTCCGGGTGGCACAAGGCAGGGAAGGGTAGCTGAGAATTATGGGAGTTCTAATCCGATGCCCCCCGAGGGCACCAGGCTGCCTTCTTCAGATCTAGAGAGAAGATCTCAGTAAAGGCAGATGAAGGCCAGATCCTGCCATCTAAGTGATGTTCTTGAGTTCTTCAAGCAGCAACGTCAGTGAGTCAATACTTTGATTTCAGGAGACCAAGGGTACTCACAACCAAGCATTGATGGCTGAAGGTAGGAGAAATGATGGTTGGGGATACCCTGCTTCCAATGCTACTTTGATTGACAAGAATAGGTTTTCTCTTCGTAGATCTACCCTATGCTCCCAAGTGACTCCTTTCGCGAAGGTTTGATCTACTGGGATAAGACCGCTGCTGCATGGGGCAAGACCAAGACAAGAATTTGGCAAGTCCTCTTACCAACTTGATTCTGTCCTCACAGCGAAGGAGGTTGATCATCACCTGAAGGTGCTGCGGCAAATCTCCTGTGGAGGCACAGGTAGCATAAATCATCAAGTGCATCTCCTAGACCCATTTTGGTGCATCAACTAACCCAGCTCTCCCTCCTCCATCCAGCCCTGGTCATTGGCATAGCCCAGTCCCCTATGACACTGTTTCTCAACCCTGGCAACTCGAAGGTGGATGGACTTCAATTGCCGCTGGGTGAGGAATTCTGGGAATTGAAGTCCACCCATCTTAAAGTTGTCTGAGGTTAATGATCTACCATGACTCCCAGGAAAAGATTAAGAGTCATAAGGTTATCTTGCTTTTACTGTCTGCTCTCTCTGAAGTCTCCTTAATAAGCCATCATAATACTTCTCAAGAACTTCCTGGTGGCCAACCACAGATTTAGGACAGCAGAAGAGCTTCTTGGTCCCCAGGCAGGAAGGCTTCCAAACACAGGATGGGACTGAAGTGGAAATATAACGTACAGACTCCACTACCTTATCTTCCCAACTTGATGTCCTGCAGAGGGCACTAGTTGAATGAAAGCTAGTTTTGGCCCTAGCTAGCTTGCCTGGCCCCACATCCAAATCCAATTTGGAACTGTCACCCCATATCCCCAAGACGTCTCTGGAATTAGCAATTCCCAAACAGTCACCCTTCCATCTCATCCTCCAGGGTGAAAGGCCGACCCCAAGGGTCCATCTGGTTGCATTCCAAGAGACCTCATCTGTGCCGGGATGAAATCCAGCAGGTTCTAACAGGTTCTGAAGAACCGGTAGGGAAAAATTTTGGATTTCACTCCTGATCTGTACCCTCCGTAGACACTGAACAAGGTTCTTCTGGTAAGAGCTGCCAAGCGAACCCAGGACCTGTGATCCTGGAGCCCATCCTCCGAGCTCCTCCTTGCCCTTGGCAGGACCAAGGGGGAAAACAATCCATGCCCTTTGGCTTCCAGGGCGCCCACCCTCACTTACCACCTTTCTCCTCCGCACTGGCTTTTCCTAAGCGGTTCTACCCAAGTTACCTGGAGAGAGGCCGGAAGGACGTTACCTGCATGTTTGTGAGGATGCAGGAGACTCCGGGGCGGCCCTTGCGGACTGTTTCCTTGCTGCAGGAATAATGCAGCTCCTTTGACCATAAAAAAGCTCTCGCTTAAGCTGCAACACAAAGAGGCAGAGCAGCAGGTCAGGTGGGGGAGGAATGGAGGCAGGGTGGGCAGCAGACGGACTCCTGTGAGGCAACCTCAAGCTTTCTGGGAAGGGAAAAGGAACCTTGAGGTTCAGCTCAATCCTGGTGCCTCCAAAGACAAGACCGGGTCATTTCCTTGGACGTGATGCGTGGTTGCCTTTCTCTGAAAGGGTTTTTTGGATTCCCAGTCTAGTCCATTCTTTGCTGACAGTCTCCCCTCCAAGTACAAGTCCCTGGTTAGCTTTTCTCCACGAGCAGCTACATCTAGGGTGACCAAGTAGAACCAAGTAATCCCACCAACCAATTGGATCCAGGTGGGAAAGAGAGCAGCCGGTTTTTGTCAGGCTGAAGGAGATGCGATCCTCGCTCCAGCTTGCACTTATCACAGGCACTGCAAACCAAGGACAGATTTACTTTCTAATTTATTTTTTTCAGTTTAAAGGCTACAAAACCAATAAACGGTACTGTGCTCTCCAAATAAAGTAAGTTCTCCTTCTCCCTCATCATGAAAACGGAAGGACCCCCTGCTCTCCCTGCTCTTGGCCCAAGAGCCGGTGGCTCATCCTTTCAGCGGTTCTGGTAACGTTAGGACACAATTAGTGGGACCAAAGGATTGTGCCCGATCCCTTCCACACACTGGAGGCCTTGTTCCCCAGCCAAAAGCCAGCGGCACCAAGCCAAGCTTTAAGGGAATGACTTAAGTGCTTGTCAGAGGGAGATGAGGAGGCTTAGCTGCTAGCAAATGATTTCAGAAAGGCGTCTGGCTTCCCGTCAGAAGCAGACGGCGTAATTTTCCATCGGGGTTAGATGCTGGTCTGCTTCAGGAGGTGTGCCGACAAGAGTTTTGGAGGAAAAAGATAAGAACCTTCAAACAGAATTGCATAATGACCCTGGGTTATCCAATTCCACAAGGGAGGTTTTTTTTTAAAAAAAAAAAAAGTTTGTCCCTCTCACCCCATTCAGCTCCATTTTCACATGGGGATTTATAACGAGCCTTCTAGACTGGGCTTGGAGGTGGGAAGAAGGGATCCAACCTGGAGAATTCACTGGAACAGGGGTCTCCAACTTTGACAACTTTAAGACTTGTGGACTTCCAACTCCTAGAATTCTGGGATTTGAAGTCCGCAAGTCTTAAAAGTTGCCAAGGTTGGAGACCCCTGCACTAGAAACATCTCCCAAGCCAGTCTCGCAGCCAGGATTCGATGAGAATGGGCTTCTTCGGTATGTTTTCTAAGGCTGTCGCCAGAAAAACTGCAGGCAAGTGAGCCATTCCGCTTTTTAAAGGTTATATAAACACTGTTTTAGCCCAGGACAGGAAACTGGTCCACCTAGTGAAGACTGATAGCAACAAAGAATAATTTGGAGGATATTTGTCCAATTGTTTAAAGCAAGGGTGTCCAAGTTTAGCAACTTTAAGACTTGAGAACTTTAACTCCCAGAATTCCCCAGCCAGCATCAGTCTCTGGATCTTCACTTTCATTCAAATATGGTCAGTCTACCATCTTTGGAGCCCAACCTAGCAATAAGTCTATTTTACAGAGAAAGAACCAATATGATAGTATTGTCCTAGGAAAGGAGGATATCCACACTCACCTGATTAAACACATACAGTATAGGCTGCAGAAAGGGTCTCACCCACCCACCCCAGAAGCTGCTACTCCCACCTGACAACGTGACCAGCTGAATCTGTGTGAGATCCCATCAAGTCTGCATTTCACCGGACCATAAAATCCATTAAAAGGCTGGCTGCTAGTTGACCAAGCCTTTTATCTGTTTAACAGTCCTGAACATCAAATGTCAAGTGAGACTTGATTCACAGCCCCAGGCTGAAAAAAAAGTCAGAATGGACATTGGGGTCAGCGTACAATGAGCGACACTGATGGGAAGTCTGAGAAAACACGCAAAGGGTTCACGAAGTCTGACAGGACACCTTTCCCGACATTTCCTGCCATTCGGAGAACAACTGCACACAATTCCTGTTTATGATCAAAGGGAGAGGAATTACTAACTGCCCATAATCCTGACCACGGCACAATCAGGCTCAAGTGAGATCATCCCAAAGCCATCAACTCAACCCAAGAAAAGCCCACTCCAACAGCTTCCTTCGGTGGCCAAGTATTCAACCCATCGGACAAAGGATTTGTCAAAGGATTTATTAGCAACAAGAAACGTAAGAAAAGGGACATAGATTCCCCGTCCTTCAGTGGTGACCTCAGCAATCAACCACAGGATCCTCTCCATAACATGAGTCCAGCCACACATTTGGCCTTAAGCCCCATCAAGAGAAAATCAACCATTAAAATCAGCAGCCTAACCCAACCGTTTCTGCAGCTCAGGTGAAGCTTGGAGCAAACACGGCTGAGAAGCCTTCACGGAAAAACACAACTCACCCCCCCACCCGCGAACGGAGCCTCAAGACCTTCTGAAGGTCTCAGCCTCTAGCAAAGCTGTAGGAGCAGGAAGGCCGCGGCATACGTACGGCTTGGGATGGGGCTTCTTTAAGCAGCCGAAACATCTTGCGGCCCCAAAGGACAGGCAGAAGGTAGCAAAGTCAGAAAGGTTCATAACCAAGTCTTCAAGTCATTGTGCTGAGTTTCTCCACATTCCTCGGTGGGAATGAAAAAGCCAACCGATCCTTCTGGGCGGAGGAGGGAGGATTCTCCACGTCACTCGGGAATGGAGGACTTTTATGGAACCCTAACACACACACACACACACACACCCCACGATATCTTCTTGGCCCCAACAAGCGCAAGGACCTGCCCTCGTCCATCCTGATGAAAGAGGGCTTTCAAAAGGAAAGGGGGACCGAGCGATGCTCGTGAGATCCCGCCCCTCCCACAGCCTTTGCTCGCTCACCAGCTCCGTGGAGATGCTTTGCTTCCTTAGCAGGACAGATCCTCTGGGCTGTCCTTGGGAGAGTCAAAGGGGTCAGCCCGAGGGACGAAGGGCCGGCATTCCTCACCGCCCACCTCAGGACTTGCATGTGGTCCTGGGAGAGTAAGACCACCTCTGGGGAATCTGGTGAGGGTCCAATTTTAGTGGGCAGCGTTTGAGAAGCAGACAGAGGGAGACGAGACAGCTTGGAAACCAACTATCCTAGGAGACTTTTCTGTGGAAAATAAAAGCCTTCCTGGGTCTCCTGAGCTCAATGCACTGGCAAGGATGATGGCAGTTGTTGTCCTAGTATATCCAGAAGGGCACAGGGGCGAAATCTGGGTCATGAATCGTTCAGAACTCACTACTGTCCAACCAAAAGTTTAGTCATGGACCATCTTCATTTTAAATGCTGGTGTGGGAGGAGAAGTTGAGACACCCACCCAAAGCTGGTTTTCCTTCTCCCATAAATGTTTACCTATGAAAACATTCAGGAAGGAGAGAAGGGAAAACAGGGCACCTCAAGTCTGAAATACTCACACGTCTAAGGAGCAGCCAATGAGTTCAGAACAGAATAGAATAAATGTACTGGTTCTGTTTCTCTCAATCCATTTCAGACTAATGTGGAGATGAGCAGAGCCTCCTCTTGTCCCTCAACCGTTTGGAGAGAAGCTTCCAGCCCTGGAGAACTCACAGGAGCTCCTTCCCAGCCGAGGAAGCAAGGAAAGCCATATCTAACTGGAGCCGCAGAAGGAAATTAAGGCATGGGAATGGAATCACAGAGCTGGCTCTCAACCCCGTAGAGCCAGCCAAAGGTCCCGCTGTCAGATCTCAAAGACTTGTGGCAGGTTTGTGGTTGAGTGTCTGCTTCTTCCAGAAAAAGTTGGGTGGGGGAGGCCACGTTCTGCACATCCCTCCTCCAGGTTTCAAAGACCCTGCCCTTGTTAGGGGCTCTTGGACAGCAGTGTCATCAACTTTCAGTGCTGAGACCCTTGCCAGCTTTGAGACCTTCCAAAGTTCTTTATTCCCCCCAAAAACCCAGAGTTTTTAATGTGGCTTTTCTAAGACTCAAGATCCTGAAATTCAAAGAATAGACATCTCTGCTTCAGCTACAGCACCACATAGCCCAAAGGCCAGGAAGGTCCTTCTCTTGGACATTCCCCTTCTGGGGCTCCCCCCACAAAGGGTCTGGCACAAGGACTGTCAAAAATGAGTCAATCCATAATGAAGAGTTGATCGATGGCCATGATTTGTTCAGAGAGGACACATCTCCAGAAAAGGAAGCGCTGTACGAGGGTCACCTCTCAGAGGAATCTGCTTGGCTTTTCCAGAAGCAATTCAAAGAAGTATTTTTAGCCCTGGGAAGGTCCAACCTTTGGCCGGCTGTCCAAAGGTGCTTGAAGCAACCCTGAGGGGCACTGAGGAGCAGAGCGGTGGGTCTTCTGGGGGCATCATCTCGTTGGTCTCAGGATAAACCCAGCCCCCACCGTGTCTCTTGGCCGAATGGCCAGAAGGGCTGAAGGAGGAGTGAGCTTTGGGGCTGGAGAGCTTCGCTCGCTGTGTCTGCAGAGCTGCACCAACAAAAGCTCTTTGTGAGGGGCCATTGTGTGGCTGCTGAGGCGTGGGCCGCCTTTGCCGCCAGAAATTCCAAGCCGCGTTTCCAGAGACCACAGGTCACTCACAGCAAAGTGATGCAAAGTCTCTTTCGGGGTAAGATGGGGGGGGGGAGGTAGAGAGAAGAAATCTTTTGAGGAACCCACAAATTTCTCAGCAGAAGGAAGTGGCGGGCGAGGCAGGCCTCGGGATCTTGGGATCCACTTTATTCCAATTCTAATCCTTGTGGGGTCAGGCTTACCCGAGTGGCCTGAGCAGAGGAAGGCGGCTGCGTTGGGACCAATCCAGGGGACGGGCGAGGGGGAGGGGGGCTTAATCCCCCATTTCCCATCGTGCAACAGGCTTGGGAGAAACACAAAGGAGTTCTTTTCCAGGAGGGTCATTGCAATGCAAGCAAGGACCCCCATTTAAGTGAAGACCGGCCCCATTCCCCCTCCAACCTCCCTGGGGATAAAAGCCTTGCCGATAGATAATGAATGCGGGGGGGGGGGGGGGAGAGCCAGACTCCCACCCCACCCCAGCAGAGACCATGCCATGAAATATGAACACGCAAGAGCTGACCTCCAGAGTTATGCCTTTGCAGGCCAAGTGTCCTGCAGGCATCAGCGCCTGATTCCAAGGGTCAGTCTGAATCTCTATAGACCGCAATGGCCTGGAATTGGGAACCTTCTCCCCTACCAATGGGACCATTATCAAAGTTTGCCCTGGATGATGGGTGCTAGAGTAGTCCATTTGCAGCCCGGTTCAGCATCAGAGGGCAAGACTCACTTCCTAAGCACCAATATTTACCTTTAGCATCCTTCAGGACAGGTGTTTCTGCCTTTGCCTGCGCTGGCTGGCTGGTCCAGCAGACAAGGGAAATGCCCCATGCCAAGCCCAGACAAGGAAATCGGGGGGAGAGCTCACCCACCCTCTGTCCTTCTGCCTGGGCCCTTCGCAGCTCACCCACCACCCTGCTACCATCCAGATTAAACTCCAGCTGAAAAGCAGACTTTGGGAAATGAGATTCAGTCTCAAGGGGCCCACATTCACTCTTTGGAAGGCAAGTGCAGGCTGGGCTCCCCAACGGCTCGGAGGGGAAGGAGGGCCTGCCGCTGGGGGCTGCTGGACATCCCTCAAGGGGGCACCCAGAGATGGGGGCTGGGGGTCCTGGGCGGCCACTCCAGAGGACCCAAGTGGTCATTGTCCGGTCGGTGAAGTCAGCGAGGGACCCTGCTGGAGGTGGAAGCTGTGGACTCTACCCACTGGTTCAAAAACAGGATGCTGACTCACTTCCTGGCCAGGTTGCAGGATTGAGGTTTTACCACAACAAGGAGGCCCTTCGGTGGGCCGGGGAGACGGTGGCAACTCAGATAGGGGGCTGGTGGGCTGCCTGCAGGGAAACCCTCAGAAACCAGGGGACAAAATGTGGCCAGGAAATCTCTCATGCTCGGGGTCAAGACCACAAACAAGGCTTGGGCCGGGTACTGGGGGGGGGGGCAGGAACCCCCAGCAAGGCTTTCTTTGCAGCTTAACTTTCTGCTTCTGATGGCGTCCGGCCTTTGGACGTCATTTTAATCCTGCTTCTTGCACTGTTTTACTCCCTCTTTAGGATAAGGCTTGCTGCTCTGGGTGGGACTAAGAAACCAGCATTTATGGACAACGGGTGGCTTATTCTCCCCTCGTCATCTCCTGGGGGAGAGATTTGCTTTTGGGCCTGCAATTTGAGCGGTGGGCTTGTACGACCAGTTTGCAAAGAACTACCTATTGGGTCACTTTGGCTGCTTGCTAGAAACCGCCTGGGCCGTTCCAGGGCAGGGTCGCTTCGGTCCCTGCAAAAATCTGGATGAAACTGTGTCACGCGAAAGCCAGACCGGCTGGCAGAGATGGAATGAGAGCGCCCCCCATGGACCAAAAGGGACAATAACACACCAATTGGCCCTTCAGCCTTTGGACTAAGAGCACCGGCTGGCTGGCCAGCATTGCAGCTTCACCGCCAGGCAGGACATCACCGTTCCCGCCACTGAGCTGATGGACAGACAGTCTGAAGAGGGACCAGCAGCTTCCATGGGCTCCATGGAAACACAGATGCCACCTAGCTGACACCCCCAGTGGGCAGCCAGTGCCAGTCTGCTGTCTTATCCCTTCCCCTGGCAGAGATGCCTTGGTTTGGTCAGCTGATCTTTGAATGGCAGTCAGCAGGTAAGTGCTGATGAGTAGACAGGACTCACTGCATGGGGGCAATGTTGGTGCGCCCTCCCCAAGGCTGCACCCCATTTGCAAATCCTAGTTTCGCCCCTTGGAGAGCCTGGTTGTGAGGAAGGTTGGAGCCCTGAAAGCACTTGCTTTCCCCTCCTGGGAATTCGCCTGAAGTCCTTTTATACTATCACTCTGTCCCACTTTGGGACAGTTTTTAAAGTAGGAATAAAACCATTGCGATTACATACAGGCAGCCCCACCATCACAGACAAACCGAGATTGTAAAAATAGTACAGAATAGCCAACAAGGTTCAAACTGTATCCCCAAAACCCAGGAAGATAAAAAAAGGAACTTGATTGTTCTTCTGAAAATGCAATTCTTTTCCACGAAATTTCCTGCCATCAGACCTCCAGAGCAGGGGTGAATTCTGACGGGTCCTGGAGAACCAGTAGCGGAAATTTTGAGTAGTTCAGAGAACCATTGAATACCACCTCTGGCTGGCCCCAGACTGGGGAGGGAATGAAGATTTTGCAATATCCTTCCCTCAGGAGTGGGGAGGGAATGGAGATTTTGCAATATCCTTTCCCTGCCATGCCCACCAAGCCACGCCCACCAAGCCACACTACGCCCACAGAACCGGTAGTAAAAAAATTGGATTTCACCACTGCCCCAGAACCTGGGCATGTGGCTTTAGCACAGAATCTGAGCGTGCAGGGAGTGCTAAGCCAGGACCCCGTTGTGCTCCTGCACCTCTAAATGTGAGCTAACTCGGTTATTAGAGAACCTGATGGCTGTGACTGAAACAGCACCCCAGCCGGCACCCCAAGGTTTGCACGGAAGACGTGGCAATAACTAGGTAACCCATGGGTGTGGCACTCTCCCAGTTCCCGAGGGGTGCCAGGCGAGTGAAAAACTCTAGAGCAAGTAGGGGAATGGTCCATGCCTACCTTAGGTTGAGTTTGCGTTCCTCATCGCTGCCAACGTCCAGCTGATGGGGGGGGGGGGGGAAAGCAAGAATTAAGCCCAGCACAATCTCAGTCACACTTCCAAAGAGCTGCAATGAAAGACGTATTCCTGGCGGCCCACCTACCTTCCGAGGGCTTGGAGGAACACCAGGGCTCCTCCTGGAAGGTAGGTTAGCCAGATGGGGCATCTTAAGGCCATCCGGTGGGATTTAATAGTGTCTGCTATAAGCCTTGTTCCCTTACCTCCAGCTAAAGGGGCCCTCATCTCCCATCACCTTGGCAATGCTGGGAGAGGCTCTCGGCTCCTGTGGTCAGAATTTCCCCATGCATTAAAATTAGAGGCTTGCATTGATCTTCAGGAGGGCTCCTGCCTGTCTCCGATTCAGTTCCTTGATTTGGGCAACCATGCCCAGCCACAGTCTCCGGCCGGGCCCTCCACGGAGCTTTGGGCTACATTGATTCTCCCCTTTGGTGATCAAGAACTTGGCAGGAAAGTCAGAGGTGATTTAAGGCTCTGCTGTTTTGTTTTCAGCTCCTAATCACAAAGGGCTGCCTGGCTGAAAGGAAGCTTTGCCTTTCCAATAAGGGAGCAAAGTCACTGGAAGGGCTTGGAAATAAAGGGGGGAGATGCTGTCCCCCCCCAGCCCCATCCAGAGCCCCTCACCCCCAAACCGCCTGCAGGGAGCCTCCCCCGCCCCCGGCAAGGCCCCCCCCAGCACAGCTGGCCCACCCCTCCCCCCTTCCCAGTCCCCCCTGATTTTAATCCCAACTTTCCCAACTGTAGCCGCGGGGAATAGACCCCCCCCACACACACCCCTCCTTGCCCAGCGCCCCACGTTCCTAGCCAGAGCAGGAAGGGGGCTCAGTTCATTTAGGGCAGGAGGGTCAGTAGAGACCCCCCTCATTTCAAGGCAGGCAAAATCCGGGCTCAGCCTCTTGTGGGGTGTGCTGAACTCCCCGGGGACAGATCCTGCCCCCCAACGCCTCTCCATCCCCTCCCCCGAGGGAGTTTTCCGTGGGAACCAGACCCCCACCCTTAAAGGGGCGGCTGCCCGGCGGGCACAAAGGCGGGCGGGGGGCGGGGGGGCTGCCGAGGGGGCAGAGGGTCCCGGCTTGAGCGGGGGGGGTCGCCTGGCCCGCGGGGCAGCGCTCGGGGGGCGGGGAGGGGGCGGGCGGGGGTCTCACCTCGCTGGCGCTGGCCGAGGAGGAGGCGGCGCTGGGCGTGGGCGAGCGCTGCAGGGTGACCAGCGCCATGGCCGGAGCGGCGGAGCGCGGGCGGCAGCCAGGCCGGCCGGGGAGGAGCCTGCCGGGCGGCGGAGGAAGCCGCCTCGCGCCCGGGGGCCGCCGGAAAGGGCTCGCCCCGCACCCGCCGAGGAGGAGGAGCAGCCGGCAGCCCCGGCCCTGGCCCCGCATCGCCCCCGAAGGAAGGAAATGGTAGAAGAGAAGAGGAAGGGAGGGAAGGAAGGGATGGAAGAAGAAGGAGAAGAGGAAGGAAATGGAAGAGAAGGAGAAGTGGAAGGAAGGAAGGGATGGAAGAAAAGGAGAAGAAGGGAGGAAGAAATGGTAGAAGAGAAGGAGAAGAGGAGGGAAGGAAGGGATGGAAGAAGAAGGAGAAGAGGATGGAAATGGAAGAGAAGGAGAAGAAGGGAGGGAGGAAGGGATGGAAGAAGGAGGAGGAAGGAAATGGAAGAAGAGAAGGAGAAGAGGAAGGAGGGAGGGAGGGAGGAAGGAATGGAAGAAGAGAAGGGGAAGGAAGGAAGGGATGGAAGAAGAAGGAGAAGGGATGAAAACAGAAGAAGAGAAGGAGAAGAGGAAGGAAGGGAAGGAGGGAGGGAGGGAAGGAAGGAAGTCCCCAATGGGCTTATTTCCCTCTTGGTTTCAGGAGAAATGCCCTCAGTCCCCCCCCAGTGATGCTTGTGGGGGAGGTAGAAGGCCAGGCGAGTGGTTCCTCCTTCCAGGGTGCTGACAGCTCCCTAAATTCTTGACTGCCAGGTGCAGAGTCTCTGCAGTTCTCCCATGTGGGGTTTGTCCTCACACCTGCGCAGGAGGCCCTTGCAAGAAATAGGGGAAAGATGGGGAAGCGGATTGCAAATTTCACAAGCAGCCCCCATCTCCAGAAGGACAGCACACAGCAGGGTAAGGAAAGGAACTAATAATCCACAGTACGGCACTAAGACATCTGGCTCTAGATTGCAATTGAAGCCTCTGTTATCTGGAGCAAGGAGAGACATGGGGAAAATCTTGTGGGCATTTTCCCAGATGTGAATGAGGTGCAGATGAGAAGTTGGAGGGGGGAAATAATCAGCAGGGATAACTATTGGGGACTATTCACTAGATATGAGAGCATTGATTCAAGATTCGTGGAAGAAAATGGACCAGATTATATGGAGGAGAGCCTGGGGGAAGGAACGTTTGCTAGATACGGAAGCCTGATCAATTCTGACTTGGGTTTGGGGAATGTCTTTTAGGGGGTCCCAGCAGACCTTTCTAGAAGAATTCTTCTTTTTGTCTCGCAGTTGTAAACAGAGGTGCTCCGGACGGGACAGAAGGAACATTTCTTTCCATCTCAGCCCAAAGAGTCCAGAGATGGTCACCTCAGACCAACCTGGATGTTGCCACAACCAAGTTGTCTCACTTGGTTTACTTTGCGTTGAGGACACTTTTGCTTCAAAAAGGAAGCAGACCCTGTGCTGGACACAAGAGGTCACTCCTGATCAGGAAAGCCAAGTCTGGTGGAGACTGGCCAGAAGCTCTTGAGTTACGCCTTGCTTCTCTCTGCCCCCAAAAAAGTTTCTTGGCACAGGAGAAACCGAAGCTCCACCTTATGGCCTCATTATTCTGCTGGAGGGACCTTTGACCATCGCACCAAGACGTTCCCAGCTTTCTTCCTGCAAGGAGCTGCACCCCGTTGAGCAAACAGCTGTGTGAGAAGAGTTTCCTGGGCCTGCGGATTCCACGGTTAGAAGGTTCCGTCTCTCGCTTGGCTTCTTTGGGGTTGTGAGAATGAAATCATGACAAAGCAGTTCGGGGGGGGGGAATGTAACTACCTGGGGGTTGTGGTTTTGCAGAAAATAGACTCTGGAGATTTAGCAGAGAGGAGCTGGCCTGCCGGACTGAGAGAAGAGGCGAAACTCTTTTGCTGAGATTGCTCAAAATCTAGCTTTTTCCCCCCAAGAGAGGCTTGGCAGCTCTTAAAAGATTTTCAATCTTTTGCACTTATTGCAAATTGCCACAGAAAGAGCATGTGTTGAAGGGGGGTGGGTGGGAACTGCAGGGTGGTGTCTTTGTCCCCGTGAAAGCTTAGAGCAGGAGTGGGCAACCTGCTGTGTCCAGGGGGAATTGCCCCAACCCAGAATTCTCCTGCCTGGCCTGGAGATGGCCAGGACACCAGGATATCATTGGAGGGACTGATTTGCAGCAGTTGGGGGGTCTGGAGAAGTCCGAAGGGCAAAGAGATGCCCAGGACCCATTTTACACTCCCAGAATAGAAAAAAATGATATTTTTCTTTGAGAATTGTTATTTTTTAGGGGGTGCAACATGGTCTCCCTTTTTGCCCCTTCCAGACTTGTCATGCGTGTCGCCGTGATCGGAGCTGGGGTGATGGGTCTGTCCACAGCCCTTTGCATCCATGACCGATATCACTCTGTTGACCAGCCGCTGCAGCTGGAGATCTACGCGGATGAATTCGGCCCTGGCACGACCAGCAGTGGGGCCGCCGGCCTTTGGCAGCCCTACCTGTACGACAAAGGAAAGACGCAGGAAACGTAAGAGCAAACGCTCAGCTCCCCTTGCCAGGGCCAGCTGAGTTCCTCCTGCACCTTTCAGATGACCAGGGGCTGAAGCCCACCCCCCTTTGACCATGCTGGCTAAAGAATTCTGGGAGTTGAAGTCCATCCATCTTCAAGGGGCAGAGGGTCAAACCCTTCCTTGTTTTTCAAAGATTCCTCGGTGAAAAGTAAAGTGTTCAGTGGGTTAAATGTGAAGAGAAACTTATAAACAAGGTAGCTTTTTTTTTCCTTTTGACCTGGTAAAACATTTACAATCAATCTGCTGATGGAGGAGGATCTGTGCCAATGTTCACATGTGGTTCCTCCTCTAATACCATTGCCCCAAATACATCTCAGCTGTGCCTTTCTACAGCCTTCCTACCTGCCAACAGTTTTGCAATTTCCTCAAGTTCAAATTTGAAGGAAGACGCCTGATCCCCTCTTATTTAATATTGCAGGATCTGGAACAAAGAGACTTTTGATTATCTGCTCCGACATGTTAATTCACCAGAAGCCAAGGCGATGGGGCTGTTTCTGATCTCTGGATACAACCTCTTCAGACGACCGGTTCCCGTAAGCGGTTGGCTTAAAAACATCTGAGCTATTTTCTCAACGCAAGCTTGTTCCTCTTTGGAAGGCTGGAGTAAAGTATAAAGACGGTGTTTCCAGACTGACCTGGAGTTTTGCTTTTGAGGATTTCTGATCCCCCTTCCTTTCCACCTTGTCACGCAAGGAGCAAAGAGGTTTCCAACCGGTGGGAAAATAAATTCAGGAGCGTTGCAGGCAGAGAGTTCTTGATTGGGGCGGGGTGGGGGGTGGGGGGGATGACATTGCCAAGACTTTTGGTTCAAGACTTATTTATTTTGCATTTGTGTAAGATTCTATTTCTCCCTTGTCTTACCTGGGTGTCTTTCTCTGCAGGATCCATCATGGAAGCATATTGTCTTGGGATTCAGGAAACTGTGCCAGAAGGAGCTTGAGCTGTTCCCTGGCTACAGGTATTAGACGGCCTCTTCTCTTGGATTTGGGAACTGTTGTAGACCAATGTTTCTCAACCTTGGCTGTTTGAAGATGTGTGGAGTTCAACTCCCAGAATTTGTATCCATATTTTTTGTTTTGGTCTTCTTTTTCCCTAATTTCAGCTTCGGTTGGTTCAACACGGCCCTGATCTTGGAGGGCAAAGTCTATCTCACCTGGCTTTCAAACCAGTATGTATGAGTCTTCTTTTTCTTGCTATCTACATTTGGCAACTCTTTGGGTTTTATGTAGTTCGGATTTTATTCTCATGGTGACAGAGTGGGTGGCTGGGAAAGCTGGTTGGGGCCTTTGATTAAATCTTTAATCCATGTGGTGGCCTTGAAAGATAAATTGGAACCCTTGTCATTCAGCTAATAATGACTGGCTAGCCTCAACCTTCCATAGTCAGAGAAGTTAATAGCTTGGAAAAACTAGTTGTGGTTGGAGAAAAGGAAGAACAGTTGCCTTCAAGCCCTGCTGTCCCTCCCGCAAAACCCCAGAGCCAACAGGAATGTCTGTCAAACTCTTCTGCTGACAATCCTCCATTGCTCTTAAAAGGTTGGCCTCACGGAAGGTCCAGTTCTTCCATCGGAAAATCAAGTCCTTCCAGGAGGTGAGTTGGGATCTATGTAGAGCTGGCTGAGAATGGTGGAAATTAAAAACCGTAACATCTGGAGGGCACCAAGTTGAGAAGGTCATTCTAGGCCAGTGTTTCTCAAATTGGAGATGGGTGGACTTCAGTTTGAGAAACACCACTCTGGGCAGACGGGGGGGAGGGGTCTTGTATTCCTGAAAAGCAAGATGGGGACTGAATCCACTTACTCTCTTCTGTTAGCTGACTGCTGAAGGAGTGGACGTGGTGGTCAATTGTACCGGAATTCGTGCCGGAGAACTACAGACTGACCCTGAGCTGCGTCCAGGCCGAGGACAGACCATCAAGGTGAGGCCTGGGGGAGTTGGTCAACAGGGCTGGTGGAGGCAACCTGTGACATATCCTAGTGGGACAGCACACTTGGACGTTGGGTGTTGAGGAAGGCTGGTCTGAACCTTCCCAGAAGGCCCTCAAACCCTAGAGACAAGCAGGGAGGGAGAGGCGGGTGTTGTTTGCTGGATAGAGATGGACAGTTCTTTAAATAAATAAATATAGTCTTCTTCATGACCTGCTGCTTGTCAGAACAAGCCAGGAGAAAGCAGAGAAGTTGTTTCTTCTGGCCATGCATTGGCAGGTTGCACCAGTGCTCCATCTGGCTCCTTCCTGACCTTCGTGCTTATTCTGGATCTCTAGGTCGAGGCCCCCTGGGTGAAGCACTTCATCATCACCCATAACATTGACGCTGGGATCTACAGGGAGCCCTACATCATCCCCGGGTAAGGAAAAGGCAGTGGAGAGTGGCGGGATGATCAAGGTGAATCCAACTAAGGTGGGAAGTCAAGAGACATTCCAGCTGCATCTCCTGGGATCAAGTCTTCTCCTATTGGAATCCAGTGATCCTGTATTCTTAAGATTGAAGGGAGGCTCCCACCAACTTCTGCCGATATCCTTCCGTGAGAAGGGAAAGCAGTTTGACCCCCAGCTTCCTCTAACTTGGTGGCTTCCAGGGGGTGGACTCTGACCATGCTGGTTCAGCAGAATGAGAGCTGTAACCTAACCCACCTGGAGGACAAGAGACCAAGGAAGGAGGTTAGGTCCTGATTTAAAATCGTTCAAGACTGACTGTTCCTCCCTCCTCTGTTCTTGGCAGGAGCCGTACGGTGACCTTGGGAGGTATATTTCAGCTGGGGAACTGGAGTACAGAGAACAACCCAGAGGATCGTAGAAAAATCTGGGAAGGATGCTGCAAGTTGATGCCCAGCCTCCAGGTAGATCAGCTCAGCCAAGATGGGCCAAGGCTGTTGGGAGAAATACTTGCATTCTCCCCGTTTCCCTAGGCAGGGAAGGAAGTCCTGTGGAAGCTCATCCAGGGTGTTTAGTGCCCCATAGCCTGAGGGAGCATTGGGGTCTGAGGATAAGCTGCTGAATTTAATTCTTCCAGGAAGCCAAGATAGTCGAAGAATGGAGTGGTTTACGCCCATCACGCCCTGCCGTCCGGCTGGAACACGAGACCATTCGCCACGGGACGCTCCGATCAGAGGTAGCCGTTTTTCTGAATGAAAAGGATTCCAGGAGATGTTGTAGATTCAGTCTTGCATCTCATCTACTTCTGTGCTTTGAAGTTCCCGTTCTTTCCCTTTCAGGTGATTCACAATTACGGTCACGGAGGGTTTGGGCTCACCATTCACTGGGGGTGTGCCATGGAAGCAGCCAAACTCTTTGAGAAGATCCTGGAAGGTCAGAAGTTGGCCAAGCCACCTCGGGCAAATCTTTGAACAAGTGCAAAGGTGTCGGAAACCTTTCCGTGTAGGTCTGGGGTTTTTTTTTTGCCTTTCATCTTACAAAGGGGAGCTAATCTTGTCAAATTTGGGAGTCTGGTTCCTTAAGAGTATTTGTAACTGGACTTCCCACTTTGGCTGGGTACACAGAGTAAATAAGACAGCTGTTTGGGATTGGTGAGGTGTTCCAAGATTTGTGAAGCCAGTCCCTCTTTTCTTTCATCTCGATTTAGGTTTTTGGTACAAAAAATTGTCCTAAATGTTGATGGAACAACATGGAGAGCTGCAGGTGGAAAGTTTGTAACCACAACAATTGCATGGATTCCCAAGTCTAAGTACAGATAAACCTCAAACTTTCCACGTGGATGCTGGGTTTTATTCATAGGGAACTGATGAACAAATGTGTTCAAGCAGAGGGCAAACAATTATCTGACAGTAGCTATTTTTGGATTCTTTCTCCAGACAGGAGGCTGGTCCCCCTTCTGCTCATACAACTTTCTTTCACACTTTTTCTTCTCAAATTACAATTAGATCTGCTTCCCGGTCCATATTCCCTTTCTAGTGGTGTTGTCCTCTGTTAAAATTTACAAGACGGAGCCTTCATTTATGTTTACTTATTACTTTCTTAGATAACTTCTTTTTTATCTCTTAAAAATATGTGGGGGTCGACTCCAGTAAACTCATTACTTAGTGTGAGATTGTCCACCTGAATAAATCAGGATAAATGGATAATTCAGGGTTGTCCAACCCTGGCAACTGGAAGACCTGAGGCCTTCAACTCTCAGGATTCCCCTTGCTGGCTGGGGAATTCTGGGAATTGAAGTCCACAAGTCTTCAAGTTGCTAAGGTTGGACACCCCTGGGCTTACTGCTGAAGTGATCAAAATCTGATGCATCCAAATACAGTTGAAGAAGTCTCCAGAGATGCATTGCAAGCAGGAGAGAACCTTCCCTTGCAGTTTAGAGGGGGCAGCAAAGGGAAGTGACCAGCTTCAGCAGAGCCAGATGGAGAAGGAGCATCCCGGGTGCTGACAGATCAAGCAGAAGATCTGTTCTGAGCAGCTCCAGGCAAACCACCAGGGACATCTCCAGCTGCTTTTCACCGATTCTAGTTTTCCATTGTGGACTTTGCAGCACCAGCCGCAAATTTCCAGAAAAGAACTGAGAAGACTCTTCCCTAAGGGCACTAGAGCTGTGGTGAGTTTTCAGCCTGATGGTGGACGCTTCCTTGGGTGGACGCAATGCCTTCTTTTGAGGGAGTGAGAATGCCATAATCCTCCTCCTTATGAAAAACTACTCGTTTATTCAACATAAAATATCCAGTGTGGAATTGCACTGCCTAATGGTGTGTAATTAACAGAGACAGATGAAAATATAGTAGTACAAGAAGCTCAGGATACAGAAATCTTGAGAACACACGTCACAGTTAGAAACTGTACATTCGAACACAGCAGACACTTAAATAATACCCCTCTGCCCCAAACACTGAGAAATACAAATACCATCCCACATAGCATATACAGCAAACGCTCCCCAAAGCTTTGCCAGTTAGAGAACTGGAGAACCCACAGAGTCCCAAACACCACAACTGAAGGTCAAATGGCATTGTTGCTTCTTTTTTTAATGAACACACCAACAGACCCCGGTGTGTTTAGAGCCCTATCTTCGTTACATATGTCGGTGAATTTCTGGCATTAAAATGCTCCTCAAATATGAGAAGGCCAAAACTTATGGTCAGAAAGGGGGGAAAAAAAGTGACAGCACAGATTTCCAGCTCAACAATCGGAAGCTTGCAAAATCGGTTTGCATCGCCAGGGAAAAATCTAATCAACTTAAATAGCCTGTGACAACCTCTTTTTGATCATCATTTTTGTGTTGGTGTGAAGCTGCTCTATCTGTACAAGTAGTTTGCACAACTAACAGAACTTACCTACAATTTTAAGTAGCAGTTGGTAAATGTTCCAGATCTCAGAAAGCCATTCATATCCATCAAAAGAGAATAGAATTCTTTATAGGCCAAGTGGGAGTGGTCACACAAGGAATGAAACCATCTTAGTAGAAGCCACTCAGCCCTAAACATGTTAGAAGTTGCCTGTGTGAGCCTCTGGCACACACACACACGCACACGTCATAGCTACAAAAGTGCAGCCTCCTTAAATACCACCTGAGGCTTCCCAGTCCAGATATGATGGCCAGATGATGTTTTTCACCTCAGCTGGCCCAGCCAAAGCCCACTAGGCATGATGGAGAAGACCTGCCTCTGAACAGGTGGGGAAATGAGGAGGAATGTCTAGAAACGAGGCCCTCGTCTTCTCTCCTGCCTACGAAACGTTGGCATTTGTGGGGTGCCCAGGGACAGAAAGAGGATGGCTAAGATGGATGTCTCTGGAGGACCACCAGGGCATGTACCCATTCTTGGGCCTCTCTGTTGTGGAACGTGGATAGCAACCCAAAGGAACCATCATCATTATGAGTTGCATGAAGACAGAATCTGCTCCCTTCCATTTTACTGCATGAACCTAAATTCAAGAGAGAATATTTTTCCTGTAATGATCTCACTGTGCACTATTTGCTAAACTTACAGGCGTTTTCTCATCTAGTTTCCTCCTGAGAAAAACACTTCAGCCTTTGGGTCACCTGGGTGGACTTTTCCTGCGGCACAACCTTTCTTTGGAGACGGGGCAGTCATAACCGTATGCTGTGTTTCCAAATTTCCTTTTTTTGCAGGATTGACTTCAATATCCAAGGAAGTTCTCCATCGGTGAGGGGAACAGCATTTATCCGAATGCCTGTCCACCCTCACAATCTCAGTTGCCAAGGAGATTCAGCTAAATTAGCGGTTTGTGGGCCTTGACAGTTCATGGTGATAGAAAGAGTGCAAGGCTGCTGATCAATTCACAAGTGCCTTTGAGCTACTCTAGGCGTGAGTACACATACATATGAACCCGTTTGCTTCCCAGGGTTGAAGACATGAAATGTCTTGTGAAGAATGGAGTCCTTGAAGGCATGGCCATTGCTTGTGTGAGATGGAGAAGTTCCCTTGGCAACAAGAGCAAAACCCGGTTCTCCTGTTGTCTATGTCCACCATGAAAAACGTGGTAGAAATTTGGGGCTAGACTTTCCTCTTCAATGCACACAAACACACACACACTTTCATCTCCCAGATGGAATGCTTCTCCTTGCACGTGGGGGTGGTGAAGATGCAAGCAACAAAGGATCCAGGACAGGTTGACCATCCCTTCTTTGGGCCAAGGATGGTAGTGAGATATTGCACTTCTCAGGAGTTGGAAGTGTTGATTTCCTCCAGGTGGGGCAATCACCCCTGAGAGCCAGAGTTTGATTGGGGGACACCACGCCCAAACATCTCCTGCCCCCACTCCTTGTGGGTGGATTCCTGGAGGCCGCGGCCTCTGGTTTCGATGGGAAGCAAGCAGGAGGCCACAGCTGCCAAGATGCAGCACCCGCTGTAAACGATCAGCGTCAAATAGACCGAAGACTCCAGCATTACCTGGAAATGGAGGTAGAAGAAGATCAGCAAAGAATGGTGTCCTTACCATGATTTGGACAAAAAAGGACCCTCCAGGCTTGGTCAAATCTCCCAGGGTTAAATTAAGTTGAATGGACAAGCCAAGCTCTTGGCTGTGATTGGTTAGGGACTTTAGGGTGTTGGAACTTTGCAATAATATGGTGACAAAGATGATGGCTTCTTATTCAGAGCAGTCTAGGTAGATGAAGCGCAAATACAGGGAAATGTCCGCCTTATATCTGAGGAACTGAGAAGGTAGGCAACCTCATCATGATACGTAGCTCTTTGTGTGGGCCCTCACAATTGTGTTGTTGAAGGGTCTTTAGAAATATATATTGGAGAATGAGATGAAGCTTAAAGAACGTTTCGTGAATTGGGAGGGGTTGTAGCAAATCTAGCATGAAGATCCAGGCTCTGCCCTTTTATTGCTAGAGCTTCCTTTCAGAAGTCTCTAGAACCCCTGATTCATTGGGATATCCCAGGACAGGATTGGGTCAAGGGAAACCCTGAGTTGCCACTAGGAGGCGTCCTTGCTTTACCTGGGCAATGAAGGGTGTGATGAGGGCACCAACTCTGGCCACTCCACTGCATGTCCCCAGGCCCAGGGCACGGGTGGCGGTTGGGTAGACCTGTTGAGAAAACCATGGCCACCTTGAGGCTCCCTGCCCACTCTTTGGCTTGCTGCCGCTGGCAGTTCCTTGGCCAAGCCCTCTCCCTCACCGTTCTCCAACACCACTACTAGCTGGAGAAGAGGTGCTTTCCCTTCCTACCTCGGGGGTGTAAACATACGCAGCCTGGAATCCTCCCGAAATAAAGGCCCTGGCGATGAAGAGCAGCACGGTGAGCACCTTCCTATATGAAGAGAGGGTGGCTTGCTTTTAGAGAGGCAGCCCATGTGCCAGAGTCTTTCCCTTGCTGTCCCTGGAGGAACCTCAACTGGAGGGCGAGTCTTCTCTGGATCCCCTGGACTCACCTTCCGACACAGAGGAAGAGCAAGAGGCTGCAGAAGGCAAAGACCAGAAAGGAAAGCGCCATCGTCTTCTTGCGGCCGATCCGGTCAATCACCCACAAGGTCACAAGAACCCCTGGAGGAGGAGGAGAAGGAGAAGAAGAAGCAGGAGGAGCCTTAAGGCCATTTCACCACCACCAGTGTCTGGGTATGAGTGCGAATCCTTCCAGGTTGCAGGAGAAATGGAGTCATCTTCAGCATGGCAATGTCTGGCCAACCACTGGCTCCAGGTTGGGTTATCAACTTTTCTGAACTTGTTGGCCAAATCAAATCAGAGGACATTTTCCCCAAGAGCCATTTCTAAGAGCAGAATCTCTTAGAGATTCACACATCTCCAGAGTGACAGCACCACATGAGATAGTTTCACTGAAGTCAAAGGAGGACCTCTCATTTCTCCTTGCAACGTCTCCCCAAAAGACTTTGGGATGATCTGGGAGAGGGAAGTGGTGGCCTCAAGACCATAATCACCATTTCAATGGAAATGAGTGGAAATGATCAACATATCTCTTTGAAAAGAAAATTACAGAGGCCAATATTTATTCTTAAATTGTGTTTAGCATCTTGGATAATGCAGATAAATCTTAAAAGTATGCTGGCAGCGTGTCAGTTTTAATTGGGCATGAGATGGGGAGCTAGGTACCCACTGGATTAATATCTGAGATCTTCTTTCCCAATCACGGTGGGGCCAAAAGGACGAAGAGGAGGGTCAGAATAATCCAACACAAGCTCCTCCTTTCCTTCTGGTATCATGCCACCTCTTGCCCCTCCCTCAGTTGCAGACCCCCATGGGCACCCCTTCCCCTTTCCGAAGGTCCACCTGGGAACTCTGAGAGGGTGGTCCAGAGCAGATCGATGTAGTCCTTTTCCGTCAGAAATTCACACGCCAGGCTGCATTTGGCCTTCACCGTTTTCCTCCTGTTGGACACTTGGATGGAGAGGGAGAAAGAGAGGAGAGAGGAAGTGAGTTCTTGAGCCCCCACCCTTTGCTGGATAGCCAACCTTGTGCCCTGTGGCCTGGCTGTGCTCTTTTGCTCACTGTTGGCAGAATCCCCCTCACTCAACCATCACCAAGGTTAATCCACCAGATGCCCACAGGGTGACCAGCCCACCCAGCACAGACTTTAGGGAACCCCGTGCCCCTGGGAAACACTCATGCAAGTAGCCCTTCCAGGTATTGAGAGGGGCTGCTGTCCATCCTAGCAGGCCACTGGCTGAATGGGCCTCTTGTCAATGGTCCTTCTTGACCTCAACTGAGGGACCAGGTAGAACCACCCACTGAATAAAGCTTCCCCAATCTGGTGCTGGACAGGACAGAGAGGGGGCACCCGCTTGTTTTAGTGGAAACTTCAGAGATTAACTCTAGGCCAGGCTCCCCAAACTTGACAACTTTAAGACTTGTGGACTTCAACTCCCAGAATTCCTCAGCCAGCAGTTAAACATGGTGGCCAGGACTGGAGAATTAGCTGGGAATCAGAAATAAGGCAGCCAAGAATCGGAAAGCAGCAGCTGGTGGAAAGAGCAGTATAAAGAGGTGATGCTACTGGAGGGCAGAATAGATGGCCACTGAGGTGCCCACTGAGGAGTTGGGCAACCATGAACCTCCAATGTCTTCCCTCAGAAGACCCCTTTGGACTGGCCTTAAGGCAAAGGGCATTCTGGGCGTATTCTCTCCCCACTCGGTTTGACTCACGGCTGCAAAGGTCTCCTGCTTGGAATAGCTCCGTGGTCAGCAGGACGAGGCCGTAGTAAGAAAAAGCATTGGAGAACCTGTGAAGAGCAAAGGGAAACCTTCAGAAAATGAGATGCCCTCAAAAGGAAGCATAAAACGACAACGGGGCTGTGTAAAACAGCTATCAACACCCAAGAGAGAGGTACTACACCACCCAGTTCCATCTCACTGCAGAGGAGCCGAGACCTGCTCTGAGATGGTCCCCAGATGTTCTGCATCTGTCTTGTAGCAAAGTTATTAAGCTCTGATTTAACCCACCTCCTGGGAGACTTCAGCAAGTAACTGCTTTACTGACTTCTTAGTGCTGTACGTCTGTTTCTTCACTCAGGTTTTTATTATTTAAAAAGCCTTGGCAATTTATCAGTTGTAAATCTTTCCAGCGTTGGTCTCAATGGGGTCCTCAGGACTCCCCTGTAGTGAGACCTCTGGATGAGGCATTTGTGCTGAGGGGCCCATAAGGCACTACCTGGCCCCATAGGCCTATGACTTCTCAGATGACCATCTAGGGTAGACAGAAGGTCCCAAGGAAGCTGCTTGTCAACGGCCAGACCTCCTCTCCCTTCAGCCAAACTGCCTGTAAGCCACCAGCCCACCTGGGGCGAGGGGTCAAGCCAGATTTCCACGCAGCCTTGCCATCTTACCAGATAAACCACAGCAGAAGCGTCGTCAGTCTGAATTGTGGTGTGAATAAGTCCCTCATTTTCCCTCGATCTTCCTGTTTGGAAACAACAATTTTTGGTGCCGTCTCAACAAACAGCATAAAGTCAGGTGCAAATGTGCAGCTCCAGGTTCTCTTGGGTGAATACTGGAACCAGAAGCCACACAGGCAAGGGTTGCAGGTCACCAATCTCTGAGGTGTGTGGCATGAGCGTGGAACGCTGTTAAAAAAGTTTGCCAGCCACTGCCAAGTATGAAACGCAAGCCCTGTTTATAGTGAAATCCGGGTTCAAATGCAATGTCTGTTTTTTTCCTACTGATGCCTGCCTTTGGATTTATGCCGGTGGGATGTTTTCTCAGCAATTTAGAGAAAGGTGGGGTAGAAAATTAGTCAAACCAAACCGTCATGAAGACAAGTGGTTCCCATCCCTTCCTCCTCAAGACTTGGGATGGTCATGAAGACCTTCTCCCGAACTCACCTGCCTAGACATAATCAGTTTCCCCAGAGGCATCGGGGCGCCATTCTCAGTTGCAATCCTTTTCAATGTAGCAATGGCCTTTTCTTGGTTACCGGTTAATACATCGTATCGGGCACTTTCTGGCAGCCACTGCAGGAGACAAGGAAGACCATGAGATGTTGCCCAACCTGATGCCCAACCTGAACCTCCTATCTTGTCAAACCTGCCAGCTGGAAGCAAAGTGGGATGGTAACACTTCTTGAGGACACAAGGCTGGGGAGCATCTCTAAGGCTTAGACTATCTAACTACCAAGGAAGGAAGATCAGAGACTTTGCTCCCAGAAAGAAAACGTACAAAACACAAGATGGCAAACAGCATAAGAGGGAGAGCTGAAAGGATGAGCAGCCAACGCCAGCCAAGGGTGGGCATTACAAACAATGCAAGGAGGACTTCAAAGACGGTTCCGATGGCCCAGAAGACCTGTCCATGAAAGGAGGAAAAAACAGGAAGGGTTATTCCAATGGATGAGTTCCAAGATAGATTAATTGCCTTAGCTTTTGATGGCCACCATTGGTGGAAAATCTGTTCTGCGTGACTTGCTCACATGGCATACTCCCAACCAATGTGGCAGCTTTGGAGCCACAAACAATGAAATGGGACAATGATGGACCCTGAAATCTCTACTCCTCAGCATTTCATTTTGGATTTCTCTGTCATGTGGAGTCTGCCTTTTCTCCACTCACCTCAATCAGCAATATGCACTTTGCTCTGGATTTCATGGGGAGGAATTCTGCATATAATGTTACCCTGGAAAGAATAAAAATATCAAAGAGATAGATTGCAGCGTTACAACAATAGTGGTCCTGATAGCCAGTAAAACTGTGGACTTTTTATTGAAGCTCCAGTGAGAACATTCAAAATCACTTTATCTGACTTGGTGATGGATTCAGAATTGGGGAGTCATGGGAAGATGGTAGCCATTTCAAGCAGGCCTTTCCAAAGTCTGGGTTGGGTCTGGACAAAGGGAGGGTATACTTACGACTGAGGGACGCCTCCAATCCCAAAGCCCACCAAGCCCCTCAGGACCAAGATCCAGCTGTAAACTGGTGCAAATCCACTAAGGACTCCGTAGTACAAGGTCCAGAGCACGCTGATCTTCAGCCCCTGCGCAGAAGGAAGAAACGCCAAGAAAGCAACATTGACTGCTCCCAGGACAAAAATCCCAAACTTTCCCCTTAGGGTTAACCTGCAGAACATATAGGAGATAATCCCTGAGCCTGTAAATGGGATGGTGGATGGGAATTGCAGAGGACTGAGATGGTAGTTCATACATCTGGGAGGATGCTGAGTAGAGTAACGATGGTTTAGCATTTAATACAAGGGGACAAGCAAATATCCCAAAGGCGTGTGGAGACTTACGGTTTTTCTGCCATATTGGTCTGAAATATTTCCCCACAGTGTGGAACTAAACATCATTCCCAGGAAAACCACCTGCAAGGAATGGACAAAATGCATTTGCCAGGTGCAAGCTGAAATATGGATTTCCGAAGAAGACGACTTCCTAACGATGAAGGAACAAGAGGCTTCGCAAAGAGGCATCCCACAGACTCTCTGCACAAGAGTTTTACAGGAGCCCTTGCCAGGTCTATGGTAAATAAACACAATTTATCAATGTGTTTGAATGTATTCTCCACCCAGCTCTAATGGTCTCCTTCTCGGAGCGTTAAAAATCACAGAAGACAATAAAGGATAGAAGGTAACTAAAGGAGAAGGAGAAATGTAGAAGGATGAGGTAAATTGGCCACACCTTCAAAAACATCACACTGGGGTGTAGGTGAAATGCATTTATCAGGCAAAATATGACAATCAATCCTTAATCACTTTTGACTCATTAAATTCAATCCCTTATTTATTCAAATTTATTGATAATCTTCCATGGGCCCATGACTTCATGGAATGGAATTATCTGGAGGGAATCACCAGTGTCATTCTATGCATGGGATATAACAAACATTGCCATAACAGTTCTCAGTGCCTGCAACTTCTTGTAAATTAATCAGGAAAACAAGCTCTTTATTCCCCTGAAAACAATGAAGTAGGTTCCTATCAGACAATAAATTGTCACAAGCATCATTGGTGGCCAAGTCCCAGATCCCAGCTGCTGAAATTAATTAGAGCAGGCCAAGATTCTCAGCAGATGTTATTGTTGCTTCATCTCAAACAGTAAAGTGAGAAACAAATCTAATACTGAAATTCAGCATGTGGGGTGTGGCTCAATGGGCCTGACAACCAAGGAGCCATGCATAGGAATGTCTACAGTTTACTTCTAGAAATGTCAAGAGTTTTTATGCTCCCTGCTTTATTAAAGTTGCTTGCTGAAAATAGTGGGGCTTTTTTTCCTGTGTTAACATCCCACGGCAACAAGGGGAAACCCCTTAGAGAATACAGGAGGAGCTGTGTGGTATTTTCCTACCGATGTGAGCAACGCAACCTGCCAGGTGGGTAATCGCCACTCACAATGAAGCTGAGGTGCCAAGATGCTCAGAATCATCATTTCCATGGCATCAGCCATCTAGAAGTGAAAGGAGACAATATTATCAACCCTTTGCTAAGGTCCTTCAGAACCAACGTGCCCCATTGCCTAGGTCAGGGGTCTCTAAACTTGGAAATTTAAGAAACTTAAAACTTAACTCTCAGAATTCCCCAGCCAGCCATGGGGGTTGAAGTCCACAAGTCTTAAAGCTGCCAAATTTGGAGACCCCCTATCTAGGTGGACCAGTCAAGATAAGCCCAGTCTTGGTTTGATCTAATACCTCCCAAGAACCCATCAAGAATGGTAGATCCATCTACTTGCCCATGCTAAGCCAGTCAGAACGGAGAGTTTCCATTGGAATTTGCCAAACCCAATTGCTTCCACCACGTCTTCCACCATGAAAGTATCTGGAAGGGAGACAAGTATGCCAGGAGACAAGGTGTTTTCACTTTTTACGATCCCATTTCTAGGTTGCTTTCATGAGCTGAGCTCTCTATGACCACTTTGCTTTTTTTTCTCAAGGTCAAGGGCTAAGTGATCTACTCACCATCAGTTGGGTTGGCAAACTCCTTTGGCACAATGCTTCCATCTTCCAATTCTACAGCTTCTAAGTCAGTCTGGACACCCTCAATCTGAACTTCGTGCTCTCCTGACACAGTGTCCTCTTCGGATCGGGTGCTTTCTCCTGTCCGACGAAACTTGACAACTCTAGCAAGATGGAAGAGATTCCATGGAGGTTGGAAGAAACCAGAATCTGCACACCTTGCTGATACCAGACATAAGCTGAGGTCTTCTGCTGGGGAGTCATAGCAAGGCCTACTCTTGTCCAGATGTCAGATTTGCAGAGAAAGTTTCTATCTTTGTCTGAAGGAACTTGTGCCAAAGGGTGTCTTAGAAGTGATAGCTCATGAAGTCAAAGAAATATGCAAGCTATTTAATGGTGAAGGATCTTGATTGCTTGCCAGAAATTAAATCTGTTTCCCTGTGCAGATGGCAATGAATCCAGCAAAAGCTACAAGGTTAGTAAGTGCTGGGAATGCAAATATATATCCAAGATTTCAGACAATGACACTTAGGCTCCCAGCTGGCTAAATAAATACATTTGACACACACAAATATGAAGGGCCTGTTGTGGTTGCTTTGAGAAGGATATGCAGAGACTAAAAAGTATCTCAAAGAGAATATTTCATATTTCTTCAACCAAGAAGCAGAATTTATGTTGCACTGCTAAGTTATACGCTAGGGGAGCTTTCAGATGGGTAGGTGAGAAATGAGTTATTGGTATTTTGGTAATTTGAGAACAAGCAAGATATTGGGTTTGGGGTAGGGTTAGGGTTGGGACAGAGGTAATAAGGATAAATACTACAATGGAAGAGAATATTTGTAGCTCAGAGTTGAACTATGGAGTCCTTGGTGCTCTCTGAACTTGGTAGTTTTCTTGCCAACGTTTCATCACCTAACTAGGTAACATCATCAGTGTTAAGGATAAACACTGTTTTGTCGCCTGGATTTGAAACCATCATGGCCCTAAATGATCCCATCCTGGTTTTTGAGCACACCCAGAACCCGGAGTCTCCAAAGGACTGTAGGGTTTTCATGCTTTCCATCTATGGCTGCTCTTCATGCTTTGCACATTCATATTTCATCAGCATGAATTATGCAAGAAGCTGACAGACAGACCCCTTTTAGCAACAAGGGAGCTTCCATTTGCAGAATGGAAAAGGAGGGCAAGTGCTTTATGGAGACCCCTGCCCAGAAATGTTAAGCTGCACTGACCAGACTGCCACGCCTAAAGGACCTTTATGGCATTGTGGGAGCGATAATTTATCCCATAAACTATATGCACCTTAATAAAACCCGTCCGAGGAAGAGAGGAGTAGCTACGTGGCAGAAATATTGAGTCCATGTTAAATTGTTTACCAATTCCAAATAATTTGGTCATAGGAAGTCCACACTGAGTGCTTCTTGATCAATTTTGTGCCTCCCCCATGGCCAGCCTGCATATTCAAAAATCCATTAGCCTTATCAATTCTGAAATCTTAAAACTGGACCCCTCCTCACCACCTTCATTTCACCAAGCAAAGTGGGCTGTAGCTACCACAATCTGGCTTGGCCTACAGAGGGGACTCTGAGTGAAGAAAAGCCAGGACTGATTCCCAGAACTGAATCGGGCTCTTCTGGTTCTACCCTGAGACTTTGGGGTGGGGGGGGGAGGAAGGGGGAGAGGTTTGAGCAGGGCAAGATCCTGGTTCTCTGAAAGGGTTAGACTTCAGGAACGGTGCTCTGCTTTCTACCCACTACAGAAGCTTTCCAAAGACTCTCTTTCTGGGATGGGAAACATCTTTTAGAAAGTAAGACACTGCCTGCCAGCTTTAACCAGACGGAGCTGGAATAAAAGAAAACAGAGCCATCCCATGGATGTTAGGGAGGAACTGTGCTTAAATAGGCTTTGCCTAGCAAAGCTCTCAGGCGTCTGAGGTGTCTCCGTGGGATGCATTTGTATGCATTGAAGCACCTCGCAGCTCTGAAAGGAACTAATTAAGCCAACATGTAAAAGGCTTCTTCGCCCAGAAAATCTTGCAATTTGATCTGTGCCTGATCCAGCAGCCAGCAGTCAGCAAAATAAAAGGTTATTTCTTGACAGAGCCAGACTATCGCAAGCAGAAATTCAAATTCCTGCAAATGTGTGGGTGTCTCTGCTCACCACACATATCTGAGGTGGAAGCATAAACTAATCCCCACTTCTACCTAGCAATGCCTTGCATATTCTCCCAAGTCTTTCAAAGCACCCCTCCCTCCTCCTCCTCCTGGGATCTCTCTGCAAAACCTGTAGTTGCAGGAGAAAGCAGAGGAATTCCTAGCCACCCCCATTCTTGCAGCATTCAGGAAGAGAAGGAAAAACATGTCCGGAATCTAAGATCTTCAGTTTCCATGATCACAAACATTTTGGCTGGGTCAAAATTCTGAAATTTCCCTTCAGAAAATAACACCTCCCACAAAAGACTAAGTGTTGATCCTGGGAGGAAGCAAATTATGTTTTGGGCAGGGTTCCCCATGCAAGGACCCTCCAGTTGGTGGGACTATAACTCTCATCCATCAGCGATGGCTGGGAAGATCAGAGCGCTCCAGCCCCAGGCCTCTGGAGGGTCCCAGCTGTGGGGGCGGGAAGAGGACCTTGCAAGCAAGGAATTCGGGACAAGGCACAACAGGGCTCTTTGCAATACCCCTCAAGGAACTGGGGCGCTCTCCCCACCCCGGGTTACTTACGGCAGTTGCCTTAGCTGGAACAAATCCTCCTCCATTGCAAAGGTGTGGCTGGAGGTCTCATCGCTCTTACATAGTGGGGAGAAGCAGGTGATTTCAGGAGGTTGCCGAGTAGGACAGCTCCCGTTGCAACCACCCAGACTGCGCGATGCAAATCCAGAAGGAGGCGGCGAGCTCTGTACCAGCAGTAGCGGGGGAGGGAGGGGGGCAGCTTGCTTGCCTTGAAATCCTCCCCTTTTACTTGCTGGCTGCTCTCAGTTCGCTTTGCTGGCTGCAGGGCAATCTTCCGCCTCGCTTGCGAGAGATCTTTGCAACGCTCCAGGCAGGGATTATTAGAGGAAAATCTAGAGTTCTTGGGGGCAAAACACCCCAATCTAATACTGGGGCCCCGGTGGGGTGAAAGAGCTCCACAAGATGGACCCAGCTCTCCAAAGCTCCTCCTACAGCTGTAGGGTTTGCTGCAAGAGATGACTAAGAAGAGGTTTCTTGCTGGGGTGAAAGGGATTCCTGGGTCCAGAGCTGGAAATTTAAGCCACGCATCTCTTCTTTCCAGGGACTGAGCAACTGAGCAATGGAGGAAGCTTCCATCTTTTGCCTCTTCACCTGCCAATCCAGTAGCCTTCCAGGGCTGGGTGTTGAGGGTGGAGTGATTGAGTTGAGTTGAATGAAATTGCAATAAAAACATTTTAGAAATAGTAAGGAACTAAACTCAGTTCAAAAAGATGAATGCATGTAGTGCGGGCATGAAAAGAGATAGGGAACAGCAAATAGAAGGAAAGATCAGGAGGGTCAGACAAGATCCCGAGTTTCCTATCAGAAGAAGCACCAGAACCTCCATTTAGACTAGAGTAAGTGTGCTTTGCCATAGCTTGGAGTAAACAACTGGTGCAATTATCATCTTATAGTCTCATGGTCAAATCCGCAATCTGAAATTAATGCACCTGCCTCAGAATGCAAAGCTTGATGGCCCCCTCCCCAGTCTTATGCCTCTCAGATGTGTGTGTGTGTGTGTGTTTCTGGAAGTTGCTCTCCCTTATCTGGAAGACAGAAAGTGAGGAAGGCTGCCTTCTGGCCATTGGGAGGATTGAGCGCTCTGGATCTGTCTCAAAGAAGTTGGCTTGGATAACTTCCCAACTCTGCTTTTGGGTGTGTTGGCTCTTGCTTGGGCTGAGCAGGGAATCAGGAAAGCTGGCACTGGAGGCCAAGGTGCAACTAGATTATAACGCACAGGGAGCCTGAAGCAACATTGGTCTTGACCGGGATTTTGGACATAACAGCTTTTTTGTCCTCTTCTTGGATTGCTCCAGCTCATTGCAAGTTTTGTCCCCGATTGGCAAGGTTGCCTTAAATTCTAAATATATTAGAGAATGTGGTAGAGTTTGCAATGTCTTAGAACTGCTTTCCTTCATTTCTCAGACGCTGTTTAATATTTTGCTTCGACCCCCTTAAATATGTTTGCTTTCAGCTGGTGTTTGGGATGAACAATTAATAGTGCAGCTTTATTGCCTGAGGCTTAGTTCCCTCTGGACTCAGAGGGCTTACTACTCCGTGTAGAACTGAATCTACCATCTTTAAAGCCAATGCTTTAAAAAAAAAAACAGTTGATCTAGAATGCCGCTTTTTTGTCTCTCTCTCTGTCTTCTCTTCCTCACGGGAAAAATAGGCCCCCCTCCTCCTGTCTTTTAGGGAAGTTGCTCCGCGGAACCTTTTTTTCCGGCCCGCGGAACCGTGTTTTCGCGGCATCCGGGGCGGGACGGGATCCATTGGGCGTAGAACCGCTTAGCAACCGAGGGGGCGGGGAGACCCCGTTGCTACGAGACCCTCGGGAAGGAGCTGGACCCGGTGGCTTCCGCTCCTCCCGGAAAGTCTTCCCCGAGCGTCCCGGTCCCGCGTCTTCAGTTCCGCCCGCGGAGCTCAGCCAGTCCGGGGATGCCGCTGAGCCGCTTCGGCCGGCTGGAAACGGAGAGGGCGACGGCGGTGCTGCGGCGGCTCCTTCGGGCCGGGGGCTCGGCCAGGTCCGGCTGCGAGCGGAGCGGGTCCCGCCGAGCGCCTGCGGGAGAAATGGAGGGAGGCGCCCGGCGGGATGACTCTTTGCGCCCGGCGGATCCCTGCGGGCTGGGTGGGAATGGGCAGCCTTCCCCGGGGGAAGGGACTACAACTCCCAGAAGGCGCGCCGGCTCGGAAGCCTGCGAGGGGCCGGGGGAGGTTGGTCGCCCGAGGGGCTCCTGTCATGCCTCCTTCCTTCCCTCTCTCTTAGGTCCAGGATGATGAGGAACTGGGGGGTGATCGGTGGGGTGGCCGCCGTCTTGGCCGCCGGCCTCTACGTCCTCTGGGGCCCCTTGGCGGAGAGGAAGCGGCGCAGGAAAGGTGAGCAGGAGGGGCGCCCACCTGGGATGGCACCCGCAGCCCTGCTCTTCCCCTGCGACGTTACCCGCTTGGGAATTGAAAGGGCTGCAAGCTCGGAAGGCACCGGGGAGCCCCCCCCCAACCCTTCAGCCTGGAGCAGAAGAGAGGGTCTTCGGTTGGAATTAGAAGAGGAGCAGGGTGAGCTCCGTAAGGCTAACCCATTATACGTACGGATGTTTTTCTCTGCATCAGGGCTGGTGCCCGGGCTGCTCAATCTGGGCAACACCTGCTTCATGAACTCCCTTCTCCAAGGGCTGTCGGCCTGTCCTTCTCTCATTCAGTGGCTGGAAGGATTCGCAGGTCAGGACTTGGCTGGCCAAAGCAAGAAGGCTGGCCAGCGGTCCCTCTCACTGACCTTGCTTCGCTTGCTGAAAGGTAGGAATCCTTTTGCAAGACTTGACTGTGTGTGTTGTCTGTCGTTTTTCTGAAGTCCTGTGTTTTAACCTTTGGCTCCTTGTTCTGTTCATTGGATTACCTAGCAAACAGACGCAGCGCTTTTTATGATAACGGAGGAGGAAACGGCGAAGTAGTGGTAGAACACAGTTCTAGAAATGATGCTGTGAATATTGGCATGGCAAGAGGACGCGTTTCACCTGAAATTTGTAGAAAACTAAACGCAAATTCTGCCATTTGACAATGTTAGGGCAGGCAAGTGTGTTCTGACAGTGGTGTTGTCAAGGTTTTCCACTTTGTAGACTGTTCCAAAGCACAGGAGTATAAAGTATTTACTTTAGAATCAGAGGCTCCAGGACTGGGAGGGAAATAAGTTTGCTTTTCTGAGAGACTCTGCATTAACTCTTTGGGCTGTTTATTGCTTTCAGCTTTATCCTGCCAAGAGGCAATGGAGGACGACCTCCTGGATGCAAGCTGCTTGTTGGAGGTTTTAAGGCTGTACCGCTGGCAAATCTCCTCTTTTGAAGAACAGGTAGTGATCAGAAAGAAGGAAGGCTTCTCGGTATCCACACATTGACTGTCTGGTCTGTGATATCAGGCATATTAAAAACAGGAGCAAGAATGGGCTTCTCCCTATTCATTGCAGTCACCTTTCCTGCTGTGGTTGACCTGGCATTTTAAACTCCCCTGTCATTTTCTCCTTTGCCAGGATGCTCATGAACTGTTCCATGTTCTTACTTCTTCACTGGAAGAAGAGCGAGACGGTCAGAGCCAGATTCCACATTTATTTGACGTGCATTCACTGGAGGTGAGTGAAAGAATAGCTAAGGTGCACAACTAGAATTAGAACAGAAACCAAAATACAGTTTAGGCCAATCACCCGTCCTCTACCTGCCTGGGAGTTTGCCATCTTGAACTTTTGAGGATTTATTTTTCAGTAGCCTACATAGGGCTGGGCAGGGATGCCTTTTATCTTTCTTTACAGTGTTCTGGCTTATTTTCATAGTACACTGTATTTGTTGTTTTTCCTACCTAGGAGCCGGAAATACCTCAAGAACAAATATGCTGCCGGACAAAAGGTAAAAAAAATAAAAAATAAAAGCTTTTAACAGGGTTGGCAACGATTACACAACCGATCGTGGCAAATGAGTTGTATTTTGTAGGTCCGCTTTATCCTGTGCCAAATCGCTGGAAAAGGCAGCATCCTTTTCATGGGAGACTGACCAGTCACATGGTTTGCAAGCACTGCAAGCAACAGGTACGTAAGAAAAATAAGTGCAGCTTTTTGGATCCACTGTGTAGAAATGTGTGATCTTCTGGGATCCACCAGAATGCAACAGTTGCCGTGGAACTGTCTGACTTGGGTAAGGCAACGGAGGGGCTTCCCCTTCCTTGCCTGTCTGCTGGGAGGTGGGAAGATGTTTGGATGGAATCCAGGGCTCCTTTCTCTTTCAGAGTCCCCTCAGGTATGATACCTTTGACAGCCTTTCCTTGAGCATCCCCGCCACCATGTGGGTAAGTCTCTTTCCTTGGAGGTCCACAGCGATGCTTTACGAATCTGCCGGGCTCCTGACCTTTGCTTGACTTCCTCCCGTTGTCCGCAGGGCCATCCCTTGACGCTGGACCACTGTCTTCGCCACTTCATCTCCTCTGAGTCGGTCAAGGATGTCGTATGTGACAACTGTACCATAGTAGGTCTTCCGAGTATCTTGGGATCGTGTGATCCATTTTGTATTTCACACACCAATTTGCACACGGGTGTAAAAGTAGTGTCTTTGTGAATCGTGTCTTGGACCCACCAGACTCCTGAGCACCTTGGAAATTGTTTGTTTTGTCCTCTTCCCCAAGATTCAGGCTGAAGGGACGAAGGGCCTCCAAATTATGGAGCACCAGAGAACGACTTTTGTTAAGCAGCTCAAGTTAGGAAAGGTAAGAATCGGGGTAGTGGAACTGTTGTGGGTTTACTCTTTCTCTTGCTACATGTGTACTACAAACTCTGCACAGGAAATACTCCATTCTCTGTCTCGCTCCATGTCAGCAAATGTTAGAAGATATGGAAGTTGGTAATGAGGTAGGATTTCCTGCGGCAGATGGAAAAGACCTGGGTTCAGGGCCTTTGTGAAGATGAAGCTATCACTTGTCCCTGAGAGGCTAGCTTTCCCCATTCACATTTGTTTTCCTTTGTGAGGGGCCTCCACCTGTAACTTGCAAAGGATCAACCAGCAACACAGGCTGACTTCTTAAGCCTCTGAGAAATTTGACACTGATTCTGCGTGGGCTCAAGGATGTCCTAAGAGCCAGTTGGGGGTTAAACTTTGGGCTTGTGCTTCAGCTACATTGCACATGGGAATGCCTCATCCCGCCGCCAACAGCCCCATTTCCCTCTCCATCCTGACTTTCTAGCTCCCTCAGTGTCTCTGCATCCACCTGCAACGGTTGAGTTGGTCCAGCCACGGCTTGCCCCTGAAGCGGAACGAGCACGTGCAGTTCAGCGAGTTCCTCATCATGGATCTATACAGGCAGCACTTCCCCACCCATAAATCCAACCCCAGGGAGGGTCTGCAGGCGGAGCCAGACCCCGGGCAAGGTAGGAATTCATGGAGACCAGCCCTGCCTGCTCACCTATATTGGGGGCCATCAGACATCAAGAATTAGCTTCCTTGTTTTTATAGGTGGGGAACAAGCAGGGAACAGCAAGTCCATTCTCAGCAATGGCACATGCTGCACTCCGTGGCTGCCTCCCTCCATCAGCATCCCTTACATGGCTGTTCCCGGCTGTGGGTAAGTGAGGACAGGGTGGGCTGCTGCTAGACTTCCCCAGGGACGAGAGCAGCCTGTAAAATACTATTTGTCTGCATCTTCCATGGGCTGCTGAGCCTGTCTATGAAACACATGGGTATTGGTTGAGCCTTTGGGTGAATTCCCGCCCTGCCTGGATGGTTCTAGAGGCAGCTGCAGCTGTTGTGCCAAGAATGAAGGCAGTTGCTAGAAAGAGGCCCATGCTATTTGCTTCCCTTCTGAGCTCAAGAGGGGAGGATGGTTGTGGAATGAGCCTCTGCCTCTCTTTTCCCTCCAGTAGTTCCCCCGTCTATGTGTACCGCTTAATGGCTGTCGTGGTCCACCACGGGGACATGCACTCAGGGCACTTTGTGACCTTCCGCCGTTCTCCGTCATCTTCCCGGACTCCGCCGTCTGCCGGCAGCCAGTGGCTTTGGGTTTCCGATGACTTGGTGCGCAAGAGCAGCTTGCAAGAGGTCCTGGCTTCCAGCGCCTACTTGCTCTTTTACGAACGCATCTGCTCCAGGCTGCAGCCTCCCAGCCGAGAACTCCAAGCCGAGGAATGACAGAGGAGAGCAGGCCATGCACGGAGTAGTCGCTGCTCTTCTCTGGGGCAGGAACACATTGCGGGGTTTCCTCCACGGACACCCCAGGATGCAGTGGATGGAGGGGGTGCCTCTCGACAGGAGCTGGCCCGAAGATGCTCGGCATATGTGATTTTCATCCGTATCAGAAAAATCTTCATGTGCCCCACAATACTTTGTTCCAGGAATTTCAAGTAGAGACCTCTTAGGATCTTCTCCCTTGTGACATTCACCTCCTCTTCCTTTGTGGTGATTGATTTACTGCGAGTCTTTTCACATTTCATGTCTAGCAGATTCAGTCAGACAACAACCTACCATGTCCGGAGGGGAGGGTGGAAAAGTCTTTTTAAGTGCCTTGATCGTATGTTCATTAGCGACAAGAGGACCACTTAGGTGTGGCTGGGGCTCTGGGATTCCAGGGGAGGCCAGTGGAGCCGAGGAAGGCCTGCATTTCTGACTGGGGCCTGAAGCTGCTTCCTGGAATGCAAGGTGGTATCTTTGTATTGATGAGTCTGTTGTAATTCCATTTGTTTTCTTACCAGGATCTCCTTCAGCAAAAGGGGGAGCCCTCTTTCCTATACCTTGCTAACTCTGCCACCAGAATTTGCCGATTTAAAATATTTTGTACATGATAAAATTGCTGCTAAGATTCCAAATGTATTTGGACCCATCATCTGTCTTTGTATGTGTGAGAGAAATCCTTTTCTCATCTTCCTGCACTGGCTCCTGTGGAATCAAAGTCAGGTGATGAGTGTCCTAACACGTAACTTGTGTGTCCTATTAAAGTCAGCAGCCCAACACCAATGGCAAAGACAGAGCTTTTCTCCCATAGGAAACAAAGGATCACTTTTTATTTCAGGGTATTAAAAGACACAAAACACTATAGAGTTTGTGCACCTCAGGCATGCTGCTGCTTGCAGTCACCTCTACTCAAGTTTGCTCAAATGGAAAGGAGTGGGGCAAGGCGCAGATAGGCCCTGAGAAGGCCCAGGTTCCTCCTTAACTCCAAGCTGCGGGATTCCCTGGACAGAAACAGGCCTGCATTTGGGGAGACCTTGGTGTAGAGACACTTTCCTCGAATTAGGACAGTGATGCCTCCCTGCTTAGAGAAGTGTCGTGAATCTTGATCAGCTCCTTAAGCAGCAAGCAGATTGAACATGCACTGAGCCAGAAATTACGTTTGTGCAGCACTCCCCCCCCACCCCCATAGTTAACCGAAGTCTGGTTTATTCAGTTAACCCGATTTTCTTGGTTCACAGGATACTTTGTGCCACAGGCCAGGTTCACACAGCCCTCCAGGATCAAGTGTGACTGGCTGATTAGAGAGGGAGTGAATCCGAGGCAAACCAGAGCCACAAATATGGCTTGGTTAGAGGATCCAGGGGCTGCATCAGGTTGTGCAAACAGAGCCTGTGATTACAACAGCCCAGTCCGGATAGGTTTCAAGAAAAGGGAGCTGTAAACCAAGGCTACAGCCTGTAAGACATGGGGGTGGAGAGGTTGTCCTTCAAGCACCCAAAAGGGAAAGGGTGGAAAGATGCTTCCCTTCCCTTCCCTCCCCCCGACACCCCACCCCCTTCCCCTGCTTCTGGAAGCTAAAGAGTCCTAACTTTCCGAAAGGTCAGGTTGATTCTGGGTGCCAGCACTTTCTTGCGGCTGGGCAGGCTGTGGTACCAGTAGTGATTGGTGGGGAAGTTCATCATTAGCAGACTGCCATGATCCAACTGCAACTTGACAGGTGCGATTCGGCGGGAGGCGATTTTGCCCCGAGAAGCCCCATGGCGGAAGATGAAGTCCCTGCATGCACCGAAGGACACGGAGGCAATGGGGCTGTGGGGAACCAGCTCCTTCTCGTCATCCCTGTGCTCTCCGATGTGGTCGTGCCCATCTTTATACCTGCAGAGGCACAAGGAAGATCCTGTATCCGTCTGCCGGGCGATGCAGCATGGCAGCTGGAGACACCCCAAATCCCATGTTCCAGGAAGAAGTGCATCAGATGGATGGTGCTTCCTGCTGTCTGAAACACCCTGGGGAATTACCTGTTTATCAAAACGAAGTTGAAGGTGTGCGTGGTGACCAGCTGGACACGGTCCCTGATGCGATTCAGAATTGGAATCCAGGGCTTGGGGGAAAAGGTGACACCAGAGTAAGTATAGGTGAGCCCAGCATCCCCGTAGGTCACCTGCTTCCTTGGGATTTCATGCCACTTCCCGAAGATGTGTAGCTTGGTGAATTCACCTGTTTGGGGGGGAAAAACAAAGCAGAATTCGATCCTGCCACAAATTTAGGCTTCTCAGGAGGGAGAAGAATCAGGAATGGAGAGGTGGCTCCTGTAACCCTCTTCCAAATTGACAGCAGGGGGCAAGAAGGAGAGCAGGGATTATTTCCTGCTACTCCAGGTGCTTCCCCCCACCCCAGACCTACAAAATACCAGCCAGGTGCAGGGAGCTGCATTCACCTTCAAAGTACTCCACTTCCTTTTCGAGCTGCTGGAAGATTTCGTCTGCCTGGGCTCTGCCATAGAGGATGGTATAGTCACAGATGAGCCCCTCTGCCCGGATTTTCTTCCATGGCATGCCTGGCAAGGGGCTCATCTCTTGCTTCGGGCTGCCTTGCGGGACAGAGTCTGCCCTCTCTTCCTCCTCTGTAGCCCTGGGCCCCGGGCCCTTCTCTGGGGTAGATCCAGGAACTGCTGGAATGAGGAATTTCTCCATCACCCACTTCAGGAGGAGGACAGAGCGGGAGGAAAGTGGCAGTCCATGGCAGGGGGATTCTGGCCGCTTTCTCTGGAGCTCCTTGGCAAGGTTTTCCTACAGCAAAGGGGGAAACGCCAACCAACAGCTGCTGCACCTGCCAGGCCAAAAGCAAACACGTGAGAAAACCAGCAATAATGGCGAATAATAACCCAGCCCCCCCCCTCCCTCCCTCCCCCCCCATCAGTCCCTCAAAGCCTCTTAAGGCTGGGCCAGAAGGGAAGCCTTTCGCCCCAGGCACCACCTGCCTCTTCGTCCAGAGGGGGAAGCGGGCAGGTGAGGAAGGTGCCTTGACAGAGCAAGGCGCTTAGGGGCGCTTCCTTCCCCCCGGGCCACTCGCAGCACCACCGGCCACCCGAAAGACCGCTCTCTGGCTGGGTGGAGTGCCCAGGGCGCATGCGCCAAGCCCCCCCCCCGACATTTTACTCGCGGGGGGGTTTCTACCTGGCCACAACAGCGCGCATGTGCGAATGTAATGGGCGTGGGGGAGGGCGTTCCTTGGTGGCGCGTAGCCAGTATTTTCCCGCCAATTTTTTCGCGGGAGATTCCAAGCGACTCCGCCGCAGCCGCCGCCGCTCCCGACCTGCAGCGCCCCGTTGCCCCGGAGAGCGGTTCCACCATGATCGGGCAGAAGTCCTTGCTCTCCTTTTTCACGGCGGCGCCCGGCAAGAAGAGGAGTCGCTCTCCGGAGTCAGCCGCGGCGGCAACTGAGGTACTTTTCGGGGAGGGTTATTATGAAGGAAAGGCTTAATTAAATTATTATTATTATTATTATTATTATTATTATTATTATTATTATTATTATTATTATTATTATTATTATTATATATGCGAGAGGCAGTCTGGGGATTCGGAGGGAGAAGCGGGGCATGTATTCAGCTACCACGTTTTTACTAGTAAAGGCAAAAATTGCTGTCTGAGGTACTGACCAATCAGAAGCCTCCGAAGGCTCTTAGTGGGAGGGCCGCTGGGGCCGCTTCGGGTCACGTGGCCCGGTGAACCACCGAGAATCCACGCTTTAGGGAGGGGCTGAATTTAGCTGGAAATGGTTCTGATTGGTCTTAAGGGGTAATCCCACCCATCATCTACCCGCAATCCAATTAAAAGTCTGGGCGGGCCAAGGGAAAAAAAAGCAACAATGGACGTAGACCAATAGGAAGGCGAGGGGGCGGTGTCTTCAGGCTAATGAATTTGGGCGGCATGCTGGGTTTGTTTTTCCCGCGAAATGCGCACGTTCTTCTCCGGGCCGGAAGTGTCGGAGAGGCGGCTGCGGTTGCTTCGCCTCCATGGCACCGGCCTTGGGAATTAGATTTTCTCCCCGCGGCCGCTTTCCTGCTTCCCTTTCCCTGCGCCTGACCCGCTTCTTTTCCCTCTTGCAGGCCGCCAAAAGATCGAAGATTAATGTCTGTTCCACGCGATCTCCCCCGCTCAGCCCGGAACAGGTGGAGCGCATCCGCAAAAACAAAGAGGCGGCACTGCAGAAGCTCGCAGCCCGTACCGCCAGCTACATTCCTGCGGAGCTGGGGCAGAGCTGGAGGGTCTCCCTGGCCGGAGAGTTCGCCAAGCCGTATTTCACTCAGGTGGGCAGGAAGCCAGGACTTTTGCTAAAGAATCAGGGTTTTTTATTGGTGGGTTCCCCCCACCTTCCTGCTTTTAGGTCTTAGTCCAGCTGATTAAAGAGAAGGGGTGCTTGTTAATTAGCATTATTGGAGTGAATTTTAGCCTGTTCCTGCTGATAACAAGGTTAGACAAATGCTTTTATCTCAGCAGTCCATCCTCAAAGGCTACCACACCACTGGATCAGGTGCTTTTTAAAACAATTGGCTTGTAAGCCTTTTTTAATGATGTTGAAGGTTTTAACAGCCGTCTTCTGATAACATCTGTGAGGACTGCTTGGGTGAGACACAGTAATTCATCTCCTGGAAGCCACATTCTGGCCAGCAGAATTTGTGATGAGGGTACTGGACAACATCAGGGCAAAGACTGTTTCTGTGCATGTTATGGAATGTGATATCTCCTTAGTTGAGGTCTAAATAAATCCCCCCCCCCATTTATACAGCTGATGACATTCGTTGCTGAAGAACGCAAGCGCTGTACAGTTTATCCACCCCAGCATCAGGTCTTCACTTGGACCCAGCTGTGTGACATCCATGATGTGAGTCAACCTGTTATAATTAGTCTGCGTTTATCATCTTGTTCCTTTAGGAATGGGTAGTGTTATCTTCAGGTGTTTACCCTTAGCTATTAGCTGAGTTCATACGACACAGGTAGCCACTGGGTTTTTTTTTTTCTTTTTAGTCATCCATATTTAAGGAAATCCTGGCTTAATGCAGCGTGTGAATCCAGGCACTTCGCCTGTCGCCCTAACCAATTCCCAAGTTCAATGTAATGGCATTTGCTGCTTTTTGGAATACTACTAAGAAAGAGCAAAGAATTTTCCGTCTCATCAAGTAGAAGCATAAATCTAGACAAAAAGTTGTTTGAGAATAGGAATAACGGATGTGGAGTGTTTAAATGTTTTCTGCTCTTGCTTTCAGGTGAAAGTTGTCATTTTGGGCCAAGATCCATATCACGGGCCCAATCAAGCTCATGGGCTCTGCTTCAGCGTCCAGAGACCAGTTCCCCCTCCGCCCAGGTAAGGTTCAGCTCTGGCCCAGTAGTTCTGTTAGGGCCAGGGGTGCCGTGTTGTTTTATAGCATTCTTTGGAACAGCTGACTGCTGAATATATTGTGTGAAAACGTGGTGCTTCTGAGATTTGTTTTCTTTATAGCCTGGAAAATATTTACAAAGAGCTTGCTGTGGATATAGAAGGCTTTTCACATCCTGGCCATGGAGATTTGACTGGATGGGCTAAACAAGGTGACCCAATGCCATTCTTTTCCCAATTGCTTTCAGGCTGCATTTGGTTCTGCTGCATTCGTGCTTCAATTGCTAGAGTTACCCAGCCTTTGTGACCAATCTGAAAACTGAAGGTCACATCTTTGTAGATCATCCAGGCTGGTTGATGTGTCTCCCCTAAATATGTATTTTAATTACTATTTCTAACCTCTCACAATCACGTTTCTCACAAACCACAAAGCAAGTAATCAAATCAACTGCCATCTTTCAAACTAGGCCTGTAGCAAAACCTGTAATAGTGAACAAAATAATTGTAATTCTTGTATTAAGGGACTATAAAAAGCCTCCATAGAAATGGTACAAAATTATGCTTGAAAGCCGTGAGAGGAAACAGTTCTAGCTCCACCCTTCTGTCCCGTCAACTTTGGAGGCTGCATCCTGGATGGGCATATGAAGTGATCTTGATTATCCAGCTTTGATGGGAGCAAAAATAACTTTATTCCAGCATTCCTACTACTGGCATCGTGCTGTTGTTTTTACATTCCAGGTGTGCTGCTGCTTAATGCTGTGCTCACAGTCCGAGCTCATCAAGCCAATTCCCACAGAGAGAGGGGCTGGGAGCAATTCACAGACGCCGTGGTCTCCTGGCTGAACGAGAACCTGGACAGCCTGGTCTTCATGCTGTGGGGAGCTTATGCTCAGAAGAAGGGCAGCTCTATTGACAGGGTAGGTTGGCTTTTGACAACAGCACTTCTCTGCTGTTTAAAAGGAGATCTAAGTGAGCTACCACACTTGGCCATAACGCTGTTTGCTTGCAGTAAATGATGAACCTAATCATGCTTTGCGCCTTACCATGATGGGAATGCTCAAACAGCTTATCTACCAAATGAGGATTAAAATAAATGAAACCTTTGCAGGGGTGGATGAATCTAGCCAATGGAACTATTCCTTTTTAAAAAATTCAATCCACATTCTAACTCAATAGAAGTAGAAACGTGGCCTGCTTATAGGATCTCTTTGCTTAATTCTGGACAATTGGGCTCTGCTAGCTTCTTAATCTATGCCTTTAAATCACGCCGGTTCTTCAAGCGTGTGGGGCTGGGAAGTCTAACGCCTCTGGCTTCTTGCAGAAACGGCACCACGTCCTGCAGACAGCACATCCCTCGCCCCTCTCGGTGCACAGGGGTTTCTTTGGCTGTAAGCATTTCTCCAAAACGAACGAATTCCTGAAGAAATCCGGGAAGCAGCTGATCGACTGGAGGGCCCTGTAAGGATCCTGAAACTCCCTGGAGACCACAAGAGCAGCCATTTTTGTCCCTAACATGCTGGAGAGCCTCTGCAGAAATATTCTTGGACGGGTTTCTTTGAAGCTGATCTAAACAGTATTCTTTTCACTTTTAATTCAGGGTTAACCTGAGTCATGTTGTTTATTCCAAGTATTTTTTAAAAAAATTTTGGAGCAAACAGAGATTAGCCAAAGAACACTGCCCTGTTTTTCTTCAAATTCTTCATCACTGTCAAGAACTTCGTGCCAATCTTTTCCTTGCAATCATGACCCTGAGGTTTTTGTTTTTCCTTCATCTTTCTTATGCTTCTCAGAGGAAAATGGAAATATTGACAGCCAACAAGGTGCCTCTTTGTTTTGCCTCTGCTGAAGAATTCATTCAGCAAGCTGCTTATTTCATCCAAGCTTGAAGCCTTATCTAATTATCCCAACTTGGTCTTTTTTTTTTATCTGCCAACGATTTAAGACTTTCAAAAGGTGCTATGAAAAATAATTTTTAGCAGTTTGACTTGCAGGAAGTGGACCAACAGTTTGAATGTATTCCACTTTTGGGACCAGATTTAAAAGTATTGCCAGAATTCTGTGGGAAATGTTACTTATGTAGTACGGAAAGGAGAGCTGCAGTTGGCTAAAAATTACAAGCCAAAAGTTATCTAGGAAACCAGTTTGTGTTCAGATGAGGGCTTGACTGGCCTGCGAGGCTTCGCACTTGGGGTGCAGCCAGTCCTCAGTCCGGTGCAGAAAGAAAGCCGGTTCTGGCGCCAACCTCGGGTATCTCACTTCTGCCAAACTCAGGTGCCTTTTCGATGCTGCCCAAGCCCAACGTCTCGGTTACAGGTGATTCCTACAGGAGCCGTTGCTGAAATCCATCAACTTCTGTGTGTGAGAAGAAGCCTTGTGTTTCGTATGCAAATTGCATATGGAGAACTTCCAGCTGGTATATTTATAATACCAATTTTAAGATACTCTTTTTTTCAAAAAAGAAAGAAAACCACATCTTTCCTGTAACACTAGTTCCCTACGTTGACGTGTTCCAAAGTTTTCAAATAAATGTTTCTGATATTTACTTGAAATCCGTGATGCCCGTTTTCGAAAGATGACTTTCCTTAAATGGTATTTTAGGAAAAGGTTCAAACTACTTTGCATGCACTCCAGCGTTTCTCAGTCTTGGGGGGCGGGGGGGGGGCAAAGATACTCTCTTGGGGGGGGCTGCCAGGGGATGGATCATGCCCAATGACGAGGGGGTGGGATGGAAAGTGGAGGGGGTCTCTGGACAAAGGGAGCTTTCAAGCCCTTCAAAGAGGCCAGCTGTGCTCTGTCCCCTTGGAAGCGGGGGCGGGGAGAGTGGGGGGGGCTTAGGGCCGCATAGGATGATGGGCTTTGCAATACTTGCAATATGGGTTTTTAGCCAGCGGCTGCTTCCCCCTCCAGCGGGGGCCTCTCGGGCTGCGACTGCTGGATCCCCGGGGAGTGGGGGGGGGGGGCGGGCTGAGAGCCCTCGGCTCCAGTGCGACGCCCCTCCCGGCGCTTTGCACGTGGGCGCGTGGAGCGGAGGTCCCAGCGGAAGGCAGCGCGTTGCAGCCCGCCGGCTTCTCCGGCCCGTCCCGTAAGCGGCCCTGCTTGAAACGGCTTTTATCGGGGCGGCTCCGCCTCGCCTTCAGACAAAGAGGCCGCCGGCGCCCTCCGCCCGGGAGCTTTGCTTCGGAGGGAAGCGGCCCGGCTGAGCAGGTGGGCCTTGCCGGGGTGGGGGGCGAGGTCGGGCTCGCAGCCGGCGGGGCTTTACAGGATGGAGACAATAAACGGGGGCGGCGCCTCCTGCCTTGGTTGCCGCTTTGAATAATGCAAAAACGATGCGCAGGAAAACAAGGAGGGTTTCCTTCAAACTCTACTGAAGTTTGTGTGTGTTGTGTTGTGTTGTTTATTTGCAAAGGAAAAGGTAATCTTAAGCACAACGGTACTGTCCGCTACACTTTTAATTTTGCTTCAATTTATCTTTGCCAGCAGCAAACACACCTTCGGGAGATGCTGGAACTTGTTGTTGTTTACAACATTCAGCGCGGTGTGTGGTATCCAGTAACCTTCGGAGGTGTGCAAAGCAGTTGTCAGTTTTTATCCTGGCGAGCGAACTTTGCCCCAGTTAAAGTCAAAGTGCCCTGTTGGGCGGGCACAGAATGCCATGGAGCCCTGCCACCTGGCACCCGCTGCTCCAGCCTCCCGGGGCCAAGAAAGAAATTTCCATACAAACACAACACAAGGGTGTGATCTTCTTTCAGACTGGGAAGCTTTGAATTCGGGCGTGCTCCGTTTTGGGTGGATTTAAGGTTGAGATGTGAGTAGCACAAAAGCCAAAATCTTTCAATGTTAGGTGGTGTGACCAGCAAAGAAAGGACTTCCTTTGAGCTGCCCTTTCCTAATGTCACTATTGCACTTCATCTCAGCCAGAAGCTTTTATATCAGCTTGCTGGCTGTAATAAAGTTTTTGATTTGGGAACTTTATTATTTATTGGTAAGTTTCTGTTCACCAAGACTTTGCATGTGCTGTTGGCAACTGTGCATTTTGTTTGTTATATAGACAGAACCACCAAGCGGCTAATTTGCTCAGCACTAAGGATGTTAACACAAGAATAATTGTGTGTGTTGTGTGTCTGTCGATGTCCATGCAAGATCCAGTTAATCTTCACATTCCCGGACTTCCAGCTGCTGAGGAGCCCAAGCTAATTTGCTTGTCAGAAAGCGAATCTTTTTTTAGAAAGTATATAAATGGACTAGAGAAAGCTGGAAAAGATTGCAGTTGTAATTAGTTAAAGCAGCTTTAGATAATTCATTAGATGCAGAACTTAGCAAATGTAAGTCTCTCTCTGCTGTTCCTCCAAGGAACTTCTCAATTTTGGAGTTCTTCTGGTGAGTTTTGTAAATGGTTTTGATGGAACAGGAGATGCTCTCAGAGTATTTATATTTAAAACAGGTTGGCAGAAAATTCATCTTATTTTTTTTTTAATTATTACTATCATGTGGATTTCCTTCCCCTCTTCTTAATAAATGCTAAAGATTTGCTCGATTAGCAAAGATTCAGGTTTTGATTTAACTGAGGTCGTAGTTGTATCCCTTTCTTGGAAATTCATATTCAGTTTAGTCGGATTTGGGGCTAAGCAGTGTTAAAATAAGCGGTCAAAAGGAAGTAAGTTACTCCTTAAATTGGGAACCAGTTGCGAATGATTTGGCTCCTATGCTGCAGGCTGGAGGGAAAATGGGCCTTGACTGCCATGTGATTGAGAACTGAGACCCTGAGCACCTATGGATACCAGCAACCCTGATCAAGGGCAGAGAAGAAGAAGACTTCGTATGTCCTTTAAAATGTGGGTTGTTGATTGTTGTTACAAAAGTTGTTACTGACTCCTTGGTCTTGGCTGTAGGAGAAAGGTCACTTCTCTAGATGTTGGAATTGTCTTCTGGAGCAGAGGGAGGGTCTTGCCTAAAGAGGCTGGATCCTGGTGGGCCAAGTCTTCATATTTGGGGTCTTGGGGCAGGACCACAGCCTGGATACTGTTTGCGGAGGATAAAAATAGCAAGCTCCTTTATAGCTTTAGGAAGAGCAGTTGCCTGGGCAGCCAGGAATTTCGGGCCTGGGGGAAGTGGAACTTCTGGGAGGCACTGAGGTGCATGCGAGTCTGCAGCTGAAGAGGCAGAGGTTGCTGGTGGGGCTTCATAATTGTGTGGGAGACCTGACTCACTCCATTTCTACACACCGCCTCTTTACTCAGTGGTAAAATTCCACTCTGAGTTGCGAAAGAATTGATGTTTGAGTCCTTGAAAGCTCGTGGTGGATCCATTATTGAAAAGGTTAGTATATGTCAGAGCAATGAGCCGCAAGCCAGGAGGTTTAGGGGACCGCTATTCTGCTTGCTGTGAGCGTCACGCAGTAGTGCCGCTTCTCCCAGAGTCAAAACAATCTCTTTGGCTGGTGGGGGGGGCATCTTCTCTTCTACAAAGTTGCTCTGCCCTCTTGCATCCAAGGCCCTGATTCTCAGTCCCCAGACTCCCTGTGCGCACAAGTATCCCTTCCCCAACTGAGTGCTGCTGTTTCTCTTATTTCTAGGGTTCCTGAATGGTTCTGCTAGTGTTCGTTGCCTTGGTGCTTGGGCTGTGGCTGGTTTGGACCAAGATGGCCAAAAGCCCTCCACTTGGTTTGAAAAAACTGAAGCTTGAGCAGCTTGTTCCGGAGCAGCTGACCACTCCCGAAGTCCAGCAGCTGCCTTCCAGCGGGTTCCTTCCACAGTTCCCGGGGGATGAGGCAGAAGCCGTATCCTCAGAGCCCAGCCAGGCCCCTGCAAGCCCATCGAGCCAGCCCCTTCCCTGCACCCAGATATCCACAGATCCTGCCTGCCAACTCAAGCCCCCCATTCCCCGCTCTTCCTCGGACTGTGTGCTGTCTCCGGCCGCTGATTCCGCCAGGCCTTTGAGCCGGTTTGCCCGAGTGTCCTCAACGCAGCTCTTGAAGCAAATGCACTCCCTTTCCTTTGAAGAGAAGGCCGACAGCCCTGCCCAGAGGAAGCAGCAAGCCATGGCCAAGTTTGTCTTGGGCTCCTTTGAAGACAATTCTTCGGACGAGGAGCTTGTAGCCGGAGGAGCCTTTCCGAGGAGCAGGAGGAGACGGAGCAGCCTAGCCCATCTCGGTTCTTCCTCCTCCGTGAACTCGGAAGCGAGCCTTATCATGAGGTAGGCAACGTGGTGACGCGGCTGGTTTGGCCTCTGTGCTGAACCTCCGGGAGGAGCCAATTCAGGGAGGGCCAAGGTGAGCTCCCAATATTTGGCTAAATGTCACTTATTTCAGGAGGCGTTTGGATTGAAGCCACTCACTGTCCTGCAATCCCTTTTTTAGATTGCTAGGATCTACTTTCTAACCCTAACCCTAACCCTAAACACTCAAAGAGCCTCAAAGGTCCTTACCGGAAGCCCCCCGTTCAATTCTGGAGCTGAACGGAAGTCCGTTTCCCCCACCGTAGAGTCTCCTCCTAGCGCAGTGTCCTTTTTCCTCTACCTGTCCTAACAAAAAAACCTATCAATTGTGGAGCTGACTGGCAACAATCAGTAACCTGAGCAAACCAGGGGTGAAAACCAGCAGGTTCTGACAGGTTCTGGAGAACCGGCAGCGGAAATTTTGAGTAGTTTGGAAAACCGGCAAATGCCACCTCTGTCTGGCCCCTGAGTTGGGTGGGAATGGGGATTTTGCAATATCCTTCCCCCAGGAGTGGGGTGGGAATGGAGGTTTTGCAGTATCCTTCCCCTGCCACACGCACCAAGCCACGCCCACCAAGCCAAACCATGTCCACCAAGCCACGCCCACAGAAACAGTAGTAAAATAAATTGGATTTCACCACTGGAACAAACCCCCGCTTTGGCTTTTGTTTTAATCCGTCTAATTTACCCTACGTGTTTCAAGTATTACAAACTTCCCATATTGATGTATTGAAGCCAGAAAGCGTGGCTGCCAGGGCTATCCCTCTGTCTGCAGCAGTTGTGTTTAGGTTTAGGTTCCAGGCCAAAATGCCTCGGGCACCAACCTGAGGAAGACTGCTAGAAGGACTCCTCATTTCTGGTTGGGTGTCGAGAGAAATCCTTTGAGCCTGGCTCTTGGATCTGCAATTGTTTGTGCAGGATTTAAGGACTTACAGCAACTGGTTTTGGGATGAAAACCGGAATAGCCTGGTATTTCTGTGAAATGCTCCCAACACTTTTCTAAACGGCTTTTTGAAGTACAGGAACCTGATGCGCAAATCAAAATAGTGACGAGCAGGAGGATATTCAGATCCCGGAAGCCATAAATCCTTGTGACGAGAGTGCAGAGAATTATCGGCTGGTCCTTTCCACTGTGGATATATTCTGTCCCTTTCACATCCACCACATATTATTTTATGCGTTGATATTTTCCTTTTTATTTCTCTTAAAGAGCTTTGCCAGTACAATGAAGGCATAAAATACAAAGAAAACAGATCAGTTCCTGGTGCCATTAAATGAGCTACAGTGCTGATAACGAAGGCTTATCAGCAATTTAAGCACGAGAGGCTGCTTGGGATCAAGGGCCAAGGATAGACTTCCAGTTGATAACTAAGTCAGTGATCGGGGAGACCCCAAGTATTGTTGTTTTTTATGGCCTGTCACCCAGTCAGCCAGATGTTTAGATTATACCAGGAGGTTTTTCCTCCCTTGAGCCACCTGGGGGTGCTGCTGGGGAGCGGCTGAGTCGTATCTGGCCCCTCGCCCACGGGGGAAAGGGAAGCCAAGAGGAGGGGGGAAGTCACAGAAATGGAGGAGGAGGAGGAAGAGGTGGCCTCCGACTCTGCTCCTGCCTGCCTCTCTGGGGGTTCCAAAGCGCAGGAGAGGAGAGGAACCTCTCTGGGGGTTCCAAAGCGCAGGAGAGGAGAGGAAGAAGCAGCAGACCGGAACTGAGTACAGCACCCCGGAGGTCAGTACCAGCCAGCAGGATTCTGACATGCTTTAGGTCTGGGCAGCTCCTGAGCAGCCTTAAGCAGAAAGGAGAAAGAGATAACCAAACAAACGTTCCTTTCTCAGAGCTCATGCAGGGTCCGGCAGCAGCAGCTCCTTTGCAGAGGTCGGGCAGGGAGGGGGAGATGCTAGCAGCAGCTGCTGGGGGCCCTTCCTTCCTTTATGGTCATTTGGGGGGGGTGAGAATCGTCCCCTCCTGGAAGGTGGGCAGAGAAAGCAGCTCCCGAAAGGAGGGAATAACTAACGTTTCCTGGGCGGGTGTTTCCAAAAGCTCTAAGCTTAGACGCCCTTTTGTCCTTCAGTCACCACAGACATGCACAACTGTTTGCGGAGAGTTTCTCAAAATAATTTCAGAAGCAAATTTCTTGTGAATGAGGTTTTCAGGGATTGTTTTGTAGTGATGTTTCCAGGAAATGTTCCTCAGCTAAACAGCCCAATTTTGAAAACAAGCCCATCTTGCAAGCTTAGCATGGGAAGTCTTCCGTCCTACCCTCTTGTCACTTTTGCCTGCCCTAATCCACTTATCTCTGTTTGAAATGCGGAGCTTTTGAAGGATTGGCAGCCTAACTGAAGGTTGTTCTAGAAGGAAGTCATACGGGCGGTTCAAAAGATGTGTGTGTTTTGTGTTAGAAGGGCCACCTTTTACCAAAAGTCTGTTAACTGAAAAGGTGGGAGGAAGGCGCTTAACTAACAAGGGGCAAGACACACAGAAGGGAGAAGACTGTTGGTGGCACAAATTACTGGAACAATTTCACCTTCATTAAGAAACTTATTCTACCTCCATCTGCCCCAACCCCCCAATTGACTGCTCTTCTCCAGCAGTCTTGACAATAGCTTCCAAGTAATTTGAGCTCCATCTCTCATTCTTTCCTGAGGAACAGACTCAAGCTATGGATGGAGTCTTACAGAACTATTTCCGCCTCCTTCCAGGCCCAGCATGTCAGGGATGTACCTGGTGAAGAAAGGACGGGAGCAGAAGAAACTGGACCTCCACAGGGACTTTACCGTGGCGTCACCTGCTGAATTTGTGACTCGTTTTGGAGGAAACCATGTGATTGAAAAGGTATGGCTGCTGAAGAAGAAGCAATGCTCCCCTTAGGCTATTGTGATGCAGCCGGAATGGCTGCCTATTACATACATTACTTCAATATAACGCCCAGCACTTATAAAGAAACTTTATATAAAGCCAGGGAAATATTCCAGAAACTCAGCAGAAATGCTGAAGGGTTCTACGGCTGAGCTGGGAACGATCCCTGGAGACCTCCTGGCCTAAAATGAGCTGGATTGTCCAGTCAAATCTGTTTCAAGGTTCTCTCATCTGGTGCGCTTCCTGGAGAGATGACTGGCCTGTGCACGCCTTCTTCCCAACCTCAGGTCCTGATCGCCAACAACGGCATTGCGGCTGTGAAGTGCATGCGGTCCATCCGCAGGTGGGCGTACGAGATGTTCCGGAATGAGCGGGCCATCCGGTTTGTGGTGATGGTGACACCTGAGGACCTGAAAGCCAATGCAGGTAGGCAAGCCGAGGCCGCCTTCTCAATTCCCCGGGGCTACGGATGGCTCTCTTCACCCTTTGGCTGAAAACCCTTCCTCTTCTAGAATACATCAAAATGGCAGACCACTACGTGCCCGTCTCTGGAGGAACCAATAACAACAACTATGCCAATGTAGAACTGATTGTGGATATCTCAAAAAGAATTCCCGTGCAGGTAATTACCCAAGTTTTCTGTCTGTCCTGGGCTGCCGGGAATTCTGTAGCAAAGAGCAGGTAGGAGAAGCGGGATGTAAATGTAACGAGTAGAATGGAATTTATGAAAATATAGAACTGCCAAAGGGATCCCTTTGGGCTCTGGGGCAAAGGATCACTTAAACTTAATTCTCCTCCTAGGCTGTCTGGGCTGGTTGGGGGCATGCCTCTGAAAACCCCAAACTTCCAGAGTTGCTGCAGAAACACGGGATTGCTTTCCTAGGTAGGTGTGTTTGTGTTGGCACCTTCAGTTAAGCACCAGATAGAACAGAAAATGTTACTTTCTGCCACCTACAGACTTACCTTTCCCCAAGTATGATTGCCAAGCTTGAATTTATGTGTTTTCCATGCAACCTCTTGAAATGGTTTGTTCTTGCTAAGTAAAAAAATAGATCTTGTTTCCCAGAATTTGTTCTTATTGTTCTTCTGGAACAAATTTTACCTCTTTGGAGCAGAGAATTTTTACAAATCTGTAAAGTGCCTACCCAGGCTAGCTTTTCTACTGGACCCAAGGAACCTCCTTGAGCAATCAAGGTTAAATGCCTGACTCACAAAACAGGTGTGAGCAAGCTCCCTGTCACTCTTTCTAATCCTGCCTATGTATAGCTGAGCTTCTCTGCTTTTGTCTGGGCCTCCAGCATTCCAGCCGAGCTCAGGGAGGCCTCTCCCAAATATATTTTTCCCCAAATGTCAGCTGAGCTTTTTTTCTCTGTTTACTAGGCCCACCCACTGAAGCCATGTGGGCCTTGGGGGACAAAGTGGCTTCCACCATCGTGGCCCAGACCATCCACATTCCAACCTTGCCGTGGAGTGGCAGTGGTAAGAGGACTTCCCCCCTGCCTTGCTGTCCCGTGCCCTCTTTTTACCTGGGGTCTTGCAGCTGTGATGCCCACTTCCATCTTGGCCACTCCAGATCTCACAGGATAGAGAAAGGGCTGCATGACAGGAATCTCTTCCCTTTTCCTGCCTTCTGATGTATTCCTCGCATTATTCTGAGGCATGATGAAGCCTGTGCTTCGATCATAAAGAAATAGCCCTTGCCCTTAAAGTTTTGTTGTAATTTTTTTTTCTAGACTTAGTTGCTGAATGGATCCAGGAGGAGAAGCAGCAGGTGGGGACGCTCACTGTTCCCTTGGAAACCTATCAGCGGGGCTGCGTGCGAGACGTGGAAGAAGGCTTAGAGGTAACTGGAGGCACCCCAGGTGCCTTCTTATGAGTTAGTGTTATTAATAACAATATTAGTAGAGAGGAAAAATGATAGAGGCTGAGGCAACTATGCATGGAGGAAGGTTTTCTGAATTAAGCTGTCCTACCTTTGGGCTTCCTGTTGGATCCTGCATCGGCTGCAAAATGAAACAGACCAGGCAGATTTTTGTTCTTTAAAAGATTCATTAGCCTCCTTTATGGAAGGAGAGAATCAATCCTGTGTAAATCTCGGTTTATGTGGAATTTTAAGCATCGAACATTATTTTTCTGGCTGGACACAGTACCAAATAAATGGCAATGTTTGTTCATTCATGTCAGAAGCATCACAGTTAAAATAATGTATATGACACATGCAATTTAAAATATAAAAGGCAGGATTAAAATATGTACAAATTAATAAGTGGGTAATGGAAGCCTGTCCTTTCAGGATTACTCTGTTCGCATGTTCCTAGAATTTGTGCAAAGTGCTACAGACATTATGAAACGGTTGGCAACTAAGCACATGACTTCGTGCCACTTTGTCTTACTAGTTTAGGTAATCTATGCCGAGCATATAATCCAGCTATTGATGGACCTGCATATTTCAGCAGGTGGCAGTGCCTGTCTGCATTGAATGCCAAGGTTGCATGTCCTTCAGCTTTGACGCAGGCCTGGTCAGGCGCATTTTGAGGAAGGCCGAGTCAGTCTGGGCAGCACAAGGCCTTTGAGGGGAAGTTCGGGGGTGGGAATCTAGAGGAGCCTTCTTCACCCATTGATTCTTCCTTCCTTCCTCCCCTCCTTTCTTTTCCTTCTCTCAACTGTCAGGCAGCCAAGAGAATCGGCTACCCGGTGATGATCAAGGCCTCCGAAGGGGGAGGCGGCAAAGGGATTCGAATCGTGGAAGGGGTGGAGGAGTTCCCTGCCCGCTTCAGACAGGTAAAGGAGGAGCTGTTCTGGGACTTTACAGGGCCAGATTTCCCCTCATTTTAAGGTATCCGTGTTCCTTCAAAGAAGGAATACTAGCCTGTTCTTTGTCATAGTTTATGAAATCCTCTTCCCTCAGCTTCCTTTAAAATCCACACTGAGAGAGAATTCAATTGTTTGACTTGAACTAATTAAGGGGTTTTTATCCTTGTACTCTTACAGCCCAGAGTGCTGTCCTAATGCATAACCCCCTGGATTTTAGCCAGCTGTTTGGAAGATCTAATCACCGTGATGCTTTGTTTGATTTTCTTGCCCTTCGTCCAATAGGTGCAGAGCGAGGTCCCTGGGTCCCCCATCTTCGTGATGAAGTTCTTGCAGCATGCCCGCCATCTTGAAGTCCAAGTCTTGGCTGACCAGTATGGGAACGCCATTTCCTTGTTCAGCCGGGACTGCTCCATCCAGCGGAGGCACCAGAAGATCATCGAGGAAGCCCCGGCCACTGTGGCTCCTCCAGCTGTCTTTGAGTACATGGAGAAGGTGCGCATGTGCGAAGTCCTAGCAGAGAACAAAGACCAACCACAGATGTCACTTCTTGGAAGGGAGCCCCAGAGCAAGCACTTCATATGGAGAGCAGTTTGGCCATTGCAGCATTTCACTCCATGCTGCTCGTCTATTTTATTCCTGGTCTCTTTCTCCATGAGGCTGAAGATGCTGGTTCCTCTTTATTTCCCAGCCCTTTGCAATCTTCTAAATGTGCTATAAGCTAAATTGGAGGCGAGAAACCTTGACCGGCCCTAAATAACCAAGGGAGCCTCAAGGACAGAGATTTCAACCTAAGTCTTTTCATTCTTGGTTCCTACTAATGGAGAATAGTTGTACCTCAGGGTTTTCCAACTGTGTGTCTGTTGTGACATTCATAAAAAGAAAGAGCTCCTACAGGGACTCTGTAGCAGATGGTCTACATATATAGTAATAAATTCTTTGAGATTACATCCTCTGCTTTGCTTGGCAACCACTCACTCCTCGGGAGCCGTTGTACTTGAATAACGTCCCAAGAAGTTGCGTATTTCTAACCCGGCTGTGTTGTATTTTTTCTCCGCAGTGCGCTGTGCGCCTTGCCAAAATGGTGGGCTATGTCAGTGCCGGGACGGTGGAGTACCTCTATAGTGAAGGAGGGAGCTTCCACTTCCTTGAGCTGAATCCCCGCCTGCAGGTGGAACATCCTTGCACAGAAATGATTGCTGACGTCAATTTACCGGCTGCTCAGCTCCAGGTATTCCTGTCCTCAAGTCAGTTTCTCCAGCGGCCATTCTGAAGTGTGTCGGAGAGAGAGGGGCTTAGTTTATTTTGCAAAAGAAAGCTATGTGCCCCTTCAGAAGAAGCGCTGAGACGTCTAACAGTGTCTTCTCGGCCTGTTTCTGTCTTTTCCTCCTTTCAGATTGCCATGGGGGTCCCGTTGCACAGAATAAAGGACATCCGAGCTCTCTATGGAGAGTCCCCATGGGGGGACCATCCCATCGCTTTTGAGGGCCCCAGCAATGCTCCTGTCCCTAGGGGCCACGTCATAGCAGCACGAATCACCAGTGAAAATCCTGATGAAGTCAGTGGAGTTAAAAATCTCTCATGTCTTCCTTTTAAGGAGTGCAAATGCCTAGAAAGGCTGGGGGTGGGCGGGGGCATAGTTGGGTGGGCTCTAGCTTGCCGGGTAAGAGGATAGGATCTAAAACATGCACTGTAAATAGTAAACAAACCTCCTGGTTTTTATTTGTTTAAAGTGTTTGTTCTGTGCCTTTCTTTTCTTTTCTATGTTCTCCCCCGTAACGCTTTCAACTGATAGCTAAAAATAATGAGCATGGCTGAGAGTTTTAGTGCAAATATCTAGTACAGGTAAAGGGACACAACAAAAAAGACCACTGTTTATTTTCCAATCAAGGCGGATTGAGTTTGAATAATTGCTTCCAGTTGCATCATCAAACTATTGGGCAATCACAGCCAGGGTGGATTTGATTTAAATCGAGTTGATTTAAATCACAATTTAAATCATGATTTAAATCACTAGTAAAAAGGCTTGATTTAAATCTACTTGATTTAAATCATAATTTTTAAAGAGCAACTGTCATCTCTGCTACTCCTTTGACCCACTGTTGACTCACCGATAGTCCCAGTATTGCAGAATATACAGCCTCATGCTACATAACTAAGCTCCATTTCATGCTGAATAAACTAAATTATTTATGTATCTTAAATAGAAAACTATCTTACGATAGATTTTTACCCCAAAAGTTTTTTATTAAAATAAATTCGATATAAATTAAAAAAAATCCGATTTAAATCAAAAAAATCCGATTTAAATCAAAAAAATCCAATTTTATTTTATTTTTTTTAAAAAAATCATTGATTTTTATCCACCCTGATCACAGCTGACCCCTGAAAGGGAGGAAAATGCTGGTGCTTCATGGGTTTAAATGGTCATGAAGGAGACAATTTCTTACCATCAGTCCTAACGGACTGGGAGAAGACATTGTAATCTCACTTTCTACCTGCTCAGAAGCCGCCTTGGAGCAGTGCCAAGGGCTGCCTCTTTAGAGCTTTGATGTGGCCCCAATTCTGCCAAAGGTGAGCAAGTCTGCCTTTCCTGCCCCCTCCCCCACCATCACCTGTCTCTTGCTGCACCTTGCAGGGTTTCAAGCCCAGCTCTGGCACAGTGCAAGAACTGAATTTCCGGAGCAATAAGAATGTCTGGGGATACTTCAGTGTGGCAGCCGCGGGTGGCTTGCACGAATTTGCCGATTCGCAGTTTGGACACTGTTTCTCCTGGGGAGAGAACCGCGAGGAGGCCATCTCGTCAGTATTGCCTTCCCTTAGGCTTTCATGGGTGGTGGAAACCTTGTGGGGGCTTCCCCAGGAGGACCTTGGGACTTTCCATTGGCTCTCCTTTTATGGGGCACTCGCCCACCCCATTCACCCCCTGCGTTCTACTACCTGCTTTGTTAAAAAGAGCCAATTGCATGGATGGTCACACATCCCAAAAGGAACCTAATCCTGTCAGCTCCCCTCCCTTTGCTGGGGTGTGATATTCACCCCCTCTGGGATTGGGAGAAACAGAGCAAGTTGGGACTTTAAGCATCTTGCTTGTTTGCTTTCAGAAATTTGGTGGTCGCCTTAAAGGAGCTGTCCATCCGTGGGGACTTCCGGACGACGGTTGAATACCTGATTAAGTTGTTGGAGACCGAGAGTTTCCAGACGAATGAGACAGACACCAGCTGGCTCGATCATCTGATCGCTGAAAAAGTGCAGGTGGCAAAGAATTTGGCAGATTTTCAGGAATGGCTGTTTGTATCCTTAGAACCTTCTTTTTCAAAAAAGACTCTAGCCCATATTTTCTGTTTTTAGATAACCACATTTTTATTTGGATTTACTCTCATGTTTTGCATGGAAAGACTCATCCTCGTATGTTGATGTTTTCCAAACTGAGCAAATTCTTCCTCCGTTGGCAGGCAGAGAAACCAGACACGATATTGGCTGTGGTCTGTGGTGCCCTTAATGTGGCAGATGGGACCTTTAGGACCTGCATGGACGATTTTCTGCATTTGCTGGAGAGGTAAAGGATCATCCTGGGATCTGAGCCCCTGGCCATTTCATGCAATTTATTGCGCCATTAGCAGGTCTCTATTGGGGGCGGGGGGCATAGGTGTAAATGCTCTGAAATGCATTCATTGCAGAGTTTCAGTGATTAAGATGTGCTGGGATGCTCTGTGGAAGGTTGCCTTCCTAGGACCTAATACCTGGTGTTACGTTTGTAAGTCACTCTGGGAGTCTCTTGGAAAGAGTTAGAGGGGACGAATGGGATGTGATTCCTCTAAACATATTTGGGAATACTTTTTCTGACCTTCAACAGACAGTTACCTGAAAGGGTCAGGGCACTTTTTGGTCCAGAAGTGTAAAATGTTGGCTGGTTTTTCAGGGGCCAAGTTCTGCCAGCAGCCTCCCTCCTGAATATTGTTGATGTGGAACTAATTTACGAAGACACCAAATATGTGCTTAAGGTATGTGTGTGTTGTGGCCCATCAGCGGCCTGTGCAGTTAGTAGCTGATTCCGACAGCGAGAAGGCTGGTATGGTGCTGCGCCAGCAGTCTGTGCAGTTGGCACTCGAGTCGGACAATCAGGAGGCTGGAGAAGATGTGGTGCCAGAGGCGGGGATTCAGCCAGGGCCTTCAGAACCTTCAGAAGCTCCCTTAAGTGAAGAGGAAGAAGAGGAGGAGCCTCTTCTCGATGCACGAGCACGCAGAGCTGCGAAAAGGCAGGAGTGCTCCTCAGGAGGAGGTCTCCTCGAGAGTAAGGCTTGGGGCTAATTGGCCACTCCCCTAGCCTATTTAAGGAAGGACGATGACCGATGCAATTTGCAGGAAACAACTTCGTTCAAATTCCTTTGTGTCTTGATTACAGAAAATGTTTGATTTGGCTCTTGTTTCTTATCAGTTTTCCTGCAAATTGCTTCTGGGCATTCTGCCAACCACAGTAAGATTATGGTTATCTGAAATACTGTGCCTCAGAACTGAGTTATTATTCTTTGAATTCTTGTCGGCTGTTAAATGAAGTTAAATTAACAGCCCTTGTTCAGAAAAGACTGATTTATTGTTCTTGTGTTCGAACAACTACTAAGAAAGCTCATCAGTAGTCTTTAATTAGTAAACTAAGGTTTATACGGACTTTGTGTGTGCTGCGTTCTTTGGGGTCCGTAGCTGTGGCCCAAATTTCCATGGGCTGAAATGGGAAAAAATCCTTTTTGGATAGAACAGGGAGGGAGTTGTCTCTCTCCCTTTCCCCCTCTTTTGTTTTGTTTATTAAAACAATTGGCATTTATGCTTGGAAGGAAAGCAAAAAAGGCTGATTTCTGCGGCCTCTGACAGGTCGCCCGTCAGTCCCTGACCACCTACGTCATCCTAATGAATGGCACCCACATTGAGATCGATGTGCACCGGCTGAACGACGGGGGGCTCCTCCTGTCTTACAACGGCAACAGTTACATCACCTACATGAAAGAAGAAACCGACCGGTAGGTGATGAAAGGGCTCTCCTGCCCGACATGCACAAACGCTCACACCCGGGCCTCACAAACACACTTCTTCCATTGCACAACGGTTTCTTGATCTCTGCGGTTGGTTACTTGGCTAAGAGTCCTTTCTTGATGGAACGAGGGGGCCTTGGAAGGAGCCAGTTGATGAGCTCGGCTGAAAGAAGCAGAATCCGAGGCTCTCTCTTCCTCAGAGAGGCAACATCCAACCAGATTTTTATTTTATGTTCTTTTATTTGCTTCTTCGTCCTCTGGCTTCTGACCTCCAGATACCGCATCACAATCGGCAACAAAAGCTGTGATTTTGAGAAAGAGAAAGACCCATCCTTGCTCCGGGCCCCCTCTGCAGGGAAGCTGCTGCAGTATACAGTGGAGGACGGGGGCCACATCTATGGGGGTCACAGCTATGCAGAAATGGAGGTAACTCTTGCACCGACCAGGGGGGGAAGGGAATCTGGATTTTTCACCGTGGAAAGTGGCTGTTTCTCTGTTCTGACCTAGGCTTCCTGAGTCAGTAAAACACATGAGTAGTCCCAAAAACCTCTTTTATTGCAACAGCTGTGAATTCTGTTCATTCACAGATAAGTCCCAAAATAAAGAGTCCTTCGGGATAAGGCTGATAATCACCCACATTTATCTCTCTTGACACGCTGCCAAAGACCTACTTGGCAAAGCCACACGGAGTCCAGAATCAAACAGAGCTTCAGGCTTTAAACTGCACAGAATTAACAATGTTGCTTCCTGCAAAGGCTCATGTGCCTTTACGCCTCTTTTAAGTCTTATGGGAGAGGCCAATCATCTCCCAGCCCTACTCCCGAGTTGTCCCTTTTGTTTTAAATGTTCTTACCTTTTGGCAGCTCTGTGCATGCGCGCACTGGGAACAAGCTCCCCCTGTTCCTCTGCCTCCCTGAGGTCCGACTCTGGAAGTACCTCCCAGATGGCCCTTTCTCTGCCTCTGATGCAGAGCCTTGTCTGAGCCTTCCCCAGACTCCCAGGACTGGCCTATGCTCCTCCCCAACCTCCTCATTGTCCGACTCTGCTGCCAGCTCCTCAGGCCACTGGCGGACCACAACATTCTCACTAATGGGTTCCTAACATTAATGTGCGTATTTTGGGAGCGTTCTGGCTCTGTTAGCTGGCTGGCAGTCAAGAGACAAGCAGGTTCAGCCTTTTCGTCCTTTGGACCATCATGCTGGACAGCGTAACTTTGGTCCACTTGCCGGATGCTCAAAGCATAATTGATCATGTTGGGATCATTTGGAAACCATCCAGATGTGCAGGTCCTGTTGCTCTCCAAACAGGTGATGAAGATGGTGGTATCCCTGACAGTGGAAGAGTCGGGCATCATCCGCTACGTGAGACGGCCGGGCACGTTGTTAGAGGCGGGCTGCGTGGTAGCTCGGCTTGAGTTAGACGACCCCACCAAAGTTCACCTGGTGAGTAATGGAGCAGCTGGAAGCCATTTGGGGAGAGAGAGCAAAACCCGCCTGGGAGCCACTCTGTGTTTGTGGGGCACCCAGGATGGATCAAGGAGGCCACCTAGTGCATCTCTTCAGGGCTTCTCTATACCCCCAAAAGTGCCTGGGCTGCCGGGGGTGGTGGTGGTGGTGAGCCTTTCTCTTGTGTATTCAAATGCAACAGCCTCGTGCTAGAACTCCTTTGAAGTCATTTCCAGATCACAGGAAGCTGCTGAATGGTGGATTTTCTGATTATAAAGTTCTGTTTATTTTTATGCTTTGCCTCTCTGCCTGCCAATGCTGCCCTCAGACCCAGTTGTACATGGGGGGGCTCTCCCCTCAACCGCCCCTGCCCATCCTTGGCGAGAAGCTGCACCAGGTCTTCCACAACGTGCTGGAGAACTTGCAGAATGTCATGAACGGGTATTGCTTGCCAGAGCCTTACTTCTCTGCCAAGGTAAGAATGTTTTCACCTTTGCCTGTTAAAAATCAAGCTTGGAAAAAAGCTGGCTTGGAAAAAATCCTGGCTTGTTGAGGATATGTTCCTGACTTTCAAGGAAAGCCCTTGGAAGACAAAGAGGAGGAGGAAGGCAGCGAAAGATGGCAGGGGGAGCGGCTCCTAAACCTGTTTGTGCAGGTTACAGCAGAAGAGACTGAAGGAAAAGACAAGCTCGCTTCTCTCCATCAGCCAGAAAAGAAGCTGCTTATGTGGGAAAATCTTGTTTTCTTCCTTTCGGCCAGTCCCCATTGCTCACACCCCCCCCCCAAATCTCCTGAGCCGAAGGGAGGCCCCTTGCCCTGCCGTCTTCTGTGGTCTGGCACCAGCGGAGGGCCGGAGCTCCCTTGCTTACATTTTCTGTGATTCATTCACATGATCTCTGAATCCTTGAACCTTCTTTTTCCCCAACTCAGATCAAAGAATGGGTGGATAAACTGATGAGGACCCTCCGGGATCCTTCCCTTCCCCTGCTGGAGCTGCAGGAGATCATGACAAGCACGCAGGGCCGGATTCCAATCTCTGTGGAGAAGTCCATCCGGAAAGTGATGGCGCAGTACGCCAGCAACGTCACCTCCGTGCTCTGCCAGTTCCCCAGCCAGCAGGTGAGGGAGGTCTGTGGCCAAGAAGCCGACGGTGCGGGAGTGAGCAGGAGATGGATGATACCAACTGGCTGGGGAATTCTGGGAAATGAAGTCCACCTCTCTTAAAAGTTGCTCAGGTTGAGGAACAGAGCTATAAAGGATCGTTCCCTCTTTCTTTTCAAGATTGCCAGTATTTTGGACAGCCACGCAGCCACCCTGCAACGCAAAGCTGACCGGGAAGTCTTCTTCATGAATACCCAGAGTATTGTGCAGTTGGTTCAGAGGTAGGTTTGTGTGTTGGTCCTCCATCTTTGCAACAATCATACCACCACACTCCCTGCCTGAACATCTGCAGGGAGAGGTGGCCTGTTTTGTTGCACCAGCCAATTTGATCTTCCTGCCTGGAATCTGGCCTGGTCTGGTCTAGGCAGGCCCTGAGCATTTTTAGCAGCACTGAAGGTGATTTGAAAAGTGGAATGGAGTCTCCTGCATTGGTACTCTCTTCACCAGGGCTCCTGCAGTAAACAAGCTGGGCAGAGTTTCTGCTTTTGTCACAAAGATTGTGCCCAAAACATCTTACATGATGACAGTGAATCATCCCTGGCCCTCTTCCCCCTCTTTCTCCATCGTCTGCTCCCAAGACCTACAAGTGACTCGTGCATTGCATCTTCTCTCTCGGCCCCTCATTCCAGGTATCGCAGTGGCATCCGAGGCCACATGAAATCGGTGGTGCTGGATCTGCTGAGGCGATACCTGCAGGTGGAGACCCAGTTCCAGCAAGGTAAGGTGGAGGAGGAGGGTGCCAGCTGAGCTTCCCCAGAAGGCGGCACCACCTTCTCTGCAACTCGCTCCTCCTTGGGTTTCCGCTTGTGCTCCAGCTCATTACGACAAATGTGTGATCATCCTGAGGGAGCAGCACATGCCCAACATGACCCCCGTCCTGGAATGCATCTTCTCCCACGCCCAGGTGGCCAGGAAGAACCTCCTGGTGACCATGTTGATTGTGAGTTGAAAAAGGAGCCGTTTCCTGAACTGAGCAGGAGAGGGGACCTCCAGCTTCCCTCCAGCCACCCCTTTTCCATCTGGGCACAGAGCTGCAGGGCCCACCCAGCGGGAAGTTCGGGCCTGGGAAGGCGGCCCTTTGTTGCCCCATTAGACAACACCAGTGCAGTGATACAGCTGAACGTTGGTTTTGTTTTGTTGTCCAGGACCAGCTTTGTGGCCGAGACCCGACCTTGACCGATGAGCTGATGGCCATCCTGAACGAGCTCACCCAGCTCAGCAAAACGGAGCACGCCAAAGTGGCCTTACGGGCCCGCCAGGTCAGGCCAGGGGTGGCTGATCATCCTGGCTGATTCTCCCTGACTTGCCTGGGGGGGGGGGGGGATCTATTGACCCAGCCCTCCTTTGCCACCAGGTGCTGATTGCCTCCCACCTGCCGTCCTACGAACTGCGGCACAACCAGGTGGAGTCCATCTTCCTCTCTGCCATCGACATGTATGGGCACCAGTTCTGTCCTGAAAACCTAAAGGTGACTTCTTGAACATCCCATTCCCCGGGACTCCCGAGGTCCGAGCAACAGCTGCTCACTCCGTCTTCTTTTACAGAAACTCATTCTTTCGGAAACCACCATCTTCGATGTCTTGCCCACCTTCTTCTATCACGCCAACCAGGTGGTACGCATGGCGGCCCTGGAGGTAAGGAGGGGATTGGGAGGCTTCGGTGACTTCGCTGTGGCCGAGGGTGGGGCAGTGGGCGGAGGGGGGCTGTTTCGCAGAAAAGATGGCCTTTATTTTGCCATGGAGCTGCTGAGTGCAGATCGCTGCCATAGGTTCTGTGCTGGGAGAAAATCATGCAATGGTACCTCAGCCACAAACCCGCGAGGGGTCCTGCTTCCTTTTGCCTTTCCAGGTATATGTGAGGAGGGCCTACATCGCCTACGAGCTGAACAGCCTGCAACACCGCCAGTTGCTGGACGGCACCTGCGTGGTTGAGTTCCAGTTCATGCTGCCTTCCTCACACCCAAACAGGTGGGGCAAATGTCCCTAAGCCTTTACGTGGCGGGGGGGGGGCAAGGAGCAGTGGGAGAGGATCTGCCTGGGGAAGGTCTCTGCTTTGCAAGCCTGAGGGTGGGGGAAGGCCGAGGGGTCCCGGTGGTCCTCCCTCAGAGCAAGGGAGCTATTGGTGTTCCTGTCTCTTTTCAGAGGAAGCAGCCCCACCCTGAGCAGGTAGCGTGGAGTTCTTTTGGCTCCGCAGCATGATAACAGTTACCCCAAAGCTCAGCTCCGCCATAACTGCCTCCTTGACTTTTCTCTTAACTGCCCTTTGGATTGGCTACTAACTTTCTGTCTGAGGGGCATGTGGGGGCAAAACGCCATGCTGGAGCCACGTAACAAGTGGGTGATGGAGAAGGCAAAGGGGCAACCTTTTTTTTTTTTTTAAAGCCTTTTGAAAAGGAAACTGTCCGTTCCTCATGGCCTTTGGGCTGGTATCAGCTCCAGCTGGGTGGCTGCACAGTGTCAAGCTGCCCTTGGAAGCAACAGGTCCACAAATCAGTGCTCCGTCTGATGTTTCCCCTCTTCCTTGCGTTTCCCCTCCCCTCCCCCCAGAATGTCTGTGCCAGTCAGCATCTCCAACCCAGATTTGGTCCGGCACAGCACGGAGCTCTTCATGGACAGCGGCTTTTCCCCTCTCTGCCAGAGAATGGGAGCCATGGTGGCCTTTGACAGATTTGACGATTTCACCCGGTAGGTGGCCCACCTGGGAGAGAAGCAAGCATTGTCCCAGGCCTCGTGTGTGTGGGAATCACTGCGTTGCTGTTCCCGTTATGCTTAAGTATTGGCCACGCAAGCTGGGCCTGTCGGGAGTTGGAGGCCAAGAGGTCCTCCATGCTCTCCCCCAGGGAGGGCGCTTTGATCTTTTCTCCCTCACTTTTTTCCCACTTTACCTTTCTTTTTTAAAAATTTTTAAACCCCACCTTTATTATTTCTGAGGCCTCTTGACTTGTTCTCCATTTGGATGAGCGGCAGTTCACCTTGGAAGAAGGAGTTACTTGGGGCTGCGTGTGTGTGAGGGGAAGCAGAGAAGGAACATTTTTGGAAAATATAAATCTGGTTCACTTTGTCGCTGCAGATACAGAGTTCCCAAGGTGGAAGTTGCAGCCTTTTCGGTTCTGGAAGCTGAGATGCCCTTGCAGGATTAGATTTGGTTCCCCAGTAGCAAGATGTTCTGTTCCCAGATGTCATCTTTGTTTGTTTGTCTTCTCACCTCCAGCCTCTCTTCCATTTGCCTGCTAGGAATTTCGATGAAGTTATTTCCTGCTTTGCTGAGCAGGAGAGCCCCCTCTTCAGCGAAGTCAGGTCTACCTTTTACGATGAAGACGACAACAAAGTGAGTGTTTCTGAGCTGCCAGCTTCTCTCTGCTGGGTTACGGTTGGGCCTAATCCCGGGGTGAAATCCAGCAGGTTCTGACAGGTTCTGGAGAACCGGTAGCAGAAATTTTGAGCAGTTCAGAGAACTGGTAAATACCACCTCTGGCTGGTACTAGAGTGGGGAGGGAATGGAGATTTTGCAATATCCTTCCCCCAGGAGTGGGGAGGGAATGGAGATTTTGCAGTATCCTTCCCCTGCCACGCCCACCAAGCCACACCATGCCCATCAAACCACGTCCCCAGAACTGGTAGTAAAAAAATTTGGATTTCACCACTGGCCTAACCCCTGTGTGGGCTTGTGGCTTCCAGAATGTCCGGGAGGAGCCCATCCACATCTTGAACGTGGCCATCCGGTGGGCAGATCACCAGGAGGATGAAGAGTTGGTGCCGATCTTCAGGGCCTTCGCTCAATCCAAGGTCTGTTCTCACGAAAGCCTGGATTTCCTCCCCCGGGCGGCTTGGCCTCTGGCTTTGCTGAGAGAAAGGGCTGATTTATTGATTTGCTAGCTTTAAAAGCTGACCTTGTGAATCCACATCCTTGCTCCACATCCAAGCAGGGCTGCATATCCTCAGCTCAGCTCCTGTCTGAATACGGACAAAAATGCCTTCATCTAATCTGAGTCTCCTTCCTGATTTCGTTCCTCTTTTGCCCTGGTGACAGGAGGGCAGTTGATAATATTTCTTTCCTGAGATTATTCAGATGTTTGGTCTTTTCTCGTCTTCTTTCCCCGTACAGAATAATATCCTTGTTGACTATGGGCTGCGAAGAATCACGTTTTTGATAACCCGGCAGGTCAGTGGAATCACACACGTGCACACACACACACACATGAAATATACATGGAAGTGTATACATGACTGTTGATAATCATGGTGGAATTAAGTGCTGTTTAAAAAGCAAACGTTGGCAGCTGCTGCTCTTTCTCCTCACTGGTAACTTCTGTCTTCTTTTGCAGAGGGAGTTCCCAAAGTTCTTCACTTTCCGAGCTCGGGATGAGGTGAGGGGCTGTTTAATCCCCTGGGCGACACCCGATCTTGGGTTTTAACCTGCGGTGGGTACAACCTTAGCCTCAACATTAAATCCCACAAGTTTTTGCTGCGTCTTCCTCAGTTTGCTGAAGACCACATCTATCGCCACTTGGAGCCAGCGCTGGCTTTCCAGCTGGAGCTGAATCGCATGCGCAACTTCGACCTGACCGCGGTGCCATGTGCCAACCACAAGATGCACCTTTACCTGGGTGCTGCCAAGGTGGAGGAAGGCACTGAAGTCACCGACTACAGGTTCTTCATCCGTGCCATTGTCAGACACTCCGATCTGATCACCAAGGTGAGTTTAGGGCTGAGTTACAGGCAGCCCTTGGGGGTCCCGGGAGACACTTTCTGCTCCTGGGGGGCCGTTGGTGCTCTCCGAGCTTAGAGGTTTTATTGCAGGCCAAACTAGGTAACATCATCAGTGTAGTGATGGTGTTGCCGACTAGCACTGAAGATGTTTCGTAGTTTAGGTAATGAAATGTCTGCAGCCAAGCTCAGAGAGCAGCAAGGACCCCACCATCCTCTTCCTCTTTTACCTCCTCCTCCTCCTCTTCCTTCTCCACTCTGCAAATCCTCTTCCCTTCTGGCACTGATGATGTTACCTAGTTGGGTCATGAAAGGTCTGCAAGAAAACAGCCAAGCTCAGAGAGCACCGAGGACCCCCTCAGTCCAACCCTGAGCTTCAAATATTCTCCTTTTTTGGTACTTCCTGCTGAGACCAGCAGCCCATTCCGGGATCCTGAGAAGGGTCGCTAGTTGTCCCCTCCTCTCTGCCTGTCTCATTGACAAGCCTTTTTCTCTCTCTCTTTCTCTCTCCCTTTCCTGCCTCCTCCGTCTTCCCATCCAGGAGGCTTCCTTCGAGTACCTGCAGAACGAGGGTGAGCGGCTGCTCTTGGAAGCCATGGACGAGCTGGAGGTGGCCGCCAGCAACACCAGCGTCCGCACCGACTGCAACCACATCTTCCTCAACTTTGTCCCCACCGTTGTGATGGACCCATCCAAGGTCTGCGTGGCTTCTGTCTTTAGGAAGCCCGCCGTGCTTGTGGAGTAAGAAGCTCCTCCTGACCTCATTTTGGTGCCCCCACCCCCCAGATCGAGGAGTCTGTGCGGTCCATGGTGATGCGGTACGGCAGCCGCCTCTGGAAGCTGCGAGTCCTTCAAGCGGAAGTGAAGATCAACATCCGCCTGATGCCAACAGCCCAAGCGGTTCCCGTCCGCCTCTTCCTCACCGACGAGTCCGGATACTACCTGGATATCAGCCTCTACAAGGAAGTCAGCGACCCCAGCACGGGAAGCGTAGGTGCCCCCGAGCCCTTGAGCGCTTCATGCATCCCCCAGATTGGCTTCCCTTCTTCTCTCAGGAGTGGGTGGTCCTCCAGAAGTCTATTTCCCAACTGAGCCCACCACCACCCCCGGGTGCTTCGGGTCTGCGCAGACTTCACCCCATGCTGAGCTCAGGGTCTAGGCACCTGGAGAGCGCCTCCAGATCATTCCGCAGAGTGTAAAGTCTACAGTTAGGTGTGCATTTGTGAAGATTCAGTGCTGCTTCTTGCCTGACTCGAATTGCCTAAACCGAGAGAGGCTGCCTGATCCTTTCTTTGCTTTGTGTCCTGACTAGATTATGTTCAACTCCTACGGGGAGAATCAGGGGCCCATGCACGGCATGCTGATCAACACGCCCTACGTCACCAAGGACCTGCTCCAGGCCAAGCGCTTCCAGGCCCAGTCGCTGGGCACCACCTATGTCTACGACTTCCTGGAGATGTTCCGGCAGGTGGGCTGGGCAGTGGCTTAAGGCGCTCCTCTCCCTTGGCTCGTTCGGCCACCTGGGTGGAGAGACGCTCAGTGCCGCCGCTGTTCACTGGGCTTCCACCATAACTATGCACAGGCTCCAGGCTTAATGCTCGAGAGGCTCCAGAGTGGGGATTGGGGGTCCTAGTTTCTCTCTTCAGTGGAGCTTCTGATTTGAGAGTTGCTGCAGATTTTTAAATTAAAAGACGGATGGACAGACACACACACATACACACACACACACTGAATATTGGGAAATGTTTTCTTGAAGCAAGTGTCTCCCACAAAATTGGACTACAATAGCCCAGTTCATCTGGAGAGAAAGCCCAGCTATAGACCTGCCTCTCCAGAAATATTAGGAAAAGCAAATGGGTACCCAATGGGCAGAGGTGTCTCTTCCAAATCTCTCCCAAAGAGGCTCCATGCCAATGGAAGGGGGAGAACTGGGTCTCTTGATGGAGAGCCCACTTCTCATCCTCCAGAGTCCAGGAAATGTCCTTCTCTCCACTCCCTTGAGCTGTGTCTGCCCCTAAGAATCCCCCTGATGCTGTGAATGCTTCCTTCTCCTTCTCAGGCTCTGTTCAAGCAGTGGGGATCCACTGAGGACGTCAACCCCACCGATGTGCTGACTTACACGGAATTGGTGCTGGATGCCCAGGGGAAGATGGTGCAGCTGAACAGGCTGCCGGGAGGAAATGAGGTAAGCGCTGAGATTAAGACAAACCGAAGCTTGAGAGAGGAGGGGGGATCGCCAGGGAGGTTTGAGACAGCTGGGTGTCCTTGCAAAGTGAGGGGCTGCCTGCCTTTGTTCTTCTGTTTAAGCTGGTTTGCTGCAGGCCTCTGTTAAAGAGGATTCAGTGGCAAAATGGTAGAACATACTCCAGATTAAGAAATGCAGATTGTTAACCTCTGCTTTTGATCAGCTCCTCTTTCCTCCTCCCCCTGCCAGATCGGAATGGTGGCCTTCAAAATGAAGCTGAAGACCCCTGAGTACCCCAAGGGCCGTGACATTGTGCTCATCAGCAATGACATCACCTACAAGATCGGGTCCTTTGGGCCTGCCGAGGATCTCCTTTTCCTGCGGGCATCGGAACTGGCCCGTGCGGAGGGCATCCCACGGGTCTACATTGCAGCCAACAGTGGTGCCCGCATCGGGTTTGCTGATGAGATCAAGAGCAAGTTCCAGATAGGCTGGATAGACCCAGCAGATCCCTACAAGGTATGTGGAGTATTGTGGGACCCAGGGGGATTCCATCGTGGCTGAATCTCCCCTTGGGAAGATGAGGAGACACCTTCGTTGCTCAAGCTGAGCCTCGTTGCCTAGGGAGAGAGCGTTCCTTTACATTTCCAGGGCCGCGTCCTTCATGTCTGAAGGCATAATGGCAGGCAGGCAGGCATGAAGCAACTTCTTAACCAATAACCAGAAGCAAGAGAGGCTGTGGTTCCTCAAACTCCTCTGATGGTGGGAGAGCAGAGAAGGACCCACTGCCCCAAACCTGAGAGGGAAACAAGAACAATCTTGTCCCCAGTTCCTTGTTCCTGTTTGAGGAAGACTACCAAAACAATTGAATTGTATGCTTCTCTAAAGGCTTCTTAGCAGTCTTGTGCACCAAATTTATCCAGCTAATCCTGCCCGCCCCCCTCTTTCCCAAAGGGATTCAAGTACCTGTACTTAACACCTCAGGATTACACGAGGATCAGCTCCATGAATTCTGTTCACTGCAGGCACGTGGAAGAGGCTGGTGAGTCCAGGTGAGCAAATGGCTCCTCCTTTCAGGCTTTCTCTCCTGGGGGCCCCAGGGGACCAAGCTCTGTGTATGTGTGTGATACTAACTTTCTGCTTGCTCTTGTTTTCTGCAGGTATATCATCACTGATATAATTGGGAAAGAGGAAGGCTGCGGGGTGGAGAACCTAAGGGCGTCGGCCACCATCGCTGGGGAGTCTTCTCTCGCCTATGACCAAATTGTCACCATCAGCATGGTACGCAGGGATGAAATGCTACTGATTCAGGCCGGTTCACCCGAACTGGTAGTAAAAAAATGCTACTGGTTCGCTGAACTGGTAGTAAAAAAATGTAAAAAAAAAAAGTTCCGACGATCGCGCAGCACAGCTGTGATCGTTGGAATCTTTTTTTTACTTTTTTAAAGCATTTTTTTACTACCTATTCGCCCGAACCGGTAGTAAAAAATGCTTTTAAAAAGGTTCCCAAGATCATGCGCCACAGGTGATTCCCCCCCCCCCCTCGCTGTTCTACTTGCCTTCCCAAGCCTCCTTTTGCTGGGTACTGCGCATGCGCGGCCAGCAAACCTATAGCAAACCGGTTCAGATTTCACCACTGGTGGTACGGCTGCGGATCCCTCTGGTTGTAACGCTGGGTGAAGAAATGCACTGTTCTAAACTGAATAACAGCTTTTGCTTCCCCGGCCATAAATTGGCTCCTTTGCTTCTGGTACGCAGGTCACCTGTCGAGCCATTGGGATTGGGGCTTACCTGGTGAGGCTCGGCCAACGAGTGATCCAGGTGGAGAATTCCCACATCATTTTGACTGGGGCCAGCGCCCTGAATAAGGTAGGAAGAGAGCTTGTTTTGGCTTCTGGCGTTTTCTGTTTAGATTATCCTGAGAAAAGTCCTTTAGAAAACAAGAGCCACGGGGAGGTGTGGGGGGCAAGAGCCATGTTTGTTTGCAGACCCTGAGCTGGAACTGTGAGTCCTGCTGAGTAATTTCCAAAGCTCCAGGGTGTGACCACTAGGAAGCTGCGCTCGGAGTCTTTGAGGAAAGCGCTGCTTTGATTGGCCTTTTTGTCCTCCTTCGGGGCAGGTCTTGGGCCGGGAAGTCTACACCTCTAACAACCAGCTGGGCGGAGTGCAGATCATGCACAACAACGGTGTCTCCCACGTGGCCGTCCCGGATGACTTCGAAGGCGTTTACACCATCCTCCAGTGGCTCTCCTACATGCCCAAGGTACCTGGAGAGCAGCGGAGGAATGCCAGGCTGCCAACTTGGAAGATAGTGAGAGCAATGGTGCCAAGCCTTTAGATGAGGGAGGAATTTTTTGTTATGGATCTCTTGCCTAATATCTTACACTAAAGTTCTTTTATTTCATCACAACGGCCTTCCCAGTTTAAGTGGGCCACAGGTTTTGTTTAAAAAAAACCTTAAGCAAACTTACTAGAAAAACAAGCAACTTCTGTAATTGGGTAAGAATGAATTACCTTTGCTTGTTAATGTTACAATCAGATTTCTTCAGAACTGTAGAAATAGCTGAAAGAACCTGTTTCTTGGTCCCTCCCTGACCACTGCTCTGTGTGGGCTCTTTTTTTTTAACTGGCTTTGAGAAATGTTTCTTCTTGCAGGATCATCATAGTCCGTTGCCCGTTATCCCTCCAAGTGACCCCATTGATAGAGAAATTGACTTTGTTCCTTCTAAAGTCCCCTACGACCCCCGGTGGATGCTGGCGGGGAGGCCCCATCCGAGTGAGTATCGGCTCTTCCGGAAGAAGCGTGTTGGGAGGGCTAGAGAGGAAAATCCAGCACTGGGGTGGAAACTAGCTCAGTTCAACTAATTATAGGTAGGTTTTGACAAAGATAAAACTTGACTAGATAAACATGTAGAGATGAGAAGCTCCAAGATGTCTTTGTTGGTTGGAAACTGTACAAATTGATACCCAGTATGGCTGGAAGAAAGAAGAGACACGAAGAAGAGCAGCTCATCTGCAAAGTTGGAGATAGTGATGTGACCTGGTTTATTTATTTATTAAATTTATTGGCTGCCCATCTTACCACAAGGTAACTCTGGGCAGCTTAGTATCTTAGGAGGCCTTCCTTGTGGATCCCCACAGTATGTTTGGCTTTTCTTCTTCCTGAACATTCTCCAGTTTTGCCTAATAGATCAGCAGAGGTTACAGAATTGCATGGCTTTAGAAGACTTTATGTTGAATTTTCTCAACATCTCCCTTCTCCGTCCCGTCCCCCCCCCCCCCCCCGTTTTGTTGTACAGCTGTGAAGGGATCTTGGCAAAGTGGTTTCTTTGATCACGGATCATTTGCAGAGATCATGCAGCCCTGGGCCCAGACTGTGGTAGTTGGTCGAGCCAGGTATTGGCAAAGGGTTGGGACTGGCTGAGGAGCGATTGGGAGAAGGGAGGGGACCCCGCATGATAGACCTTGCACCTTAAAGTAAGCTGGAACTTCCTTTCCTGCTGTGGATCATGCATGTCTGCCTATAAGGCATGGTAAAGAGTTCAGCACCCCCCAAATCTTTGTTCCCAAGTTTTAAAATGTTAACATCTCTATGTTTATGAAATAAATAATGGCATATTATTGATTGACTGGTTGCATTGAGTCCATGTAGCCCTAACCTGAAGTCCGGATTTATCTTGGCAGGCTGGGAGGAATCCCAGTGGGTGTGATAGCTGTGGAGGCCCGGACAGTGGAACTGGCTATACCAGCTGATCCAGCCAACCCAGAATCGGAAGCAAAGGTTGGGCCTTGTAAAATTCAGAATCTTTTGTCCGGCGGGGCTTCTCCTCAGTTTATCTGTCCATCTCTCCGTCTTGCTTTTCCAGCCTTCCTAGAAGAACATTTTCACATCACCTTGTTGTCTTCAGTAAAAGGGCAACATCTGTGAAATGGGCACATCCCTCTGCAATGTGTCAAGTGCATATTTTTGCCTTGCGTCCGATTGGTGCATTAATTGAGGATGACCCTTTTTGTCTTCCTTAGATCATCCAGCAAGCTGGGCAGGTCTGGTTCCCAGACTCCGCTTTTAAAACTGCCCAGGCCATCAGGGACTTCGACCGCGAGCACCTTCCCCTCTTGATCTTCGCCAACTGGAGGGGCTTCTCTGGCGGCATGAAAGGTGCCCTTCCTGCACCCCCACCCCACCCCTCTTTGTCACGTCAGTGGCCACGAGAGAAAGGGAGAGGGAGGGGAGAGAGAGAGAGAGAAAGGTGGTGGTGACTTCTCGGCCTCTGATTGCAGACATGTACGACCAGGTGCTGAAGTTTGGGGCACACATTGTGGACAGCGTTCGGCAGTTCAAGCAGCCAGCTCTCGTCTACATCCCCCCACACGCTGAGCTGCGGGGAGGTTCGTGGGTGGTGATTGACCCGACCATCAACCCTCTCCACGTGGAGCTCTACGCAGACAAAGAGAGCAGGTGAGCGTCCGTCTGCATCCTCACCTTCTTTGTGGTCATGTCTTGGAGTGGCCAATCCTGGGCTGCTGAAATTGGCCTGCTGTCCAAAACTTCTCCTATCTGTGAGTTTCACCCTGGCTAGAGTGACAACTACGGCTGTCTTTATTTTTGCTGAAGACCTTGAGATAGTCTGTGGGTTGATTAGGGTTTCAGTAGGAAAGCATCTCCATTTTTTTCTTGCAAAAGCAACTTATTCCTTGTTAAGTTTGCCTACTGAATAAGGGGCCCAGTTGGAGCCATTCTTGTTGGGCTCTTGTGAAATGCTGGCTGGAGGTTCTAGAGGCCCAAGGTATGGAGAGAGCCCCGGGGTCATGTGCGGGGGGGGGAGGGGGAGGGTTGTTCTGACCTGTCCAGCGCTGGTCAGCACAAGAGGAGGGGCATTTCCCTTGCCTGCCTCCAGTTGCAAAGGGCTCTGCTTTGCAGGGGGGGCATCTTGGAAGCAGAAGGAACCGTGGAGATCAAGTTCAGGAAGAAAGAGCTGCTGAAGACTATGAGGAGGGTCGATGTTACCTATGCGCGGATCGCGCAACAGCTGAGTAAGAGGAAGGCCAAGCTGGGCCAGCTCTCCCCCATCCCACTTTCCCTTCCCTGTTGCCAGCTGATCTGCAGCCACTGGGCCCTTTGGAAAAGTGGGGGAGCAGAGCTTCAGCTGGGAACGCCCTCCCTCCTCTTCTCCAGCCTTCCTTCCTTCCCACAAGCCTCAGGCTTCCTGGACTCCCTCCCTCCCTCCCTCCCAGACTGGATCCCTTCCAACCGGTCCTTTCTGTGTTCTGGGCTGAGCAGGTTCTCCAGATCTCTCCCAGGGGGAGCGCAAAGAATTGGAGAAGCAGCTGAAAAGGCGAGAGGACGACCTCCTGCCCGTCTTCCACCAGGCGGCCGTGCACTTTGCCGACCTCCATGACACCCCGGGGAGGTTGCAGGAGAAAGGAGTGATCACAGTAAGTGCAGGCATCCTCCACTTATGACCACAATTGAGCCCGACATGTCTGTTGCTGAGCAAGGCATTTGTTTGGTGAGTTTTCCCTCATTTTCCTTGCCACAGTTGTTAAGTGAATCACTGCAGGTGTAAACTGAACCACATGGTTGTGAAGTGAGTCTGGCTTCCCCACAGACTTCGCTTGTCAAAAAGAGATCACAAGAGCCTGGCACACGGCGACCGTCATAAATACGAGTCAGTGGCCAGCTGTCTGAATTTTGATCACCTGACCATGGGGATGTTACAATGGTCATAAGTGAGAATTGGTCACAAGTTCCTTTTTCTTCAGTGCCGTTGTAACTTCAAACAGTCACTAAAAGAGGAGTTGTAAGCCAAGGACTGCCTGAAGTCAAGCTTGGAATCCTGGGAGGGATCTTTCTTTCTGTGATCCTCTCCCAGGGATCTCAGGGCTGTTCTTGGCTTCCTGGGCAGCTCTGCAGCTGCAGGGCAGAACTCCGGGGTCGAACCTGCCTCCTTTGCCATCTCTGTGTGACCCACCTGCTCTTCCTCTCTCCCCCCCCCTCGAACCTTTGAAGGGGGCAGAAACTCCTGAAGAGGTTTCATAAGATGTTAGCCATGGGTTATGCAGACCTGAGTCCTGTGTGGTGGGGCTGCGTCCTGAAGCGACCTGAATGGGGTCTTCCGTTTCAGGACATCCTTCAGTGGAAGGAGAGCCGTGCCTTTTTTTACTGGCGGCTGCGGAGGCTGCTGTTGGAGGAGGGGGTCAAGGCCGAGATCCTGAGTGCCCACAGTGAGCTGAGCAACAGCCACATCCAGTCCATGATGAGACGCTGGTTCCTGGAGACCGAAGGCGCCGTCAAGGTCGGGGACTTGGTTGGCGGGAGCCAGCTTCTCTCACCTATCTCTGCTTCCCGGCTGAGTACTCTCCCCTTCTGTCCCTCCTGCAGGGTTACCTGTGGGACAACAACCAGGTGGTGGTGGCATGGCTTGAGAAGCACCTGAGTGAAGAGGACGGGGCAAAGTCGGCCATTCGGGAGAATATCAGATACCTGAAGCGCGATTACGCCCTGAAACATATCCGGAAGTGAGTGTTTTCTTCTTGAGTGGCGGTGGGCTTCTCTGAGAGGCTCCACAGATCGCTCTCTCTGGGGTGTCGGAGCTGAACGATTGGGATGGCCTAGGAAGAGGCCCAGGAACCCCTGAGGGCATTTCTTGGAGCTGGGAGAAATCAAAGACTCTGCATTTTCTGCTTAAACCAGAGTGCAGGATATGTGCTATGACCCTTGCTCTCTGGGGATGATGAGGCTTATGCCACCTGCGTTGCTTCCTTGTGCAATGTGTGAAGAGGAGGCCATAGGCAAAAGGGCCTTAAAAGGCTACTGATGAGAGAGGGAACTCTGGGTCCCTGGACTCCACCTGCACAGGGGACTCTGGTTTGTGGAGGCGACAGTTTCAGGGTATTATGTGCTCCTCTTTATTGACCCTCTCGCTTCAATTCGGCAGCCTTTGCTTCCTTCTTGAAATAGTACTGAGCAAAACTACTGGTTGAGTTTTTCTCATAAATTCAGAAGAGGAAAAAGGGGCTTTTTTATATTCAATCCTGGTCATTGTAGTCTCTCTTTATGATCTCTTCCAGCTTGATAGAGGCAAACCCGGAGGTTGCCATGGACTGTATCATTCACATGACCCAGCACATCACAAGCGCCCAAAGGGCTGAGGTGGTTCGCCTCCTGGCAACTATGGACAATCCTTCCCCCTCTTGACTTGCGCCACTGGCAGTAGGAGAGATTACCAGCCCTCTGAAAAGGGAAGGAGACGGCAGTAGTAAACCATCCCAGTTTGTGAGCTCCGTCTGGCTGCAGCTTTGCAGCACGGCCCTGGTTTCTCCTGGATTAGGGTGGCCAGAGTCTCCCAGCTCCCAGGATCTGCTGTCCTGCCACACTCGGCGGCCTGTATTTTCCCCAAACACCTGTGTGCCCACCGCTTAATGTCCAAGGAAAATGTTTGCACCACTCAGTCTAGAATGTATGTTTAAAGTAAGTGCATTTTCAATTATTGCCCAGGGTTATCTGTTGAGATAAGGAATTCTCTTTCACAAAACCCCTCAGGACACGCTTTTTTTAAAATATGTATTGGGGGGTGAGGGGTGGGAAATGTCAGTATCTACCACCCAGCCAGTACTTGGGAAAATTTCCCGATAGGCCAGAGAGACAGGAGGCTGCTTTGCCCTCCAGCACAGCTGTCTAGATTAGCCTGCCCACTCCCTGGAAGCCTTGGAGAAGGGGGGCATTTCTGACTGTCGGCCTCAGGAAGGAGCTTCTCCCTTTCTCTCCTGGAAAGGTGAAAACAAAAGGTTCGCTCCACTCCCCTACAAGCGAGGTATTTGGGGTTTTGTCACAAGCCCCCCCTTATTGTTTCTTCAGAAGGAAAGGGGAGGGGGCTCCATCCTCATTCCTAACTGGCTGAGATGTCCGGTAGATGATATAAATGGAGATAGTGGTGCTATTTATTTGTGGAATGAATGGACTTTGCCAGAGGCGACAACAATCAAAACACACTTTTAAAGAGATAAATCATCAGCAGGCCGAAAGTATGATGGGCTGTGAAACATCAGATGCACAAAACACTTTAACACGCACACACACACACATGCACACCAGTCTTTTCTGAAGGAGACCTGGGACAAAGGAGGTGACAGCTGAAGGTAATTTACATTGTCCGGCATATCTTTGCAGGCCAGAGTTCTTGGCAGGTCTACTAATCCTTCATGGGAGTGGGATTGTCTCTCTACCTCTGGCATTAATGCTTGAGTGCGTCTGGTATGGGACGGGGCTTTCCCCCCCCCCCCCCCCAAAAAAAAAGAAAAGAAAAGAAAATAGGGTTATAAACTCCTTTTTCAGGGGAAGAAGAATCACTTAACAAAATCTTGCATTTTCTCTTTGGGAGAGCTGTTCATAAATCTGTCTTCTCAGGGAAGGGAGGCCTCCAAAAGCCACTCCAAAAAGCTGTTGTTGTTTTTTTCAAGAAGAACAACTCTTTGACTTTTGATAGACTTCAACATTTGTTTTATCTTTTGTGAGTTGGAGATTCATTAAAGTAGTCTTGGTTTTCTTAATGGTCCCAATTGTATTTCTTTATTCTCCACCCCCCTGCCCCCCACCCCCAGGAAAGATGCAGAATTGCTCTCTAGATCTGATGTGCCAGGGTGGAGGCCGCCGCCACCTTTTAGCCGTGTGTCTCTATCAGTAACCCCTCTTTATTGTCGTTTGTTTCCATACAAAGCTGACCGTAGTAAATCATGGGATGATCAGCCCATCAATTCATCAGAACTGAAAGTACATTTTCAAGGGGAAAGTTTTTCATAAACCATTTCTACTTCCGCCTGCGTTTTGCTTTTCTAGCCTCCTCTGGCATGACAATGTCTGTAAGTAGTCTTATGTTCACCTTTTTTTAAAAAAAGAAAGAGATACCTCTGGAATATTTGTGTGAAACGGGTTCCTGAAGAACAGCCTGTGAAGGTCATGTGGTCGGAGTCACACCCGAACTGCTTTCTTCCAAATGATCCAAGCTACAAGCCAGTTTTCAGGGCCAGCTTTAAGCTAAGGCCACGTAGGCACTGGCCTGGGGGGCACCGGGGTTTAGGGGGCACCACCATCAGCCCTTCTTCCCAAAACAAAGGCTGCTCTAAGAATGCACATCTTCGCATTGGCAGGAGGGGGCGCTGTTAGACAAACTGAGGTAGGGGGACCCTCTCCCCTTCAGCCAGCCCTGCCTGTACATATTGGCCTCAGGGAGGGAGGGCCATGCCTAAGTAAACCTCTAAATGCAAATGAGTTACCTAACCTTTTAAGAAGCCAGTAGGACTCTTCCCCGTTTTTTTCCCCCAGGCAGAGCAAAAGCCAATGTGGTATAGCCAGTTCCTGATCTCTGCCAAAATGCAAGAGAAGGCTATAGCAGAACTATCCTGCAACCCTTCTTGTGGGTAAGGGTCTCCATGGGTGCGTCAGGGGAGCTTTTGGGTCCCTGGGGAAGGCTGTGGTGTGAGCTGCAGCCCCTGACGGCAGAGGGTTCCAGCTCACTTGGAAGGCCTTGGGCGAAGCGGAGGGCTCTGCTGGAGAGAATGGAACTCAGCACCACTTGGCTAAGATCGCCAGCACTACCTGGAGGGTCAAGAGGCCATTCTTTGCACCTTGAATTGTACGTGCAATTTTCTTGAGCAATATTGTTTGGCCTCTTTTTTTCCAAACTGAATTCTGAGGCAATAGAAGGGATGATTTAAATCCTATAGTAAAAAGGTGTTTAAAAATAAATATTAGATCAAAGTTAACCTGGTACTGATAGCCTAAATACTAAATCAGAAGATCTTAACTGCAGTGTGCAGCGTCTCGTATTAGTGGTCCTTTTTAAAACAAAACAGTAAACAAAGATTGCTGCATGATATATTTCTAAGTAGACATTTAGGGCTGAGCTGCAAACAAAAATAAAATAACCTTTTTATGTCCGTTGTAGAAAAGTTTTCTGGCTGAAACAAGGTTTGATCTTTCAGAGAAAATGTTACGTCTGCAGTAAGTACATCCAAAGTGCTTCTCTTGAAAGTGTAGTTTAAAAACGTCCAAATTATCTTGGTGATTTTTAAAACAGTTTGCTGCAGTTTGAATAATTAAGTAGAAAAATATTACAGTGTTTTTCAAAAGTCAGTGCTGAGCATAAAAATCCCCTTTTTGTTTTCATAAAAATAAATTATAAATAAAATTTACAAACAGTAATACTGCTTAGCCCGAGAATCAACAGACCTCCTAATCCTAAACTCTAGCATTTTTTTCCCTCAAAAATCTGTGGTAAACTCATAATCCTAATAATCTATTCAAGGTTTTTTTTAAAAAAAATCTCATTTAGTACATTATTTGTCCTGGAGCCCAGGCCCTTTTCTGCTCTAGCTCTTAAAAACATCCCCTTCTCACAGTCTGAAACCTTTGCTGTCAAAGCACCAAACCGGGTTAATGGTTTGCAGGATTCAGCTCCTGCGAGGGAAGACGGACTGAGTCGGTATGTCTGGGACTAAAATTCATCTCTCGCGCAGAACGTCCGAGGCCTGGAAAGATGATTTTGGGAGGTAGACAATTCAGGTGTCCCGAAGAACCTCTGGAGGAAGAGCAGCAGCGATCAGCAACTGGAGCTTAAAGGGGCTCGGAACTATTTCACAGTACTTACCAGTAGGAAGAGAGAACAAGTAAGAGCTTAACCAAAATACAAAGTCAGGGGCATAGCCAAGACCAAGCCCCCCTCCCACCCCCAAGTGTCCCTGTGAAAGCAGTAAAAGGAAGGGGCCGGCTGATCTAAAGGCAAGAAACCGCCTTCTGATAGGGACATTGAGCAATGGGTGCTTTGATTACCATATTTTTCGGCATATAAGACGCACCTTTTCCCCCCTAAAAGGGGATGAAAATTTGGGTGCGTTTTATACACCGAATGGGTAGCCCCGCCCACTCACTGGCCCCACCCTTTGGCCTCTGCCTCCCAGCAATTTACCTCCTTGCAGCAAGCAGCAAGAAGAATTTCAGCTTCAGCACAGCCTAATTAGCACAAATTGATTGTTCCTTGGATCGGCTTTCTGACTCAGCTGTTTCAGGCTGCAGGGATTGCCATTGCCTATTGCTGCGGGGGCCTCTGCTGCTTCCTGCAAGGAGGTAAATTGCTGGGAGCAGAATTTTTTTTTTTCTTGTGCTACTCAAGCTATGCTGAAAACGAAAATGAAAGTAAAGCAGGCTATTTGCTGTTTGCTGCAATGAGGCAAAATTGCTAGGAGGCAGAGGCAGCTTGTTTTTCTTGTTTTCCTCACCAAAAAAGGTTTTATACTCTGAAAAATACGGTAGCTCCGAGGCCATCAGGCACCTAAATAAAGGGCAATTATGAGCACATGGGGAGGAGAGTGTGTATTTCCTCCTTTGGATCAAGTTAATTTAAATTTTGTATTCCCTTTTGATTTAGCTGTTCTGAGAATAGCTCCTTTTTTCCCCCCTTGCTGCCTTCTCTCCCCCATCCGAAAACCCCCCACAATAAATTAACATTTTATCTAGGTTCTGATGGAGAAGCAAGCTGCATGCTTCCTACTAGTCGGGTAACAAAATCAGGTCTGTGTCAAAGCTGCTCACTCCCACCAGATTCCTTAATAAAAGGTGGGCTTCGTCCTATGCCTGCGGTCTGCTTTTGATCAGCGTTCTCGAGACCATAAGGTAGTCTTGCAACATTGGTTGATGGGCTGAAAATGGAGGAGGCCTGGTCTTCGCACAGTCAGCGTGGCCCCCACAAGGCCTGGCACTCATTTGTCGGGGGGGGTGGAGGAAGAAGAGGGGGGAGTGCGAGCAGGACAAGGTGGCCCAGTCCAAGCGTCGTGGGGCTTTCAGAGCAGAGTGATGGGTTTGTTCCCTTGTGGGCCCCGGTACTGTGTGGGGGAGACGGCATCCAGCGTGGCATAGGATGTGTAGAGACCTGTCACCTGTAAGTCTGCAAAGGAGTGGTCGCTGGCACTGGGGGCAGGGGGCAGGCTGGCAGGCGCCAGGTCGCAGTCGGAGAGCGCCAGGGGAGAGTTGCTGAAGGCCCCCAAGGTCTCCAGGTTGAAGCTGTCGTCCTCCTTCTCCTCCCAAAGGTTCCCTTCCACACAAAGGAAATAGTGGTCAGATGGGACTTAATTGTGCAAATCTACTCAGAGTATTTTAGCCATGGGACAGAAAAGGGCATTTTTCGCTTCCAGACTCCCCTCTTTTCCTCCCCTGCTGTTTGGCTTTCCGGAGAAAAGGAGAAAAATGTGGTTTGTTTTTTTCCCAGTAAACAAAGCGGCTTTGTGGCTGGTTGCAGGATCTTGCACCCTAGGTCCCGGATCTACGCACCTTCCGCCGCGCTCTCAAGACCTTTTTATTCCATCAGGCTGGCCTGGCCTAACTGTTTCCCTTTTTCCCTTTTTAAAACATAAATTTTAATTCGTTTTTAATTTATTGGGGTGTTTTAAATCTGTCTTTGGCCAAATTGTTTAATTCAATTTTATTCAGTTTTAAATTTTGTATTTATGTTTTTTATCCTGTGGCTGTTCACCGCCCTGAGTCCTTTGGGAGTAGGGCGGTATACAAATCAAATAAAACTAAAACTAAACTAAAACTAGGTCAAATGCTTCAGTCGTCATCTTGACGTAAGCAATTAAGGTCAGACCATATCAGTACCTGAAGACTTAAGCCTAGCCTCTCCCCCAGGTACCCCTAACCAGGTGCACGTAAGAGGAACAAAAGGAAATCGTAATGTTAGTGCCAGAATATTTCCCTCCATAATCACATTTTCTGGACCAGCCCTTAAAAAGACCTTCAGGTAGAAAAGCCGTCTACACCGCCACTGTTTCCTTCTGCAAAAGCAGCTGGAAGATAGATGGAGGCAAGGATTCCTGCGGGTGAGGACCCCTCCCCACAGCTTGACTCAGCTGCCGGATTTTAAAAAACCCTCTAGTTTCAGCCCCTCCAAACTTTTACCTTGGAGCGCAAAGTCCATAATGCTGGGATCGAGGGCATCCACCTCCGTGTTCAGGTCCGTCATCACGTTGAGAAAATCGGAGCCCCGGCTCACCAGGTGCTGAGGGAGGGAGCTGTGGTGGACGCTGGGCAGAGCGTGAAGGGGGGGCGTCTGTGCAGGGGCCGGCGAGTCTGGGGCCAAGCACGCCTGGGGCTGGATCTGCTGGTGAAGCCGGACGGACTGCAAGGAGAGTGTCGCCATCGCCTGGGGCTGCACCTGCAGCAGGTGGCCCCCATGGCTGCCCATGGACGCTTCGGCCTCCACCAGCTTGCCAGGCCTCCTGCAGCCGGCAGGGCGGTCAGTGATCAGCTTGTCCAGTTCCTCTGCAAGGAAAAATGGCTGTCTCAACTGCCTCGCTGGGCAGGTGGAAGGAAAGGCGGTGACAACAGTCATTTGCATGGCAGGTTTTTTTTTAATGCAATACAGGTGGTCCTTGTCTTACGACAATTGGTTTAGTGACCCTTCGAACGGCATGGAACAAACTTACAACCGTTTTTCACACTTATGACCGTTGCAGCATCCCCACGGTCACAGGATCAAAATTCAGACGCTTGGCAACTGACTCGTATTTATGACAGTCACAGTGTCCTGGAGTCACTTAATCCTCTTTTGTGACCTTCTGGCGAGCGAAATCAATGGGGAAGCCAAATTCACAAAGGTCATACAATGAGGCAAAACTCACTTAACAAATGTCTCACTTAGCAACAGAAAATTGTGTTGCTTGGTTGTGGTTGTAAGTCAAGGACTAGCTGTACCGCCATTTTCAGAAGGCCAAGGAAGCCCTGAGAAAAAGGAGGCCTGCTTTTTGAGAGGGGCTTCCCCGCCCCCCCAGTTTTCCTTCCAGTCAAATAACTCCTGTAGGAGGTTGAGGCAAGGAAGGAAGCGGAGCGCTGCCCTTACCTGGGTTTGCCATGCTCCTGTGAATGGCAGCCAGATCTTTCCGCTTCCACTTCTGCATCTCCTCCTCCATCTTGTCTATCTTGGCAGGGTTGAGGGCCCAGAGGCAGCCCTTGCGCGAGGAGCTGCTCGCCTTGTTCTCCACTTTCTCGAAGCACTTGTTCAGGGACAGGTTGTGCCGCACGGAGTTCTTCCAGCCGTCGGGGGCCGTCTGTGAAAAGCAGGGGAGCCCTCACACGCGCCCCCAGCACACACACACGGCTTAGAGCCCCCAGGTTGGGGTCTTCTCTGACAAAACATTAACCTCTGGGGCAGTGGCGAAATCCAATTTTTTTCCCTACCGGTTCTGTGGGCGTGGCTTGGTGCGCGTGGCAGGGGAAGGATATTGCAAAATCCCCATTCCCACCCCACTCCTGGGGGAAGGATACTGCAAAATCCCCATTCCCACTCCATGCTGGGGCCAGCCAGAGGTGGTATTTGCCAGTTCTCCGAACTACTCAAAATGTCCGGTACCAGTTCTCCAGAACTGTCAGAACCTGCTGGATTTAACCCCTGCTGTGGGGGCCAGAACCTGCCCTGTGTGCTGTGACCCCGGAAACCCTCCTCCCCCTTCACAAACATGGATTCGATGCTTGTCTGGCCTACGAGGGAATCATTAGGAGACACCTGTCTGTCTATGGAGATTCCTGTCTGCATTTCTGCAGGTAGACCCAAGTTGTTGTGTCTGCCTGAGAAAAGGGCATTTAAGGTCGTGAGAAAGCTAAGATTCCCGTGAGCTGGAGCTCTGGTCTTACTCAGTGGAGACCTTCTCCGTTCTTCAGTGGGGGGCTTTTGACAGCCAACACTCTCCTGCACACACATCCCTCCATCTGTCTGCCCATCGGCCCACCGTGGTCTCTGTGCCTCCGCCGAGGGCTCGGGAAAGGCTGCCGAGGGGCCGCTCTCTTGCACCCCATTGTGCTCAGCCTTCCTCACCTTAAAATAGGGGAAGTGTTCCTTCATGAAGCCGTAGATCTCGCTCACGGGGAGGCTGCCGGTCTTGCTGTTCTTCAGGGCCATGGCGATCAGGCAGCTGCCAGAGGGAAGCAAAGGGTCAGTTGCCCAGCTGCCTGCAGCATTTCCGGACCTCAACTCCACCCATTTAAGGCCTTTCCCGATAAAGTGGGGTTTCCCTTCCTGCGTCGTGGGCCCCGGAATCTTACTCACCTGTAGGAATAGATGGGCTTGGGGTAGTGCTTGGTGTGCAGCTCTTGGGCTGTGTGAGGAGCCAGGCGGGGCTGAGAGAAGTGGGGGTGGGCACCGTAAGAGGTGCTGTAGATGGTCACTGGATTGCACTGTGCCCGAAGAGGGAGGGAGAAGACCGAGTGAGCCTCTCACAGGGAAAGACAAAGCGAGGGGAGTGGAGGGGAGGGGGGGTCTAATGGAATGTGGGCTGTGGGGATATGGCCCATACCTGCAAAAGCTGCTTGGGACACCTCAGAGCATCCACCCACCAAGGCAACCATCGGCAAGGGGCTTAGTAGCCCCCACATGTTATTTTACTCTAGTCTAAATGGAGGGGAGTCTGACAGCCGTGGGGAGGGTCCACCTGCCCCTGGCCTGCCCGTTCTGCAGTTGACTCTGGTTTTCTTAACAAGGGAACAGGGAGGCGTCTGCACAGAATGGAAGTCTGCCTCCTTTTCAGCTGCGCCAGGGAAAGGAGAAACAGGCGATGCCCTGGGCGTGGCTAGGAGACCCATCAGCCTCAGCCAGTGGAGAGCAGCCCAAACCAAAGGCCGGGGGCCTCTGTGGCAACTGACACCCTGGCTCAGCGTTCTCCTTGCTGGTTGCAGAGACTAAAGAGGAAAGACCTGCTAGGAGAATGGCCTTCAGGTGCCCACCCTCTCTCCTTCACCTTTGGGCCCTTTTGCCCACAGATGAAAGGCTTTTCCTTGCACTGCCTGGGTCTTAAATGTTCTGCTACAAGAACACATGTACAGCTGTACCTGCAGCCTTGTAGACATTCACACAGGACAGCAACTAAGTTGTGGCGAGGTCCCTGAAGGTTGTGCTGTCTCACACACACACACACACATCTCGAAGCTGGGAACCGTACCTGCTGCGTGCTGTGCGTGATGGTGAAGATCTGCTGGGTGTGGCAGGAGGGAGGGGGGAAGAGGGGGGACGGCTGCGGCTGAAGGCTGGGGGACGGCTGCCCCCCCACCACGTACTGAGTGATCTGGGGTGGAAGGGAGAGAAACAAAAGCATCAGGTGCGCAGGGCATGAAACCGCCCTGGGGCCATTAATGAGGAAGGGAGCCTGTTCTTACGTCGCTTTCATGGGGCGAGATGGTGTTAAGTCCCAGAATATTTGGAGACACGCTGGCTTGTATGTGAGGCGTCGCTCTTGGGGCCCCCGAGGTGTGCATGGCACCTGTTGTCGAAAAGAAGCAAATGATACAGTTCTGGGCTGCTCTGAATCGCCCACCCCCAGCTCTCTGTGTGATCTACAGGCTTGCATAGCCACTGATCATCACAACGGGGCTTATTAGACCCAAGTCAATGCTGGTTTTACACAGTTCACTTGTTCTTTGTGTTTTAGCCACTAGGTATCACAGCACTGTGGGGTCAATGCCCCAGGGGCCCAAGAACGAAAGGGTCACGGAGTTTTCTACCTGTCTGCTGCAGGACCACATTCTGGGAAGCGATGCCAAAATCCATCCTTTCGCTGGTCATCTGCTGCAGCCGAGGGACGTCCACGGAAGTCAGCCACGAAAGGGACTGCAAGTCGCCAGGGAAGTCATCCTCGCTCAGATGTGAGGGGTCAGAGCCCAATAATCTACGGAGGAATAACGTGGTTTTAGTGGCTGCGTTGCCCTGGCCTGTTAGCCTGAAGGTAAGGCGGCAACAGTAGCACCTGTTCTGACTTTATGTTTTTATTCCAGCTGCCAGCAGGCTCTGTTGTATGGGGCTCTCATGTGTAGGGAAGAAAGCAAATTTATGAAGGAGGAGAAAAACTTTCCTATCGTGCAGAGAAGGAGAATACTTAAAAGGCCTAAAGTTAGAACACCATGCACCAAATTCGGCTTGAGAATAAAGCCGAATTTTGCAGGTTGTTTCTAAGACTCCTGTTTCTTCTCCACCAAAGTCATTTTAACTCCAGGTTCATGTGGCGCTCGGAGCCTGCTGGAGTTGCACAACACAGCAATGCCAGAAATAATTTTAAATAATGAGAAGGATTTAAAACGAATCTGGAATATTACAATGCCTTCTTTGCATTTCCCAAGGCTTTGAAATGCTGTCTCCAACCGTCTAGCTGCAAAGCAAAACTTCCCAGTTGAAAACTTCTGGGCAGTTTCCCTCCCTTCTCGGAGGCTTAAGGGACTACCAGACCGATCGCTGTTATAGCAGCAGGCGCCCGGTATCCTGGCTAGACCCGCCTGTCCTCCTGCCACCCTCCTCCGGGGCCTGTTTTCTTTTTAATGTCATGTATTGATGTGGCAATAACCAACATTGCCATGGTTACACTTCTACAGTTATTTTGCAGAGCCAGTCGTGTCCCTTCCATGCCTGAAAAAGGACATCAGGTGACCAGTCTTCCTGCCTGGCCATTGGTCCAACTGTAAGTAAACACCAGCATCAGAGGGTTCAAAAACGGGGAACAACTCTTGTCATTTGCAACAGTTGGTGGCCCTGCGCATTGTCAGCCCATAAGCCATTGTGTGGGGAGAGGCTGTTGGCTGCTGGCACGTGGCGACCCTTTGTTTTTGGAGATCCTGGCTTAATTGTTTTCTTCTGCCCACCCCGCCTCCCTCCCCCTTTTTACCAGTTCCCCATTAATCTGCCTGAATGACGGGAGACACTCCACCCGTGCCATCTGCCGCTCTCCAGCCCTGCACAACAAACGAGTGGGGTCAAGGGGGCGGGAAGGGTCGAAACCCACAGCAATGGCCTCCTGCCAGGGACCACGTGCACCACAGGCCCCCACCGTCCGGTGTGCTTTGGCACCTTCCTGGGTGGAAGCTGAAATGCACCCGGCAGCTTCAGTCCCTGGTTAGGTGCCTGGCTGCAGCCTCAAGAGCTTGTTGTCAGTGTTCACCGCACCTCTGGGCACCTGGTATGTGGCAAGGAGAGAGAGAGAATCGCACCTTTTTCCCTAGCAAATGTCCTGGCATCTGTGCCCTGTGCCACATCTTCCACCAAGTGGTACTCTTGTGGAGTTAGCTGGATGTGTGAAAATACGACTCTGGAAAACAAATACTCCTCTTCTTTACAAACTAGCTTCCTCCTTTAAAATGGCCCTTCATTATTTGTCTTAATTCTCTGGAGCACGGTATGTATAGGAAAAGATTGGGCTTTGGAGCAGCTCGGCGTCTTAATGCTGCCCTTGAGAAAATAATCCTATTTTGAGGAGGGCTGTTCCTAAGAATTTCCGCGGATTCTTTCCTGACACAGCAATAGCCGTCTCTCCTGACACTCATTTAAATCAATTGTGAGCCTGATTAGCAGACTTTATCAGATTTCCCCGTAGAATTATGGAAATGGAATGGATGGGTTATTTCTGTCCCTGGGAGATTTCTTGCTCTGATTATTTACCCCAAGAGATTTGGGACCGTTTGCCTGCCTGTTGACAGCCGATCCCTGCCTCTTCATTCTGTCCTGCTAAGGGAGCCCTCCCGAGGGGTGGGGGGTGGGGGGGAGTCGGCAGAGAAGTCTGCTTGCCAGGTCCATCAGTTGAAACCGGCCAATGAGCCCGAGTGGTGGTACGCCTATTTCTGAATTTGCTGCAGATGAATGGTCACTTTAGCTTTACACACACACACACACACACACACACACACACACACACACACGCCCTTCTGGAAGATGAGAGCACCTTGTGTTAAGGAATGCATTTTTAAATCTAAAATGCTTGTATTCTCCATTTATCCTCTTCCACACTCCAGTTAGAGACGGACAGCCTTTTCCTTCTTTTTCCTGATAAGTGGTAGATTAAGGAGGATTGTGCTCGGGTCACTTATTCAGTACTCAGCCGCAGCCTTGCCTCTAACTTTTCCATGGGCAGGTAACGGTGCTGTGCTTTTGGCTGGGCAGAGGGACCATCTCAAGCCCCGACCCCAACCAAGCCATCCAGAGCAGCCTCCGGCGGAGCTGGCTGAACTGCGCTTCTTAGCTGCTTCTGAATGCTGGAGAGGGACAGGCGGTTCCCCTCAAAGCAGGCCAGCAGAGCCTTTCAGGCCACGGAGGGATTACAATCCTTGGCTGAATTAAAAGGCTCGGTTCCGGTGGCGTTTCCTTTTGAGGGTCCCTCCATTTTCTCACCTGGCAGCCCACGCTTGGTGAGATTATCCCCAGTCCATTCTCTTTGCTAGGACTCTCTGGAACATAGGCTTTTTAATCCCTCGTCTTCCCACGTTTTGATTTGTCCCATTGTGGTCAAGAGAGATCTCAAACTGGAGTCTCAAATCCTCCAGGAATCTCCGATGGGCTGCATAGGGACCTTTGGAGCAGATTACCCTAGCAAAATTGGACTCGCACCCATACGAACGCCCTTTGATAACGTGCAGGAGAAAAAATGCAACAGGCCTATCCTTATGAGGAAGAATGCAAGGATTGTTAAAATTTAAGCGAGATATAACAATGAGCCTGGCTGGACTCTGCCTCTGGCCATCAACTAGAGAAGAAGTGTTTGCTTCCACCTCCATTTCACTTGGATTCAGAAGAATTCTCCTTAGAATGTTCCAGAACAACTGCAGAGTTACCAATTCTGCAGCATCCCAACTCTGATCAACTGAGCCGCTCTTAGTCTACCCTGGCCAAGAGCTGATCTGTTTCTCTCTCTCCTTCCTCTCGGTGGCTTTTCTGCTTCTGTTTTTTAACCCTGACTTTGAAATCCGCTTCCCTTCATGTCTCCCAGCCCCATAGAAATGTCCCAAGTGAAACAGAAGCTTATTCTCGGCACAATTACCCCTCCCTTCCGCTAATTGGGGGCCATTCCTTCATGCCCCCCCCGCCCGCCCGTGGAGCACTCGGGACCTTGGGTTCCCGTCCTGCACTGTGCTGACAGGAAGAAAGTAAATTGACCTGATAGAATTTGACAGGCCTATTCTCTTCTTAAAAATTGGTCAGTCTGGAAGATTTTCTTTTACATAATCCAAAGTGGTTTCTCATGAAACAGAACAAATGCTACAGCGCACTTTGGCCATAACGGTCTGGATTTTGTATACATTTTTTGCCACTTTTAAACGAGGTCATGCAATTCAGGGGTGGAAAAATGACCGCAGTGAGAAATTACAGCTTTATTTTTGAGACGGAGGGGGGGCGGGGGGAGGAACAAGAAGAATTTGGGAAACGGGTCTATTTATAGAAATAAGCATTTTTGCAATAACTAAGGTGAATTGTTAAAGGCTGCCTGAAACTACACAAACTAAACTATACGTGTCTTTTTTTTACTTAGAAATAACTTAGACTTAATCTGCCGAAGGACTGCATATTTGATCTAAGCAAAGTTATTCACGTTCCTTATGCTAAGAATTAAAAGTCCTTGCCCACGTAATTTTCAAATTCCATTTATTCTTCCAAAAACTATTCTTATCAAATTTGGCAAGTACAGGTAATTTACAACCTGCACTTAGCAAATGGGATTTCTGTACAAAAGGGAAGAAATTGTTAAGGGCAGCCTGCATAAGTTCACTGTGGAAGATCTCTTTGTGTAATGGCGGATACTGTTGCCATGACCGCTTTGGGGGGGTTGGACCTCTTGCGATGGGGAGATTTCAGATCAGGTAGACGGGCGTCTTGAGTCTGCCGGCTCTAAATCCCTCTTGTTCCCCTGACATCTACCAGAGCGGCTTCAAAACGGGGCCATGCTGGAGCAAACAGTTAATTCTCCCCCCCTCCCACATTGTGTCAGTGCGATGCGGTTGTTTTTAGAGGGGAGAAAAGACTGTGAAATCTGGACAATGCTTCCCCCAATCTAGTGTGGCCTCTTTATCCATGTTTGCAAGACAGAAAAGTTACAAACGGAAGAAACTCTTTTGAAACTTTAGAGGGTGAGGAGGAATATCTTTAAAGCAACTCCAGAGCCAAGCAGATTGAATTGGAGCTTCTATTGAGAGGTTTCTCCCTTGGATTTGCACCTGGAGGGACCAATGGGGAAGAAGGTGGCTTTTCAGGCATCCTGATCTTAAATCATGAAGGTTTCATAAAGAACGGCCCAAGTGGAACTCAGATCAGGTTGGCAGCTCCTGACTTTATAGTACAAGACGACTTTCAGCCAGACTAAACACAGGTGGCCGTTTGAACCACCTGTGGCTTCTAAGACAGCCTTCAAGGTCAACCCCGGTAGATTATGCTGCAGTAGTCAAAAAAGATGGTGGATCCTTGTGACTCGGCACACCAGGTCTAAGCAGAACAAAGGGGATCGGGGTCAAAGTAGGCCTCTGATTCTCCAGAAGGACCCCTAAACCACAGTCTTGGACTTCCCGGAGGGTGGAACTGTGTTCGAATCAGACCGGACTTCCAAACTTGGGAAGACTCATCATCAGCACCATCTCCATATCTCCCTGCTAAGTCATTGCTGGGGTGCCCCAGAAGCACGGGGCCTCCCCCTTCTGGGAGAGAGGGGGCAGACCGCACCATCTCCCTCAAGTGCCAAGCCTGGATTCCCAGAGGGGGAGCTGGCCCGGCTCCCCCACCACGTGGTTGTGGCTGCTGATAGTGGCTTCCCACCGGTTGGCATCCCAAATGGAGTTGGATTCAGAAAGGGGAGGGGGTTTCATTCCAGACAATGCAGGGAGAGCCCCTTTTTCGGAGGGATGGAACGATGACGAGAGAAAGACAATTTCCAGGCCCCTGAGGGTGACCTCTGAAAAGGGCCGGACTGGAGCAGGTGCTCTTTGGGGAGTCCCGCTCCTTCTTCAATGAGCCCCTCGGCAAATATTCCAGGAGGTCCTATGAAGGCCTTTGAATGCACAATAGACTTGAGGAAATCGGAGTTTGGGACAAAAACAAAGTGGAGTTTTGGATGAATCGGGAGCGGCTACTCCTGCTGCAACAAGGAACTTGGGCACCGACCGAGGCAGGCTGGGGGTGCAAGCCATTCGTGGCTCCAGGACGGCGTGCAAATGCAGCCTTCGAGCCTTCGGACTTTTCCTGCGCGAAGGTTGCGCCGAGTGGAAGCCTCTGCGAAGCCCCGAAGGCAGCCCGGACTCCAGGGGCTAAAGCCCCCCGGGCGAGAACGGGGGCGGGGCGGGGCGGGGCGGGGGGCGCTCACCTGTAGTCCTGCGGGGAGGGCCGGCGGGCCGGTCCCGGGTTCCTGACGAGGCCGGACATGGCGAAGGGAGGGTCGCTTTCGATCATGGCCCGCCGGGGGGAGAGAGCCGGGTAGCTATCCAGCATTTCAGCAGGGAGGGACGGCAGGCGCCGCCCGGGGCTCCCGGGCTCCAGCCCTCTGGCCGAAAGCGGCGCCCCCGGCCTGCCCTGGCGTGAGAAGGGCGGCGGGGCAGGCACCTCCGAGGCCGGGCGACGGCCGGCCAACCTTCCTTGCTGCTCTCCCGGGACTGGCCCGGCGGGGCTGAGGCTGGGGCTGCGGCCGGCGAGGGGCGTCCGAGGGAGGCAGCTGGCGGGGCGGCCGGCCGGCCGAGCAGCGGTTTTAAATTTCCCTCTCCGGAGCTGTCCAGCTGGAGCATGCGCGCCCAGGGGCCGAGGGGCGGGGGCGCAGCGAGGGAGGGAGAGAGGGGCGGGGGCGCCACCCCTCCCCTGCTCGAAGATGCGGAACGGTGGGGGGGGCGCTGGGCGGGCGGCGCGCGGGGCTGGCTTGCAAAGGCGCGAGGCGGGCGGCGCAGACCCCGACTCATTGAGGACTAGCCGCTTTCGAGGTCTGCGAGGCCGGGGCCAGGAGACGGGCGCGCGGCGGCGGGGCCGGGTGAAGGCGGCTACTCGCCCGCCTTCCTTCCCGCCTCGCCCGGCCGGCCGCCGCCCGTTCTCTCGCCCGCCCGACACGGCGGGAAGGAACCCGCCAGCCGCCACCTCGCCTCGCCCCTCCCGGCCCTGGCCTGCCCTTCCTGGGGGGGGGGCGCTCTCCGGACGGGAGGGAGCACGAGCCCCCCCTCCGTCCCCCTACAAAGGCCGCCCTCTCTCCCATCCCTTCCCCAGTCTATAGCGGCCCGAGGGCTGGCTGGGGATGCTGGGGGTTGTAGTCCCCGTGCAGTTGGAAAGTCCTGTTGGGAAAGGCTGGCGGAGCTGTGGTTCCTCCAGCCCCCCCCCCCCTCGCCGGACTATCGGCTAGGAAGGACCCCTCGCCCTAGCTAGTGTGGCTGAGGGCTACCCACGCCACGATCAGCTTTCTTGACAGACCGCGCCTGGATCCTGAGTGAAATTCACACTCGGAGGAACTCCTGGTCACCCAGTCTGTGTCTCACACTGGGAGAAGCCGCAATGAAAGTGGGACCTTCCCAAATCTCTGAGCATATCTGCTGAACCCCCACCCCCTCCCCAATTTCATGGGCCCCGGGCTGGACAGGCCACGATGCAGGGGGCAGGAGGGGGGCATCCCTGCACTCTGGCTGAAGACCTGGAGGGGTGGCCAGCGTTTGCCCTGCCCTTCTGAGTCAGATTCAGCCCTCCGTTTTTGTCCCTTTCCAAGTCAGAGATCCATCTGAAACTTCTGGGTAGTTTCTCTGGTCTTGCTTTGTAGGAAAGGATGAGAACTCAGCAACACGTTCAAAGGAAAGACATTTCTTCTGTGTCTCTTAAGATGGAATTCACCACGTTTTCCTGCTACTGTGTGAAAAGGATATAAAAGAGAGAAAGACTGACAAGGAAGAAAATTAATGCTGAACAAAAAAAATCCGGTCTCAGCATCGCTTTATAAGCTAAAATGAGGTCTGGAAACAATGGCAATTGTGCCAAAACCAAATATTCTGTAAGTAATACGGTGTTTAAATTCACCTCTCCTTAGAATTTGCAAGGTCCATTTGTCTACATTTAAAAAACAAAAAACAAAAACAGCATTCTTAAACTTCTTAAACCCCCAATGTGTCTCTTGTAGGCAGGTCTCTAAACTGAAATAGACACAGTTATTTCAGTTTTCTAAGGCCTGGCTTTTCCCCCTGGCGCATGAAAAACGTGTGTCAGTAACACTTTTATCTGTGTAACAAATTGTACTTAAAATCATTACGTGTGAAATTACCAATTAATCCTACGGGGACAAATCCTTTAGTAGAAATCTACCCACTTGGGACCGTACAGATGGTGAATCGGAGTTTTACAATAGACCCAACCTCTGATTAAATGCAGAGATGTAACGGACAAAAAAGCTCAAAATTTGGCTAGAGAATAAAATATCAGGTCCTAGTGCCCGACAAGTTCAGCATAGTACAGTCTTTAAAACTTTATTCTTTTACTTCAGTGGATCCATGGGCAAAGATTATTCTGGGGTAGTGTAGGAAATTGTTTTTGCACCAATATGGCACAGCCTGAAAGAAATAGTCAGTATTCAAATCCCTCATCCGTGATTTCTGTTTCTAGATTTTATAAAGTCTGGGCAGAATCATAGATGCTTCTTTTGGCTGGAATTACTGAGACTGCTGTAATTAAAAGATGTTAATTGTTATTTTTTAGGGGTAGGCCTGATAATTCTTTCTTACTTTAATAGGACAGATCCACCCGTGGCCTGGACATGCATTTACCGTCACTTTTAGTTTCAGTTTTGACATGGCTTGGAAATCCCATTAAACCATCTTTTCTGGCCTGCCTTGGCCAGAAACTGATAATTTCAAATAATAAGTAGAAAGTAGTCCGGTTCCTTTTTTTCCTCCCTAGTCAAGGGCTGTGCCCCACAATTTGAAACCAACATTTCCCAAAGCACTTCGTGGATTTGGGGAAAGATCAATTAACTTCTGTTTCCTCCGAGTAACCCTGGGAAGAACGGGCAGCAGTTCTGTCCAGAGCAATTTGTCCAGTGACCTTCAAGGGCAGGAAGTTCACAAGTGCAGCTAACAATGTCATCTCAAATTTGTTCCTGGGTTGGTGTGTATCGCAAGAGAAGGAGGAATGGTTGTGCAGCCTTTCCTCCTCCTCCTACAATACTCAGGTTCCGAGCTCATCACTCAGAGGTTGTATTCATTATTTATTAAGCAAATGTATATGGGCGCCCAACTCACACATAGGTGGCTTGCAACATTAAAAATCCACAACGTTAAAAGCCCCTTTCCCCCCCACTCCCCATGGCAGGGGCAACACAATCAAATCAACCACCTGATGGATTTTATGTCCATTGATAGTCCTCAGGCCCTCTGACCAAAGCCCTGATCTTCAGGGCCTTTTAAGAAAACAAGAAGATGGGGGCCAAGGAAATGATGTCCAATAGAGAAGGTCCTTTTTCATGGTCCCACCAGATCTCATCCCTAGCAGATCCTTCCTACCACATTAGATGTGCACTGCAGTCACAAGACCCAAAGAAATGTGTGTATCTTCCAGGTGTCTTTTTCCTTTCCTCTCCCTTTGCAGAATCTGTCGTGTTGTGGTGAAACAATAGAAAATTCAAAAGTTGTACACTCAGATTGGTTTCCCAGACAAAGACTGAAGGGGAGTGGTATTTTTTTAGGGGAAGCTAAGAGATGGTGGCCATCATGTTTTGAAATGACAGCTCTGGACTGGAGTTTCAAATGTTCTCTTTGTTTTTTTTATTATTTTATAAATCAATTTCTAAAGGAACCAAGGTTGGTTTCTGTTAAAATTACAACTGGAGAGGGAAAAATATAGCTGCCATAATTCCTTAAATGTTATAACTGGACAGAGGTGGACGCATAAAGTATTTTTCTCCAGCTTTGTCAAGTAGAACTAGTTTATCCCAAATAAGATATATTTTCCCCCCTTTTAACCAAAGGAATGAATTGAGGAATGGCCGCAGAGAAAGTGCAGTTGCAAGCGGGGTGGGGTGGGGGTTTATGTTATTCTTGTTTTTTTATTTGATTTACTTCCTCCTTCCGTCTTTAATAACCGAGTTCCTTAAGCTTGGATGATGCAGGTTTTGTTGCCAGAGCTGTGCCACTGAATGCTACTGACCCCGGCCAAGACCCCAGCCCCAGTTCCCCACCAGACAAAGATGGAGCTGTGCGAGGACCAGTCAGCCTCCATTATAGCCGAGGGAGCCTAGCAGGAAGAGACAGCCTTCATTATTTTTAATTGGGCTCTACAGTTAAATAATACACAATGGCCACAATCGTCTGGGAAGTTATATTGTGGAAGGCCATTGAATGAATGGAAGCCGGGCCGGAGCGGAGCAGCATTCCCATTCATTTCAATGGGCGAGGGCTGGGCGGATCTCCTGTCCAGTCCAACGTTGGTTGTTTATTGATCCTGGTGTTGAAACTTAAGACAAGCCCCGTTTGGGGGAGGGAGGAGTTGTTAGACATTCACAGTTAACAGAACCACATTGTGTTTCATAATCTGTCAGCAAAACCACATGCTATCCAAACACGGGCAAATTATACCCATTAAATCCCATTTCTTTTTATTCCTGCGTTTCTTCTATTGCCTGCTCTAGATTTGGAGTAACCCTGTTTTGCCTGAAGTCTCCTAAACTAGAAGCTGCTATCTGAAGAAGTCCAGACGGGTTGCCACGTCAGCCTTCGGTTGCGGTGAGTCCAAAGCACTTCCTTCCTGTGACCAATTCTGGCACCAAATTTTGGGCAGTCTACAAAGTGCCCCTTCCCCCGCCTCCCCACTATTCTCCCCTAAAGGAAGGTTGAAGATCTCACAGCCCCAGTGAGGCCTAAATTTTAGGCCATCCATCACTTTTGTTCCCCCCCCCAGGCCCCCAAGACGCCAAAGGCAGCTGGGGATGAGTGGGACCCCCTTATTCAAATGTTAGCTGAGCCTGGGACTGCTGCCTGGTTTAAGAAGGCAGACTGAAGAGCAGGAATTGGGAGACCTCACACCTGCTATGAAATGGGAAGCAATTGCGAAACTCCTTGAGGTAGGCAGGCCTGTGGCACATCAGAGGCCTCACCTAGATCAATAAGTAGGGATTTTGTTTAAAAAAAAAAAGTCTTCCATGTAGAAGTAATAAATTCAGCTTAATTTCTTTGCATGGAGGCCTTGTTAAAATTATGTCCAAAAGTGTGTGCACCACACCACACCACACACTTGTACTCTGCGGAGCCAGAGTACAAGCTCAGCACGTCTTCTTCAAAGTCTCCCCCAAATGTGAAGGGTGTTTAGGATTGCAACATTACAACCCTGCATAATTCATTGCGCTATAAAATGCACTACCATATTTTATTGCAAACCAGAGAGCATGAAATTATAGCTGTAATGCAATGTTCTGTTCCGTGGAGATGCCGGGAGGGAGAAGACCCACCTGTCACTTCCATCGGAGGCTGGGCTTCTCTGAGGAAGGAGTCCAGGAGACCTGGTAGCAACTCTTGAATTTTTGAAGCTCCTTCCAGAAAAGCAAGAGAGAGAGAAAACTGAGATTAAAAGTAAGGCAGAGGCCAGGAAGTAGGAGGTGGGATCTGGTGTAAATGGGCAGAGAAGGGAAGGTGCACAGAACCAGGTGTTAGAAGGAAATCTGGAATTCCAGACTGTTCATCACCCTTTATAGCCAGAGCATTCTGCAAGAGCTCTTGCAAATCCCACCCCATTTCCCCCCTGCTGGGTTCCAAAGCAGGAAAATATTGGGGTGAGTGGGTGGGTGGGTGAGGAACAGATATCATCCCAAGAGATTACTGTTGGGTACCTTCTGATTCTTGTAAATGCAGGATTAGGAAATGAGCATTTGATGAGATTGTCACTTTTGAACTTCAGATTCTACTGCTCACTTGTTGTTCTAACAAAATCCGAGTGATACCTGATATTTTATCTTCAATCCTTCTGAAAATTCACCTTTTGAGACTGTTTTTAAACGATTAGATTGCCTTTAAAATACCTGCCTCTTTCTTATAACTCGTTTAATATCTATAAATTGTAGACATTTAAATTTCTCAGTCAATGTGGCATCACTAATCAAAAGAGTATGATTAAAAACAGACATATTTATCTGTCTGAAACCCTAACACTGCAGTAAAACCCGACTTATTGCTTGTAATATTTAGAATTAATGAATGCAGGGCTGAATAATTTATGATTGTCTTAGCACAAGCAAGAATTCAATTAAATTTGAACAAGAAACACCAAGGCACTTGGCAAAGACAAAACAAAAAAAATCCTCTTTCCCTTTTTTCCTCCTGCAAACAATACCCTCCACTTCTGCTCCCTTGGGGCTGCTGGCAGAGAAACAGGTGTGTAAACCAGGAGCAAAACAGGTATTATGTTGCTTAAAAGTCATTCATCCCATCAGAGGAAGGGAGGAATCCAGAGACACCTGGGAGAGCTCTCTGCTTGGATGTCAGCTAATTTGTTGCAGGAATAACAGCCCATTTGCCAGGAGAATGCAGGAGGGAGTGGGGTTCTTTCCTCAGGAGAGTGCCAAACTGGATTTGTGGGTTATGTGTAGCCAGAATATGATTTTAGCTTAGCATTTTTTTAAAAGCCAAGGCCAAGTCAAAAGGAGATGACAGGTGTGTTATGAATTAGTATGTAATAGTAAAACATTCCAACTAAGCAAAGCAAAGAGAGAAGCAACCTAAAACTAAGGAGAAATTTCCTGCTTGCCTCCAGAGGTTGTGGGTGCACCATTACTGGAGGTTTTTAAGAAGAGACTGAACAGCCATTTGTCCAGAATGGTATAGCTGGCTGGGGAATTCTGGGAGTTGAAGTCCACAAGTCTTAAAAGTTCCCAAGGTTGGAGACCCCTGGTATGGGGTCTTCTGCTTGAGCAGGGGGTTGAACTGGAAGGCTTCCGAGGTCCCTTCCAACCCTGTTAAAGACCAGGTGCATTTCCCTTGTTAGCACTTAGACTTATATACCACTTATTCCTGGAAATCACCAGCTTACCTCCATCTACTGGCTAGAGTATGCCCTGCTATGGGGTGGGGCTCATAAACACAGTTCTACATCACCTGTAGGCATTTTTACAACTAGGAGGTAACTGACCCGCAGTTACCAGGTTCTCCTTATTCTGTCTCTATCTAGTGTGAGGCATCCCTGAATTATTAAGGATATTTAACATAAATATATAGTCGTAACATCAGCCTGGTTCTTGTTAGTTTTAATTTTTAAGCACTGCCACCAGTCTCAGACTAAACTGGTGAAAAGAGATCCTGTAACTCTTTGCTTACCTGCTGCTATGCATTATTAAGTGCAGAGGTTGCCCTTAACATCGGCTCCTTTAGACTCCAGAAAAGGGACTTGACTGCGGAAGGGACCCCCAGGGGCCTAGCAAGGCCAGCAGAAGGAGCTGCAGGAAGGCAGGGGGTTTTCAACCTCCACCTCTCATCCCGGCTTTATTTCTGTCCTTAGTAATTAGTCTGTCAAGAAATTGCAGCAATCAAAGATCAGGCAGTGCCTGCTGCAACCTAATCTCCGAGAAGGTCCAGTGTCTAATTCTTATCAGCAGAATGAGCCAATACCAGCATGCCGGACCCGGAGGGCTCAGCCACCGACACGCAACATGAATTATTAAGTGTACTTCGCTGGGACGGAAAAGTCTTTTTGCAGACTCCTGGCATCAGGTTCTGCTACGCTGGATGGATCCTAAGCAAGCCAGCTCGCCAGAGTCCTGAATGGCTTAATCGGACCGTCAGCATTCGGGATCAGCATTCAGGATGGCGACCCAGGTAATGGTCAGCGCAGCCAAGGAGGAGGAAGAGAGGTCATGGGAATAAAAAGGTCAGGGTGGTGGAGTCTGAGAGAAGCTTCCATAAATTTGAATCGGAAAGGTGCTCCCTGATTTTGGGGAGCAATCTTGATGCCCTGGGGTTTCCCTCTCTTGAACGTCCGTGGTCTTTCCATGGTTCAAAACTCCTGAGCAGTTGGGCCGGATAGAGCCCGAGGTTCAGGCCTCAGGGTGTCTCCCTTTTGCCATTGCATTAATTGGGGGGGGGGTGAGAGGGGCTGCCCTTTGCTTCCGAGTCCCCGTCTGCCCTTCTTCTACTTCATGCCCATGAAGTAGAAGAACAAATGTTCCATGTTGTACCTGTGGAGAGAGAATTTGGAGAGCTAACATCCCAGAGAACAAAAACACGTGTCTCCTCTTTTGTAAAGCCAAGAACCAAAACTTTCTCATTTAAATAAGCCAAAAAAAGGCAAAGGTTCTGTGGAGTCAACAGTGTAAAACCAAATCTGTTCCCCGGAATGGGACGTTGAGGTGATGGGAGGCAAGAACAGTTGACCCAAAAGGTGCACCCAGCCACCCCACTTGGGGCCACATCCATAAAGGGAGGGGCTGGTTCTGTTCCCAAGGGGACCAACTCTATCCAAGCCAGGCAGCCTTGGCCATGAGCAACATGGTGGATGAGGTGGATCTGTTTCTAGCCCCTTCAAGACTGCATTGCATTATTCCAACACCATGTTTTCAACCTCGGCAACTTTAAGATGTGTGGATTTCAATTCTCAGGAATTGGAGTCCTTACATCTCAAAGTGGCCAAGGTTGAACAGCAACGCTTGAAGGGGAGGGGGAGAAGGAGGGAAAATTGGAAGAGGGAAGCATTCAAGACTTCAGTTCAACGGATGGCTCCTCTATTGTCAAGAGTGTGTCTAACACAGCACTTCTTTAAAAAAATTGTGCTGGCCCTAAAGCCTTATTCTGGAATAGGAGAAGAGCAAAGGGAAGGACTTGCCACAAATGGCCATTTCCTCTCCCACCCCCATGGACGGTTGTCCTCAAAGGGAAAGGAGTTTGTTGTCCTGTGGCTTTTTTTGTGCCAACAATATCTGGCCGAGGGCAAAAATAGTTGCAGATCAATCCTCATATTATAATCAAAAGTTTAACCGGAAAAAGCAGCTTTGCTTTCTTTCAGCCAGGCGAAAGGATTCGCTGAGGAGCGTTTGTTTGGGCCCTTGTGAATTCGGTCGGTTTGGATGCTGGCCTGAACATTGTCCTGGGTTGAAACTGGTGAAGCTGCTGGCCATTCTGATTACCAAACAGGATTTGTAATTATGCTGAACTGGAAGTCAGAGATGACACGGCAGTAAATTTAGAGAAGGGTCAGGTCATTTATTTGCTGTTTCATTTTTTTTTCCACTGAGGCCGTTATAAAAATCTAATTTCCCAATGCAGTCAGCTGTGAAGCAGCCCAGAACAGAATCTGTTCATTCCTTTATTTATTTGTTAAGCAAGGCATGGAAGTGGGGGGTGGGGGGGGAGCTTGTTAGGAGAAGCGAGTTTTCAAATTAAAGTGGCGGCTCTCCCTGCAGTTTGGACAATGTTAGCAAAAGCAAAGTTCCTGCCGGAGCAATTGAACTGTTGCTTCAGAGCTAGGGACTTAACCTGTTTGGCTGTTTACCTGTGAAGGGTTTGGTTGCTACTGAAAATGGGGTGGGGGAACCGTGTGGGTGACATTTTGGTGAGAGTGGCTGAAACTTGAGTCTCCTCAAAGTTGGGATAATGGGAGGCTGCTGAGTTGGGAGGCAGATTTGGAGATATTCATGTGGAAATAAATTAGAGGCCCTCCAACTCATGATGGTTGTGCGTTGCTCGAGACTAGCACAATCGGCTTTCCACAATTCTCTTACCTGCCCTCCATGAAGAGGGCCCCAAATGCTGAACGGGGTGACTGGTATGAGGTCCTCCTGAGGTTGAGGCCCCCTTTGGCAGACGAGCCTCGGAGGTTCCTGGGGCAGCTTTGCTGGGGCTGCTGGTGGCTTCTCCCTTCAGTTTAGGCCGGGGGAATGATCAGGATGGCTGCTGCTGCTGCAGGATCTCAGACTTCCTTTAAGCAATTAACGCTTTCCCCCAAGCCAAAGAGAAACAGCTGCACCACTGCAAGCCATAAAAGGGACCTTCCCCGCACCACCCCTGGCTGCCTAGATTGGGTGAGGGCCGGTGGTGGTCTGTGCACCAGAATGGAGGGGCTGCTGGTGGTAAGTGCTTTCTAGGGGCCTCTGGGGCAGCTTCAGAAGGGAACGGCTTGTTTCTCACTCTGTAAACCCTTTGGCTTTTGTAGGGTTAAAAATACGGGGATCTCTGGGAATCCTCCACGGACGAAACAAGGGGAGAAGAAGGCAAAGTGCTTCAGTTGTGGAGCTTGAATGTTCTTTTATGCTCTGCTAAATGAACTTGGAGTGCAGTTAAATGCTGAAGAAGGCACAGGAGGAACCTGGAACAGGTTCAACAGTTTAACAGTAACAGAGTTGGAAGGGACCTTGGAGGTCATTTAGTCCAACCCCCTGGTGAAACTGTCTGGTTGGGTTGGGGGTGGGTTCTGCTGTTTTCACCAATTCTGCAGACCAAGAAGGCTGTGAAGCAGGAAGGTGAGCAACAGGCCAGGCTCACCTGTTGCATGGATTACAGAGAATTGCTGCCCCATTCCCTTTTTTCCCCGTATGTACAGCTGGCCTGATGCTTTCACCCACATGGGTGTGCGGAAATACAATTTCTGAAGGGAGGCATCCATTCGTGATGTTTGCTTATTTTGTTTGCTTATTTTGAAGGATTCTCTCTCCTGATTTTTCATCTAGTCAGGCTTGTAAATTGATATGCAATTAAGTTAAGGTCATATTGCACCGAAATGTTAAAAGATCTGTAGATTTAGAAAACAAACCAGAGACACTTTGTGGCAACCGACAGCACAACTGTAGCAGTCCTAAATAAGCAATCCCTTGTTGTTATTTCAATTTTGAGGCTGCCCACAGTGACTCTGGGCAGATCGCGACCGCCCTCTCTCATGCAAGGCTCACTGGGAAGAGGTTGCCAGAACTTTCCCCCTCTTAGAAGTCAGAGACCCCGTTAACACCAGAAAGAGGGTGCTCTTAGGAGGTGGTGAGGGAACTTTGTGTTTTCTTTCAGTCTGGGAACAAGTAGCTCAGAAACTAATTAGTAAAACAATGTCAGAATGTAATTTGCGTCGGAGATAAATAAAACAATAATGGCAGTCTATTTGACAGCCCTCAAAAGAGAGGTATGCATCTATCCAATGGAAGGATGCTCTGGAGGCAAGGTGCCACTCTAGAGGTTTCTCCCCCCCCCCCCAACCCCACCAGTCCTCTCCCTAAATAGCAAAGTTGTTGGGGGGGGGGCAGGAGACATGTTCAAATTGGTTGTCATAAATTGAATCCCTGCACTGTTTGCTCTCTGGAGTGGAGCCGTATTTCAGTTTTGAGCAGAGGATGCAAAGAGCTTGTTTTGCCAGGACAGTGTGTAGTTGTTTATTGGCCTATGAAAAAGGAATCGGAGGTGCTGTACCCTGCCTTGGACCATTAACCTCCTGAAATGTTTTGACAAGGGGAGCAGGGAAAAGGCTGGGGCTGGGGCTGGCAGAGCAGCGTTTGAAGGCAGCCAGGATCGGAAAGAAAAGGAAAACTCTGCTCCATCCGCCCCTCTGCCAAGAAACAGGAATCCGTCTATCCCATTTGCCCTGCTCTTCCCATGATTGAAGAAGAAAAACCCAGCGATAAATAAAATGGGTCCTTTTGCTTTCCCAAGTAGGCCTCGGGGCCACCTGAAGGCCCTTAGGCTCTGTTTTCAGCCCTGCTCCAGTGTGGTGAATGTTTTGGCCACATCCTGAGCGGAGAAGGAGGCTGGTCCAGGAGTCTGGCCTTCCCTCCAGGCTGGGTCTGAGCCCTGGGAATCACCAGCCCACCGATTTGGGCTTCTCATCTTGACCCAGGACTGATGGCTTCCTTCTTCCCTTCTTTTCAGCTATGTTCTTGGCCTGCCTTCTAGAGCAGGAGATATCCCCCCACCATCCTGGGGCTGGAGCTGTTCTCCGGCAGGTGGGACACAAGGAGATCCTGGTCTCCAGGTCAGAGCTGGCCTGGACCTGCCCAGGAGGAGGAATGGCCAGGAACAGATCTCCATTGTTGCTCTCATCAACCTGAAGCGCGTCAAGAGAGGCAGGGGAGCCCTGACCGTTAGCCGCCCCATTTATCGGGGCTGTTGTGTCCCGCCCGGCCCTCCCCCTCCCCACCGTTTCTCAGATTAGCCCAGGCCGCGCTCTAAAAGGGTCCTCGGCCGGGCTTTTGTGCCCAGAGTGCCCAGTGTGAAATCTGCAGTGACGTTAAATGTTTTCTAATGAATAATTATTGAAAGGAAATGGAGGCATATCAGTGTAAAGGATTGTAGCGTATTAAAACGTTTTATGCGATGGGTACAAAAATGTTGTCCTTCACAAGCACTTTGGGAAAAAGGCTTTAGTTTCTTTTCCTTGTGAAGGGGTTTTGATTCTCAGGGGATTATCCCTAAGCTCTTTCTAGCCCGTCTCCTGACGGCAGTGAAAAGGGCCCGCAAAGGGCTTTCAAGATGGCACCCCTGAAGCTGGTCGAAGGGTTAGAAGTTTTAGGGGTTAGAAGAAATGTTTGAACATCGGAGGGCTTTTTTTTTCCACTTCAGCTTTTGATTTTGGAGGGTGAGGCACAGCTCCCCTTTGACCCCGCAGGGATGGTCGGTGGCTCTTTTGGTTAAGGCTGTGCCAAGATTACAGGCGAGGAACTGTCAAAATTGCTGGATGTTTCTTGCCCACCGCTCAGCTTTAAAATCTGCATTTTATGTGGCTTCAGAAAGAAACGAGGCTAAAGTTTTGAAAAAGCTGTGTGGGATGCAAACACATTTAAGATTTTCTTGTTTCTAGGATTCATTGTTGATATTCTTTTCCCAAAGCAGCAAAGCAAATGATCAAATGCACATTACCCTTTGGAGTGAAAGCTTTTATTAATATGAAATAAAAAATACTAATGAAAACCCCCATAGATGAATGCAGCAGCATTGTTCAGCCAGATAGATTCTCGATTCATATAGGAATAGCGGATGCTAGTTCTCAGACCTCAAGTTTTTTCTTTCTTTCTTTCTTTCTTGCAATTTTGATGTGGTGAAATGATTCTAGAATTCACACTTTTGCAAAAGCCCCCAGTTGTAGTAGATGGCTTTAGAGGAAAGGCAAATGAAGCCTTGAGAGCAGAATTAAACAGAGGGAAGAAAACGTGGGAGACAGGCAGGCAATGTAGGTCACTTCCAGGCTGCCGGTGGGTTTCTCCGGGGGCCTGTGTGATAAAGCAAATTCTGGGCAGATGGCCTTGGTCCCTCTGATGTCATGTTTACACTGGAGGACATTAACTGCAGCACCAGAAGTTGAATGGCTAGGAGAGTCAAAGGCGGGAGGAGGAGGAGAGCAGCCCCTCCCCAAATTTCTACAGTAGAAGCTGCTTTGTAGGCTCACCTACTCATATTGATGAATATATTCCCATCATAAGCCTATATTCATATGAATAACATTCAAAATATTCATAAGCCATCATGTGGTTGTTTGCTGCGGACTTGGTTCAAATGGTGGTTTATTCAAGCCATGGACTAATTATGGACCTTCTTCATGCCACACTTACACTTTCACGACAGTTTTTCTTTCCTCCCCTTGAGGTTCTCTTTGTGTGTGAACTTTTTAACACGTCTCCAATAGGTGGGATATTGTAGCATTACAAACTTGTAGGAGACCGGAACGGATGCTCAGGTGGCAGCAAAGGATTGGCATTGTCTTTCTTGGTTGTGCAAACTTTTGTAGCCCGGGGGAGGGGGAGGGGGTCTAACGACACTTAGTTTTGTAGACCCTTTCCCAGCCTGATGCCCTCCAGTTGTGTGAAGCTCCAGAAGCTGCTCAGATGAACAATCCATCCAGTTCTGAAGACAGCCGCTTTTCATGTCTTTGATGGGCTGAGAAGGAGCCGTAGTGTGGATGCCTGACTTGAGAAGGAGCTTAGGGTGACCTCTTGTGGAGAAAAGGGGCTTCTGGTTTGTGGAGACGGAGCTCGCAAGGCGCGGTGGGCCTTCCCAGCATCCTTGCAACAGGTCTCTCCTGGGCGACGCCTCTCCTGGCTGGGACCTGGAGGCAATGAGACACACACTGAGCATGTCTGTGCTCAGCCGTCAGATGGTGGTGGGCTTCCTTCTCTCCATGATCAGCCTCTTGCTTTCTGGAGGTTATCTCCGTGCTGCTTCCAAATGACCGTAGAATATCAGACTGACCCATCTCGCCTGTTTCCCCATCTTTCGACGTTACGAAAACCCACCGGTGTTTGCCTGTGACCTGCAATTTCTTTCATGGTGAATGAGCCCACACTCCCGTTCTGCAGTCATGGAGAAGCTCTTTCTTCCTGATAAAGCCCTGATCCATCAGTCCTGGCAGTGCCAGGGTTGGGTGTGTCTTTCACTACATTTATGGGGTTGGGCTAACGTTTCTCAACCCTGGCCATTATTTATTTTGTTTAGATAGGTGGACTTCAATTCCCACCCGCTTGCTGGGGAACACTGGGAGTCGACACCCGCCCACCTTAAAAGGTTAAGAAATGCTGAGTTTGACGGCAGGGCCAGAGAGAAAAGACCGTTGGGTGCCCAGCTCCGCTGGAGCAACTGTCTTTGAATTAGCTGCCCTTCAGATTTTCACCTGCTGAAATGTTACCCAAGAGGTAGCAGAGCATAATTTAAGCAGCGCTTTCAAACTTCAGTTGATGCCCTCAGTAAGGCCTGCAAAACATCCAAGCCCAACAACTTCCTGTGTGAGGATAAGAGGGCTTGTAGACATTGGCCTGTTACACTAGGAGGAAAGAGCTGAGTGAGCCTGTGGTTGCTACCAGACACCTTCTGATTTGGGGTGGGGGGGGGCAGGATGAATTTAAATGATGAATCTAAGATTAGGTACCAAAATTGGTGGCCCTGCAAAGAGAAACTCTCCCTTCTTTTGTTCCTTCCTTCCTTCCTTCCTTCCTTCCTTCCTTCCTTCCTTCTCCCTCCCTCTCTCCCTCCCTCCCTCTCCCCTCCCCTCTCGCTGAGATGTTACACAGAGGACGATTCAGCCTCTCTCTCTCTCTCTCTCCCTCCCTCTCTCTCTCTCTCTCTCTCTCTGACTGGCTGGGGGAGGAGAGGACAGGGGTCATTTGAACAATGCTGCCTTGCGTGGCCAAGAGATCTTTTTTCTTTCTTTCTTTCTTTCTTTTTTTTTTTTTTTTGCTTGGGCTCCTTCCTCCCTGCCAAAGAGGTGGAAACGAGATGCAGTTGGAGTTCCAGTTGGAAGTGAGGTGAAGTGAGAACGGGACGTTCTGAGGGCTTCAGGGCAACGGAGGAGGACTTCCTCAAGTGGGAAGAGAGGAGACTCGGGAGGGAGAGGTTAGGGGGCAAAGAACAAGGTTGGGGGGATCTAATCCCCAGGCAGCTCCTGGGTTTTCAAGACTGCTTATTCATTCTCTCGTTCTCTGGTGTCGGGAAAGGTAAGGCTATTATTATTGCTGTTGTTGTTGTTGATGATGACGTGGTGGTTGTGGGGATTGTTATGATGGGTCATCTGCAATTTCACAGTCTGGTAGGAGCCTGAAAAGTTAAGGATGAATGAGGTAGCACCTGAGAATATAGGTAGTTCCTAGCAGGGTGTGGAGGTTTTGTTTGTAAAATGAAGGTGTTCAGGTCCAATAAATTCTGAATTTCCATATATTGTGAGAGTCCTTTAAGTATTGCTCCAATCACGATCTGGTATAAGGGTGCAACTTTGATCTCCGTGGTTCATCTTTTTTTCCCATAGTTTTTCCTCAATCCTAAAATCACTCAATATAGCCACATCAACGAACCCAAATTTCTTCTTTTCCTTGGCTGTGATCTGGGGCATGTTATGGCTGGTGGAATGTTAAGCCAGACCTCCTCAGATTCCCTGGAACAGGATGCATGATTTCATTTTAATTTGTACCTTTTCCATCGTAAGCCTTTTCTCTGCCATGCAGAAGAAGGAAGCAGTAGTTAATTCCCAAGAAGAAAACTCTTCAAAGGCTCAAATCTGTCATAGTGGTAGAACCAGATCTCTCAGCTGGCTAACGGTTATGCCTCGGAAATGCAGAGGGCTTCACTACACCATGATGGATATTCACTCCGTGCATGTACCCTGTTTCCCCCAGAATAAGACATCCCCTGATAACAAGCCCAATCGGGCTTTTGAGCGCATGGCAATAAGGCCAAGTGCTTATTTCAGGGTTCAAAAAAATATAAGACAGGGTTTTATTTTCGGGGAAACACGGTATAGCGATGTTTCATTGATTTTTCCTGATATAAAAACTGCCGTTTATTTCATTCCCACATCATGCAAAGTTGAGCCAAGCAGGGGGGGTCTCCTTTTTGCCTTTTCCCATCACAAAAGAGAGGTGGAAAAGTTGGATGGTGGCCAAGTTTTCCATAGACTGGAATGTCAAGTTAACTCTAAGCCCCTCCCAGAGGAAAGGGGGACAAGGGGGCCCCCCTGCAAAGTTCCAGTGGGAAATGGGGAGCCCAGTTCTCTTAAGAAGGGCATTTCATGTCTCCATCTATGCACCTGAGTTGTTCTTGTCCGCCAGGGGAAAACAGCTGCTCAGCCAGAGGTGACTGTCTTGACCAAGCCTGAGAAGGTAGCCAAGCATCACTATTTCAGAACAAGCCGGTTACAGGCTGGGAGAACGATGGGAAATATTCTCACGATTCGGAACGGTCCTCCAGGCAGGGCCAATCCGGCTATAATAGGTTTAAGTTCTAGCTGGCAAAACTCACAAAGGATTCCTTTGTGAAATCAGCAGAGGCAAAGCACAAGACCCAAAACCGGAGGAAGGCGGGGAGAGAGACGGTGCCGGGTATCCCCAATGGGGAGAAAGGTGGTGCCAGGAGCACAGCTGTTAAGAGGATTTTTCCAGCCTTTTGGAGTCTCCTTCAATTCCTCCTCCTCTTCCACTCCCTTCCAGCACTTGTTATCTGGTTGACCCAACCAGGTTACAAGTGCTGGAAGGGAGTGAAACGCCTGCAAGAAAACAGCCCAGCTCGGAGAGCACCAATAATAGCAAAGCCTTTTCCACAAGGAAAACTTTGACCTTGCAAATCAGTCTCTGGGTTGCAGATTCGGTAATTTGGTATCTCAGAAGAGGGAGAGAGCCAGGACCTGATCTTTATCTGCTCTGGGCTCCAGCAAAGGAGAGCAAAGAGCTGCTTCTGTCTCAGGCAGGGCAAGGAGCCAGGCCAGGTTTCAGGCCAGGTCCAGCTACATGATACCGGGGCTGCTGCATCTCCCGAGAGGGTCCAAATATTAGTTCAGGGACTTCAGTTAGAAGGGACGGCAGGGCCATTCTAAGACTGCAGCTGACACTTTGTATCCAGCATGCATAAAAATATTGCAACAGAATTTCTTGGCTTCAGGAAAAGCGGGGAAAAAAAACACCCCACCAACTCAATGTATCCACCGAGAGAATGTCATAGATTTTTGTCCCCTTGTTTTTGTGAAGTTACTCGATGTGCCAACTTGGCTACATTTATTAGAATAAATCACTCTCCAATTTTGCAGCCTGGGAAACTTTGAAAGACATTCCTGGGCTTAGCTTGCCAAGGTTTCTGCTTTCCGGTTATCTTAAAAGAAAAAGATTGCCTCCCCATCACTTAGGGGCACTTTCCCAAGAGCAGAAGGAAAGTCTGCTGGCTTATCCTGCTAATCGGGTCGTTTTCTTGTGGGCTTGCAGAAGGAGGCTGTGTGGAAGAAGCCCCACCAGCTGAACATGGAAGGGGCTCTGATCGCCCGCGACCGAGTCGGAGTTCAAGATTTTGTCCTGCTCGACTCTCACACCAGCGAATCGGCTTTCTTGGAGAACCTGCGCAAGCGATACAGGGAGAACCTCATCTACGTAATTAAACATTAAACTGCCCGTCCACTTGGAAGAGGGAGGCTGCTTGTCTTGGGGATGGGGACGAGAGGCTGCTAAGATAATGTTAGACCAGAAGCGTTGGACTGAATCGAATGGGCTGCTACCTCTTGAGGGTTCAAGGGAGAATTTAAGAGCCAGAAGGCAAGCCTGCAAAGGGGGGTGAGAAAATGGAAGGGTGTGGCCCTCTCCTTGATGGACGGCTGGCGCACCCAATCAGCAACAGCTTCATCTCTCCCTCTGGCCCTGGAGTAGGAAGTGGGGATGGTAGAGGTGGCAGCTCTGGTCCCAGAGCAGCCAGTTAGTCTGCCCTCTATTCTTTGCTGCTGCTCATCACCTCTCAACATCGTCTATCTGAGAGGTGGCCTCCCTCTTCCTGATGACGGGGCTGGCTCTGCAAGGGCACCTCTCTCTGTGGCTCTCAGGCCCTCCAGATAGGTTCTTGGGAGTGAGGAGTGCCAATGTGGGTTGGCGTTGGAGGGTGACAATTTTGTTCCAAAGATCTGGCAGGCTGTGGTGAGTCTGCTGATTGGCAGCCTCAATTCTTCTCGCTTTTCCCTTCTAGACCTACATCGGGACTCTTCTGGTGTCTGTGAATCCCTACAAAGAGTTGGACATCTATACCATTAAGCAGATGGAGCAATACAAAGGGGTCAACTTCTTTGAGCTGCCGCCACACATGTGAGCCAAGATGCCAAGCCATGGCCTGCTCTGTGGCCTTCCTTGGGTCCAGATGGGAGCCTCCGTTCGTATCGATCTGTCCATCCAAACTTAAGGGGAATTAAAATACAAAAAGGCAGGGCCCCCCCAAATGATAATTATACACAGGAGGTAGTCTCAGTGCTGGTTGGGGATTATGGGAGTTGAAGCCCCACCTGGAAAAACCCCCGTTGTGTTATCCTTTCCCCCTGGGGAAGTTCTCACCCTGTCCTCCTTGTGTCTTCTCCAGCTACGCCATTGCTGACAACGCTTACCGGGTCATGTGCACCGAGTATAACAACCACTTCATCCTGATCTCCGGAGAAAGTGGAGCCGGGAAGACCGAAGCCTCGAAGAAGATCCTGCAGTTCTTCGCCATGACCTGCCCCACCACCGAGCAGCTGCAGATTGTCCGCGATCGCTTGCTCCTCTCCAATCCCGTCCTGGAGGTAGCAGCCGAGGGATCCAGGCCGTGGGTCCCACTTCCCCTCAAGGGGAGAGGAGAAGAAAGGAAGCCCCAGCCACTTTTAAATTCCCAAACTCTGTTTATCCCACAGGCCTTTGGAAATGCCAAAACGTTACGGAACGACAATTCAAGTAGGTTTGGGAAGTACATGGATATCCAGTTTGATTTTAAGGTACAGCTTTTAAAATATTGGGGGTTAAAAAAAATTACCTTGCATTTTTAACCCTTTAACCCAGAATAATGAAATGTAGCCACCTTGTAGAATCTTTTCTTTATTATTAGAGGTTATATTTTTTTTTTTTAATTAGGAAAAAAAGTGTGATACTCATGTCTTCCTTAGCTTTTATCTTCCCAACGCCCCTGCGAAGTAGGCCAGGTTGGGACTGAGAAGAGCTCTCAGGATCACCCAGCAGTGTCCTTTCAGACCGGGTGGGTGGGTGTGGGGGAAATGCATCTCTTTTCCTCCACCCAATCTGAGAGTCTTGGCTCTGGGTTTCCTCACCAGGGTGTTGAGAAATGGGCTTCCCCAGCCCCCTCCCCCTGAAGAACTGGATGCCCAGGGGGGCCCTCGGCTGTGGGGGGGCGTGTGTGGGGGAGCATGCCTGCTTTGTTCCCTTGCTGCCTGTGGCACCGGAGCTCTCCTTCTCTGGTTCTGCTCTTTCCAGGGCGCTCCTGTCGGTGGGCACATCCTGAGCTACCTGATTGAGAAATCCCGCGTGGTGCACCAGAACCCTGGGGAACGCAACTTCCACGTCTTCTACCAGCTGCTGGAGGGGGGAGAGGAGGAGCTGCTGGAGGGGCTGGGGCTGGGACGCAGCCCTCAGAAGTACTCCTACCTGGTGCAGGTCGGGTGGTGCAGCTTTTTGTCCACAGACTGTCGTTATTTCCAGGTGTCTCCTGCATCACCCTGACTTGGCAAAAAGCTCCATGCAGTTTCTCTCTTCCGGTGCAGGGAGGCTGTGCCAAAGTGTCTTCCATCAATGACAAAAGCGATTGGAGGACAGTCCAGAAAGCCTTTGTGGTCATTGACTTTGCCCCAAGAGATATTGAGGTAGGAACCTCAGAGGGGGGCAGAGAGGGAAGGAGAGTCTTATATCTATTTAAAGCAACCCTTTCCCCCTTAGTGACAAGGGGAGAGTTACGCTAGATCTGACCGCGTTCTTTGTCTTCATTCTCAGAACCTCCTGGGGATAATTGCCAGTGTCCTGCATCTGGGCAACATCCAGTTTGAAGAAGACAGCAATGGCCACGCCATCATCACCAATGGCACTCAACTCCAGTGGATCTCCAAGGTGCCAGCTGGGCGCGTCAGTGACTCTGAATTAATTTGGAGGAGGCCAGCCGTGGGTGCAAAGCGCAGGGCGTCCCACCCTGGCCACTGGCATAGAGCAGAGCGTTTACGGGCAAACTTTTCGCCATGTTGAAATTCAACTACGATTCCATGCACTGCTTCCATATCCTGTGGTGTGAATGCACCATCGTAGGAGTAGTTTTGAGCATGGGGTACCCACCGCACGGGAAAGCCTCCCTCTCTCCCTGAGGTTTTGAACTTCAGCACTGATCAAGAGTCGAGCAGGCGTCTCTAGTGTTGTCTTTTTCCCTCCTCTCTCTAGCTTTTGGGCGTCCACCTGTCCATCCTTCAAGAATCTTTAACCCACAGGAAAATCGAGGCTCGGTTTGAAGAGGTACCACTCGTTCTCCCTGCTCCTTTGCAAGAAAATAGCATGGCAGATCTGCCCCTGTGTACACCCGCTGTGGTTTTCTTCCTCCCCGAAGGTTCTAAGCCCATTGGATGTGGACCTGGCCTTTTACGCTCGTGATGCCGTGGCCAAAGCAATATACGGACGGACGTTTGCTTGGCTGGTCAACAAAATCAACAGTTCTTTAGCTAACAGGGTTGGTCCTTCATTGCTGTTCATATTGGTTGCTTGTATAAATGGCGCGTCTTTTCCATTCTCTGGGGCTTCAGAAGGCTGACGGTTGACGGGCTGCTTGGGGGTTGTGCGCCTCGTGTCCAATTTGTGGGCAGACCCTCAAAGGACCTTCCCATTGGAACCCCCATTGCTTGTCTTTGCTTGATAGGACTTCAGCAGGAAAACCGTGATTGGTCTACTGGATATTTATGGCTTTGAAGTCTTTGAGACAAACAGGTAAGTCTTCATTCACCCTGGGTCAGAACCACATTTTAAAATGTTTTCTGCCTTAAAAAAGGAGACAAACTAAAGAGATCCAAGAACATGGAATTTGGAGGCAACGATCATACAATCTCCCTTCCTCTGGTCATGGGCTGGTAAAAGTGCTTCAGTCCAGAAACACTTCTAGAACAACACGACTGCTTTAAAATGACTTTGTGCTTTTTGTCCTTTTTTTCTTTGCGTCTGTTCAAGTTTTGAACAGTTTTGTATCAACTATTGCAACGAGAAACTCCACCAGCTGCTGATCGAGATGACCTTGAAGGCAGAACAAGAGGAATATGAGCTGGAAGGCATTGAGGTAGCTCTTGCTTCTTGCTAACCCTTCTTCCCGTTAAACCTTCTCCTCCCCCAGCCTCCTGAAGGAAGACTAGCCCCAGGGCCGAAAAGAGGCGCAGGAAGAGACCAGTGGTGAAATCCAAAGTTTTTTACTACTGGTTCGGTAGGCGTGGCTTGGTGGGCGTGGTGTGATTTGGTGGGCGTGGCTTGGTGGGCATGGCAGGGGAAGGATACTGCAAAATCACCATTCCTACCCCACTCTGGGGCCAGCCAGAGGTGATAGTTGCCGGTTCTCCAAACTACTCAAAATTTCCTCTACCGGTTCTCCAGAACCTGTCAGAACCTGTTGGATTTCACCCCTGGAAGAGACCAAATATAACCTGCAGTTGTCAAACCATCCCAGAGGCTACCTGGGGGTGGGGGTGGGCACTCCTGTTTCTCAAGTTGGAATTTAAATGCTCCAAGGATTGGAGAAGCAGAGCAAAAATGCAGAGCAAAAATGGTTGGGGAGAAGCACCTTTTTTTACACCATGCATAAATTTACTCATTTTATCCAACCACTGAGTCAGGTCTTAACACAAAATCCTGCCAAATTTGACCAAATCAGGATCCTTGATGTGAAGGAAATGTATGTATTCTGAACCCAAATTGTGGACAATTGTGCTTTTCCCCAAACTTTTAAGACATCTTCCTGGAGTTCATCTAAATTCTGATTCCAGAGGCTGGTGGAGATGGACTTGCTGTTTGAAGTAGAATTTTACTTGGCCATGCTGTGCCTTGACCTCCTACGTTTTCCTCCTAATTGTAGTGGGAACCGGTTCCATATTTTAATAACAAGATCATATGTGACCTCGTGGAGGAAAAGCACAAAGGCATCATTTCCATCCTGGTAAGAAAACTTTGATCTTTAAGTAAGTTCACCCACTGCCACTATGACGGGTTCCAAACAAGGTTGCCCTCCAAAGGAATTTGGTGGACTGAAAAGTTTTAAAATAGCCAGGGGATTCTTCCAAAGAGTCATTGACCTTCTCACAAAACTACAGTTCTGTTTTTGTAGTGTATTGGCAGAGAAGGGAAAGTGAACCACCGGGTGGTTTTATAGGACCCGGGGCTGACCTGGGAATGAGGAATACTTTGAAAGAATTTTCTTTGCTGTTTGGAGATGCTCCCAGCGTCCATTTTCTGCATCAGGAGACTTCCAGATGTGCTGGCTGGCAGCTGTAAATATAAGCCCAACACATCTGGTTTAAATCCAAGAACCAGACACGTTGGCTGTGCCCCACACATAACCACTGACCAGGATTCTTCAGCGGGATTCATTGAACAAATTAGAATAGCCTGATTAGAATAGCCAGAGGTCTGCAACCTTAAACACTCAAAGAGCCATTTGGACCCATTGCCCACAGAAAAGAAACACCGGGAGCCACAAAACCCTTCCCGTGCCTGACTATTTCCTGAGCAGCCACAAAACTAACCTATGTAGTTGAATTAAACATTCCGTTTTCTTCTGAAACTTTTCTTTTCTTGGATTTATCCATGGTTGCCCTACCGGAGTCGAAAAGCTCCAAAAACTGTGTGCCAGCAGGTGTCGCACATTGGCGGTTGTGACACATATTTTGAGCGACAGGGAACTGTAGCAGAGGGGTGAAAGAGCCACATGCGGCTCCAGAGCCACAGGTTGCTGCCCCCTGCCTTAAGCCTCATACACTATTTATTGCTTATGTGGGGAGCCTGCAATGGTCATTTTTCTTTCTTGTTTAAGGATGAAGAATGCTTGCGGCCAGGTGAAGCCACTGACCTGAGTTTCTTGGAAAAACTGGAGGAGAAAGTAGGAGACCATGCCCATTTTGTGACGTGAGTGCCGTGCCCTTCTTGCTAGTTCTCTCACCTTGGCCCTTCTTGGAGCAGACTCTAGTTCAGCCCCACCATCCTTGCTTCTGGGTGTGACCCTGGCCCAGCTGCCAGTGGAATCCTCTCTGAACTGGGAAATTCCCCCTTTTTTCTCTTTCTCTCTGCAGGAGAAAGCTTGCAGACCTGAAAACCCGGAAGTCCATCGACTGGGTGGACTTCCGCTTGCTTCATTACGCGGGAGAAGTGACCTACTGCACAGTGGGTAAGAAAGGGGGGCATCGTGGGAACCGGCTTGGAAGGAAGGGACGTAATCTAGGCTGGTTCCCTCCCTCCTTGCTTGAAGCTCACAGGAATGATTCTTGCTTCAGGAAAAAACCAAACCAAACCAAACCCAAGGAGGCATCAGAGCAATTGGAAGCACCTCCTTTCTAGAATTCAAGGCCAGGGACATTTTTCTCTGAAGCAACTTATCTTGGTAAAAGTTCTCCTCCAGCTCCCATTGAATTCAATAGTTTGGAAAATAGCTTTGTGGTGATCTCACTTCAAAGCCTTCTGGGCACAATTACCCAGAAGGTATTCTTGGTGTGCCCTTCAATTTGACATGGCTCATTCAAGCCCATTAAATTATAGCCCATCATTCCCAGCGAGCAGACTCCCCAGTGGTTGTGCAGGATAGTTGGCACCAAGTTGGAGAGGGCTGGTGAAGTTTCTGGGTCTCTTCTCAAAAAAACCCCAAAAACCTCCTGGCAAAAGACCCTGACATTGATGAGTACTGTAATCCCAAGATTTTAATTGTTCAGACAGTGTTTCTCACTCGTGGCAAGTGGACTGCAACTCCCAGAATTCCCCAGCCAGTATGGGGGATTCTGGGAGCTGAAGTCCAGATATTTTAAATTGCCAAGGTTCTAGAACACTGGTTTAAGCCAGCAGTGGCTTTGCTAAGATCATCCTAGCTTCATTTCCAGGAAGACTTTCTCTTCCACTTTCCTAATTTTATTAGCATTGCCTTAACTTTATTTCCTGTCATCTTTAGGATTTTTGGAGAAAAATAATGATCTGCTTTACCGGAACCTCAAAGAGGTAAGAATATTTTGGATCCATTGAGGTGGACTTCTCTCTTGCCTGGTAGTTAAGCGATGGAAATGGAAATAGAAAAGGTGCGAATGAAGGAAGCGTTGCAGGAATTCTTAGAGTGGGTGAATTTCAAAATGGAAAGGAATGGGTGTTATAAATTCTGTGACCTCATGCTTTAACCTGTTTCAAGGTGCTGTGCAATTCCAAAAATGGTATCTTGAAAGAATGCTTCCGCTCATCGGAGTTACACAATCGGAGAAGGCCCGAGACGGTGAGTGCTTTCCTCGGCCGATGAGACGAGCTCTTGAAATGTTTTAGCTCAGAGCCAAGCAATAGATTGACACTTCGTAGAATTGGGGGAGTTAGCGAAGGAGAAATTTCTTCAGCTAGAAAATTGCATTCCTTGACTACAGTTAACAATTTGGGACAAGGTGCCCATGGAAATGGGACTTACAGTGGTCTTTAGCACACAGTCTCCAGAGTGCACACAACGCACACTCACTTTCACATAATTGCTTGGGGTAAGCTTGTAGCTGCAGGACAGGCGTCCCATTCCTTCCATGCTTGTAACTGAGGTCTCTGGCATGCCCAGGTTGCAACTCAGTTCAAAACCAGCCTGTCCAGTTTGATAGACATCCTGATGTCCAAGGAGCCCTCCTACATCCGGTGCATTAAACCCAATGGGGACAAAGAACCTGGTATGGAGACCTCTGGGCTGGAAAGTGGGGGGGGGGGGGGGGGGGGGGGCTGCACGACTTTCCACCTGTGGCTTCATTGTTCTGTCCTCGGCCCAAAAGGCCTTTTGAGGGCAACTTAAAATCTGGGTTGCCCTGAAAAAAGCAGCTAACATTTCTCACCCCTCTGGAGAAATCAGAATTTGTGGAGTTTAAAACCTGAGGAAGTGCTGGAGAAGCCAGAGGCTTCCCGTCTCAGGCCACAGGGAGGTGGCAAATGGATGCGGAGATTCATCCCCCTTGGAGCTCTTCTGCAGCCAAATGTTTTGGTGCATTTGGGCAGTAGACTTTGGACCCTGTAGGTTTTAACAATTAAGGGGTGGCGGAAGAGTGCTAGTGCCCTGAACGGGATGCCATTTTGTTGTGCAGACAAATTTGATGACTCCTTGATAAGACACCAGGTGAAGTACCTGGGTCTAATGGAGCACCTTCGGGTGAGGCGAGCTGGCTTTGCTTACCGTCGGAAGTACGAGCACTTCCTGCAAAGGTAAGGTACCTCTCCACTCCTCCACCCCACTCATTGCCATGGCTCCAGTAGGAACTGAGAACACAAGAGGGAGGGCCTTCTGGTTTCCCCCCAGCCCCAAAACATTCTGCTGGAGATTGGATAGCTGACTGGCACCCTTCGTTTAGTAACTTGTTAGGAAGACCGAGACCACCTGTGGAGCTGTGTTGTTGTCCCTTTGCCATGAGGTTTATGGAGAGGAATTGGAATTGGCATCCTCTAAACAAGCTTTGCCCATAATCGTGATTTCTGGGGTGGGGGACACCTGGATTGAGAAGGCGGGGGTTAGCGTAAGTTCTGTACTGGGCAGAATTGATTGTGGGACTCCCGGATCCCTTCCATGGTTTGGAATCCATTTCTCCTGACTGATTCCAGGTACAAGTCTCTATGCCCGGATACCTGGCCCCAGTGGCGAGGCCCTGCAGCCAAGGGAGTGGAGAAGCTCATCCATCACATCGGCTACAAGCCTGAAGAGTACAAGATGGGAAGGTAGAGGAGAGGCCTGCTGGGTTTGGAACTGAGTCATGCGGTGGCTCCCTATGGCTCACCATTAAAATGCAGCTTCTGTCTCATTCAGGACCAAACTCTTCATTCGTTTCCCGAGAACGCTGTTTGCCACTGAAGATGCCTTTGAATATAGAAAAAACCTCCTGAGTATGTGCTGGGACCTCTCTGGGTCATGCCCAGAAAGATCTTTTTCGACCTGAACGTTGTCTTGATGAGGAAGTCATCCTCTGAAGGCCCCGGATGACCTCCTCAAAAATACAACTCCTTGGTGCAAATGTTCTAAAGATGCATGAAATCCCTGTTGGGCTATCGAGTCCATCCCTTATCTTCCTTCCCAGCTTTGGCCAAACAGAAGTCTCCGGGGTTAGCATTACAAGCCAATCCTCAGGCCTGTTTAGGAATAATTTTGGGGTGGTCTTCTTTGCATTAAGATGGTCCTATGCTCAATCTCTAAAGAAGCCAGGTAGCTTGGATGGGAAAGATATCCAAAAGCTACTTACTTCCAGTCCCATTAGAACATAATATTGTGGATGCATCACAAGTCTTGATTCAATTTCAAAGAATATTCTAGGCTAGAAAGTCCCAGGTTTTGTCCCTGGAGTTTGCAGTTAGAAGTTGTGTTTCTGGTAGAGAAAATGGAGTTGTACAGTCTGGCCTAGAAGCCTTTTCCCCACTAGAAGTCACCCAGGGCTCCCCAGAGAGACAGAAGTGACTTTCACCTGGCAAGGCATCAGGGCCGCCTGCTTTGCTCCCTCTCTTTCAGTTTCCAGAATACAAGCCAAATACAGAGGCTGCCTTGGGAAGCGAGAATTCCAGAAGATGAGGCAAGCCGGTAAGGATCAGTTGGCAGGAACCAAAAACTACCTTGAGCAGAACACTTCACAAGTGCTGGTTTCTAAACCCACTTTCATTGCTTGCCCTTCGTCTGCTAATACTGTAAGGAGGCTCTCCTGGGTGAGCTGGGGACTCTTTCTGTCTTGCAGCCATCCTGCTGGAGGCGGCCTGGAGGGGGGGTCCTGGCACGCAGACTGGCCAAGAAGAGAATGTGGGCAGTTGAGACCATCCATAAGTAAGTTTCCTGCCTCTTCCGCCTGGGACCCTCCCTCCCTTTCCGTTGCCTCTCAGCTCTGAGAAGAAATCAGAGGGGGCCCTTCTCCTTTGACTATTCCGTGTCTTGCACGGATGTCTGTACACACAGACAATGTCTACCCCTGGGAAGGCTCCTGGGGACAATCAGAAGGATGGTCCTGAATGTTGCTTTTCTCCCTTCCGAAGGTTCTTAAAAGGCTTCATCCACCGCAGGGAGCCCCTGAACACCGACAACATGGACTTTGTGAGGTTTGTGCAGTACACCTACCTCATGAAACTCAGGGATCACATTCCAAAGACCGTCCTGGACAAAAGCTGGCTTAAGCCTCCAGAGATCATGCAACAAGTGAGAACGGGCTTGTGGGAAGCCTCCATGTTCAGGGGCAGTCTGCTGCAGAGTCAAGGGAGGAAGCCTCTGGCTTTCCTGTCTGGCTGTGGGTCTCTCTCTAGGCTGCTGAGGGGGTGGGGTGGAGGGGTTTTTGTCGCCCTACAGATGCTGGGTCTCACCAGCTCTTCTGAGGTTAGCTGAGGAATAGTCAGATTGAGAAGGTCTCCTAAACTTATGTCCACATTTGACTTGTACAAAACTGGGGATTGTGAGTTGGAGCACCATCTGCTCCCCTAGGAACAGAGCCTGGGAGCTCCACAGGGGTCTGTGGCTGATTATAGTTTCCATCTCGTGTCCATTTTCTCCCTTTCTACCACCCAGACCTCTGCCCTTCTGAAGACAATCTGCAAAAGGAATCTTGTCCGGAAATATTGTTGTGGAATCACTGTGGAGAAGAAGGCCCAGGTGACAGGGTGGGGCTGCCGTTTCATGGGAGGCTCTTCCAGGTGTCCTGAGGGAGGTAAAGCAGGACATAAGTTCTTATGTGACTCCCAAACAGATGGAGCAGAAAGCTGTTGCCAGTGCCATCTTCTCTGGGAAGAAGGTTGGCTACGTGGAAAGTCTGAACCAGCCCTTTCTGGACAGTCGACTGGGTGAGTAGCTGAGAGTTGGCAGACCCTGCTGAGAACTTTGGTCCAGCAGGAAGAGTAAGTCCTTATTAACAAGTTACTTTAAAGTTGTTCTATAGCTTTCACGAAGTCCTGCGTTGATCTTGAATTGTATATTTTACACTATAAGCCACTTTAGAAGAAACATTACATGAAATAAGGAAGGGAAAGACCTTCATTATTTAATAAAACTCAAACTTCTGCCCCCTTCTCTCCCAGGTGAGAGCGACCTGTGCCCCAAAGTCCTGCAGATGATCCGCCACGAGAAGGTCCAGGTAAGGCAGAGGATGGCATCCCACAGGTAAGCGGGGGAAGAGCTCCCTGCCTCTGATTGTGCAGACCCGGCCCTGCTCTGGTTCTTCAGCTCCCTCTTGTCTCTTGTGCTGCTTTCCAGTATGTCACACCAGTGGTGAAATACGACCGGAACGGCTTCAAGCCCCGAGAGCGACTGCTTGTCCTGACCCGGGTGGCAGCTTACGTGGTGGAGACGGCCAAGATCAAGCAGAAGATTGAGTACGCCACCCTCAAAGGTAACCTCTGAATTCGCTTTGGCCTCCGGTCCTCGTCCCTGAAGCTGACCTCTTTGTGCCTTTGGAGCAAAGCTTTTGGACACACACAGGAGGGAGGATTCTGCTCTCAGGCAGGCTGCCAGGGGCCTAGAAGAGCTAGAATTTTTCTCCAAATGAATCAGGAGCTTTGGTCCGGGTGCAGAGCATCCTCATCAATATCTGGAAGGCAGCAAGGCTGTTGAGGCCAGGTGCTTTTCAGTGGCAAGAAAAAGGAAGGGCCGGCTGCCAAAACAGCAGATGCATAAATAGATTACGGGGGTGGGTGGGTGGGTGGGTGGGAGGGTGCTGGAAAGGGGAGCCTCGGGAACAGGAAGGCTCTGATATGTTGGGAAAAGATGGAAACCAGAGAATTTGTGGTGGAACAAGAACGTAGAGCTCCATCTTTGCAATTTCACCAAAGGCACCTCAGAAAAGAACCAGGGGCGTGAAAGTATTAGCTTGGTTAACGAAACATTCTTTTTTCAAAAAAGGAAGAGTAGAAACTTCTTCCACATTTCCATAAAATCTACCTTGTGGAACAGAAGGAGTGTTATATGCTTACGTGGTCTGTTGTCCCTTCTCTCTGCAAGGCATTTCCACCAGCAGCCTCAGCGATGGCATCTTAGTCCTTCACGTTCCAGAAGACAACAAACAGGAAAAGGTGAGGGGAATTGGCTGTCCTGGAGACCCTCCCGCTTCAGGACGTGATCAGAAATGAGGGCCCTCCTCCAATCTTCCTTGCAGGGAGATGCCATCCTGCGCTGCGAGCACCTTTTTGAGACCGTCACCAAGCTCTGCATGTTAGCCAATAAGCAGGACCTGGTAGCCGTGGTCCAAGGAAGGTAAGTTGGGGGTTGCCTTGGCTTTGGCAAGGGGCGGCAGTCTTGGCAGGCTTATTCTTTTAATACCATTTGAATAAAACCCACTGAAGAAACATCAAATAATTTAAGGCTTCCCTTTCACAACGCGTAGCAGTTAAATTCTGAGTCTCTTTCTCCGTAACTCCTTAAATGTTCCAAAATGTTTGTTTCCCAGATCTGTTTTGACTCATAAGGCTCAGTGGGGGAAGACCCTTTGGTCTGTGGCCTGATGCTGCAGATGAGCCCCCATGTCTTCCTCTGTTGCTGAGCCTGAGCCTGGCCCTGGGCAGAGGCAGCCAAAGCCACCAGGCTCTGGAGCCCCGGTAGAGTTCCTCTGGTTTTTACCTGTTTTATAATAGCCTCCAGTTCCAGATTAGTCCCGGGAAAGAAGGAACCATGGTTTTCACCACCGGGCAGGAGCCTCATGTCTACAAAGCCAAAAATGGACAACTCACCGTGGTAAGCCTCTGGAGCGCATCCATGCAGGGTGCTTTGGGGCATCCGGCCAAGTCTGAATATTATTTCCCTTCCTGGCCAATTGGTATTTTTCCCCTCAAAAAGATGGAAGGGGGTTCCGTTGAGGCAATCTACCTCTGCTAATTCTTTTAGCTAATGCAGTTTGCTTTTTTTTTTAATGCCTTCCTTTTTTATTTAAAGAAAAGCAGCCCCCGTTTCTTCATGCGTCTTTCTTTGGCTGCAGGAGCTTCCCAGCTGGTTGCAGGTCCTCGGAGTGTAAAGAAGCTACCTGGAGATAATTCTTTTTGTGCTTAAACCCCGAAGGTGTCGGCCAAGATAAAGTCCTGATGGGGAAAACCAAAACAACCCGTGACTCTGTCTGCTTGAAAAGGAAGTCCCTGAAATCACCCCGGGGGGGAGAATGGAGGCGGTCTTCGAAAACCTGTCGGATGCTGATGTGGTCAGTTTGCTGGAGTTCAGGTCATTTGCATCTTTTTTAAAAAAAAACACATCGTGAACCATGTCCGCCCATTAATCCTAGGCCCTGTAACAGCCTCAGTGACCCTTTCCCAGAACTGATGCATAGATTGAGGCCCAAGTGTTTTCCTGATCATTTGCTTCAACATTCCAGTTGGCAATAATTTAACCATTGACTGCACCAAACAGCCCCCAGCCCCGGTTTTAAAACGCAGAACTCCAGAAAAGAATCTCAGCGTAAAAAATGAAGGACTCCAAACGCCGTTTCTGAGCAGGCCTGGAGGAGGAGCAATACGGCCGGCCGGGAAACTGCGCCCTGGGTCTTGAGTGAGCCTGTTTTTAACCAAATCCTCTGCAAAGTTCAGAGGGGCCGGTGGGCATCAGCCCCATTTGTGAAATGCAAACTGAGGTTCTTACTTCCGAGACAAGCAAGTCAGTCCCGGAAGGTACTTCTGTTCCTGGAGTTACGACCCCATGTTATTCTCTGTATTAGCAACCTGTGATGTATTTATGAAAAAATAAAAAGGTGAAAGGAAAAATCACTTTCACTGGCCTGGCCTCTCCATCTGCTAGCCACCTCAGCCCAGAGGCATTGTTTAAAACACCAGACAGACCAGTTTCTAAGAACGGTTCCCTCCCTCCCTCCCCCTCATTTCTCAGTGGTCTTCTAAGGCCCTCTGAGGACTGAAGGGGGGCCTGCAGAATCGGCCACAACCCACAGACCTCCTTGGGGGGGAAATGCACAGCAAGCTTGATCCTTGAAGTGTCATTCCCAGAGGAGTGCAACTTGGCAGAAGCTTCTCAGCAGCCCAACCTCTGATGCTGAGGACAGGAAACGTCTTTGGAGAAAAGTGGCTTCTGGCTCCCAGTAGCTCGTAGTAAAGCTGTGTTCTCTCCCACCACACCCCTCCGTAGTTTCTCTTCTGGTGCTTGTGTCCACGCTGACTGCTCAGTGACAAGCATAGCTGGGTAGGTTAGTGACTCAATAGCACGTGGGAACGGAGCTTCTATCGGAGCTGGCTGCAGGTACTTTCCTGCTTCAGTGCTGTTGCTCACTTCTCTGGTGACGGGGCATTTGCTTCCTGCTAAAACTCTGATTTTGGTCCCTGACCTCTTTCAAAAGACGCGGAGAGAAGCTGGCAATAGGAAATACAACCAATTTATTTTCCGTATTTAAAACCTGTGTCAAATGCGTAACACTTACACAAACACACACGCCAACAGAGGAGGAGGAAGTGATTCTGCACAGACTCCTTTAAGAAGGCAAGGCTGGGCTTCGAGCATCAAAGCAGGAGGGGAGGGGGCTTGTTTTTCAACCTGGCTGTTGTTTACAAGACCCGCAGCTGCCTTGAGGCCAGAAAGCAAAGGCACTGCTTGGGAGGGGGGGCGGGGACGACGACGGAGACAACCTTTTCCTTTGGCCAAAATTGTTTTTGGAATTAGGATTGCAGAAGGACAGGCTAGAAACCAATGCAGGCACTCAGGTCCATTCTGATCCCTCGCTTGGGGGAGGGGGAGGGGGCTGGATCTAATGCAAATGCTTCACTGGCAGACTAAAGAAACAAACGTTTGCAGCTGCTCTTCTTTCTTGGGTTGGGGTGCTGGTTCTCCCACCCCAGAAACATTTCCTCGCTGGTCCCCTTGACCGATTCGGGCTCAGCAGCACGGCTGTTCCTTTCCTCTCTACCAGCCTGGACCAGGAGCCCCTCCCTCGCCCCAAGAAACAGCCAGGAAAGAGGAAACCCAGGGCACCCCACCCCTTCCTCTGGGCCAAAACCTCCACAAAGACGCTTTCCAACTCAGCAGCTCAGGAAGAGACTCACATGCAACTCTGGGAAATAAATATCTCAGGGACGCAGCCAAGGAGCCACTGAACGACTAACATACCACCACCATTTTGGTTTGCAGCATCTTTCAACAGTTGCTTTTTGGCTACTCTGGTTTGCCTCCCTAAACTTTGAAACGCACAAAATAAAACTAACCATCTTTTTCCTTAAATGGAAATGGGAATAAGCCAATTCTGGACTTTGGTCTGCAGCCTTGAACCCTTTGCAGAACGTCTTAACCCAGCTGATCTCCAGTCAAAACTTAATCTTTGGGTTTCCTGATACTTACGCTCCAAATTACAAATACAGATTTCTGCTATGAAATAAAGGATTGGAAAGATGCAACAGAAATCGATTAAAGAATGGAGGAGCAAAGGCCTTCTCATCCCGTCTGGTGCAGCAAGATCAATTCTGTAGATTCCGGCCAACCAGGCGCCTTCTCCCCTCCATGGGGGCTTTGGGGCGGTGGGAATGGCACACGGTATGGAAGCCCCAGACAGAAACGGCCAGCTGTTCTCCCTTCTTGGGCCCCTTTTCCAATCCGAGGTGCTTCAGTGCCTCTTCTGGACTCCAAGGGGCCGAAAGAAGATGCCTAAGGGGCCTCACTGCTGGGGCACAATCTTTGCAGGGCCTCAGGACTTTCACTCTACCCATCTGCAAAATGGCTCCTAATTTAGACGGTACAGCCGGGCTGAGCCTGCTGGTCCCAGAATATCGGCCTCTGAATGAAGGAGACCGAGTCACACACGGACACGGCAAGAAGGTCATTGCTGGGAAGATGAAGCCTTTGGTCTTGGATCAGAATGTGGGGCTGGTGAATGGGGAGGGGGCGATGAGAAAGGTGGCCACAGGTGTGCTTTGCAGCATCTACTGAAGGCAAGTTGGGAACCGGCATCCTTGGGGAGGAAAGTGAAGGAAACGGGACGTTCCTGCCTGGCCCTACCACTGTTTGTCCTCCTACAACGGGACGGAGCACCTCCCCCGGCAGGCCCCTTTCCCATCCCCCCTTTGGGTGGCCAGGAGGTTTAGCCACAGCTTTTCTCCCTGGGAATGAAGGCTCATCCGGAAGTCTCCCCTGGAGGAGCCCACTCGACCAAGAGGCTGGAGCCAAATGGAGGCTGCGTGGTCCTACCCAAAACAGGCCGGAAAACAGGCTGAATTCAGAAGTGCTGCAAAGCCCGGGACCTGCACCCGAACTTGGCCACAGTGGACAATCCATTTGGGTGCCACACGCTGCATCGTTGAATACCAAAAATACTCTAGGTAGAAAAGGACAGTCCAGGCAGCAAGCCGGAGGCCGGCTGAGTCGCAGGGAGGGGGCTGGCCCACCGCAGCCCCTCACTGGTGCATGTGAGTGCGGTCGTCGGGGCGCTTGATGTGGATCCGGCGGACCCTCTCGATGCGCTCGCGCTCCTCGTCCTCCTCCAGGTGGTGGGAGCGCCCGGCCGCCCCCCCGGTGGCCTCCAGCAGCGCATTGTCGGGACCGCGGCCGTCCTGAGCTTCGTAGAGCAGGATGTTCAAGGTTTCCTCGTAGATTCGGGCTTCTGGGAATTCAACCTGGAGATGCCAAAGGAGGTGGGGGGGTTAGGCATACCCCCTGCGCAATCTTTTCTGAGTGGGGTGGGGGGTGCAGAGGGAGCCAGCCACTCACTTTGGTCTGCTTCTTCTCGGTGGCGTACACAATCGAGGTGCAGCAGACTTCCGCGATCTTGCGTCCCTGGCCGTAAAATGACCAGCAGCAAATCTCGTCTCCCAGCACGTCTTTGATGAAAAGGACCCTCCCGTTGAAGCGCAGGGAGAGTTTGTCGAACAGCTCAATGTTCTTCAGCATGTTGTCGTCCGAATTGCTGGTTGGGGGCAAGGGACCCAGAAGGGAGAGATGGGGCAGGGCTAATAATTAGCCAGTCCCTCCCCTCCTTTCTGCCTAACAGGGTAACTGCCCCCTTTGCCCCCTCTCTAAACTCTCCTCTTCTTGGTACTGAAAATACTTTACCTGGTGTAGGAATATTTGTTATTGCTTCGGTTGTACAGCAATTTAACCGCCGGCTGCAAAAACACAGAAAGCAGATAGGGGCCTTAGTTCCATGGGTTACCACTAGGTGTTGAAGGCAAGCTGGTCCCCTACAGGGGATGGTTGGAACTGCACAGGTAAACATCTGGAGACCAGCTGTCCTCTCCCCCTCCCAGAGTTGGCCACTGTGAAGATCTGGTGGAAGGGGAGAAGCCCTGGGGGGGAGGAGAGGATGACCATTCCTCTCCCAGCTCCAAGGGGAGACAGAGCCACTAAGAGTAAGCGGAACATTCTCTCCCCCCCCAAAGCTTCAGAATCCCCCTTTAATGTGAGGTCTTTTACCTTGTTGGACGTGGCTATGAGTTTCTGCTCTTCCTTGGAGGACGTGATGATGGGCACTTTGCAAAAAGGCTCATAGACATCTTTGTTCTGTGAAAAGAAGAGGACAGATTGGAAGGGAAGCAAAAGATCAGGCAGAAGCCAACCCTCACTTACAGTGGACAAGTCCTCCCTTCTCTGGGCAAGCTCAGGAATCTTGACAGACTCTGCAGCTTGCAAAGGTTTTCTTTTAGAATAGTATTTTCCAACCTTAGCAACTTTAAGATGGGTGGACTTCAATGTCTTCAACGGAATTGAAGTCCACCCGTCTGAAAGTTGCTAAGGTTGGGAGACAGTGCCTTAGAAAGCACCAATAGCAATACAGAAGGGGGGTTTTATTTTTATTTTATTTATTTTTATTAGTCATATTTCTATGCCGCCCACTCTCCGAGGACTCTGGGCGGCTTACACCAAAGACAGTATACTAAATAGCACATTGCCCCCTAACAATCTGGGTCCTCATTTTACCCACCTCGGAAGGATGGAAGGCTGAGTCAACCTTGAGCCGGTGAGATTTGATCCGCTGATCTGCTGAACTAGCAGTCAGCTGAAGCAGCTGCAGTACTGCACTCTAACCATTGTGCCACCTCGGCTCAGGTGGCTGCAGTTCCTCCTTTTGCCTCCCTCCACTCCTTCCAGGTGGGAACCTCATCCACTCCCCATCAGAGGGGTCCATGGGGGGCAGCAAAGCGGGGAAAGGCCGGCTCCAGAGCACCCACAGGAGATTTACCTGAAGGGCAGCCTGGCACTCATCCACCAAGCCTTGCACCAGGTAGTACTTGGCCTCGGCCAGCAGCTCCTCAATCTCTCTCCGGCTCTCCGGGAGGGGCACGGCGCCATCGCGCAGGTAGTTTAAAATGGTTCCAAAATGCTTGCCACACCTGTCTATCAAAATCCAGCCTAGGAAGAGACAGAAAACGCAGCCACGATCAGAAGGAATGCAGAGTCCGAGCTAACCCTAATCCTATCCCTGGCTTGTTTAACTCTGAGCAGTTCGGCTTCGTCATGTGGCCGGCAGCCTCAAAAACAGCCAGCTCGGAAGAGGCCAGCATCTCACACAAGGGCGCCAGTTTCCATGAGCTCAACTTCTTTGTGGGCAGAAACACAAGAATGTTAAGGGAGGGGAGACGATAAAAAATGCGTAAGGACATTGACAAATAAGGGCAATGCTGGCTGAAGAATGCAAGGGCGGTCTTAAATTAAGGGACTTAAACAGCTAAAATTGGATTAAGCTCTCAATTCTGCAAGCTGTGAATTTCATTCCAATGGAATCAGAAGTCTTTTTTTTTTGGAGTCAAACTGTAGTAACCTTTTGACATTTGAACCTGTTCATTCTTCTTAGTTTAAAATCCTCAAACGCGAACGGTCTAAAAATCTGTTGAATCATCAGTCATCAATTTTCAAATGATCGTAGCAATTGAAACAGTTCCCTTGAGATTGCGCAAAGGGTTAGGCCCCCCCTCCCTTGCAGAGCCGACCCCGGCCCCCGTTTCTTTTACCTTCGCTGTCCGTGAGGACCTCCATCCGGCCACTGAACATGGCCTTCAGCATGGTGTCCTGCTTGGTCAGCGTCTGCATGGTGGTGTAGTACAAGGCCCCGCCGATGTTCAGCTTCACGTACTTGGAGCTGGGACTGCCGCTTTTGAAGGAGGTGGTGCGGGTGGTGGCTGCTGGCACGGCGGTGCTCACCACTGTCTCTCCGGACATCTCTTCCTGGAAGAGCAGAGAGCCTTCAGGGAGAGCCCAGGGGCAGAAGGGGGCTCAGGATGGCCGGCTCCAGAGGGAGAGGCAGCGGCCTGTTTTACACCTTCTCCAGGAGCAGAGCAGCTTCTCTGGAAAGAGCCCCGGGCCCTTCAGAGGGCAGGAGGGCTTTGGAAAGGCCCCTCGGGCTCTCCCCAGGGGGCGACTTTCAGCCCAGCCGCTCTGGGAGCTCCAGCCCACCAGCCTTAAGGTTGCCCACTGGGAGAGCCCAGCCTCAGAGGGAGGGGGAGGGGGAGGGGTGGGGGGCAACCGGCCCTCCCCGCCTGAGACCCAGCCAGGCTCCCCTCGGACCTCCCTCCCCCCTCCTCCTCCTCTCCCAGCACCGGCCCCGCTTCCTGGCTTCCTGGCTGGGCCTTGGGGCTGGGGTCTCCCGGCCGGCCGTTAAGCGAGTCGAGCTCCCCTCCGGCCGCAGAGGCGTTTCCTGGCCTGCCATTCATTCCTCCACTCCGCCCGCCTTCCCGGCGCTCTGAGCGGGGGGGCCTCTCGGGGTCGCCCCCGGGCCGCAGATCCGGAGGGAGGCCGGGCCGAGCAGGGCAGCGGGCGGGAGGGAGGAGGAAGCGGCTGGGCGAGGCGGCCTCCGCGGAGGAAAACCCCGGAAAAAGCGAGCGACTCCCGCCCTGCCCGCCCCTTCCCCGCGGGGGCCGACTGGATGCCCTCCGGGAGCCCCCTCGGTGCTTCGCCCAGCCTTCCCGGGACACGATCCTCCCCCCCCACCAAAGTCCTCCCCCCCCGGGAGCCCACCCGCCAAGATTGGCCCGCCTTCCCCGCCGGGAGGGGAGACCCCCCGAAAGGGAGGGGAAGGGGAGACGGGGATTCCGCCCCCCCGCCGGCGCCCCCTCCTCACCATGAACAGCCCGCGCGAGGCTCCCTCCTCCCCTCGGCCAGACGGTCCTCCTGGGCGGGGCAAGGAGCGGATGACGCAGGGCACGATGGGCGGGGCCTCCTCGCCCCTCCTCTCCTCCGCAGGTCGGAACTCGGTCTCGCGGGGCGCGTTTCCGGGCGGGCCGCCGCCTTCGGCGGTGCTTCCGCTGCAACGGCCGGAAGTGGTCCTGTCGGCGTGGCTCTATGGTCCTCGGAGTTCCGCGGGCGCTCGGCGGGGGGAGGCCGAGGGATGGGGGGGCGCGCCGTCGAGGGCCTCGACCCGTAGCAGTCCCGCAGCCCGGCTGGAGCCCCCTCGCCCTTCGCAGGCCTCGCCGCCAACACGCCCCCTGCCAGGTAGGACAGGCGGCGCTCCTCTCGCGCGGGAGGTCCCTCTCCTGCCTCGGCGCCCCCGAAGGCACCCGGCTCGGGCCTGTCCCCCGGCGGACCCAGCAGAAGGGCTTCCGGGGACCCCCAGGAGACCCCTCCCCAACTGGGCTGGCGGGGGAGGGGAGAGAGTGGCGTGGAGAGCTGCCCTCCCAGAGCCCCCCCCCCCTCCCAGACCCCCTTGCTCTGCAGGTCAATCAGGACCCTCTTCTATCCCCTTCCTTCCTTCCTTTCTCTCCCTCCCTCCTCCTCTTTCTCCTTCCTTCCTTCCTTCCAGCCTCTCCAACTGATGCGCCCATCGAGAAGCAGCAGCGTTTGGAAGCAGCCAAGAAATGTGATGAGAAGCTGCCTGGCATGAACTTGTTGCTCTCCCCAACAGCCAGAAGAAGCTGCAGTTTGGAGCGAGCGTGAACCATGTTTGTCTACGGGTGACCTCCAGGCTCTTCTGCAAAACACACCCGCCTGGGTGAGCCCCTCACCAGAGACGCCTGCCTTTCCGCCGGGGGACAGTCCGAGCAGTCTTCCCTGGACCCGCATGCAAAGGTTTTGGTGCTCCTGCTTCAGGTCTTCTCTTCCTTGTCTTTTGTTCGCAGAGGCCAAAATGTTCGGTGCAGCCCAATCATCCAAGGCCGAGTTCCTGGACAAGGCCCGGCAGGCCCGGGAGGAGCGCCGGGAGCAGAAGGAACGTGAGCAGGCTGCGGTGCGGATCCAGGCCCTTGTCCGAAGGTTTCTGTGCCGCTGTCGGCTGCAGCGGAAAATCAGGTGTGTATAGCTATGGATACAATGAAACTTTACCTGTGGCAGGTACCTGGGCATATGGAAAAGTTGTCTGTTGCCATCTGAGAAATCCTCCGGTCTCAGAACAAGAGGCCTGGGAGGTAATCTGAGCCAAGATATGGAGCCCCAGCAGCTTGCTGGGTTTCCGTATCCAGACTCAACGCCTTGCCTGCTGCACTAATGACACCTTGTTTCTTCTCCTCTTTGGCCCAGGAGCGAAGTGGATAACTTCTTTCACACCAGCGGTCCTGCCAAGAAGACAGCCCTTTCGCTCTTTAAAATCTCCCGAAAGCTGCTCTTTATTATCAAACTCCCTCAGGACAAAGAGGTACAGCCCCTCTGGCTCTTTTGCAGACTTTTGGAGTCCTGTCTAATCAGTATTGGTGGGGAAGGGGCATCTCTAGGGGGTGGGTCCCTTGGTCTCCCACTTCTGGGATGGAGGAATCCCTCGTGGTAGCCCTTGGACAACAAGCAAAGAAAGGAAGCAACGTCAGAAGCTTTCCATAGTTTTAAATAGCCATTTAAATTTAGTTCTGGGGAATCGGAAGTAAAGATTCTGGCAGTTTGGTAAAGGCTGATCTCATCTTACCTTGAGTCTGTTTCTTGCTCTCTGTAGAGATTTGAAAAGCTGTGCCGCTGCATCCTTAGCAGCATGGAGGCAGAAAACGATCCTAAGGTAAGCAGGTTCTCTTTTCACGAGAGGAGGGGGCATCAGTGCATTTGGCTATATATTTTGCCAGAACCAAAAGAGAAGCAAGGAAAGCTTTCCGTGGCAAAATCACTGCTACAGCTTTTCCTGGGGCTATTTGTGGCTGTTTGGAGAAATTTCTTTGTCTCAGTGGCTTCACAAGAGGGAAAGAAAGTTCCTCTGAATTGCAGGATGGCGGCATTTTGTCCTTTTACCTCTTAATCCAGTGAACGGAGGGGGACTTTCCCCCACAGGGCCAGGTTACTCTTGTGGCCCTTTCGTTTTGCAGGTGTGGTACGTATCCCTTGCACTCTCCAAGGAGCTGACTCTCTTATGGATCCAGCAAGTGAAGGATGTGCTGTGGATTTGCTGTGAATTTCTGAAGCTGCTCAAGGTACAGACAGGTCCAGTTTCTGTGGCACAGATTTTTTAGGGGTATTTCCCCCCCCCCCCCTGCTCTTAGCTTTGTAGCATGTTTTCTTTTCAACTTTCTGGGGGTTCATTTTTCTAGCCAGACATCTTGCAAGATTCAAAACTGGTAAATTTGCACCTCACAATGCTGGTGACTTTTACGGACACCTCTACCTGGAAAATCCTGCAGGGAAAAGGTACGTTTGCAGGATTCTGCCTCTAGACACTGCTTTGTTTGCCCAAAAAAGTGCCACTTGTTTCTTCTTTTTTATTAGCTTTGTCATATTGGCTTGCCAAGGTTGATTTGACCGACTGCAGAGAGTGGCTGTTTGGCATCTTTTTCTTATATAAATTATGTAGCATTTGAGCCACCAGTCTCTTCTCTTGAGAGTGGGGGTTAAGCTAAGACCTTTTTGCTTGTGTTGGGAATTTTCAACTTGACGGCTTATTTTATGTCCTTTTTTTTTAACCTTTGCTGATTGAATTTTTTAAAAATATGTTTTAAAAAATATTTAGCCTAATGATGTCTCTTAATCTGTTCATCAAAGTATAAATCCTAGAGGCTGGGGAGTGGGGGATTCAAGTAGACCAGACCTCTCAATTGGTTCTAGTTGCTGAAACAGACCCCCTCCCTGCCCTCCCCCAGCTTTGGGGAGCACTGAATGGGAATGAGGTGCCTGGCCATGAAGGGAAGCGTTGCAGCTGAGACCTTCTCTCTGGATCCTTTTGCAGGAGAAGCCCTGCGCCATGCTATGAATCACATCTGTGCAAATATCATGGGCCACCTCAACCAGAAGGGGTTCTACTCGGTGCTCCAGGTTTGTTGGGGTCTGGTTGCCATTGCTGTAAATTTCTGTGTGAATCTCCTTGCTGGAAAAAGAACGGAAAGAGCTTTATGGGGATTTTTTCCATCTGCTCATCTCTGTTTCGTGGCACCCAGTTGTGATTTCTTCATTTAGAACAAGGGTCTCCAACCTTGGCAACTTTAAGCCTTGTGGACTTCAAGTCCCAGACACTGGGAATTCTGGGAGTTAAAGTCCACAAGTCTTAAAGTTGCGAAATGGAGACCCCCACTCTTGACCCTTAAATGCAATTTCAACTCTTTTTTTTTCCTCCAGATTTTGCTGACAAACGGCTTGGCAAGGTCTCAACCTTCCTTCTCCAAAGGCACCTTAACAGCAGCTTTTTCTCTTGCCCTGCGGTAAGACAAACAGCTGAAGCTGCGACTCAGTCCGGGTCAGGAACCCTTTAAGAAGACTCTTTAAGTGGTAGCGCTCTGAACTTCTCAAAACCCTTGCGATGTTTTTCTCTCCCTCAGCCCGGTGGTTGCAGCTCAGTTTTCCGACAATCTCTTGCGATCCTTCTTGATCCACATCATGTCCGTGCCAGCCATCATGAGCCATCTTGCAACACTTACCCCGGAGGTAGGCAATTCCTGTCCAGGCGAGAGGAAAAGAGGAGGTGACTGGTTTGAAACCTCCTTTTTCTAGGATTTCAGAATGCGCCTGGTGGTCCTGCATCCTCTCCAGCAGGGTTTGTCGACCTTGGCAACTCTAAGACATGTATGTGGAGTTCAACTCCCAAACTTCCCAGCCAGCAGAGAGCTTGGGAGTTGAAATCCACAATCTTAGAGCCGCCAAGGTTGAGAAGCCCTGCTTCGCAGAGTTGTCCAGGCCGTCTGGATCGTCCTCGATATCCCTATAAATCAGAGTTGGGGCTTTTCAGGAGGCGTGAAAAGGAGTGAGCTGCTTGCATGCTGCTGTACAGAAAAGCCGGCAGGAAGTCTTAAGGACATGTTTGTTTCCCTTTCTTGGCCAGAGCTTTGAAAGGCTCCATTAACGCCTGCTTTCCTTTCAGCGCCTGGCAGTGATGGAGTCTCAGGATCTCCTGCGCAAGTTCCTGCTGTTCTTGAGCTGGGAAGAACAATGCAGAGATGTCTGCGTGTGTCTGGAAGGAAGCCACACGCTCTGCCTTCTGGGTAAGATCCCAGAGTTTGCACTCCGCCTGCGGAGTAAGGCATCAGGGAGACCAGGTTGCCCTCCAAAGAGAGCTTTCTCCCTCCTCCTAAAGTCCAGGCAGGATCCGGCCACAAGTGTCCCTTTCACAGCCACATTTGTGGTCTTCTGCGCAGACTCTGTCCCTGCCCTTGGGTTCAAACTGACGCCAGACTTCTCCCGGCCCAGTTGTTGCATGCAGGGGGCCGGGGTGGGGATTGGGGCAGAGTTCCCCCCCTTGCCCCAGGGCTGATTTGAAGGCTGCGGCGGCTGCTGTTTCCCAGGCAACCTCATCTACTTGGGTTCGCTGAATGAGAAGGTGCTGCAGGAGGAGACGAGCCCCTTTGTCAGCGTCCTGACCCACATGCTCTGCTACTGCCAGAAGTACGTCTCGCAGAAGAAGTCCAACCTCACCCACTGGCACCCGGTCCTTGGCTGGTTCTCCCAGACGGTGGATTACGGGTAAGCATCACTAATGAGACCTGGTGGGGGCACCAGGCCTTGAAAATGCAAACGTCTTTGAAATACGTTCACCAGAGCATGCTGCCTTGGGGTCCCCCCCCCCTTCTTTTTCTAACTTTGGGACCCACTGGAGGCGCTGGGTTTGCCCCTCTCGGTTCCTGGCCACAGCTGCTCCTTCCCCTCCTCTTCCTCCCCTCTCTTCCCCAGCTTGAACGAGTCAATGCCGTTGCTCACCAAGCAGCTGCAGCACCTCTGGGGGGCCCACATGATCCGCATCCTCTTCAGCGACGTGCTCAGCAAAAAACTCCTGGAGAGCCAAGATGCTGCTCGCCAGCTCCCACCAGCCCCCTCCCCGCAGAACAGCCTGCCCGTGAAGAGTGAGTAGCCATGAGTAGCATCCCCTGGGGGTCCCTGTGTGGCTCCGTGGTCAGTGAGTCCCAAACTCAGCAACTTGAAGAATGCTCCAGTCAATATTTGTCGACTTCAATTCCCAGAATCCCCCAGCTGAGGAATCCTGGGAGTTGAAGTCTTCCCGTCTTAAAATGACCACAGGTGGGCTACCCACCTGCTGCTACCTCTGAACTGAGGCTTCTGAGACAAGGAGCATCTTCCCTCCAGCTTTTCTCAGGGTTTGTTCCTCCTTGCTTGCATCCTTGTCTCCCGCCAGGCCTCTTCAGGCGCGCCTTCCAGAAATCGACCTCCGTTCGCAACATCCTTAAGCCCATTGGCGGCAAAAGGGTGGACTCGGCGGAGGTGCAGAAGGTGTGCAGCATCTGCGTCCTGTACCAGATGGCGCTGACCACCCTAACACAGATTCGGCTGCAGATCCTCACAGGTTGGTTTTGGGGTGCTGGTGGGGGGCGGTCAGTTGTAGGCACTCCCCTCGGGTAATCTAGTGAAGCGAAACGGATGGAAGCTGCCCTCCCTCCTTCCCTCCCTGCTCAGAGGGCCTTGACTTCGCTCCGGCTGCCTGCAGGGAAAACTTTTATCCTTGTGGTTTATTGTGGGGAGGGGAGATTGTTTGAAGAGAGGCATTGGTTAGAGCCTGGGCGAAAGGAGAGGCTTGATCTCCTCCCTCTTCTTCTCTTCCCCTTCCAGGCCTCACTTACCTGGATGACCTCCTGCCCAAGCTCTGGGCCCTCATCTGTGAGCTGGGCCCCCAGGGGGGGCTGAAGGTCTTCCTGGAGTGCTTGAACAACCACACCGAGGAGTCCAAGCGGCTGCTGGCAATGCTGATGCTCTTCTGCGACTGCTCACGCCACCTCATCACGTAGGTTGGGGGCAAGAGGGGCCCTGGCCTTCCCTCCCCCCCCCCTCGGTGTGGATAACAGTGCAGCCTCTTTTCCCTTCCCCCTTTCACCCACCCCCCCACCCCCCAGGATACTGGATGACATTGAAGTCTACGAAGAGCAGATCTCCTTCAAGCTGGAAGAGCTGGTTACGATCTCCTCTTTCCTGAACTCCTTTGTCTTTAAGATGATCTGGGATGGGATTCTGGGTAAGTCCCTTGGGGTGGCAGAGGCCCTTCTCTCCCCCCCACCTTTATGGTGCTGGTGTGATTGCAGAGAGACGTGGGGGGGGAGCCTTCTCTCAGAGAGGCTGTCTTTCTCTCGGCTGCAGAGAATGCTAAGGGGGAAACCCTGGAGCTCTTCCACTCGGTCCACAGCTGGCTGATGGTCCTCTACGAGAGAGACTGCCGGCGGCGCTTTGCTCCGGAGGACCACTGGCTGCGCAAGTAAGTGCCCTTCCCTTGCTGGGTTCCCTCCTTTATGGGCTGGTGCTCACCGGCCCACCGGTCAGTTGCTGAAGGTCAGGCCGTCTCTGTGCCTTTGGCTGATTTTTATATGCGGTTTGTGTGTTGTGTCGCTTAGGGACCTCAAGCCCAACTTGCTGTTCCAGGAGCTCGACAAAGATCGGAAACGAGCCCAGCTGGTCCTGCAGTACATCCCCCATGTCGTCCCCCACAAAAATGTGAGTGGGCACTGAGCCAGGGCAAGGGGTCTAGGAGGTGACAGGCCAGGGCTGACCAGTGGGAAGGTCCTGGCCTTGAAACAGACACGGCCAGCCACCCTCCGATCCACATGCGGTTCAGAAGGATTGAGGCTAAGGCAGGAAGCCCCGTCAGCATCTCAGCCCTTGGGAGGGCTCTGCTTGTGGTCTCCACTTTGCAAACCCAGCAGGGCTAAGCCACGCTCTTTCCCCCCGAAATTCAGCGGGTTCTTCTCTTCCGGAATATGGTCACCAAAGAGAAAGAGCAGCTGGGCTTGGTGGAGACCAGCTCTGCATCGCCTCACGTCACCCACATCACCATCCGTCGGTCCCGCATGCTGGAGGTGAGAGGGGTTGGCTGGTGGGCTGGTGGCCCTTGAGCGCTCCTTCCCTTCCCCTCCTGATCCCAGGGCCCATTTTGACAAACACCCCCCCCGCCCCCCCTCCAGGATGGCTACGAGCAGCTGCGCCAGCTCTCTCAGAATGCCATGAAGGGTGTCATCCGGGTGAAGTTTGTGAACGATCTGGGCATGGATGAAGCAGGCATTGACCAGGATGGCGTCTTCAAGGAATTCTTGGAGGAGATCATCAAAAAGGTCTTTGACCCGGCCCTCAACCTCTTCAAGGTATCCACTCCAGGGCTGGAATTTGGGGATGACCCAGGGAGGCTCTGTGTCCAGCTTCTCAGCTCTCCTGCTCTGTTTCGGCACAGACCACCAGCGGGGACGAGAGGCTGTACCCCTCCCCCACCGCTTACATCCACGAGAACTTCCTACAGCTCTTTGAGTTTGTTGGGAAGATGCTGGGAAAGGCCGTTTACGAGGTAGGCCAAGTTTCACGACCGGTTGGTCTGCAGCACTCTTCACACGGGCCAAGTAGGGGAAGATGGGGCCAGTGAAGAAGGGCACCGAGGCTGCCTTGGGGTGGGGGTGGGGGGGAGGATGCTGGTAGCTCTGCAGTTCTCCCTCAGCCCTCCCTGCCTTCCATCTTCTAGGGAAGGGTCCTGGGTGCTGTCTGAGCTGGCTTGTTTTCTTGCCCAGACGTTTCATTCCAAACCGGGCAATGCGATCAGTGCTAGGGATGGACCGATGATGCTTCCCAGTTGGGCAATTGCTCATTTCAACCCAGAGCTACAGATAATTCTCCTTTGTAGGGAATTGTGGTGGACGTCCCCTTTGCCTCTTTCTTCCTGAGCCAGTTGCTCGGCCATCATCACAGCATCTTCTACAGCTCGGTGGACGAACTTCCCTCATTGGATTCAGAGTTCTATAAGAACCTGACCTCCATCAAGGTTCACTCCCAACTCTTGTGGCATTCCTTTGGTCCCCGGGGCAGCTGCTGCGGGGATGCAAGTGGCTTCAGAGGGTGGGTTATACCTAGCAAAGCTGCTTGCCTCGTTGTTCCTCATCACACATGACAGGGCACATTAAGTGACCTGCAGGAGGTATTCAGCTGGGCTGGGGGGTGGGGGTTGTAAGCAGCAGAGTTGGTCTTTCTCTGGGGCAGGGTTTTTTTAAGACTAAACCGGTCTGGGTGTCAGGCAAGTTCTGGTGAACCATTTTCCTGCCACTCCTTAGCAATGTAGCTGCTTTCTCATCCTCCTGCAGCGCTACGAAGGAGATACCAGTGACCTGGGCCTCACCCTCTCCTACGATGAAGATGTGATGGGCCAGGTAGGGTCAGAGGCCCCTCGAGCAGCACCTACTTTCCAGGGGTTATCGGCTGCTTGCTTGTCCCATCCCTGTTTCTCCAGTAAAGGCTAATTTCTTTCCTTCCTTTCTTCCTCTCCAATTTTTGCCCCTCTAGCTTGTGTGCCACGAACTCATTCCAGGGGGAAAGACCATCCCCGTGACCAACGAGAACAAGTAAGTCTGACTTGGCTGCAAAACGCCTCTTTGCTTGTTCTACCCTTCACCCCCAAAGACCTGAGCTCCTGCTGCAAAGGCCTTGGGAAAGGCCTTTCTGGGGAGATGGGCTGTGAGGCTGGAGCTCAGCTCTCCGTCCCGTTGGCTTCCTCTCCCTGGCCAGGATCAGCTACATCCACCTGATGGCCCACTTCCGCATGCACACCCAGATCAAGAACCAGACGGCCGCCTTCATCGGCGGCTTCCGGTCCATAATCAAGCCCGAGTGGATCCGGGTCTTCTCTGCCCCCGAGTTGCAGCGGTTGATATCTGGAGACAATGCTGAGATCGACCTGGAGGACTTGAAGTAAGGCCGGGGCCGGGCTGGGTCCAAAGCCTTGACTCCTTCCGCCCTGGGTCCCTTGTGCTGGGCAAACCCTGGAACCACCCTCTGGCTTGCCTGAAGTGAGGATTGAGAGCATGAGAGGCAAAGGCTTTGCAACGCAACGTTCAGGAGGGAGAGTGGGAGATTTGTAAATTGGGGGGAGACACAGGGATCTGATGGTGCAGTCCAGCACTTGGGGAAAGAAGGCGGGGGTGGGGGAAGAGAAGAGTCCAAGGAGGAGAGTTAAGAAGCTGCAGTGCTTGGGAGGAGAAGCTGCCGGCCTGCCTGGGAGACTCACCTTCTGAGGCAGGCGCTGGGCCACATCCAGTTCCAGCAGGAGAGGGGAATTGCAAAAGGCGCTTCTGGCCCTTTCAAGGAGGCATGGAAAGCCGAAACCTCTCTGCTCAGCCTGACATGTTTGGTTCCCTCTTGGTTCCCTTTCTAGGAAACACACCGTCTACTACGGGGGCTTCCATGGCAGCCACAGGGTCATCATCTGGCTCTGGGACATCCTTGCCAACGATTTCAGCCCCGAGGAAAGAGCCATGTTTCTCAAGGTAAGGGCAGCCGTACGCCTGCGTGCCCATGGGCAGCGAGCAAGAAGAATTCCAATCCTGGGGGCCTCACTTTAAGAAAGGCCGAGGGAACCAAACTGGCGGTAGCAGCGGCCTTCCCAAAGTCCTCAGACCAAGCGCTACAATCTCACCCCAGTGGGGCTCCCCCTCCTTTCCAGTGACAGTGCTGTGTCCCACTCTCTGACTGCCCTGCATTTCTCGGTTGTCTCTCAGTTTGTTACCAGTTGCTCCCGGCCGCCACTCCTGGGCTTCGTCTACCTCAAGCCTCCCTTCTCCATCCGGTGCGTGGAAGTGTCGGATGACCAGGTGTGTGGCTGGTGATGGGGCAGGGAAGGTGCCTCCTGAGCCGGTGCTTGCGTTCCCAGGCAAAATGCAGCAAGCTGGCATTCTGTGGGGCAGACCCAGAGCCCTCGGGCACCCTGGGTCTGGAAGGGTTGCCGGCATTTCTGGGATGTCAGAGAGGAAGGAAAGGAGGGGGATCCTGGCACTCTGCTTGTGGAATTGGGGTTCAGCGACTTCAGCTGGTGAGATCCCCACTTATTTCTGTCTCAGGACACGGGGGACACCCTGGGCAGCGTTCTGCGGGGGTTCTTCACCATCCGGAAGAAGGAGCCGGGGGGGCGCCTGCCCACCTCCTCCACCTGCTTCAACCTCCTGAAGCTGCCCAACTACAGCAAGAAGAGCGTTCTGAGGGAGAAGCTGCGCTACGCCATCAGCATGAACACGGGCTTTGAGCTCTCATAGCAGCCCTGGCGGGAGAGAAGGGCCCAGGGGCCAGTTGGCCAGACAAGCAGCGCCGTCCCGGAGCCTTGGCAAGCAAGGTGGGCCTGAAGCCCTTGGGACTCAGGTGCCCAGGTAGAAAAGGAGCTGCCTCCAGCACTGCTTTGCTCCTCTGAGACCGCAGCTGGCCTGCCATTAAACGTAGCCTTGCCTGCAAACCTTGTGCAGTTACCCGTTGCGGGCAGGGGGTTGCTGGAGGTCATACCGCGTAGAGGGCTGGGCAGGAGGTTCCTTGTGTTAAGAGCCCCTCCAGGCTGCTGTGGAGGGCTGGGCCATTCATGCCATCTCGTCTCTTCCTCTGCATTGCCGAGACCTTCCCGTCTGTCGTGGTCAAACTTCCCAGCTGCTCTGGGCGGGCTCTGGCCAAGCTCTTCCAGGGCTCCCGTGTAAGAAGCCACCGAGGCCCCGGCCTGCTCCTGCTCAGAGGGGATGAGAGATTTGCGTTAGCAGCAGCCAGAAAACCTATTCCTCACTGAGCCTGCAAGGCTGCCTTTACCTCTTGACCCCAAAGTGGGAGTCCTTGTTCAGCCCAGTTTTGTTCTCTTGAACTGCTGGCCGAACTAGTTTGGCTTTGGATCAACTTTGCTCCAAAGGCCCCCGGGCCCTCCCCAGCAAGGAACAGGAGACCGCTTTCAGGTTACTGAGATGGCTCTCCCATTGCAGCCCCTCTAGTCGCGGGACTGGAATCCACCGGTCAGCCGTCAGTGACCAAGACCCAGGGCAGGGTGACTCCAGTGTGTGAATCAAGAGGGTCCTTAGAGCGACCTCCCTGTGGGAAAGCCTGGCGCAGAAGGCGCTCGAGTGCCCTTGGGCCGATTGGTGGGGTCTTTCAGCCCCAAGAGCGAGTGCATAGGCAGAGGTGAGGGGGAACCGCTGGGCAGACCAAGGTGGTCCTGTGTCAGTTCTCTCAGGGACTTTGTTGTTCTGAAGTTTAGTTTGGCTGTTTGTAGATGGAGGCACTAATTGCAGGTGGGTTGAGACCAGGGGGCTCCCAAAGTTGGCAATTTTTAGACTTGTGGACTTCAACTCCCAGAATTCCCCAGCCATTATGCTACACTTGTCAACTTTGGAGAGCCATAATGTAGACTGAAGTGGGCGTTTGCACCCCGTCTTGCTGTGGGGCAGATCGTTCTGTCCTCCTCTTGAAGTTTCCCAAGCCCCATGGAATGAGCTTGGAGCCTGCGGAGGTTCTGCAGTCTGTGGATCTGGTTGCACTCCCACTGGTCTTCCTCAGTAGCGTGTGTGCACACGTGGATGTACATATTTTGAACAAATAGAAGCGGCTGATCAAGAAAGGCTACCCGGTGTTTTTCTACCTTTTAAAATAAATTGGGTGAATCTGTCCATAGGAAAACATCTTTTGCTCCCAGTCCAGCTCTATTAAGTGGCGGTTTTCCACAGAGTCTGGAGCTCAGCATGTCCGGGGCCAGATTGTGATGTGTGCGAGTCTATTTATTTTAGGAAGACAGATTACAAACCTCAAGCGTGTCGCCTTTTTGCACAAATGTTGTAAAATATGAAGAAAGAAGAGTTGGTTTGTAACAAACTAAAACAGTGCAAGGTATTTTGAGAATGTTGCTTTTATTTAAATCCAGTTCTTTTTAATTTTAGAACGTAGCTACTGCCTTGAAATACACCCCCCCCCCCCCCTCAAGGGCTGGAACCAGACAGGATCATAAGTGTGGAGCTGTTCTGGAGGCTGGTTCACCCCGTTTCCTTCCTGATTTTTCGTTGGGGATTATGGAGTGTGGACCTGTGGCTGCCACTGTGGGCCTCCCAGAGAGAGGTTTCAAATTGCCCTCTTGGAGGAGGGGGTGCAGCCTCCCCCCACTTCTGGTGCCCTCCCACCCACTGGAATCCAGGAGTGGCCAGTCCCAAGAAGCCTGGCAGCAGCTGCCTGTGGCTTCCCACAACCTTCAATGCGCAAACTGGGGTCTTGCAATGCACAGGCCCCTCCCTCACACATTGTGCCGTTGCTCAGGTCTGGGTGTTCCTATCACCTGGAGGCCCTTCCTTGGAAGCCATCAGTTCTCTTCTCTCCCCATGCCCTGTGCCCTGCATGCGTCTTTTCCCAGGAGAGACTTTCAGCAGAGGAAATCAATAAATTATTTTGCTCTTGGATCACTTAGTATTTTTTTAGTTACGGCCCGTTCTTCACACTGGAAATTCAGGAATACAGGAAATAAAGTTGAAAAACTGGTTGAATGCTGCGGTGGCGTTTCTTTTTTAAAAATGCATGACTGGGAGAACAGAGAAGCTGGTGAAAGAGCTTACTGGCAAGGCTTGATTCTGGAACATTTGCCAGAAGTGCCAGTCTCTCAAAAGCTGCTTTCCAAGATCGTTGACAAGACGTATAGATGGATGTGGCCGAGGGAAGAAATCCAGATCCATTTTAATTTTGATCGAAGGAACCTGGCAGGCAGCATCATGCTTAACTGGAGCCAAGGGGACTGAACCGAACCTGAATTCCCTTCAGTGTTCCAAGATGCAACAAAGGCATCTTCAGGCATCATCACAATTGCTCTGAATTCACACAAGCCAGACTCCCAACAAAGCTGCCAGGAATCTGAATTTCGGTGGGCTTCTATTGGCTTTTCAGGTAGGGATCTGAGCGTTTCAAATTGCCAGCATTTTACACTTTGCTTTGCCTTCTATCAGCTCAAAAGTTGTTCATTGCACATCATGTATTCATGAGTTTAGTCTTGGGGCTCCATCCTTCTGTAGATTTGCTCCTTTTTCCCTTCCTGCTTTGCAGCAAACCGGGCCAAGACAAACAGGTAGTCACTCAGCCTGGATACGGGGAAGAAAAAGGTCACTCTTCGTCTGTTGACAGCAGGGTTAGAGAGAAATCCCCAGCCAGAGTTGGGAGTCGCATCTGGGCATAGGGGAGAGAATGGCCAAGCCTGATCTCTATGACCCACACATGCATTCAGCTCCCCTTGCCAAAGTCTGCAGGAAAAGCCCACGGAGGTACAGAGTCAAGAGTTACCATTTCTGCCCAAATAATTCCCTTGAAGCAGCTGGGAGTTTGAACACAATGCTAGAATAAAATAGCATAAAAACTTTTGAGGCCAAAGAATCTCAGGTGGACCTCTTTCTGGAGAGGTCGCAACATTTTATATGCCTCTCCAGCAATGTCCTATGGCAGAAAGCTAAATTGATCTTCCTGTTGTAGGACTGCAGTTATGGCCTGCAACATTTGTCTGCCTGCTTACACACGTAAATCCAAGTTACCTGTTTAAATACTTGGCCACATTTGCATCTGCTTCTCCTGTTTTCACCAAAGGAACAACACTGTGGAGGCATAAGGAGACAGAGGCCCAAACGCTATGATGACACAAAGCAACTGAAGTTTACAAAAGGAAAACCATCCCGACCAGGTGTTTCATTTATGTGTTTTGCTTGGACAGCAACCATTTAGGGGACGGCTTCCTTGTCTCTCCCGTGGCTCTATCAACAACTCTTAATCCCACAACTCCAGCGGGGTCTCCTATAGCACCTTTTAGACTCTTCCCATGCAGGGGAGCATTTACTCTAAAACCCACCTCCAGGTTCTTGCCAACTGAAGAAGACCCCGTCCCTTACCGCCTCTCAGCTCTGCGACACACGGCTCTGGAGAGATGGAGCGCAGCACTGCTTTTTCCACCAGACTGAAATGACACAAGCACAAGACACGAGATTTGCTTGGCCCCAAATCATAGGATTTAGTGGCTCACTAAAGAAAACCCCTCTGGCTGCCTTTCCTTTTTTTTTTTTTCCCTTCAACGTAGGATGTAAAGGCATGAAGTTGTGATCCTGGCATGGAAAAACTCTTCAGGGTTTCTAGAGGCCTAAGTCCAGTGGTTACATCCTCACTCCAGGACTGAAGGCCCAAAACATGGAAGAGCACATAAAGAACTTACTGGCAAAATGAAGGAGGTGAGTGGTGGGAGCTGATCTGAGTATTTGTCTATCCAGCTTTCCAATTCCAGCACGGGCTTCTCACTGAAGGATGTTCGCTCTGAAGAGGAGGAGGAGAAGGCCAGTCACACAAGATGGCCCGAAGGAAAATCTTGACAAAGCCTCAAGCCCCTTGGAACGTGCCCAGAACGTTTTCCCCTCTCCCATGGAAGAACAGGCTCCTGCATTGATCTGCCAAGCATGACTCCCAAGGTGTCAAATCCAAAAGCAGGCTCCCCTCACTTAGGGACCCTTGGAAGCCTTTGGTTTTCAATCAAGAAAAGCAGGTTGCAGATTCCAATCAGTGAAACAGCCATGGGAGAAGTTATCTGGGCTTTCAACTCTCGGCAGAAAGCAAAGGCAAGGCAACGTGTTTGAATAGCATATTCCTTACCAACCTCCAGCTTCTTAGAGAAGTCCTACTTACTTATGTGAGACTCCCTGGCTGAAGAGATGGGCGTTGCCACATTAGAGCCGGCATCTTGCAGCATACACTGGACCTGCGCAGGGGAAGTCGAGACATGTCTGGGGTACAGAAAGATGGTATCACCTGGAAGGCAGTCAGGCCTCTGTTTTAATCCGGTTATGCACCTCTCAGAGAAAGAGAGGAGTAACAGCTTGGCCCAGATAGAAAGGATGGTTTCAATTTATTTCTCACCTTGTGGAGTTCTTCCACAAACGTGTGGCCACTTTCACTGCCAAATTCAGCACTCAAGCTGCAGTGAAAAAGAACAGTTTCCAGATGTGACTCCCCCTCCTCTAATAATATGCAGCAACTATTAAGCCAGTCTGAAATCTATGGAACTGTCACATTTTTCCCTAAGTCTCTATAGAGAGCTGGTGTGTGGCAAGTATGCTGTTATTTTTAGATGTTAATGTTGCTTTGCAAGATTTGCGCTTCTAATTCAGAGTGAACTTTTGCCTGCCCCTGTCTAAAGTGCAAAGGCCCCATTGCTGTCAGGCAGCCAGGAGGCACCTTTGTCTGAAACATTTCGGCATAAAAGCCGACAAGCAATCTTGCAATTACCCTATAGCCGAACTCAGCTCGTCCAGGGTTCCCAAAGCGTCAAAGACCTGGTCATCTTTGGCTCTCCTCTCCCCGGTGAAGGTGCTGGAAAACCCTTCAAGCCCAACCAGAGAGAGAAAACGGGGGAGTCAGCCGAGGACGGGCACGGGGCCCCCGCCTAGCCACGCCGCCTTCCGGGGGGGGGGCTACCTTTGTCTCCCGTCTTGGTGTAGATCTTGGGGGCTCCGCGGCTTTTCCGGGGCTTGGGATCCGGACTGCAGGAGAGGAAGGGAGCGGATGAAGGCAGCAGCCAAGGGAAGGAGAGCGGAACCCCCTTCGCCCCTCCCGCCCCCAGGGAACCAGCCCAGCCGGGCTCCCCTCCCCTCCCTCCCCTCCCCTCCCCCCCGGGGGCATTTGGCAGGATCCGCGTCTCGGGCTGCAATCTCGCCACGGGCCCCTCGCACGGCCTCACCAGGGCGGGTCGGGCCCCGGTTCCCGGCAAGAGGCCCGGCTCCTCGCCCCGCCGCCGCCCGCCGCCGCCCGCGCCAGGAGGAAGCGCCCGCCCCGCCAGCCCGCGCCAGCCATGCCCGGGGAACGAGGGCGAAACGCCCGGCCAAATTTGTCCCTTCCGGGAGGCCGTCGTCGCAGCCCCCGCCGGCTTCCGATTGGGCGCGGCGCTGCGGGGAGCGGCCAATCGGGGGAAGGAAAGACGGCGCCCGCATCGCCCGATTGGGCGGGGGCGGAGCGCCGGCCACGCCCCTTGGGAATATTCGGATCACTTTGAGCGGCGGCTGGGACAGGTGAGGGTCTCTCTCGCCGGCCCAGCATGCATTGCGCGGAAAGCCCCCCCCCTCCCCTCCCCTCCCCCAGGGGCGGAGGCGGAGGGTCAGCGGGGAGGGCCGACGGGGGGGGGTCCCGGGAGCTTTGCCCCCCCTCGGACGGACGGCGCTTTTCTCTCTCTCGGCAGGGAGGCGATGTGGAAGCGGAGCCTGGTGCTCTCCGCCCCGGGGAAGGTGATCCTGCACGGCGAGCATGCGGTGGTGCACGGAAAGGTAGGGCCGCGCTGGGCCCCCAACCCCCCCCCTTGGCCTTTGCACCCCAAAAGGCCGCCTCCCCTCTGCGCAGGGGGGGCTCTCCTCCTCCTCCTCCTCCTCCTCCTCCTCCTCAGCCCTTCAGTTTTATCGGTGGACTTCGGATCAGTCCGTCCGTCCGTCCGTCCGTCCGGTGCCTAAGGATGCGACCCTCTGACCTTCCTCCTCTGATGCCTTGGGGAGGCAGGTGGCTCTGGCAACCGCCCTGGACTTGCGGACTTTCCTCCGGATGACTCCGCGACAGGATGGGAAAATCTCCCTGCAGCTGCCGAATCTGGGGAGCAGACTAAGCTGGGAAGCGGCGGAGCTCCAGCCCCTGCTAGCCGCCTTCTCCGGTAGGCACAAGGCGCCTCTGGGAATTCCACCCTCCCTCACCCACAAGGAGCCTCTTCGCCATCTAGCTGGGGGTGCTGCGCCCCCAAAAGCAACAGCCTCTCATCCTTGTCTTCCTGCTGCCATCGGTCTACGATCTTTCGCTTTCTTTGCGGGGCTCCAAAAATCTGCTTTACCTTCAAGCTTTCGATGGGTGGCCTCGGAGAACCCTGCCCAGGGTTAGGTTTTCCGAAACTCCCCGGCCTGTTTAACTGCCTTTGAGAGTCTCTTAACTGTTTCATAAGAGCATCTGATAGTCTTTATCTGGCAATCGGGCCACGTGCTTTCAAAATTGGATCCGTCAAATTCTGCCCCTGATCTGAAACTTGGTGGTGTTATCCTGATGCATGTGAAATAGTTAGTAAAGCGTTCCTGTCCAAACCTATTGAAGAAAGGGGTCTTGCTTCCCTTTCTGGGCATAGAATATGATGTCTCCTGCTCTTCGTTCTCTCCTCAGTTGAACTGCCTGAAGCGCAGCCCCCCAGTGCTGAACAAGTGGAGAAGCTGAAAGAGTTTGCAGGGGGCGATAATGGACATGAAGCAGTCCAGAGTGTAGCTGCTGCAGCCTTTCTTTATTTGTACTTATCTGTGGCATCTAAATACGGGTAAGACTATGGAGCTCACCTTTGCTGTGTGGCTCTTTCGCTCTTGGCAGTCAGGATTGCCAAACATGCCTTCCCAATTTCCACATGAAGAATTTGGAGGCATTGATGGAGATTGTGGAGCTATCCTGCCCTTCTCTGGGAATGTCAGTACTCAGGAGGGTTTAGCGAATGTGTAGATGACTGTTAATATGGATCCTAAAGAACAGGCAGTGCGAGATATGATAGATTGAAAGAAATAGTGAAAGAATGGGATACAGCCAATGAAGTTTGACAATGAAAGACAACAGTAGAAAAAAAGATGTTTTATTATCACATGAATTTAAAACCAGGATTGTGGGATAATTATTTGCAGAAAATAACTCATGAGCCATGAAATAAAATCAGGGTGTAGATTATATCTATTTTATTAAAAAAATCAGGAAACTAGGAGTGGGCAGCATATAACACTTCTTACAGATTACTTGTTTCTAAGGCACCATATCTAAAAAAACCAGAGAAGAAAATGAGCAAAGGAAAGACCGGTTCTGTGGTCTTACTCGTTCTGTAAGCCTGTTGTGACTCATCATGAAAGCAAAGACCATTAAATTCTGCTCAGCATGAGGAAAGCAATGAGTGGAATTGCAAAACTTTAATGTTCACAATGTTTTTATCTTTCAGGGTTCTGCCAACTGTTGACATCTTAGTCTGGTCTGAGCTGCCCACCGGCGCTGGGTTAGGCTCCAGCGCAGCGTACTCGGTCTGCCTGGCAGGGGCGTTGCTTTTTGGATGTGGCGCCGTCAGCTATCCTCTGCAGGAGGGCCAAGAAACAGCTAGGTAGGAACTGGGAAAGAGAGGAGTTGGGAAATTGTTTCCTGGGCATTTGTTATGGGAGCTTTTTGTCATCTTAAAGCCCTTCATTTGGGCTCTTGTTGCTCAAAGATAAGATTGCAGTTCTAGGGACCCAGGTGCATTTTTTCATCCTGTCCGGTTTAAAGGACCAGAAGCAGCAGGGCTGCTGAAAGGGGGTGGGGAGAGGCTGATCTCAACCGAGGCCTCTTCTGCTCTTCCAGATGGACCAAGGAGGAGCTGGACGTGATCAACAGGTTGGCCTTCCGAGGAGAGCAAGTGATCCATGGGAATCCTTCTGGAGTGGACAACGCTGTGAGCACCTGGGGTTGGTGTTCTCTTTTCTTCTTTTGCATTTCTGAACTAGCTCAGGTGCCGCAAGGAGCCTTTTGCCCCTCTCTTAGGTACTGAACTGAGCTGTCTTAGGGAACCACATTAAATGCTCCTTAGGATTCCGGGAAGGAATTTTGGCTGCTGTAGACCCCAAGGCCTCCCTTCTCTTGGTTTTTGGTAAAGGAGTAAATAGCCAGATGTTTCCCTCTTGCTAGGTGAAATTGAACAATTTTGCAAAATATGGTAAGATGAAACATCCTGGGGAACAATTTTTCTTTCCTTCTTTCCCAAATGTTTAGGTGGAGCCTTGCGGTATATTTCAGGACAAATCTCTGCGTTAAAAAGGTAAGGTTCATTTTAGCATCAATGTTTAGATCGTTTTAACAAGAATTGGTGGCTTTATAAAAACATTTTTTAAAGATTGAGTTGTATTTTTAGCATGATAGCATGTGTTGGTATTTCCGTCACAAAAAGATAGTTTTCTTCAATGTTTTGATTTGCAGAATGATCAGTGTGTTAAAAAGTTTTGATTTTTTAAAAAAGGGTGGAAGCCTTGATGGCTGATTAATTTCTTTAGGCAGATTGACAGAGTCTTATTTTCGAAGGAGAGCACTAGTAGCCTTCCACTGATCTCACTTTGGGCCTGAGGTCTCACACTGCAAAGGTCCCTTCGGCAAGCAAGTGTCACATTAGAGAGTTTGCATGCTGAGCGTTGCCAGGGCTCGGAAAAGAGATTGCCAGCAAGGGCTCAGTGACAGCTCCCTCCTCCCCCCCATACACACAGTACCTTCCGCCAGCTTGGCCTAATCGGACTTCATTAGAATCTTTCGCAAGGCGTGAAATTGCTCTATTAGCAGCTAATGTTAGACACCAGTTATTCTGTTGGCAGTTATTAGAAAACAAAGTTATTTTGGCTTGCGAAATGTGGGCCTTGGTTGGGTCGTTCGGAGAGCGCTTACAACATGCCAAGGAGTCTAATTCTAAGTAAACCGTGGCTCTAATTGGTGATTAAGCTTAGCTAGTGAAGGTCCCTTCCTGGTGCGACGCTGGCTGTGCGGCATTTGCAGGGGCGGAAGTGAAGGCTGCGAGATGCTTCAGTCCCCCCTCGGGGTGGGAGACGATGGGGCTTGTAATTTCACCTTCCTGCTTTGGAGATGCTTGGCAAAATCCTCATCCCTCTCCCAGGCTGCAAACATCCAGGTCCTTTGGGGGAAAATAAAACCCATACCTTCCTCCTTTGGCTGTGTCTGATGGGTCTGCATTCTTAGTTATTGCATAGCAATTCCCAGACTGTTGACTTGTTTTCTAAGAGTCTTTTTCTTCTCAGTGTGCCCACTTTACGGATTTTGCTGACCAACACTAAAGTTCCACGCAGCACCAAGATCCTGGTTGCGGGTGTTAAAGCCAAGCTCCTGGAGGTATTTCTTCTGGTTCCCCTCTGAGGCTTTGTGACTGCCCAGAATTTATGGTTGGTGATAGGTCAAAATACACTCAGGTTTGGAAGAGGGGCTGTATAAAAAGCACAGCTGTTCTGAGTGCCAGGAAGCAGGAGACGGCTGGCCTGTTTCTGGGTGTTTAGATGGTCGCCAAGAATTCTTTAAACAGTATTGCTTGGGTCTCTGACCCTTGACCTTTGGGACATCATTTTAGCCAAATATTCTTTGCAGCTCTGCCGAAAAATGCCATTCATGAGGGTCCCTTTCTTGCTAACTTTAATAGAAGCAGGTGGTTTTTTTTAAAAGTAAACCTTATAATTGTGCCAAGATAGCTTGAGTAAGATTTCAGATGTTTTATGCTTTTTATTTTTGCTCTTCCTCCTTCTCTCCCTCTCTGTCTCTTTCTCTGTCTCTCTCCCCCGCCCTCCCTCCCCCTATCATTTTTCCTCCTGCAGTTTCCCACTATCATGGAGCCAATGCTTGCTACCATAGATGCAATTTCTCAGGAATGCGAAGGTATTCTTGAGGCAATGACCAAAGATCCATCTCAGGAACACTACTCCAGGCTGGAGGTAAGCCCTTATCTTGATTCCTTCATGAGGACTAGAACCCCGTTTTTAAAACTGAAAAACAACCTTGGCTTTTTTGCCACACTTATTTCTGTCTGAAGCACCTTCCCTGCTTCTGCTCCATGTTTCTCCTCTCATCAGTGTCGCTGCTTTTTTCCTCAGGACTTGGTAGACATCAACCAGCACCTCCTCAATGGCATCGGGGTCGGCCACGCCCTGCTGGACCGCGTCTGCCAGGTCACTTCCTCCCATGGACTGCATAGCAAACTGACTGGGGCTGGGGGAGGCGGCTGCACCATCACTTTGCTTCGACCAGGTGAGTCTTTCCTGGCCGGCTTTTGCCTTCCTTTGCACAGGTTTCATTCTTGCTCTTGAATTCTCCGTTGGTTGCGGGTCGGTTGAGTTCACAATCAATTGTGTAAGTGAAAGAGCCCTACAGATGTGTTGCAGTGCAGTTGTTGGGGGCATATTGGCTTTCAGTTGGATGTGCTACTTTCAGCGGCTTATGGGCCTCCTTTACAGCAGTGCTTCTCGACTCTGGCATCTTTAAGACCTGTGGACTTCAGTTCCCAGAATTCCCCAGACAGCTATGCTGGCTGGGGAATTCTGGGAATTGAAGCCCACAGGTCTTAAAGTTGTCAAGTTTGAGCAACACTTCTTTAGAATTTACCTTAAGTGCCACACTTAAGGTAACCATGAACCATTCTTAGATTCTACTTAAATGCTTCCGAGGTGTAGCTCAGAGGCATGTTGCGCCTTAAAAGTGCCTGTCTGGGTGGCTGCAGCCATTTGCATGTGATCCCAAGCTCAGCGTTCGTGGTGAGCCTACCTTCCCATCCTCTACCTGCATTCGTGGCTCTTCAGCTCCGTTTTCTTCGGCTGCACTTTCTGAGTGCCAAACCTTCTACGCTGCTTTGGGCACCGGCTTGGGGTGGGTGGGCAGCTCGGTACCCACCTCTGCTGTTTTGAGTGTCTAACTGGGGAGCACCGTCTCTTGGCAGGCACCGCTCCTTCGGCGGTGGAAGACGCCATCCGAGACCTGACCCGCTGTGGGTTTGAGTGCTGGGAGACGGTCATCGGGGCGCCTGGCATAAGCGCCCACGCCTTGCCGTGCCTGAAAGCGGAAGTGCAGAAGGCTTTGAAGGGCAGTTAATGGTGGCCGTGAAGAGCGACTCTTCCTCCACCTGGGACCTGCCCTGACTCGGACTGGACATCCAGGCAACGTCCAAGGCGGCCCGGCGGGACTTGGTCAGTCAATTTGGGAAGGGTGCAGGTCTACTCAGTGGGAGTGGGGGCTGCTGAAGCACCAGGGGGCCGACCTGCTGTTGACTTGGCTCTACTGCTAACGGGGGTCTTCGGGTATGCTAGTGTAAATCCTTGCACCTTTTGCACACTGCCAGGTGACGGGCAGGCAGGAGGGGGAGTCGCTCCCTCCCATGACAGCCCATCTCCTTAGTGGCTTTCCCACAATCCCAAGCTCTTCTTATCCCTCCCCCACCAATTGACAGGGCCTGGCAACTTTTCTCTGGGAAGATGAGCTATTAACTGTCTCTTTACTGATTCGTCTCTAATTTTTAAGGCTTCCTGGAGAATATTCCAAGCATAGCATTACTGCCTTTCCTGGCCTGTGCTGAGAGGGGTGGGGGTGGGGGGGTTCCCCCATTAATGAGGTGCTGAAAGGGTTAAAGGGAATGAAAAACAGGACTTCTGAATGCCCTTGTAACTAGCATGTATGTTTCAGGGCCATCGGTTTGTTTCCGTAATTGTATTTAGTCAGTTAATCAACTCAAGCTTTTTGGTGTTAGAGGGGTTGCGAGGCCCCTGAATAAAGGCGGGGGTCAAAGATGGCTCTTCTGGCTTTTGTGTCAGGGCTTCCTTCAGTCCTGGGCTGGGGGGGCGGGGGTGTTGTCTTCCCAGCAAACAGCCACTGCTGGAGTGGGGGGGCGCTTGGCCTGAACTGGCAGCTGGTTTGAGCGAAGTTTCTCAGCGAGTGCAGACACTTTTCTGAACAGCAGAGGGCAGCATAGACCCACTTACGGAGGAGCTATGGCTAGGAGGGTCTTTTGATTGCAGAGGTGGGCAGGGATCCCAGCTGCTGGGAGGGGGCTCCATTGGTTCTCTCGGAATGCCTGCACCCCTGGCAGGGGGCTGTTCTTGCAGCTCATTGGGGCCACGTTTGTGCCACCCGGGAAGGTGGCAGAGCATGGGAAGCTGGGTGGGCACTTTTTATAAGTGGTAGAGCAGGCCATTGTGGGGGGGGGGGGGTGATTTTGAGAACACACACACACACCCCATATGGGCAAAGTGGGAGGGAAGCCCAGAGCCTGCAGAGGCCTCCAAGCGTTTCTGGGAATTCAGTGGCTGCCACACTTCGCATTCCACTTCATCCTGGTTATTATTCTTGGATTTCACCTTTTGCTCTCCCCCCCCCCACACACACACACTCTCTGGCCTTTGAGAAGGAGGGGCAGCCCTTGAAGAAACAAATGGAAGTTAAACAAAACCATGGTTTGATGGGATGTATAAATGTAGCCATGTTGGGTCTAGAATTTAAAATGGATTTCGTTGTTCTGCTGGGTAATGGCATCCCTCCCCAAGTTGATGGGGGGGGAGGGGATCTTGCATCCCGTATCATCTTTCTGGCCCTAATTTGAGAAACGGGACCTTCCTCTGTTTGGGGGAGAATGGCGGGTGGAGCAACCGTCTCTGGAAAGGAGCACAAGACGGCAGAAGTGACCAGAGGGTCATCGCAGGACAATAGCCGCAAAGGCAGCCTCTCTGCCTGCTGCCCCCCCCCCCACACACACCCCTTGCCTTTTGTGGTGGGCTCCTTCCTTTGCTTCCAGGCCCCTCTTTCAAAGATGCACGTTAGGGATGACTGACGGACCAGGCTGGTAATTTGGCTAATTTTTCTCAAGCGTCACTTTTGCACTGATGAGCTTTGTGGAGGGAAGACTAATCATTCTCCCTGTTGGCTCCTAATGGCCGGAACAGCCCAGGAAAGCAGAAGATGAAAAGAACGCAAAGGAGCAGCCGAGAGCCGGCCCCCCTCCCCTCCCCTCCGGGAGCGAAAAGTGGGCAGAGCCAGGCCAGGTTTGCCAGCCCCTGGCAGAGATCAGTTGTGCAGGGATGCAGGAATGCGGTCAGAGAGACCATCTGCTCCTGAAAGCTGTTTCGTTTTGGGAGAGGGGCCCAACTGAGGCTGGCTGCTAGAGTGCCGGACTTTGCCCACATCCTGCCTTGAGGCAAAACCTGGGAAACGGAGAGCTACAGCTGAACAGGTGAACCTCCAAGGCTGAAGCTTTTCCGGTCGGTCTCATCGGAATTGATGGGTCTTTTGAACCAGGTTGGTGCTCAGAGGCCAGAAGCCTCCCTGGCCTGTTCCTGGGCTGGTTTCACTCCCGTGAAGGGTGAGGATGACGAGGCAATTTGGCAGCCGGAAAGAGAAACCAAAACGTTTGATGACTGTGAGGCTATTTATACCTTTTCCAATCATTTGCTCAGCTACTTTAAATATGCCTAACCTGCCTTTCGGTTTAAAGCTAATTTTCAGCAATGTGCCAATAAAAGCATCAAAATTATACAAAAACTTAAAACGGTAACATTGAGCCTGTAGCACTGAATAATTGAGCAACAGGCTGGTAACTAGAGCTGTATTAAAATAACTCTTTATGAGGAGGCTGGGGAAATGACATTGTTTTTACATAACCTCTGGAACCATGCTCCACTGCCAAGAGGATTGGGGGGAGCAGTCTTCCCCTCCTGCACAAGCTGGCTGGACGGGTGGGGGGGAGCCCATCTGGTTGAACCCTCTGAGCTGCTTTCTCTGTCCAAGCCCAGCCCAGAGATTCTTCTCGGCTTTTTGTCCTGCCCCTTCTTGGGGTCGGTTTCTACCCTCCTTTGGGGATCCTTCCTGCCTTGGGCCCCACCGCAGTGGCCTCCCTGTCCTGTTAACCCTGGGGGTGGGGGCTTCTGCCTTCCCCCGGAGTGGCAGGTGCGGGAGAGCCTGGCTGGGCGCTGCAGATGGTTTTATGCTGAACGTCTGCAGTGGCTGCTTTGAATGGATGCTTGGGAGACAATGGCGTTGGGGGAGATAAGAGGCGGAAAAAGGGGTCAGGATAGAAAATGTCAGAGCAGGAGCTGAAAGGCAGCTCCCTCCCTCCCTCCCTCCCTCTCTCTCTCTCTCTCTCTCAGATCCGAGGGAGGCTGGTGGAGATTGTGTGGCTCAGAGCCCCCTCCCAAGCATTGCAGCACTCATGTCGGTTTGATCTCCACTTCTTAATCCTGCTTTTGGGGGAAAACAATGTCTGGGTTGACACTTTGTGCCAAGCCATAATTGCCTGACTTTGTGCACACACTTAAGCCATGATTTACAAGCTGCTGCAGTGGCTGGTTCACTCTTGAGTCTACACTCTAAGCCAAAGCCCACCCAGCTCTTTAGGGCTTAGCCTTCAGAACTGGTCAGGATATTCCACTGTGGAACAGAATGGAAATAGGTCACACCCAAACCCCCTCTTCTGGAGCCCTCCGAGTGGGCCTGGTTCCCAGGGTGGAAGGACTCGCAACTCTTAACAGTGTGAAATTGTGGCCAGAGCCGAGTTGATGAAGATCAGATCTAGAACAAGGTGCCCTGTGAAACATCTGGGCGTGGTCCTAGAAGAAGACTTACTCTGTATCCTCTTGCCATTTACTCCCTGTTCTCCATGTCCGACCTCTCCCTGGTCAAGAGTGTTTCCTTCAAGAGCCAAGATCTTGAGGCAGAGGAAAGGCCGTATTACAGGATCCAAGTCCCTGCTGCTGACAGGGAGCCTCTCTTGGATGGAGCCCTTGGGTCTGGGAAGCCCACCATCTGCTCCAGATGTGCCACCAAGGTGACCTCAAAGCTCTCCGCAGGGGAAGGAAGCCAAGTGGCTCAGCTGCTGCCCATCAGGGTCCTGCCAAGGTGTTTGGAATTGGCCGTGTGCCTTGAGATCTCGGGAGAGCAGAATTGGGTGTCATCAGCCGGCAAGGCTGGTAGTTCTTGAGGGTGTGGAAGTGTCTGCTGGGGGCCTGTGAATTTCTGCGTCTTTTTGACAAGGGGGCCGTGCTTCAGACAGACCCTCACTCCTCAGTTGGGGAGGGGGCGAGACAGGGCAGATGGGCCCGGGGCTTCCTTCCCCCAGTGTGGAAGGGCACCCGTGGCAGCCTGTTACTCCGTGATGGATTTAAGGCATGAATCCCCCTCCCCAGGAGCCCCCCATGGCACCGTGGAGGTTTTGAAAGTTAAGTATTACTGTCGGCTTTGTTGTTGCCGAAGTACGACAGACAAATTGAGAACTAGTTGTCAAAATGTCAGTGCACAACAAATCAACATTCAAAGTGAGTCTCGGTGCAATGTGGTGTATAATTAAAAAAAAATCCTTTTTAGAAATTTCGGCAAGCATTGGCTTGGCTTTATATTTGTCTGTGTGATTAATAAAGGCAGCTAATTTTCAGACTTTAAAAACAGCTCCTAATTACATATTAGGCTCCGAACGTCCCCCGCTGTGCTCGGCTGGTATTGGTGGGCCAGGAATTTTGGCAGGGGCTTAATTACATTCTGAGAGCTTCATCTAATTTTAGTTAAATGTAATGTAATCAGCAGCAGATGTCTTGAAATAAAATATGAATTATGAATATGAAGAAATTCCTTTAAATAATTCTTTAAAAAATAATTGGCCATTGAGTTTTCTCCAAAGCGGCACAGAGCTCAGTAGGAAGAGGCTGGAGGCTGGGAAGTGGGGTTCAATTATTGGGGGGGTGGGGAGCGGAGGTGCTGGGGCTTTCAAGGTTGAGTAGGAGGCACGGAGAGCGAACCAGCAGTGCAAGCGGACAGATGTTTCGGGGGGGGGGCGTCCAAGGGAGATTAAATGTCGTCGTACCGCCGGGTCAGCTGGATTTCAAAACAGGTCAGATTTCCCTCAGCCAAGCAGGGTTGCTGAGTTAGCATTCTGTGACATCCATCCTCGGCTTTATTGAGTTTTCCAAGCAATTTGGGGGTCCTGCCCCTCCTGAGGGAGCCTCTCTACCTCCTCCTCCTCCTCCCGCAACACCCTGAGATCAGCTTAAATCTCAGCTTATATTGCATTTTTCTGCTGACGCGATCAGGATTGTGTTTGCATCCCTGGTTTTTTTGCTGTCTCTGAAACCCAGTGCCCTGGGTGGGGTCTGGGACAGGAGGAGAGGCATTGCGCTCTCCAGGATCAAACCATCATGTTAAGGCATCACTTTGCAGAAAAAGTATTTGCAGTTGTGTTTGGAGTGGAGGAAGGGAAGGTCCTTTGGGGCTGTGTGATGCTAAGAGGCTCCCCAAAGAATCCTTAAAAATGAGAAAAGGTACGTGGCCAGCCTGTGTTTGTGTTGGTGGTGCGACTGCTGGGGTGAGCCGACCGTGGTGCCAGGCTCCCAGCCGGGCCATCTGTCCTGCCCGTCCCTTGTGGGGCACCAGGGCTTCTGGGAGTTTCAGCCGATGCCTTTCAACCTGGCTTCGTCTGGGCTCGCCCTTCCCCGCCTGGGTTAGCAGCCCCGGCTATTCAATTCATCAAGGGAGTGACAGCTAAAATTCATTTGAAGATGAAGAAAATGCAGGCTAATCCTTTCTGGGAGACATTGATAGACTAGCGGCCGGGGAAGAATTGCACAGCAGTAATGAAATTAGGCTAAAACTACTGGTGGATAACAGATAATTGCCCTTGTCTGTCATCAGGAATAACATCTCCCCAAATGGAGCCGCACGAGGATGGGGGACGTTGAAGGCAGGGCATTGATTGCTCCGGTTCCCCTTCCGCCTCCTCCAGGAAGGCAGGGACTCCTTCTCCACCCTCCCTGGGTGCCTCAGGATTATCCGTGGGCTCCTTTCCTGACACCTGGCTGATCTCCCCCAAAAGAGGAACCGAGGTGGATCAGGGGGACCGAGGAGGGGAGGGGCTCCCGGCCCCAAAGTCTGGAGGAAGAGGTGGCCGCTCGCTCGGGCTCTGTCTGCTGGGAGAAGCAAGTGGTCCTGGCTGCCAGCCCTGGTCTCCTGGCCGGGGATGATGGGCTGGGAAAGCCAAACTCTCCTCCTAAGAAAAGGAATCTCTTTCTACACCTGTGCTGGGATCCTTCAGCCGGGATCTGGCAGCAAATCCAGCAGTTCTGGGGATCAGGTTCTCCTTCTGGAAGTGGAATGACTCTGAGGCTGCCATCCAGGGCCAGCTTGACCCTCCAAACATTCATAAATCCACAAGTTGTCCCGCAGTCCTCGGGGTCTCCAGCAGCCGCAGTGGTGACTCCCAGGCTTGGAGTGACCAGCAGCCATTTGCTGGGTGATTTATCGCGAGAGGCAGAGAGGCTGGTGAGGGAGCACACAGGCCGGCCCAGCCGCAGGAATGGTTTATGTTCCCCGGCCAGCGGCTGTAATTTACTGCAGACGGTGGAGGAATATTTCACTTCCTGTCGTGCGGATGAAGATTACTTGTGTTTGAAATCGCCCGAGTACACAGTGGATTCCACTTAAGCGGTTCCACTCGGCTGAGCTGGGATAATGCCCCTCTCCTGCCTGGCTCGGCAGCGGGTGAGCTGAGAAGGAGCCCTCCGGCTGCTTTTGGTGCCCATGCAAACTGGCCCCCTGTGAGAACTGGCATGGGGGGGGGGGGTAGCTCTGAGGTTGCAGCAGAAGGCAGCCTGGCGGCCTCTCAACCCCAGCTGATGGCGGAAGAGAACCTCCAGCCTCAGACGCAGACGCCTGAATTCCAGGTGAAAGTCCGTACCTCCTTATGGGGAAGGAGGGAGGGAGGGTTTACCCCTGCTTATATCTTTCCTCAGACCTGTAAAGGACCCCGAAAGGGAGAGAGCCCTTCATGGCTGGCACGGCCTATCTGGCATCCTTCCTGGGACGCACAGCCCCTGCGTCTATTTGGCATACATCAGTGTGGTTTTATTGCTCGCCTTGCTGCAGGTGGTGTAGCTAAGTTGAAAATTGGAATTGATTTCCCGAGGACTACCCTCTTGTTTTCCCTAAGTGCAATGGGGTAGGTTCCTGGCCCTACAGCCAGCCCGCAAGGAGGCTCGGGTAACAGTTTTCCCCCCTGCGAACTCAGTGGGCAGGATGGGGAGTGAGGTTGGCTCTGCTTTCCCAGCCTCTGGATGCCAAGAGGTCAAAGGTCAGGAGAGCCTTGCGCCTCCCCCCCCCCCCAAACAGCCTCTGAAAGCTCTGGGATGAGCTGTGCCTTGGCATCTTTGCTGGGGCCAGCGTCCTGCTACCAGGAGCCCTTCGTAACCAGCTGGCCCTTCAGCTCTTCCCTTCGGCCGCAGATGTGAGAAAGCCCAGCTCGCTCCCTCCTGTGTTGGAAGGAGAGCCGCATCCACAAGCAGTTCAGCCCAGGAAACGGGCCAATTGTCCAGGTTTCAGCGCAGCCTCCTCCAGCAGCAAAGGTTTCCGGATGGATAATCCGTGGCAGGCACCTTCCTTCCCGAGCTCTCTGCCTGCGCCTGTCCAGATGTCGGCGAAGTCCTCGGTTGCCAGCTAGCATCTGAAAAGGGGCATTGAGTGACACCCCCCCCCGGCTTGGGCCGGGAGGGCTGGTTGCGGCTGATTCAGACCATCTGCCTCCCTTGTCTCAAAATCTGGGGCTGAGGCTGAGCCATGCGGGAGGTGGGGGGAAGGCAATGGTGGCCCTGTCCGGCCCTGTGGCTGTGAGCCTCGAGGGAGGCCAGGAGGGGCAGCTCAGCCGGTGTGTGCTCTGCGAGATAAGCAGGCCTTTTCTGTCTGTGAGCCTGACACGTCGCTGCTTCTCCAGACAAACGAGCAGCCTGGTGCCACCACCATGGAGCAGGTCCTCGCAAAGCCAACTGATTGGATTCTTCACCCACCCGTTTGCTTTCGGCTGCATAAGCCGAGCCCATTAGCCAGCAGCTGCATTGTGAGGGTCCTTGAGTCGCTCGCCAGGAGGCCTGGCCCAAGCCCAGCCAGTTGCTGAGCCCTGGCTGGGACACTCCCCCCCCCAACTTACAAGGTCTGCAGGAGCCTCTTCCCTCTCAAGCAACTGAAGGAAGGCCTGCCAGGACCCCCTCCCCTCCCCTCCCCTCCCCTGCCTGCCTTCCTTCCCTTGTAGGAAGAGCGCCAAGTGGCCCCCGTGGATGCCCCCAGACGGGGATGGGTGGCTCTGGGACCACAGAGGAGACTGCTTTGGACCTGCTTCTGGTTGGGACTCTGGCCAACTGGTTTGAAAAAGGGGGGCAGGAGAGTATAGCCCCCCTGCCATCCTGGCACTGAAAGGAACCTCTTGAGGTGGAAGCTGCCTCTGGGCTTGGGGCTGTTGACAGACTGTTTCCCCCTTAGCTTGTATCTCCTCCGATCACGGATAATTTGGGAGGTTCCCCTATCCTGGCATCCGATTCCTTCATCTTCAGCTTGGAGTGTGCAGGTAGATTGCCTCTGAGCAGGGAAGCTCCATCTAGCTCTTTTGGAACAGGCTCCTGTGGAGGAAGAAAAGAGCAAGTTCTCCACCTGCTTGGAGCCTCCCGCAGCCTCCTTCCCCGGCTGGGCTGTTTCCGTGGCGCTTTCTTTGACACCCATCCCTGATTTTTATGGCAGCTGATTGCATAATGGAAAACTCCTGTTAACACTCCACCAAACAGCAAACAGGAGCGAACATCATGAAGTAGCTGACAACCAGCGCAGAGGAGGTGTGAAATATAATGCCCCTAATGTTGCAATTAGACAAGGACAACTCTTTTCTGTCTCTTTCATCCCGTGCCTTTTTTTAATTAGCAGGAATAATAACATCCAGGCACGAAAGCGGAGGGGAGCTGCTGGGGGGGGGAATTGAAAGGGAAGCAGCCTCAAGGCTGGGTGGTCAAAGACCCCCCCCAGCTGTTCCGGGGGCCCTTGAGGCAGAGAGGGCACGATGGGCAGTGCCACCGTCTTCGCCAGGGGCAGGAGAGGAGGAGGAGGAGGAGAACAGCAATCCTGCAAAAAGGTAAAAAGCCTCACTTGAACATCCTTCCTGTTGCTGCCTTTTCCAGGAAGAGCCACTTGGCTGCAGAGGAGGGAGAGAGCCAGGCTGTTCCCAGGTTTGCTCTCCCCCCCACACACACACAAGGAGAATTCGGGCCCTTCCTCAGCCTGCCTGGAGCTCAGTCAGATGCTGGAGGTGGCAGCTCTGCCCTTGCCTGCTGCCCCTTCTCTGCCAGGGGACACACAAGGTGCAGTTGCTCTGAAGCACCCAAGTTCAAAGGAAGGAGGCAGCTGTTGGCGTGTTCAGAAGTGGTTTCTCTGGATGAAGGCAAGAGTGGTGGTTGAAGAGGGCAACTCTTCTGGATGCCAAAGGAGCAGAAAAGGCCTGAGAAGACAGCCATGTGTTGCCTGCCTGCCGATGCCCACTGAGCCAGCGGGCATCGCCTGGGAAAGCCATCGAGGGCTAAACATGAGAAGGTGGATCTAACCCAGGGCCAGATCCGAGGGGGAGGGGAGTGTCCTGAGGGTCACATTTTGGCCATGCGAGATGTCAGAGCCAAGGGCCACTCCTGGGGGTGAGCTGCTTTTGAGTCGGGGGTGTGTGCAAAAGAAGAGGTGCCAATATGAGTTTCTAAGGCCCAAGACCCTTTAAGACTGAAGCCCTCAGCCAAATGGCTGCCTGCCTTGGCTTCACCCTCTTAAGCATCTGGCAGCTTATTGCGCCCTTAAAGGGAGGACCAAAACACAAGAATGAAAACTCTGATGGAGGCAATGAAATCGTGCAAAGCCAGAGCAACTTAGTCATATGCTGCTTAAATAGATAAGTGGGACTTAAGTTACTTTTTTAGATTAAAGAGGACGATCAATTTACATGAGTATCGGCTAGAAATGGGCTCGACTGATCAGCCCTAAGTGGATGCATAGGAAAATGGAAAGCAGGAGAGAAAAAGGGATGGGAACTGAGGAGAAGAGACACAGAGGAATGCAGAGATGGACGGTGAGCGTGGAAAAGGAGGGCGGAAGAGAAGTGGAAGCTACAAGGAGGAATTTAAGCACAAGTCGCGTAAAACTGGCTTGAATCTCTTGTGTGCAAACTTAAAGGTTGAGTGTTCAAAACGTCCCTTTCACTGCTTTTGAGTCCTGGGGCCCTGGGGAAGGGTCGCTCCCCCCCACCCCCCCAGGCAGCCTCATTAGGACTTGAACAAAAGTGCCCCCCAGGCTTTCCTCCGTGTTATTGGTGTTCAGCTACAAAAGTCCTCTCATCAGCAAGAGTGTGAGTCTGGGAGGGGGCTTTTAAAAGGAGGAAGGGGAGCTGGAAAGAAACCAGACAAAGGTTGGTTCTTAATTTTAAAAAACTCGGAAAGCATCAGTTGACTTTTTCCAAACCATTACAAAAAAACCTTGGGAGAGGAACAAGTCTTTGGGTTCTTAGTTGGCTTAATTGGCCATTCTGCTTGATGTCAAGGGCCTGCGTGGGTGGGGGGAAGGGGGTACCTCAAGAGGACCGGGCTGCCTCTCCACCTTCCTTGAAAGTTTTGGCCTGGGCTTCCTGCAGGAGTCACCAACCAGGTGTCCGTCAGCCCTTCTGGCGAGGCTGGGGACAATGGGAGCGATAGTCCTTTCAGCCATTTGCAGGGGTATTAGCTTGCTTTCAAAGCCCACCTCCGGCTCAGAGCCCCAGGAGTTAATGGGCCTCTTTGCACCTTTCTGAGTTATTGAGTGTGCTGTTTTGATGCGCTTTCCTGTTAATTGGCCTTTATTAATGGAAGGTGACCTCTTCCCATTTGGGTCACCTGCCTCTTGTGCCACAATCTGCCCCTTGCTTGCTTGCTAGGCTTCCTGCCACAGAGAGTGCCAGGTGTGTGTGTGGGTGTGCCAAAGGGGCAGTTGAGATTTGGCTGTGGAGGGGAATCATTTTTGTACCAACCCACACCTAACTCTTGGCCTCTCTTTGCATTTTAAGGGAATCCTCTGGTTAGCACAGATACCTGCAAATATGGGCCCATTTTCTAAATGTTGCTGTAAAACGGTTGACTCGGAGTGGGAAGGTGCCCCCAAAACCCAGAAATTGTGAAGGAGACAACAGGGTGGCCCTACACACACAGAGAGAGATTATTTTACCTGGCATCTGGAGGAAATGAAGCAAAATTTCCCTTTTTCTCCTAAGGCAGGGGTCTCCAAACATGGCAGCTGGTCGTCTTCCCAATTTTGCATGAGTGAATCGAGCTGTTTCCTTGCTTCTTACTTGTGCCTGTGAGGTGTAGTGGGTAGAGCAGCTTGTTTGGCACACACACACACACACACACACACACACACACACACTTCCCCCTGGAGGATTTTCTGTGCCGGGTTGGAGGGGCAGCGAGGGGGTTCTGGTTCCAGGCCTGGTTGCAGCTCACCAAGCCAAGGCCTCCTCCGTCTTGCCAGACCCCGGCTGGGCCTGCCCCCTCCTGGATTGGGGCCATGTGCCTTGAATTGCAATGGCAGTAAATAAATCCCATTAAGGGGGACGTTTCCTCCCACACACACTCATTACCATGTGCCAGAACTCCTGGGCTCCTGGGATCGCGACTCTAATGAGGCCAGGATGTATGTGTAGCTGGGAAATTAATGCTTATGCAGGTTAATTTGTTTTTATTAAGTACATCACATGAGCAGCAGGGCTGCCTCCAAGGAAGGGGAGATGCCACTCAGCGCACCGGGGGTTGAAGGGGAGGTGGGCAGAGGGTCCTAGGGGGGCTTGGCAGTTGACTGCCCACCACTCAGTTCCAGAGCCCCCTTTGCTCGGTTCCCTTAACTCGTCTCTTCTCTCCCCAAGGGATGCTTGGCCCTTTCCTCAAAGAGCGGAGGAGCCTGGCCGCATCTCTGGCCTCACCTGCCCTGCCCTGAACCCCCCCATCGGATTCATCTCACCTGGATGCTCCCCAGGTGAGGGAGGTCTGTTTTGTGCCCTGGTGGCAGTGGACAGTCTCGGGGTGGGGGGTGGGGGTGGGGCTTGTGAAATTGATGGTCGGCTGATAGGAAGGATGCTTTTGGTTTTTGTGCCAGGTGATGGGTTGTCCTGAGCTTCTCTGTCCAGCAGGTGAGAAGCAGGAGAACAGTTGAGGGCAACCTCACCTGTGGCTTCCTTGAGGCTGCCAATACCGGCCCAGTCTCTGTGTCAGGATCTGGCCCACTGGAGCTCAGTGTTGCAATGGGCCGGCCAGGCTCCCATAGAGCCCCTTCCAGCTTCTCCTGGGGGGTGGGGGGGGATGGAAGGCAACATCTGCACCAACCAGCTTTGATCCAGCCCCCCAACCTCCCTCTTGCCCTCCCACCCCAGCGGGCTGAGCTGTCAGATTAATCCTGCTCCGGTCTCCCTCACCTGTGATTTCATTAAGGGAGAGGCGGAAAGGAAGAGAAACAATTCCAAGAAGATAATTAAAAAAAACCCTCCAATTAGCAATTGATCCTTCTGGCCCGGCATCACATCCACCTCGAGAAGCCCAGATTGGGCGGCCACCACCTTTGGGAGGGGCTGGAAGATGCCGAGAGAAGGAGGAGGCAGGTGACTGTCTCCCAGGCCAGGCTCCCTCAACTGCAGCGCCAGGCCCTCCATTCCCTTTGATTAAATGGCCTTTATTGGAGGAGGAGGAGGGTCTGGACACCTGCTGCCTGAGAGCCATTGCCACCCACCTCCCACCCTCGAGCAGCTGGCAGGAGGGGGAGGGGGAGGCCCTCTGGGGCTGGGGCACAAAACTTTTTTGCCACTGGAAAGTTTGCAGAATCTCCCTCCCTCCCTCTATGACTGGCTGGCAAGCGGACCTCCTGACCTGTAGTGGCCATGTCTATCCCTTGGGCCAAGGATGATTGCCCCCCACGCCTCCCACCCCCCAAAAAGACCCAGCTAATGCCCAGAGGGGGAACCCCAGCAGAAGAGAAGCGAGGAAGAGGCGAAGGCAGCTAGACAAAGGTTCTCTCTGCTTGGAGTTCATTCTCTCAGCCAGGGTGAGTGGGTGGTTCTTTGGGAGGCTTGGATGCTCCATCCCCTTCAAGAATTCGTAGGCAGAAGCCCCCAGTTGCTGGCCCTCCCTTCTAAGACTAACTGCTGGGCATCAACTGGCAGAGCTGGCTGACTAAACTGCCCTGGCACCTCACTTGGGGCCATGCGCCCTGCTGGTGGGAAGCCCTGGGACTTCTAGCTCAGCCGCAGCTCGAGCGCCCGAGTTCCCCACCAGTGAGCCCGAAATCCCTTTCGCTGCAGGGCTGTCCTTGGTTCCATCCGGGAAGGCAAAGCCGAAGAGAAAGGAAGACGGGTGAAAACGATATTTTTGTCCTTGCCAACTTCAGCTTTGCTTTGGCTCTCCCGCCTTCTCCTCCTTTGCATTGTTCTTCTCCTCCACCGAGGGAGATTCGGCTTCCTCCTTTTTCCCACTGAAAAGGCTAAATGATATACTGACACCTTAATTACACCCCATTGTCACAATGTAGCTTGGAAATTGCATTACTGATATGAGAAGAAAGGGCTCTGGCGTGTGCGTGTCAGAGCGTTTGATTCACGGTGACAGGTGGGGAATGACACAAATAGGAGCTTAGAGGAGTCACACCCTGCTTTGTCGGCAAAAAGCAAAACGGGGGGGGGGGAGCAGCTAGTGGTGCGGTGGGGCCGAGGGCCAGAAAGAATGGGGCAGGCCTGGAGATGCTTCTCGCATGCAGGCCAGCACAGCTCCCAAAGCAGTTTTTGGGTCTTTTCTGATGTGCCTTTTTGGATGCTCAGCCACAGATTCTCTGGATTTCAGGTTCTCTGGATTTCAGTCTGAAGGGCCTGACATAAAAGGAAGAAGTGATGGGAAGGGAAGAGGGAAACTCCAGCTTTGGCTCTTAAAGGGGCTCCGTTGGCCTTGCAAGGAAACCGGTTTGGTGGAGCTGACGTGACTTCAACTCTCCTCACAGCTAGCGGGGAGAATTGTGAGGGAGAAATGGACGGACCTGGGACAACAGCTGCATCCAAGGCATGTTTGGGGGCAGGTGGCTCTCGGCTGAGTCTTGCATGTAAATTCTCATGGTTGTGGCTTATGAATCATGGCTTAGCGTGAACATTGAACCTCACTGACTAGGATTTATCAAACAGAAAACGATTTCTATCCTGTCAGCATATGACCTCTTGCAAAATATTACTAAATGCGTTTTAAAAATGCTGCTTGTGAGATGGGGAAAAAAAGCTCTGGAAATAAATATTTAAATGAGGCTATTTAGGCAGGCTTTTCTAAAATGTTCTAGTTAAAACGGCCAGCTGATGAAATGCTTCCAAGCAGAATGAAGGGTCTTCTGTGATGGCGCCTGCAACTTCCTGATCTCAGATAATGGAGCTCTCATCTCCACGGGTCTCTTTTGGAACCGGTTGTAGGGAAAAGAGTGCCTTGGGGGGGGGGTCTCCTGCCGCTCCCTGCCGGGCTGCCTGCCTGCCCTCCAGATCTGAGGAAGGGACACGCAAGGAGGTGCGCAAAGCCAAGCCCGGCGTCTTGGCTGAAGGGTTGTCCTTGAAGGTTAATTGGCTGTTAACATTTCATTGATTCGGGGCCTGGCCTGGCTCTGGCTGCAGATGGTTGTGGGGAGGGGGGGAGGAGAGGCTGCCAAGAGAGCAGTGCAGAGGGTGGAGGGGGGCTCACAAGTATTCCCCCCTCCCCCTTTGTAATGCAGACCTTCAGTGCAGGCGTTCTGGGTTGCCCACAGGTTGCCCCAGTGCCATTGGTGGAATTCTTTTACTTCGGCCGAGGATTTCGAAGGGAAAAGGCCAGATCCGCTTGAGGGAGAGAAAGAAAGGGGTCTGGACGGGGGGTGGGGGCGGGGGGAGGGAGGGAGGGAGAGGTTGGTGCTTCTGAGCTCTTCTCCCAACTCTTCTTTTCCAGAGAAGGTGCATCTCCGGCTGGGGCTGCTCTGCCTGCCTTCAGCTCAGAGACCTTTTCCCACCCCCAGTAAATCTTTCCTGGGTATTTATTGTAAGGGATCCGCACGAGAATCCATGCATCATCTCTGCCTCCGGGCGCACTCCATTACCCTGACAAAGCTGCGGCATTTAGCACCGGCCACGCTGCTGCTCCGGAGAGGAGCCGCCGCTGAAGCCCTGCTGGCTCCTGGCCACCAAGCTGAGCAGGAGCAAGGAAGCGGAGGCGCCAGAGGGAGGGAGGGGGGCAGGTGGGAGGCAGACCCTCACGGGGCAGGATCTGAAGCCCTCGCGGGTCTCCCGACCTCAGGATGCCTGGCCCAGGAGTTGGAGGGCTGGGGAAGAAGGAAGGAGGCCGAAAGAGAGGTTGGTGGTCAGAGAAGCCAGTCCGTCAAGCAGCTCCAGTAACGATTTAATTAACAAAGCAAGGAGGAGGGAAGAGCTTTCAGCCAAGCCAGCAGCCTCTTTGGGGGCTCATCAAAGCTGGCAAAACCCCCTTCGTGGTGTCAGGAAGAGCAACAGGAGTCCCATCTGCTGCCTGCTGAAGAGCCGGACTGAACCCGGAGCCACTGATAAGAGCAGCACCTGCTTATTAAGGGAGACATCCATGGAGCTGCTCAAGAGAGGGGGCCGCTGCAGGAAAGCCAGCAATGCTGAGATGCAGCCCTTCGGAGAGGGTCCTTGGAGGCACTGCTGGGCTGGGGGGGCACATCATGGAGACCACCCACCATGCTGCCCCATGCAAGAGAGGGCTGTGCCAAAGCCCCAGGTGTGCCCTTCTCTTGGTCTTTGAGCTGCATCCCATCACCCAAGCGCCCACCAAGGTCTGAGCCGGTCCCTCATGATGCCTGCCTTCCCCTGGGGCATCCGTGGGGAAGCCCCTCTCTCTGTGCCTGCCTCCCCGCTTCCTGTCCCCCCTAGGGAGCAAAGTCCGGGGGGGGGAAGATGGATGGAGAGGAGGAGGCACTATTTGCATGTGGAGGTGGGATGCTTGCTTGCCCACCAAATGTGGGAACAGCCTTCCAGAGATAGTGTCATAAATCACGCCGACACCTTCTCTTTGCAGGACTGGGGACGGTTGACAGTGGCTATTCATCTGAATGTCACTGGCAGTAAACTAGGTAGGGGGGCCACAGCACAAATAAGCCACAGGGAGGAGGGAGCTTCCCAACATTGAGACCCAAAACGTCTCCTCCCTGGAGGCCTGAATATCAGGACAGAAAAGGTGAAAGTGAACCACCAGGAAAGGCTGGGATCACTTTTTCACCCTCGGGTGAAAGTTTAACGCTGGGGATACTGAAATGCCCAAGAAAAAGGAAGGGCAGAAATCAGCAGGAATCCCAAGCCCCCTCCCCCCATTCTGGGTTGCAAGGAGGGCAGACTGGTGGAAGAAACTGGGTGGGGAAGAGGCCATTTCCCCCAACTCGGCAGCAGGAGCTGCGGACTGGAGGCCGAGTAGTGACCGAACTCAGCAATCGTTGCAAAACCCCGTCGCTTCAGAGGAAATGAATTCCTTCTCTGGGGGGCTTTGGGTGGTTAAAAAGCCGAGAGCAGGTGTGGGGCGAGGAGCCTCCTTTGCAGAGCTCGGCCGCTTCAGAAGCAAGCAGAAGGCGGGGAGAATGGAGGTGGGGACTGATAGAAGAGGACCTCCGTAGCTCAGGACGGAGCTGTGGGGTCTTTGGTGCACTTTGAGCTTGGTGGTTTCCTTGCAGACGTTTCATGACCCTGCTAGGTAACCTCATCGGTGCCACTGGATGTGGGAGGCCTGATTCAAACCTTCCCCAGCTACTTCATTCAACCTACAGCCATTCTGGTTTTTTGGCTCACTCCGATGAAAAGACGGGAGTTTCAGGGAAATTTGCAGATTCAGGAGAACAGGACCATGGAGAGCTCCTAAATGAAGCCGGAGTAGGAGCCCATTCTTTGGAAGGACAGCCATTCGAGCTCAGCCGGGGTGGGTGACTTTCCCATTGCTGAGAGCCGAGTCTGAAGGTGGACTTTGTTTTCGTTGTCGTCTTTTCTATTTTGGATAGTCAAGTTGCATTAATCCGGGAGAACTTCAGCTTTCACACTAGGGATGGGACGCTTCCCTCATCTTTGTCCATCCAAAGTCACAGCTTTTCTTCCTGGTTGTTGAGGGGTCCAACGGGAGCTGCTTCTCAGAATGGAACAAGGCAGGATTACCTTGTGGTGATGTTTCCAACAGATAAAGGATGGTCTGTTCCTCAGGTTGGAGAGTTGTAGATAGATAAGTATCAGCACATAGCTTCAAGCGAGGGGTGGGGGGTGAGTGTGTCTCTGTGTGTCTGTGTGTGAACTCCCACTCCCCATCTGAGATGGGAAGCCTTGAATGTTATTATGAAGAATTCTCCCAGACAGAATCGGCACCACTTTCCCTTCAGGCTCTGTTTGCAAATATTGGTTATTAAATTGATTTTTGCCATGGTGCTTCCATGCTCAATGAACATTAAAATTAAAGTTCTGCTTAGTTTCTCACTAGGTTAAGGGTGAGGGAGCCAGAGGCTGGTTGGGGGGTGGGCAGCAAGAGATGGGGGTCCCCCAAGAGCACAAATGCAAGTAGAGCTGTTCCTCAAAGCTGGCACTGGGCGGGCGGGAGGGATGGACCCCCTTCTCTATAATGCTTCCCAGGTGAAAATCCTGTTGGGGTCCTTCCCAGGACCACCCAGCATGGGCCAGCCCTGCAATTTGATGGGCTTGGTGGGCAGAAATGCTTGCAGGATCTCTGGCTCCTTCCCCAGGTGTTTTTGAGCCAAGGGCAGCTCTGCCCGGCGGCTGGATGGTTTGCTGAGCCTGCAGTAAGTTGCAAGGCGGAGAACTCCCCCAAAGTCTGAAAGCCCCCTCCCCCCCTCAGCCCCAGCAGGATTTGCAGAGACAGGTGATGGAATTGATTTTCCTCTCGTTTTACCTGCTCAATGAACATTTAAATTAAGGTTTGGCTGCCTCTCCTGGTGGGCAAGGAGGGGGGGTGGGGGTTGCTGTGGACTTGGAAGCAGAGGGGAAAAAAACTTTCCATGGCCCTTTGCGCTGGACTGTCCGCTGGAGATGGCCAAAGGGTCCAGGAGGGACTCAGTGGGTTCTGAAAGGAACAGGGACGGAGCTGGAGGACAGGCAGAAAACTAGGGGGCAGAAGAGCCCCTGTGGAAGAGAGCTTGCTTACTTGGTGTAGGGGACATTTCAGGGGTCTTCAAGGTGAGAGGAGAGAGAGGAGGCTCCAGGCTGAGCTTTTCCTGCCTTGAGAAAGCAACGGGGGGGGGGGTTCTCTCTTTGGAGCAGGAGGATCTGAGCGCCAGTTCTGAGCACCCGCTGGCCTCTTAACAGAAGTCAGGAATCAACAAGGAGTTATCCATCCACTTGGGTGCAGACAGGAGCGCCTGGCTCCCTCTCTCCCCCCCACCCGTGGTCTCTCTCACATACAAACCCCAGTCTCTTCAGCAATAGTGTCAGAGAGCTATTCATGCTGCACTGGTTCTTTTTATTGGTTTTCATCACTTTTGACATTGCCAACCGTGGACCTTGAAGTAAATTTTAAGAAGCGACTGTGTGGGGCGAGGAAGCAACGTGCCGTCATTTTTCTAAATTAGGGAAGATTTCCAGCCTGAGAAGAGGAAGGTGGCACTGACTCGTGCGGAGTGGGGAGGACCAGAGATGGGCCAGAAGGATCCTCCCCAGCTTACCTGCTCAGGAGGGCAGCCGGATGTGGGGGGGTGGGGAGATGATTTCTCCTAAGGCGGCTGACAAAAACTTTGGGTTGCAAAACTGACCAGAATGGCGCCCACAAAGCCAAGGGCTGAGTTGGAGAAGTAAAAGGGGGTCTTTCCTTCCTCCGTAAGAAGATCCCGGAAGGTCCCTCCGAGTGGGGCATTCCCCCCCCCCCGTGTCCTCCCCCCCCACTCCGGTCTGTGAAGGTTTCCTCTGAAAGGAGAAGGGAGGAGAAAAAATTCCATTCCTTATTTATGAGGAAACAGAAGATTGGATTTGCATAATCAGCCCAGATTTCCTCTTGGAGGCCTGGCTTTAATCTTGGTGGGTGAGCAAAGGAGCCTCGGGAAGAGCCGGATGTGATTTTGAAACATCTTCATTAAGTGGCTGTTGGGTTTCAAATCTGATTTTCTGTTCCTGATATTAAAATGTGTCACATGTAACAAGGATCAAAACACCTCAAATCAGGTTCCAGGAAAACGGGGGGCTGCTCCAGCTAATAAGAGCAGGTGTGGGAGGAAGCAGCACCTGGAAGGGAAGCAGTAATAAGGTGTTCCTGGGCATGTACAAAGTGCCTTTCCCTCTCTACTGACTGTCTAAGAAAGGAAGTCTCTCAACCTCCCCAGAGTCCCTGGGAGTCCGAGGGCTAGTAAATGTTCTAAGTTGTTGGTGCTATTTGTGCCAACCTTCCCAACCTAGCACCCTCGAAGTTGTTGCACTTCAGTACCCATAATCCCCAGCCAGCCTGGCTTTGGGGCTGGGCTAAGTGCCTCTCCAAAGCAAAGTGCTGCCTGACATTCTCTGTGCCAGGATTTGCATGGCGCCTGCAAGGTTTCCTTTGGGGATACATGGAGCCATGCAAGGGGGTGTTGAAGTGAAACTTTCCCTGGCTGAATTGGAGGGGGCAGCAGGAGATGGAAGACAATCTTAAGGGAGACTGGGGGGGGGGGGTTGCCCCTCCCCCCTTCTCTTCCACCGACTGGCATTGCTTTCCATTGATTTTACTCTCAGAGAACAACAAAGCCACCGGGGAGACTGAGGAACAGAGGGTGAAGGGAAGGATGCCAGGTAAATCAACCAAGCATCCCAAGACAGGCTGGCAAAGGGCTTGATGGGGTACAGAGAAGCAGCCCCCTCCCCATGCCTGGAGTGGCAGGGGCCCACCAGACGGGGCCCTTGAGTGCTGGTGAGTTGGACTGAAGACATCTGACCTAGCAGCTCCCAGATGCCAGCCTGCCTTTTCTCTTCTTGTTTTTGCCCCGCTTAGGGACATGGGTGGCCTCTGGATCTCCCACCCAGTGGCCCCTCGTGAGCTGCCCCTTGTGGCAGAGGAAGCCAGGATGAATTGCCCGGGTGTTCCAGAGAGGAATGTCAAGAGACGTGTGCCAAGAAATACACATGGGAGAGAGGAGCGTTCCCAGATGGCAGCATCCATTTTGATGTCAAGCCCAGTTGCCAGAGAGGCCGCCGTATTTCATGCCGAAGCTCATCATTCCTGGGGGGGGGGGGAAAGCAAGGAGGGGGAGCTGAACTTCAGGGAAGGTGTTTTATGGACTTCCAGGTGAGCAAGATTCACAGCGGTGAAGATCCGTGTATCTCCTTCTGCCTTTGTGAAATTTACTGCCAGCCTCCTGAAGTTGTTGTCAGAAAGGGAGGTGGGGGCACTGGAAATGGGCTTCCTCCCCTCCCCATCAGCTTCCTGGGGAAAGGAATAGAAACTGCAGTTGGGATGGGACCCAGAGAAAAAGAGAAAGGAGCCTTTGCCACCCCCCTCAAAAGCTGGCAATTCTCTGAGGTACAAAGACCAAGTTCGGTTGTTGCGTTGCAACCTCTTTATCCTTTCAAGGAGACGGGCAAAAGATGGAGGCGAAGGAGCCCAAGCTTGGCTGGAGGTGCCAAGCCAAGAGAATCTCCCGGAGGGATCAGCCAAGACACCAACTGGGGAAGAAACGGGCACCGGAGTTGGCACAACGTCAAACCTGAGCAGATGGCAAGGAAAGCACCAAGCTGGATCAGGCCCGGGTTGCCCTCTCTGCTGCTCTGCCATCTTCTGCTCGGCTTTGAGAAGTGGTCAAGAGCTTCTGCGAGGAGATGAGTGGACCGCTGCTTGGCTTGGCTGCCCACTTCGTGGTGACCACCTCAGATGCCTCCGTCTAAGTCTCTGGCTTCTCTCCCCTTCTGAAAGACGGCCACATCTCTCTCTCTCTGCCCCCTCCCCCCATGGAAGCCTTGGGCCCTTGCCCACCACACCTGCCTGGGGATCCAGAGCATGAGGCCCCAGGACTGATCCCCTCCCCCCGGGCCCTCTGGCTGCCCCAGATGCCAGATCTCTGTACTCCAGCATAACATTTATCTCCTGAATCACCTTCCCATTTTCTCTGACATGGACGATTTTTTAATGCGCAATCTATGTCTGATCCCTTTTTACAGCCTGTTAATGCTCGGCCGGCCGGCTCCTCAGGCCGGAGGACCCGTTGCCATTAAAACCTGATCTCTGCTGCAGCTGCAGCTGCGTGGAGCCCAGAATGGCTGCTGGTGTCTTGGCAGGTATCAAGTATCGGAGGGCGACTCTTCTTGCCCCCTCCCTCCCAGGATGGGCCCCGCTGGCTGGCTCTCCATTATGCCCAGAAGGATCGCGTTTCTGCCGGTCTCATCTCCTCCTCTCCTCCCCTCCAACTTAATGGTTGCCATGTCTCCTAATCTACTTTAATTCACAGCAAGGCCAGCTCGGATCTGACTCACAGCTGGAGCTTCTCTGCCATGGGAACCACAGCAAAGAGGACAAGCCAGCAAGGAGCTTCATGTCTACTCCCGGTTTGATAGGGGTTTGCTCCAGGGAGTTTCCTAGGTGCCCCATCCAGACCAAGATTGAAAGTGGAGGGCCTCGCCTGTGAAATAATCTCATCTTTGTGCCACCGAAAATATCCTTGCTTGCCAGCAGGGGAAGCCGCTGCTCTTCTGACGGACCTCTGGTGCCCTCTCTGGTCAGGGGCAGAATTACCCTCCAGTCCCACGATGGGGACCTCCAAACTGGGACAGCCTAGAGGGGAGTTGGTGATGGGGGCTGGGGAGGCCGGATGGCTGTGCTTCCGTCCTAGAGCCCTGCTGGCTGGGAATTCTGAGAGTTGGAGCCCTGCTGTCTTGGAGGCTCCCCTTGTTCCCGTCTCCTTTTTTTAGCGCGTGGATCCTCTAAATTTGGTTGGCATGGCAACCCTGCAGGTGAGTCTCATTAAGCCCCAGCCTGATTGCTCCCCCTTCAATCCTGGGTAATTGCTTGGGGATTGGATCCCCCTCCTCAGAAGCCACTTTCTGACTTGGGGGTCTGCCTCCCCTCTCCCTCCTTCACCCCAGCCTCCCCCCACTGCCACTTGCGCGCCCCCGCAGGGCCGGCTTTTGTCTTCTGCTGCGACTCATCCCCATCATTAAGCCGAAGGTTGGTTGCCATGGCAATTAATCACTCAATCCTTCATCAGCAACTTTTGCCAAATGTCACCCTGCTCTTGATCAAATGAGGAGAGCAAATTAAGCCCGGCACCCGCCCCACACCCTCCTTCCCAGGTGCCTTCCCCAATCACTTGCAAAGTGGCTACAGATGGTGGCGGGCGAGGTGGATCCTGCAGGCTGGAGCTGGGTGGGTGGTCCGAGAGGGTTGACCCCTTTGCAAGCTTCAGGCTTGTCCCAGCCCTGCCCAAGGACCACTTGGCAAAAGGCAGGGCCTGCGGAGACCTAGGCTGGCTCCAAGATGCAGGGTAGGCCTGGGTTGAGTTGCCCAAGGCTGAATCCGGGATTGGCTTGTGGCCTTGGAGCCACCCTTGACGGGCGCTGGGCCGACGTGGTTGCTGAGCGCTGAGGAACCCAAGGAGTTAACGCCTGCAGGTGCTGTTTCCCTCCCTTCCTGCAAACAATTCTACCTAAAACTCATTTCCCTCTTCAACCTGCAATTAGCAGAGTCATGTGCCGCATGCAAATGCCGGCCTTTAATTGTCAGCTCTAACCTTGAGAAAAGCTGCCCCCCCCCTCACCATCCACCCCGTGAGCCTTTTGCCTCCCATCAACCTTGGCCAAGGACGGCAGGCCCTGCGCCAGGCCTGGCACGAGGGAGTCAGGCCGGGATGGGGGGACACTTCGGACTGGAGGCCTCTCAGGGCATCTCCAAGGAAGGTCACTTTGCTGGAGCCCCACCCCCCCAACCAGACATGGGGTGCCTCTCCAACTTCACTTCTCTTAAGTTGCTTTAAACCCCCATCAGGTTTATTCACTCTGGGCAGAATCGTTTCTCTGCTGCTCAGGTTTTCTCTTGATCCACCGCCAGCCACCTGCTCTTCCCAGAGATGCAAAGCAAAAGGAAACTCTTACAGCATCGCTTGGTCCTGAGAAGCCAAGCACAAAGGGAGCCGGTTAGTCTTCGGTTAGGGGACCCCAGCCGATCCCAAGTCCCAACAACGCCTGGCCTCCCTTCACCCCCAGGAAACTTCCAGAGCTGAGTTTGCCTGGCAGGAGGTGCCACCTTGTCTCTCTCTTTGGCTGCCTTGAATTAGACATGAAGACAAGCAGTGGGAAGGAGTGATCCTTCCATCCACGGGAGCCCATTCTTATCTCTCTAGCCAACCCGCCAGGAAGACATTCTGGATTCCGGGGCTGTCATGGCTCCCCCATCGGCCACGGTGTGCCTGAACAAGCCAGTTGCAAGGGGCAGCGACCCCCAGGGCAGGTGCTTTGAGAGGCTGGAAGAGCCCCCTCCCCTCTCCCACTTGGACCAGTGAGGGAGAGGGCAGCCCTGGTCTTTTTCTCTCTTCCCTGAAGACCATCAACCCAGTTCAGGTAATAAGCAGGGAGAAAGTGAGGAAAGTTACACGGCGACTCAATTATAGGAAATTGCATTAGGGAAGGTGGTGTTTAAGGGCTGAGGCCTTTGGACCATTTGTCTCCTTCTGACTCAGGGAAACTGATTAGCCAGCTGGGGGCTTTCCTTTCCCAGGCGGTTTTGCTCCCCCCTCCTTGGGATCTCTGGGAAGGTGGGAATCGGCCCCCACTGGCACCGAGCAGAGGTTTCTTGCGCCCATCTGGACATGGGTGGCCCGACTCCTGGTGCCTCCCTTCAGGCATATCGATCCAGCCTCAGACTCCCAGCAGAGCTTGCCCGTCAGCCGACACTCCGATGCGCAGCTCAGGGACGCGGGTTGCATGTTAACCAAGCCAACGACCCACAGAAGTTGCCTTCGGCTTACGACGCCCTGATCGTAATGGCAGGTCTAGCTGCAGTTTTGGGGATCAGGAAATCCCTCGACTTTGCCCTGGATCCACAATAAGAAATGGTTCCTGTGGGTTTGCCCTGCACCCCCCTCCCCCCAGGAAGGGGCACCCTAGCAGTTGCCAGGCAGCTTCTGCCTCCTCATCCCAGGGACAGGTGTGGGTCATGGTGGAATTGACCTCTGCCAAGGCTGAGGATTAGTGTCACTCAGAGTGGGGGCTGCCCCTCCCCTTTGCTAGAGCCCAAGCAGGGGAGAGTGGCAGAGCTGTGGGGGGAGGAGGCTTCCCCAGGCCTTTCTGCCCTCAGTGCCTGGAGTTGGACAGCGCTCTCTGCTGCCCGGGACTCCCACCTCACCTCCTCTGAGAAGGGCAGTTCGCATCAATGGAGCCCCCCACCCTGGTCCATGGCAGAGGAGATTAATTCCCCAAAGTTTGCTTGCAGGGAGAAGGTGAGTAATCTTAGCAGCTCATGTTAATTGGGGAGCCACAGGCTGACACACAGATTTACAAGAGTGATTGACAGGCGGTGCCCTGTCCATCCCCACTTGGGACCCTTTAAAGCCACTCCAGGCCTTCCGGCTTGGGACTTGGGGGACAGCCAACCTGGAGTTTGGGGGCTTGTGGCTGTGGGCTCTATGGAAGGCTGGAGGGGGGGAGGGCAAAAACCTACCCACAGGTGCTCTGCATTTAGAGGAGTCAAGGGTCCAGTCTCGGGGATGAAAAGTGGCATAGCCTGCAGGCCCATGTTCCTCACCCTGGTTCCCAAGCCTGCGTGTGGGGCTAGATCCCCCGGGGGGAGGTCGTCTTTAATGGGCTACCCGCCCCTCCCTCGTCCCCTCCCCAGGTCCTGTGCTTGCTCATCAATTCTTGATGGCGGGCTGCCTTAATCGGTTTCTAGGGCCCACTTAATATTCCCGGGGACATAAAATGGAGGCTACTCCACTTGTTTTAGCCAGAATGGCCCCCACCCCGTTCCGGCTGCCGTAAAACCCGCCGGTGCCGTAGAAGCCTCTGTAATTAAGGCCTCCCTCCCGCGAATCCATTTATAAGGCGAGGTTCCCGCGTGGCCAGGCTTTTAGGCAGCTTCCACTCCAGCGCCAGCCAGCTCCCCTCTTCAATTAAGCAGCTGTGGATAATGGAGGCTTCCGAGGGGGGAGAGGGGAGGCGAGAGAGCGAGAGGCCCACCGCTTGCCGTTTCCCAGAAGGGACGCACAAAAATAGATAGCTCTTTCCCCTTTTTGTGCAAAGCCTGTACACAAGCACACACACACATACACACACATACACACACACTCACTCACTTAGACAAATAAAGCCACATGCATAGTTAATTGCACCGCTCGGTTTGCCCAGAATTTCTGCACTGAAGCTAATAAGAAGGGGGGGGGCACACTAAAATGGGAAGGAGGGGAGGATTCCCACAATTCTCTTTGATGCAAGCCAGATATAAAAGGGGGAAATTGCTGGCCAAGTTAATGACCATAATCAAGCTAATCATAGGCTTGGGGAGGGAAGAGGACTCTGAGCCCCCTTCCCTTTTCACCTGTAACTAGTCCCAGAGGTTCTCCGAACAACGTTTCCCCAGCCTCTCCGGGCCCAGGTGGCATCAGAAGCAATCTGTGGGCTCTGCAAAGGAGGTCGGAGGCTGGTGAGGCCCTGGGCTCCTCGGATTCTGAGGTTGGCTCCAGAGGGCCCTTCCCCATGGCATTCCCCCACTTCCTGTGTGCCTGGAGATCCCAGGGAGGAATCAGTGCCCTGTCTGGGAAGCTTTTACCACTCTTATGGCTGCCCCCCCCAAAAAGCTTTGGGGTCCAGCAGGCTTCACCTTTTCCCCAGGTGCCTTTCTTCCCCTATCCTTTCCTGGGAAGCAGCATGGAGCCTTTTTGGGGAAGAGTTTGCAGCCTCCCCCTCTGCCTCCCCCTCCCCCTCCCTGGGCGATCAAAGCAACTGCTTCAGATAAGGAGACCCAAAGGGTGGAGATGGAGAGTGGGGCTCTCCCCTGGCCTGAATCCTGATGGAGGACTTGTTGAAAAGGCCATATTTTTCCCAGAAAGGAGATACCCTTCTAGCGATGTGGGAGAGCAGCTCCAAGCCTACGGGGGAGGGGGCACAACAGGGATTGTGGGGCAGTTGAAAGCAACTGATTGAAAGGACCCAGCGCCCAACCTTCAGCACGGCCCTCCTGTTTCCCCTGCCAGTAAATGGATGCCCATTGCTCTCTGCCAAAGAAATCTTGGAATTTGTGGCTCTGTTGTTTTGGCCTTGTTATTCCTACTCTCTAGAACCGTTTTTTAGAACTGCCAATATTTTTCCCGTTTCCATCTGGAATTTCAGCAGCAAAACACGCTTGTTTGAAAAACGGGCAACGTCCCAGCGGGAAGCCAGCCAGAAAGGCTCCCTGCCTGCCTCTTTCTCTTGCCTGCTCTGGCTCTTCCACGTCTCTACAGAAGCCGCGATTCCCACAGCCACGTCGGGCACTGGATCAGAAGAGACAGCGCTCCCCACAGCTCCCTATACCTGTATCGGTGACCGGAGTGGTGGGGAAGTTTGGGTCAACCTGCTCTGTGAGGAAGTCTTGTCTTGATGGGGGCAAGAGCCAGTGCCAGGTCTCCCTGGGCCTGGCGCACCCTGCTCGGCTGCTTCTCCCAGTTCTTCCGTGGAGCATCCCTTGGTCTTTCACCAAGGGGGGCTTTGACTGCACAGCTGAAGGGTAACTGTTCACCGATTTCCTCTCCCGCTTCCTGTCGTGGGGGCCAGCCTGCAAAACTTCATGCTGGTTGGAGAAGGGGAGCTTCTCTTTCTGAAAATGCTCCAAGGACATTTTTGAGCTTCCCCAGACAGCAACATTCGGAAGAGTCTCTCTAGGTTATGAGATACCCTTGGTGAGTGAAGCGGGGGAGGGTGTCTCGACGCGTCCTTGTGTGAAGGAGGTGTGACTTTTATGGGGCAAGTCTGGCTCTTCACTGCCCCCCCACCCTCGGAAAACACCATCAAAGGCCGGCTGCAATTTCCCCTTCTTTATTGGCTTTATTGGAGACTTCTAAACCATTTCTGCCCCCCCACCCCCACCCCACTTCCCTTTGCAGTCAGAGCATGGGAAGTCCTTGCAGGAGGCCTCCCCCCCCCACATTAAAGATCAAAGTCTTGCAGGAGTCACGGATTCCAGAGGTGCCAACCTGTTGCTGCAGGAAGCAATAAGCACAGGGGCCCTTTGCACCCCTCTGGTGAATTGCTCTGCCTGTCAAATGGCTCCCCTTTGATTTCATGAGTCTGCCCTGCAATTTGGGGTGGGCGGGCTTGTCCTGCCAGGATGTTTTCTATCAATGTAGCCTTTCCGGATGCCCTCGGCTCCTGCCCGAGGCCAGTTTGGGCCTGTTTTAGCCAGGCTGCTGTACTGTAAGGTGAGAAGTTAGACCAGAGCCTTGCCTGGCAGAAGAGGCAGGCTGACCCGGTCTGTCCATCTCTGCCTAATTGCCCAGGCCTGGCCTGGTGGGAGTTGGGAGTCCCTGGGTGACCAATGCACATAATGTGCTCCAAATTGGAAACACTTTAATGGAGTTTAAATTGTTTTTGAGGCAGAGTTTAATTGGGACATTCCACTGGGGCATTGAGCTTGTGTGGAAATGAGACCACCGGGCACTTCAAGTCGTCTTCAACGATCCGACAGAGCGCCAGCCTCCAAACGTTTCATCATTGCCGCCCTGCAGTGTTTGAGTTGGCAACGGACTCTGAGCACGCGGGACGTTGATGTCGTCTCTCCCCTCCTTGGACTGGGCTTTGGGGCCAGCTGGGATGGAGAAGAGCCAGCAGGGTTTCTCCGCCGGAGAAGCTTCGGATGCATGAAATTGCCCCTGAATCGGAAATGGTCGGCCTCTTTCAGCCAACAGGAAATACACCCCCTTTATGGGCCCAATTGCAAAAAATGCCCTCACCCGGAAAGGAGGCTGGGGAGAGGGCCCCTTTAGTAGACCCCCCCCCCGCCCTCTTTCACAAGGGATGTTACCTTTATGCTGCATTTCCTTTGCTGCCCCTTAGATCTCTCCCATGAGCCGGATAGACTGGTGCTGCTGTGTCTGTGGTGGGCTCCTTGGTCCCAGCCTCCCCCACCCCCAGAAAGCTGTTTCAGCCAGTCCTTTCCTCACTGCCCCCCCCCATCCCTCCCTCCCTCAGAACAAGATCCGATCCCTGCTCTTGTCTGTTAAAAGGCTGCAGGGCTTCATTGTTGGGGCTTGGAATAGATGGGCTTCAGGTCCTCTTCTTGGGTGAGGCTGGCTGAGATTGCAGGGACCTTAGTTTAAATTTTGCCCCTTGGGTGGGTGGGCTTGGGATCTCTAGCTTCTCTCCTGCTCAGGCATCTCATGGGAGAAACGGGTTCCCTGTTTGGGCTGGGAAGCGGCTTGTTTCCCATCTAAAGAATAAGAAGCTTTCCCTGAAACATTCTGAGGCCAGAAAAGCCCTTTGGAGAGCGAAGACCTCACAAGGGGCTTTCTTTTCCTGACCCAGGCAAAGTGGTTGCTTCTGTAACTTTAGGGCTGCTTGATTGGTTGCAGCTTTAAAGGTCTGACTCTGAAATATGGGGGGGGGGGGGCTGAAGAAAGGGCTTGGGGAGGACCCCTTCTCCAGGGGTGATTGCTTTCAGCATGCAAGCCTGGCACTCAATGGGTGGTGCAGAAAATGGTTATGAATTCAGCTGAGCTGCAGCAGAGAGTAAGGGGCAACTATTAATTAAATCCTGACATCTGGAAAGGCAGATTCTGAGGTGTTCTCTCTGCCTCTCCTCTCTCTCTCAGCATGTCCTCCAGCCCATTGTTTTCTCCCCATACAGGAAGGTTCCGCAGAGGCCGAGAAGCCCTGATCCCCACCTATTGATGGCCCAGCCAATCAATGCTATCTTCTCTTCCCATGCCTGCGCCTCCATTGATTTTTGTTGTTGTTGTTACCTCTCTGTTTATGTAATGTCTGAACTTTGCACAACTCAACCGTTTAATGTGCAGAAAAGGAGGCCTGTTGCCATGAAAACCCGGCTCCCGATGACAGCATAATGCAGAGGGAGCCCTCTTTGCTTGGACTGCGCTGAGCGTATTTTAACCTTGATAAGTCAATAACTTTGTGGAAAAGAAAGCCGGATCTGATGGGGCTTTCAGGGCATTGAAGCCGGAGGAGAAAGGCCGGTTTTTAATGCCCAGGAAATCTCTCTCCCTCCGAGTGACAGCGCAGCAGAGCTGTGAAGAGAGGAAACAGGCTGCCCTTGTGGTTGTGATTTGTATGCTCTATAAACAGCCAAGCAGAGGGACGGGGATATGTTTGTGGCTTCTGGGGGGGGGGGGGTTGGTGCCCCTTCCTTTGGGGCAGGGAAGCCCCGGTGGGCTTCTGGGGAGAGGCGGGGGGGGGGAGGGCTGGAAGCTGCCCAGTTCCAGAGGTCCTGCTGGCGGGGGAGAGTGAGCGGCCTTGGGGATGCGAGCAACCCGAGACCCTGGCCAAGTAGTGAACGGATCCTGTCAAACAAGCGGCCTTCAAACAAGAGGTCTTCCCGGGACCGGTGGGCGGACTGGCTGCCCGGGACCGGAGCCCAGCATCGCCTGAGGAAGGGCTTCGCGGCAGAAGCCCTGTTGCCGGCTGGGGACGATGGGATTCATTCCGCCCCAGCCTCGCTCGCAGGCGCACAAGGGTTGCAACCGGGCCGCCGCCGCCGCCTCCCGGGGCCTGCAGTTTTGGGAGCCTCACGGAAAGGCCGCCTGCAAACCTCCGGAGCGCTGCGAGGGCACCGGGAGCCCACCCGCCAATTCCGCCGCGTGGCTGCCGAGGCCCCGCCCCCTCCGGCGGGGGGAGGACGCTTGGCGCCGTCGCCCGGGCAACGCGGGCCGGGGGGGGCAGGGGGCGTGGCCGGGCCGCGTGGGCCGCCAGCCGGGCAGAGCGCAGGAGGCGCAAGCGCTGCGCGGCTCAGAGTCGCCGCCGCCGCCGCCGCGGAGGGAGGTTGCGCCGGAGCCGCCTCGCTCAGCGCTGCCGGGAAGGAAGGCGGCGGAGCGCCCCCAGCCGCGCTCTGCATCTGGCCGGCCCGCTTCCTCCGCCGGCTCTGCCCCGGAGCCCCTCGCCCGGCTGCTCGGGCCCGGCTGCGCGGCGCGGCGGCGGCGGCGGCGGCGGCGGCACACAAAGGGACCAGCCCCGCCGCCCTCCTCCATGTCGTCTGGGCTGCTCCGGCAACGCCGCGCGCGGCCCCGGCAGGATGTGAGCCCCGCTGGCGGCTGGCCACCCCCGCCGAGCCCCGGCCGGGCCAGGCCGCGCCCGGGCGGCCTCTGAGGATCGCGGCGGCATCGGCGGCGCTCCTGGCTCGGCTCCCTTCATGGCCGCGAGGACCCGGCGGCGGTGGAGGCGGCGGCGGCTGCTGCTCTCGCCCGAGGCGCCCTGAAGCCAACCGGAGCCGCACCGAGATGGTAAAGAGGGCGGCGGGGGCATCGGCCGAGACGGGGGTGACGGGCAGGGCAGCCGGTGCGTCTGGCTGGGACGGTCCGCCCCGTCCTTGCGCCTCCCTCCCTCCGTCCCCCGCCCTTCGCCCGATGGCAGAGCGTCTCTTGGGGGGGGAAGCCCCCCATGAGCAGCCGTGGCTTTGCTCAGGTGTGCGGGGGGGCGGAGGGGGGTCCTGAGGGCCTCTGGCTCCCGTTGGGTCGGTGGCCGATTGGAAGAGCTCCGGCCAGGGGAGGAAAGCGGCCGGGTCTGGGGGTCCGCGTGGCCTGGGCAGCCTGTGGCCCGTTGTGATGTGTCCCCTCCTAGCCGAGGGGGGGATTGAGCGGTCTGGGGCTGAGCAAAGTTGTGGCCTCTGTGCTTCCTTTGGGGCCTTTCAGGGGGGCCCCCAACCTCCCCTCCCCTCTGGGCCAGGCCCTCTAGCCTTCTCCCACCGGTGCAGCAGAGACCCTATTAGGTCTAAGAAGGAAAATTCTCACCCACAGCTCCCCTCTCCCAGAAACAGCCCCCCCCCCGAATGGAGATGGGGGCTTCCTGCGAGGGGCTCAGTTCCCCTTTGGGGCACTCTCGGTCTGTGTGGCCCTTGGATGGTTTTGCAAGGAAATCCGCTGGGGGGGAGGGGAGGGGCAGCCCTGGCATGGCTGGCCTTTCTGTTTGCAGCCTCACTGGGCGCTTTGGCAGGTGCCCTTGTTTCTAGCGGCAATGGCACAACTCCCTCACAAGCGCTTTTCGCTGCTGCCCTTGAACCACCCCAGCCAGGCACAAGGCCTGCTTTCTTTCCCAAACTGGGAGGAAGAAATCGCATCGCTGCTGCCTGGAGGATGGGGGCCGGGAGAGGCGTGGGGGGAGCCTCTGAGACCACTTACTTATTCCCCCCTCCCCTCACTGCATGGGAGGGCCAAATGGGGTCTGTGCTGAGAGAAGGTTCAGGGGCTCCACCCTGGGGGCCCTCGGAGAGTTTGGGCTTGGGGAAGGCCGTGCGGTTGGGGAGGGTGGCGGGGCTGCTGTCCCCCTCCCCAAAGCTTCTTGAGCTGAGCAGGCGTGCGGCTGTCTGGTTTTAGCCTCCTCTGAGCCCAGACTCTGGGAGGCAAGTCAGATCTCCTCCCGCCCAACTGAAAACCTTGATGGTAGCCTTGTGAAGCCCTCCCCCCACCCACAAGTTGGATCAAACATAATCAGGAAGGTTAAATCCCCCCAGGCCACAGAGTCCCTGTCCCTGGCTCTCTGGAAGGAGGCTTCTACAGACCTGGGACTTTGGCCCCTCACCATCAAATCTGTCTGGAACCCCTGCAGGTGAAGCCCCCCCCCCCCTTCCCCATCTGCTATGAGGAGGCTGTCTGGAGCAGGTGGGGTGAACCTAGAGGCCTTTTTACAATGGAGAAGGCAGCATTCGGGGTTGGACGTCTGGGCACTGGAGTCCAGGGGTCAAGTGTAGGCTGTGGCTTTGGGACGTCAACGCCTCATTGTGCAAAGTGTGTGAGGCGACGACGTGCTCAGAATAATGCATAAGACTTCCCCCCCACCCCTCTCTCTTTCCCGGCTTGCTTGGAAAAAAAGTTTTCAAATTTCAGACTTTGAAGGGAATTTTGTTGGAGAGAATGAAAAAGCACCGGAGCAAAGGACCTGCTCTTCAGCCGGGCCTTTAAATAAGAACAGGATTACTGGGTCCTGTTTGATTTAATCCTGATTATGATTGTGAATTCACTGAAATAGGGATTCTGAATATGAAGGTGCCATATCAGTTGAATAAAAAGGGGAGGTTTACACATAACTGCAAGGGCTTTTTCCAGACTGACCAGGATAACAAATTCTGTGAAATGTTAAAATCTGCACGCTTTTTAATGTCAGCCCACTCAAGTGAAACCTTTGAGCTTCAGTACTGGGAGAAAATGCCTGACTTGCCTTGACTCAAAATTGTGAAATTGGAGAACCTTTGAAGCTGTGAGGGAATAGCAGCAACTCCTTTCTCTTCTCTTTTTTCGCGGCCTATCGAGGGAATGACTTTTCCCCCTGGGATTTTATACCGTCTGCCTGCTCAGAACTCTGCAGGACTCAGAAGCCTGCACAATTGGCCGGTGCTTTGCTCGGTCACCTGTAGGGCCCTGGTATTTTTGTCTTATGGGCCGGAAAGGGTGCCTGGTCTCCTTTGATCTTGTTAGGAGCATTTACTGATCTTTATTGGGAGAAGGAAGTGCTGGGAATCCTTTGTGTCCTTCCTGCCTTTAAAAGCCTCCCAGGCTGGCCTCTGCACTCTCTTCTCTGCCTGCAGATCCGCCACTGGCTCGAACAGGTCAATAAATCTCCATTTTGCCGCCTTCCTCTCAGTTTCACGCTGCGAGATATTTCAAGTCTAAAGAGGGAGCCGCATTAAAAATTTAAGCCTCAAAGCCACTGAATCTTCCTCCGTTACCCAAGGCTGCAGAGAGAGAGAGAGAGTCATGCAGGCCCTTCAGATGGCTTCTCCTGGGGTGGGGTGGGGGTGGGGAGTGGAGTTCACTTGGATTGTCAGAGAGTAGTAGAGGGGTGGGGCCTGTTTTCCTGAGGAGGGGTCTCTGATTCTGCAACATTACTCACCCCTGGCAGGGGTGTTTATATTCTGGTCTGTATCTTCAGCCTTGCTCAATTGTTTGGATAAAGTGATGGATGTGATGCCATTCTCTTCCCCCCCCCCCCCCCCCCGCACAATTCCCAGCCTGAAGCTGTCTGTGTAGGATGATACATTTGGCCAAGGACTGGGGGGACTGCCCGAGTAGGGCGTGAATTATTGTTACCTTAGGTTGAGTCCATGTTCAAGTTACTAGTCCATATTGTGGATGTGTGAAAGATAGAAAAGCAGGCCGAAAGGTCCACTTTCAAGTTGTGGATTATTTTTTATTCCTTTCTCTCTGCAAGAGTCCACGACTTTCTAAGACCGGAGAGAAGCCACGAAAAGGTTTGTGGTCTCTTCTGAAACTGGAGCCTTGGTGCCCTGGCTGCTGTCTGTGAAAGGCACTTGGAGGGCACCTCTCTCTCCAACAGGAAAAGGAGGTGCTTTAAGGGAGTGTGGCCGATGACATGGGGGGTCTTTTTGCCCCAGCCGGGGGGAGGAACCACTAGGCCTTCCTCCCACCTGGCGCGTTCTTAGGGAAAAGCGAATGTTCACGCCAGGTAATTCAATCACGGGGCGATTCCTCTCCCTGCTAATGCCGCACACAAAAGCCGGAGGCTTCATTACTCCTCTTGGCCGGGCGAATTGCTTCTCTCCCTGGAGTGAGCCGGCTAAAGCTGGCTTTATTATGTTAACCTATTTGTGTGTCAAGAGCTATTGTGCGGCTGCCTATCGCTGTTTGTGCTCGCCTGGCACCACCAGGGAAGGGCAGGGGAAAATGGCTGGTCGCTCGGCCGCTCCATGGGCACCGCTCGGTTGCTAAGTGACTTGCTCCCCTGCGCACCTTCTCTCCGGAGAAGATGCCCTCCATAATTATCAGCCGGCTGACATTGGTGGAGAGCTGCCTGACACCCTCTCTCCCCTCCCCTCCCCTCCCCTCCCCTCCCCTCCGGAAAAAGCAGAGGCTGCATATGGTGCTGCCTTGGCCAGAGGGATCTGGACGATAAGGAAGGGACGGGCCATTTGCCTGCACTTGCACACCTTCAAGTGAGTCACTGCTCTGCTGTCTCGCCCAAGGCTGCCAGGCCTGGTGGGCCTGGAGGTTTTGGAGACTTTTTTTGTCTGTGGCCATTTGGCCACAGATGGGAATTGAAAGGGTGAGCGTCCCTCACTGTTTGAGTGAAATGCATTTCCTCCCTCCCTCCAAAACATACAGGTAATTTAGGATGATAGAAAGGGACTCCAAGCCCAATGTTTCACTCCCACCCATCCCATTTACTTCCACTGCTTTCAGGGTGGAAAAACCAGCCCCTTCCTTCCTCCCTTCCTACTGATCTTTCCTTGCACACACACACACACACACACAAACACGCACCACCTTGGTGAGCCCTGCAGGAGAAGAGAAAGACCTTCTCTTATGACGAGATCCGCATTTTGAAGGCTGCCCCTCCTGAAGAGGGTGGGACAATTCAGGGGGTCCCCCAGAGATGGGAATATCATCCCAGGAACTGCACAGGGACCCTGAAAGTCAGGCGGCATGCACATCTAATAACTGATGGTGATGATGATGATGGTGAAGATTATTCCCCGTGCCTTCTTAGCAAGTGGGAAGGAAGGGGGCTGCCCTCCTCCCCTCAGCCTTCCGTCTGCAGTGTGCTTTGTGTGTTGCCAGAGACGGCAGCTGGCCCCGTGGGGGTGGGGGGGGGGTGGGGGCTGCGCAGAGCAGAGCAACAGAAGATGCACGCAGGTGTTTGCTTGGCTGATTCAGTTATTTATTGGCTTTCCAATGGGATTTCTGTTTCTTCGACCAGCACAGCAGCTTCCGGTACTAAAAGGATAGAAGCAGCATTCCTGCAATTAAAAATCAGAGTTAAAATTAAACGTTGGAATACAATTAATCATTAAAAGCTTATTCTGCTTGCGGTTTTCCTATCCCATATAATTATCTCTAGTATTTCTAGGCATCCTTCCCACATCGGCTCCAGCTTGGTGCTTGCTTGTCAGTTTTGGATTGTCAGCCAGCCTCCTATGGGGAAATCTGGTTGGAATTTCCCGTTCTTTGTGGCCAGACCTAGAATTTCTGAAAGTACCTTGCCCAAATTCCATCTGGGCCACCAGGGATCGCCTCCTTCGGCCCGTCCTTTGAAGCCACGTCCGGCAGGAGCCAGGAAAGGCAGCCGCGTCTCCTAACTGCTTCCGGTGGTGGATTTGATCTAGAGGGGAAATCTTGAATCCTGGGATTTGAGGATGGGGTGAGGGGGCCTGATCGCTCCAGGTTGTGGCGATTCTTCCAGGCCACCTGAAGACTCTGGCAGAGGGCAGCAAGGTCGGCTCCGTAGCTGCTGGTGAGACCTTCCATACAGGGGAAGGCCGCTGAATTATTGACTTGCATTTCTGGATGCGCCGTACCTAGGAGGAGTCGCCGCTTGCAGCCCCTCCTGGTTTTTCCCGGCTTGGTTGGCTGTGAGAGGTTTCAGCTCCCCCACCCCCCACTTCCCACTCTGGGTTTGGACTTTGCAGAGTCCAGCTGCTTTTCCCCCACTCGAGTGGATGGATTTAAGCACACCGGAGGTGCTTTTCCTGGTGAGATCAGACCGTCTGAGCCATTGGCATTATCCAACCCAGAGCAACTTGCTGGAAATTGCGCTTGCACAGTTGGAGAGCCCCCCTCCCCTTTCGGTGTCTCAGGGCTGCGGCTTTCTTCCCAGCTGCCGCCCACCCCCCTTTCCCGGGGTCTCACGATGGCTCTTTGCTGGAGAGGCACAGAAAGAAATCTATTTATGACTGCTGTAAACAACCTTTCAATAAAAACAGGTTAATGACCTGAAACCGACAAGAGCCTGCTGGGAATTTTTTATTGCCCGGGAAGACAATATTGGTGCTTTTAAGCCCCCTCCCAGGGCCGGCTGCACTTGGCCCCAGCCTTTCAGCCTCCTGAACTCCACACGCCCCCACAGCCCCCCCGCCCGCTGCCCCAGCCGGCCAGATGCCAGAGGTCCCTGCAGGGCTGGGGTGAACTTCTGGACTCCCTGGGAGCCAAATGAATGTTGCTTCTGCTTCCCAGGAGAAGCCTTGGATCAAATGGAAGGAAGGAAGGGGGGGCAATGCTCCTCACCCCAAGATTTTAATTGCTTTGCATTTTCCCTCCTGCAGATCAGCGAATTGGCATTTTCATTCCAGAGAAAGGATCCTGAGATGCACAGGTTTTTCCTGGAGTCCAGGCTGGGGGGAGGGGGGGGGCAGATCCTGATTAATCCCCTGCTTTGTGAATCCTCTCCTCCCCCACTTCTATCACCTGCTGGCTGAACTTTTGGGGTGTCAGCTTAAATGCAGCTGGGTAATTGCTTCTTTATGGTTCCAGTGGAATAAAAGAATCACAACGGCCGCCCCGCCCCCCGCTCTACTTTGTAAGATGTAAAGGAAACCTGGGAAGGCGACCCACAGGGAGCCTAATGTTACCAAAGGGGGGCTGTGCTGTGCTCCTCCCTGGCCCTAATCCTAATTCTGCTCTCACTTCAGATGAGTCAAGCCTGGCATTTCCTGTACCTCAGGGGTCTTCGAGGGCACCTGGAACTCCCTGCCACCCAACAGTCATGGCTGCTGGCTCCCCTCAATGTAGAAAAGAAAGGGAAGGGGAGAGACTGAAGTGGGGTAGACCCCCCCCAACTCCTCGCGCCCGCATTATCTCTGTGAAACTTGGGTTTTGGTGGAAATTTGGCTTTGGGCTAGAGCAGGGGTCAGCAACCTGCGGCTTTGGAGCCGCATGTGGCTCTTTCACCCCTCTGCTGTGGCTTCCTGTCACTCAAAATATGCGTCACAACTGCCAATGTGCAACACCCGCCAGCACACAATTTATTGAGCTTTTCAACCATGGATAAATCCAAGAAAAGAAAAGTTTCAGAAGAAAACAGAACATTTAATTCAACTACATATGCTAGTTTTGTGGCTGCTCAAGAAATAGGCAGGGAAGGGTTTTGTGGCTCCCGGTGTTTTCTTTTCTGTGGGGAAACGGGCCCCAATGGCTCTTTGAGTGTTTAAGGTTGCAGACCGCTGGGCTAGAGAGATGGCCATTCTCCCTTGGAGGATAAGGGCTCGAAGGACTCGCACGGCAACCTGCTTGGCCTGGGATGTGTGTCTGTTAACTGTTTTTTTTGGTGGGGGGCTGTGTTTCATCCCTTTAGCTGCCTGTTCACGAGGGGCACCTGTATTTTTATAGACTGCTTTTGGAGTGTGCTTGAGGGCCCTCTCTGTTGGGGGGAAGAAAGCTCGCTCTGCAGCAGGTAACTGACCTGTCTGGAAATGGGTTAGGATGGACAATTTCCTCTCTGTAAGAAGAGATCTAAGGTTGTAGTGTAAAGGAGGAATAAGGCATTTATCGATGAATGTTCTTCAGCCTCTTTCTGGAGATGGAAAGCCTGTGGCTGAGGGGGTATGGGTATGGTAGTCCAACCCGTTTGGAAGACACGGGAGGGGGCTTTCTGAAACGATGGGCTGGCCAACAGAGAGAAAAGCAGGATGTTCTGTCTTTGCCTGGACAAGGATGTTGTTTGACGTCAAAATAGGAGGAAAAGGGACCCCGTGTAATTAACAGAAACTCTCTAAAGTCCTCTGGGCAACAAGTTGGTTTGAATGCAGCAGCCGGTTTGAATTGAAAGCTCTGCATCGGTGCTTAACGGGGACAGTCTAGCAGAAGTTTCAGCGTTCAGAATAACTTTCAATGCATCTCATGCCTTGAAGCTTTTGGTGTTTGCAAAGTGGCCGATGGGGCTGACTTGGTCTCCTCAAGTTTTAATTTTGGGGGAGTGGGGGAGGGGGCTTAAAGAAAAAAAGATTTCCGAGCATTGGGCTCCTCTTCATTCATTCCGTTTTCATTCCGAAGGGGAAGACTCATGCCCTCTGCACATGCTCTGCATTCGAAGGTGGGACCGAGAGCCAGGCCTGAGGCCCTAGGAAGCCTCAGGGTAATCAGCTGGACGTGGCCACCGCTTTTTGGGTTTCTGGGCCCTCCGGAAGAGCTGGCGCATCAGACTCAACTTTTAGTCTCCCCAGCTGCCCCCTGTTCTCTGGAGCAGCCTCCCCCCCCCCCCCCCCCCGTTTCCAGCCCTCGCTCTTTGCCCTGAGGTGCACCAGGGGACCTGGCCCTGGGGTGGTGGGGGGGACGGGACAGAGCCCTGCAACTGGTGCAGGAGGGTGCTCCACTTCCGCCGCAAGATGGAAGTGGGAACCGGTGTCCTGTTTGGGGGTGTCTGGTCCCTTCTCGGCATCCTTCTGCCTTTCAGCCGTGCCGCCCTTTCTGCGAGTTTTTTTGTGAACCGAAAACAGCCGTTGGAGGAGCCCCAACTCTCTGCCCGTGACTTTTCTTCTGCGGGGGGGATCGGTTTCAATGGTGCACACACGTGAGTGAATGTGTGTTGCACAGGCAAAAGGGTGGACCCTCCCCCGGCCCTCCCTCCCTGCCGCCTCCCCCAGCTGTTCCAGAGTTA